>CM028131.1:1386415000-1387665000 GCA_016271365.2 Neoceratodus forsteri | reverse complement strand
TGTAGTGCACTTGGAGTCCACAGGGATCTTCATGTCATGTACAGTGCTATACACCACTGGACTAGTGTGTACCCCTCCACCCCATCCTTCTGGTTATGCATAGTTCCACATGTGGCCAGGATGAAAGCATGGCATAAGGAGTAGCCATGCAATGCAATAGTCATGAAGCCACCTATGTGTGGTGGAGGGTAACAAGGGGTGTGTATACACTATGCCAGGGAGACACCATCTGTAAGTGCCTGGTCAGCTGCAGTATGATGTCATGCTAGTACTCTCAGGCCTCCGACCACTGATTGGGATCTCTCCACTGCATCCAGCCTTTAGAAGGGATAGGCACTGCCCTGTAGGCCACAGGAGGTGGAAACACAGAAGCCCCCAGGAGAGTCCCAGCAATGGTAGTCATGGGGCTGAGAGGTAACCTACAGCAGATGCTCATGGTGGCAGTCTTTGCCCGTGGAAGGAAAAACAGTAAATACAAAAAAAAATATGTTCGCAAAGTGCTATTTCCAAGGTGAATTCCATTAAAAAAACAAAACAAGATGTAAAACAATTTCATATTTGCAGACAAAAAAGGCAGATGGTGTGAGTAAATATTTCATTCTGTGCCTCAATGTGCAGGAAAAAGAAAATAAGCTGTAATCTTTTTTTTTTCTCAAAAGAAAATAAGAAAATTAGTGACATGGGAAGGGGTTTGGATTCAGTTATTACCAGATTTGCAGATGACACCAAAATTGGTGGCGACATCTCTACATTGATAAACTACAATCAACTACTTGATAACTTAAAGAAAATTGAACAATGGAGAGAAACAAATAATATGAAATTCAATGAAGCAAAATGCACGGTTATTCATTTTGGTAAAAAAAAAACTATCAATATCAGATAAATGGAAATATCATCAAGCCCAGCAATTGTGAAAAAGATTTAGAAGTATGAATAAACTCTCAGTTATCATCAAGTTCACACATACTTAAAACTATCAAGAAATGTAATAGTATTATCCACTCAATTATGAAAGCCTTCATCTCTAAAAATAAAGCCTGGGTAATAAAACTATACAGGACTTATTTTCTACCTCACCTGGATTATGGATCACCAATCTGGAGTCCGTAACTTAAAAAGGATATAAATCAGCTTGAAAGAATCCAAAGAAGACTTACTAAGTCTATCAAATGATTAAATACCATGGATTAAAATCAAAGATTGAAGAGTCTGAATCTTTTTTCCTTGGAGAATAGAAGGATTGGGGGTGATTTATTACTAATGTATCAAATTATGAAAAATCCAGTATTAATGGAACAATGTAATATAAACAGAGTTCAAAAAACATTAAATTTAAGATAACATGATAAACAAATTCTTATCAATAAAGTACAAAAGGTTAGGCATCAGAACTTTTACAACATACGAACTGCAAATCTATGGAATAAACTACCAGGGAATATAGTGGAATCACCAACAACAGACACCTTTAAAAAAAGATTAGATGATTATTTAATCAGAAAATACATCAGTGGATACACTCACTAAGAGTGGGAGACAATTCAATGTACATTCTGCCTACTTTGTCTTTTTGCACCAAGTTAAACCAAGTTAAAATGGAAATTCTTTCTACAAAAGCTAACTCAACAACAGAACCATCAATTACAGGAAAGTGAAATCTATAATAGCATATGACAAGCTGGAGTCGAAAGCATGAATCTAATTTTCACATTATGCTTTAGCAGTCTAGTTTCGGCATTGATCTATTTCTTTGTGACTAACTTTTATGGCTATTTTGAATCTCGTGGTAGAGATTGGATCTGAATATTGTAGAAAACTGACAGTCTGATATATGTAAACACGTTTGACAAATGCAAATATTATAGGTGTGGATCCATTGTTGCCATCTGATCTAAAACTATATGATTAAAGGGGAACGTACACTTCAAAATGCCCCAAACAACAGTGTAGGACAATACCCAATTAGTTTTTTTGCCTAAATATTAAAATTTTTCCTTAAGGCATTGTTAAGTAATGTGAGTTTATCTGGTTGATCCTGCTGACTATCCCACTAGCATTACAAGTGCCACTCAGCGTGCATCCCAGAACCTCCTGTAACTGACATCAGAGCTGGGAATCAGCCGTGGGAGAGTGTATAGCTTCAGTTTTGTCTGCACTGGCTCCATGTCACACCAAGATCAAGTATACACTGTCTAGTCACTGTCAAGAAGGCAATTTCTTACAACTTGACAAGTTTTGTGATTACCACTTTCCCAGATGTCAAGATGTGGAAAGTGAAAAAGCCTGTAAAATGCACATTTTTGCCATTTTTTTCTTTACCTATAGAGCACAAAATGGTTTGGAATTTTGTTCCAAAATGTTTATGGGTAGAAATGGCTTAGCTCAAGGGCTTGCCTTTCAAAGGCTTCATGAAAAACTATCAATCAGCTCTCGAGTTGTAAGATTTTAAATTTGGCTTCTGAGCATGCTCACTAGGATCTTCAGGACAGTTGTCTGGTGCAACTAAAGAAGTTTTGGTCATGAGACAATTTTTATTTCAAGAGTAAATTTTGTTTATGTCCTGGAGAAAAACTTTTAGGTCATAAAAGCTGGCATCTTGCTTTTTTGTTTGGGCAAAAACAAGTTTCTTGAACCCCATAAAAAATATGCTTTTTTGAAAAACAAACATCTAAACCTAGTGAAACGAGACCCGCCAGTCCTTTTGTAATTTCAATTTATTAACTTTCTCAAAAAGAAAGGATATTTATTGTTGAAAAAACTGCATTAATGAACCAATTTGTGTTCAACTTAATGCCACAAAACTAGGGAAATGTGTGATTAGGGTTTCCAAACTTAACTCCCCCTCCTTCAAGCAGCAAAAAGACAAGACCACACAAGCAAGCACAGATAGCCATCATCAGGTAAGACAAACAATATACAACTGTTTCCAGATGAAACAAATGCAGTAGCACTGATGTGGTACCTTTGAAAATACACATACAGCACACTGCACTTTAAGAAAAATACTCCATCAGTGCTGTTTAGAAGCATATCGGTGTGACTGCAGAAGTGGGTGCATATGTTTTACAGTGTGTATGTGTATGTGTGGCTGCAGAAGCACTGACCCTAAAGGGGCCTGAATTCTGCAGACGGAAGTAGTGTAATTTGGGTATTGTGTATTTGTATCTTGCTTATTGTATATTGCAGTGTCAGTGGCTCAGTAGGTAGCACACTCGCCTCTGAGGCCGGGAGATCAGAGGGCTGTGGATTCAGTTCCCACATCTGGCACTTGGGTTAATATCCCAGTACTGACACTGTAGTGCAGCATGAGAGGGGTGCTGCAATTCTGAGGTGCTGTCTTTCGGATGAGACATTAAACCAAGGTCCCATCTGCCTGGATTGGTGGTAGTTCAGGTGGATGTTAAAGATCCCATGGCACTTATCGAAAAGAGTAGGGGAATTTTCTTGGTGTCCTGGCCAAATTTCTCTCATTCACTAAAAATACCACCAACAGCTTAATCTGGTTCAAGGTCAGCTGGCATTCATCTGTATTCTCGTCTCCCGGGTCGTGCCTGAAAATAGGCAGGATTTGTCTAGTGCACTTACTCGGTCAACAAAAACTAAATAAATATACTGACTGGTGTGATGGCATTGAGTGACTTGGAGACAGCCCTATTATATGCAGCCACTGCCTCACCCAAGCCAATTGCACAAACAGCACTTATACTGGAAAAATCAGCTACCACCAGTAGTCCCTCTGGGGACAATCCCCTTAAAGGGTGATAGATGATCATCTTGACAGGGGAGGGACCATCAGGGGAGGGGGGGCCAAAACAAGAATTTCACCATACAATGATCAGACCATGGGACTCGAGCAATCCTGAGGTCAGTGACCTCAAGACTCAGTGAGAATGCCAAGTCCAAGGTGTTGCCGTGATGGTGGGTCACAGAGGCAACTGCCTGTGCAAGGCCCAGCAATGTAATCAGCTGGAGGAGGTCATATCCAAATTGTGAGGATTCATCATTGATCCAAGCATTGAGGTCTCTCAGAAAAAAACATCTAGGCAACTCCAACACCCTGTCGGTGATGAAGTCAGCAACCTCCTGCAAACATTTTCCTTCCAACCCTGGAGGATGGTAAACTAGGAGACTTCTGCAACCCCCACCTGGACTTCCACACACCACCACACATTCAAAAGACGAGGTAGAGCCCACCGGGTGTATGGAGAAATTCAGACTAGATCTAAAACAGATGGCCACATTCCCGCCCCTGCATTCCCTCCTCAGGCAGTGCACCACAGAGTACCCAATGGGGACCGATGCTTCCAAAATCGGACCTACTTCGTCCTCCAACCAAGTCTCTGTAATGCACGCCAGGTCAACTGAAGAAATCAAGTCTTACATAATTGTGGTCTTGTTTATCATTAACTTGGCATTGCATAACACCACCCAAAGGGGATCAGTGAAGGCTGTAGGCCCTCTAGCTGCCTGCCCATGTGTTCCAGTAGAAACCCTAGGAACAGAGACCGAGCACGTCGGGCCTCTCTCATGGCTCCATTTTCTCCTGGGGGGCCTCCTGGTCCTCACCAACTCAATCCTATTCACCTCGGTCAAGCCCACTGTGCCCTACCATAGACCTACCTGACCCCTACAAATATCAACCTCCCTACAGCGCTTTGCAGCTAAATCTGGGGGGAGGGAGATCACAAAAGGGGCTGAGGTCATGCAGCAGGGCTGCTGGGTAACTAATTCAGAGAGGCCCAAGACTCCTATATATTTCTACTAAAACAAAATATTAAACAATATAAACAATATTTAAACAATATAATCATAATTTATCATACAGTCACCATCCATACCATCAATACAATCAAATCCAACTAAACATTCACTACCAAACAATTACACACTACTTAATCCCCACTCTACCCACAACCTTCCCTACCAAACAATTACACATTACCTAATCCCCACTCCACCCACAACCTTCACTACCAAACAATTACACACTACCTAATCCCCACTCCATCCACAACCTTCCCACAAATCAATATAACTAAGTAAAGAGAATCCTTTGTATTAATTCAAGTCTGGAGGTATTTAGAGTCTGTTTCCAAAGAAAATTAAAGGAAATAATCCAAATGGAAATCACCAGAATGGAACCCTGGCAGTGCTCTTACCACAGCTGAGTGGAAAGGTGCATTTCAGTTCAGTTCAGACCTAAAGTGTCCTCTCACCACAGTCTGATGATAAAATCAGCAAGTCTGAAAAGGTTTCAATGAATGGTACTCTCATTACCACTCACTTTGATGTAAAGAAAAGATACTCACAGATAAGTCCCAGTCCAGAGAGGAAAGGGGGGAGGATCAGTCTCAATGCGGCTTAAGACAACAGCCACACAGATAATTTCATTGGCTGCAGCAGGCTCACATAGAGTTCACAACCAGAATTCAGCAATAATCCATGCAATTGCCAAAACTCCAGGCCTGGCACTCAGAAACAGTCACCAGGCCTCCAGTCTGAAGCTCTTTTGGCCAGCTGGCCTTCTGACATCCAACTTCAGGCCCAGGCTCGAATTACCACCAGGCCCCTGGTTTTCACTGGCTTCTAGAACTCCTCTTCCACACCAAAGTGATAGTAAAATTAGTAAAAGGTCCGTGGAACTTCATGCCAAGATACAATGTCTGACTCAGTTCTCTGGTTTTCACTGGCTTCCAAAAAAAACCTCCTGTTCCATGTCAAGATGGAAAACAAGGTCCATGGAAACCTCACTCTGATTCCCAATGTCAGATTTAGTTCTCCACCCCCACAACAGAAAACCTCTCTGTGAGATGTTCCCAACCAGAAAACGCTCCTAGGCAACAAACCTGAGCAGCTTACAATGAACTTGGCTCCCGGTCAGATTCCTTACAACCATCTAATGAAGCAGCGCTAAAATGGAAACAGCACCATGTCAACACACTCAGTTTGCCTCTGGACACAAAGTAAGAGATTCCTCACTAAAAATTAAAAACACTTAACTTCTAAGTATCTCACTTTTAGCCCTACCTGCACTCTTTCACCCTGTCTCAAAGCTACCTGACTCACTATCTAACTAACAAATTAAAATTGTTGAAAGTACACGTTTCGTCAAAACGTTTAGATGAAACAAGCTAAACTAACAAGGATTCTTCGTAAAATGTTTTTTTTAAACACTCCAAAGAGCATCGGAGGTTAAGAATAGCAGACAAAAATCTGTGCTGATAGACAAGAGAGCACAGCCAGATGTCTGCCCAGCCTGCCGGCCATCTTCCTCCAACCTGTAACTCGTTTCCCCCTGTGAAACTGCATCATAATTCTGTAATCATACCTAGCCAACCTGTCTCTTCAGAAATGGACCACAGACTTGTCAATTACCCCAGGTGAGCTATACCCTTAAAAGAAAGTCACAGATTATGTGAAGCACATGAAAACAATATTTAATAATCCATGATATTTACATATGGTATAGGATTATACACTCTAAAGACTAGAGGAATACAGTGCACTACAGAAATGGAATGCAAAACATTTGAACAAAATAGAGTTCACACAGAATAACCTTGTTAAGCTAATTTATAGGTAAATAGTTAAGCTTACCCCAATTAGAATCTAGTGAATCTTAACAGACTTGACAACATTCCCAAATATCAAAATAAGACTGACTTTTATAATAGAAATACAGAGGCAGAAATAACCCTGACAGGCTGGCCCCTTTGCCTGCATCATCTGCCATGCCTCTCTTAGATCACATTCTGGAGAGCTATTTGATATTTCATCCCACCTCCAAGACTAAACCAGTCTCAACTGGGTTTCTATGGCTAACAGTTTGGCAAGGTGCTGTCTGACTGACCCAGCCATTTGTTTATGGTAAACACTAGCTTCTTTTAGATCAAAGGGGCTGAACCATTTGTTGTTGCCCAAAACATGGAGTCTTTTAGATCAAAAGAGCTCAACTATCCACACCCAGCCTGTTCCCCTCTGTGAGACCCCAGACATGTTTGCTCTCAAACATGGGATAGCAATAGGAAAATGCAATGTTTCACTCTCCCCATACATCTGAGACCAGATTACTTATTTTACAGATAATTAAAATTAAAAAATTGAAGTCACAGACAAGAGAAGGCAGTATACCAGCCAAGCTTATCTGCCATTTTAAAAACAGATATAGCCATTTATTTCCCTTTCCAACAAATACAGAGCCAATCTATATGTAAAAATCTGACAATTTCCACTGCCTATGGCACTTTCTGCTAAGCTGTTCCACAGACTCACAATTCGTTGGGAGAACCAGCTCCTTCTTCTCCTCTCAGTTTTGAAATGTTTACCTATCAATTGATTTTTATGCCCCTTATTGTCTCTATAGTGATAAAATCCAAAAATAAACATATTCTCAAATTATGGTCAGTTAGTGACTTATATACTGTTAATAAGACTTCCTTTTGTCTCTGCATTTCAAGATTGTACAATCCTGAATTTGCCAGCCTCTCATTATTGTTTAAACCATCCATTCCCTTGATTGCTTTAGTTATCCTCCTCTGAACTCATTCAGTTCTGTGTGCATCATTTCTATTATGCGGAGACCAAACCTGCCTAAATTATTCCAGGTATGGTCTTATCATTGTCTTACAAATAGGTACGATCACATTACTATCACTGCTGGTAATGTTTTTACTGACATATGCTAGTATATGGGAACATTTCTTTTTTCTTTTTTTTTCCCTTATATGGTTTTTCCTCCTGGTGGGAGGACGGGCGCTACATCAGCCTCTGTTCCAGTCCGCTACAGCCATTTCCAGCCACCTCCTAAGTCGGGGACTTTATTCCTCGTGGGTTACCCCCTCCCATAGCAGGACCAGGAGGGCAGGGCCTTCTTCCCCTCTCTGGTCACACATCCATAAGTGCTTCGGACACAGAGTGTTGGAGCAGGCTTGTGGCCAAATGGACAATGCTTCATGAAGCCTGTACTCCCCTTTTTTCCCCTCTGTTTTTCTCCCTGGTCAGCCATGAACATGCAATGAGCATGTTGTGTGAGTTCCACCTCCCTGGAGACACCCCTGGTGCCCTGGACATGGGGCCCTTCCCCTTGATGTGACATGCCCACACCTCTCACTGGATTCCTCCAGGTGGCAGTTGAACAGTGGGCCACAGAACCCCCCTCTATGAGGGAGGAGGGCTGTCCTCCGGATGCTCAATCCTTCTTCCCTTGGTCAACCCCCAGCAGCTCACGTCCATTCTCAAACACAGGTCCCCACTGTGATAGGAGGTAACGAACTTATAGTGCCTCAGCCCCCCCCCATGCCACTGGGTCAGCTTGGGTATATCTCTTAACTACAATTCCACACTGCCTTGAATGCTTGAGATTACCATCCACTATGACACCCAAATCCTTTCCACAGTCTGAATCCCTCAAAACTGATCCTCCCACATTGTATTTTGCATTGGTATTATTGTGTCCAAAATGTATCACATGCTTTTTGTTTGGGTGTCATAATATAGTTTTTCTAATGAACCATCAAACTTAAAGGAGCATCTTATTAAGCTAAATTGCTTAGCATAATGTTGTGGGAGGAGGTGAAAGTCGGATAATGTTTAATAAATAATTTTTAACAATCCCACGTGGTAGGCCACGGTAAACATGGCAATTATATGCAGTTGCAAATAACCAATTTTGCAGTCAAACACAATACATAAACTGGTCTGCAACCAGCAAAAGCATTTAAAGATAACTCACAAATGCAAACTATACTTTTTTCAAAATTACATCTTGAAAACCTGCCAATGTTTGGGTCTAGCCCTATATCTTCCAAGTGTTAGCTGTTTGGATTCCAGAATGACACGACTAGCCTTACACAAATTGCCAGTGTCAGTAGAAAATGTCAAGTGTTCATAATTTAAAGGACTGTACAGCTACTATAGACCTATAAATCACATGTTTTGCTGTTCCTGACTACAAATTCTATGGTCTACACACTAACACAGTGCAAACTTTTGGATTCAAATGAGATGAAAAAGGCTAAAAATAAAACTTAGCTTGTTTCTGTTTCCTGCATTGTCTACTATGGTTTGAATCTTAAGTTAACAAAACAAAATGCTGTCATTTACTGTAAAAAGATTTCTTTGAACAAATATGCTAAGTATTCATATTTGCCTCCATGGAGTCATTTCTTAACTACAAACAGACACTCCAATAACCAAGGAACACTCTGAGACTGTTTTTCATTTTCTTTGATTATTTTTACATTTTGTTTACTTCGCAGATGGCTCCAAATGTAAGCACAAGCATAGCTGATATTTTATATACTGTAGCTATGAATATAGGAAGGCTGTGTTATCTACCGGTTATGGCACTGAGTTAGGAATCACAGAATAGGAGATCACTGGTTGGAATGCCACCACAGCCACTGATCCAGTATGTTACTGAACAAATAACCTCACACTCTTGAGCGTCAGACCCCCAAGTTGTGTTATTGAATAGAAGCAGGGCCAGGAAAATGAGATGTAACAACTTGGCTGAGCATCCCTGGCCAAATAAACTGTACAAATAAAAACTACAGAGGTGTTTACATTCTGTGGCATTTCACAGTTTGCATTTATTCATGAACTACTGGGGCTTCCCATACAAGAAAAAAACACAAGGATCTTGCATGATCTCGGCAAAGTAGGCATGGTGCCAACCTGATAGAAACACAGAAACATAGAATCTGTTGGAAGATAAGAACCATACTGCCCACCTAGTCTGCCCATTTCCCTACTCACTGCTGCAGCCCCAGATCCAATTTGATCTGTGTCTTTCCTGCTCTGCACATCTCTAGGGTACCTTTGCATCTATCCCATGCACTCTTGAACCCCCGCATTGTTTTCACACCCACTACTTCTGCTGGAAGGCTGTTCCACAGCTCCACCACCATCTCAGTGAAAAAGGACTTCCTAACATTACCCCTGAGCCTTCCACCCTTCAGCTTCATATCACGCCCCCTTGTTCCTGTGCAGAGTTTTGTCTGAAATATGATTTCCACCTCTACCCTGTTTATTCCTCTAAGGTAATTGAATGTCTCTGTCATATCTCTCTCCTCTCCATTTTTTCCTCCAGTGAATAGATATTAAGGTCCTTAAATTTTTCCTGATAGGGCTTCTGGTGCAGTCCAAGTACCATCTTCATTGCCCTTCTCTGGACTGCTTCTATTTTGTCAATGTTCTTCCAGAAATGTGGTCTCCAGAACTGGACACAGTACTCTAGCTGAGGCCTCACCAGTGATCTGTACAGTGGCATCACCACCTCTTTCTTCCTGCTTATTATGCCCCTCCCTATGCACCTCCAACATTCTGTTTTCTCTCCCCACTGCTTTCTCACACTGTTTGGTCACCTTCAGGTCATCAGATATGATAACCCCCAGGTCTCTGTCCTGACTTGTGGTGGCCAGAATTTCCCCACCCATCCTGTACTCCTTCCCCCTTGGATTCCTGTGACCCAGATGCATGATCTTGCACTTTGTAGCACTCAAACTCAACTGGCAGACACCTGACCACTCCTCTAATAGGACAGCATGTATGTGCAGAATATACCGCTGCACTTTTGAAAACAGGGCATGGCAGTATATTCCAAGGTTTTGAAAGCACTAAATGGTCCTCTACAGCACTGTTTAACACCTTCAAAATCCTACTCTTATCACTGGGCACCTACCCAACCTAGCCAACTGCCAGTTGGTGGACTGACAGCAGGAGCTGTCAATCTCTGGCAACATTTCCCTTCACCCCCTGATTGCCTATCCAAAGTTTACTTGTGCCATTTACCCACTCCCTGGTGTTCAGTGGTCACCACTCCTTTAATTGTATAGGACAACCCTCCTCCCTGTCCCCCACTCACGTCCATCCACCCTCACCTCATTACTTTTGGAGCAGCTGGTGGCAATGACCAGCGTACCCTTCTGCTTACCACCTCAGTCAGCCATTGCCTGAGTAGGTGTGCACTCCTGTCAACCAAAGGGCATCTGGTGGCGGTGGTGAGTGGAAGATCTGTACCATTCACTGTCACCAGTTGCTCCAAAAGTAGCAGGGTTAGTGGAGGCTACTGGGGGTGGTGGGGGTGGAGAGTCCTGAATGGACATGATTGGGGAGTAGGGTTGTACTGTATGGTTGGAGGAAAAGGAGAACACTACACACCAGGGAATAGGTAAATAGCACAATTAGTCCTTGGATCGGTGATAAGGAGGGTGACCGCTGGACAGCTGGGAATGAGTGAATGGCAGTATTACACCATCAGATCAGTGATCAGGGGATCGGAGGACCACTGGACTTGAGGGAATGGGTAAGTGGCACAATTAAATCTTGGATCAGTGAGCTGAGGGTAGGGGGGCCAATGCAGCCCCACAAAACGCCTCTGAGCTGTCGTGTGTGGAGACTTTGTGGGGCATGCTAAACATGGAAAAATATTTTGTCAGCAGAAAAGGACCCTTAGGCCTATCCAGTCTGCCCACTGTCCCTGTCTATTCTGTCACCACTGACCCTGTTCGGTCATAGGTGTCACTCTCTCCCCCTTTCCTCTACCTAATATGCCCTTGTGCCTATCCCACCATGATTGAAGCTCCCCACAATCTTTGCCTCCACTGCCTGCTCTGGCAAGTTGTTTCAGTCATCCATTGCTCTTTCCATAATGAAGTGTTTTCCCACATCTCTCCTAAACTTTGCCTTTTAGCTTCATTTTATGCCTCCTTGTTCTAGTGCCTTTCTTTCTCTGAAATAGGCCCGCCACTTGCACCTTGTTCACTCCTGTGAGGTACACTTAGGTTTCAATCACATCCCCTCTTGCTGTCCTGTCTTCTAGGGAATACCTGCTGAGTTCTTGCAGCCTTTTCTCATATGGCTTCTTGTGCAACCCCATCAACATTTTGGTGGCCCTCCTCTGTACTACTTCCATCCTTTCAATGTTCTTGTGGTGAAGCAGTCTCCAGAACTGGACACAGTACTCCAGATGGGGCCTCACCAGTGAGGGATACAATGGCAACACCACTTCCCTCCTCCTACTACTAGAAATCTTTTGCCCAATTCCACCAGCATCCAACTAGCCTTTGCCACTACTTTGTCACATTTCTCAACCACCATAAGATCATCAGATATGATGACCCCAGGATTCTTTTTTTTTTTTTGCTTAGTGGCTGTAAGCTGCACTTCCTCAGCTCATAGCCCCTGGGTTCTGCAGCCCTAAATGCATAACCTTACACTATTTGGCATTGAAACTCAGCTGCCACCCTCTAGACCATTCCTCTAGTTACCTCCAATCCCTTTGTATTCTCTGCACCCCTTCCTGAGTGTCAACCCTGTTGCAGATTTTTGTATCATCCTCTTCCCCTCAAGTATAATTGCATGCAAATGGACCCTTAGTGCCTTGCATGCCATGACTACTATGGCTCACAGGAGCACTGGCAATGTCCCATTTGGGAGGTACTGTCTTCATTCCCTCCAGTGGGTCGTATTCTGGTAGAGAGCTGACACAGACCAATATTCAGACAGCAGGATCCAGTTGGAGCATGTTAACTGTCTGAATATTGCACCAATGCACAAAGACCAAAGGCAGTACTCAGATGTAAAATAAGAAAAATGCTCACTGACTAGTACTAGCCAGCGATGGAGATTTATTCCAGTGAAACAACAGCAGGAGCTTAGCGCTATTTTTTCACTGGCATTTGTGAGTGTCATTCTTACTTGACATCTGAGTTCTACCTTTTGTACTTGTTCATTTTCAGTTTTTGGTTCAGCACCCACTTGAGTCCATGAGCGTGTGCTTTGGTTCTGTTCATTCATGAATATTACACCAAGGCTGGTCATGTGTTATCTCATACTCAGTGCTAATGGTTGCATGGTGCAATTGGCCGGCACTGAATATGGGGCACATAGTCTCTTAGTTTCGGACAACACCTCTATTTAAAGCATACAAGGATTATGCCAGCATAGACATGATTAAATGCAAGACAACTTGTAAATTCTTTCAGTAGCATTGTAATTTGTTTGTGAGAGAGAATGGGTGGTCCTAATGAATGCATCCTACAGTATTATAAACAGTGTTAGGAAAACACAGAGGCACAGAACCAGTGTCATATTTACTACAGTAGCTGCTCCATTTCCCCTTATGAGAGTATAGCGTCCTGCATAAAGCATAAAGGAAACAGGAAGTCAGAGTCACTGGGATAATATTTAAATCTCTGCACAGCTGGACCACTTTACCAGTATTCCAGTGAAATAAAATAATAGTTGTAGAAATAGACATATTAAGCTTTTTTGGCTACTACTCATAGCAACCTTCTAACCCCACAGCTGCTGAAATATGAGAGATTACCTCTGTAAAACTCCACAGTATAGGCATTTACAGTACCATTTATAATACCACTCATGCCAATACATTGCTTTTGCATTTCTGAATGAGTCACATATGTGTTGCTGGATCCAGCACAAGCCTTGCAAAAACTATTTACTTAAATTTGAAAGTCAGTTTTGCACTGCAGTGAGACATAGCTGATATGTACTCCAGTTGAGCTGCAAGAACATTTCATTAAAAAATTTCTCTTGAGTAGGGATGGCAGAACCAGTTCAGATATTTTAAGAACTATCAACACATGGACAGTTTTGTTAAAAGAACCTTATCAGAACTTTTTTAGGTTCTAATAATTTTTAAAACATGAATTTTGGAGCTTAATATGCTCCCAAAGAAAATCATTTATACAGAAAGAAGGCTGCTGCTGGTTGTGAAAAGACCTAGAAGGAAGACTGGAGGTGGAGAATGGACACAGTGAGTCAAGTGGGACTGGGACCTAAATGTACAGGGGTACACTATGCTTAGGAAGGATAGAAAGGAGGTCAGAGGGGGTGGAGTGGCTATGTTCATTAGAGATGATATAGAAATTGCTATGGTAGAAGAGGCAGAGGGAAACGTGGAGGCCTTATGGGTCACCTTACGATCCCCAGCAGGAGATAAGGTCAAGCTGGGAGTAGCATATAGGCCCCCCGGGATGAGTGATGTTCTAGAGGATGGTTTGATGGACAACATCATTGCCCAGTGTGGTCCAAAAGGGGAAGGAGTGGTGTTGATGGGGGACCTTAATATGCCAGGTACAAACTGGGGAACCATGTCCTCTAAGGTGGCCAAGGAGCAGAGGCTGCTGGATGGCTTCCAGGATGTGTTCTTAACACAGCATGTGACGGAGCCCACAAGGAAGGGGCATGTCCTGGATGTGGTTCTGGCAGATGGGGATCTGGTAAGGGACATAGTTGTACAGGACCCCTGACTGGGAGTGACCACAATACTGTCTGGTTTCAAATAAGCATGGGGAGTGGGGTGAGATCTAGGACACTGGCAGTGGACTTCAGGGGCAGACTTTATGGGCATGGAAATATTCTCAAGGATCACTTGAAGGGATTACCTCAACGACAAGTGTGAAAAGGAGATGGGAGGTCATAAACAGGGACTTCATGAGGCAGTCAGGATCTGTGCTAAGTTGAAGCGTAAGGGAGCAAGGTCACGTAAACCATGCTGGTGGTCCAGTGAGGTACAGGTAGCAGTCAGAGAAAGAAGGCGACCTACAAAAATATAAAACAACAAGGGGATAGGGATAAGAAATGTACCAGCTTGCATCTAGAAAAGTCACCCGTATGGTGAGGGAGCAAAGTCCAGTAAAGAGCAGCGGCTGGCACAGGGATACATGGAGGGAAAGGGTTCTTCCGGCACATTGGGGAGCGGAGAAAAACTAAGGCCATCTCAGCAGATTGAGATCAGAAGGAGGGTGGGTGGAAGAGGCAGGGACCAGGCAGAGGTATTTAACGATACTTTGCCTCTGTGTTCACTAGGGAGGGATGGGATATCTACAAAGCAAGGCATGAAGGGATAGAAGCGGAAGGGAGGGATCAGGGAGCAACAGAAATGGAGCAAGAGGGAGGGAAAGGTACCCAGGGTGTCACATCTGGATAAGGATAAAAAGACCAGTAAGGAGGGACGGATGATGCTATCTCCACCAAAGGGTGTGGTTAGCCCTCAAGGCCCTAAAGAAAAACAAATCTCCTGGGCGGATGGCATTCATCCGAGTACTATGGGAATTGGCGGACATACTGGCTGCACCCTGGCGGAGCTTTTCAGCAGGTCACTTGAGACAGGGAGGGTACCTAGGATTGGCTAGAGGCACATGTGGTACCAATCCACAAAGGGGTCGAGGAAGTACCAGGTAACTATAGACCCATCAGTTTGACCTCGGTGGTGGGAAAATTAATGGAGAGTATACTAAAGGAACGGTTGGGGTGTACTTGGTGAGGTGGGAGGTCTGGACAGTCGGCAACATGGGTTTGTGCCAGGTAGATCATGTCAAACCAACCTTGTGGAGTTCTATGAATGGGTAACATCAGAACTGGACAGGGGTAAGCCTGTGGATGTATTATTCTTGGACTTCAGCAAGCGTTTGACTCTGTCCCCACAATGGTCTGGTGGAGAAACTGATGAGGTTAGGAGTAGGCCCTTTGATGGTCAGATGGATTAAAAACTGGCTAGCTGGATTCACTCAGAGAGTAGTGGTCTGTGGGGAGCTCTCGAACCCTAGAGAGGTTAGTAGTGGGGTACAACAGGGCTCGGTCCTGGGTCCGATCCTGTTTAATGCATACATATCGGACATCAGGGAGGGTATAGGGTATGAAATGAGTCTCTTCGTGGATGACTCCAAGATGGGAGCAGTAGTTGAGGGAGAAGAGGGAGGTGGCCCTGCAAGGGGACCTGGACACCCTGGAAAGCTGGGCTCACACATGGAAATTAAATTTCAACATCACCAAGTGCAAGGTGTTGCATCTTGGTGGAAAACCTAAACACAGATACACCCTGGGAGGGGAGGCGGGGGCTCTAATAGGGAAAAGACCTAGGGGTCATGGTGGATACATGTATGAATAACTCTGAGCAGTGCAGGAGACAGCTAGCAAGGCAAACAGGATGTTGGGATGCATCGTAAGGGGATCACCTCTAGGAGCAAGGAAGTGATTCTGCCGCTGTACAATGGACTGGTTAGACCACACCTTGAGTACTGTGTGCAGTACTGGAGACCACATTGAAGAGGAACATACAGCTCCTGGAGAGGTACAGAGGAGGGCAACAAAGATGATATGAGGGCTAGGGATTTGACTTATGAGGACAGACTTGAGGAGCTCTGCCTGTTTTCATTGGAGGAGAGGAGAGACAGGAGGGACATGATTGAGGTCTTCAAGTACCTCAGGGAATAAATAGGGTAAACATGGAGGGATCTTTAGACTAAAGCAGGGAGGTATCACCAGAGGCATGGTTTGAAGTTGGAAGGTGGAAGGTGAGGGGAAAAGAGGAGGAGGTTTTTCACCAGAGGGTGGTGGACCCTTGGAATGCACTGCCTGGTGAGCTGGTTCAGAGTTCCACAGTGGAGGGCTTCAAGAGAGGTGTGGACAGACACAGAAAGTGGATGTATCAGATGATGGCCTGTCCCGGGGGGGGGGGATGGATGATAGGGGTTTCTGGAGATCAAGGGATGGGAGGGTCGCGGCATCCAACTAAGGATCTAGGTTCGAGCAGACTCGATAGACTGTAAGGCCTAATCTGCTGGCAAATAGTATGTTAGTCTGTTAGTAAGTCTGTATTAAGCTGTCACATCCACAATGGTGTTACACAAGGAGGTCTAAGTAGCTATATAACTCATAGCATACATAATAACATAGTAATATAAGGTTGGAAGGGAGTCTATGTCCATCAAGTTCACCCCCCTTGTAAGTAGTTTAGGGACCAACATATGCTGTTCCAAAACATGTACTAATTTATAGGGATTTCACATCCACTCATTTACCCAGCAGTTATGTTTAGTGTTGCTCAGATAGTGCTTTTGTGGATCTGACTATCCTCCATTGGATAGTGCTGGTATCTGACCTAGGATCAGACCAATGGATCTGAGGTCAGATCCTTGGATTCAACATCGGATAGTTGGATCTGGTTGTCAGATCCATTGGATTCAGGTGGGATCCACAGACACCTCAGATACTTACAGTGGATCCTAGGAGGTTGGATCCTTGGTCAGATAGCTATACCATCTGAGGCTATTTGATATCCAGCTAAAATGATGGCATCCAATGGTATCCAACCTATTAGGATACTACCTAGGCAACACTAGTTATATTTACTGTAGTACTCCTCCAAGTTGTTTTTAGATTCCTGGGCCTTCAATGACATAACCTTATGGATGGACAATGATAGCTAAAACACTTTTTGTACTTTTTAACTAAAATATTTTGAAAGTTCTGATTAGGCTCGGTTAACCATCAGAACTTTTCATGGATTATCATAACGTGTCAGAAACTCAGAATATTTTCTGGCTTAGAGTTGCCTATGTATTGTGAGCGTTGCAAAAAACAATGCAAAACCAACATGCTGCGAAAGTTTAAGCAAACCATACTATACCCTAACAGTCAAAGCCCACCAAAACAAAGGCAGGATGGTTTAATGTGGTGGTGAATTATACTGAACTGGAATAAAAAAAGTCTACCCCCCCCAAACTGCTGCCTGTTTCTTCGAAGACAGGGCCAAACTATAAAGAGCAAGAACTGCCCACCATGGTGGCACTGGCTGACATTGAACTGCATCACCATGTGGGAGACCTGGGTTCATGTCCTGTTCATGGCTATCACACCCTGGCCCAGAGGGATCCTCTGAATTACATGCTGGCCCTGAGGTGAGGGTGATGAGCTGCCTGCTGTAGGAGTGCCCCCTTTGGCAGGGAGTGATGTAGCTCTGATGTTGTGGTGACTACACATCATCAGCCACCCCTCCAGAGGATGGCACTGCCAGCACCCATAGGCAGTAGCCAGGAAGGTGGGAAGGAGTTAGCTAGGGAACACACATGACCCTGATGGGCATCATGACTGACCACCCCACCCATCTCAAGACCCACAGCAATCCCCATACTCTATATATGAAGACCATGTGCCACATATTGAATAATATGATCTCCAGTATGCTTTTCGCCATGTAACAGAAGGTCAGGGAGATCTCTGTATTATGAACAACCCCCACTGGCCAAGCAAGTTTACTCTCCTACTCACCTGATTATGGTCCCTCCATCATTCACAACCCCACTGGCCCTGCAAGCTGCTTTTCCACCCAGTCCTGTCCTCCTGTAGTTTGCACAATCCTCACGGGCCTTGCTCATCCCCCCCCCCCAATACCTGATCCTGGCCATTCCATGGTGTTACATGGACCACTGGATCACTGAGCAGGAGAAACACATTTAAGACATCCTACTCAACTCCAAGAAATATGAAATAAGGACCATCTCATCCAGTGCTTATGACATAGTATACATTTATTGAAACTCAAGTTAGTCAGATCTTCTCAAACACTGCCAATGTTTCACCAGAAGTAACTGGCTTCATCTGGGAAGCAGTTCTAAATTTTAAAATAATAATATAAATGTCATGTATTCACTTTATATATGTTTTAAAATATACAATTAAACTGGGTGGTCAGCCCATAAATATACCTCAAATTAAGTGAATGGCATTCCTGACATGCACTAGGCAATTTAATTGAGCCTCAAAATAGTAATTCCTTGATAGCCACCTTAAAATTTAATACAAAAAAATTTCTCTTACCCAAAAGATAACATGTTGTGAAGCTGTCTTTCACTTCTGATATCTATGCAACACTGAAATAACATAAACCTGCCTGCATATCAATAATTTATGCTATTCATCAGTTCTAATGTTTAAAAGCACTTCTGTAGTTATCTAGTATCATTTTTCAGTGCCTAAGTAAGTTAGGTATATAATTAGCATTTTGTAAACTTTCTCTGGTTCCCTATTTGTTAAGAAAGCAATCTATAAATAAAGTTATTGGTTTCATATATAATTCAAACATACAGTACCTTGTTTTTCTCTGGGATATGTTCAGGAATTTCAAGAAGTCTCCAAAGTAATATGCTCTGTTAGGGTGCAAAATGGATATATAGCTAACTTACTTAGGGACTGAAGTTAAATGCCACTAGAAACTAAATAAATGCAGAGGTTGTTTTAATCATGTCAGAACTGTGGAAATAATTGATATCCCACAATCCCTGCTCTGCATGGAGCAGGGGACCCAGTCAGCTGGCAGGTCACAATACCCACCTGTGTCCACTGGTCTGATCCTTCACACCAACACACCAGTTGGGCCATGGACAGCTGGCCAGTTATTGTACATGGTGCATCCTGCATGCCTGTAGGGGGTGCAGGTGTGCACAGGCCGGGTACATGCCTATCATGCATACCTGCCCTGCATTAGTGCATAGGCCCTGATGTGAGTATTTGGCTCTAGCAGAGTTTGAACTTGTGATCTTCTGCTTCCCATGTTTGTGTTCTAACCTCTAGACCACACTTCCTATGGACTGCAAATTACCACATCCCTGATCCCCTGCTGATGTGCTGCAAGGGATCCACTTTAGAATGGAAGCCAGGTTTCCCAGCTCTTCCATGCCTCCCTGTACTTACAGACTTTCTTTGAGAAGCTTTAGAGAAGAAAAGTGGATGGTCAAGAACAGAGCAGGCCTTGGCATGCAAGGTCTACTCGCACAGCATCATTGTAAATTTCTCTGCATGCCATTAACTCATGATTCACACACACACTAGGCCCAATATTTCATAGAGCCCTTTGACAACAGACGGGAAAGGAGAGTTGATGAACATATCTCATAGCAGAATTGGCAGGCTTAGGAAGAAAAAATGGATCGTTTGGCCTTGGTTTTCCAGTGGTTTCTGACACTGGTGGTTTTCCACTCCATACTGGCACAGTCCATAGGAAAGAACGTTTGTTGCAATGTTGGCCTTTGAAAAACTTAAGTTGCTGGATAATTTGATATATTGTATTAGATCAACAAACTTATTTTACAATGATGATACAGTAGACAAAGTTTTGAGGAAAAACATATCCCTTTGTCAGGTGTACTGTAATAGCATTCTGAACACAAGAAGCTGAATTTTCATTTAAATTAATATTGCTTCAAAACAATTTACTGCTAGTTTGTTTGGGTAAGGTGACTGGTCAGTTTGCCTAGTTGCACTGATGACACAAGTGCTATTGCTCCCTACTCCCAGTTGTGCACCTGTTTTCTCTATCTGAATCTGCTATGGAGCAGACACGGGGGGGGGGGATGGACTGACTACAGATTTTGATAAAGTTATCATGAATTGTGGTCAGGGAGACAAAATATTTACAGCTATTTCAGGGACTGAGGGGGGTCAGACTTGGGAGGGGTGTCATAAGAATTGTACACTGGTGAAACAGTGGAAAAAATACACCAAGGACCATTACTGCAACAAATTCAAGATTGTCGCTGTAATGGTCCCGCTGTACACCGGTGCCGGTTTCACCCCTGGTCAAATCAATTCCACCTCAGAGTTGATTATTAAAATGTCAGGAGGGGGAGGCTCCCAGCATGGGGGGTGCAGAAGGGGGGCAGCCACATACAAAAAAAAAACAGTGATTTTTCTGACGTGCAAAACTTCGACAGTTGAGGTTTCGCCCACCGATGTTGGTGATTTCGAAAACTTGGTTGACTAAGCATTGACAAAGAACCCGTAACAATGATGCTGTCAGCTCCTGACATAGTGACAGGAGCTGGCATGCAGGCAGCTTTGAAGAACCTTTGAAATTCTAACTCTGAGACAATCGGGAATGAGTTGGTGGGAGGGAAATCCCTAAAATGAGAGGTGGAGCAGGAGGCTAGTCCTTGTCACCTGGGGAGGGTTTGGGGTTTTTATTATTGTTTTTTTTTTTTTTTTGTCAGTGTTAATTCCCAAATACCTGTATCATGAAAAGTAAAAATTATTTTGTATTCAGCCAAACCTTTGGGAGCCTTAATATTTGTGGTACTCAGAAATGTATTTGTTTTTATTTTATTTATTTACTGTAAACTTCTGAGATTAACTTGGAGCAAAAGTATTAATTTACAAAGGCTTCACATCAAATACATAGTCACAAAAAAACATTACAAGCACAATAAGCAGTTCCAGTGGAAATGAAGTCATGTCATGCTCCAAGAACTTACAGCAGAACAATTACATACAGGTTTAATAAAATCAGTACAGATCACTGCATAAAAAGTCACAGGCTATGTACAGTGAGAAAGTGAATAAAACTGTTTAACAGTTACAGTTGCATTGGACTGCAAAGGCAGACTCAAAGATATCTAAAACTGATTTAACTTGGGGAGATTCAGCAGTGTTATCAGGCAATTCATTTAACCTGTTAGCAGCCCTGACAGCAAATTAAATTATTATTCTGGGAACGTACATCACTATCAGAAAAATCCAAGACAGTGGACTGGTTGAGAAAAGTGATGTCCTATGGGTGTGCTGAATATCTGGCTAAATATTGCATACCAAGGGAGGTTCATCCAAGTATTAATTGGTTGCTTTGTTTCCCTTACATACTGTAGCATCAATTTGTACACCTTTTAGCACTGAATGATGTTAACCACATTGTTAGATTCAAGTGTGTAAGATCCTTTTTTTTCCTCGTCGTGTTCTGTTCTTTCTGTGGAAATACAGGGGGACATTTTGCATTTTTGTTTGTTTGTTTGTAAAAGTTTATTCTTGAATTTGTCCAAGAAAAGGATAACCCAGCTGAGCGAACTCATTTACAATTTTATGTTGTTGCATGGTGTTGCTCCTCATGGTCTTTTTTATGTTTGGTTGTGCTCATGCGCAAGAAACCTTTCGTTACAGCTTAGGAGAGAAGCAGAGTTTTGGAGATGCGGCATTGTGGGGGCCAGTGGCCCCTGTACCTTTTGAGGTTTGGCCCACTTTCCCCAATGAGGTGACACATTGTTGCTGACACTAGTTCAGCCAGAATACCACCACCACCTTGAAACGAATCCACCACTGCAACGAGGGATTGAGCCATCATTGCAGGGTGGTACATTGCCATCCCTGACCCAGTTCATTTGCCCGACGGGGAGCCCACTCCCCATTGGCATACTGTAACATCCTCCCCCATTTGTTGTGCGCTGAGGAGGTGCCCAATCCCCCTCGGCATCATGCACCCCTCCAACAGTCTTTCTTTGCTAATGGGGGGCCCAGCCCCAACGGCTTCAGTCCCCCCCTTCCCAGTTCAGTTTGCAGATGGGGGAACCCACTCCCCATTGGCATAATGCCCCCCAATTTGTTGTGTGCAGAGGGGGGGTGCCCAATCCCCTTGGCTCTCCTCCTTGGTATGTGCCAATGAGGTGCCCAATCCCCCATCGGCTACAGCCCCTCCAAAACAAAACACTCAGGTGGCATGGTGGGAGCCCAGCCCAGCATGCCAAATGTCCCTGTAAAAAAAAAAAAAAGTCCTGCAATTCTGTAAAACAGAAAATGGTCTCTCGTTGAGTCCGGTGGCCCTTCCCCAACCCACACCCACCCTCTGTGCGCCCTGCCTCCCACACACCCTCACTCCATACTTACCTCCAGAGTCCAACATGATGATCTTCGGTGGACCGGGAACACATCTGCACTCTTCAAAGCTGACTGCGAACTGAAGAAATGCCAGTAAGTTGTCTAATGGCATAAATAGGGTTTTTTCAACTTTGGTGCATAGCTCAGGCATTTTGGGAATTGTGGCACCAAATTTTCAACATGGGGTTATTGGGACCCCTCCTCATGAATTCAGCCACTGTCATGGTGTTATTTGGTCCCAAAAAGTGATTTCTTGGTCACTATGCGGAATCACCTTTCGGGACCGAGTAACAAAATTACAGTGCCAGTGTTCATGAGGTGGGCTCCCTAAAAGCCTATGTTGAAAATTTAGTGGAAAAACTCCAAAAAAATGACTGTTTTATGAGGGTGCGATGTGCAGTTTCCACGCATGCTTGTACCTTCTCAAATTTGTAATATTTTCACTCTAGATTTTCAACATTGGCATTTTTCCACATCTCCTTATGAACAGTACAGCTGTCATTTTTCACATCCTGACTGAAATGTGTTTTCGCACTTCCGGTGCAGAATAACATGGTTACTGTGGGAAATCAGTGTTTGGGACACATTAAGAAAATCACAGTGACACTGTTCATGAGCAGAGGTCCTAAAATGCCTATGTTGAAAATTTGGTGATGAAAGTCCATAAAATTACTATGTTATGAGCATGCGTTGTGCAGTTTCCATGCATGCTCATAACTTCGCAAATCTGTAATTTTTTCACTTCAGATTTTCAACATTGGTGTTTTGCTATACCTTCTTATGAACAGTGCAGCTGTCATTTTTCATATCCTGCCGGAAATATGCGTTTGCACATCTGGTGCACAATGGCACAGTTGCTGTGGGAAATTAATGTTTCGGACAGATTAAGAAAATCATAGTGACAGTGTTCATGAGCAGAGGTCACAAAATGCCTATGTTGAAAATCTGGTGAAATAATTCCACTAAATGACTGTGGTACAAGTATGTGTTGCGGAGTGTCCATGTATGCTCAGAACTTTGAGCATTTTTAATATTTTCACTACAGATTTTCAACATTGCCATCTCTTCACACCTCCCTATGGATGGTACAGCTGTCATTCTTCACATCCTGCCTGATCTGTGTTCTCACACATCTGATGCAGAATGGCACAGTCACTGTGGGAACTTGAAGTTCGGGACATATTAACAAAATCACACTACCACTGTTCATGAGAAGAGGTCCCAAATGCTTTCATGAGGTGGAGGTCACAAAAAAGGCCATGTTGAAAATTTGTAGTGCAAATACTAGCACACACCTGGGGCATTAGGATTTCTAACCATAAGGTCACACCCTTTACAGACTGACAGGCATCAGAGGTGTAACTTTGGATCACCAGCTGTAAAGCTCATGCCATCCCACCCCCACCCTGAAGTCAGTGACAGGCATCAAGGTGTGCCTTGCACTCATCAGCCCCAGACTTCATCCCATTCTCATTTACTGTACCCATTTCAGCGTATGTCTTTATGAAATGGGGTGACTGTGAAGCTAAACAGCCCCAAGGCACACCCTAACACTTGTTGGTGTCTACAGGATAGAGTGAAGTGAAATGCCATGAGCATTATGAGCAATGACCCACAGGCACACCCCAATGCCTGTCCATCTCTGCAGGGTGGAGGTGGGATTGGCGTGAGTTCAATACTTCACTGCCACTCCTATTCTGCATCTGTCTAACTCCTGCACGTTCAATGCTAATATCAGCAAGCAAACATTCGGCATTGACAAATGCGTGTTTATTTTGGTCTGCAATGGATTACTGCGGAAGAAAAGTTAAGCAATTTCTCTTTGGGGTATGACAGGTGACTCAGATGTGTGTATTTTTGAGTTTTTAAACTTCACTGACCATGGGTTGTAGTTCATTAACTATTCAATGAAAGGGTGATAGCCTGTGACTATACTGTATGTGGCAACTAGAGGTTTGCAATCAGCTGGTTTTCTATGTCTGTATGCACATAGATTTTCTCATGGTATTCATATAACATACCTCTGTATACTTCTCTTGGTGGGTGACCCACTTGATGAAGGCATTATGAAGTGAGGTGAGCTGTCTGACATTGTTATCTCATCTAAGAAGATCTGATGATATCAAATTGCTTATCTGTAGATCAAACCTTTGTGTGTGACTTAACTGATAGTTGAATTGTGCAGGTGCCAGTATCTGTTGATCGATTTTCTGCAAAAACAGCTTGGAAATGTCCATCTCTTGTTTGATGCTGAATGTGGTAATTAGGAAGTTTATGCTGGGGTTGGAGAACTATACTTTTATGAATACCAAGTATATTAGGATTTATGCTATTTGTATAGGCCATTTAAGGTCCTCATAGGGAACCCCTCTGGGCCACTGACACTCTACCTAGATTACTTTGCTGGGTAAAGCCCATATCACCCACTTTACCTTGCAATATTTTCAGGAATGTGCACAACTAAATGGTAGAAAGGGGTTACAAGCCCTTTTGGGCAATAATTTGAGGGGTATACTAGGTTTCATTTGCATATGAGGCTGGCAATATAGCATCGAGGTTAGAAGAACAAGATATGAACAAACTCAGTACATTCAGCAGACCTGGGTTTGACTCGCTCGACCTCCAGCTGCACACTATGTAACCCTGAGGAAGTCACTTATCCTCCCCAGTGCTCCCAGGTCACCCCTGTAAATGGGACTTGTGTCCAGTGAGCCTTACTGGGTTACTAAAAGTATAAAAAAAAGCTAATAAAAGGTCACTTACAAGTATCAGTCTGGTAAAATTCTATCACCTTCATCATCATCATTATCCTCATTAAGAACACTTTCAACTGATCAAGGAGATAGGAGAGACACTGAGGGAGGCTAGTAAAAAGAACATATGTATACGATACTGCTGGATAAGCTAACTCAGCAAAGACCTTTTTCTTAACTTACTTTTTAAAGAGGGACTCCCACTAAAAGTGCCACGTTGCAGAATTAGAATATGCATACCCCCAATACATCTCATACCAAAAACTGGGTTTCTACGTTACTTTGTTTTAAAGTTATGAGCTATTTTGTAACCCTGATTTCACTACCTAGTCTAAAAAGCCTGTTTCAGTGAAGAGCCACTGATAATGTCACCTCCTGAACTCACACTTTAGTCCTCCGTGTCAGCAACCTTATAGGACCTGCTTCTTTAAAGTTTAAGAAGCTATAGCTATGGTAATCCTTTTAAAAACAGAATGATATAGGGTTGGCTGCAGTACTTGCATTTTCAGAATGTTCTGATGCATGGCACTGTACTTTAGAACATGTCCGAAGGTGGTTTTGGAATGCAGCACTGAATCAAGGCATATAATGTCAAGGTGGTACACAGTTTTAAAATGTTGGGGGTGACACACAATCTCAGAATGTGACTGGGATGTGCCACCTCAAAATGTGGTGGGGCAATCAGTCTCGGAATGTGACAGGGACACACATTGAGGAATTTGGTGGGGACTGGCAATTTCAGAATATAGTGGGGATGCATACTGTCAGAATGTGACAGGACACACCATTTATTCTGAAGCTGCTTGTCCCTGCCACATTCCAGAATTGTATGCACCCACCATAATTCAAAATTATGCATCACATCCCCATCACATTCCAACATTATATGTCCCGGCCACATTCTAAAATTATGCATCCCTGCTACATTCCGAAATTGCACATCCCTTCCCATCACATTCCTAAATTGCACATCCCTGCCAAATTCTGAAATGGCACATCCCCGTCGAATTCCATAATTCTGCATTCCAAAATTGTCACTACTACATTCCCAAATTGTGCTTCATGCTACATTCTGAAATTATGCATCACCACCGCATCACCACCACATTCTGAAAATATGCGTCACTATCACATTTTGAAACTATGTATCACTGCCGCATACCAAAACTGTCTGTCACTGCCACATTCTGAATTTGTACATCACTGTCACATTCTGAAATTGTGCATCACTGCCACATTATGAAACTGTGCATCACCACCACATTCTGAAATTGGGCATCACCACCACATTCCAAAATTGTGCATCACCACCATACTCCAAAATTGTGCATCACCACCACATTCTGAAATTGTGCGTCACCATCACATTCCAAAATTGTGTGTCACTGCTATATTTTGAACCTGTGCATCATCGCTGTTTTCCGAAATTATGCATTATCGCCTCATTCTGGAACTGTGTGTCACCACTACATTCAAAACTGTGGGTCACCATTACATTCTGAAACTGAGCATTACCACCACACTCCTAACTTGTACGTCACTGCCACATTCCGAAACTGTACGTCACTGCCACATTCCAAAACTGTGTATCACCGCCACATTCCAAAATTATGTGTCACCACCACATTCCAAAATTGTACATCACGGCACATTCTGAAATTGTGTGTCACTGCCACATTCTGAAATTGTGCATCACTTTCACATTCCAAAATTGTGCATCACTACTGCATTCTGTACCTGTGCACCACTGCAGCATTTCGAAACTGTGCATCACTGCCACATTCCTAAATTGCGCATCACTGCCACATTCTGAACCTGTGTGTCACCACCTCATTCCGAAATTGTGTCACCACAGCATTCCTAAATTGTGCATCACCGCCTCATTCCAAACCTGTGTGTCACCACCGCATCCTGAAATTGTGCATCACCACTGCATCCTGAAATTGTGTCACCGCTGCATTCCAAACCTGTATGTCACCGCGGCAATCTGAACTTCACCACTACATTTCAAACCTGTGCATCACCACTGCATTCCAAAATTGTGCATCACCGCTGAATTCTGAAATTGCTCATCATCACCACATTCTGAAATTGTGTGCCACCACTGCATTCTGAAATTGTGCATCACTGCCACATTCTGAAATTATGGGTTCCAGCTTCTTTCTGAGATTGTCATTGCTGCATTCCACAATTGAAACCTGGTGACATTTCAAAATCTCATACCTGCAGTATTTTAAAAATTGCACACAACTTTGTCACTCTAAAGCCATGTTTGCCACTGCATTCCATCCCCCCACTCCCATCACATTCTGAAGTACTATACCTTGCATCTGCACACTATGGAAGTGCATGTGCTGATCCCCCAGTGTCAGTTTGCCTTTTTCAGATGTTTACTACACCTGCAGTTTTAAGGAACATAGGAGAAATAAGTCATATAAGGTAGCTTGCAGGGAAGACTAGGTTGTGAGTTCAAGAGATGACCTCATCAGCAGTTCTTTACTGAAATTGGCTTTTTTGAACAGGCAGTGAATTAGGGGTTACAAAATGACTTGTAACTTTTAAACAAAGTAACTTACAGATCTGATTTTTTGGTCTGAGACTTAATGGATATGCTGATTCAAATTCTGAATTTATTGATTCCAAAAATGTTTGCATCAGTCCTTCTTTAACCTTATGTGCCAAATTGCAGTCAGAGAGTGGGAGGGGGTAGGAAGAATCTAGTACAAAGGGCTTGTTATTAAGCTAATAGCAGTTAAGAACATGCATGCTTCTGATCAACAGCAGAAGGGCAATCCTGTTGCCAAAGGTACAAACTTCAATGATTCCTAATATGCAGTTATTAATAATCAAGGCCCCAATTTTTCTGTGATTCTATGGCATGGAGATTTCCACAGAATGTAATGTAAACCATGGAAAATCTGAGGAATATTACTCCATGGTTTTCATGAACTGCGGAATATTATTCTGTGGTTTACATGAACTGTGGAATATCATTCTGTGATTTACATGGTTTACATGAACTGAGGAAAATTTTTCTGTGGTTTATATGAGCTGAGGAACATTATTCCGCAGTTTACATGAAATGCACACGACTACACCACAGTTCATACTGAAGAGTCAGTATTTAGCTGGCCCACCAGCACAGCAGTACCACTTGCGATGCTGACGATCCAGGTTTGGGAATGAACCTGGGAACCTGGAGGGCTGGATGGGGGAAGAAGGATCGAGCATCCTATGGACTGTTCTTCTACTCCGGGGGGAGGGTCACTGGTGTTCAGGTAACTCCTCATGGTAGCCTGGGGTACGACAGCTAGGAATAAGTTTGGGAGGTGTGTCAGACGTTCGGCGTGCTGTCCCAACTTCATTGCATGATATGCCTCCTAGGGAGAAAATGGAGGTTCCACCACCACATGATGACATCCACCTCTGCACTGAAGACATAGAAACATAGACTTTGACAGGAGATAAGGACCGCTTGGTCTACCTAGTCTTCCCATTTCCCTACCTATTGGATAAGCTGCAGATCCTAGTTAACCAAGAGCCTACGTCTTCCCTGCACCACCAACCAGCTCTCGCTCCTATTCTACCATTCAGTCTCCATAGGGAGGGTTAGGTTGGGGTGTTCGGGAGTGAGGTAAGTCTGGGGTGTGTGTCGGGGCTGAGCGTGTGTGGATCAGACCAATGGGGGATGGCGGATGAGGCAATAAAGCATAATAAATAAAAAAATAAACTGTGAATAAAACAAATCTGCAGTATACATTGACTCTGACCAAGGAAAATTATTCCAAGCATCATATAAACTGTGACTATTTCTATAGATCATATAAACCCCAGAAAACTATTCTGCAGTTTATATTAAATTCCTCAGAATGCTTTTTGGAATGCTGTGGAATTTAAAAAGAAAAGACTGAAAAGCATTTTAGAACAGCCCCTGAATTAGTTTGTCTGCTAGGGCTTTACCTTAAAAATCAAAACAGGTAACTGCCCCTGCCCCAATCCAGCCCAGCCCCACCACCCTCCAGTAACTTTATTTGAAGTAGAAATATTTTTATCAGGTCCCACACTGTGCTGCAATCCTAATCCTTCTAATTTCACCGCTGAACTTGAATTCCAGTTTCATGTCCCAGAAGTGCTTTGCGCACAGCTGCACAAAGCACTACTGGAATGAGAAACTGGCATTCTGGCCTAGTGGTAAAACTAGAAGGATGAGGATCACTGTGCAGTGTGGTGGCTGGTGCAAATATTACTCATTCAGATTTGGTGTCCCTGGGGACTTTCACGCTGGGGTGGGGAGATGGGCCTGAGATGGAGTGGGTGGATTTTTTTTACATTCTAGTACCAAGAACACAGGAGTTGATTGACAACCTTCTCTGGTTTGTAGGCCCCAGTCCCAAAACTAACATTTTCCCCTACCTGGGTGCTGGGTTGTTGACTGCTACCGAATCCCTCAACTGTCACTGCAGAATTTCCACAGAAATAGGAAACTAATGCCGCAGAATTTCTGTGCCAACAGGGGGACTTGCCACAGAATTTAGACCCTAGTTGCCGCAGAAAAATTGGGGCCTTGTTAATAAAAGCCAGTCCAGCTGCCGTATAACAGTTGATACTAGTGAGGGAGACAATAAGGAGATGCTGTGTAGCATTAACTTTACTGCAGTGGGACTCACGCATTTGTTGGCAAGAACATTGAAATTAAGGAAGAGAGTCCTAAGGTGTTACATTGGAGGAAAAAAGCAGACACAACAACATTGGCTATGGCAAATTTACTGTTATTTTAAAATAGTTATCTATGGGTGGTTATGGTAGTGTTTTCTTTTTTAAAGTAAAGGCGAATGGCAAGTTTTAATACATCACAAAGATGGCAGGCACAGAATTTAAACATTGAGGCTGTTCTTTTATCCCAGCAATGGATTAGTCGTATGTTGACAACTGCTGAGGATTTATTTCATGTATTCCACGTTGTACATGTTTGATATCTACACGTGACTCAGTGTCTCCAGCCTTTGATACTTTGTTTGAATAAAGATGAGTTACACAAAAAAACGTCTGTGAGAGGCATTGATTCATCAATATGCTGCATCCTGGTTGACAGAAATGCAAAGCCATGTTTTTTTTTCCTAAACCTCATGGCTTCAGAACCTTCTTGGCCAATCAGGACATAACAAATTACCTACCCATTTTTTTAAAAACTATAGTAACCATAAACAAGGCACTGGGGCACTGATGGAATGTACCCAAATGACTGGAGGAGCTTAATGTAGTAGTAGTTTTTAGCTGGGAAACAATTTTATCATACAGTTTTTTTTTTTACTTAGTATGCTTTATGGCACCTCAGTGGCTCCCCCTATCGGCCCTACCCTGGACATGACGGGACTTACCTCGACCAGTGTTCCTTCCTGGCTTATGCCCCTTGGCAGGACCTCTTGGGCTTCCCCTTTACCCCATCGGATGCCACACTCAGTGTCAAGGGAGGCAGCCCCAGGTTGGCTGCATGGTGACAAAAGGTGCAAGGAGGGCAGTAACCAGCTCATCTGGTGTGTTTTTTTCTGGTGGTGACTAGGGAGGTGTGACATGCAGTGATGCTGCGGTGTGAGAAAGCCATGCATACGGCATGCTTCCTGTCTACATCCTGGCCTCCAGTGGCAGTGCATTCCATGATCATCCAGGAGCACTGTACTGGAGACACTGCCCCCTCCACCTGGCTGTAGAGAGTGTGCAAAGGTCACTTAATCTACCTCCCTCCCTCCCCATCTGGCCTTCTAGCAACCCTGCTCTGTTCCCGTACCAGGGTCACCAGCATAGCAAGTGGTAGCTCTACTGCTGTGCCGGCGGGCTGCCATTATATCATTTTTTTATCAGAAATGTGTTTCAGACATACTTAGATTCATAATCAGAGTTTAGAAAATTGGCAAGAAATTCCCAGTCCATGATTGACTGAGCCACATGCCAAAGTGGGCATTTATGTGACGAAAGAGGCTGAGAAATAATAAGTCCCACTACCAAGTGCCCCATTACCAGCTGGTATCCCTGTGCCAGCTTAGAATCATGAAAAACTTAATTTTAAATGGCCACCATTTTTTCTCTCTCATAGTGAGAGTTCAGACCCGCCTCCCCACTTAGTGATGCTGATCCCCCTTGGCCTGGACTGTAACACTTTCTATGCAATTTAACAACTGAGCAAAACACAAGCTACCATCACCCACCCAACTAAAAAACTCTCCTTTATAAAGCAGCCCCATCCTCCAGCCACCTGGCTGCTTACCCTGCTGCTGCTGCAAGCCAGCAGCACCTGTCCATCTGCAGAAGCGTAATCCAAGAATGTACCACTGATCTCATGGCTTAGCAGTACATGACACGGACAACCGCACTGTTATCACTCTCAACATAAGCCGTTGATCAACCCCTGCTCAACCCAAACAGCATCTTTTTTTTAATCACCTTGCATGGCAAGGATGAAACTGAACACTACCATCACTCCTGTTCTGTCCTCTCTGACATCCGTGACTGCACTCAATCACTCTCACTCTGCCATCCCGATCCAAAACAGAAACAACCTGTTTTATTTTTTTTTTAAATCACCTTGTATGGCATGAATGATATTGAATTTATTTTATTTATTTAAAATTTGGTAACCAGGAAAAGTATACTGAAACATAGAAACATAGAAGTTGATGGCAGATAAGGACTGCAAGGCCCATCCAGTCTGCCCATTTCTTTTTCTACCTTATGAATGTGCCATCTGCCTCTGCTCTGTCAATGGCCTATCTATTCATACTCATCTGTATTGCTCCCTATGCCTGTCCCATGCCTGTTTGAAGCCCTGCACTGTATTCGTATCCACCACTTCCTGAGGTAGGCCGTTCCATGCATCCACCACCCTTTCTGTGAAAAAGAACTTCCTCACATTACCCCTTAATCGGCCTCCCTCTAATCTCATGCTGTGTCCTCTAGTCCTGCTATTTTTCTTATACTGAAGCATGTTAGACTCTTTCACCTTGTTAATGCTCTTAAGGCATCTGAATGTTTCGATCATATCACCTCTCTCCCTCCTTTGCTCTAGGGTATACATATTGAGCTCCATCAATCTGTCCTCATATGTTTTCTGATGCAGTCCCTGCACCATTTTGGTTGCCCTTCTCTGGACTGCCTCAATTTGGTTAATGTCCTTGTGAAGGTGTGGCCTCCAGTACTGCATGCAGTACTCCAGATGGGGCCTAACCAGTGTCTTGTAAAGAGGGATTATTACCTCCCTCTTTCGACTTGTGATACCCCTACTAATACACCCCAACATCCCCCCAGCCTTACCTACTGCTATAGTGGTCAACTTGGATGATTTCAGGTCATCTGTGATAATGATGATGCCCAAGTCTATTTCTTCCCTTATGACTGCCAGCAACTCCCCCTCCCAGCCTATAGGTGGCTTCAGGGGTTCTCTTCCTTATGCGCATGATTTTGCACTTCTTTGCATTAAACCCCAGTTGCCACTCTTCTGAACATTTTGCCAGTTTATCCAGATCTCTTCTCATTCTGCCCATCTGCATCATCTGCTCTGTTGCAGATCTTGGTGTCATCTGCAAATAGACAAACCTTACCCACCAGTCCATCTGCAATGTGTCTGATGAAGATATTGAAGAGGACTGGCCACAGGACTGATCCCTGAGGTACCTCACTTGTGACTTGCATCTCTTCTGACTGTATACCATTTACCACCACTCTCTGTTTTCTGCCCGTCAACCAGTTTGCCACCCAGTTGACCAACTTCTGACCCACCCCAAGCCTACCCAGATTATTAATCAATCTTCTATGTGGAACAGTATTGAAAGCTTTGCTGAAGTCAAGGTAGGCAATATCAACTGCTCTCCCCCTTGGTCCACCACTCTGGTTACCCAGTCACAGAAATCTATGAGATTAGTTTGACAGGACCTTCCTGTTGTAAACCCATGCTGTCTTGGATCATGTGCTCCAATGGATTCCAGGTGTTGCACTATCCTTTCCTTAAGGAGTGCCTCCATAATCTTGCCCACTACTTAGGTAAGGCTGACTGATCTGTAGTTCCCTACCTCCTCCCTCCTCCCTCCTACCACTCTTGTGGAGCAGGATCACATGAGCCCTTCTCCAGTCTTCTGGGACCTCTCCTGTACTCAGAGACTCACTAAACAGTTCTGATAATGGCTCTGCTAGTTCCACCCCAGCTCCTTTAGTACCCTGGGATGTATGCCATCAGGTCCCATTGCCTTGTCCAACCTGAGCTTATCGAGCTCTTGTAGGACCCTTTCTTTTGTGAAGGGACTAGTGCAAACCTCCCTCCCCCTGCATCCATGGTGCTGAGCTGTGGGCCCTGCCCTATCTTCTCTTCAGTAAATACTGAGCAGAAGTAGCTATTTAGGATAGATGCTTTTACATGGTCCTCCTCACATGCTCCCTTATCCCCTTTGATCTTAGAAATACCCCCTCTGGACTTTCTCCTTTCACTAACGTATTTGTAGAAAGTCTTGTTACCTTATTTTACTGTTTGTGCTAGTGTATCCTCAGTTTGGGCCTTTGCCTGCCTTACTGCCTTCCATGCTTCCTTTAGGGAAGTTTGGTATGTCTCCCTATCTTCATCCCGCTGCATTCCCTTCTATTTCCTGAAGGCCAGCCTTTTCGCTCTGACCTTTTCTGCTACTGTTTTTGAGAACCAAAGTGGTTTCTTTTGTTCCCTTTCTCTCTAACACAATGGGATGTTGCTTCAAGTATTGCATCCTTAATGCTTGCCGCTTTGCCTGTACACCCTCACCTGTATTTCTTTTTGCCAGGGTTAGCTTAACTCTGTTGGCCATCTTATCAAAGTCAGCTACTCTGAAGTCCCATATTTTTTGCCTTGGAATGGGATGATTTAGTTCTAGTGGCCAAATTGAACCATACCATGTGATGGTCACTGGCCCCCAGGTGACCTTCTACCTGGCGATCTGTGATCCTTTCCCTGTTAGTCAGTACTAGATCTAGGATAGTCCTGTCTCTTGTGGGTTGTTGTACCAGTTGTTCTTCTGGCTCCTTATGTGTACTCTGAATTTCTGTAGCTTTGATATTTTCATTGACATAAAGGGCCACTCCACCCCCTCTTTTTGCACCTCGGTCTCTTCTGAACAGTGCATAGCCAGATACTGAAGTCTCCCAAGTGTGGTTACCGGTAAACCATGTCTCGCTAATGGCTACTATGTCCAGTTTAGCCTCGGTCATTATTGCCTGCAGGTCTGGGATCTTGTTTCCCAGACTGCGAGCATTTGTGTACATGATTTTCCATTGGCCAGATTTCAGTGTGTTAGTTGTTGGGTGAGGTCTGGCGTTTCCCCAGTGTGTCATATGGGGAGCTGGACCTTTTTCCTTACCTGGTGATGCAAATGAACTACAAACATGCTGAACTCCTGTTTGACCACTAGCTGAGGGGTGAGGGGTGTTCTTTCCACTTGACATATCGGATGCTGCACCCCTCTCCATTTGCTAGTTTAAATATTCTGCATAGATGTCAAACTTCTGCCCCAATGCACTGACTCCCTCCTTAGTCAGATGCAGTCCATCAAATTTAAAGAACATTCGCTCCCAAAACTGTTGCCAGTTCCCTACAAATTTGTGTCCTTTTTCCTGGCACCAGTCCTTGAGCCACATGTTTAGCTCCCCTATCTCCCCTTCTCTCACCTTCCGTCCATCTGTCCCCCTCTCCCAGACTGGCAGGATCTCAGAGAAGGAGATGCCAGACAAAATGGATGATAGTTTGTCACCCAGCCTCGTCAGGTGTTCCTTGGTCTCCACAACTGACCAGCTGGCGAGTTCATTAGTCCCTATGTGTACCAGGACGTAAGTGTTTTCTCCTGCTTCCTGTACAATTTTAGCAATGCGGTCAGTGTCTCTCCATGCCAATGTACCTGGGAGACATCTGACCATTACCCCTGGCTGGAGATAGGTATCAACTCCCCGAATCATGGAGTCTCCTATGATCAGAAGTTTTTTTAATTTTTTTTTGTTTTGGCTCCTGTTTTGGGCGAGTTTTGTTGTGCTAGCTCCTGTGCTGCAGTGTCCTGCTCTGCAGTGTCCTTTGCCCCTTTGTTTGATTTTAGAGATAGAGGCAGATACCTGTTTGTAGTTTTTATATGGTTTGTGGAGGTAATATGTTGGAGAGCACCGAGTGATGGGGCACCCGATTTGCCCCTCCTAACCACCTGCCAATCTCCTTGACCATCTACCCTATGCGGTCGAGGTGCTTCTGTTGGATGTTGAGGAAATGGCAGGTGGTTCTTATAATATATTTCCTCCTGAATATGCAATTTGAGGCATGCAGTCTTTGCCCATGCTGCATGGAGCTGAGCCGTTAGATCTTCAATGGCCCAGCATGTAAGACAGTGTTCTAAATCCTGTAAAACTGCCCTTTTGAAAAGTGGCCCGGAGTACCTGCAGTTAATAATATCCATTCCAGATAAGTTGCTGGGTTTATAACCTGGTCAGAGTAATTAGAAGGAGGAAAATGAAAGCAAAAGTTTGATTTTGTGTTTTGTTTGTTTGTGTATAACTTGTTATAACAAGTTAAATTACTTGTGCCCCTATAAATGAGGTCAGTGTGTGGATACCCCTCTGATCTACCCCTTCCTTTTTTGCAACAGGAAATGTCACGACTGTGCTACCCTATAAAAGGAGTGTAGTGTGGGGTGGTTGGGGATGGGGGTGGGTAGCTGGGCCCTTCCCCTGCTGAAAAAGAAGAACCATGGATGAAAGAAACAAGGAGGTAAGAGCAGAAACAATCAGCCAGCAACAAATGCAATATCCCTGAAAGCTTATTCTAGTGATAGATAAAACTGTAAAACCTGTAAAGTACCACCTCTAATAATTTCACAGAAGATATACTCTGTAGGAAACACTTTGCTACAGAGAAAAATAAAGCAGTACCAGAAGCCCAGGCTCGTTTCCAGGTGCGACCTGGGGACAGAGGGTACAGCACAAACAACATGATGCAAAAAAATACAAAAGACAGATATTGAACAGGCATATAAAAATAATACATTATATAAGTTAGGATACAAGTCATTTCTACAAAAGGCAATCAGAGAACAGTATCACTAGTCAGAGCAAAAAGGTAGCAACTGAAGTTATGATAGAAGGCAGAGGGGAAGACAAAGGTTTAGTCGTGAGATTGAACTGAGGACAGCAGCAGGCTGTAACTGGGGATGGTCTGAGTAGGTGCTTAAGTATAGGACAGGCAGGAATGGGGGCTGGGGGAAGAATTTTTGGGGGAAGGGAGTTGGGCAGGAGAAAAGCAGGTTAAATTTGGATGAATACCACCACCACTCATGTTCTGTCTGTACTGCCATCCCCGACAACAGCAATTACTACCCTCCATGACCATGTTCATTCTGCCAACCCAAGCAACTGCCACAGAAACAAAGCAAACCATGCACGACACAAAAAAATAAAAGAATGCTGTCACCCAAACTCTGAATAGCCCTGCTAACGGCAGTACCCTCTAGTAGCAGTGCCCTCTACTAGCAGTATTACCGGTGGAGGGACTACTTTACAAGAATTGTGTTACTACATTTTGTACGTTTTTCATTAATTTTTGTAATCAGTTTTTGTTTTTGTAAAGATATTCTACATATAGCAAATTTGCTAAGTGCAATAATACCCTCAAGCATAGTCAGTATGGGCTATACCGGACCTTCCAAGAGCTATAAGGCCCTCTGTCTGTGGCATTGGGCCTCATTATGCCCTTGGGGGGTCCGGTATAATCCAATATCGCCCATCCTGTTGGGTAGTATTGCTTTCATTTTTAATTCCCTGAGATATTTTTGAAAACAGCTTTTGTAATTAATTTAGTCATTTATGATTCAAGTCATTAAAGATCATTCCACTCCGTGGTCAGCCTGGTGGTGCTGGGGGCTGAGGCAGTGGACGCCTGCCCTCTGCCACGCCGGCGACCCTTGTTCGGGAATGAGCATGGGTCACCAGGGGCTGGCAGGGGAGGATAGGGATTGAGCGCCCGATGGACTGCTCTCCCTCCCCGGGGGAGATTCCAGTGGTCAGTGCATGGGTGTCCTCTAGCGGAGGCTGGGGGACATAGCATCACTGCTGTAAAAGAAGGGGCTGTGATGGGGCAGGTACCAGGAGGAGCACGTGCAGATGCGTGCATGCTCCTTTCGTTGGCATTATTGCACGCCCCACATGCAAGGGTGAAAATGGAGGAGGAAAACTGGTCCCGGTCGAGCATTGATGAGCCATCCACACGCAGCAGGCCCCAACCCTGAATGGCACTCCCATTGGATACTGAGAAGGTGAGTTGAGCCCCAGGCCGGAGGGGCTCATCACCGCCCGCCGAGTGGGATGGCAGGAGTAGGGTGTAGTGGCCTGATCTCGGGTATGGGGCTGACAGGTGGATGGGGATGGCAGCCGACCAGGACCTGGGGCAGAAACAACGTAAGAAAAAAACAAAAAAGATCACTCCACTCATGATTTCAAAAAAATTTTTTAATTGAGGCTACTGTTTTAATGTACATACTTGATTCATACTATCGGTGTATTAGAATGGTCCAACCACATGTTTTGCATGGTAAACAGTATAGTCCTACTCCAAGATATGTAACTGTTCATGGTGGGTGTGACAAGGGAAGAGGAACTTTTAAAAAATTTAAAAATCCTGTATCTCTGTTCAGGAACGAAAGACAATGAAAAGAAAAAGGGTGTGCATTGATGATTTTGCCACAAATATTACTGCTGAAAAGTCTACATGGTGACTAACAAATATTGCTGTTTTAAGTTAAGTGTAACCCCCTTGTTCCCAGGGGTTACTAGAATCCCATTTAGACTTAGTGGTAGGCAGGGAAGGCAGCTAGTGAAATGCCAGTTAAATGGATTTCACTCTGTCTCCCTCTCTGCTGTCAGTCACAGCCGAGAGCTGGGGAGGTGATCTCTTGCAGCTGCATAAGCCACACTCCAATAGCTGTGAAGGAGGGAGACAGAATGTTTAAGTCAGTCTGAAGTGGGAATCTGAAGTGGGAGGCTGCAGAGTACAGCTGCAGCTCCTGAAGCAGCTCTGACTTGGAGCTGCAGTTTTTCTTCTGTGTTTTAGTTCTTACCCTAGTGGAGGACAACCTTGCCAGCTTGTTGAAGTGGTGGAAACCTGTTCCTTTGGGTTTCCCTGTGCTTCATCCCAGAAGGGATGGAGCAGAACTCAAGGGTTTCAGGGGCAACCCCCTGATCCTCCCAGGACTTTGAAGCTGCCTTTGTTATGACAACTTTCTGTGAGTACATTTTTATTTATTTATTTATTTTTTTTTATTTTACCAATTATTTTACCAGGTGAGACACACTAAGCTGAAAGCTTGTTTGCAGGTGCAACCTGGGAGCACAAGGAAGTTAAGTGACTTGCTCAAGGTCACACAGTATGCACCTAGGGGACTGTGGGATTCAAACCCAGGTCTCCAGATTTGCAGCTCAGAGCCTTAACCCACTGCGCCATACTGCCTCCTTGTCACATTTGTTTGGTTGAAGTTTGCCCAGGAGTACCTGCAGTTTTTAAAAGGTGGATTCTCTGACAAAGGGACCCTGTCACCTTAGACTTTTCTTTAAGAGTTGTCTGCCCACAGTGGAGTCCAGTATGTGACCATCCATGTGACAGAACTTTTACTTTTGACACCCCTGAGGAGTTTTGTATGATGTTATGTGTGAAATACATTTCAAGACAGCATCTACAGTTTTTACAGTATGTGAGGTATATTTACCAGATGAATGGCCGAGTATGAACTAGGAAACAAAAGGTGGGAGACCCCCCATCTGGAGTGACCAGTTTACCTCTACGGGTTCTGAAGGGCACCTGTGTTTTCTATCAGTGCACGTGGCCAATGCCTGAAGAAACAGTTTTACCCCAGTGAGTGGGATTGTTCTCCAGTTTATCCCTTATATATTGGTCTTACAGTGTTGAGCCTCTTGTGCTTGTGTGGTCCGAGTACCACATAATTTATCCTATGCAATATAAGTGTCCAAGTACTGGCCGGATGTGCCTAGTCGATGGAAAGTGACCAAGTACTGGCCATATGTGCCTAAGTCGAGGGACAGTGTGTTCTACTGGTGGCTAGTCCACAAGTTCTACAGTTATCCCATGCAATATGGGAATTTGGTGTTCTGTACCTTAGATGTCTGCATTTACAGTGTGTGTAACCCTTGGGGGTCCATCTTCGCTTTGCACTTTTCCTACTGTGTTATGGAATAAAGCCACACTCTAGAATCCCAGCTTGGTTTGGACATTTATGTTATTGATCCCCGTGTGTAATTACCTTGGGTACCCCTGTCCAGAAGTGCAAACCTAGCATAGCTCTGAGCAAATGTTTTCTTCCCGGGACCTGGGTTGTTGGCCATGCATTGGTCCCACCAGGTGTGTGCCAGGTGTTTAGTGCCACACCTGGTTGTGTTCTGCATTGGTCCCATCTTGTCAATGGTGGGCAATCAGACACAGTTTTCTAGTTTGTGTATCTGCTGTTGTTTTACATAGAAACATAGAAACATAGACTTTGAAGGCAGATAAGGACCACTTGGCCCACCCAGTCTGCCCATTTCCCTACCTATTGGATAAGCTGCAGATTCTAGTTAACCAACAGCCTACTTCCTGCAACCCTCCACTGTAATTGCCTTATGTCTGTCCCATGCATGTTTGAATTCCCCCACTGTTTTAGACCCCACAACCTCTTCAGGAAGGCAGTTCCATGCGTCCACCACTCTCTCCGTGAAAAAGAATTTCCTCACATTTTAATCATATGTAATCCCCACCCCTCTCTGTCTCTACCCCTAGATCTGTTTTGGTGGTGAGAGATGTGCCTTCTAGTTAAATAAGGGGGCTGGTGGGGGGTTACATAAAGATTTGGTTATATCATTAATGGTTATCTTCAATGAGTTGACCAGAACTGTCTATGTGCATATGTCATCTACATGGTGACAGGCAACACGCAATGACCCAGCATGTTGATTACCCAGGTTCATGCCCCAAGCCAAGAAAGACAGGAGCAGACTAGAGGGTAGTATTGAGCTTCTAAATGGATGCAAACCTCCACTGGAGAGGATGTGAGGTTGATTCTGCAGCTTGACTGCCCCCTGCAGGCAAAGGAGGCTGAAGCAGGCTGATGATGATAGTTGGCTAGGGTGGCCATCACTATTGCCTGCTCCTGCTCATCCTGAAGCACCCTGAACTGCATGGCTCCAGACAATCCTGAGTAATCCTGGTGATGGTTATCAGGTGCACCCTGCTCGTCTGTGTTCCATATCACTGAGTGCTCATGGAGGATGACTACTTCTACTTCCCCCCATTCACTCATGGGGCAGTGATCATCACACACCCAAACCACACCAATCTCCATTCTACTGTGTGACTTGTTCTAGTGCCTTCCTATGTTCTCCCACCCTCCACATCTGTGGTTTGTCCCACTGTTGTGGGCCCTTCTGACTTCTCTGTTGCCTGCCATGCCCTGGTTACTTCTGGATTCTGCCTGCCTTGCTGTTCCTCCTGGTGCGGCCTCCTCTCTGCCCTCATGGACTCTGTGCTTGGTTCTGCGATTGACAGCCTGATGCCTGTTGTTTCTGCTTGCCTCAGGCTGTGCTGGTGCTGTCTTGGCTCTGCTGCTTGCCCCTGCCATGCCTCCCTACCTGGGCTCCTGTTGCCTTTGGAGACCATGCTGTATGTGCCACCCCCCCCTTTGGCTGCAGTGATGGGGCTGACACTTTCTTCCTACTTGTCTGCTGCACTGTCCTGCCCATCATGCTGCTGTTCCGGGTTCCTTCGGTCATGGCAGTGGACATGCTCTGCCTTCTTACCTGTTCTTCACTAGGGCATCTGCTGTGCATTGCCTCTCAAGGGCCCAGTATGTTTTGCTGCCTCATGACTACTGGGATGCTGCCTCAACCAACTGGGCTCTCACCCCACTACCACTGGGTCTATGCTTTGATGACTGTCTGGCTTTGCTGCAATGACACCCATGGGATTCAATATGCATAGCCCTTCCTGGCATCCTACTGCAACTAACTCCAGCTCTCTACTTCTCAGACCTCGCTCCACAGTGCCCAGCCTGAACAACATTGGGACCTTGCTCCCTGGCTCCTAGTGAGCTCCTATAGCTCTGGACCTCGCTTCTCCAAAGCCTGCTTGTCTACCATTGGGACCTTGATCCATTACCTGTGTCTGGACCCTACAGCCATTCCTGCTGGGGACCTCGCTCCCTGGCTCCCAGCAGGACCCTACAGCTTTGGTCCTCACTCCTACAAAGCCTGCCTGCCTAGTACCAGGACCTTGTTCCCACTGTCTGCCTTCTGGACTCAGTAGATGTTCCTGCTTTGGGACTTTGGTCTCTGGCTCCCAGCGGGCCCCTAGAACTCTGGACCTTGCTCCTCCACAATCTGCCTGCCTAGCATTGGGACATTACTCCTCTTATTTGCCTACTCAACCATGCAGCTATTCCTGTACCAGGACCTTGCTCCATGGCTCAGTCTGAGCCATTCTATGCTGCAAACTTCACTCATCCCACAGTCTACCTGCCTAGCATCAGGACCTTGCTCTTACAACTGCTTTCTGGATGCCACAGATGTTCCTGTTTTGGGACCTTGCTCCCTGGCTCCCAGAGAGCCACTAGCACACCTGACCTCACTCCTCCACATCCTCCCTGATATTGGACCCTGACTCCAGGACCTTGCTGCCTGGTTAAATCTGAACCATTTTAAGCTCTGGACCTTGTTCCTCCATAGCCTGCCTGCCTAGCATTGGGACCTTGTTCCCTCTACCTGCCTCCTGGACCATGCAGCCAGTCCTGCTTTGGGACCTTGCTTCCTTGCTCTGTCTGAGCCCTGTTTCATGCCAATGATATTGGACCTTGCCTCTAGGACCTCACTCCCTGGCTCCCCTTGAGCCATTTTAAGCTCTGGATCTCACTCCTCCAAAGCCTGTTTGTCTAGCATTGGGACCTTGCTTCCACTACCTACCTCTGGACCCTGCAGATGTTCCTTCTTTGGGACCATGTTTCCTGGTTCCAAGTAAGCCCTTGCACCGCCAGACCTCACTCCTCCACAGTCTGCCTGAGTAGCAGTGGCACCTTGCTTCCCTATGTGCTCCTTGACCCTTCAGTCATTCCAGCTTAGTGATATTGCTCCCTGGCTCAGTCTAAGCCCCATAACATGCCACTGGTATTGGACCCTGCCTCCAGGTCCTTGCTCCCTTACTCAGCTGAACCATTTTGTGCTTCTCTTCAGAACTTGCTGCCTTGTCAAAGTGCTCCCTGGCTCAGCTGAGCGCCATGCCATATCAGCCACTGATACTGAATCCTGGCTTCAGGACCTTGTCTCTGGCTTACTCCAAGCCTGTACCATAACCCTTATAATGAACTGCTACTTTAAAAATCCCTGCAGGTGGATTGTGCCTCAAGAATCATGCTCTGTGACTCCCCCCTGAGCTGTTCTGTACTCTAGACCTTGCTACCCTCTGCAGCAGCTAGCATGCCCTATAGCTGGAACCTTGGTCCCACTTTTCATCTGATCCCCAGCGGTTGTGCGTTGTCAAGACGTCCCTGCAATCCAGATCCATTGCACTCCTGTCACCTTGTTGCCTTTTCTAGAACTGCAATAGTTGTCAGCTCTTGCTTAATTTCAGCATGTCAGGATCAGCTAACGAACAGGAGCTCCATCCATTGGAGAATGAAGACCGGGGGATTCACAAAACAATCTGAAGGTGCAAAATCTTCCCTAAGTCCCCAAAAGTTCTATAGCCTAGGAAAAAAAGGGGACATTGCTCTGAATGCTATACACAAAACTTCTGCAGCATTGGAAAAAATAAACTACGGACTGTGGAAAAAAGTGCAGTTGTGGAAGTTCCTGAGGGGAAAAAAGTCATTGATGAGTATGGCACATCCCCTTAAAGGCTATTCTCAGCCGGTGTTTTTCTGCAGTTGCGGAAAAAATGTTGCACAAATGAGAGTGAGGTGTAACACTTCCTGAGCAAAATGCAGTTCCCCAACAATTGAAATACAGTTATAGTGGAGGTCAGCCACAAGTAATAGCAAACCAGTGGGTGTATATCAGTGGCAGTTGTTACAGTAACACAAGCACACATTGTCATTGAAAGACAGCAAACAACAACCACCGGACCCAATGCAGCCCATGAAGGAGCCTCACAGGCAGTAGAGGCTGAACAGCCTGCACTGAGTGCTGCTGCAGCAGGCAACAGAAACACTCCAGGGAGAGACATGACCATCAGTTACAGACAGCCACTGAGGTACATGGTTTTGCTGGTACCAGTGGTGCTGCAGTGGTCCCAGTTGAGGGAATGGTTGCTGGTCTCTCTGAGGGCACTTTCAGCTACATCTATGGCAAGACTGTCAAAGTCTGCTGCTCCAGCTAATATGTATTAACTGTTGTTCTGCCTCCTAACCCTTTCTGCAGCTGTGGATCTGCAGTTGTGGATTTTCAGCACTTGCGGAATTTCCGCAGCTGCCGAATTTCTGCAACTGCTGATTTTTTTATGAACTTCCGCATGTGCGCAATTTTTCTTTCAGAATATCCCACACCAGTGTTTCCGCAGTGCTGCAGGCCTTTTTCCCACAGCTGTGGGATTTTTGGCTGTCTTTGTGAATCCAGCCCCAGGGCTCTGTTCATTCTGAGCCGACACCTAAGAAAGTCACTGGTAAATCCTTGCTCAACTATAAAGATTGGACTGCAGTAACTGATCTCTGTCCTGAAAGAACTCAGGGTTCCGTTTTCAACCACAGCAAATAAATTACCTCTTTGATCTTTACGCTTGATATCTTAAAGTTAACACTGCACACTGCACAACTTAACAATCACAGGATTTAAGAATGCATGGGATAGACATAAAGGAATTCTGGAGGTCAGGGGTAAGGGAACAGACTTCTAGGAAAACAAACTGAACTTACAAGCTCAAATGGGCAGACTGGGTGGGCCATAGGCCCTTATCTGCCAACACTGTCTATGTCTCTATGTATCTATGTACAACCACCTTCGCTAGAGACACCCCTGCCTCTCAGTTCCCTCATGCTGCAGGTCACTCTGAACATGACAAGGCTTGAGACAAAGTTTACGATCACTGAACAATGGCTGCCTCTTGGCTCTGGTACTACCCAACCTGCTTGTCCATGATAAAGATTCACCTTCAACTTCTTCCTTGTCAAGAACCTTCTCATCTTGTTCCACCACCTGTGCCCATCACTAAAGCTCCAGCCATTCCTGGTCATTCTTGAGTTCCACTGCAAACTACAGTTCCTACCCTTTCTACCTCACTGCAGCTACCATACATTCAGACTCCGGGCTTCTCCTGCTAATGTGTGCCTGTCATAAGTTGCCCCATTCCTTGACTTGATCCTGAACTAGACTTCTACTTAACTGTTGTGACCAATGCCATCTGGCATTCCTTGGCAGCCAAAACCTAATTCTCTTAGCAGGGATCATACCCCAATGACTACTGAGCTTATGCCATAACCACCATTGGGCTTTTGCCCCACAGCATCAGGGCTCATGCCCCAATGACACTCGACTCATGCCCTAGCACAACTGAACTCATGCCCCATGGCTAATGTTCATTTTCTACTGGGCTCACTCCCCCCCCCCCCACTAAACAGATTTCTACCGGTCTTACTGTATGTCTCACCAACCACTGAGTTCCTTCCCTACACTACCGGACCCATGCCCCGTGATGTTCAAAAATGTTTTCCATTATCCCTAGACTTAAAAGACAGTTGTTTAGCCTGGAGAAAAGGTGACCTAAAGCCTTGGATCCCCAGATGTTTCCCACACAGGGGATGTTTCCTATCCTCTGTGTTGAAGGTCACAATTAGTGCATAAGTAGTTTGCATTAATAGTTCTGCCACTGGTTGAGTTGTGATCCAGATGGTGGCTCCTTCCCTCAGTAACACAGCTGCAATCCCTCGCTCCATAGCAGAATGATGTCCTGACAGTTTTCTATGCCTTCAACTCTGAGTTTTCGGGCTTCTTCCCTATGGTACCTTCAGCCAAGAATTGGTGTTCCTGTGGCATCTCTAGGGGTGGAACCTTCCTCAAGAGGGTTCTGTGCCATTACACCCCAAAAGGGTGGTAGTTCCTGCAGAACAAAGCACACAAATGGCACACACACATATCCAACCACAACCTCTTCTAGTAGCAAAAGCACTACCATGTTGTACAGACATGCTGTGCAGTTATTTGTCTGCTGGACCAGTGAATAGTGAGGCTTTACCTGACGTTGATGAGGCAGTGGCTGACATCGCCATGCTCCCACCGAGTGCTATAAGACCATGTCTTTTTCAAGCATCCTCCAGACACTCATTTCTTTATTCCCACTGTTTACCCCCCTGGGCTTCTTTCCTACAGTACCTTCAGCCAAGAGACCTCACTCTTGCAGCACCTCTGGGGGTGCATCCCTCCTCAAGAGGGTTCCTTGCTATCATACCCCAAAAGGGTGGTATTCCTCTGGAACAGATAGTGTTGTCTAGTCAGGCTATTGTAACCTGCCTGATATGTCCACTGTTAACCTGCCTGCTTCTCTTACAGTATATGTATGTATTGTACTCCACACACCCCTTCCCCCGGGTCATACCTGGAATCTAGCCTTGGCTCAGTGTGCCTCTCCTGATTATCAACTTAATAAATAAAAGGCCACACACACACATATCCAACCATAATCTCTTACAGTAGCACAGGCACTACCATGTCATGCAAGCATCCTACCCACTTAGTCGTCCACTGGACCAGTGAATCATAATGTTGAGAACATGTACAAAAAAACAACTTGGACTCAGTGACCTAGTGCAGATTCTATAAAGAGGCATCAAATACTTAGCCCTGGGAGGAAAGTAGGACCAGAAAACAAAAGATCAGAACTTATAAAAACCCTCACTTGCACTGCAGGCTGTTGAATCTCCCATAGTTGCAGTTCAGCACTGACATCTGATGCAGGGGATTCTCTAATTTCTGGTTTGGTCTGTTGATAAGTGTTTCTTTATCCTCAGTGGCTCTACTGTTACAGACTGTATTTGGACATTCCAGTGTACAGATTTAAGCAAGACATTGGGACTCTTGTTTGGTTACTTTTCAAGATGTATTAACTGTAATATGCAATAGCGCTATTCTGCTTGGTCTGTTTCTGATGGTGACACTGTTTCAAAAGTTTGAAATTTATCATTGGTTTATTCATTTATGATGCAAATTTAAGTAATGATGCACTCACAGTTTTTATGAGATGGAAGATCATGGATAGTGCCTGACAAAGACCGAAAGTTTTCATGTGCCTGGATTATGGGTGTTACGTGAGCATAGTGGGGAAAGGAAGCCCTGCTCTCCTATTCCTGTAGTGGCCATTAGTTTTGTTGCATACACAGCTTAACATCAAGGTTCAGCATTATGGAAAGGGCTGGATTGCTGTTTAAATATCTGTGAATGCAAATCTCGTGAAGTTAAATAAAATGTATGAACTGATTTACACATCTTTTAATTTAGTTCTAAAGTGTTTAATGAGGCTTGATAGAAAGCATAAGACACAGGTTAATGCAGTGTCTATACATCTTAGACCAGGAAGTTGGTACCATACAGTTAATTATTTTAATTCAAGAGACCAGCTTACCTTTAAGACATTGACTGGTATACAATGATTCCACATCAGTGCAAATATTTAGGGCATAATGTCTTTCCCCTCATGAATGATATAACACTGGGAAAGGGACTCGGATATCTTTATAGAGGTAGAAATTCTCTAACTCAGGTTTATGGCTTAATCTGTATCAGTTGCTTTCTGTATGTTTGCAAAACGCAATAAAAAAGTTAAAATAAGTCCCCATATTTCAACATACACCTCTAGTGTGTGCAGAGTATCTCCCCCAACTGTGTCCACTTTTTTCATCAATTTAATTTCATCAGAAAACATCAGCGGTTTGCTTCTGACCACCTCCAAGTCATTAATAAATATGTTTGTGAGCAATGATCCAGCACCATCTCATGGGCACTCCACTTAGAGTATTCCTCCACTCAGAATGGTGACCATTCACCCTGTCTGTTTTCAACCTATCAATCCATTTGCTGTCCATAAACTTCACATTTTATGTCTTGGTCTCCTTACTGGGCTACTTTCTCTCTATGGGAATTCCACATGATACAACATTGAAGGCTTTTCTGACATCCAGTGCCCCTATCTGCTTCCCTAGTAACATCCACAAAAAAAGCAATACTACTGTTTTAGTGAGATTTTTATTGTGTGAAACCATGTTGCATGCCAGAGAACAGACCATTCTTTTTCCATGTGCTGAACTAACACTTGATTTGCACCAAGGGAAGGCTCACAAGTCTATAGTAACCTATTTATCTGGATCTGACCTTGTCCATTCTTCAACAGGGGGATGACACTGGCTATTCTGTAGTCATGTGGCACTAATTATCCCTGTCTGTAAGGAGTCCTGAATGATAAGTATCAGTAAAGTATCAAACCAAAACCCCTTTTAAGTGCACTGTTATCCTTGGATGATTGCAATCCTGACTCTGGGCTTTTCCATATTAACACCCACTAGATACCATTACTAATTTGGGCATGATCAATGCTGCCTTCTGTTCAGCCTGCAACTCTTCCATAGCTTCCACTCTCACTGACCCTGCCCCCTGGCTTTCTGACTGAATACTGACATACAGTACAGTACAGTACAGTTAGCATTAAACTCCACTGTCAATTAATTACTTTTGTGTTGTTTTTAATGATAACAAAATATATGATATGAACATTTCAGGACCTGCCACTTAACACTAGCACTCCCATTAATTGGCTTATATGCCAGTGTACTCACAGCCATCTCCCTCGGCTTATCAAAATCTGCTTTCTAGCAGATTAGTGTCCAGGCCTTATTTCTGGTCGGGTAGCTTCCTTTAAGCACATTACAAGGTAACAAGTTCTAGCTATGCTCACTCATAGGTTTTAAATGCATTTGATTCATTACACATTGTATAGGGCTGCTGGTTGGTGGTCATATATAAATTTAAATCAGAATCCAGTGTATGCCTCCCCAAAAACAAAACACTGTCCAGAAAGGCCCTACATCAAATAGTTCCATCTACTTCCATAATTCTAGTTCTTACTTTAGTTAAAAACTGAGGTAGCTAGTTTCAGCTGAAACATGCAGAAGCATGGCACCACCCAACAGTCACCCCTTCTGCCATGTCCTATTCTATCCTGAATTTTCTCAAATACTCATAATGAATTAAAATATTGTGGTTTCTTTGTCATCAATACATCAAAACAAAATCCTCTCCACCACAGCCAGTGCACAGCTTAGTTAATTTAGAGAAGTACAGCCATGTCCCACACACCCTGCCTCTGTGACCACCCCCCTTCCCCTCACTTCCCTATTCTCTCAGTCCCAATCTTATATTGTCTGGGGGGGGGGGGTCGGTCCAGTTGTTGCTGCTAGATTACTTTGTTATTGTTAGTTCCAGATATTCTGATGTCCCAAGCCATCTCACCACCACCTTGCCAGTCTGAAACTTCGTCTTACACCCCCCCCGCTACCACTGCCACCACTGTTCAGAAATTCAGCAGTTATCCCAGCTGGTGATCAACTCAGCCCAGTAGGAGTCAATCCGGTTGGGCTGCTGTGGGTAAGAGGCAACTGCAAAGCTCACCATCTCATTGCTGCAAGCCAGTCCAGCCATTACAGATGCTCCTCTTCCTCCAGCCTGTATTGATTTTGCAGTGTCTGCTGGGAGGATTGGGGTGGTGGGACCTACCAGTCCCAGACCTTGTTTGTTTGTTTTAGTTTTTTGTCTTTGCTACTTCAAATGCTGGACTGGTAGTGATGACTGCTGGAAGACCAGTATTTGATCCAGGTGGGCCAGGCCAACTCTGAGTGTTTCAGCAGTCTCTGTATTGGTCAGACTGATTCAGGGTTGAGACTGGAGGAGAACTGCTGCTGTTTCTTTTATGTACTGTATTTTGCCACTGCCACCAGTGCCTTGTATTTTGTGGATGTTACCACACCAGCAATTGTGGGTTGTCAAACTCACTGGGGAGGAACATCATGGGGGCTATTACAGCCATGAGCCACCAGCACTTAGCCTGCAGCATCAGCAGCAAGATACAGCCAACTGGCAAAGTGGCAGGTTGGTGAGGGGAGTCCAACTTGTTTTTTGGTGCAACTCGGTCCGTGACAAAGTGGACCCATCAAGCCAGCCAGTAGCAGTAACTGGATCATCATCAGCCCCTATAAGACTGGCACAAGCAGCAACTGAAGGAAGGTAAGGGGGGGGTGGACAAGGATTGGGTCTGGGAAGAGGCATGACCCACGAATGGGTCCCTCTTGACTGACTCCCTATACTCCTTTCCCTCTTGTTTTACTGGAGGTGCACGTTTCTTTGCGCTGTAGTCAGATGCAGAATCAGTATCGGATTCCAATTCTGCATCCATCTCTGGTTTTCAGAATATAGATCTTTGGTCTTTAATACTGAAATTCTGACTTAGTAAAAAACACTGGATAGCTGAATAATCCGATTCCATCAGACATATTCCGAGCAACCCTACTTTTTATGCTTTAGTCCCTCAATGGCTTTGCATGACACCGGGCCTTCCTCTTCAAAGACTCAGCTGAAAAAACATTACTTTCCATGGGCCTTGCATTCAGAATAGAAATACAATACTTTAACAGCCATGTCTAAAGCAGCTGTTCTAACAATATCATGTTAAATGAGCAAATACATTTCAGCGACTCAATTTGTGTGACAGAAGAACAGAGCATGCCATTTTAGCAAGTTGTGTTTAATAGCGAATGTAATATCAGCAATGGTGACTTCTGGTGGAATAGTATTTACGCTGCAAAGGTAATTAGTGCAGTCTTGGAGATGGTTATTAATAGTAAGGTTGGTTTGGGGGATGTGGGGGGCACAGTCCCCGGCAGAAAATATAATGTAGCATTGTGTAAGTGTGTTAGATACTGAGCAGTTATTTTCTTGTTTCTGTAGTGAATGAATGCTGTTGCTGGCTGGGTTGGGATCATAGTTCCATCATGGCATAGTGGGTGGAGTAGGGTGTTAAGAAGGTAGGGTGTTTCTGTAGTTGTGTCTCGTGTGCTCCCATGGGTTCAAATCTAGCAGTGTCTCCTTCATTGTTCTGGGTATCCATGTGGTGTCCATTGCTGAAAAAATGCAGTTATTGTGTGAGTTTTGTTTTGTTGGTGGGGTTTGGAATTGTGGTCATTATGTGTTTTTACGTTTGCTTGCACGCATGCGCAAGAAACGTTTTGGGAGAGCAGCACACTTTGGAGGTGTGCTTCTCCTATCCAATGCACTGCTCCCTTGAGCAGGCGTGGCGGTCCTGCACCAATGGGTGCAGGAGCTCTGTATGACAGCAGTGTTCCTCTGCTTCAAAGGAAAAACACCGCGCATACTGAGCACCACTGCCATCTCCCCTCAAGTCACATGCTCCCCGTCGTCGCACCGCCCCCTCCAAAGCTTTGGTGCCACGCTGGGAGCCCACCCCAGCAAGCGTTGTTTGCCGGCCAGGGGTGCAATCCCCGTCGGCTCCATGGCCCCCAAGCCATCCTGCTGCCCGCTGGAAGCCCACCCAGCGTGGCAAGCCGTTTGTTGCCGACAGGGTGCTCAATCGCCCGTCGGCTCTTGGCACCCCATGTAGTTTGCTGGCGGGAGTGCCCAATCCCCGTCCGGCTCCTCGGCGCCCCCTGCTTTCTGCCATGCTGGGAGCCCACCCCAGCATGGCAACATCCCACGTCATCGCTTTGTTTTTTAACCTGTAAAATAAAACTGTCCCACAGCGCCTCCCAGCCCCCACAACCCGCACCCACCACTGTGCACCCAGCCTCCCACACCCTGCCCACCCCATGCTTCCTCCGGACTCTGGTGCGGCGATCTTGGTGGACCGGGAACACGTCTGCACTCTTCAAAGGCGACCGCGAACTGAGAATGCCGATAAGCTGTATAATGGGCTAGATAGAAGGTTTCAACTTTATTGCATATCTCAGTCATTTTGAATTTTCACCAATTTTCAACATGGGGTTTTGGGACCTTCTCATGAATTATGTCACTGTCATGGCATTATTTGGGCCCGAAGGGTGATTTACGCAGGCACTGCACAGTCACTCGCGTGAAATCACCCTTTGCTCAAATAATGCCATGACAGTGACATCATTTATGAGAAGGGGTCCCAAAACCCCATGTTGAAAATTTGTGCAAATATTCCAAAATGATTGTTTTACGAGCGCGCATGCAGTTCCTACGCATGCTCGTACGGCTATGTAATTTTTTATATTTTCACTCCAGATTTTCAACATTGCCATTTTACCACACCTCCTCATGAGCAGTACAGCTGTCATTTTTCACATCCTGCCCAAAATGTGTTTCTGCCCATGTAGCGCACAATGGCGCAGTCGGTGTGCGAACTCAGTGTATGGGACACATTAAGAAAATCACAGTGTCACTGATCATGAGCAGAGGTCCTAAAATGGCTGTGCTGAAAATTTGGTGAAAAAATTCCTACAAATAACTCTTTCGCGGCGTGCGTTGTTACAGTTCCTGCATGCGGCTCGTGAGTACCTGCAATTTCAATATTTTCCTCCAGATTTTCAACATTGCCATTTTACCACACCTCCTTATGAGCAGTACAGCTGTCATTTTCACATCCTGCCCAAAATGTCTGTCCCGCCCCATGTAGTGCACAATGGCGAAATGTGGCGAATCAATGTATGGGACACAGCAAGAAAATCACAGTGACACCATTCATTAGCAGAGGTTTTAAAATGGCAACTTTGAAAATTTGGTGAAAAATTCCTAAAAATGACTGTTTTCACGGCGTCGTTGCACAGTTCCATGCGCTAAGTAGCTTCGAATTTTCAATATTTCCACTCAGATTTTCCAACATTGGTATTTTACCACACCTCCTCATGAGCAGTACAGCTGCCATTTTCACATCCTGCCCAAAACGTGTTTCTGCCCATGTAGCGCACAATGGCGCAGTCGGTGTGCGAACTCAATGTATGGGACACATTAAGAAAATCACAGTGACACTGTTCATGAGCAGAGGTCTTAAAATGGCTGTGTTGAAAATTTGGTGACAAAATTCCTAGACATGACTGTTTTACTATTGTTCATTACGCAGTTCCTATGCATGCTCGTAAGTTTGTGAATTTTCAGTATTTTCACTCCACATTTTCAACATTGCCATTTTACCACACCTCCTTATGAGCAGTGCAGCTGTCATTTTTCACATCTTGCCCAAAATGTGTTTCAGCCCATGTAGCGCACAATGGCACAGTCGCTGTGTGAACTCAGTGTATGGGACACATTAAGAAAATCACAGTATCACTGTTCATGAGCAGAGATCTTAAAATGGCTATGTTGAAAATTTGGTGAACAAATTCCAAAATAACTGTTTTCTGGCGTCGTTGTTTTGATTCCCTACATGCTTCGTAAGTTTGCGAACTTTCAATATTTTCACTCCAGATTTTCAACATTGCCATTTTACCACACCTCCTATGAGCAGTACAGCTGTCATTTTTCACATCCTGCCCAAAACGTGTTTCCGCCCATGTAGTGCACAATGGCACAGTCAGTGTGCAAAATCAATGTATGGTACACAGGTAAGACAATCACAGTGACACTGTTCATTAGCAGAGGTTTTAAAATGCCAATGTTGACAATTTGGTGAAAAATCCCTAACAATGACTGTTTCTCGACATGCATTGCACAGTTCCGCACTGCGCTCCTAGGTTTTTGCAATTTTCAATATTTCCACTCAGATTTTCAACATTGCCATTTTACCACACTTCCTTATGAGCAGTACAGCTGTCATTTTTCACATCCTGCCCAAAATGTGTTTCTGCCTATGTAGCGCACAATGGGGCTAACAAAAAGGTCATGCTGACAATTTATTGTCCAAATACCAGCAATCGCACAGGGCATTAGGGTAAAGCACCATACATGCCAAACACCACTGCAAATACCTGCACGCGAACGTCCGGCATTGACAAATGCTTGTTTTTGTTCTGAAGTCACTGTTTTGACATTTGCAGTTTTTGATATTCACTGTGTTTGCTTGCACTCATTTGTGTTCACTCATATGGTCAGCGCTGTTTTTTTTCTTCTCATTTGACATTGAACCATTCTAACCAAGCTTTCTCTTTCTGCTTGGGGACTTTGTCACTGAAACTTAGAGGCCCAGCCTCTTGAGCGCACCTCAGAGGGATAGCTCTTCTGAGTGTGGACTCCTTCCTGATTGGGCTGTTCATTGCGACTCCTTCTAGATCATCATTTGGGTTTAGAATATGAGTTGGAAATTTCCCCATCACTTATTGGCCAAGCGCCTACCTGGAGTACATTTACGTGCTAACAGACCGGGAAAAACAAGTCCCTTACCAAACTGCCTCAGTACAAAAGTGGTATCGGTGTGCCCACTTTGGAATTTTTAAAACTTATCAGCCACCATTTATTTTCAGATAAGCAAGCTTACTTCCCCCACTTATCCTCACAGTGTGGTGGAAATGAATATTATTTAATAAAAAAAATGTCATCTCAGTGATAGTGCCATTTCATGCTGAAGTGCTGTTTCTCTTCTGGTCTCTTCTCAGCTGTCAAGGGTCCCGACTGCATTTATTGCATTCCCTCATGAACTGTTTGAAAACAAGGGGACTTCTCTCCCTGACTGTGACCTCCCAAATGGAACCACATCAGCTAAGTTACAGGGCAAAAAAAATAAAAACAAATGGACTGGTAGTCGGGAGTAGGGATGGGGAGGGGAAAGGATTAAAAGGAAATAGAGTGCCATGGGGGGCAACAAAGAAACATAGAATTTGATAGCAGATAAGGACCGCTTGGCCCACCTAGTTTGCCCATTTTCCTGCCTAACAGATAAGCTGCAGATCCTAGTTAACCAACAGCTTACTTCCTCCTACCCCCCCCACTAGGACTGCCTTATGTCTGTCCCATGCATTCTTGAATTCCCCACTGTTCTTGACTCCACGACCTCCTCAGGGAGGCTGTTCCATGCATCCACAACCCTCTCTGTGAAAAATAACTTCCTCACATTATCTCTGAGCCCCTCTCTATCTTCAAATTGTGCCCCTTGTTCTTGCACATTCTCTTTTCTGAAAGATGCTACCCTCTTGGACTTTGTTGATTCCTTTGAGGTACTTGAAAGTTTCTATCATGTCCCTCTTTCTCTTCTTTCCTCAAGGGTATACATATTAAGCTCCTTTAGTCTTTCTTCGTATGTCTTCTGGTGCAGACCCTGCACCATTTTGGTTGCCCTCCTCTGGACAGCCTCCACTCTGTCTATGTCTTTGCAGAGATGGAGTCTCCAGAACTGCACACAGTACTCCAGATGGGGTCTCACCAACTGTCTGTACAGAGGGATAACAACTCCCTGTTTTCTACTATTGATGCCTCTTCCTATGCATCCCAGTATCCCCCCAGCCTTCCTTACTGCCTTCTCACATTGCTTGCCCACCTTTAGGTCATCTGATATAATTACCCCCAGGTCCCTTTCCATTTTTACTGTTGTCAGTATCTCACCCCCCATTGTGTACTCTTCCCCAGGGTTTTTGTTTCCCATGTGCATTACCTTGCACTTCTTTGCATTGAATCTGAGCTGCCATACATTTGACCATTCCTCCAACCTTGCCAAGTCCCTTCTCATCCTTTCCACTCCATCTTGTGTATCAACCCTGTTGCAGATCTTTGTGTCGTCGGCAAAGAGACATACTTTTCTTTCCAGTCCCTCTGCAATGTCACTTACAAAGACATTAAAAAGAACCGGTCCCAGTACTGAACCCTGTGGTACCCCGCTAGTAACCCTCCTTTCTTCACTGTGTACTCCATCTACTACTACCCTTTACGTCCTGTTGTCTAGCCAATTTTTTATCCAGGCTACCACCTTGGGGCCCACTCCAAGGCTGGCTAACTTGTGAGAAGCTAAAAATGTCCACATCAAAAAGCCAAAAAGGAAAACTCAGTGGGGAGCTGGATAAAGTACAAAACAGTAGCTAGGGAATGCAAGAAAACTATAAATAAAACAAAACATGCACATGAGTTGGGGTTAGCCACAAAAGTTAGGAATAGTTATAAATCTTTTTATACACACATCAATCATCTATGTGAGAGTAGTGTTCAAGTTGGCCCATTAGCGAAATCTTCTGGAGAATTAGTAAAGGATGATAAAGAGATAGCTAATATACTGAATGAGTATTTTGCATCAGTCTTTAATGATAAAACTGAAACAGAACAGGCACACGTAATAAGCATAGATAATCCACCATTGATCTTAAAAGTGGAAGATATAAGGAATAGTCTTAAGCAGGTATGCCCAATTAAAACACCTGGACCTGATGGTGTACATCCAAGAATACTGAGGGAACTTGCTGATGAACTGGCAGAACCTGTTGCAAAATTTTTCCAGAAATCATTAAATACTGGACAAGTAGTTGAGAGCTGGAGAGAAGCCAGTATGGTTCCAATTTTTAAGGAAGATAATAGAGAGGATAGTCTGAACTTCAGGCAGGTTAGTTTGACTTCTGTTTGGGTAAAAATACTTGAAAGGAACCTGAAAGAGGATATAGAACAACATCTAAGGAAAAGAGGAGCATCTGATGAGATGCAGCATGGGTTTACTCTGTGCAGGTCCTGCCAGATGAACTTATTACAGTTTTATAATGTAGTGAGCAAGGCATTAGATGATAGAAATACAGTGGACATCATATTCAAGGCCACTGATTTACATTGATTAAAGGAATGAAATTCAGTTTTCAAGACTTGAAATTATGGGAACTGCACTGTGCACTGTTAATCTAATTTCTGGACTTTACCCGGATATTACTGTCATTCTTTTAGTATGTGTATAAATAATCAGAATAAAAGAAGACTTACTATACAGAACATTTAATGAAGCAAATTTAAAATAGCACAGGAAGCAACTATAAGAAAAATACAAGTTCTGTAGATTTACTAATCTGGTATAAAAATGACAGATACTGTGAAATTATTAATTTTTACTGGTGTGCAGGCAGTCCAAATTCCAGAATTTTACCAGGTTTTCTGGTAAAAACCAGAAACCAGACATCTTGGTCATATTCTGGGATTTGAACAAAGCATTTGATAAAGTCCCACACAAATAATTAATTGAAGCTCTCCATGAACTGGGGATCTGTACAAACATTGTTGGGTGGATTAGATGTTGGTTAACAAAAAGGAGACAACATGTGAGTGTAAGGGGTAACAGGTCACAATGGACAGAGGTAACAAGTGGAGTACCACAGGGATCAGTATTGGGTCCCTGCCTGTTTCAGATTTATATCACATCAATGAGGTGTGGAGAAGGGATCTGGTTGGCAAAGTTTGCAGGTGATACAAAACTTGAATCAGTGGTTAGGACTCTGATGGGCATTGCAAATTTGAAGAAAGAACTGGAAAGGCTTGACAAGTGGGCAACTAAAGGTAGACTGGTTTTTAATTTTGATAAATGTGTAGTTATGCATCTGGGCAAAACAAACACTAGAACACAGTATAATATAGGTGGACAAATTTTAAGGAAAACATCTGAGGAGAAAGATCTGGGGGTAATAATAACAGACACCCTGAAACAGAGCAGAACCTGTCATACTATGGTATGGAGGGCAAGGGGAGTACTTGGATCCATAGCTAGGTACATTGAGAGTAGAGACAGAAAGGTGTTGATGCCACTGTATTCATTATTGGTGAATGGTGAGGTCTCATCTAGAACAGTGTGCCCGATTCACTTCACTCAGCAATAGAGCAGATATTAGGTTAATGGGAAGCGCGGTGCAGATGAGGTGGTGGCAAGTTCAGATATAAATGAATTTAAAAACAAATTAGATGTATATTGTAAAAATAATAACATTAGTGGATATTTCCTTTCAGCTAAAGGGTAAGCTGTACATGGGCATAAGCCTGATCTGACTCGTATTTTCCTGTGAATCCTATGCCTGTTTAAACATACCAGTGGTCTCTACTGTCAATGCTGGCAGTAAAATTAGTGGTCTACAGATTTTTTTTATTCAGTGATATTTACTTTTTACATTTTTTTTATTTTAAACATTTTGTTTAAAATGAGACAAAAAAAGTTTCTATGCACAATAATACACCCCAGGGTGGACCCACCCTTCAAGGGATTATAGTGCCTTCCCCCTGCAGTGTTGGACCTTATTATGCCCCTGGTTGGATGGGTTTAGCCTAATACTGCCCACCCTGTCTTGTATTATTGCTTGTTTAGTGTCTAGTCACCTCAAGGAGGGAGAGTCCTCATCAGTGTAGGTTTCACAAGCCTGCACATCCAGCTCTGTGCAGATGTGAAAGTGGGTGCTGGAATTTTGTTGATTGGGTCCAAAGTGCTCTGGGACTCCTGCCCCCGTGCAACTAAGAAATTCTTTTGTTCATCACCCCAAAGGGTGGCAACATAATGAGGCAGTTGAGTGCACCTTCCCCCAATTTTGCACTGCTGCTCTTTGACACTGAGAATGGGGTCCATATTTTTTATTTCACTTGCCTCTGTTCTTCATTAAGAAGGACAGTTGCATGAAACTATAGAATAGAAGTATTCTGTTCAAACAATATCATACTGATCTGGTCATGTTGCATATTCCCAAGCTGAAATTGTAATCCAGTCATTTGCCATGGAAATGATTGTGATGGCTCAAAATGGTTAATGGACTCAATTCTCAAAGCCTTGAGTTTAACACAAGGTGCCTGTGCCAAACAGAAATGGTGTAAGTGGCACCTTGTGTCAAACACTGCCCCCTTAGTTATTCACAAAGGCAGCCTGCATCATAAATGAGTACCTGAAGTAAATGATTCTATGGACAGACATCCTGATTGCTTATAAAGTCCCACAATGATAAAGAATACATGAAAGTTAAATACAGAAAATATGTGGAACATAAGCTGGAATGCACCTTAATATGTTTTTTTACAGTCCTCCAGAGATGACAGATTTAAATACTAATGTACTGTACTATAGTATTTTTAGTAGAAGCCTTACTTCTGTATTTTCCTTATATCACCAGGTACTTGAGGTAATACTTTACCCACCCCAGGCACTTAGGATAATACTTATAACTGACAGTGTAGTGCAGTATGGGGGTATTGCACTGTTGAAGGACCATCTTTCCAGTGACACGTTAAATTGAGGTGCTTTCTGCTCATCTCTGGTCACTGTCCAGCTGGAAATAAAATATCCTGTATCACTTATTTAAGAAGAGTAGGAGAGATTCCTTGATGTAATCTCCAACATTTCCTTTGCCAATAAAACAGTTTCATGTTACACTTATGATACAAATGGAAATAAACTGTTACAGCTCAATGGGCCTTTCCTGGTCAAAAGAAAATGTATTTGTTATTATACACACTATTTGGCCAGAAGGATGAACTGAGTAGAGAGCAACTTAAAAATTAACTGCATATATATTATAAATATACTATAAACTTTACTCCTTTCCCTAATATAAGGACAACCAGGCCTTATTTATTACATATGAATTGAAGAAATTGCCACTTGTCATTTACATATACTATTTTAATGCTCTCCAATTTGATTGTTTCACAGAAAGTCACTCAGACATTTTTAGACCCATTAGCAGAATCTTGGGTGAGCACTGATATCATTCAGGCAACAATGACATCTTTATCATTAAGGTTCTAGCAGCTAAACGCATACATACATGCACGCACGCACACATACACGCACATACACACACACCCCAACACACTAATGTAGATTGTAAAATGGCAGCAACTCATGTTTACTTTAATTGTCTGAGGACCTTTGCCTATTGAATTTTATTGATACAGCATTACAAATAAATATTTAGTTACTTTCATAGATTAATTGGTAATTTGTAGGGGACAATATTTTGTTTGAAATAAGAAGGAAGCTATGGGGGCTTCATTCAGGGCAGGAAGAGAACAAAGCAAACAAAACTGTTGATTTAAAGAGACTGTCATGTTGTTGATTTTTTGGGGGGCAGGGGTAGGGGTAATACTGAGCACAAGGTGTTGGTGATCAGCTTAGGGAAATTGCCAGATATTTACTCTTGGTGTTTTACTGAAATAATTCTATTAATAAAGGCCACCTTCAGAAAATTGGAAGCAAAGACTAATTTTTGAATGTCATAATCTGATGCACTCTGTATGTACTGAGCTGTCAGGACCTTGAAGAAAATTACGTCATTGTTGCTTGAATGAAATCAGCACTCAACCAAGATTCCACCAGCTGGTCTGAAAATGTATGAGGGATGTTCTCTGACACCTTTAAAAAACGACATGCAGTAAAACAGCATCTGGACACGAGAAATGACAGTTCCTATACTTTACTTGCAATATATATGGACTGGTTGTTCTCACTGAGAGCAATATAAAATGTCAAAAGCATTTTAAAAACATTGCAATTGATCTTTAAGTTATCTTTAAGTTCAGGTGTGTCTTGGGTTTGAGGCAGACAGAGAACAGGTAAAATAATTAAAACTTTACAACTTATATTAATGGGATTTAGGACAGTTGACAAAATAAATTGTGGTTACCTCAAAGGATCACAATGATGGTACAGTACTTCCATTCTTTAGTAGATGGGTAGTAGACCGAGAAAGGGTGAGGTAAAAAAGACTGTTGACCACCTTCCAGAATTTAGAAGGATTATTTATTCATTCTGAAAGTTGGAAATAAAATGTTAGCCTTAGCATCCCCTGTATATTAGTGTCAGGCATTATGTACTTGTTTTTACCAAAGGAAGCCACCAAGTGTGCGCAGTCCCACATCTTTCTGTATACATTAGGAGGCATCATGGGTTTACAGAGGAGTATGAGTTCAGTGAAAACCAAGGTAGGTGGGTTCCCTTAATTTAAACTTTGTGGAGAGGAGTATGTGTGTTTCAGACAGCCATGAATTTATTGCAAAAATAACTCAAGCATCATCAAACTTATTTGATATATCTCTAGGGGTCCAGCCAGTACTAACCAGCCCAGACAGAAGGGAAATACTATGAGATCCAATTTACAGAAGGAATGGATAAGAAAATAAATCATCCAATCCTTGCTGAAAATATCAGCTAGGGTACCTGAAGTAACAGTCTAGCCAATAGATGAGTGACTTGGGGATCTAAGGGTGATATGTGTGGGCTCAATTATGTACTAATCCAGATGCATGGTTTCCATGCATTAAATTTGTTTTTTGGAGGAGGAGCAAAGCTAGGTTGTGTAAAGATTGCCCAGGTCCAGTAGCTCTCCTAAAGAAACCAAGGCTGAGAAGGAGGTTATGATCTTGAGAAGAGTATCAGCAGTAATACCTGCACAACACTAGACACTACAGATAAAAAGTGAGAGGCAGTGTGGAAGGATTGTGTTTTTTACCAGTTAGTGGGTCGTAAGATATGAGTTTGACAGAATCATGGGCGATCTCAAAGAAAGATTTTCTGCACATTCATCACATCAACCATCTCTTCTCTAACCCTGACCCTGCGTGTGGACTAGGTGACCAGGGAGGGTAATGTTAATATCTCTGTTTTGTTTTTTTGTGACACCCAAGATTCTGAAATTAGGATGACAGATGACACCAAGCTTGACCTGCAATGAACAGTCTTGGTCCATTTCTGGGAGCAAGCCCTTGACACTAATGTGTCACTTTCATTCCCTTAGGGAGGGCAGATGAGCTGCAAGAAGAAAAGAGGTGAGGGATAAGCTCAACATCAATATAAGCAATAACACCCAACAGGATGGGTGGTATTGTGCTATACTAGACCACCAGGGGCATAAAGAGGCCCAACACCACAGGCAGAGAGCCTTATAGCACCTGGAAGGTCCAGTATAGCACACTACTACCCACCCTGGAGGGTGTTATTGTGCTTAGAAAATGGGAACTGTTAAACATAATTTTAATAAAAATATGTTGATGAAAAATTAGTTTAAAGTAAATTTTGTAATAAAATAGTTCCTCCGCCTGCATTAAAATGAGTGACTTTGGAGGAGGACACACACACAGTTAAAATTGTCAAAACGCTTTCTTTTTGTTTTATTAATTTATTCATTCAAGGCTTTTTTTTTTGTAAGCACCATGGAGTTGCTGAGGAACTTGATCAAGCTGGGAAGAAAAAGGAAAGTGTGACTTTTTGTAACATTTGTCCCATAAATCAGGTGGGAGTGGAGTGGCGTGGCTCCAATGTGTGAGAGGCTAACTGTGGAGCAGTTTACTAGACACATACATATAAACAGAGATGCTTAAAAAATAAAAACTGTTTTGTGAATCACTTGTCAGGCAGCAGTGACAAAAATATTCATATAAAAAGAAGTGTTACTGTTTACTCTTTATATCGAATGGGACATACTGTGGAAAGATGGTCAGGGGGTGTGGGGAACAAGTGTGGAGTAATAAACTGAACAAAATTATTGGATTATGAAATTTACATCAGAAGCAGTGGTGGCCAGTGGGTGATCAAGGAAAACAGTGATCGCTAGCTCTGGTACAGGAGGAGCGGTCGCTTCTTCATTTTCCGTTTCTCTGCTTGCTGTGTTTTTTTTGTTTTTTAAATTTTGTTCATGGGGACGGTACTGATATTGGGAGAGTCAAGCTGAGGAATGGTGGTGGTGGGTGGGTGGCCAAGGAAGGAAGAAAGAGACCGCTGGTTCTGGCACTGTTACTATGTGCAAGAGGAGCTGTTGTTTCTTCATTTTCCGTACCGCAGATGGACATCCATCTGTGGTACGGAAAACAAAGAAGGTACCACTGCTCTCATGCATAGTAGTGCCACTGGAGATAGTGCTGTCTCTCTCAGCTGATTTAGTTGTGACTGTTAGTTGAATTTCTTAATCTGTGCCACTGTGCCTACGATTATATAAATTTATTTCTTTTAGTACAAGTAAGACTGATTTGGGAGTGGGGCTGGGGTTGGGGGGTTGACTGGCCACAAACTCACCTGCCAGGCAAGAGGGAAAAAAATGGTGGCAGGTCAAATTTAAATATTCTGACCTCTTGATTTTAGAGACTGGGTTAGTTGGGACTGGCACTTTTTTTAGATCCTGTTGTCTGATAGATGCTGACCTTGGCAGAACTATCAGCCAATCAGAACCTGAGAATTTCTAAGCCCATTTTCTAAAATGATATAAACTACATACTGTAGGTGTAACACCTGACTCAGAGTTGATCATTTTTTTCCAGTTACCCCCATGCTGCCATCCTCCAGGCATAAAAGGGGAGGAACCATATTCTACCAGAAGAAAGGAGGAGACTGCAACATACTGTAGTGCAGGCTTACAGTGACAGTGGTGCAGCTGTCTAAAAGCCTACTGGCTGCATGGTTTCATGTGTACTGAACTCCAACTAGCAATCTAAAGCTGGCGGCAGGGGCTAGCTGAGAAGTTGTCCCTCTGGAGGTCTGGATCACCCAGTTGGGTGTAAGGGTGAGAGAAGCGGGCAAGAGCCAGCTTCGGTTACACTTCAAGCTGGGGACTGAAAATTTAGCTGTTTTGTAAATTCAGCCAAACCACTTTGGCTCCCAGTGTAGTTATTGGCATACAATAAAAAAAGACAACAAATAGGGGAGGGAAGTCTTAGGGTTGGCAATGAATATGAATTACTGTAGCTTGGTTCCACCAAATCACAGCGACAACAAAGTTGTCGACATCCATGACATCGACAGACACAATGTCAACTGTCAGCAGAGAGCTGTGCACCCCACATCCCCCATGCAGGGGGGCTCTGCTCCCCACACCCCACACTATTAATATAACCAACTCCTAGTCGGAGTTGTTTCTGGAAGGGGGAGAAACACCAGGAGACACAGTGCCAATGTAAAGCAGGGACCATTACAGTGACCTGCTGAATTCTGTCACTGTAATAGTCTTTGCTGTTTAGGTTTCATCTTTGTAACAGTATACACTGTAGCTTACTTGTGTCAGGTGTTGTTGGCATACATCTGCTGTGGATTACTATTTGTGGTGTTGTGATACAATCTGCACCCACTGCAACTGCCACAACCCAGTTTGAGCTACACTACCAATTGCTATTCATTGCTTACCTCAAGGCATATACCCACTATAGTCACCAGCCCTCCATATTACCTCATGAAAATTAGTATATTCTCCCACACAGTGCCATAGAGTTTACTATTTTTATTTCATGATTGTTTTATAGCATCTATTTTTTATGTTATGTGTTTTGTAAATTAGATAATAAATAATGTGGTGATAATATAATATAAAATCTATTTTTATTAATCTTGATGTAATATTTTTTATTGATATGACAAAATAACAGGACTTGTGATTACTAATGTTTCGGGTTTAGGAGAACTAGTCAACCTGTGATTTTATCTTTTAAATGTAATTTTGTTATAAGTAGGGTTGCCACTAAAAGGCAATCTGAATTGTCAGGTGGCCCAGATGGAAATGACTAGGTGATTGGAGGGTGGAAGGGGGAAAGGAGATGCAGCTGGGGAAGGGTCCTGGTGACATGATGAATGCGGTCACACAGGTAGTGTCGTATGATGCAGGTGCAGGGCAAGGGTGGTGATTGGTCAAGGGGAGGGCAAAGTGGGGTCCTGATTGGGGTCCTAAAAGGGTTTATAAGGTGAGGTAGCCCACAGATCGCCCTCTTCCGCTAAGAATTTGATCCCACCCACCGACCCACCCACCCAAAGGGAACTAGTCCAGAAGAGGGAGGGGTTGGGGGCTGGAAGTTGGCCAGGGGCTGCAGAAGGGGGGCATGTTTGGCTGTGGGGCTGGGAATGGCAAAGTAGAGAGGAAAGGTGTTGCTGAGGGGCAGCGGGGGCTGAAAGAGTTCGGTCGGCAGCAAGTCACCCATGACAAGGGAGATAAAGATGGGGAGGAAGGGCAAAGGGGGAGCAAGAGAGGGAATAAGGGGTGGCAGACAGAAGGGTGAGGAGGCAGGGCAACACGGCTGGGGTTAAAGGCACCCAAGTGTGCATGTAAAGGGCCGAGAGACAAAAGGGGATAGCACAAGGGTCGGAGCTTAGTGTCTCAACCTAAGAAGGAGAAGATCCCGGTAAGTTGGCAACTGGTGCTGGTGATGGTGTTGGGGGTCGGATCTGGCTTCCAGACCCCAAAGACAAAGAGTAGAAAAACAGAACCAAGGCAGAAGATCAAGAAAAGATGAAAGGAAATGGACTGGATTGTAAAATGTGGATTTTGGACTGGAATATGAAATGTTTTACTTTATAAAAAATTGAGTGTGTAACTATTAATGGTGTTCTATAAAATGTTGCCAGCGAGCATCCAAGCTAGAAGTGTACCGAGTCTTCATTTCCAGAGAAGATCAAATGACAATTTATTGTTTATATACCAAGAAAAATAATTGTATGATAGTATGCTTTGCTGGGTTGCTGTAGAAGATTGAAAATAATGGTGTATGTGGCATTCAAGTGGACTCGTCATGGGAAGAATCATGGTAAGGATTGCTTGGAGGTCACAAACGGCTGGTAGTATAGCCTAGAAGTTAGAGTAATGAGCTTGGTACATCCAGCAGGCCTGAGTTTGATTCCCACAACCTCCACTTGCATACTGTTTGACTCTGAGCAAGTCACTTAACCTACCCAGTGCTCTTGGGTCACCCCTGAAAACAGGCACTTGTGCCTAGTGGGCCTTATCCAGTTAACAAAGAATTTTAAAAAAGTCAGACACAGCACTGGATATACTTTCTTGGTGTGGTATGTCTACACAATGTGCAACATAATGAAATGTTGTATTTGTGCTTTAGTTTAAAATGCAAGAATCCTTGAAAGTCAATGTCTTCTACAAGAAAGAATACCTGAGGATCAAGAGCTATCATTACTTCTCAATGAACTGAATAACAAGTATCAGGATAGTAGCTTGTGTGTTTTTTTCTATACTGGAAAAGGAGTGCAGCAGAGCGTAACCCCTTGATATGAGTTGAAAGTGGCAAGCTCTAGCTATTTGAGAATAACATAAAGATCTGTGCATGGGTGGATATGGAAGAAGGGACAAGGGAACTCAGAGGATATGGGCAGGTAGGAGAGCTGGTCCAAGATCTGGCAGCTGGGCTTCAAAGATGAAAAGTTTAAGGGGATGCACATTTAGAAAATGAATCCAGGAGTGCTGTACGAAATGGGGTGGGGGGAGACTGGTAAGCAACTTAGAGGAAGAGGATCTAAGGTCATGATATCAGACAGCCTAAAACAACAACACACTGTAACAGAGTTCTGGGTAAGGCAAACAGGATTCTCAGATGCATATGTAACCCCTTTGTTACCCGGGGTTACTAGAATCCCAGTAAGACCTAGTGGTAAGCAGGGAAGGCAGCTTGTGAAACTCCAGTTAAATGGGTTTCACACTGTCTCACTCTGTTCTCAGTCTCAGCTGAGACTGAGGGATGACATCACCAATAGAACTTTCGCAGCTGCATAAGCCACATTGGAATCTGCAGCAGAGGGAGTTAGATAGAACGTTGGGAGTTTTCAAAGAGTAGTAGTCAGTGTGTCCAGTTTGTCTTCAGTAAGTGAAGGTGTGCTCAAGTGGTGGAGACCGCTGTTCGGGTCTCATTGCCCCCTCCCTCCGGGGGGGGATGTAAAGATCCTTAGCAGATTCCTGGGGCAATTCCCTTAATTCTGCCAAGTGGAAGAAAAGCTGCCTGTTTAGTTCAGCATTTATTTTGAAAGATGGAAGATTTGTGAGTCGCCTGTGGGGCACCTGCAACTAAAGGGTGAGTGTCTGCTCTGACTAAGAGGGCAAATGTTTTCTTCACCCTGGGACATGTGTGAAAATCTAGGATTGCTACATTTTGGGAAGCCTAGAGAAATGGGCCAAACAAGTAAAGTAGTGTCAAATGCTAGAGTGTTATGATTCAAGTAATATGTAGAGGAGATGCACCAGATCATCTACCCTTTAATCTACATTTAGAAGTTCAGCAATGGAATGGTTCAGTTTTCCCAGGGGAAATGGCCGTGTATGGGCTGTGGGAGCTGGAGGTGGGTGAATCTCCCATCTTTAGCGACCAGGTCCACCTCTACGGATTTCTGCTGTGGTTGCTACTTTGCCTCATGCACTTGGCCAGTGATGGGGGAAGTACCCAGACGTGGGGTTGCAAAAGGGAAAATCTCTCTAGGAGTCACAGACTCTAAGTGGTGTGGGGAGCCACGACAGGATAATTGGTTCATTCTTCCAATGGACCATGGGAAAAGCCCCAAGTGTGTACAAGTCGGGCTGTGTACCCAAAGCTGCGTGCAAGTCCGGGCTGTGTGCCTGGTGGGGCCAGAGCCTGAGGGCTGGAAATGGTGAATAAGTGTTCTGTAGTCTCTAATCTGCATTACCAGGAAATGTAGCCCCATGGGGTTCCATCTATGCTTTGTTTTGTTCAGCTAGTATGTGAATAAAAGCCACACTGAAGAATCCCATTCCTGGTTCTGGACATTACAGTTATTGCTTCCTGTGTTCGGATTTACTTGGGTGCCCCTGTGCAGAGTAGCCAAACCTAGGTCCCTCTGTGCCGAGTAACCTCATCCTCTCCGAACCCAGTCCCCACCAGGTACTGCTGTCAGTTTCAACAGCATGCCACCTGTCATTTTGGCAAAAAGTTAGGGGTGAGGGGTTACACATAGGGAGGGGATAAGCAGTAGAAGCTGGCAGGTGATACTCCTATTGTACAGGTCACTGGTAAGACAACATTTGGAAAACTGCACAGGGTACTGGAGTCCACACTTGAGGAGAGACTGCAACAAAGTGGAGGCAGTACATCACAGGGCAACCAAGATGGTCCATGGACTAGGAGGCAAGACATAAAAGGAGGGGCTGCAGGACTTGAACATGTACACCCACAAGAAAAAGATGAAAAGGAGAGACATTATTAAAACACACAAGTACCTGCATGGGATAAACAGATTTCAAAGGGTCATCAGGCTCTTGAGTAGGACAGGATTGAGTGTGAACCATGTAATATGTGGTGCTTGTTCAACTGTGAACTTTGGCTTATGCTCTCCCTGTCCCTGCTACAGGGACTACCACATTGTTGAGGTGTCACAAGAACAACAAATCCTGATGGAGGGTTCCAACCCCTCAATGTGTCACATGGATGGGGTCTCAGGACCAAAAGCATTTTAGGGAAGGAGACCCAACCCCAAGGAGAGAGAGGTGCTGCAAGAGAAGGAGCAGAGGAAGATGGCAACAAACATTCCAAGCATCTGAAGGGTGCTTACACATGCATGGTTTTAACCACATGGAGGGGATGTGGTATGGTTGCTCACTGCCCCTCTTAGCCCCAGGAGAAAGCCTTACAATTCAGAGGACCATAGGGTTCTTCAGTATGTTAGGATTTAGTGAGAACTAAGTAGTATGTGGTGCTTGTTCAACAGTGAACTTCTCTCTTTCTCTGATATGAGGACTACCACCCTGTCGGGGTGCCACAAGAACACAGAACCCTGATGATGGGTTACAAGTTCCAACCCCTTGAGGTGTTGCAGGGATGGGGTCCCAGGACCAAAAGCACCTTAGGGAAGAAGATCCAAAAGCACAGTGGAAGACAGACAAGCACAGTTTTCCCCAAGGAGAGTAGAGATGTTGCCAGACTGACACTGGGACCTGGGGACCCACAAACCAACTCGAGCTCCCGCAAAGGCTACCTACCTTTTACAACCTTTGGCTTGGAAGACAGGGAAAAAAATCCTATGAAAGAGGAAACATCTTAGGATCCAAAGCCTGATTGCCTTCCTTCCAAGCTAGTGATAGAATTAGTGATGGCTCAGCTAATGCAATTTAGAAACTCAATTCAGGGGAAGATTTTTAGAGGAAGAGCTCTCACTCTTTCCCTTTAAAGGGAATGCTGTGAGGGTGCCACAACCCAATCTCTGCAGCTAGAGGAGGCTCCTCATGTTAGAGGCCCACCCCCAAGGCAGGAAAAAGGAGAGCAATAACTGCTGAAGGTACTCACCTGGCCTTCTACCAAGGGTGGTCTAGAGAGCAAGCCAAAACCTTGAGGAGTAAGTCATGGAGTTGAGGCCTTCTGGGACAGAAAGTTTTGATAGTTGTATGATCTTTGCCCTTGGGGGCAGGGGAAGGAAAGTAGGTGGAGACTAGGTGAACCTTAGGGGGCTGTAGGGAGGAATAGGCATTGATGGTGCTGCTGATGTGGTCTGCACAGCTAAAGAAGCCCCTAAGGATGTAGAGACTGCACCCTCCAGTAGCTGAAGTCTTAAATGCTACATCAAGAAGTTCCACAGAGTCAATCTTCACAGCCAAAGTTTCCTCCAGAGCATAGGGCATTCTGACCCAAAGGGCAGAAGGAGGAGGACCCTGCCAGAGGTGAGGGACCCACCCTCACATTGCAGACTTCATGGAAGCAGAGCAAGATCATCAGCCTTCAGAGCAAGGATCCCTGGACATTATGGGTGGTCACAGAAGGCATGCATCTATAGCAAGTTAGAACAGAACTACAATAGGAGGCCAATGGTGAAGCTTGATTGCTGGATGCACAGACTCTGAATAAACAAGGCAGGTGAGCTGACTGAGTAAAACAGAGTAGCAACTGAATATGACTGAGGCTTGCTTGATTGTTAAGGCTGAGGAGCTGAGCCATGATGGTGGAAGCATGTCCACCAATCCCAGGAGAAGGGTCGAGGCAGACTGAAACTAAAAGCAAAACTACTGAGGAGAAGAGGGAGCATAGCTGTTTGCATTAAAACCTGTGAAGCAGCAAGCTGCTACTGCATGCTTTGGCAGAAATAAAAAACAGGCAGAAGGGTTTAGTGAGGAGGTCAGAAGCTGAGCAGGGTTTCTACCAAAGGATGAATAGAAGTATGTGGAGGGCACTTGGAGCTAGAAGTGACCAGAGTGAAAACTGGCATGGCAGAGCCAGAGGCAGCTCAGTGAGTGACCCACTGAAAGGCATGCAAGCCTGGTCAGCAGGCTGAAAAATGCTATGGTGAGAAAGCTAGCAGCAGCAAGACTGCAAGAACCACCAGCAGGCAACCACCATCAAGCTGCACCAGAGCCCAAAAGAACCGGAAGGGGCAGACAGGAGCAATGGGAGGATGTGAACACACAGCAGAGAGAAAGCAGAAGAACACCAAGAGATGGCCATGTGATGACAAGGTAAGGTGGGGAGAGAGGAGCAGACCAGCTGCTGCACAGCCCAGCAGAATAAAATTCTGAGAGTGTCTATAGGACAGCACATGTTTCATCTTTAACCACACAGAGGGGGCTGTGGCATGGTCACCCATTGCCCTACCGATTCACAGGTAAAAGCCTTAAAATGGAAGCCAAGGTACTTCTCTCCTTGAGCTCAAATACATAGACAAGGGGGGGACTCACTTAAACTTGCAGGTGGGAAATTCAAGAGGGACATTCAAAAGCCCATTTTACAGAAAGAGTGGTGGACTACTGTAAAAAGCTGCTGGAGGCAGTGGTACAGGCCAAAACAGTGAGCAGCTTCAAGTAGGGATGGAACAGGCACATGGGATTAGTTGGAAAATGTGTGGAAGAAATAAAGGGATTAGAATGGCCACTAGTGCCAGTGTAGTGTAATTAGGTAGGATGGGCAGAGTGAATGGGCCTTTTCTGCCATCATAGTCAATGTATTTATCTATATGTTTTCCCTGGTGGCTTAGTAGGTTAATCTATAGGTCATGTGACATAAAAGATGCCTGTTATAGTACGAGTGTCATCTTGTGCAGTTTTGGTGAGAGGACCATGAGTCAAGCTGACTCAATGGGAGGGGTAGGACTTTTGTTTGTTTTGTTATATTAGACATACAGTACAGATGCACAGGAATGGTACAGTTTTCACCATTTGGTGATAGCTAGCAGCTGCTCACTCCCCAGTCGTCAAGCAGTTCACAACATTTGGAGGGTAGCTGTGTTTTGAGAGATCTCTGCATAATGGCATTTGTTGCTCATCAGGAAAACATCCAGTTCACTGATGTTAAACACCAGGATCTTCCTGAATCCAGTTTGCAGCACATGCTGAAGGCCCAATTATTCCTATCATGACCAGTGTTAGGTTCCAAGAATTTGTGGAGCTGAAACCACCCTGTTGTCAATACCTCTGGGTTGGTGATTTTTACAACTGAGTTTGAAATAGCAATCTGGTTCCCTCCACCACCCAGTCCCCTCCTCTGCTTCTATCCTTTTTGTCACCTAAGTAGACTAAAGTGCTGAGAGATTAAGTTACTTGCCCAAGGCCACAGTAAGTATTTGATATTGTGTGGCTCCAGTGAAGTCTCATCACTACTAGACCACACTGACTCCACTAGATGTATAAAAGTCTACCTCAGAATCAGCAGCACAGACTAAGCAAAGAAGAGCCTCCTGTGCAGCATGCCCATCCCCCATCTCACAGCCAACAGTCAATAAAATAACAAGCCTTGGTCAGAGTCAATACAGCCGCTAATGCATTAGCCTGATAAGGGCTACAGAATAATGTGTGAATTTGTTGACATTTATATCTTGTATTATTGTGATAGAAAAAAATCCCACATTTACCAGACGACAAGGACAAGGTTATGGTGCACAGATTCAGCTACCCTCCAGGACTACTCAATCTATAGTACTGCATTACAGCTGTGCTGGAGTCGGGGCCTTGTTGACTTTTTCCCTTAGAGGGGTTAAAACAGCAAAGTTCACCGTTTTTGCTTTTGGCCATGCCCCAGTGGACTGCTAACATGAAGTCTGCTTTCAGTGTTAGAAAAGGAAAGAATTCACTGATGGAACCCACTGCCTTTGATCTAGTATCGAACATATCTGACAGGGGTCTGGGACTATGTTTCTTCACTGTATGTTGCATGTTCACACTTTTTTAGTCAATGGTATGTTTTTAGGGTGTGTTTTTTACATAGAAGTAGTCCTTTCCCATTTTACTCCTGGAACTGAGACAGACTTTTAATTACACTCCTGGAACGGAGCCCCCCAGGTTTCCTCCCATTTCCACTTCTGTGTGCATGAAGCTTGGCTAAGCAGCCTTAAAAATGTGACAGAGGGACGGCACTGGGGTCCAGTATTTAGATTAACAGGCTTGGGAACCAGCAAGTTCAGGTTTAAATCCCACCAGAGCTACTTACTCACTATTAGCCAATGCAAGCTGCAGTAGCTATACGTGTAAGAGCAAGATTCATGAGATACAGTATCAGAAATTATGGTGTTTTGCAACAGGTTAGACTGTGTTTTGCTCTGTTTCTATTAAGAAGCAGGTGCTGAAGTGCATTTTCCTAGCAAAACAATTGTGCTCACTTTCTTCGCCCCATCCCCCCTACCATGGATTTCTGCAGAAGACATTGTGCATAACAATGTGGATATTCTGATGGAGAAATGTGGCAGTCATGTTAGTCCAGTCTATGATGTAGAAGGAAAAAACATTCTGTATGTTGTAGGTGATCTCTTTTATTAGGCAAACGATTGTTTTTGAGACTAGCGTTTGAGAGTTAAATTCCTTTATCAGGTCAGTGACCACTGATGTGCTGAAGGGGGTATCCAGTGAACAAGGCAACCATAATTGAGCACCTACAAAAACAGCAACTCAGTTATGGCACCTGTGTTCAGGGCTACCTAGCAGGGGGGTGACCGGATACTGGGGTGGGTGACATACGGCGAAAGGAAGTATGCGCGTATATGCGCACACATTGGGGGGAGAGGCAGGAGAGGGATGGTATGTGGAAGGGGGTGTGGCAGGCAGCTGCTGGGCTGGTCAGCTAGTGTGGTGGGAAGGGTGGTTGACTGGGAGGTGTAGGGTTCGAGTCCGGTGCAACACTTTTTTTCCCCCCGACAGACAGCTTTCAATTTTTTAAGTTTTTCACCCCCTCAACCTGCACCCCCCTGGTGTTGAGAATCCATAAGTTGGGGGTGTGTGTGGGGCACAGTCCCCCACATTAAAAACAAAACCCGTAGGTCTTGGATGCCCTTTTTCTCCTCGCCGTGAATGTGCATCGCCAAAATTCATTTTTGGTGATGTACACTCGCTGTAATGGTGATTGCTGTTCTGCAATCGCCGTTATGACATGGAACCACTGAAAGGAATTTTACTTTCGAAAGCTAGTCTCAAAAACACTTTTGTTAGTCCAAGAAAAGGTATCGCCTGCAAAATATGTGTTGTTTTCATCCACTCTGATGCAAAGCTGCATAATTACTTGTATTATGGTCTTGAAGTGGTACAGTTCATTGATTATAGGGATCTGACATGCTGCAATCGTAGTTCTAACTGACCAGCATTAGTTGGAATGTGGTAGAGCTCCTTGGTGATCAGACCTGACCCATGCTGCATTCACAGCTTTGGCCAGCTGAAATAGGTGGTGCTTTGTTTGCTGTTAGGGTGCATCTGCACCTACACCTGCAACTAACTGACCTACTGTAGGTCAAAAAGTAGAGTCTCTTCATGATGCAGACAATGCTGGCCCAGTCTAAACCAGAGCTCAGATTTCAATTTACAGTACCAGTCTCTGCACACCTATAAAAACTGTAGCCATGATCAGCATAATGACTGCCTATGTCTCTCTCCACCCCATAATTAGCCTGTTCTGTCAGTACATACTATGTCATAACTACATGAGCTGATGATAGAATTGCTTTCCAATCACTGACACTTGCCACTGATATGCATACAGTACATCTCAACCTCTTGCCTCATAAATCAGGAACAAGGCTTTAAAAATCAGGGACAAAGACCTAGAATTAGGGACACATCTTAAAAAATTGGTACTATTCACTCAGAAAGATAGTAAGATAAAGGAATTAGTATAAAATGTATTTTCTGAAGGAAAACAAAGCAATAACTTTAATGTTTGACATTATGTTGTGCTTGCAAACCCCACTGTTCAGTCACAAAAAGACAAATTACTTTGTTCTTCCACAGTGGAATCTCATCGCCTCATTGGTATGCATGAGATCCCAGTTCTTCTGTGTCTGTCTGAGAACCCCATCCCTTTCCTTCTCCTCCTCCTCCGCTCCCTCCTACCAGATCTGCTGTGGGAATGACTGAATTAAAGGTTGCAGCACTTTTTTCTGTTTTACTTGTACCATCTCTGTTGCTGGAAGAATGCTGCTATCTACACAAAATAATTAGCATAGCAGCATACCTCTTAACTGTCCCTGATTTTGCCTCAGAATGTTCCTCAGTCCCTCATAAAAGTTGTCATATTGCTACCAAGAGGAAAGGGAGCAAGTCAGAAGGAATTAACATCCATTACCTTGTTCTTCCACAGTGGAATCTCATCACCTCATTGGTATGCATGACAGCCCAGTTCTTCTGTGTCTGTCTGAGGACCCCATCCCTCTCCTCCTCCTCCTCCTCGTCCTCCACTCCCTCCTACCAGATCTGCTGCAATATGTTACCTAGCTCTCACTGTGCCACCATTAAAATTAATTTCAAAATGAAAGTTGCCAAAATCCCCACTACTCACTCTCCCTGTCTGCCAGTACTGCCCTGCTTTTCGGTTGCAGTTTCTTGCAGCAGGCAGGTTCTAAGCACAAAGAGTGTAGCCAGAAATTTTAGTTTTTGAACACAGCCTTTCCAAGTGCTGCAACTCCACCTTCTTCTTCTTCTTCTTCTCCTTCTTCTCCTTCTCCTCTGTGGAAATGCAGTGTATACTTTAAACACATACTGTAAGAACAAGGTTTAAGTTTAAAACAAATCAGTTTAACAGCAGAACATTATGTTCCCATTTTTCCAAACTGTAACTGTAAACATGAAAGAACAGACTCTGGTCACAGCCAAAATGGCTGCTAAAGCATTAATGTGACAAAGGAGTGATGTGGCTGTTTATAAAGCTGTGGAGTATTTATCCTTCTTTGTCAGACATCAGAACACACTCTCTACTTGTTGCTTTTGTGCCTTATTCCCTACTGCTGGTTTAGAAATCCCACTTAGCAAAATGAAATGACACTTTTTTTTAGTCTGGCAAGTGGCTGCTCTGGGTCTGGTGGAATACTCTGCCTGAGCCTAGACTAGAAGGAGTGAATGTTTTCCAGCAGCCAATGCATATCACCTGACTAGAGATGTTGCGAAGTTAAACTTCATCCGCAAATTTTGTGTGAAGTGCCAAAAATTCATGCTTCACAGAATTTGTGGCATTTTGGAACAACTTCAGAACCTTAATTTGCACAAAGTCTTTGCTGAAATTCAAAGTTTTTTACTGCGAAGCATGAATTTCATGGGCAATGCCCAAAATTCACTGGCAAAACTTAGCATTTCATGGTGTAATCTGCAAATTTTGTGGCCACAAATCTCACAAAATCACTCTGTGAAATCCACAAATTACCTCGCTGAGTGAATTTTGCTGACTTTGCACATCTCTATACCTGACATACTGTAGAAAGTAACTAGGTTTTTTCCACACATCACACTGACTTATTAAGAAGCTGCGTGATAATGGGTTAGAATTATAAGATAAAGAAAAGCCCTCCAGCTTCAACATCGATATACAATCCTCAGTTAATGTATGACTCTTAGCCCGTTGCCTGCTTTGATCTAATATTGTTATGTATTTAATGATATTATCAAACAAAAACAATGTCTTTTTCTATATCTTGAATGTACTATTCTGTGTTTCCTACTTAGCTCGAGTATCTTAGATTTTACATATCACCATCATTGACATTAGCCTTTTGCCAAATCATACACTAGTCCACCATTTTCAAAGGAGATGTGCAGCACATCCCAGCAGAAAACGGTAATGAGCCTTGCATCCCAAACAATGCACTGAAGCACAATATTCAAAGGGGTGTGAGGGGGCATTCCCATGAATGTGCTGTGCATGGGCATATTCAATGGGTACGAGCCCCGCAAAGGCCATAACTGAGCTGTGCAAAGATAGGCCATAAAAAGCTGACCTAAATTGGCCAGCCACCCACAGGCAGGCTGCAGAAGTGCAGCCAGGTGCACAGCAGCCTGCCAGCCCAGCGGTTTAGTGGTACCCCCATCCCAACCCCTATTCCTGCTCATACCATAATACCCTCCCTAACCCTTGTACATAGCATAGGACACCTCTGTACCCTGAGCCCTGTGCATAGAAAAATGCCCTCCCCAACCTTTTTCCATAGCGTAGGATCCCCTTCCCATATCCACTCCCCATTGGTATTACAATCACATCCCCACCCTACCTCAATCCCTATTTGAATCAAATACATACCCCCACCAAGTCCCGATCGTCGTTCAAATCAAATAGGCCCCACCCAGCCCTGATCCCTGTTCACAACAAATACAGACCCCCACCAAGCCCCAATCCCCATCATTAAAAATGTACCCCCTGCCCTGGTCCCCAATGTCCATAATCCTATACACAATTTCCAGGCATTTCCATAATGTAGTAACCCCCCACCCCTTCAGGATGGGACCCCCCAACCCAACCAGTGCCAGTGACTAATTCATCCCTCCACATACCACCATGAGCAGTCGCTGACTGAATTGTCATTGAATGGTACTGTACATTGTATGCACTCATTAGCTGAACACATACTCTGTTCAGTACCATCCAATGACAGTTCAGTTGGTGGCTGGCCATGGTGGTGTGCAGATGGCTGAGCTAGTCACTGGTTCCAGTTGGGTTTAGGGGGCAGTGGGGTAGAGGGGTCTTGTCCTGATGGGGTGGGGGCCACTACACTATGGAAATACCTGGCCAGTGTGTATAGGATTACAGACATCGGGGACTGGGACAGGGAAGGGGGTATGTATCTGATTTGAATGGGGATCAGAGCTGGTTGGGTGGATCCACTATGCTATGGAACATGGTTCGGTGTGGGTTTCTACTCTGATCAGCAATCAGGATGGCAGGGGGTCCACTACACTATGGAAAATGGTTCAGGGGTCCGCTTGTATCATGATCGAGAATCGGGATGGGGTGGGATTCACATTCAAATGGGAATCAGGGTTGGGAGGTGGGAAACCCTACACTATGGGGACTGTTCGGGGTGGTTGCTGTTGCGAATGGAGATGCAGGTTTGGGGATGAGATCAGCTGTGTTCTGGGCTGTGGGGGGGGCCTGCTCTATGGAACAGGACCAGGGCTGTGTACAGGTGCAATCATGGACTTCGGGAGTGCTTCACTAGGGACTGGACATGAAGGGTGCTAAATTGTGCTGCCGTGATGTGGGTCGGGGCTTACTCGGCACATCCAGCTGGGTGCAGCCATGCTAATGAGCTCATAATGGGCATGCACGGGGCTTGTTTGTGCCATGCATGGCCAGTGGGCTCATTGCATATTGTGGCTGAGTATCACCCTTGGGGGTAATGGTGCATCCTGGTATTTGCCTCCCATTCTCCCATTGATGGTGTGCAGCCCCAACCCCTAGATGCGCTACCCACACATGGTGGCCACCCACTTTTTGCCATACATCCAGGGTCCCATATTCATGCAGGTGGCATGATCTGTGGTGATTGCACATTCTGGGTGAATATGGCACCAGAACTGGCTGGTGCATCTGTGTTGCATGCCACATTGTTATCCATGCACAGCCTGCTGGCTCTGAATATGCTGCCTGGTACTTTATTGTATATTGTATTGCCAATTTCTTTCTACCAATCTGTATTTACTGTATAACTTATGTTTTGTATTTATCTTGTATACTGTCTTATATAGTATCTTGTATACTGTCCTACTCAGGACCTCCTTGAAAATAAGCTTGCTCAATGGAGCCGTATCCTGGTAAAATAAACAAACTACACTAAACTAAACTAAATGAAACAAAACTCAACTAAACTAATATTACTGTAAATGGGAAAGCTCTATTTGACACTCAGCTGAGAGTGGAATGGCGCTTTCCCATTTACAGTGATGTTAGATCAAAGCAGGCAGTGAGGTCAGGAGCAAGAAAATAGTCTAGCAGAGGAGATGGAGGAAGCAACCACACTGTTCTGAATGGAGAGGATGCAGACAGATATGCTTCAACTCCACTCGGTGGAAGGAGACAGCTGTGGTGCATTCACAGTCACGTGCTTCCAGATCCTCCTTCTCAATGTAATAGCACTACATCACACATAGCTCTAGCTATGTAATCATAACAAGTCAATGGTTTATTTAATTTCCATCCAGCAGTGTTGCAGAGAAACAGTTTATATTTCATACTGATCTTGCCCCCAAATTATACAAAATATCCATGAAGGTTTTCAACACATAACATGAATCAGGAGAACCAGGTGGTTTTATAATGCAGTTTCTGTTAGATAGTTTTTATATGAATGCACTTTAACTTCAAAAGAAATAAATCAGGTTGGTTTCACTTCAGAGTTAAATACATTTACATAGCAAGTGTGATTCCCAACAGCGTTTTTACAAAGAGGTTCTCCACCCAGCTGGATAATAATAAGAGTATGTCCACCTCAGGCTAATAATTTGATTGTGCAGATTAAAACCACAAAACTTATTCAAAAAGTTACTTTATAATGTTCATTGCTCATCTCCATTAACAAGCAATATCCAGCTTGATGCTTGTAGCAACGAGCTCACATTAATGGTTTAGACTCATATGCTGTTCTCCAAGCAGATGATGTATTGCGATTCAAACAGTAAATTAAAAAATCATGACACATTTCTCCATCAAGAGACAAGCCATAGGGGTGCATTAGCACCCCTATATTTAGGGTTGAGCAGGGGTTTCTATGTTAAACCTCAAATTTTGCACTTTAATATCTTTGCAACTGTCTAATAGATTTGCACTAAATTTTGCATGTACAGTCTTGTGGGGGTAGCTCTCTTGATATGCCAAGTTTTGTTCTGCTCAGATATGTGGATAGCACAAAAAATGTAAAAAAAATCACTGTTTTTGCTGTTTTTTGTGTGATATTATGTCCAGACAATTTGGAATTTTGTTCTGAAATTTTCAGGGTAGAAAAGGCTTGGCCCAGATGTGCCTTTTTGCTGGTTTGGTGAAAAATATTAATCAGTTGCAAAGTTCTAAATCTTAAAATTCTGGTTTCTGAGCATGCTCAGTAAGCACTTCAGGATGGCTTACTGTAACAAAAAAATGGGTTCCACATGAAAAGGATCCTTTTTCATTAGGGGCCAATCCTTTTTATAAGGGAAAAATCCTTTTTATTTTCCCTTTTCTTGAAACAAATTCAAAACTCACAAAATGACATCCTGTAGAGAGACCTAGAAATGTATTTTGCTCTTTGTGACTCCATTCGTGGATTTTGCAGTTAACTGTTGAAAAACAGACACAGAAATGTGTTTTTTCCTTCAAATGAAAAAGGATCCTTGATATGAGAAAATAATTTGGACTTTGTTTTTCTGTTTTCTGTATCATCTTTTTGTTCAAATGAGAAAGGATCCCTTGATATGGAAAAATATTTTGGACTTAGTTTTTTCCCCCCCTTTTTCTGTATGACCTTTTTTGTTCAAATAAAAAAGATCCATTCAAATGGAAAAAGAGTTTGGAATTAGTTTTTTTTTGTTATTCTTTTTTCATTAGAAGAAATCATTTTTCATTTCCTTATCTTGTTTGATACAGGAAAGGATTCCTTCAAAGGAAAAAATAATTCTGTATGCTGTCCCCATAATGTTTTCTATTTTCCCCTGGTGTCTAGTTTCATCCCCCAATTGCTGTCCCTGTAATTTATTTTCTTTTTCCCGTGGTGTCTAGTGGCACACCCCACCCTCCAATCCCATCCCTGTATTTATTTTATTTATCCCTGGTGTCTAATTTTGCCCTCACCCTCTGATCATTTTTCCCATAATTTGTTTTCTTTTTCTCTGGTGGCTAATGGCACCCTTATCCTCTGATTGCTGTCCCCATACTTATTTTATTTATCCCTGGTGTCTAGTGGTACCCCCATCATCCAATCACTGTCCCCATATGTTCAAAGTCACCAGTCAGGTCTGAAATAAAGAAAACAGTCCCTCAATGTATTTTTTTTTTATCTGTAAAAAAGAAAATGCTCCCTCACCAATCTGACTCCCTCCACCCTGACCTCCCACTGAGCACCCACAACCCCACACACCCCCACCCCATCCCACACACCCTCACTCACCTGAAAAGGTCCTAGGTTGAAGATCCACTCTCTTATCAAAGGTACATCTTTCTGCTGGAACTGACAACTCCTATATGAGAAAACAAGGTAAGTGCAGTTCAGGTTTTCAACTTTGGTGCATAAGTTTGCAATGTTTACATATTTTGACACCAAATTTTCAACATGGCCTTTTTGAGACCCCACCTCTGCAGCAATGACAGTGGAATTATGCAAATGCAGCCCAAAAGGTGATTTCATGGCTGCTTGGTGAAATCACCTTTCAGTCAAGATTTGAAAATTTTCACCACCCTTGTTCATGAGGTAGGGTCATAAGAAGGGTTTGTTGAAAATTTGGTGTCAAAATATATTATAGTGGCAAAGTTATATGCATCCATTAAAATTTATCTACACTCGGTCATAACTTTCATAATTTTAAATATGATCACCCCAAATTTTCAACATAGCCATTTCTTTACAACACCTCAAGAACATGATAGCTGTAATTTTTCAAATCTTGGCCAAAATGCATTTTCACACCTGTGGTATGGAATGATGTTTTGGTGGGGATTTGAACTTTTTCAGTACTGGGTTCATGAGATGGGGTAATATGAAGGCTGTGCTGACAGTTTGGTTGCTGTTATCCTAGAAATGGAGGTGTAAGGCCCAGAGGGTCCTGCGCTTCCACATCAACATACATATATGTATCTATGGAGGGATGGTAATGCAGGGCCCTCAGGGCCTTGCACTCCCACAGGCAAATAAGAATACAATTACACTATCTGAAAAAGTATGGATGGATGGGAGTGCATGGCCCTCCAAGGCCAATGCTACCACAGGCAAATAGAAATAAGGATACCATTATACTGTCTCAAAAAGTAAGAAAATTATTTGCAAAAAACTGCATTAATGCAACATTTAGGGTTCAGGCTAAAGTGACAAATGTAGGGAAATGTGACTTTAGGGTTTCCAACCCTAAAAGCCCCCCACCCCTAAAACAAATCAGGGGTGGAGCCTTTCTTAGGGTTTTTAAACATATTGCCAGGACCTTCTCATCTTGTTCCCTCACCTGTGCCCATCACTCCTTCTCCAGCCATTCCTGGTCATGCTGGACTTCCAGTGCCAGCTACAGTTCCTACTCTTCCTGCCTTACTGCAGCTATCAGGTAATCCTCAACCTCAGGTTCTTCTCCTTCTGTCTGTCCAATGCATCTAGTACCAGTGCACATGAGGAAGTACAGTGTAGAGGAGACAATGTCAGCTTTGTTGCCCCGTTAGTCTCATCCCACAATACATTCAAAAATAGAATTGTCTAATACTGTGATATTTCCATTATCTTGAAGGCAAAGGATCAGCATCTTCTCAAGAAACTGAAAGTGTTAGAATTCATGGCAGCATTTAGCATTTACCATCATATCTACTGAAAAGTATTTTCATCTCACTGGGAAGAACTGGACTCACACCTCATACTTATACCTGATCATGGATTTATTCATCCATTATGATGGTACTGCTTGTTATGACTACCTTAAGGCTTTCCCTGCCAAAGCAGCAGAGATACTGAACTGATTTGATACTTGCCTCAATTAAGAAGCTATGGATAACAAACTCTTTTGCCACTACTTTGCTGGCCAAAAGTCTCTTTCCTATACCATATGCAGATCCTTCTCTCTCCAGACTGCTTTGTGTCCTCTCACTGTATCTGACATGACTAACAGCCCTCCTGCTGCTTCTCATTCCACCTCATCAACCCCTGGTGTCTTCAGTATGCCTTGAAAGGAGAAGGCCACCAAACAGTCATGGCTTTCTGGTCCACCACTTCTAACAATTTCAATGAGTCCTCCTGCCAAGTCCCTTCTTGCCGGATGTTACATATTTGTAGCCATTGTGGAGATGCCCATGTAAAGGCAATTTGCCACTGCCAGCCTGAAGCCCCGTATTAATCCTTCAAGAACTGACATTAATCTGAGCCATCCACTCCTTATCCATGTGCCTCAACTCAAGTCTCCTTTGTCTCTGCATCCTAACCACTTTGTCAATTTCCACTTCTCTGGCTTTTGCCAGAGCTTCCACACTGCTCTTACTAACATACCAACATACTAAAAAGCCAGCAGATTAGGTCCTATGGTCTATTGAGTCTGCTGTGGGATCAGTGCCCACCCAGGGCACCATTATAGCCCCCCACCCTCTCTACAGAGTCCCTCATCCCCAACCCCCGGTGGGGCTCTGTGAAGCACCCTCCCCCATACCTATCCCAGCCTTTTCTGAACCCCTCCACAGTTGTAACAGCCACCAGCTACATGGGCAGTGCATTCCAGGGCTCCACAACCCTCTCAGTGAAGTAGCATCTCCTTGTTTCCCCCTTAGTCACCCACTGACCAGCCTTATTGAGTGCCCCCTGGTGGCCCCCACCTCCCTCTGCTAAAGCACCCCATCTAGATTTACCCTATTTATTCACTTGAGATATTTGAAGATCATGATCATATCTCCTCTGTCCCTCCTCTCCTCCAGTGAGTACAGGTTGAGCTCCTCAAGTCTCTCCCCATAGGGCTTCTCCCCATGACCCTGTATCACCCTGGTTTCCCTCCTTTAGATCCTCTCCAGAACAACAATATTCCTTTTTAAGTAAGGACGCCAAAACTGTAAGCAGTATTCAAGGTGTGATCTAACTAGGCAATTATACAGTGGAAGGAACACCTCTCTGCTCCTTGAGGTTATCCCCCTGGCTATGCACCCCAGCATTTTATTTGCTTGGGTCACAGACCTTCTACACTGCTCTGAGTTATTCATTTTGACATACATCACCACCCTAAGGTCCCTCTTCCTCCTAGAAATCTGCAGTGTCTCCTCTCCCAAGGTGTACACATGAGCCGGGATTTTGGCCCTCAGGTGAAGAACCCTGCATTTCCCAGTATTAAACTTTAGTTTCCAGGCATGTCATCACCTCCCCAGAGTCTTTAGGTCCTCCTGGAGGGCCAACTTCCTCTCCTCCCCATCCACCACCATCACCCACAGCTTCAAGTCATCGGCAAAGAGGCTCATCTCATGCCTGATACTGCTTCTGATGGCTGAGATATAAGCTAAACAGGACTGGGCCCAGCACCAAACCCTGTGGGACCCTACTAATGACTGTCCTGGGAGATGAGACCTCCTCCCAACCATCACCTTCTGTGCACTCTCCACTGTAAGTTCCTAGCCACCCGACCATCTGTCCCCACCCCATAACCCCAGTTTCTCCAGCAGCTCGAGATGTGGCACCAACTCAAACACCCTGCTGAAGTCTAGAACGAGGACATCCACTGGTCTGCCCTGATCCAGCACTCTCATTACCCCTTCATTGAAGTGCACCAGGTTGATCTGACATGATCTACGCTTAACAAAGCCATGCTGGCGATCACCTAGGTGGCCCTATGCCTTCAGAAACTGATCCAGCCCCTCTTTCAAGATGACCTCCATCACTTTGCCCACTACCGATGTCAGGCTAACTGGTCTATAATTTCATGTCTGCTCTTGTGAGCCACCCTTGTGTATAGGCATGATATGGGCCACCCTCCAGTCATGAGGCACCCACCCTGACTGAGCGAGGAGAAGTTAAAGAGTTCCACCAGAGGTGTGGCCAGGGTATCAGACAGTTCCTTAAGCACCCTGGGATGAATCCCATCTGGGCACAGTGCTTTTTCTGCTCTTAGGGCCTTGAGGGTTTCCCACCCTCCCAATGGGATGTCAACATCCATTGCCCCACTTCATCTGCGCGTACCCTTCCCCTCCCTTGCAGTGCCCCCATCCTTTCCAGTGAAGACTGAGGCAAAAATAATTTAGTACCTCCGCCTGCTCCTGCCTCCTCCACCCACCCACTCCCCAACCTCAGCCTACTAATCTATCCCTTCCCTTTTTTCTTTCTTTCTCTGATATACCTGAAGAACCCTTTTTCACCATTTCTAATCCCCTGTGCCAATCTCAGCTCTGCCCCCACCTTGGCTGACCTCACCTCCCTGGTGACCCTCCTGGCTATCATATCATACTCCTCCTTGGCTATAACCCCCAAGAACATTTGTATCAGCTATAAGCAGCCTTTTTCTCCCTCACCACATCCTGGACCTCTCTTGTCCACCAGCTTGACCTCCTAGCTTTGCCCCACTTGCATCTCTCCTTAGTGCAGGCCTTGGTAGCCTCCAGGAGCCCCTTTTTAATAACTTCCCACTGGGCCTCAGTGCCCATACCTGGCCTGATCTCATCTAGGTAGCCCTTAAGGATCCTCTTCATCCCCCTAAAGTCCGCACCTCTAAAATCAACCACCAATGTTTTTATGTAATCTGGCCCCCCCACCCCCAGGTCCAGGGAAAATCAGACCATGGTGTGATCACTTCCTGCCAGTGGGTCCTGAACAACTAGGTCTCTGATGAGCTCACCATCTGACAAGACCACAGCCATTATGTGACCCTCCCTCATTGGATCAGTCACCAGCTTGGCAAGAAATGCATCCTGGAAGATGTCCAGCAGGCATTGCTCCCTGCTGATGAGGATGCCATAGTTCCGCAGTTTGCACCTGGCATATTTAGATCCCCCAGCACCACAGTTCTGCCCTCTCTCCTACCACAGTGGTCCCTAAGGTTCGATGCCAGGCCTTCCTCCAGTTCTTCCCCCTGCCCAGGTGGTCTATATACTACTCCCATCTTCACCCGCTTGCCCTCCAGAGCCTGCAGGGTGACCCATAAGGCCTACACCTGATTGCCCACTTCCTCAACCTTGCTTATCACTATGCCATCCTTAATAATAAATGCTACTCCCCCTCCATTCCCGCCACCCTATCCTTTCTGCACATGGTGTATCCTAGTAGGTGTAGGTCCAAGTTATGCCTGGAAGTGGTCCAAGTCTCAGTGACAGCTGCCACATCCACTCCATCCTACAGTAACAGCACCTGAAACTCTGTCATCTTGTTCCCCATGCTCCTGGCACCAGGACCACCCTCCAATGTGCCCCCTTACCCCTTTCCCCCACCCTGAGGGCTCCCAGGTTTCTGTCAACAAGAACCCCCTCATGCACTAGCAGGTGCTCCTGGTCTGTGCCCTCTTCCTCTCCCCCACTTAGGGGAGAAGGCCCAGGCCATTCTGGCTTAGCTTGCCAGGAAGCCCCATCCTCCCCCCTCACAATTTTAAACCCCACCTGGAGTGGATGAATCCTACCAATCTAAGCTTCAGGGCCTCTTTCCCCCCAATCTATGGTGGAGCCTGTCCCTTGCATACAGTTGCTTGTCCTCCCATGTTGCACCCTATTCTCCCACCCACTCATACCCCCTGGCCTTGCACCATTCACCATGCCATTCCTTTACATCTCTTATTTTTTGCTTATTCCCCACCCTGGCCCTAGGCACCAGTAGAATCTCTGAGAATGAGAACAAGCACCCCACATCCTGACAGACCCTGGCTAGCTCTCTGAACCTAGCCTGAATCTCCAGAACACTGTTCCCCTCTATATCGTTTGCATCCAGGTGCACTAATATATCAGGGGTTCCACCACACTCTTTTGCCAGAGAATAGATCAGATGTTTGGCCTCGTGCACCATCAAGCCAGGTATGCTCTTGGTCTTAACCCCACAGGAAGTCTCCACCTCCCCACCCCCCCACCTGATCCCCCTAGTCATGCAGTCACCCAAGAGAAGCATTCTTACTGCTTCCTTTTCCCTAGAGCCTACTCGCCATCCCAGTTGCCCCTCCTACTATGTTACCTTTTTCATCCCCTCCTCTCACCAGTGTGCCAGTTGCCATCCTGTCCCTTCCACTCCAACCCTTATTCCTCACTGACCTGACCTCCCTGGCCACTTCCCTTCCTGCTATGGCACACTGGTCCATCCCTGTATTCACCCCAGGAGCAAGGACTCCCCCTTGCTGATTCTCTCTCTCATTTTGACTTAAAGACCTTCCAACTCCTGGCTCCTCATGTGAGTATGTCCTCATTACAAGTCCCTCCATTCCTGGACTTTATCATGAACTAGACTTCTACTCAACTGTTGCACCAACACCATCTAAAATTCCTTAGCATCCAAAACCAAATCCTCTTATTCTACAGCTTGGAACTCAAACAAGTGCTTTTCTGCTCAACACACTAATGATCCACACAACAACTGCTCTCACCAAATGCTGACCTTCATGGCCTTTTGCTCAGTAGCCAAACTTACTGTCCCATTCTACCATCAAACAATATGCAGCAGGTATTCCATTTCACCTGACGGCCAGCGCACCTGACTGTTTCCCACTACTCACAAGAGCTTCCATTACAGACTTTCTCCTAGGGCTTCAGAAAGTAATTTCAACCATTTCTCAAGTGTACAAACCCATAGATGCATGCCTCTTTGAAACAGTGTCTTTACAATTGCAATTGACATCATGCTCCAAGTTGCAATGATTCTTGTCTTTCATGGCTTCCTACATCCAGGAGAATTTACTGCTTGTTCTGAACTTTTCTCCAAAACCAGAAACTCAACGTGTCAGACCTCTTCAGAATGTCCAAGGGTCCTCATCCCTTCTTTTCATGATCCAAAACAGAACTCAGTAAGGAATAACAATATCTTATTTCAATACACACAACAAATGGTGTCCAGTTGCTATGTTCCATCAGAATCTCTAGTCTGTCCATCACAGACTGCCTCATGAACCCTCTTCTTCATGGACAAAGGAACTATCTCAACTTCCTCTTGATTTACTTGTCATCTGCAAAATCTACTATTAAGACTTAACCCAAAACTTTCTTCTTTGTCAGATCATTTATTCTAGACAGGTACTGCTACCACAGTATCAAGAAAAATGCATCCGCACATGTAATTAAAACCATGGGCTGTTGTGTTATGACAAGGACAACATGCATACATATGATGAGCTGCCCAGTGAACTCTCAGCTGGTGAGGGTTCTGTGATCAGTTGATTTAATCCCCCAACTTAAATGACCAGCCAGCTGAAACCCACCACCTAGCCAGCTGCTCTCTGCCTCCCACCCCTCCTCTTTCTCTAACACTCTTGCCTGGGTATACTCAATGGGGATCCAGGCAGTATTTCCTTTAGTTCTGAGTCCACAGTATGTTACAACAAGCACAATATACATACATACAGTCAGCTGCCCAGTGAATTAATGTAAAATTATTCTACATTTTTTTTTTTGGTCCTCCTCCCATGCTCCACCTGGAAATGCCACTGAGACATGTACAGTACAAGAAGATTGCAGTCTCAACATTGCTGGTTGGCAGCTGCAAGTCATATGGCTTGAACACAGCTCAGTTTGCTGTACCATTTAATCAGTGTAAAATGCTGCATTATTCTGCTGAACTGCCAAAGGGATCCCGACAATGTTGAGGTCCCTTCACTGACAGAAATTTGCTATTAGCATTTGGGCCAGTCACCTAAAGTCCATTTGATTCTGGCATCCCTGAGTAGAGATGCAGTGAATTTAAACCTCCACACTGAAGTTCTGTTGAAGTGGGCCACTTCACACTTCATGAAGCTTTGCAAACTTTTCAAATTGGGGCCCACTTTACAAAGTATTTTGTGAAGTGACTTTTGCCAGTGAAGTTCATTTGAACTTCACAGAAACATGGAACTGCATGTAGAAGTAAGCAGTAAGACATGATGGAGTGTTCATTAGACAGTTCTAACTCATAGCCAGGGGAGTAGTAAAAGGCATGAGGCCACAGACAGCCCTGGAGTGTTTCATTGCACTCATAAAATGGGCCTCAGTATTTTACATGCATTGAAAATTTAAAATGAATAGGTTAAAATAATAAAAAATTAATATATTTGTCTAAATTTTACATAAAATATAGTAGTTCCTCTGCCTGCATTAGCTTAATGCTTTTTTTAGTTTAGGATTTTTGTTCATCATAGGTTTCCGTTGCTGTCTTCTGTCCTTAGTAGGCTTCATAGTTGTAGTTTATTACCTCAGTTCTGTAGTTTTCATGTAGTACTGCCCAAAAGAGTGTTGGCAGCAGGCTTGCAGAAGAGTGAGAGGACATTAAGTGAGTACTGCAGGGAAGGGAACTTGTAATGTAAGCATGATGGTTTGACCTGTTACCCACAGTACAAATGCTTTCTTTAACAAAAATGTAATTAAAGAATGCCAGTTGTGACTTGACTATTACCATCCATTTTTTCTGAAGTCTGAACAGTCTGGCCAGGTGACAGATCGAATGTCATGGGTGAGGGCTGTGGCTTTTAATACATAACAGAAAAATTAACAGAGAGAAATGAAACAGTAAAATTATACAGATAGTGCTATATTTCAGCCTGGTTTACTTCGTACTGATTATTTAATTCAGTGTGTGTGTGTGTGTGTGTGTGTGTGTGTGTGTGTGTGCTACTACATGATAAGGTAAGGAGTTAAGCTATTTGAAAGTCTGGGTGTTTGGAAAGGGAAAAAAATGGTGGCCATTTTAACACATTAAATCCATATGGAATTCTAACATAATGAAGGATTGATCTGTGGAACAACATAAGGCTCAGAAAAATTCACCTGGACTGGTTATAGACATGCATTAGATACCTGATAGCATGGCTATTAAACCAGTCAAGCTGCAATATTATTCCATCTATTTTATAACAGGATAATAACAATTGTAGTGTAAGTTAAAAGGACATACAGTACAAGAAACAGGCAAAATAGAGGCATGATGACAGAGGAAGAGAGAAGATGACAACAGAGGAGAGAGGCAATGGAGGCAATTGGTTAAGCTTCACCCAACTTCACTGGTGAAGTTCCACCTTGCAAAGTTGTGATGCCAGAACTTCACTGGTGAAGTTCCAGAAAGAACCACTTCAGACTTAGCGAAGCCCCACTTCTCGGAAACTTCAATGTGAGATGTCCAACAGCTTCCCAAATTACTTAAGGGTAACATTTCTGTACTTTTTAATCATCCTACCTCTAAGTCACAGTGACAGAGCATTTTGAACCACATGGAGAATATGAGATCTTTATTCACATTTCTACTCAAACAGGCCCAAGAATGTATACATTTAGATAACATCAGTCTATACCTTTATGTAAATAAGTTAGGAATCCATGCTTTGCAACAAACAAGAGATTTCCATTAATTCTTAAATTCTTGCACGATTATTTTAGTAAAATAATTCCCCACAGAAGATTGCCCTCCTAAAACCTGTTGTCAAAATTGCTTCACAGTTTTTCGATTGCCATATGTTTGTATCTGCATGTGTTTTAAAGATGTTATACAGCCTTAGTAATTAAATCCATTCTTTCCATATGTTTGCACTTGTAATGTGGAGACAGATGCAAACAACATATTGGATTGTCTGGAACTGACCTTAATTTTTGCTTTGATGTGAAGGTCATTCATAAAAGTCAGTTTATGAAATACCAGTACAAATACAGCTACTGCAGGCTTTTAAACTGCATCCCTAGTGCCAATAAGATTCACACTATTTCAGGTGCACTTAGGCCTAATGGGTTTGCAGTGCTTTGATGGTGGGTGTGGGTGAGGGTGGGGGAGGAGGAGGCGAGACAGATAACACTTCCTGACAATGAAATCAAAGGTTTTAATCTGTAAATCAAACCTGGTGTTCATCAGCCTCCAGGAAATTACATGGCTGTTCCATATATCATGGCTTAGCATGTAAATGTGATGGTTTTGGGTCTCTGTAAAGGCATTTATCAGCCCAAGCAAGTTTTGATGTCAAAATGCACACTTGATTGTGGGACCTCAGTGAAGAGGTAAACTGCAACAACTTCCTTGGTTTTGACCTTGCTTTGTAAATTTATACTGTAGTTTTGCAAAACTGAGGACATTATGCTTCATATGCGGCAAGCTCAATGATCATGCTTATGTATCATCTAAATAGTGCTCCAGCATCCAACTACTTATTCAAGTTCAAGTTTATTGATTGACAGAAAATGTCATTTCAATATAAACATGTAAAAGATCACTTCATAGTAAGGAAGTCAACATTTGTGTATTGCACTCTTTACATTTTCTTAAATATTCTGAAACCAAAGTATCGTGATGTCATCGGATCAAAATATACATAATAGGAGCCTTCTATCACAGGACTATAGAAACTTGAGAAATGTGTTCTCTTTAGTTGGGAGGCAGTATAGCATAGTGGTAAAGAGTACAAAACTACAAATGCCGAGAACTGGGTTTGAATCTGACAGCCACCATCTGCATAATGTGTGACAATAAGCAAGTCACTTAACTTCCCTGTGCTCCCAGGATGCACCTGGAAACAAGCCTTGGCTTAGTGTGTCTTTCCTGGCCAAAAGCTGCAATTCAGCAACTTTTACCAAAATATAAACAAACACCTCTGTGTTCAGGTTTGTCAACCTGTGCCCCTATTTGGAATATTGACTTCTGTAATCCAATATCTGGATTGATAAGTCAACCAGAATTTAGTCAAAAAAAGGAATTATATTCCTAAAGTTTCCTGACATTTTGCACAGTTAAATATAATCATTAAAATGTAAACCCATGAGCCATAATAGTTAACATATAAATACCAAACTCTCCCTTTAATTTTGCAATAGTTTTTGTTTTATTTTATTGCTAGCCTTAGATAAATGTCACCTTTCTTAGTTTAGCCCATGACTACAATTTTAACTGTTATACTTTTATATTTTTTATATCAGGATTTCTTGATTAGCATAACGTTTTGAAACTTTGAATGGTAATAAATGATCATTTTAATTCAAGATAAGTGCACCTTTGCATGAGATAGACACATAGGCCTAGATATTCAAACTGCACCCAGAAAGGGCTCAAGTGGTTGCTCCACGCAACTGAGATGCACCGGAGCACAAAAGTGCTGTATTCAAATGAGATGCGCAATTGTGCATCTTGTCTGAATATAGCTAAAGATGACAACAGCACAAATGGGGACACCAAAGATGTGTCAACACATCCCTCTCATAGTCTGAATACCTGGAATGGGGATGCGCTGAGCTCAAATTCCAGATATTCAACCTGCAACTTATAAAATGGGGCCATAAAAGTGCAAGGCACAAATGGGGCCATTACATGTCATTATAACCCATTGCATGACCTGTGTAGGGATGCACACTGCAACCCCCCCACCCAGTCAAGTGCTGTAGAATCTATTGGATTTTTATGCCCTGGTTGCCTAGTGACCCCCTTCCCATCCCCAAGTGTACAAACAAATAAAACAAATCCTTCATCCCTGGTAGTCTAGTGGTCCTCCTCCCATCCCCAATAGTAAAATAAAGTACAACAAACCCCATTTTCCTGGTAGTCTAGTGGCCCCCCATCCCCAAACCATGATGTACATGTAAATATTCATTTAAACAATCCCCTGGTAGTCTAGTGTAACCACCCCCCCATCCCTGAACCCAATTGAAGGGTTATGATGCTATGTCCATCATCCCTGGTAGTCTAGTGGTACCCCTTCCTTCCCTGTCCCTGATCACAGTGTAGGTATTGTTAATAATTTCCCTGGTAGTCTAGTGGCCCTTCCAGCCTGAACACTGATCGTGGCAATATTGGAATAATACGTACAACTCCTCCTTTGTGGTCAGTGGCACCCCCAACTCAGGATCCCTAGCCCACCCGCTACCCCATCCCAGCAGTGGCATATGGTGGTGGGCAGCAAAACCCACCACACACCTCCACGGCTGCCCGCCGACTGAGCTGTCACAGAATGACAGTGTACAGTAACCATTACAATACCATTGGTCGACACTGTTGACCAATGGAAGCACAGTGTTGCTATAGCTTTCATTTACAAAGTTGTCAACTTTGTGAATGAAAGCTTACAGTACAATATAATCATGGTCAACAGTGTCGACCAGTGATATTAGTGCTTACTACACTGTCAGTCTCAGGACAGCTGTCAGAGGGCAGCTTTGGAGGTGTGTGGGTGGGTTTTACTGCCTGCTGACCATATGCTACTGCTGGGATGAGGGAGCGATGGACTGTGGGGTGCTAGAGTGGTGGGGTTGCCACTGACTACCAGGGAGTGGTTTTATGCATTATTCCAGTTCTGTGGCAACGGTTGTTCGGGCTGGGGGGCACCTAGACTGCCTGGGAAATTATTAACACATCTTACACTACCAATCGGGGAAGGGAGGGAGGGGTACCACTAGACTACCAGGGATGGTGGACATAGCATCATAACCTTCAATTGGGCCGGGATGGGAGGGGTGTTACAGTAGACTACCAGGGAATGGTTTAGATGAATATTTATATGTACATTGTCGCTCGGGATGGGGGCCACTAGACTACCAGGGAAACAGAGTATGTATTATTTTATTGTACACTTGGGGGGAGGGGGCCACTAGACTACCAGGGATAGAGGGTTTAGGTGTCTTTTGGTCTACAATCAGGGTTGGGGACTAGCCTCCCAGGGCTGGCAGCTGCTGTTTTGCGCTAGGCAGTACAGCAGCCCGCCTGTGGGTGGCTACCAGTTATGCATGTTTCTTACATGTCTAACTTTTGACACATCTTGAGATGTTTGTGCAGCTGCGCCACACACCTCAGCTGAATACAACGATGTGCTGCATATGCATGGGAATGCCCCCTCCAGATGCTCCGCATACATTATCTTTGCACTGCGGCACATCTGGAATTGCGCAGTGCATCCCTTCCTTTTGAATATGGCACAGGAGTGCATTTCTGGGGGTTGCCCTAGGCACATCTCCTTTGAATAGCTGGGCCACAAAGTATTCAACATTTATGTATTGCACTCTACATATTTCCCTTAGATGTTCTAATCTTATGAGGACCATAACATATACGTAACAAGGCTCTTCTATCAAAAGGCTACAGGAAACTTGAGACATTTTTTATTCTCTTTAGCTAATTCAGCAAATTTTGCCAGAATGTGCTGTAAATAGGACACATTGGGTTCTGGTCTGTTTACCTAGAGCCCCATTTGTTGTTTTGATGCCTGTATTACTAAATCCAAATGATTGAAGACCAAAATTTGACCATAAAGAGAGAATTGCATTTCTCTAGTTTCCTTTACAATATACACATTTAATTTATAGTCATGGAAATGTATACCCTGAAAGACCTTAATAGTAAAAATATGAGACCCAAACTTTCCCTTTGATTTTTACTATAAATTAATGTTATTATTTAGTTCTTGTGCAAATCAAATCATTTTTGAGTCACTTACTTATTAGCAAACACTACAAAAACAATGGGAGATGAATATAGTACTTGAGCATGCATAGGTGCACTGACTTGTTCAACATTTGCCACAGAATGAACACGTCTCTTTACCTCCTCATACATGGTTCCCCTTCAGAATTACTGTTGGTGGCTAGCCATCCAGTAACTTGTCTCATACAAATGTTCAGAGAGTTTTTCAGGAAGTAGACCCAGCAGTGTTACCCCTGACATGTACTCTCCTATAGACATGATAATTTTCACTTTTGAATGGAGACCAGACAGCTGAGGGAGAAGGCTTTTGGCTGGTGTCTGTACGCAGCTGAGGCAAACATCATTTCTGCCAAATGCAGGCATGTGAAAAAGGGGTTATCTAACATACTAAAATAGTAACATAGTAGTTTAAGATCAGAAGGATTCTTGGTCCACTGTTCAGGATGACACTCACCAAACTGCATTTTGTGAGTAATTTCTAATTTTGAGATAGGGTGTGCTCTGAATTATAAGATTGCAAATGTGCCTTTTGCAGGTATAATACATGTGCTTTTAGGTGTCCGACTATGTTCCTGGAAGTGTCCCGAGTCAGTGGCACAGCCTTCCCTTCCCTTGCTAAGTTCTCCCCAGTTACATCCCTCCCTCTCACCATCTCCTTGGAAGTTGCTCCAGATGTCCAGTGACTCCCCCACTCACACAGATCACCCCCAGCCCAGATCTGCAATGGCAGCTGGAACAAACCCTCTGTTAACCTCTACAGCAAGCCACCAGCTGACTCTCACAAACTAAATAACAGCAGTTATATTGATATTGTACATTTTCAATCACATGGGTACAGCATGCATATTTATGGAACTCATATAAACAGAGGAGAGAAGAAGTAAGTGCCTCAGCTGGGACTTGAACCCAGGCTGCCTGGAATACTGGTCCGGTCATGCTAATCAGCTGTGCCACCAAGCAGCTGGAGCCTGGACTGTCCCGGAGCAGACATTCTCTTTCTCCAATGCAAAACCTGGTGCTGCACAAATAATTACTACATTTTCAATCGCATGGGCATGATTTGCGTATTTATGGAACACATTACAAACAGGAGAGAAAGAATAAGTGCCTCAGCTGGGACTTGAACCCAGGCCATCCAGAATACCAGTCTGGTCGTGCTAACCAGCTGCACTACCAAGCAATTGGAGCCTGGTAGTGTACTGGAGAAAGTGTAATGTGTGCTCTGGGACAGCACGGGTTCCAGTTGCTTGGTGGCACAGCTGGTTAGAGCAACCGGATCGGTATTCCGGGTGGTGTGGGTTCAAGTCCCACATGAAGCACTTACTTCTCTCTCTCTCTCTCCTCTGTTTATATGTGTTCCATAAATATACACTGCACCCATGTGATTGAAAATGTAGTAATCACTTATGCAGCACCAGGTTGTACATTGGAGAAAGAGTAATGCATTAACCAGGACAGCCCAAGTGCCAGTTGTTTAGTGACGCAACTAGTTATCGTGCCTGGACCAGTATTCTGGGTGTCTTGGGTTCAAGTCCCAGTTGAGGCACTTACTTCTCTTCTCTGTCTGTATGTGTTCAAAAAATATGCACACGGCACCCATGTCACTGAAAATGTAGTAATTATTTGTGCAGCACCAGGTTGTACATTGGAGAAAGAGTAATGTGTGCTCCGGGACAGCCCAGGTTCCAGTTGCTTGGTGGTGTAGCTGGGTAGATTGACTGGACCAATATTATGGGTGGCTTGGGTTCAAGTCCCAGCTGATGCACTTACTTCTTTCTCTCCTCTGTTTGTATATTGATATTGTAGTTTATACATCTTATGGAAAATCATGTTCTGTGACTTTCCATGAGACATCTCACAACTATTGTATATTATACCATGGACATAAGTGAACAGCCAATGAAATGGTCAGACTGGCAGTTTACCACCGGTGTAAATCCTCTGATAACCACTGGCTGTTAAGCAAATAGTGGTAATGGTGGTACAAAAAGTCATCTACATCCTAATCACCTGCAGCCCAGGAATAAATACAATAAAAATAAACAAACACAGCAACCTCTTTAAAAGTTGTATTTTATTATAGTAAAAAAAATTCACCTTGGTATAATCATAATAAGACACTTGGAGGATGTGGGTTATTGGAGGATTTACCATGACTGGCGAGGATTTACCACTCCGTTCGCCTCGTGGGCAAACCACTCCAGCTGTGGTAAATCCCTCAATAACCCACACCCTCATGGCTTATTGCTTAACTAGATTCTAGAATGTTGGCAGCTGCAGAGTGGCTGAGTCTGTGGAGCTTCCATAACTAAGTAAAAAGTTTACATGCTGTTTCCAATTTTTACATTTTTGTGTGTACTGTTTGTGAATTGAGAAGGATGGTATTGTTGCCTATAGGAAGGTATGGGATTTGTGTGTTTAATGTTGGTTGGGAGCAGGATACTCATTACATTTGTTCTGTGGTGAATCACATCTAATGTAAATTTTGCTTTAGTTATATACAGTAGTTTGGCAGCTTGCCTGTACCTTTTGTGGGGTTGTCCTTGTCACCAGGAGTTGCTGGCTTGTTGCTGTGTGGTGGCCTGTTAATTATGTGGTACTGAGATTTTGTTTGTCACTGTTTGGTATACTTTTTAGGCTGCTGATTTCTGGTTTAAAAAAGCATTTTATTGAAAACATTTTTTAACTAGAATCAGGCTGTTGTTAAGAAACAGCTTTCTTGGTATAGTGTTCTAATTTTGATAGAACATCTGAATGTAGCCATTGAATTCTAGAATATTGAGATTTGCTGTTTCATTTGGATGATAAAAAATTGAAATAGAATTTTAATTATTTTTGAATTTTATATTTAGGTACATCTATATTATACAAATATAAATATGTAGAGAATACTGGATGGGCAACTATGCACAACCATTGTGTTTTGCCACTGAGGGGTACTGATTCCCTGTGACCTGAAAAACGAAGCTTGATCGGTCCCTGGGAATCAGAATCCCAAGGTTACAGAACACACTGGTTAGGCATAGAGTTGCTCATCTAGTATTTTTTATAGTGTATAGACCCCCAACAAATCCATTTTTTATTATTTTTAAATCAAGAAAAAACATTCTTACTGCTGGGTTGTAGTCCACAGGTTGCTGGGGTAATGGTGTGGTTGTTAGGGATCAAATATTCCTACGTCTAGGCTGCGGGTTGCTATTGGTTGGTAGTAGTGTTTGGGAGGGACTTTCTGAAAAATAAACATGGCGGCTGTATGTCTCACTAAGTGAGATGACTCTGACTATTAGCAATTTTTGAGAATATCTGGTTAATCCTGCAGCTGCAAATCCTCCCCACCTACATTTAACAACAGATTCAGTCAGAACAGTAATTTACATTGAGGGCTGGATATTCAAACTGCGCTATTCTGTGGCGCAAGCCCTTGTGCTGCACAAAATAGTTGCGCAGGGGTGTGGCTGGGGCGATATTCAACGGAGTTGTGCTATTGAGCAACTCCTTTGAATATCACCCCCCGGCCTGGTCAGAGTGGAGCATTCAAGATGCGGTGGTGCAAGAACCATTGCGCCATGCGCAAATTTCTGATATTCAAAAGGTGACATGCAAATGGGGCCATAATTCATACAAAGGTGCAGGGGGCCATTTGCATCTGACTATATTTGTTGCATGCCATTAGCATGCAGGTGCGCCGATCCTCGAGGACTTGCGCCTGGTGCCCTGCCAGGCAGCAGCCATCGGGGACCGATGCCTCTGCAGCCAATCGCGGGCATAAGTGTAAAACTTCCCCTCCCCGACTGGCCCGATTGCGGACATAGCGTAAAACTCCCCCACCCCCAACTAGCCAGATGCGGGCATATGTTTAAAACAACCCCACCCCACTAGCCCGATCGCGGGCATATGTTTAAAACAACCCCACCCCCACTAGCCCGATCGCGGGCAGCAAAGTCAAACTCCCCCAGAACATATCCCTGATGGTCAGTGGACGCGAAGCCGATCGCGGGCAGCAAGAGGTCAAACACCCCCAAGGACCACCTACCCTGGTGATCTAGTGGCCCCACCACCCCTCACCCACCCACAAAGTCCCACCACCCGCTCCCCCGTCCAGCGGCAGGCGGCAGCATCCCACCCTCCTGCCACCTCGCTGCCCACCGACTGACTGCCGGTGGGGCTGCATGCCCATTGGTTCAGAGCAAGAGCCAATGAGCCAGCTACTCAGTAGGCTCAGATATGTGAATGAATGATTCATTCACATATCTGGACTGCCTTATGCGGTATGGGCTGCATGCTCATGGCTCTTGCTCAGAACAATGAGCGTGGGTCCTGGCGGTCGGCAGGGCGGCCGGGCGGCTGTGGGATGCTGCCACCCGGCAGCTGGCGGGGAGGTGGGGTGGTGAGCTGCGGCTCAGGCAGGAGTGAAAGCACCTGAATCACCAAGAGTAAATGATCACTTGAAATGCTCTTGCTGCCCGAGCCGGGCAAGCACGGAACCACCAGAATATATGTTCTTGGGGGAGTTCTCTTGCTACCAGCGATCAGCTAAAAATGATGAACACAAACTTGTTCACATGATCGGACCATCGAGGGTGGGGAGTTGTCACTATGCCGCGATCGAGCTCAATCGGGGAGGGGACCACTCTATGCCCGATGATTAGGCTGCGGGGGGCACAGGGGAGTACGGTTGAGGGCCACCACAGGTGGCAGCTGCTGTGTTGCGCCCTGCAATGTGGCAGCTCACCTGTGGGTGGCCCTCGACGTACTCCTTTTTTTTTGGCTCAAAGTTGTGCAGGCGCAGGTTGGGGGTTACGCCTGCACAACTCTGAACAGCCCGCTGAATATCGGGCTGTGCAGTTTATGCATGGTTCCTCCCCCTCCGGTTCAGTATGCCTTCATTAGCATTGCGCTGTTGCTCAGCTTGACTTGGGGGTAAACTGCCTCCGCTGAATATGGTAGAATGGCGCAATTTCGGACTTGTGCATGGCGCAACCCTTTTGAATATCCAGCCCTGAATGCATTTCTTTTACAGCTAACATTAAGAAAGGTATCAACATTTACAATAGTAAGGTAGGAGAAACATTAACAAGTCAAACTGGCAAACAGTTCCAAATGAATGAGTGAACCTTTTTTTTTTACTCTTGGCAGCAGTTTGTTTTCTTGTTGATAGGCAAATCTGTAAAAGAAAAAAAGGATTTGTTTACTATGGATTTCATTAAAGTTCCTTATCCCCCCCCCCCATCTCACCTTTCTCTGCCCTTCCACTCTGCATTGCACTTAGGTTACATTTCTTGCAAGGTTTTTGCAGCTTACCTAAGTCCAAGTCCAAGGGAGAACTGGTGCGATGGATTCTTTGTTGTTTCGGATTTTATATAGTTGATAGTTACAGTCTATTGAAATATACAGTTTGGACCAAACAAGGTGAGGCTTTGTAGACTTTCTTGGAGGTTGGCATTCATCCCACTGGTTGATGGCTCATTTGTCATTCTCCTCGCTATAGTGCTGCTGTCTGTACTTGTTGCTGATATATGCTGCAGCTCATTTGTGTGCGTGGAGGAGATGGCAGTATTGGCTTGGTGTACGAGTTTTTTCTCTGTTTCTCCTCTGAGAGGATGGAATAATTGTTTATGGATTTTAAGTTCCTGTGACTGGAAATCTGGGCAAATTTGGTCAGGGGACATTACTGTCAATCAACATTTGGATGGGGTCTTCTGGTCAAATGATTAGTAATGTTTTGTTCTCAGGGAGACCAACTGATATTTTATTTGTTTCATAAGTCCTCTCAATTTATTTTCACCAACCATCATGGCTCTAAACCATAGTGAGTCAGGTTTGTCAGGAACGTAGTTAGTGTCCGGTGCAAATAAAACAGACTGTCATCATGTTTCATTTTATTTGACATCTCGGAGCATATTTCAGATAGGCTGCTACTGCATCTCTGCAGCTGTTTAGCTTGTTCTGGTTCATCCTGGGTTGTACAGGTGCACATCTCAAGGATTTTACCAGTTCTTGTTTTTGTTTGGTGCTCATTATAGTCTAGGTAGCTATTGCCTGATGTATCCTCTCACACAGTTTAATGTCTCCCACTTTAAGTTATAATATTTGCTGGTGTGTAAGGCAAAATACAGTCTGATACAAAGAACAGCATGCTTAAAAGAGCTGTTGGGTTGTGTAGCCCAAGTGTCCCTGATGTATAGAGCTGCTTGATGTTTTCCTCTGACAGGGGTTCTGCTTTATTAGGCCCGTTGCCTTTGTATAATTTTTAAATATTTTGTTTGTCCCTTAGTATTTGCAGTGTCTCTTTAAATTGGGTTGAGTTACCATGGAAAATCATATGATCATAGTTATGTTTACTGAGATATCTGTCTACGCTGCCAAACATTTTCCATAGGGTTGTGGGCTCATTCTTGGATCCATCTATTCTTTTAACTTTAAATATGAAGTCGGATAGAAGGGTCTAATTCAGAGGGCAGTATTTCATGTAGTGGGAGAAATTTGTCTACGTCATTCAGACAGGATGTTACAATTCTGAAATCGTTTACCATTTTTTTCGTCATTCATTTTTGTTAGCCTGCTCCTCAATTAACCTTTTTTTCATCAGCCACTTTTGAAAAAACACAGCTGCCATTGCGTCAGTTGTGTTCAGCTGTTTGAGTAGCGTGAGGCAGTGGCTGTAGCTGAATGCTGCTGCTTTGTTTACAATGCAGCACCTGAACCTCTAGAGCTTTTCTAAATGTTGTTATACCACAGTGTGGTACAATCACATTCAATTACCTTTTGAACTGTGGCACAACATTTGGAAAGGCTCTAATTTCTATACAGAACAATGCCTGACTATACACTATATAATTGTAATTAACCAAGGGTTAAGGAATTAAGTAAGAGAGGTGTAGAAAGTACTCCAAATATAACAGAACCCTATATACAGCATAAGGTAGGCTTTTGAAGGTTCTATGTGATAATAGCACATGCAAAATGGCACAGACCAAAAATAGCAATTGGACATCACTAAAAACAAAATGGCAATGAGCATTACAGCACCAGCACAGAACAATGACCGGTGCTTACTTTCTGTCACAGAGGGCAATGCAAACTTAGTTTTTACAGAGGCTATGCCACCTGCACCCCCCCACACCCCATATATTATATAACAAACACCAGGGGAATGATGATTGGGGATAGGGGAACACTCAGGAGGGAGGCTACTCCACAGGGCATAGATGTCGGCAGGGGGAGAACGTTGGGGGACAATCTGCGGGCAGGGATGGGACCAAAGTGGGGAGGTTGGGTGGAATGAGAGGCAAAGAAGACAAAAAAAAAATTAGACCACCAAACCAGAGGGGGAAAAAACCTCTCCACAGCCAGCCCCAAACCCAGGTCCTTCAGCAACACAGGCAGTGACTCTAACCATAGCACCAGACACCCAGCTTGGAACTGGCCTGACAAACAAACCCCTATATACTGCATACAACATGCACTCCATTGAAAGCAAAGTCGCTGAACTTAGCATGCGCTATTAAGGGCACATAGCTCATTTTAAAATCAATATGTTTACATTATCAAATTGACTCGCTGTATTCATGGGATACCCTTTTGGTATTGCAGGATCAGTATGGAGATGAGGTACAGCAAAGAGGTAGTCAATTGTGGGGACTGTGGGGCATTCTTCTCCAGGGTTTTGCTCTGGAGGAGAGGGCACTGCTCCATCTGCAGGACCTTTGTGAAGCTCCATGCTCAGCTGGTAGCAGCCAGAGATGCCATATCTCAGCTGTGACACTGGCTCAGCTGGTGTCCACCCCCAAACTCCCACTCCCCCAGATTCCCACTGGCCCAGGGAACTGGATGGTGGAGGGGCAGGGGAAAGCATGGCAGGGGCAGCCAAAAGGGGTTTGACCAGTATCACACCATTCAGACAGCAAATCACTTTGCACCCCTGAAGGAGACTCAGTACCTGACTCCGTTGGAAGGGACCCTAAGTCTGTTAGGGAAAATGGGCAGGATGACTTGGTGGCACCCTAAGGGGTGAGCAGGAGGAAATCAGCAAGAACAGTCTTAGTGACTGGGGACTCAATAATTAGGGAGTAGAGAGGGTGATGGGCAGAGGAAGGAAGAGGAGTGAAATGGTCAGATGCCTTCCGGTGCCACAGCCATCAACGATATAGATAGGATAGGGAGGACAGTAGAGAAAGAGGAGAAGGATCTGGGGGTGCTAGTACACTTGGGTACCAACAATCTGGTAAACCAGTCAGGGGAGGCAGTGGAGCAGAACTTTAAGAGACTAGAGGACAGACTGAAGGCGCACTCAGCTTCCCTGGGCCTTTCTGAGGCTCTCCCTGTGTGGAATAAGGGGAAAGGGTATGATAGAGTAAGGAAGGAAGAGATTGAAGAGTTTAATGGGTGGTTGAAGGGATGTGTCAGGAGGAGGGGAAATATTTTGTGGGGGACTGAGGGGACTTCTAGCACAGGAGGCTTTTCAAGGGTGATGGCCTTCATCTGATAAGAGAAGAGGCCAGTGGTCTGATGCAGCAGTTAGACATTTACACTGGACATTTAAACGGACTGTGGGGGAGATGGAGGGTAGGGAAACCACACTGAGAAGGGAGAGCAGGTGGGAACTTACAGTAGCTAGGGCTCCCCTGAACAGGGGACTAGTAGTAGCAAGGTGAGTTACAGTAAGGTTGATGTTCAAATTAGGTTGGGGAAGAGGCCAATGAGAGGGCTGATAGAGCCTACATTCAGCATGAAAAATGAAAAATTAAGGAGACTAGGGAAGAATAATGGAGAAGAAATAGGAAAAAGCAAGACAGGATCAGAAGAAAGATGGAAAGGGGTCTGCCTTAATGCCAGGAGTCTATGAAATAAACATAGTGAGCTCTAGACAATGGTGGCAGATACTAAGATGGACCTAGTAGCCGTCACAGAAACCGGGCCATAGAAAATAGATTGGGATAGATAGTCCCAGGCTACATACATGTTTAGATGGGACAGAGGAAAGGTAAAGAGGAGTGATCCCTGTATGTCAGAGAGGGCATAGAGGTAGTGGAAGATGGAACATCGGGGTGGTAATGGGGAAATAGAATCACTGTGGGTTCAGCTCACAGCATCCTCAGGCAAGAAACTATGAATGGGAGTGATCTACTGACCTTCAGGACAGGGAGAAGAGAGAGATAAGGAGCTAGGGGCAGAACTAGAAAGAGGGGTGGCAAAGGGATAGGTGGTGTTGGTGGAAGATCTAAACCTCTATTTAAGGTTGGAAATAAGGCACACTCAGTCCACAATATTTTGAGATTGCAATGCATTTTATTCAACTGTCAGAAGCTTATTTTTATCCAACATTTCATGCTCAATGAACTTCATTAGGGATCCTGTACTTTCTGAAAAAATATATACATGGAAGACTGGTTGTGAAGGATTTCAGTTAGTGGAGCAGGTACTTTGAAAAACTGTATGACATTTAGAAAACTGTATAGATCTTACCTGATAAATACACTGTGCCCTCTTTCTTTGTTTTAGCACCTAAGGAAGGAGTGTGCCCACAGAGTGGGATGAAATAAGGAAAGTAAACAGATATTAAAAAAAAAAGTTCCAAAAGGGTGAGTGCAAGCATTTCATAAATATTAAATAGAGTTGGAGAATTAATGAGCTCAAAAAGGAGCAATTAGTTGTTAGCACACATATAAATGAATTTAATTTGAAGAAAAAAGTAAAATTTACCTCTACTGATGGAACTTATATATTTTTAACTGAAAGGAGTAGGATGAAGAAGGAATAATGGGAATTTAATTAACATTAGCACTGAACTTTTATGAATAAGAGAGGGTGGGTGAAGAGTATTGATTTGTAAATATTCTTTGAAAGAGTGGGGGTACAAAAATATAAGATTTAAGTGTATGTATTATTTACAGAGTGAAATACAATAACAATTGCATTCCTAGAACAGAAAAGCAAATTTATATACATATAGTTTTAGGTCCACGGGCAGGTATGGGGTATAGAGTGAAATAAGTGAGAAGAAGATTCACAAGTGAAACAGTAAGGTATCTATATGAAACTGAATAACACATACTGATATGCTCATTATATCAAGAGATATTTTAGAATATGTTGCCTTTTATACAGGTACTATATGTTTGGAGGTTAATATGGAACACCTTAGTTAAAGAATGAAAGATAATAATATATCTTTTTTAATTTATTTATATGGGTCATATATATAATAGAACTATAAAATGAATGAACACAATATTTATATAATTTTTTTTAAAGTACAAAATCCCTGCTGAAGAACATTGAGTATGAAATGCTGGCTAAAAATATGCTTCTGACAGTTGAATAACACACATTTGGACCTCAGAATATTGTGGAGTGAATTCACCTCATTTCCAAGCTTAGATAGAGCTGCTAGATATGCTGTAGGAACAGGCTCCTCCCATTTTTTTTCTTTTTTATTACAGAATTTGGAGACACACTGACTGCTTGGGAGATCTAAACCTGCCAGATATTGATTGGGTGATTCCAGCAGCCAGGAGCTCAGAAATCAGGCCCACTGGATACATTGCAGGACTGTCTGCTGGTGCAGCTGGTTAAGGAACCCACTGGGCAAGCTGCCATTCTCAATGTGGTGCTCACCAACTCAGAACTGGTAGAAGAAGTGAGGGTAGGGGAGCTAGTAGGGTCCAGCAACCATAACGCAATATCATTTGACTTGGCCCTTGGGACAGGTAAGCCCTCATCAAAGGCTGAACTCCTAGATTTCAGAACAGCAGACTTCAACCGGAGGAGGGAGCTAGTCCAGGACAAGCGGTTGGAGTGGGCAGCACAAAGTCTTGCATGAAAATGGTAATTAAAAGAGGAAGGTACAAGAGACCAATATGGTTCTCTGGAAAGGTCAGGGAAGCAGTGAAGGTCAAAAAGAAGTTCCTTCACCAGGTACAAGGAAAAACAAGGGAAGGAAGAAAGGGGAGAGTGCCAAATAAGAACAAGGGGAAACCAAAGGGTGGTCATGAAAGCAAAGGCAGACAGAGAGCTGTGTATTGCAGAGGGGATCAAGGGTGTGAAGAAACAGTTCTTAGATATGTTAGGAAAAAAAAAAGAAGAGGAAGGGGAATTGTTAGCCAACAGGGGAGGTAAGGTGATTGAGGAGGATGGACAGAAAAGCCATTCTTAATGACTACTATATTCTGTATTCACAAGGAAGACAGGGCTTCTGCCAGAGAGTGGCATTAAGGCAGCTGTAAAGGGGATCCTTGAGATGAGGCAGCAAGTGTTTACCAGTGAAAGGGTTTGGAAAGGGCTTGTAGCCCTTAAGATAGATAAGACCCCAGGGCCAGATGGGATTCATCTGAGGGTGCTCAGGGAATTGGCAACAGAACTACCTGAACCCATGGTGGAGCTATTCAGCAGCTCAGTTCAGACCAGGGTAGTTCCAAAAGACTGGGGGTAGCAGACATAGTCCTGCTCCATAAGGGGAGGGGACAAGAAGCAACCGGGTAAGTACAGACCTGTCAATCTTACCTCTATTGTGGACATACTGATGGAGACACTAGGACCTACTAAACTACATGCAGAACAATGGATTCCAAAATATTAAATAGTATGGGTTCCTGGCAGGAAGGTCTTGTCAGACCAACCTGATAGAATTATTTGATTGGGTAACAAGGGTAGTGGATAAGAACCATGCTGTAGATTTACTGTACTCTAATTTCAGCAAAGCTTTCAACTCAGTGCCTCACAGAAGGTTGTTGAAGAAGTTAGATGATCTGGGTATAGAGAAAGACACAGTTAGATGGATGAGAAACTGGTTGGAAGGGAGACAGCAGAGGGTTATGGTTTAAGGAGTGAAATCAGAAGACAGGGAGGTCACCAGTGGTGTGCCACAAGGATCAGTCCTGGGTCGAGTCCTTTTCAATATGTTCATTAGTGACATGGGAAAAGAAATCCAGGGCAAGATGCGTCTCTCTGCAGACACACTAAGCACTGTGGCAGGGTAGACAGCAAGGAGGGGATTAGGGAGATGCACAGACTTGCAAAAGCTAGAGAGGTGATCAAAGGTTTAGCAGTTGAAATTCAGTGCCAAAAAGTGCAAGGTGATGCACATAGGGAACAAGAGCCTCAGAACAGAGTACTGGATGGGTGTGGCAAAGCTGTGTATGACCTCTGAGGAAAGAGACCTAAGGGTCATCATCAGTGACTTCCTAAAACAATCAAACCAATTTAACAAGGCCTGCAGTAAGGTAAACAGCATGCTGGAATATACAGGAAGGGATATTGACAGCAGAAGGAAGGAAGTATTACTACCTCTCTATAAATCATTGGTGAGACCCCACCTGGAGTACTGTGCTCAGTTCCTGAGTCCTCATCTAAAGAAAGATAAGGACAGGCTAGAGGCAGTACAACATAGGGTGACCAAAATGATTCAGGGCCAGCAGGGCAGATCTTACGAGGATCAGCTCAAGGCACTGAACATGTGCTTGCTGAAGGCCAGATGAGAGCAGGGAGATATGATAGAGACTTTCAAGTTCCTGAAAAGAATGAACAAGGCAAACTGTGAGGAACTACTTAGCATAAGTAGCAGATCAAGAACACAGGGGCAAGAGTGGAAACTGATGGTGGGGGTGGATTCAAGAGAGAAGTGAGAAAGTTTTATTTTACAGAAAGGGTGGTGGGACATTGGAACAATCTGCCAGCTGATGTGGTGGGTGCCAAAACTATCAAAGGTTACAAACACAGCTGAGACAGAGTGAAGGGCTTGTTGGTTGCTCAGGGTGATAGCGGTATGGCAGGAAGCATGGGGTGGATAGTGTGGGTTAGAACCCTTTATGGACAACAGGTCCCAGATTTGTTAGGGTTTATGGGCAGACTGAATGGACCAGTGATCTTTTTCTGCCATCATTGTGTATGTTTCTGTATTGATATACCCACTTGTATACTGATATACTGTAGTAGTTTGCACGAGTCAGACAGCAAATGGCCAAGGAAGTGAGTGGAGGATTTGTGCTGGTTGTCATTGCAGGACTGGCAGGGTGGGTTGGGGTACTCAGGGGTGCCACTAGCCATGAGGGATGACTTGCATGGAGATGGGGAGAGGGAGGATGCACCATTGGATGCCAGGAAGTACTTGGAAAAGGATAGAGAGAGTGCTACTGGATGCCAGGGAGTACTCAGAAAGGGGCAGGGAGAGGAAGGGGGTGTCTCTGGATGTCAAGGAATGCTTGAAAAGGGACAGGGGGGCAGAGAATGCCACTGAATGTCAAGGAAACTTTACCTGGAAAGGGTGGGGCTACCACTGAATTCCATGGATTACATGGAATGGGACAGGGTGAGGGAGGTGCCACTGGATGCCAGGGAGTACTTGGAAAGGGATGGAAGAAGTAGGGGTGCCACATGCCACATGGATGCTAGGAGCACTTGAAAGGGACAGGTGAGAGGGAAGAAGTGCCACTAGATGCTAGGGAGTATTTGAAAGGGATGGGGAGAGGTAGGGGTACCATATGGAGACAGGAAAATACTTGGGACAGGAATACCACTGGATGCCAGGAAGTTCTAGAAAAGGGATGGGAAAAGGTGGTGCCACTGGACCCAGGGAATACTTGGAAAAGGATGGGGAGAGGGAGATGACATTGGACACCATAGAGTGTTTTTTTTTCATTCACAGCACATGTTTGCTGGCTTGGCTACAAATTCTGCTATTTGGTTACAACATTGTGTTAATAATTCAAAAACACTACATTGTTTTCAGTTTTCAGCTTAAACCCTGCTTGTTCCGTTATGTCTCCCCTCTGCTTCATAAGTAGAGATGAAATAAATATTCTGTGGAAACAAGTACAAATTTATGGGATTTCTTACCCTTCCAGGGCAGAGCTGGCCTTAGCATGGTGTGAACTGTGCATTTGCAGGGCCCCAAGAGCAGAGGGCCTCTGAAAAAACCCCTCAGCTGCTCAGTTGGCCTCCTTTCTTCCTGGTCCTCTATGTTCTAATTCATCTAAAGTGCAAAAATGTCACAAAACTAGCCGAAAATGAAGATATAGGGATGCCATGGTAGGGATGGGAACGTTCTTTGGGAGATTTGTGACTTCTGATATGGGGGCCCAGCAAGGAGGTTCCCACAGAGCCCCAGGGTAACTAAGGCCAGCACTGTTCCAGGGTATCCGTTGATTCCCTTGCTTAGAAGAACTCTGTCCAGGCTTACCATAAAGGGCTATAAAGTCTTCATTTTCACTGCCTCTACTGGTAGGCTGCACCATAGTTTCACCAATTTCTGAGTTTTAGGGCATATCCCTGGATCCCACTGCAGGACACCAGATCAAATATCTTCAACTGTTCAGTCTTGTTCATACCCTTAAGATGCAAATGACTGAGATCATATGCCCTATCAGCCTCCTTTACACCAGGGCGGACATGTTAAGTGCCTCTCATCTTACTCCGAAGAACACACAGTACAAGGAAAGAAAGTATGGCTTATGTTCCAGTAATGCCTACTTTGGTCAGAGATCTGCCATCAGCTTGTAGACAGCATTCCTTATGTGCAGTTTCGTAGCATCAGGAGGAACTGCCCCACCTCCCAAGAATGTTAAAATTATGCCATGGACCTAAAGGATCATTTTCAGTAAATGAGTTAAAGTGCTTTGGTTATACATAATTCCTATCATAAAGTTAAAGTTAGGATGGGACAGGCACAACGGAACCTTGAGATGGAAGGGAGTGATGAAAAATCATTGATCATATGGGGTCAGTGGCCACATACAATGTATAGGGCCTACGGGCAGACTGGATGGGCCTATCGGTCCTTATATGCCGACAATTTCTGTTTCTAGGATAGATCATCCCTTTTGCAGTCTAAACCAAAGTGGGAGATTTGGCAGTATTACATTTGTAACTGAACTTAACCCACCACCTAGTAGAGTTAATTCTACAGTACAGCATCGCTGGCATGTTCTGTTATGTGATCCACTACTAAAACAGGCAGTAGGCAAAGCCTCGCACATGATCTTTAGATGGGCTAAAATATTGGGAAACCAGATGGTTTACCGTCGTTTTTCTGTTCAGCTACCTTAACGTGGCTTACATAGAAATTTTATTTATTTATTGATAGATTCATTCATTTATTCATTCATTCCACATAAAGGCCTTTTGGCAGAGCCTATTTACAAAGGGTTTAGAGTCATCAACAACAGAAAACAGCAAGTACAGGGGGTTTGAATGTACACAATGCAGTTCAATGCAATAAGGAGCAGTGCAACATTTTAACAATACAGTACAGTAAGAGTACAATTGAGCAACCATAAACATTAATTGCTGCCACAATCAAAATCTGTGGGCAACAGTTATACAATTAGAGCTGCCATGTTCAAGGTGCATGGGCATCATAGAAACATATAATTCAAGGCAGGTTGACTTCATAGAATAAGGACAGGAAAGTCAGCAATAGCAGTGGCAGGATCTAGATAGACAGAGGGAGGAGAACAGCTGGGATCTAAACAGGCTGAGAGAGCAGTCAGTTTTAGGGAGGGAGGTAAATCATTCCATAGCTTAGCAAGTCTGAAGGAGAAACTAGCTTGACTGAGGGAGTTCTTCTATGGGGAGTAGCAGGGAGTGTCACACCACTCCCTTAGTGATGTATGTTTGATCAACAAAGCTGAACAAGGTTTGGAGACCAGGGGAGAGTAAGCCACAAAGGACATTTCTACTGGTGAATAATGTATGATAGTGCAGTCTAGAGTTAACATTGAGCCAATTTGGACTGCTATAGAGCACACATGTGTGGGTGACCCATTTTTGGCTGACAGCAAAGCGGCAGACTCTGTTGAGGAGACTCGTGACTCTAGACAGCTCGTAGTCATTTGCACAGCCATAGACTGTAATCCCGTAATCAGTAACGCTAGTGATATAACGCCTGACCAGTAATCTCTTGATCTTAGGTGGAAATTCTTCCTATGTCAGAAGAGTAGCCCTAGCCTAGAGTTGACTTTGTTGGCTAGAATGTCAATGTGAACAGCGAAGGACAAGTTCGTAACGAGGGTGACCCCAAGATATCTAAAGGTTCCACTTGCTCAGGGGGGGCTTCAGAATAAGGGATAATGGGCAGTGATAGTGGGGATTGACAAAATGTAACACATGTAATGAATGCAGTGCTCCTCCCCAGGTAGTACCTTCTGTCATCCATCAAATCCAAATAGAACACACCATTTGTTGTATAATGTTTGTTGTTTACGCAATATGGTGTTCCTGTAAAAATGCATATTGATGTATACTATGTTTCATAAGGTATCCAGGAATGCTTATGAGCAATTACAGATATCAACTGAAATAATCAATTGAGATACCATCTTTTGGCAAACCCTTTGGGGCTCCTGAAGTCAGTTTTGTGATTTTTGTGCCTGAATACATTTTTACCTGTAATGCAGCAATAAAGCAGTTGTTTTCCATCTGCTTGACTTGTGAGTGCACCAGTTTGTTTCTTGTGGATAATTTGGGCTCGCTGCCTTTGTCTGCAGTGGTATTCATTCTTTCAGCATGTGCTGCTTATTCGTGTTTGGACTTGTTATAAAGTGGACACAGCTGGGATCAAGGAATAGGCATCAGCACTCTGACATAATCAAACAAGCTGTTTGCTCAGGACAAACCTGTTAGTTACTGAGACCCACAGCTCTACAATATATTGAAATCTCAAAATGCAAATGGCCAAGTTGCCCTGAGGTCATCTGTGTCTTATTATAGCCTCACTATTGTAAGGAGATTGCCTCATTTTTGTGAGGAACAATATTTGGCTCCTATTTTGTGTGGACTGTGGGCTCTATACTGTAGCCTACGGTCAGCAGTGTTGTCTTGCTTTAAAAAGAAAAGCTCTCCTCATCCCAGGGGCCCTGATGAAGCCTTCTGCATGAGGCAATAAGTAGAGGCGTTTAGCTGTGTACTTCTTATGGCAGCTTGAAATAAACCAAACCTTTTACACTGACCCATGCCATGTGTACTTTTCTTTTTTGATTTTGCGGTATAGCCTTATGCAGATTTATGTTGTTTTTTTTCAAACCACAACCTCTGTATCAATATTGATACAGGACTTGTGTGTGGCAGATGGCAGATCACCAGGGAGATGAGCTGAGGGTAAGTGCTGGTCACCATCTCAGGCTGCAGTGGGGTGGTTAGCATTGGGGGGGGCACTAAAGCTTCTAGGAAGGGTAAAGGACTATTGGATATGAAGGACTTAACTTCTAATGGGGATCAAGTGAGGACAGGGACCACTGTCCACCAGGGATAAACAGTGTCACACTACTTATACTGGCATTGGGGACTCGGAGGTCAGGAGTTAACAGAGCACAAATCACCTCCACCTCACGCAAAGGAGGGATCAAGTGAGGTGACTAGTGCTTTGCACTTTATTTAGATGTGCTATTTGTGCATTAAGTACTGTAGCACTTCTCATGCAGGCTATCAGCACATGTAAAGGGCTTCCAGATGCCAGTATGCAAATATTAATAAGATTCCATCTCATTAACATGCACTTGGGGTACCTTGCACTGCTGTTTTAAATAACTTTGCTCCATGCACAGTGGGACATCCAATATGGGAAAAGCAGTGCTCACTAACACAAACCTCACTGTGGATGATGCAGACCTTGTTTGCATAGTACAGAAGCTTTGAATATTGCTGACCATAAACATGGTCATTTTAATGATCTGTTTGAAACACTGGCCAAGCCTGAATTCAGCGAATGATTTCAATTTAATTTCACATATTTCTGGGGTTGCTTGAGGGTTACAGACCTGTTACATTGGGTTTTGAGTGTTTGGTTAATGGGAATTTGCTTATGTACATTTAATTCTTTACAGTAACTGATCTCAGAGAAAATAAATCTAGCATATTTTGTTGAGAGAATATTCTAATGTTTTAATTCACTCATGAAGTTGAGACAAAGTGGCTACATTTGTCTTGAAACACTTCTCAAAGTTTTCCCAGTTTCTGGGTTAACTTTGCTGGCCATTTCACATAAGTTACATAGAAACATAGAAGTTGATGGCAGATAAGGACATAAGGCCCATCCAGTCTACCCATTTCTTTTTCTACCTTATAAATGTGCCATTGGCCTTTGCTCTGTCAGTGGCCTATCTATTCATACTCACTTGTATTGCTCCTTATGCCTATCCCATGCCTGTTTGAAGCCCTGCACTGTATTCATAGCCACCACTTCTTGAGGTAGGCCATTCCATGCATCCACCACCCTTTCTGTGAAAAAGAATTTCCTCACATTCCCCCTTAATTGACCCCCTGTAATCTCATGCTGTGTCCTCTTGTCCTGCTATTTTTCTTATATTTAAACATGTTAGACTCTTTCACCTTGTTAATGCCCTTAAGGTGTTTGAATGCCTCGATCATATCACCTCTCTCTCTCCTTTGCTCAAGGGTATACATATTGAGCTCTGTTAATCTATCCTCATATGTCTTCTGATGCAGTCCCTGCACCATTTTGATTGCCCTTCTCTGGACTGCCTCAATTTGGTTAATGTCCTTGTGAAGGTGAGGCCTCAAGTACTGCACGCAGTACTCCAGATGGTGCTTAACCAGTGTCTTGTAAAGAGGGATTATTAGTTCCCTCTTCTGACTTGTGATACCCCTACTAATACACCCTAACACCCCCCTAGCCTTACCTACTGCTTTAGAGGTCTGCTTGGATGATTTCAGGTCATCAGTGATGATGATGCCCAAGTCTCTTTCTTCCTTTGTGACTGCTAGCAACTCCTCCCAGCCTATAGGTGGCTTCAGGGTTTCTCTTCCCTATGTGCATGATCTTGCACTTTCGTCATAATCCCAGTTGCCACTCTTCTGACCATTTTGCTAGTTTATCCAGATCTCTTATCATTTTGCCCACCCCATCTGGATCATCTACTCTGTTGCAGATTTTGGTGTCATCTGCAAACAGACAAGTCTTACCCTCTAGTCCATCTGTAAGGTCACTAATGAAGATGTTGAAGAGGACTGGCCCCAGGACTGATCCCTGAGGTACCGCACTTGTGACTTGCATCTCTTCTGACTGTATACCATTTACCACCACTCTCTGTTTTTGCCCGTCAACCAGTTTGCCACCCAGTTGACCAACTCCTGACCCCCCAAGCCTACCCAGTTTATTTATCAATCTTCTATGTGGAACAGTGTCAAAAGCTTTGCTGAAGTCAAGGTAGGCGACATCAACTGCTCCCCTTGGTCCACCACTCTGGTTCCCAGTCAAAGAAACCTATGAGATTAGTTTGACAGGCCCTTCCTTTGTAAACCCATGCTGTCTCGGATCCTGTGTCCCTATGGATTCCAGGTGTTGCACCATCCTTTCCTTAAGGAGTGCCTCCATAATCTGCCCACTACTGAGGTAAGACTGACTGGTCTGTAGTTCCCTGCCTCCTCCCTGCTACCACTCTTGTGGAGCAGGATCACATGAGCCCTTCTCTGTCTTCTGGGACTCTCCTGTGCTCAGAGACTCACTAAACAGTTCTGCTAATGGCTCTGCTAGTTCCACCTTTAGCTCCTTAAGTACCCTGGGATGCATGCCATCAGGTCCCATTGTCCACCCTGAGCTTAGCAAGCTCTTGTAAGACCTTTCTTTTGTGAAGGAGTAGTGCTCACCTCCTCCTCCCTCCTCCTGTGTCCATGGTGCTGAGCTGTGGGCCCTGCCCTACCTTCTCTTCAGTAAATACTGAGCAAAAGTATCTATTTAGGATAGATGCTTTACATGATCCTCCTCCACATGCTCCTTTTCTCCATTGCTTAGCAATACCCCTCTGGACTTTCTCCTTTCACTAATGTATCTGTAAAAGTCTTGTCACCTTTTTTGCTGTTCGTGCTAGTGTTTCCTCAGTTTGGGACTTTGCCTGCCTTACTGCATTCCCTGCTTCCCTTAGGGCAGTTTGGTATTCCTCCCTATCTTCATCCCGCTGTGTTTCCTTACATTTCCTGAAGGCCAGCCTTTTGGCTCTGACCTTTTCTGCTATTGTATTTGAGAACCAAAATGGTTTCCTTCTTCTTTTGCACTTCCTTTTCTGTCTAACACAATGGGATGTTGCTTCAAGTATGCATCCTTAATGCTTGCCCACTTTGCCTGTACCCCTCACCTGTGTTTCTTTTGCCAGGGCTAAGCTTAACTCTGTTGGCCATCTTATCAAAGTCAGCTCCTCTGAAGTCCCATATTTTTTCCTTGGATTGAGATGATTTAGATGTAGTAGCCAAATTGAACCATACCATGTGATGGTCACTGGCTCCCAGGTGACCTTCTACCTGGAGATCTGTGATCCCTTCAGTGTTAGTCAGTACTAGATCTAGAATAGCCCTGTCTCTTTTGGGTTGTTGTACCAGTTGTTTGAGGCTCTCCTCCTGCAGGGAATCCACTATGTGTCTAGTTCTGGCAGATGTTCCTGCTGGTATTGACCAATCTGTATCTGGCATGTAGAATTCTCCCATTATCAGAACCTCCCCTTTAGCTGTCATGTTTTGTATATCTTCTAACAGTAATGTGTCTATGTCCTCCCTCTGGTCTGGGGGCCTGTAGACAACCCCAGTTCTTATGGCTGTCCCATTTCCTGTTTCCAGGGTGACCCACAGTTCTTCTGGCTCCTTATGTATTCTGAATTTCTGTGGCTTTGATATTTTCATTGACGCTGAGGACACTCCCCCTTTTTGCACCTCAGTCTCTTCTGAACAATACATAGCCAGGAGCTGAAGTCTCTAAGTGTGGCTACTGGTAAACCACGTCTCACTAATTGCTACTATGTCCAGTTTAGCCTCTGACATTATTGCCTGCAGGTCTGGGATCTTATTTCCCAGGCTGTGAGCATTGTGTACATGATTTTCCATTAGCTGATTTCGGTGTGTTAGTTGTTGGGTGAGTTTGGCATTACCCTGTGCGTTGTATGGAGACAAACCTTTTCTTACCTGGTGATGCAAATGAACTGCAAACATGCTGAATCCTGTTTGACCACTAGCTGGGGGTGTTCTTCATTAGACGTATGGGATGCTGCATCCCTCTCCCCATTTGCTAGTTTAAATATTCTGCAAAAACGTCAAACTTCTGCCCCAATGCACTGACTCCCTCCTCAGTCAGATGCAGTCCATCAAATTTAAAGAACTTTCACTCCCAGAACTGTTGCCAGTTCCCTACAAATCTGTGTCCTTTTTCCTGGCACTAGCCCTTGAGCCACGTGTTTAGCTCCCCTATCTCCCCTTCTCTGACCTTCTGTCCATCTGCCTCCCTCTCCTAGACTGGCAGGATCTCAGAGAAGGAGATGCCGGACAAAATGGATGATAGTTTGTCACCCAGCCTGGTTAGGTGTTCCTTGGTCTCCACAACTGACCGGCTGGTGAGATCATAATCCCATGTGTACTAGGACATCAATGTTTTCTCCTGCTTTGTGAACAATTTTAGAATGTGGTCAGTGTCTCCATGCTGATGTACCTGGGAGACATCTGTCCATTACCCTGGCTGGAGATGGGTATCAACTCCCGAATCATGGAGTCTCCAATGATCAGAGTTTTTGGATTCCTTTTTGCTTTTTTGTTTTGGTTCCTGATTTGGGTGAGTTTGTTGTGCTAGCTCCTGTGCTGCAGTGTCCTGCTCTGCAGTGTCTTCTGCTTCTTTGTTTGATTTCAGAGATAGAGGCAGATACCTGTTTGTAGTGTTTATATGGTTTTTGGAGGTAATGTGTTGGAGAGCAGAGAGTGATAGGGCACCCGATTTGCCCCTCCTAACCACCTGCCAACCTCCTGGCCCAACTACCCTCTGCGGTCGAGGTTTTTCTGTTGGATGCTGGGGAAATGGCTGGTGGTTCTTATAATGTATTTCCTCTTGAATATGACATTTGAGGCGTGCAATCTCTGTCCATGCTGCCCGGAGCTGAGCCCTAAGATCTCCAATGGCCCAGCATGTAGGACAGTGTCCTAAATCCTGTAAGACTGTCCTTCTGAAAATTGTTCCACAGTACCTGCAGTTAATGATATCCATTCCAGATAAGTTGCTGGGTTTATAACCTAGTCACAGTAAGTAGAAGGAAAAAAAATGCAAGTAATGGTTTGATTGTGTTTTGTTTTTGTTTAACTTGTTATAACAAGTTAAATTACTAGTGCCCCTGTAAATGAGCTCACCTTGTGGATGCCCCACTGATCTGCCCCTTCCTGCTCTGCCACAGGAAATGTCACAACTGTGGTACCCTATAAAAGGAGTGTAGTGTGGGGTGGTTGGGGATGGGGGTGGGTGGCTGGGCCCTTCCCCTGCCAATAAAGAAGAACCACAGACGAAAGAACAAGGAGGTAAGAGCAGAAACAGTCAGTCAACAACAAATGCAGTAACCCTGAAAGCTTATCCTAATGTTAGATAAAACTGTAAAACCTGCAAAGCACCACCTGTAATAATTTCAGAGAAGATATACTATAAGAAACACTGCTACAGAGAAAAATAAAGCAATGAAATGTTAGCAACAAACAGTAGCAATCCCTGTGAGTAAAATAAAAACAACACCACACAGTAAATCTGCTTAGCCAAAAGAAGTCTTAATCCTTTTCCCTTGCTCTGGTAAGGTTCTCTACTCTGCCTTTCAAGCAGTCTTGGAAGGAAAGAGCTCAGGTGAAGCTAGGTGCCTTGGCCAGCAAACCAAGTCTTCTACCTCCAAGATATCAACTAACCTGACCTTTTAACCCTTCTTTCTGTTGGAAATTACTGACAGTTTGCCAGCTCCACCCCTCATATACACACCTAATCCTTTGGAAGAGCTGTGGGAGGAAAGCAATTAGCTACTTCAATGTGAGAAGGAGACTGAAACACCTCTGAGACAACAAACCTTTTCAACAAAAAAAAAGAAAGAAGAATAAAATAAAACAGTGTCAAACAGTAATTTGCTTAGCCCAATGATAAAAGTCACAAAATGTGAGCTCCACCTGTAATAATTTCAGAGAAGATATACCCTGTAAGAAACACTTTGCTACAGAGAGTCCTTCTCAGATTCTCAGAACGATGCTTCGTTAGCAGGTTACTGAAGGTCACATGGAATAGCCACATCTATATGTAGAGTATGCAGACAGTTTCACTTTGCAGTTCTGACAGTGAAGCATTGTGGTTACAAATTTGCTCCTCAGTTTGTGTCTTCATTGAATTCAACTTTTTTTTGAAGAGGGCTTTTGGCTAACACCGTTTTCAAACTTGCAAAGTAGTGTTTGTGCAAGCTTTATTTACTTTATACTCTATATACATTTTTCCTTCTTTACAGCTGTATTTTCCTGTCTTTTTTCCATTTTCCAGCATTGTTTTCTGATAATCTTGTATAGCCCCGGTGCTGTGTGCCAGCGGGCTACTACCTCTGCCTGATAACTACTACACAGGTTAAGGGGCCTGGGTTTTGTTCTGATGAACATTGGCAGTTCTTTCCCAAAGGTATTAATAAATAGTGCGGTGCCTCCACCCAGAGTAAAATTATAGTGGGCCAGGTGTTTTGCGTAATACAACCCCTGGGATGCTGTACCTACCCTCCTTCCAGTCACCCCACACACAGAATACCGCTTTAAACTGTGACTTTGTAAAACACTTGCAACTAAAGACTGTAGCTAATAATATGCTCACAACCACTTTTAACAGTAACAACCAACTTCTTTCATTATAGGAAAGGGAATGGGAGAGCAGAAGAATAATAGCAATTAGAAATATGAAAACAGTTTCACCAACAGTGCCCACCTCCCAACAGCACATCAGCCCTCCACCCCACTGGTACCAGAGCCCCTTCAGTCTATCTGGGTACCCAGGATCGGTGCAGGCCTGGATGTTGCTGTGGGTTGACTGGCATTGGGACCCTTATAAGCAGCTTGGGAACTGTAGGTTTCACAGCTTTTAAACCTGTAGGCAACTTTACACCAAACCCTCTGGTCAGGGCAAGCCCTGGGTTACTCACAGTTTTGAAGTCACCGGTTTTCAGGTTCTGGCACTGTGGGTTTAAGCAAGAAGAACAACTGTGCCATGGGGCAGCAAAGCAAGTGGACAGCAAAAACTGGTTGTGTGATGTAGCAAGGTCTGGCAGATTGTCACCTTCTGACTTGCTTGCAGAGTCTGGCAGCTTATCACCTTCAGCCTGCCAAATGGGCTGGAAAATGGGAGCACTATGCAAGGTTTACTGGTCCACAATGATCCCAGACCCAGGAGTGACTCCAGAATTTGATTCCCCAAATGGGTCAAGAGTGCCCTAGCACTCAGGTATGCACCCATGGCTCCCTGCATCCCAATCCACCCCACTTGGTAAGGGTTAGCAGTTCCCCTACCTGGCTCCAAGTTGTGGCTGTGCAGGTTGCAGTCTCTATCTTCCACCTGGACTGGGATTAACAGCCCCTTGATGCCACAATAATTCCTTTGGATTTCACCTCAACAATAGCTATCTTCTAACAGCATACAGTTTCTTGGGGCGCAATTCCACCTTTAAACAGCTAGATTTCAGCAATGCAGCCAGGTTTCCAGACACTGTAGCCCTTCTGACTCTTTCCCACCATTTTCTTCAGCTTCAGGACAAAGTTTGCAGCCTCAGACTCTGGCACACGCAGTTCATAAACCTGTTTCAATAGTTCAGGGTTAATCAGTCTGCTGCAGGTTCAGCTGCACACACTGGTTTTCCAGGCTGAAGGAAAAACCTTTCCACAGATCTCTGGAGTTTTGCTGCAGAAGCCCTATGCCAGCTTCCAAACTTTTCCTCCACACACAATATGAACCCTCATGATTTGCTGAGAGCCCAAGCCACACTGCCCCAAAGTGCAAGTGTCCCTGGGGTTTCACACAGAAAGTGACAGCTTCTCATTGACGGAAACATGCTGTCCTTCAGAAATAGTAACAAACATTAACCCTCTTGATTATTGATAGGCGATTGATTTAGGCACTTTAAAGGTGGTTCACACTTCTTCCAGCAGTCATTTCACACTATATTTGGGTGCCTAAGTCTCTGATGTGCTGTCACTGGGGGGTCAGAGTATCAAACATGGCTGCTTAAGGAACAGTTCAGTGCAGTTTAAATAGCAGTTCTAACTTTTAAGTTCTGCTGCAGCCAAACAATACTGTTTTTGTAATTAGATGCCCCACAGATCTGTAGACTTCTATTTGGAAGGCTATGCCTGTGATTCAATGGACAAGCAGCCAGCCACTCCCTTCTTGTGCTACATAAGCAGTTCCTCTGAGCCTCTCTTTGAAGCACTTTTTCTTTGCAGCCGGAGGCTTTGTTAGTCTGGTCTTTGCAGCTGGGGCTTGACCCCCTCCCGCTGCTGTGTTTGGCTTCTGCTTGCTTTTTGCTGGACTTCTGTTTCTGTTCTCCTGCATTTGGTTTGTATTGCTTGCCTCCAGCTGTATGCTTCTTTGTGTTGCTTGTTCCCTGTTCTTCTGTGTTTTTGTGTCTTTTCTTTTGTCTTCTTTTGGGGGCTTCTGTTTCTAAACTCCTTGTATGTTTGCTAATCCAGAGCTCATGCTACTTGTTCCCATTTACTCACAGTGCAACTGCAATCATTATCAGTGTGTTTCAGCTCAAGCTGCTTCCCTGCTGTTGCTCTCCATGCTATGCACCTTAATTGTTTTCACCTGGTTCAGGCTCACTCTGAGCCCTAGCCCGTGCAGCTCAATCCTGCTTCCTGAACTTATACCACTACCTCATTGCTGCTGTCTTCACTGCACTGCCTAGCCAATTTGCTGCTTTCAGAGTGTTGCCTCCCTACATTCCATGTTCATTTGAATTGCTACCCCTATAACTCAAAATTACTCAATACTGATGATGCTCTATGTACTCAGGAGGTCAGCTAATCTACCACTGATGCTGTAAACAAATTTTAATATCTGCATGTGAGTCATGGTGCCTTTTCATCACTTTCTTGTGTTTCCTATGGCAGGGGACTGGAGGTGTTGTTGAGAGAGCCATGGCCGTGTGTGCATACTAACTCATGTTCAAATCCTGCTTTCGATACTAAAATCCTCCCAGTATTTTGTCACAAGTGAGCTTTTTTCCAAATTGGAATAATGTCCACCCCTTTAATTGGGTTTCTAAATCTTAGCAGCAGAGCCATCACAAAACAAAACATCCCAAGCCTGGGTGAAGGCAACCTAGGCCTTGGATCCCCAGAGATTTCCCCCTCAAAGGTGTTTTTTCTCTCCTCCATGCCTCAGATCATAAACGTTAGTTAGCCATAGTTAGTGTTGCCTAGTTCTTTTAGGTAAGTTCTGCTGTTGGATGGAGGTGGATGGTGTCCCTACTTGCCGTTCTCTCTCTCCTTAGGAGGCCCCTTCAATCTCCAGCACAACCCATTATGCTCATGCCATTACTAACCTGTGCATCTCATTACGTTATCAAGCTGCCTGGTGCTTAATCTACTACTATGCCTCACAGCTACTGATTGATACTGTGCTTTTGTACTACTACTTTTCTTTTTGGGGATGCTTCCTAAGATACCTTTAGCCAAGGGAATCATCCAACAGCACCTCTAGGGGTGGAACCATCTTCGAGGGTTCCTTGCCTTTGGTACTCCTACAGGGTGATAATTCCTCTGGAATAGAGAGCACAAATGGCCAAAACCAAGTAACACAGTTGCACAAGCATTATATCATACTGGCTGCATAGGCCATTGAATTGGAAGGCTATGCCTGTGGTTCAATGGACAAGCAGCCAGCCACTCCCCCTTTCTGTGCTACCTAAGCAGTTCCTCTGAGCCTCTCTCTCTCTGTCAAGCACTTTTTCTTTGCCCCACCATCCTCCCCTCCTCCTCCAGCAGCATCGCCTCTCTCCTTGGGATGCTTCCTAAGGTAACTTTAGCCAAGGGAACCATTCCACGGTACCTCTAGTGGTGAAATCCTCTTTGAGGGTTCCTTGCCTTTGGTACTCCTACAGGGTGATAATTCCTCTGGAATAGAGAGCACGAACAGCCAAAACCAAGTAACACAGTTGCACAAGCATTACATCATACTGGCTGCATAGGCCATTGAATAACTGTCTGCCGGCTGCAGAGTTATGTTTTAAAACAGCTTAGTTTGCCTGTCATTATCTCCAAAATGCAGGACCAGGCTCATTAATAGGCATGCTGGCCTCATTAATATTTAAATTTACAGTACTCATTAGCGCTCTTTACATAAACACTGCGGAGGCTTCTTATGTGCTCCTCCATGCCTCCTACCTCTGACTAACATATCCTGGGGGTCAAGATAACTGGGGAGGTATTTGGGCAGCTGCTACAATGGCCTGAACACCACTATGCACTATTACGCATGCGCGGACTCCCGGCCTGCACACCAGTGCAAAGAACAGTGTGGCGGCTCTGCGACTTCACTCCTCCAGCCCCCAAATGATCAAAAACAATATGGGAGGCCGGACAGAGACCTCAATGGCCCCACAGGACCCAGACTGGCACCAGAGAGCAACAGGAGGAACGTGACAGCACTCGGGGGACAACAAGGTAAGCCCCACCTGTTGGGGGGATACACTTGCATTAGTGAATCTTTTCTAATTTGAGTTTTGGCCTTTTCCTCCTTTTAAAATGTATTTTCTTTGTCTTACTCAAGATAAATATTTATATATTTGTATAGCTTAATTTTTTAAAGAGAAGAAAATGAGTGGATGTGGTGGTTCTGGAACTGAGAGTTGCGGCAGTAATGATGGGGAGAGGGGAATCAATCTATCAATCAGTCAATCAATCAATCAATCCAAATCTTTATTTATCCAGGTGAACACTATTGAGCAGAGTTCGTTTACAAGATGGATCTGGTTAGGGCCATTCAGGTACAACAATTAATTTTACAATAGACAATATTTAGAAACTGACCTGGAGAGGTGGTCGGTGAGTGCATCATATGAATTTACAAACAAGGTAAGGTATTATACATCTATATATACATCATACAAAATAGAAAGAATATAAAATACACCACAGGAGATAAATGGAACAGTGTCACAGTGTGCTTGCAACAGTCAGTATGAGACATATCTATAGACACTCTATAGACGGGAATGATGTCCACCTCCTATCTGCAATTGGCACCAGTGGCAGAAACAGCACCTGAAGAAGAAATGGACAGCTGCATGCCAGCAGAAAGACTGGGTGCTGGAGGAGGCAGTACTCCATCCCTCCCTCCCATCCTCATCACAGCAGGCCTCATTTGTTGCTTCCCCATTGGCTACCCTCTAGAAGTAGTATCAGCACCAGCAGCAGGCAGAAGCACCTCATGCCCCCTCCCCATGGTATCTGCTGTTTCCACTGAAGAACCAAAGAAATTACCTATATCAAACTCTGGCTCCTCCAGCATCAACAGCATAAGTGCCTCATCAGGGACTTTTTTCCAGTTGACCCAGTTAACAACAGTTTGGCCATCTACACACTGTGCAACACCAGTGTCAGGCATGGGAAAAAGAGCACTCATCTGGGGACTGGTGGGCAACATACGCACCTAAACCTAAAACATGCTAATGGATGGGAAGCAGATAGGAAGGTTGCAGCTGAGGTGGGGTGCACTCAGTGCTGCTTGTGCCACTCCTCCTGCACCCACTGAGGTGCTGGTGTGGAAAGGGGGAAACACAGACAGAAATCTGTGTATTTACAGGAGAAGGAGTGGGATATGATGAGATGTAGTAGGACTTAGAGCTGTGGGAAGCTTGAGTGACTGGGTGCCTGGGGGGGAGGGGCAGTCGTTATGGTGTGGAGGATATTTCATCATCAGCTATTGCACAACTCAAGAGGGACATTCATGAAATAACCTGCCGTGCTTTGTCACAGGAGGAGATAATGAAGATAGTGCTGGCTAACCAGTATAACATCCTGGCTGCATTGGCCACATTCTGTGGAGTGCCCTCTGTCCAATAGCTACTCCTACTGCTGTCCTTCAGCCAGCTACTTTCCTCCTGCTGTACCTTAGTCAGCTCCTCCCCCTCCTGCTGCAATTAAACTGCCAGCTTCCTGCCTCCAGCTATGCTTTGTAATGCATTTTGGTATACAATGTATATGAAAAGCACTGCATAAATCTCACTTCTCATTTCTGCACAGTTCCGGCACTCTTATCCTACACTACCACTCTGTTTTCATTGTAAAGTACTCTGAGATACAGTGTATATGAAAAGCACTATATAAGTCTCAATTCTGCTAAATTATCCTTTTTTCTGCACAGTCCTTACACTCTCAAAGCACTTTGGGATGCAGTGTGCATGAAAGGCACTGCAGAAATCTAAATTCTCCTCATTTCTAGAGGCCCTCCACTATCACTCTTCCACTACACAACTGCTTGTGCTGTAAATCAGTTTGAGCTACAGTGTGTATAAATGGCACTATATAAATCTCAATTTTCCTTTACAGTGAATTTCAGTGCAGTCCTTCCCTGCACTCCTACCAAAGAACTGCTTGTCTTGCAAAGCAGTTTAGGACACAGTGTGTATGAAAGACCCATAACTTCAATTCTGCTTTATTCTGAACAGTTTCTGCCCTCCCACTGATGCACAGTATAGATGGAATGCATGTGGCAGGTAGAGGAAGTGGCACTGGCAGGTGGGGATATTTCAGTGGAAGAAATAGGTGGCAGCTGAGTGGTATTCAGCAGCTTGTTGGCATCAGATGAAGAAGCAGGGGCAGCAACTGAGTTGTACACAGAAGAAAGTCACACCAGATGACCGGTGATTAACCGTGGCTGTTGTGTTGAGCTGGTGTGTCTGTGACAGTAACGATGGCACTTTTGTGAATAGTGGTGCCCAAGATACTCAGGTGATAGTCTGGTGGACAAGAGGAGGAGGAGGAGGAGGCAGATTGCTTGCTGGAGTAGGAGGAGGAGGAGGCAGCAGGACAAGAGAAGAAACCTGTAAAGACAAGAATTAAATTATTTATGCTTAATTGGCCAATGTGGCCACACAGTATTTGTCCACTCTGTGTTATGATATACCTGTGAAAGAAAAAGAAAACAATTCAGAAAGCACTTACCACCTGAGTGATGGCAATGCCATGTAATGAGGATGGTCCCCAAAAGTAGTGGAGGAGGTGGCTTGCTTGCTAGGGTAGGAGCAGCAAGACAAGAGAAGAGACCTGGGAAGACACACAGAAATCGTTTAGACTCAAGTGGTCAGTGTTCCTGTATCAAGTTATGTGCCAGAGACTTTAGCTGGAAAGGATATTTACCATCCAATTAGTGATGGTCATGTCATCCTGGAATGGCACACTGGTGCTTAATGAAGCAAGGCATCACATATCAGTTAATTTGGCATTGGTAGAAGTCAACTCAGATGATGAGGATGCTTCTGTCAAAATCCATCAAGGAAAGTATTCCTTTGAAGAGGTACCTTGGGAGGGCACGGACATGTTAAGTTCATCATAAATTTAATGCCCATTATTATATACTTGCATGCAGTGGCATTAATCAAGTCCATCATCTAGGTATTGTGATGGCTGAGTCAGACCCATCATTATCATGATGGTGGGAATGGAGTAGCATTCCTCATATCAAAGACAACTATGCTGCAATTGTGGTAGTCTGCATTTGTTGTACTGCATATAATTTTTATGTAATTATTTATTTATTTAGTTGGTTATTCAGAGAGTACCTTTGAGCACAGGTGTTTATTTACACAGGTTTTACGTCAAATGCTGTTACATAAAAAAACAGTTTCTTCATCATCTCCAGTGAAATATAATCAGGACAGATGCAACATGTGTTGGATATAAAGATGAATTTAAGCTATACAGTAGCAAAAACAGCGTGGAATTTAAGTGCAGGTCATGCAATTTCATAGATTATTGGGAGCGGATACTGTTGGAACTGGAAGAGAGGGCTTCAGTATGCTGTTTGGTTTTTACTTATGTGCATGAATACCATGGTTCAAATCACAATTTAATTTTTGTAGTGAGACATCCACCAGGGGATCTGTAACATGGAGAAAGGCAAGAACATGCTGCAAGGATACGGTGGCTGGCCTCAATATGGGGCAGTGGCATTGAGTATGCTGCTGATTTATTGAATGGTATCTCTTCTTTAAGTTACTCCCTCCCTTCTACTTGGAATCGTATCCAAAAATTCCTAAAACTTTCAGAACTCATCGATATGGTTTCCTTTAAAACTTAACTTTTCCACCTTTTGAAGAAGCTTACAATTGTTTCCACAAGCCATAGTACTCAAGCCCGATTTCTCACTTCCACTTTTGCTATTTTTCTTTTCTCCTTCTTGTATCATTGCTTATGCTCATCCTCCTCCCTCATCCTGTTGGGTAGGACTTGAGCTACATGTGAGCTCTCCCCCCTTCCCTCTCCCTTGCTCCCTTCCTCCAATATGAGGTCTAGAAATGCTTCTTCCCCAATCCTCCTCTTTCTTGCCTCCCCTCTCACAAACACCTTCTTCCATCTGGCATCCTCATCTGCCTCCTCTCCCCTCCTTTTCTCTTCTCTCCTTCTTAAAATCTCTGCTCCCCTTCCCTCCTTTCTTCTCCCACCGCCTACCCACTTTCCTGGATTGTATATATTGTACATATTGTCCTTCGATATTGTATATTATTGTGAAATGGCAGCCTTGTATCCATTTTTTTCTTTTACACTCTAAATTCCTTGTATTGTTCCTGTTGATTGTCAGTTTATGTGTATTATCCTCCCAGGACCATCTTGTAAATGAGTTAATCCCAGTGATGCTTCTCCTAGTTAAAGATTGATTGATTGAATTAGAAATGTACAACAGGTCTGATTCAAAACACTATTTCAAGTAAGGCACCTGCCATTATACAATGTGGAGACTGGAAGGGTGCAAATCTTTATTTGTGGTATACCTCTGCCCCATACCTATGTCAGTGATGTACCCCTGAGCAATATGATAGCACAACATTTACTGAGAAATTGAAAATGAGATGGAAATAAGAATCAAGAGTGGAAGAGATGACTATGTTACTATGTAATGCACAGCACAGGAAGGATGAAGACCACTGTAACGGGCCTCAGACACCTAATTCAACACAGACAATATTGAACAACTGCTGTTACATGCAGATTGAGAGGGTCTGATTCTGTTAATTTGTGTAATACCCTGCCATATACCTGTGCTCGATCCTTGAGCAGTATGATCACAAATTATTTATTGAGACATTGAAAATAAGAATAAAATGAGAATCATCATGACTGGTAATGCACAGCACAGAAAGAATTCTAAGACCATTTGAGAAAATAAGAATAAGAAAGAAATGAGGATTTAGAGAATCAGGATTCAGGATAATATGCAGTAATTCCTGCTTCCTCCTCAGGCATGAGGAAGCAACCCTCACAGTCTTCCACACTGCAGTTGTCACTGGGTGGGAATTCCAGTTCCATGACAGTTTTACCCTCCCCGCATACTGTCAGTCCATCACCAATGCCACCAATGCCATGATTATCATCATCACCACCACCAGATTCATGCGGCGTGAATAGAGATATAGTGGTGTGCCGTGGAATGTGATGTGCATTCATTTTCTTTTGTAAACAATTTTTATTAAAAAACACAGAAACAAATAGTGCACAGTGATGTTAATGTCATATGATGTTATATAGTCAACATAAAAAAAATGATAATTACAGTCATTTGGGTATTGATATGTTGGCTATGCATATCACATGCATCTGTATACATACTTTAATTCTTACATATTGGCTAAGCATTTTATGACTGAATACTGAGAATGCCTGAGTTGTGTGCCTTAACATACTTGATAACGAGTACAAAGAGGGAACCTGGAGAATTAATTAATTATGGGGACATTATGTAATTTTTGATACAAACACATAGAGGGTTCCACAGCTTGTTGAAAACTTGCATAATACCATTACAGGTCATTGTGTTCTCTCTAATTTTAAGCAAAGCATGAGATTTTTGACCAGAGCCTAACTGAATGAGGGTCCTTGGTCAACCATTGCTTAGTTTGCCATGCAAAGATGAGAGCAATAAACCATAAGGTCTCCCCTCTACCTATTTTCTTCCTCTTACAGTCTCACCTGGTAAGAGTTCCAAAGGGTTTTTGTGTTCATCTCAGCACCCTCTCCATTATTGCATGGACCTTATGCCAAAAGGGATTAATCTTTGGGTATAGATGCATCATATGTCGCAATATTCCTTTGTTCGCCTCACACTTTAGACAGATTGGTGAATTGTAAGGGTTTATGAAGTGCATCTGTACAGGGGGTAATAAGAACATTATAGAACATTAAGTTTTTGGTTCTGCTTTCAGCTCATGTAGACATGAGCTCTGTCAGCTCTCCCCCCTTGGTGAGACAAAAGTTACTTTTTTACCTGACAGATGGATGTTGTGACCCCAACAACAGGAACAGCAAAACATCTGGACAATATGCCACTGAAAGATGAAGGCACTAGATCCGTGAACTGATGGATCAGTACTTGAAGACATTACAGACCACCTGGATGGAAAGGCCTGAAACCACAGCCATGCTGCCTTGGTGAATTCCTTGGCAGCTTCAGACCGCACACACAGTGTGACTGAGTAAGACTTGGAAGAGTCATTCACTATTACTTTCAAATGGTTCTTCCTACAGTTTCAACACCTGGGGACCACCTTAGTTAAGACTAGAGAGAAAAGTTAATGATAACTTCAGGCACACTGGGGAACTCCAGCAGCAGATGAAATATCTGAAGATGGGGCTCACAGAAGTCATGGACTTAGCAGAAGGCATGCCACTGCACTAAGGTACCTACTCTGCTGGGAACGAGAGATGACTGAAAAGTTGAACGATGTGGAATTCTGTTCCCAGTGAGACAACGTATGCTAGCATGGGCTGCTAGAAGGTACAGAGCCCTTCTTGGCTCTTATTAAAGAAGTTGTAGCCTAGCCAAGCAAAACACCCTTGAAATACCAAAAGCTCACACAGCGCTGGGTTCCAGGCGAAGGATCCCAAAGCCAGAGCAAGGCCTATCATAATGAAATTCCTCAGTTACCACACTAAAACTTAGGTGCTCATACAGGCCCGTGAAAAAAACAGAAATCGTGTCTGGGGACTGCAAACTTTCCTTTAACCATGACTTCACCCCACTCACTTTGACCAAATGGAAAGTGCTGCTGGCAATTTCATAGGTTTTACAGGTAGAGTCAAGCTAGTAGACACAAGGTCCTTAACAGCTTCCCAGAATCCCAAATTTTTAAACTAAAACTGAAATACCTTATCCCCTATTACCTATCTAAACTATTCATAAATTTGTTCATGTTAGAACTGTTAACAATATTTATTGGTAGATCATTCAAGAAATTACCACCCTCTGACTGTACCAAAATCTACGTTGGTTCTGATTCTCGCGTAGAGCTCTTTATTATGACTCCTAGAACTGATCCAACATGTATTATACTGAAAACCCATCTCAGCCATAAGTATGTCATCATCCAGTAGTCTGTAGCGCAGACATAGATCTCCCATGCCTCCTGTAGTAGAGGGAGTATAAGTTGAGGATGTCATTCTTTCATTAAAGGTCTATTTTAAACTGTACACTGATTTAGTGAATCTACACTGCACACCCTCCAACAGGTTTATATCCTCTCGAGTTTGTGGTGACCAGACCAACACGCAGTGCTCCAGGTGGGGCCTAACCAGGGCATTATACAATGAGAGCAGTACATTTTTGTTCCTACTTGCTATATGTCTGAAAATACAGTTAAGGTTATGATTAGCTTTCTTAATCTGAACTCTACAATGCGATTTAAACTTGAGGTCATTTGTGATGATTATTCCCAAATCTCTTTCCTCATCAGTGACCTCTAGTGGAATGTTAGATAATTTATAGGACATCTTTCTATTTTGACTTTCAAAGTGCATGACCTTGCACTTAGCAGTATTCAGCAATAGTTTGTTTCTAACTGTCCATTCCGACATCTCATCAAGGACCTCCTGTAAGGCTTTCGTATGTTCTTATGCATATACCACGGTCTCTATCCTACAATCATCAGCAAATTCATACAACCAAATGTTTGGATTATTCAGTTTCAATGAGAAAATATAGATATTGAATAGGTTTGGGCCTAAAACAGAGCCCTGTGGGACCCCGCTAGTAATTGGAGCCCAGCTGGATAAGACCCCATTTATCACCACCCTCTATTTCCTACCCTGAAACCAATCTGACACCCAGTAACAGATGTTCTTGTTAAGGTTAATCCCCTCCAGCAGAGATAATAATTCATAATGGGGCAGTTTATCAAATGCCTCAGCGAAATCTAAATAGATCATGTCCACTGTATTCCCTAAATCCAACTCACGGTTAGCATGTTCATAAAATGCCAAAATATTTGTTTGACATGATCTTGACTTGGTAAACCCATGCTGTGCTCAGTCAATCAGGTTGTTGTCTTTTACATGATATAAATAAGGTCTTTAATTAAGCCTTCCATGATTTCACCTATCAAGGAGGTCAAGCTAATAGGGCTAAAATTTTCAGGCCTAGTTCTTGCCCCTTTTTTTTAAATGGGGACTATCGTGGCAGTTTTCCAGTCATTTGGGACTATTCCTGAATCCAGAGAAGCTTACATTATATGAGTAATTGGTGGAGCCCGTACATCTGCTAGTTCTTTCAAGACTCTTGGGTGCATTCCATCAAGGCCTGATGATTTATTGACTATAAGCTTGTTAAGCACTCTAGGGATTCTTAGGGTCAAGGGTTATTTTTCCTGGCATTGGTGACTCATTACCTATATACTTAGTGGGACTGCCTTTATTATATACTGAGCAAAAATGCTTGTTCTGCATATCAGCCATTTCAATGGCTGTGACTGCCTGCCCATCATCATTAAAAAAAGGGACCAATTGTACTGTGTACAGTCTTAATGTTGTTAATGTAGGAAAAAAAAATGCTTTTTTATTATCCTGTACTTTGTTTGACAGTTTGACCTCAAACTGTGCTTTGGCTTTTTTTATGTGTACTTTGACCTTTTTTAAACAAGTCCTATAGGATTGATAGATCTCAGCTGATTTGGTTTGTTTATATTTTTTGTGTAGCCTATTTTTTCTATTAATTGAATGTTTATTGAGGTGTTCATCCAGGCTGGTTTAATTATTTTTCTATTAATGTCATACTTGGGGGCACTAGCTACATATTTGAGAACTAAACTCTCAACTTTAGTTGTCAGTGAATCCACACACCCTGAACATTTTATTTTCAAAGTCCCTGTTCCAGTCCCAGTGCAGACGCATTCTTTTAATACTGGGAAGTCAGCTTTATTACATTTTAGCTTTGTAGTAGTACCTGTTGGATTGGGGTTTAAGATTTCACCAATGTTAAAGTGAACAGATTTATGGTCACTACTAGCCAGTGGACTTTGAACTTGAACTGCATTTACTGAAGCTCCCATATTTGTAAAAAATTACGTCCAATATATTATCCCCTCTGGTTCTGTTATGGATCTTTTGTTCTAATCCCACCTGATCCATAGTATCTATGTACTGCATAACAGTGGTACTTTTTCCATGCCCATTTCCCCAGTCTATATTGGGCAGGTTTAAATCACCTGCCAGTAATATTCTATCGACCGGGTTCAGATCTCTAACGGCTTTCAATATTGCCGTGTCATCATCCATTGACATAGAAGGTGGCCTGTATAACAGTCTTAAAAAGATTTTTGTGTTTTTATGTGGGAGCAACCCCACCCATAACATCTCCAGGGTGCCTGTATCCCAAGGAATCTCCTCGCCGTTTAAGGATTCATGTATATACATGGCCACCCCACCACCTTTTCTATATCTCCTGGCTTTATAGAACAATTTGTACCCAGCAATATTTTTTTCCCAATGATCATCCTCGCTCCACCACGTTTCTGGTTACTAAAGCAATTTGTATATTACGTACGTGCAACATCAGTTTAAACTCATTGTGTTTATTTACTAGACTTCTTGTGCTAATAAGGATAGCATTCCATTCAGGCACGTTTTGTAGGGGTTTTCCTGGATTTGAGGGGTTATTTAAGTTGTCAACCTTGTCCCCCCCCCCAGTTTAAATGGAATTTTTCCAATCCAGAATTTTTACCCAATGTTCTGGTACCTGTAACATTTAGATGCAGGCCATCATTCTTGAAAAGAACAAATCTACTAAATGTAATTGAGTTGTCCATAAAGCCTATACATTCTATTTTGAAAAATGTTCTCAGCCAGCTCTTAATTAGCATAATCTGCCTGTCTTTATGGGAATGATACCCATACATTGGTAAAATCCCAGAAATTATGATTTCCCTCAAGCTCTTTTTATCTTCTGGCTATATCCTTGTATTCTGACTGGATATCCTCCATCCTACTCCTTGCTACATCATTTGCTCCTACATGTAGGATCACTAATGGGTTGACTGTGTTTTCAAGCAGCCCTTTCAAAAGAGTAGAAATATCATGAAGTCTAGCTCCTGGAAGTACACTAACTGTTGTAGTTTCTTTTCTATTATTACAGACTTGTGTGTCTATCCCTTTATGATAGAGTCTCCAATGACTACAATATCCCTGTAATTTGCACTTTCTTTCCTTGTTCCATGTCTATATGACAACTTGGTTCCTTGTGTTGAGTAAAATGTCTGTTTGGGCTCGAGTCCTTGGTTGCCTCTGACATTTCTGGGGACGGCAATAATAAGTTATCAAACCTATTTGATAACTTCAGTGCTGTATCCAGTTTCAGTGATGTATCCAATATAAGCCCTGACATGCTATCTGCTGCCTTTTCATTTTCTGCCACTTTAGTTTCAAACTCATCCTTCATGCTCCCTTTTGATATTTGGATGTTTTCAGCAAAACAAGATTTATCAGGCATTCTATAGCTTATGTCAATCACTGCCTCATCTACAAATTCTTCCAGCCTAGTTATATCTCTATGAGTTTGTAACCTTTGTTCCAGATCATGGATCTCCCTTAATAGAGCAGCAATTTTTATGCATTTATCACAGGTAAATTCCTGGCTAACAATTTCTTCAATAAACATTTCACATTCCCTGCAAGCTTTCTTCCCCTTCCCTTTTTTTGATTTTTCCTGATCCATTTGATGACAATATTTGGTTTGGTACACTCACCACCATTTTTGTTTGTTTCTGCCTGTTATATAGAGGACTATATCAGTATAATGCTGCACAGTGGTCCAGCAGTGTCCACAGTGCACATGCAGCAAGTGTTTCTCTTGTGCGTCTCCGTGCATGTATATGCGTACTCGCTCCCCTCACGCTCACTTCCGCTCATGTAGGAGCTTGGTTTTAAGGTGTCTGAAAGACAGGAAGTCCCTCTATGTCACTTCCTGCTACTCACCCCAGCTAAGCACAGACCAGGCGTTTTAACACTGCAATTTATTTGAAACACCTTATGCAGTGGTTTAGGTGGATATCGAAGCCTTCCCTAGCTTTCCAAATGTTTTATTGCTAAACATCTCAAACACTGCAGGCTGTGAGTAAGATGGACCTCCAGAGTCCCACAATACCCCAGGACAAGGAAATATCAAATATCTGGTTCCCATGGCATCGCCGAGAATTACCTCCTCTTTCCAGAGAAACGCTACTACTCCTTTTTAACAGTATCAAATATACAAACTATGTTTTAAAGTACTGCTATGATCAGTACAGCATAAAACCAGCAACAATCTGATCCGCTCGTGTGGAGCTTGGTTTTAAGGTGTCTGATAGACAGGAAGTCCCTCTATGTCACTTCCTGCTACATGCTACAGCTAAGCACAGACCAGACGTTTTAACACTGCAATTTTATTTAAAACACCTCATATGGTGGTTTAGGTGGATATCTGAAGCCTTCCTAGCTTCCTAAATGTCTCAAATTTGCATGGACCTGATGTGGAAGGACATGAAAATGCAGATCATAACCCTGCTCTATTCAAAATATTCACCCAGGGTGGCCCAAAATTCTTCAGGACACTCTGGAGGCAGACCACTGTTGAAGAAGCTTGCATCCCCAAAAACCTTTCATGCACTGAGACCCAGCACTCAGTGCCCTCCTGACATTTAGGAAGCCAGGAAAAGGACACAGATTTGTAGGAACTGGCAACAGTTCTGGGAGCCAAAGTTCTTTAAATTTGATGGACTGCATCTGACTAAAGAGGGAGTCAGTGCATTGGGGCAGAAGTTTGGCGTCTTTGCAGAATATTTAAACTATGAAATGGGGAGAGGGGTAGCACCCCATACGTCACTGGGAAGAACACCCTCCCCTCAGCTAGTGGTCAAACAGGAATTCAGCTTGTTTGTTGCTCATTTGCATCACCAGGTAAGAAAAAGGTTTGTCTCCCCATACGATGCACAGGGTGATGCCAAACTTCACCCAACAACTAACACACCAAAATCTGGCCAATGGAAAATCATGTACACAAATGCTCACAGCCTGGGAAATAAGATCCCAGACCTGCAGGCAATAATGTCAGAGGCTAAACTGGACATAGTAGCAATTAGTGAGACGTGGTTTACCAGTAACCACACTTGGGAGACTTCAGTACCTGGCTATGTATTGTTCAGAAGAGATCGAGGGTGCAAAAGGGGGAGGAGTGGCCCTGTATGTTAATGAAAATATCAAAGCTACAGAAATTCAGAATACACATAGGAGCCAGAAGAACTGTGGGTCACCCTGGAAACAGGAAATGGGACAGCCATAAGAACTGGGGTTGTCTACAGGCCCCCAGACCAGAGGGAGGACATAGACACATTACTGTTAGAAGATATACAAAACATGACAGCTAAAGGGAGGTTCTGATAATGGGAGACTTCAACATGCCAGATACAGATTGGTCAATACCAGCAGGAACATCTGCCAGAACTAGACTCATAGTGGATTCCTGCAGGAGGGCCTCAAACAACTGGTACAGCAACCCACAAGAGACAGGGCTATCCTAGATCTAGTACTGACTAACAAAGAAGGATCACAGATCTCCAGGTAGAAGGTCACCTGGGGGCCAGTGACCATCACATGGTATGGTTCAATTTGGCTACTACATCTAAATCATCCCATTCCAAGGCAAAAATATGGGACTTCAGAGGAGCTGACTTTGGATAAGATGGCCAACAGAGTTAAGCTAGCCCTGGCAAAAGAAACACAGGTGAGGAGGGTACAGGCAAAGTGGGCAAGCATTAAGGATACAATACTTGAAGCAACATCCCATTGTGTTAGACAGAAAAGGAAGTGCAAAGAAGAAGAAACCACTTTGGTTCTCAAATACAGTAGCAGAAAGGTCAGAGCCAAAGGCTGGCCTTCAGAAGATATAAGGAACACAGCGGGATGAAGATAGAGAGGCATACCAAACTGCCCTAAGGGAAGCAGGTAAGGCAGTAAGGCAGGCAAAGTCCCAAACTGAGGAAACACTAGCATGAACAGTAAAAGAAGGTGACAAGACTTTCTATAGATACATTAGTGAAAGGAGAAAGTCCAGAGGGGTATTGCTAAGCTTAATGGAGAAAAGGGAGCATGTGAGGAGGAGGACCCTGTAAAGGCATCTATCCTAAATAGATACTTTGCTCAGTATTTATTGAAGAGAAGGTAGGCAGGGCCCACAGCTCAGCTCATGGACACAGGGGGAGGAGGTGAGCACTACCCTTCACAAAAGAAAGGGTCCTACAAGAGCTGCTAAGCTCAGGTGGATAAGGCAATGGGACCTGATGGCATACATCCCAGGGTACTTAAGGAGCTAAAGGTGGAACTAGCAGAGCCATTAGCAGAATTGTTTAGTGAGTCTCTGAGCACAGGAGAGGTCCCAGAAGACTGGAGAAGGGCTCATGTGATCCCACTCCCACAAGAGTGGTAGCAGGAGAGGCGAGACCACAGACCGGTCAGTCTTACTTCAGTAGTGGGCAAGATTATGGAGGCACTCTTAAGGAAAGGATGGTGCAACACCTGGAATCCATAGGGGCACAGGATCCAAGACAGCATGGGTTTACAAAGGAAGGTCCTGTCAAACTAATCTCATAGATTTCTTTGACTGGGTAACCAGAGTGGTAGACCAAGGGGGGCAGTTGATGTCGTGCCTACCTTGACTTCAGCAAAGCTTTTGACACTGTTCCACATTATAGAAGATTGATAAATAAGCTAGGTAGGCTCGGGTGGGTCAGAAGTTGGTCAACTGGGTGGCAAACTGGTTGACTGGCAGAAAACAGGAGTGGTGGTAAATGGTATACAGTCAGAAGAGATGCAAGTCACAAGTGGGGTACCTCAGGGATCAGTCCTGGGGCCAGTCCTATTCAACATCTTCATTAGTGACCTCGCAGATGGACTAGAGGGTAAGACTTGTCTGTTTGCAGATGACACCAAGATCTGCAACAGAGTAGATGATCCAGATGGGGTGGGCAGAATGAGAAGAGATCTGGATAAACTAGCAGAATGGTCAGAAGAGCGGCAACTGGGATTTAATGCAAAGAAGTGCAAAATCATGCACATAGGAAGAGAAACCTGAAGCCACTTATAGGCTGGGAGGAGTTGCTAGCAGTCACAAAGGAAGAAAGAGACTTGGGCATCATCATCACTGATGACCTAAAATCATCAAGCAGACCTCTAAAGCAGTAGGTAAGGCTAGGGGTGTTAGGGTGTATTAGTAGGAGTATTACAAGTCGTAAGAGGGAGGTAATAATCCCTCTGTACAAGACATTGGTTAGGCCCCATCTGGAGTACCAGTGCAGTATTGGAGGCCACACCTTCACAAGGACATTAACCAAATTGAGGCAGTCCAGAGAGGGCAACCAAAATGGTGCAGGGACTGCATCAGAAGACATATGAGGACAGATTAACGAGCTCAATATGTATACCCTTGAGCAAAGGAGGAGAGGTGATATGATCGAGACATTTAAACACCTTAAGGGCATAAACAAGGTGAAAGAGTCTAACATGTTTAAATATAAGAAAAATAGCAGGACAAGAGGACACAGCATGAGATTAGAGGGAGGCTGATTAAGGGGAATGAGGAAATTCTTTTTCACAGAAAGGGTGGTAGATGCATGGAATGGCTTACCACAAGAAGTGGTGGCTATGAATACAGTGCAGGGCTTCAAACAGGCATGGGATAGGCATAAGGGAGCAATACAAATGACTATGAATAGATAGGTCACTGACAGAGCAAAGGCCGATGGCACATTTATAAGGTAGAAAAAGAAATGGGCAGACTGGATGGGCCTTGCGGTCCTTATCTGCCGTCAACTTCTATGTTTCTATGTTTCTATGTAACCAGTGGATAGTGGCAAAGCACCCTAGAAAAAAAAACTGCAACCAGCATGACAAGCTGGCAGGAAATGTTTCAGTGCAAAGAGAGAACCTGATGGATGGCGCAAGAGGATCTGATCTACCCTCCACCTTGAAAGACCCATACTGAACCATCTAGAAGGGGCGATATAAACCTTTAGGTCCCATCCAGACTATGAGAATCCCACAGCCTGAGGACATAAGCAAATAGAGGGATGTATGGTGAATGCTGAGCTACAACTGTTCTGTGGTGCAAAGCTTTCAGTTATATCCTTTTACTATATTATTAGGAATTGCTAACTTTTTTTTATAATCGTACTTTATTGTTCGATCAATATAACATAGAAGATGATTAACATCTAGCACCGAACAGATAAGAGAAAAAAACACAAGATATTCAAAAGAAATAACAGACATCACAGTAGCTTAAAATCATACACTCTATAAAAACAGGCTGTTCCTTGTCAGATTATAGACACATTCCATAATATGGGGGAGTAGGCAGTAAATCACTATATTTATGTAAAATTAATAATTTAAACTAAGCACAGAAAACAGTCCAGGAAACACGCCAGGATCATAAAAGACTAAAACATAAATCCTCATGGGATAAAGGCTGAATTTGTCTCTAATTGAAAATTAACCCAAGGCTGCCAGAATTCTGAACATATATTTTTTTATCTATAAACTTATAGTAGATTTTCTCAACACCATACACAACATTTACCGCTGAACACCATTTATTCCGGGTTGATACCCAAGTTTGTAACAATATTTAGTCAACGCTTTTTTGGCGCATAAGATCAATAACAGCAATGAGCAAATCTGCTGCCTTGGGAGCTTGAAGTTCTCAGGGGGAATCAATACCAATACTAACGTAGAAGTCAGTATTGACTGTTCTGTAGATATCCTTTGTAGATTCCCTTGAACCCTTTGCCAATATGTTGTCAACCTAGAGCAACTCAAAAAATGTGTTTCTGATCAGCTAGTCGTCTCCACGCCTGCCAGTAACACACATAATGGGTGCCTTTATATTTAGTCACTTGCACCAGCATATAAAAATTGTGACCTGCATTTCCAGGCAAATTCTTTTTATATAGAACAAGAAGATAACTGATAGCTTAATAATGCGTTTGGGACTAGTCCTCCCATGTATATGCTTCCTCCATTTCCTGTTCCCTTCTTGCAAATATCGTTTTAGCAATACCTGATTTCGAGGTGCGGATATCTGTGTACCAATTCCCAATTACATGTTTGAGTATGTCACTTTTATGTGCTGCTATTATAATACGAATCCCTGGAGCTACCAAAGCAGCAGGAAGAGAGTGATGATAGGGCATAGTTTGCAGGTAAAGACTCAATTGTAAATACCTAAAATGATCTGCCTGTAACAACTCATAATGTGCTTGTATCTCCACAAAGGAGAGACAGCCCTTAGAATCAAAAAGTTGAGAATAATACTTCAATGCCATATGAGCCCACCGTCCCAAAAAAAGCCCCGTATTGTAAAATGGGGTAGTGCCATCCCAGGCCAACGCTGTTATGATTAAGCATTGCTTCTGAGATAGGGAGGTCTGGTACCCTCTCCAGACCCTCATTATAATTCTAGTATACCTAGAAAAATGGGCTAGAGGTATTCGTGGGCTATATGCTGAATATAAGTGTTGGGCCACATCATCCAGGTAATTCAATATAAATTCTATATCCTTCCAATAGGCCGTATGTATTGGATTGGTCCAATAACACAATATACTGAGAAATGCAGCCTTAGCATACCACTCCAGATTTGGTAACCCAATCCCCCCTTGCACTGGAGACAAATACAAAACCATCGCCTGGACCCTAGGCCATCCACCCTGCCACACAAAGTGTAAAATGGATTTTTGCCACTCACAGAGGATAGCATTCATTGGACAATCTGGAAGTGTTTGCAAAAGGAAAAGAATTTTTGGTAAAACCACCATGCAAATTACCTCCACCTGCCTCGGTATAGATAAGGGCAATGTTGACTATAGCTGTAAATCCTTTTTAATCTCCTGAGTGAGGGGCTCAAAATTCAGTACCTCAATATGAGCTGAAAATTTTGCTAAGCCAGCTCACAAATACTTAGTATAATTTCTATTCCATTGGATATGGAATATACCACGTATTACATCAGGTGGGGTATATCTGTAAGCTATGACCTCAGTTTTTGAGAAATCGCTAGCTTATGTTTGCAGTTTCACTCAGTTGGGGGTTTGCATTTAAGAACAAATATTTGAAAGTCCAAAGGGGAAATAAATTCACTTCATAGGAAAGATCACGTGGTAATATACAGTGTGTGCACAGGAAAAGGGAATGAAAGGGGGGAAACAGGGAGGATCCACCTCCACCCTTAAGACAGGAGCAAAGCCTATTAAATCAGAGGCTATTATGGAGGAATAGAGATCAGGGAAGCCAGGGGGGTATGTCCAGACCCCTAACTACAGGACAGAAGAAATACTGAAAAACACTGCAGAGTGCACACAAGGCTGTGGTGCTCACAGGCAAATAAAATACAGCTGTAGCAGAAGCTTGGGTACACACCACCACATATATATGCTGACACCGTTTTTAGAGAAAAATATTTTATTTACATAATAGCAGAAGCAAATTCAAAATGCCCACCTGATGCGTTTCAGGTCCTACCTGGACCCTTTCTCAAAGCCTTTGAGAAAGGGTCCAGGTGAGACCTGAAACGTGTCAGGTGGGCGTTTTGAATTTGCTTCTGCTATTATGTAAACAAAATATTTTTCTCTAAAAATTGGGTCCTCATACAGTATATATGTGGTGGTGTGTGCCTAAGCTTCTGCTGTCATAGGACACCAGGAATCCTGCCATAGTCCCATGTCTCATGACACAGGTGGAGGGTGACCCACCTAATAAGGGGGAGTGAATCCAAAAGACATCTGCCACCTTCATATAGCTGGTCTGGCATGTACAGCACGCCTATATCAAAACATAGGGTAGGGGAAGTGTGCTGCTGGCATTTCCACTATCTATCTATCTATCTATCTATCTATCTATCTATCTATCTATCTATCAATCTCTTTCCAGAAGAGCAGTGGTGGGGTGACTTAGTGGAAGGAGTGGAAATCCCGGGCCACCCTGCATGCTTTACTCCTGGCTTGCAGAGCACTGAGACAATATTTACCTTGCTAAGCACCAGCATATAGGCCCTGAGCTGTGGTGACACATGCATGTTGGGGGCCCCTCTGGATGGCTCCTGTCCCATGACATGATATAGGGCATGGCAAGTAATAACCACTGCAAGGGCATTGCATAGCAGACTCATCTACCTCTGAAGAGGAGATAAGGCCCATTCCAAAGGGTGGATGCCTGAAACTGGAACAGGGGCAGGGGAGGGGATCTCCTGAATCCATTGTGACAGGTTGACAGACACAGATAGCCTAATCCCAGTGATCATCAATGGGGTAGGGCTGATTCTAGGTTCCAAGAGTGATTTGAATAATGCATGTAGCTATGAGATCTGATAAGCCACATGGAGGAGCATAAGGGAGAAGTGACTTAACTAGTGTCAGAGAGGTGCTCAAAGTCAGCAGTTAGGTCGGCGCTACCTGATCAAACTTTTACCATCTCACTGCAGAACTGGGTGGGTACTAGAACCTGAGAAGACACCCATGAGGCAGAGACCATACTGTATCTCAACCTCAACTATATATATAGTTTAACCTGTTATGTTGTTGTGGTGTTTCTACAGTAGTCCTGCATGAAGGTTGCCATATCCTGTGGGAGGGGGACCCTCAGCCCACAGGTCTAGATATGTCAGGAAGCAGGTTGGTTACTTATAATGTGAGAGGGCTCAATAATCCTGTTAAGGAAACTCGGGTGTTATAGAAACTATGCAAAACATCAAGTTCAAGTTGCACTGCAGCGAGAGATGCATTGAATGAGGGAGAACATAAGCTGAAGTGGTAGTGGCAAGGAGCAGTACACTATTTCCCACACCATGCACACCCACACAGGAGGGGGAAGGCAATACTAATTCACCAGTCATGCTATCTTGAGGTTAAGGAGGTGATACAAGACAAAGAAGGCAGGTTCATAAGTATTAAAGTGGAGTGGCAATCATTCCATGCACACATTCTCAACTTATATGCCCAAAATGTGTAACACAAGAATGTACAAGGTGACAGTGGATATGGCCCCAGCCCCAGAGGAATTCTTCATTGTTGGGGGGGGGACTTTAATGGGTTATGCACACAGAACCAGGCAGGTCAACACCAGGAAGATGAGGCCCAACTCAGGTGGGTAAATGCCTGCAGAGGCTGAGCTACAAATTGACTTTAACTGACATAAGACACTTTTTGCACCCCACCATGCAACACTATACATGCTGGTCGCAACTGCACCAAGTGTATTCATGTATAGATTTGTTCTTAGTATCTAGCAAATGGGTACACGTGGTGGACTGCTGTGATATTGCCCCAGCCACACTGTCAGACCATGTGCCTGTAATCATGGAGTGCCATCTGGCCCCAGTATTGAAGACTCCCATGTGGCAATTAAATGTCTCCCTCTTACAAAGGAACCAATACCGTGAGGAAATTCAGACTTGTATTGCAGATTACAAGACCCATAACCACAAAGACCGACTAGCCAGTGGCAGTCTGGTGGGATGGCTTAAGGGCTATGGTCACAAGAAAGATCATAGTTTTGCATCCAGGTTAAAAAGACCACATGCCAGAGATCAGCTAGAACTTGAAAGCCAATTGTTTAACCTGGAAGCTGTACATAAACTCACACTAAACGAAGTAGTGAAAAAACAGTTGGATGAAAGTGAACAAAAGTTAAATAAACTGCTAGATGAAAAAGTGGAGGGAATTCCACAGTACTCTCAGCAGCAATTCTCAGAAGCTGGCAACAGAGTAGGCTAACTCTTGTCCTGGCATCTCCTCAAGGAGGATGCAAGCTTGACAGTAATGTGCCTTAAGAAACTAGGGGACATGTGGGTTTTGTTACTGACCCAAAGCAGGTGCGATTTGGTAGTGCAGCTACTTAAATAGGAGATGTGTAGATATAAAGTGCAATGTGCAAAAAGATAATAATTAAGTGCTGCCACCATGTGGCCAGGTGTGAAAACAGTAAAGAAGGTACTATAATGTCAGACTAGGCAAAAAACAAAGTGAACAGTGACTAAAGTAGTGACTACAAACAGAGAAAAAAATTCCAAAATGAGTTAATAATAAAAAGCAGTGTTAAAAGACCAATGGATATTGAATGAATTAAAAACAATATGCAAATTAAATTGCATAATAGATAATGAATAACTACACAATATGCTTGTAATAATACCTATTTTGTGAAAGTGTTTAATAATTATTACATGCCAAGAAGGGACAAATGGGACAAGATAAACAAACAATATTTCTCAAAGATGGCCTAATGAAACTTTTTCAAGCAATTCATGTTGCATGATTATCATTTTTTTGGAAAGGAGGCTAAAAATGGTTGTTAAACCTATGACATAATAATATCAACAAGGCTAATAAATAGTATGATACCTATAGAAAGAAGATCATATAATAACTACTCATAAAAAATTATTATGAGATAGAGAGGGAATAGGAAGATAATGTATCCCTCTCAACATATCGGTCTTACAATGAGAGAACTAGTGCTGTAAAAAATAAACATAAATCCAAAACAAATTGTAATAAGGAAGAAACCATATCAGTGCTGTCTACAAGGCAGACACTGCCTCTGCAACATTGAAAAACATAAATAAAAGGTGAAAATACATTAAAGGAAACCATCACTGAACAACAACACTGAAAAAACAATTGGAATTACTGTAGACAGTCTATAAATATGGAGCCAACTGAAAAAGTTCATTAAGTCCTGGGCAGTTGATTGTTTCAAGAAAAAATTACCAGTATGTTTCCTTTTGTAACATTTTACTGTTCACATCACCACCTCTGACACTCATGCTGACTTTTTCAACTCCTTGGAAAGTGAAGTGATGGCCAGGACCCTGATTCTGACAATGTCTAGCCAGTGCACTCACTCCGTCTCATTTTTGGATACTACATATTTGCTGGCCAATCCAATCTTTAAGTTTCTGTGTGGTTTTGCCAACATATGAGGCCAAACAGATGCTACATTTGGCAAAATTAATCACATTCAAAGTTTGGCATATAATAAAGTCATGAATGTTATAATCCTGATTGTTAGTGGGATGTGTAAAGCTTTTTCCAGGGGTGAAGTATTTACAAAAGGCACAATTACCACATTTATGGGTACCCACTGGCAACTTAGATGTCTCCTGTTCTGTCTTGTTCCAGTAAGTACTGTGGACCAGGGTATCTTTGATGATGATGCCTCTGCTAAAACCACTTAAGGGTTCTTTTGCTGTAACTTCCTAAGTTTTCTCTCAGATTCCAGGATATGCCAGTTGTTATGAATAATGTTTTCACCAAATATGCCTGTGGGCTGAAGGTAGTTATGAAAAGTGGCCTGTTATTAGAATTAATATTTGCAGTCCTCATACTTGGTTGCAATAGGGTCTCTCTCAGGCTTCGTTGGCCCATTCTTTGCTTTAACCAGGACACTTTTGTTGTAACCTCTAGAAATAAAATGAGAAGTCAGAGATTCAGCTTGAGTCAAATAGTCTGTTTCTGCCGTACAATTTCTCTTATATCTGAGGTATTGTTCTACTGGAATGTTCTTTGTGATGCGTGCAGGGTGGCAACTGTTTAATTGTAATATTGAATTCCTTCCCTTATTTTCCCCATAGATGACTGTGGAAATAGTACCAGTGGAATTTTTCTTAATGGTGACTTCCAGAAAATTAACCTGAAAAAGATCATAGGTCATATTAAAGCATAAATTGGAGTTTGATACTTCTAAATATTGAACAAAGGGAACCAGTTCATCAGGCGTACCTTTCCAAATCAAAAAAACATCATCTACGTATCTTTTGAAAATGTAAATTTTTTGTCAAAGAAAAGATTATTGTCTGTGTTGTAAATGAATTCCTACTTCCAGTGTGTCATGTATATAACTGCATAATTGGGGGCCATTGCTGCCCCCATTGCTGTCCTCTTGGTTTGACTGTATAGATGGCCCTTAAAAAGAAAAATGTTACATTTCAAAACTTTCTCAGTTAAGTTAATCAAAAATTCAACAAAGGGTGCTGTATATGTTGTTTGTTGATACAAAGTCTGACATGAGGCTTCTAAACCACCCTCATGAGGCATATTGGTATAAAGAGTCCTAACATCCATGATCACCAAAAAGGAATCAGGTTCAATAGCAATTTCCTTCAAAATATGAAGTAGATCAATCATATCTTTGTGATATGACCTAGTTTTGTACCATTTTTGTAATGTGGCCATCGATGAAAACTGCCAACAGTTCAGTGAGGGAACCACTGCTAGCCACTGTAGGTCTGGCAGGGGGTTTGTCCAAATTTTTGTGAATTTTTGTGAGCCTGTAAAGGACTGCTTTCACAGGATGTGTCACTGTTAGAAAATTGTAGGTACTTTGATCTATTATGCCATTGACAAATGCTTCATGCAAAAGGCTATCAATGTCCAGTTTAAAACTTACAGTAGGTTCCTCGTGTAATATTTGATAATAGGTGGCATTATTAACCTGGCTCAACATCTCAGTTTCATAGTCCTCAGTGTCCCAAATGACAATGGTTCCACCTTTGTCGGCAGGTTTGATAACAATATTAAGATTCCCCAATAGGCTTTTCAATGCTGCTTTTCATTAGCTTATAATTGTAATATCTGGCATGTGGAATCTGAAGATTTTCTAAGTCCTGGATGCAAGTATGTTCAAAACAGAAACAATATGGTTCTGTGGCAGATTGAAGGTGGACCTAGGTTTAAAAGCCATTATTTGAGAGGGACAATCCATGGTGTCAGTATGGGACATCAAATTGGTGGATACATCATTGTCATTGAGAGAGTGATGATCAGTCTCCCTAAAGAAAAAAGCTTTAAGGTGAAGTTTACGAGTAAACTTGAAAATATCCACAGCTGCTTCAAAAACATTAAGCTCTTTTGTGGGGATGAATGATAGGCCTTTTTCTAAAACAGCAGATTTGCTATCAGTAAGTTTGTGTTTAGAGATACTAACCACTAGAGAAACACTATTAGTGGGGTTCAATATCTGGGAATCCTGCATGTGTTCATATACTGAGTCTCTGGGGGCCCTTAATAGTCTCACATATCAATCTGTCTGTATCCCCCATTGTTCTTCCACTGTTGTATTTTCCCTCTCCCCATTCCTCCCCAGTAGTTCCCCATCCTCTCCCTCTGCCCATATTTCTATCTTCCTCTGCCCCTACTGCCCTCCTAGTTCTTCATCACAAAAGTGGGCTATTCTGGGGCTCCTTCTGAGGGTGCTTTCTAGCAGGGCAAAAGTTTTTGTGGTTGTTGAGCCTATGGGCATGGCATTTCCTGGCGTGGTGGTGGTGGATATGATGGAAGGGGTTGCATAGTATTTTGAATTGTCAGGACATGTTGAATCTGTTGTAATGCCAGGAGGACTTACTGATTTATTTATTTATTTATTGAAGTGTTTCACCAGGAAAGTTACACTGAGCAGAAGCTCGTCTCATGGTACATCCTGGGGGAAGGGGACTGGGACACAGACAATATTGCAACATGATACATACAGTAACAGCTAGGTTAACAACCATATATAACTAGGTCTATAATAAGATACATTACACCTAATACATACACATATACTGATATACATATAAATAAACTTTTAGTAGATTGCACAGTTTACAAACTATAACATAGTTTCAGAGTTTGGGAGGGATAGAATGAATAGGTGAAGGGGGGTGGGAAGTGGAGGAGTGAGACAGCGTTAAGTTGGAGCAAGTGCAGACTTGCATGGGTTAATACTAAGGCGGAATAAAAACCAGCAGAAGTTTGGCCGGCCCTCAGGGTTTAGTGCAGTTGCAGTTTGTCACTAGGTAGTTTGCTAGGGAAGAGGAGAAGGAGTAGACTGAGGAGGAGTGGCGGATTTCGGCTGGAAGTAGGTTCCAAAGTTTAGGTAGGCGATATGAGAAAGCCAATTGGCCTGACGTAGTGTTTCTGAAAGGTATATTTAGAGAGCATGTGTCCTCAGACTGGAGGGTGTATTTGGACTGGTGAGGGGCGGATAAGGTGGCGACTAGATAAGATGGCAGTGAGCCTAACTAGAATTTTGAGACAAACTTAGCTGCGTGCAGTGTTCTCCTGTCAGCAAGTGAAGGAAAATTTAGGGAGCGGCAGAGGGAGCAGTGATGTGTCAGAGCAGGGGCATCCAAGCATAATGGCAAAAGGAGTTGAAGAGGTTCAAGCCTGGATAAGGAGGACTGAGGGCAGCACCATATACAACATCACAATAGTGAAGGTAGGCAGTATCATTTTGTGTACTAGTTCCCTCCTGGCAAAGTGAGGATACTCCTCTAGCTACGATAGAGGCCCCTAGTTTAGTCTGGAGTTTCTTTAGGATAGCATCAATGTGGATGGAAGTTTAGGTTTCTATCGAGCCAGACTCCTAGATAGCGGAAGAAGCGGTGTCTTCAAGTACAGTTCCATCTGTTGTGATGAAGGTGAGTAGGGAGGGATGCCTTGCCAACCTCTGCCTAGTACCAAACATCATAGCGACTGTTTTCTTTGGGTTTAGGAAAAGATGGTGTTCCCTTAGACAGCATTGCACCTTTTCAAAATCTAACTGTAGTCTGGCAGTGACATTAGGGACTGAGTTACCCATTGTGAGCAGCACAGTATCGTCTGCATACATGTGTATATCAGTAGTTGAGCAGACCTGAGGGAGGTTGTTTAGGAAAATAGAAAAAAGGAGTGATCCTAGTACTGATCCATGGGGAACTCCCATGGTAATTGGGAGGGGAGAGGAGATGGCCTCTGTTATCCAAACAGATTGAGTTCTACCCGATAAATAGGAGCTGAACCAGCCAGTGGCATTTGGCAAGAGACCCGCGGTCTTGAGGCAGTCTATGAGAACAGGGTGGGAGACAGTGTCGAAGGCCTTGGCCAAGTCAATAAAAATAGCTAAGGTTATGTGGCCTTTGTCCATACCCGAGGCGATTGTATCTGTCAGGCGTAAAAGCAAGGTGGCAGTGGAGTGGTGTTTCCTGAAGCCGGCTTGGAAAGGAGTGAAAAAGGAAGAGTCAGTAATGTAGGAGGTGAGTTGTTCAAGGACTAGGTGTTCCCAGAGCTTTGCCAGAGTGGGAAGGAGAGATAGGATGGTAGTTGTTTGGGAGGAGGGATCACCCTTTGGGTAGTGGAAGAACCGTGGTGTGTTTCCATGCTGCAGGGACAATGGAGGAGGCAAATAAGAGATTTAGCAAGATGGATATAGGATAGGAGATGGCAGGAGCAGACAGAGTGAGAAGCTTGGGGTCCAGGCTGTCTGGTGAGGAGCCTTTAGCTGGGTTGATAGACTGAAGGGCTAGGAGAGGAGCAGCAGCAGGGGTGATATAGATGAAGGAGAAGGGGGCACTGGGAGTGGGAGTTCGTGGATTTGGGGAGGGGGGAGCAGGGAGTGGGGTCGGGCCTGTGGTGGAGTTTGAGTCTGCTCGGGTGCCATTTGCAGCATAGCAGCACAGGACGTGAAGTGGGAGTTAAAGCAGTCAGCGACTGCGAGTGGCTCAGAGATGCCAGTGAGGTTTTGCCTAATGGTAGGTGTGGGAGGCTTGATGGAAGCAGAGAAGAGGGACTGGACCACTTTCCAGAATTTGGAAGGATTATTTGTGTTAGCATGGAAGTTTGCCTGATAGTGTTCTGATTTGGCCAGCTGGATAGCTGTGGTGCATTTGTTTCGAAGCTCCCTGTATCGTTGGAGGTCCCTAGGGCATTTGGTAGCCTTGTGCTTTCACCAAGCAGCATTGCGGGCTCTTTGGCAAGACAGGATCTCAGGGGTTACCCAGGGCAGATGATTGCCCCGGTCTCTGATCTTACACTGCAGTGCGTGTTGATTCCATATGTGGAGGAACTTATCACTGAACAATTGGAGAGCCACATCGATAGTGGTGCAGACGGCAAGTGGGGACCAGTCTGTGTTGGTGAGGTCATGGTGCAGAGGTAGTGTGTCCAGAGAGGAGTAGGTCCATGTTAACAGGACTTTATGTGGAATTTTTTGCCTGTGTATTTTACGAACCATGTATACTGGGTGATGGTCACTAATAGCATCCGGTAGGAGGCCAGCAGTCCTAACCCTATGAGGGTGGGATGTAAGGACTAGGTACAGGGGGCAGTGGTTATTTGTTCTATGGTTTAAGAGAGTAGGTTCCTGTATTAGTTGAGTCAGGTTTAGTGACTCAATGTCAGAGCGAGTTTTGGCTAATGAGTTTGAGAACCAATTTATGTTTGGGTCTCCCAGTATGTATAGTTCACCAGAGTGAGCATGGGCTGTTAAGTTCTTGATCAGATCAGTGACTTGGGAGGAGGGCTGACCCATAAGGCAATATATTCCTGGGACGAAAAGAGGGCAGGAGTAAGAAAAATGCAGGCTGAGTAGGATAGCTTTGTGGGAGGAGGGATATGTTCCTTCCACATGACTGTAAGGTTGTAGGGAGGAAGAGACATAGATCGCCAATCGCTACCTCTTCCCTGTCTGTCCATTCTAGTTGTAGTGAATCCAGGGATAAGGACTTCGTGGTCCATGATATGACCCGATAACCAAGTTTCAGAGACCATGATGACATCAGGTTTGTGCTTTCGAGGACCATGGCCTGCAGTAGAGTGGTTTGTTTGTGAGGCTGCGGGCATTTAGGTGGATAATTTTTAGTCTGTTTGGTAGGGTTAGAGGGTGCAGAGTGTGACAGGGAGGTAGGAGAGTTTGTAGGAGGGGACTGGGGTTGGGTGGATACCACCTGCTAGCAGGAGGAGGAACAGGAGAGCAAGGAATTTGGCCTTGCAGTAGTTGTAAGCAGTTGAGATGCATTGAAAATGGGGACATGCTGATGTGACATTGCAGGGTGCTATTGTTGCTATATTGAGCAGAGTGATAAGGAAGTCAGGCAGGTGTGTAAGGGATGCACGCGGTTGTGCGGAGTAGTGTGGGTGATTACTGTGACAAAGTGTCAGGGTGTGTGGTAACGTACCTATGTAGCTTACTGTGTTTGCTTCTGGCTGGCTAACTAGGTATGTGGGTGGGGGAGCAGGTGTACATGATGTCTCTAGGAAGGTGCTAAACCATAACACTCAGAGCAGGTGACGTGGGTAAGGCAACTGTATGCAATAGGGATGCATAGCGGCCGGAGAGATATGGAGGCAACCGTGTCCCTCTAGTGGCGCAAGAGTATAAGGAGCCAATGGAGAAGTAGACTGTTTGTAAATTTCGGCTCATGTGACTACTGCAGCTATAAATATAATGGCCGAGCTAGGGTTGGGGGGGAGCCGGCGCAGAGCGACAGCAGGGCACCAGCTGTCGTACCTCTTCAGTATTTGTGGCCGGGCTTGCGTGCTCGGGCGGTGGCTCCGGGGATGCTGTCTGTCCGGGGGCCAGCTTCAAGGAGAGCTGGCGGAGCTGAATGCCCTGGTCAGGGGCAGAGAGGCAGCTGAAGGGAGAAGAGAGAAGAGAGGCTTTTAAGCGCTGGCTGTGGGCTGGGTGGCAGACAGTCGCAGCAGGAGGTGTCAGAGAGGACAAAAGGGAATGGTGCCAGAGGGGCGTGCAGCAAGAGAGAGAGAGAGACAGAGAGAAAGAGAGAAAATATTCAGAGGAGGGCTGTATCACTTAAAACACAGTAAATGGTGTTGAACAGGTAATCCTTACAACATTAGCTAAATCAAACAATTACAGGTCTCTTTAGGTACTGTTCATTATAGCATGCAGATTGAAATTAGAGAAAAAAGGTGCCAGATGGCAAACAGTCGAGGACAGAACTTTGGACCAATCGGAGCGTAGCAGGAGGAAGCGCTCGGTTTCTGATTGGCTGTTCTCGGTGCCGTACCTCTTCAGTCCTTGTGGCCGGGCTTGCGGTCTCAGGCGGTGGCTCCGGGGATGCTGTCCAGCCGGCTGCCAGGTCCAGGAGAGCCGGCGGAGCTGAGCGCCCTGGTCAGGGGCAGAGAGGCAGCTGCAGGGAGAAGAGGGAAGAGAGGCTTTTAAGCACTGACTGTAGGCTGGGTGGCAGGCAGTTGCAGCAGGAGGTGTCGGAGAGGACAAAAGGGAACGGCGCCAGAGGGGCGTGCAGCGAGAGAGAGAGAGATAAAATACTCAGAGGAGGACTGTATCACTTAAAACACAGTAAATGGCTTTTAACAGGTAATCCTTTACAACTTTAGCTAAAATGAAGCAATTACAGGTCTCTTTAGGTATAATTCAGTATAGCAGGCAGATTGAAATTAGAAAAAAGGCGCAGATGGCAAACAGTCAGGAGAGAACTTTGGACCAATCAGAGCATAGCAGAAGGAAGCGCTCAGTTTCCAATTGGCTGTTCTTGTGCGTACCTCTTCAGTCCTTGTGGCTAGGCTTGCTGTCTTGGGCAGTGGCTCCAGGGATGCTGTCCATCCAGGGACACGTCCAGGAGAGCCGGCAGAGCTGAGCATGCTGGTCAGGGGCAGAGAGGCAGCTCTTCAGTCCTTGTGGCCAGGCTTGTGGTCTCGGGCGGCAGCTCGGGATGCCGTCCATCCGGGGCCAGATTCAGGAGAGCCAGCAGAGCTAAGTGCCCTGGTCAGGGGCAGAGAGGCAGCTCTTCAGTTCTTGTGGCCAGGTTTACAGTCTCTGGTGGTGGCTCCAGGGATGCCATCCATCCAGGGACCGGGTCCAGTAGAGCCAGCGGAGCTGAGTGCCCTGGTCAGGGGCAGATTGGGTGGAAGGTCTTCCTGGCTCAGATCTAAAAAATGCTGAGTTATCTATAGTGGCATCAGATTCAGAGCCACTAGTGTATGTGTCTCTTGGCTGGTATCTCTGACCTTGATAGGCAGAAGATATTTTCCAAATGGGTTTGGTAAGACCAGGGTTCTTTTTCCAGCTGAAAATCCTGACACATAAATAATCTTGTTTGTCACATTCAAATTTATTGAGTTTAACTTTTTTGATACGCTCATCTTGTTTTTTAATGCTGTTATCTAGTTGTTGCATAAAAAGCTGAAAGTCTGAATGGTTGGAAAAACTAGAAACAGTCTTCTCTCTTTCCATGAGTTCCCTTTTAAGCTCCTCCTCTTGAGATTCCCCATCAGAAATAATATATTCCATGATGTCTGTGGAGTAACTAAGGAGCCATTTTTGCCATCCTGTTAAGAAAGTGTCTCTATAGGTACCAAATGTCAGTTGTTTCGTGAATTTAAGTCCTCTTGGTGCACGATTCTCTGAGAGGTAAGTAAGAGTAACTTTCGCCAATACGCATTGCAGTTTGAGGCGACTCATTCCAACAATATAAACGCTTACTTAATGTCAGGTTGTGATGTTTCACCTGAGTCAACATTCCCATATTGTCCCTGTGGATTTGTAGCACGCTCAATTAATTGAGGGTTAGGTTGTCCTTCCCAAAGAAAAGTTTCTCACTAAGTTCGTAGTGGCCTGGAGGGAGGGTCTCTCTGTTAATATCAGGCATTTGCTGTATTATGAAGAAGAGCTAACCCTGAAACAGGTTTCAAAGGCCTGGTTAGGTCAGAGAGTATGCCAAAAACAGTGAAGTAAACAATAGTCCGAAAGGCGGCTACTCCTGGATGCACTAGTGCCAAACAAAAATGAATCAAAGTACTTACAGGCAGGAGTCGGCAACAGGTGTCTCCAACCATAAAATGAAGCTTGTGGAGGCCAGATAAATGTCCAAAGAAGAAGTCCTTTATTGAAAAGATACCAGAATAATCCAAAGGTAGTCCAAAGGTAATCCAAAGGAAAAAAAGGGTTTAAAGGACTCCACTCTACCTATGATAAGCCCTCCCCATGGAAGTCAGGTATCCAGTGAATGTTTTTATGCAAGAAGTGCCTTCTCAAGACTGGCATGATTTGGTAGTGCAGCTACTGAAATAGGAGATGTGTAGATATAAAGTGCAGCACACAAAAAGATAATTAAGTGCTGCCACCATGTGGCCAGGTGTGCAAGCAGCAAATAAGGTGCAATAACGTCAGACCAGGCAAGAAACAGAGTGAACAGTGACTAAAGTGGTGACTGCAAACAGAGAAAAATATTCCAAAATGAGTTCGTAATAAAAAGTAATGTTAAAAGACAAATGGATATTGAATGAATTAAAAACAATATGTGAATTAAATCGCATAATAGATAATGAACAAATACACAATATGCTTGTAATAATACCTATGTTGTGAAAGTGTTTAAAAATTATTACATGCCAAGAAAGGACAAATGGGACAAGATAAATAATAATTCTCAAAGATGGCCTAATGGAACATTTTCAAGCAATTAATGCTGCATGATTATAATTTTTTGGAAAGGAAGCTAAAAAATGGTTGTTAAACCTATGACACAGTAATTACTTTGAGAATTATTGTTTGTTTATCTTGTCCCATTTGTCCCTTCTTGGCATGTAATAATTTTTAAACACTTTCACAACATAGGTATTATTACAAGCATATTGTGTATTTATTCATTATCTATTATACAATTTAATTCGCATAGTGTTTTCATTCCATATCCACTGGTCTTTTAACACTACTTTTATTATTAACTCAATTTGGAATGTTTTCCTGTTTGTAGTCACTACTTCAATCACTGTTAGCACATTTTCTGCCTGGTCGGCTCAATTGCGCCTTTTTTGCTGTTTGCACACCTAACCACGTAAACGTGACATAATTATTATCTTTGTGCATTACAGTTGATGTCTGCATCCCATTTAAACAGCTGCGCACAAATCACGCCGTCTTGAGCGCTTCTTGCTGCAGCTGTGGGCTGGGTTTCTGTTTCCATGAGGGAGGAAACCGATTATAAACTTGAATAATTGACCTTTAAATCCCTTTTTCCTTTTGGATGCCTGGATATTTTAGTATCTTTTTGATAAAGTTTTCTTCTTTGGACTATCTCAACCTTCTAACTTCATTGATGAGGCTGTCTTGACTCCTGCCTGTAAGTACTTTTTTCTCATCTCCTCCTAATCATGGATATGAGTTCATGTCCATACTAGTAACCAGACAACAGCAACATGTGATGTCCCTGGTTTGCCTGGATCAAACAGGTTTTATTAATGGAAGACTGATCTATCATAACATCAGGAGGTTACTCAACATGCTATCATTACAAAGGCCATCAGAGCACTCTAACTTGCTGTATTCATGGGCACAGAAAAGGCCTTTGTCAGGGTGAACTGGGGATTCCTACATTTTTATTTATTTATTTATGAAAGTTTCAGATAACACCTTTGAGCAAACAGTGCTCTTTTATAAAGGTTCCATGTCATGGACAATGGACAAGTATAGATAAGAACAGGCAGATAGATAAAAGTTAATACAATTACAGTACATGAGCTGTCAGTGACTTTGTCCAGATAAGAAAAGACAATAGAATTAATAACAGGTAAAACATTACAGATTGTATGAGCTGCCAAAGGCTTTGTCAGGATCAACATAGACAGAAGTAATGGTGCAGTATCGCCAGACATTATAAAAAGAGAGCCTGGGGCAGTTACAATTGAAATAGTAATCTGACAAGTGCATGAGAGGGCCAGAGGTATTTGGTGAGAGAACAAGGTAGTAGGGGACAGGCAAGAACCGAGGGAGTGGGGGATTGGAGGGATAAGGTAGGTGGTGAAGGATAGGAGTAGGTGGTGACAAAGGGGATGAGAGAAGGGATGGGAGATGTAAGGGGGTAATAGCTTGGTGGGGGGAAGGAGAGAAGAGTTAGAATGGGCTAGAAGGAAAAAGGAGAGAGAAATGAGAACTAGAAGGGAGTTAAGGAGGGCAGGGGAGAAAGAGGAGAGAGCAAATATGAGAGCTAGGAAGTGCAGGGTTAATAGGTGAGGAGAGGGACAAAGATGTGAGAGGGAATGGAGAGAGGGAGGAGTGAAATATGGGGGGGCAAGGGAGGAGGCTGAGGTGGCTGACATGAGATATTGGAAAGAGTTAATAGGGAGAGTAGGGGTGTGGGAGAGTGCATTAGTAATGGAGAGGCCAGGAAGGTGAGCATGGAATTTGAGTGTAGCAGTCACAGCAGGTACTGGCCACCAAGTGCTATCGTAGTTTGTGCTTAAATAGGAAACAGAAGGAGATGGGAGTGGGACAGACATGTGGGAAGTGCCTGGAAGAGATCTATGCCTTTTAACAGACAGCGGGTTGGGTTAACGGCATAGTCTTGAAATGTTTTCACTTGATGAGAGGCACCAGGTAACAGTGCCCTCTGCCCCCCCAATATTCACGCTCTGTATTGAGCCATTGACAGAAATGGTAAGACAAATCTCAGAGATCAAAGGGATTTGGACAGGCAACAGAGCACACTCTTTGTGTGAATGATTCCCTGTTCTTCCTCACATCACCTGCTACATCAGTCCTGGCACTTCTCCAGGACCTTTGAGAACTTGGAGCCATCTCTGGATATATAATAAAACTGGAGAAGTTGGAGGCAGCCAAAATTAGCGGGAGCGTAGACCAAACCCCAGAGATGGATTTCTGTTTAAATGGGCACAGAATAACACTGTTGCTGGGGGTGAGAGTACATACAAACTTAACATCCCTATTTAAACCAAACTATGACAAGCTGCTGAGAGAGGTGAAGGCAGACTTCACCCAGTGAAAGCTGCATCCCCTCACCTGGGAGGGTGAGTAGTGACCCTTAAATTAAGGTTTCTGTTTTTATTTCAGTCCCTTCTGATAAGGACTACAAAAGCTGGTCCTACAATTTGTCTGGGCATCCTGTAGACACCGAATTAACAAGATACTCCTCTCCCTACCCAAGGAGAAGGTAGGGGACTAGAGATACAGAATTCTCAAACTTTATTTACATGCTGGCATGACTAGTACCACTATAGGGATTTATTTAACTCCAAAAATTGATTAGCGTTTTGCTCATTAAAGTGCTAAAACACTGTGAAAATGCATAGCACCTGCCTCACTGTGTTTAACAAACATAACACTGCTAGAAAACCTATATAAATACTTTCTGTACAGTTAACATTGTCCCAAGAAGAAAACTGCTAATCAATTATTTAAAACCCTGCACTAGCATCATGGATTAAGCAAGAAGAAGAGATGGTATGGTATGGTATGGTATGGTATGGTATAGTATGGTATGGTATGGTATGGTATGGTATTACATAGAAGCCACAGATCCCCTGCCAGCCCAAACCCTATGCACTGCCAATGTGCAAGCTCACCCTTGGCACATATGCTAAAGTGGCCCAAATCCTACTCAAGGCCAGACACACCCATTGACACTGGCCCCTTAACAGTGATGGTGGGTGACCTCGACTTCTTTCAATCTCAAATTAACCCAGTTTCCAAAGTTGGAACAGGAGGGCACTAACATAGTATGTGCAGCTGGCTTGAGGAGGGGGATGCATGCCCTTTGTAGAATTTCCACAACAGTTTGACCTTCCAAGGCAAGATTTTAATAGATACTTGCAAGTGCACACTACCTCCAGGGGGAGGGGTAACTGGGAAAGGTTATGAGGGAGAATACACCCCTAGAGAATTTTTTTTATTGGGCAGCCATCCTAAAGGAGACAGAGGGGGTGGTCTCAAGAGCCTATAGAATCCTACAGAGACAGCACCATCCAGAGCTGTATTGACCCAAGGAAGCCTAGGAGGCAGAGGCCCAAGTGACTTTGACAGATGAAGAGTGGAAAGCCTACTGGGAGAAAAGATGGAGGGTTGTCTCATCCCCCAGCTGAAGGGAACTTTCGTGGAAGTGCTGAGTCCATTTCTTTCACATCCCCACATTACCGAGCACTTCAGTCAAGGCCACAGCAGTCTATGTTGACATTTTGGGACTGTCCATGAATAGTGGGATACTGGAAGGAGGAACATGCCACACTCTCCCATATGTTTGACAGTACGATACCATTTTCCTTTAAGCACTTAGTGTTGGGAGTGACAGTGCCCCATATGGGGGGGAGGGGGTTGCAAGATGCAAAGCTTCCTATGTTCTCTGTGTGGTGCAGCCTTAAAAGGGATAATGGTCTTGTGGCTAAAACTAACCCCTCAATGCACACAGGAAAATCTGACCACTCACCAGTTACAGTATGAGTAGAAAAAATATATTTAAATTTCATGAGCCCGAGTGACACCCTATTATCCACCAACATTTCAGGGTGTTAAATATACCACCTTCCTCAGGGTTGAAGGTGATTCTAAAAGTAAAATAAATATATGGTATCATATGATTTAATATCCCATTATATAATGTTAGGCCAAACCACATACAGTATATACAAGTCATTCAGTACTCCCTTAGATACCTATACCTATTTGGTATTTGCATGGTATGTATACTGCAATACTAAGGGTCTCAGTTCCAGTTCTCGTATCCTGTTATCATAAAGTACACTATCTCCCACTTTTCCAATTCTCATTCATTAGAAATATCAGTTTCGGTATCCTTCCCTAGTCAGAGGTTAAGATTTAAACAGCAAGTAATACATTGGTTATTTCTGTACATCATTATCCTTTCAGTATTTATCACACTATATTAATCACATTATAGTAATTACTGTGAACACATTTTACCAGCTGTGATGCATTGGATATGTTCTGGGCAAAATAAGTATGTATCTAATGGGGCACTGAATGACTTGCATATGTGTGATTTGTCCTAGCATTATATAATGGAATATTAAATCATATGAGACCATACTGTATATTAATTTTACTTTCAAAATCACATTCCACTCTGAGGAAGGGATATTCTGAACACCCCAAAATGTTGGTGGATAGTAGGGTGTCACTTTGGCTAATGAAATTTAAATAAATATGTTTGTTCTATACATAATTGATGAGTGGTGACATTTTCCAATGTGCATTGCAGATATCTTTTGGCTTTCATAAGAACAGACTATTCCTTCATGAAGGTTTATGTTTTGCTCAGGGAGTATCCAGAATCCCCTTTTGTTAACATAATACCTGGCCAGGTATTATCTGGAGGACCAGGACAATCAGCTTGGAATATTGGAACCACCAACATTCAGTGGCAGGGAACATTTGCACATTGGACAAATATCCCATAGAGCTAACCTATGGACAAGTGGGGTATGGGCACTGGTACACAAAAGGACATTTAGATGCAATATGGATACTTTTGATGAACCAAATACATTTGCTGATAACAGGTATTTGCCCCTCTCCTCTTTCATACTGATGCAGACAAACTATTAAAGGATTTTCCAACAAGTAATACTTTTTCAGGAACCACAAGTGCAAGGAATCTTACCAATAGGACAGAACATTTGAAATGGCGGCAAGAAAGATATGAATGGCATGCTTTAACATTCACCCAATATGTAAGACAAAAAATAATCCCTAGGGGTTTACATACCTATCTAGAACCAAAACTGGAGTTCAATAAATTGGACCTAGAAAAAAGGTAGGACGGAATAAGAAATAAGGCATCCCATGACTTCATGCTTCTGTGTGGACACATTAATATCAGAGCTTAAAACTGTGGAGACAGAAATTAACACAACAGAGGGATCAATTAAAGAAAGACCACAGAGCAGGATTATCAAGCTTTTCTAGATAAGACCAATAAGATCCTAGAAGAATTTGAAGAAGCTATTGGAACACTAAGTTTCATAAATCTAAACGGCACCTGGTTTATCACCATAATGGTAAAGTTTATATGTGGACTAAGGAAAAGAGGAATTATACACCAAGCACAATTTGTAACTTAGATACCTCTGTCTGCTCCAGCAACAGTGATACTTATAGAAAAGGCCCTCCTAGATAACAACAAATAGTTTTCTTTGGGAGAGGGATAGAATGGAATCACAGACCAGACAGAGGAGGGGATGGAGGATATGGTAGACATTGGTACAGAAGAAGAGATGACTTGAGAGAGGGCCAATCTGGTATAAGAGGGCAGATAGCAGACAAAGAAACAGAAGGAGAACTAGAAAAAGGACAAAACAGGAAAGAAAAATAATGATACTACAGGCAGGGAACAGCAACAGGAACAACAGAAGGACAGGATGGAGACAAACTCAGGGAATCAATAGAAAATGTATCCTTAGTTTTCAATCTATCAGATAGAATTTTGGCAGATCAGGAATGGAATATTCTTTCATGAGGCTTCACATTCAGCCCGCACTGTAGGGATAATTTTCAGCCTAAAATTAGACCAACAATGATTTTCAGGAAACTTAGACCTCAATTTTTGACACAAAAGAAGATACTGTCATAGAGACTACAGGAGAACCAAACAAAGTGAACTGACAAGGTTTTGGGAGTCAAACCTACCTTTGCCAGCAGGATCTGTCACAGCCAGTATACAGACCTACTGTGGTATGGTGGAGACAGATCTAGAGAAATATATATGAAAGAAAGTAATCTAGATCACAGAAAACAATACAGTCCCCCATAGTAGAGTATGGGAATTTGAATTTGGAAAACAATACACATATCGTAATAAAAGTGCAGATAAAGGGGGATCAACTGTAATTCAGAATTACAGTGACTATAAATCTGAGTGCCTTAGACAACTGGGCAATACAGAGCATTATACTAGGATTTTAGACAGAACCCAATTAAACAGATAAAAACTATAGTGGATGAACTGCTAAAGGAAGGTAGAACTAATGAATGGATTATCGAGTGGGAGTTTAAAGCTTTGCAGTGCAAATATCCTAAGACACTAGTATTTTGCATGTTACCAAAGGCACATTAAAGCTTGTGCAAACCACCAGGTTGGCTCATAGTGGTGGGAATAGGCAGTATCCTAAAGTCTTTGTCCACATTCGTGGACTACCATATCAAGGTCTTAGTGGAAGGAACAAGGGCATATGTTAAAGACACCAATGACATTAGCAAGCTGATACAAGAATTGAATGATGAAGGACTGGGTTAAATAATTGCTTTGTGGTCACCTGGGACCTCAAAGATTTATATACCCAGTACTTGGTACTCGGTAGTATAAGGTAGAAGAAGGCTCAAGGCCCATCGAGATTACCTTCCCACACTTTGTGGGCAAGTTGAAGTTAGCCCATACCTCTATCCCTTATAGTGGGGAATTACAAGTGTTAAGAGACTTGCTGAATGAAGAGAGACATGATGAAACCCCACCCAGTGAATTTTTGGTAAAATTAGCAGAGGTGGTTCTGAAAAAGAATTACTTCATGTTTGAGAACAGGTATTTCTGGCACAATAAAGGGACAGCGATGGGGTCCACTATGGCCCTATCTTATGCTAACATATATAAACTCTTGAGGAAAGGTTTGTGTATTCAGGAGAGGAATCAGTTCTTGGTTAACATTATTCAATGGCAATGTTTTATTGATGACATTTTGGTTATATGGAGATGCACAGAGGACCATCTGGAATTGTTCCATGAATATCTGAACAGCTGTAGGGATAACTTGGTTTTCATCAAGAACCAGAGCAAAACATGAATACATTTCTGGACATCAACATTTTTATAACTAATGAACAACAATTTTGTAGCAGGCTCTACCAAAAAACATACAGATAGAAACTCTTTACTTCATGCTACCAGTTTTCACCCAAAGGGCAAATTGAGGACATGCCAATGAAACAATTTTTCAGAGTGAGGAGAAATTGTTCAAAGGAGGAGGACTACAGGAGAGCACTGAAGACATGACACAAGAATTTAAGGAAAGAAGCTGCAGGCCTGAAGTTATTACAATATCCAAGATGAGAGCAGACAACACACCCAGGGATGAACTCCTAAATATGAACAGGAACATTACAGAGGACATTACTTCTAGGAGGATAGTGTTCTCTACTCCGTATTCTGACAATACTGGGAATATTAAGTATGTTATTTTGAAACACTGGGATGTATTAATATCAATGAGGATGCCCAAACATTTTTCCAGGAACGCCCACTTACAGTGCCAAGGAAAGTTAAGAATCTATGAGACAGGATGATCCATAGTGACCACCCTATCTCAAAAGAAAACACTGGTAATTTTCTAGCAGAATTGAATATCAAGGGCAACTATCCTTGTGGTAGATGTGTTGTCCACTGTTCAACACACACAGATTAAAGAAATTCAAACCCAGCAACAGGTTCCAAAGTGAGCACGCTAATGATTTCATTAATTGTCAGAACAGAGAGGTGGCATATGGGATCAAGTGTCCCTGTGACCTCATTTATGTAGGCAAAACTGGGAGGGAGTTGAGAAAAAGGATAGGTGAGCACAAGTGTGACATGTAAACTGATAACCTTTCCTTCCCTACAGCTAGACATTTTAAAGCACGCAGATTATCCATTAGGTAGGGAAATGGGCAGACTAGATGGGCCAAGCGGTCCTTATCTGCGATCAGATTCTATGTTTCTAGATATCCAATACTTCATTTGACATTTTTTTGGTACTAAAAAAGTGACATTGGGCCATAGAGGGGAAGACTTAGACACTAAACTACTTACAAGAGAGTCATTCTACATAGATGTATTCAAAGCTACAGAGGTGATATCCAGTGAACGTAGTGACTGTGATTGAGCATTTTCAAAAAGGTGACTCAGTCTAGCGCCTATGTTCAGGGCTACCTGGCAGGGTAGCGACCGGATACCTGGGTGGGTGAGGTAGGGCAACAGGAATCATATGAGCATGTATGAGTGTGCACACATGCGGGGAGGAAGGGTTGGGAGGTATGTGGAGAAGGTGGCGGGCAGCTGCCGGGCTGGTTGGTGGCGTGGTGTGGAGGGTGGTCAGTTGGGGTTTGCAGGGTGCAGGGTTTGGGTCCGGCACTGGGCGTTTTGGGTTTTTGTGTGCTGGCAGGTGGCTTGTTTTTTTTTTTTTTTTTGAAGAATTTCACCCTCCCCCCAACATGCACCCCACTGGAGTTGAGAATACTTAAGTAGGGTGGGTGCAGGGGCACAGCCCACTGCATAAATGTAGATTCTGTCACCTGCTTGCAGTTCACTGTGAGTGTACATTGCTGTAATTCATTTTCGGCAATGTACACTCGCTTAAACAGTGATTGCTATTCAGCAATCACCATTATCTATAGAACCAAGGGGGTATGGACTGAATGGGGTATATATTGGTATCTGATCAGCCATATTGCTTTTCTTTAGGATGCCTCCTTCTGCCTTTTTTTCCACCCTCCTGAGGAATAACCCTCCATATTCAGGCTTCTATCTTTAACAAACAGGTAACAGGATTATATTACATTTTCACTTAATTAAATTTACAGTTCACCTACCTACCTGACTAGTTTGTTTCCTGACTGGTAGAGGCTAACATCAGAAGACCCTTTGTAAGTCCATGGTCTGCTGCTTATCACTTCCAAAATCCTTAACTATTTCATTTCTCCACCCTGCTCATTTTACTTGACAAAGGCTTGGCAGAGGATCATTTTCTCTAGCTATGCTCTGCCCCTCCCACCTTTTCTCTCACCTGCTCTATCTATCACACTTCCCTAACCTGTCTTTTTCCCCTCCTCATTTGTTTTCTTATTGATGAAAAGTGCTCATTTGGTAATTATCTGTCCTTGCACAAATGTCTTTGATACTTGACTGTTTATGTTTTCTTTTTTATTACCTCAACGTACTTTATTGTGCCACTCATTGTAACCTTTTTGCTTGTACTTAATTTGACGTGGAACCTTTGTAAAAGAGCCTTGGCTCAAAGGTATTAATTCCTAGAATACAATAAATAATAAACAATAAACCCCACCTCCCATGTACCAAACTTGGAATGTTTGCTTTGTAAAAATACTTCTGTCCTCCCTTTTCTGTATTATAAACAAATGAATAATATATACACAATTGACCTTCAGGTGAAATATGTTCACGTTTTAAGGGAGGTCTAGACAGATACAAGATAGAGAAGAACAATTGTGTTATAAATGAAATGGACTGTTTCCACAAGCATCTAGGACATTTATAATATATTGTAATATTCGAATGATATGTACATTTCATGGCATTTTAACCACATACTGGGAAGGATACTGACACTAATACTTCTAGTGAATATAGGAATTGGATAAGTGGGAGATAGTTTACCTAGTTTACATTATCCTGACAGGATGAGAGAATTAGATCTGAGACCCTTAGTGCTGCAGTGTACATATTGTTCTCAATTGTCACAGTGAGTGGAATCTGCAGGGGACGCACCAATATTTTTGGTTACGGTATCGCATCTAATTTAAAAGCATAATATGTTTGAACAGTGCATGAAGAATTTAGACATTGTACAGCGAAACATTTTAAATTTTGACAGATTCCCCTCTTATGCTTTCAAGCCACATAACCCTGATGTTGCAGTCAAATCCAGGGCATGGCAAGGGTCCACCCTCTCCAAGTCATCACGGAAGAGCAGTTGCAATGGCACCAGCATTCTAGTTGACAGCTGGTGTTGATTTCCCAGGGCATGTTCCCCTGATGGGAATCTATAAAACAGAACATGCCAGCTCAGCTCACTGCTCACTAACACAGAAAGCAGTGAGCCAGCAGTTTAAAGGTTTTAAACAGGTAAGAAGCATTTTGCTTCATGGAACCTCAATGCCCAGGATGTTTTTAAACAAGCAACAAGTAACAAGTTTCTACCATGTCTCTTTTGATGCAAATAAGAAAGGAGAGTTATAAAAACAATAAAAAGAACAGAGTGAATAGAAAAAAAAAAGAAATATAAGATTTAATGGAGGCATGGCAGACATTACCAAATGCTACAAAACTGAGCTGGTTGTGATCCAATGAAATGCCTAAGTGGTATCACTGAACTATGACTAGGCAGAAAGGCCAATTTAAGGTGAATTGTAGTTTTTATGTATGCTTTATTTTTCCTAGCCTATATAAAAACAGATGAAAAATGCTCTGTAAGTACTGCACAGGCTAGTTTCAGAAAATATTTAAAGTTGTTTCACTAACACATGGCAAGTATATTTTGTAATGTGTTAAAGTGAATGTTTATTTGTAGAACAAGAGAAAAATAAGAAAAAAAAGAGTTACAGTTAGCAACAGTTTTTTATGTTATTATTCTTTCAGTTTATTACATTATATTAATTACTATGAACACTTTTACCAGCTCTAGTGCACTGCTTATGTTCTGAGCCAAGTAGAGTGCATTATCCAGGGAGCACTGACTAACTTGTATATGTGTGATTTGGTTTACAAACATACGCATATACAAAATTGCTGGCAGAAAAAGGACCACAGGTCTATCAGGTCTGCCCGATTATTATGCAGCCTTTAGTTTCAGATTACTACAGCTGCTGAACATTATATAATGTGATATTAAATCATGTGATACCATATATTCATTTTACTTTTAGAATCACCTTCAACCCTAATGAAGGGGTATTTTGAAGCATTGAAATGTTGGTGGACAATAAGGTGTCACTTTGCCTCATGAAATTTAAATAAATATATTTTTTCTATACATACTTGCTGAGTGGTTGAATTTTCCTATGTGCATGTTGGATATTTTGTGGCCTTCTGGGAACAGACTACTCCCTCATATGAGTTTATGTTTTGTCCAAGGAGGATCTGGAATCCCCCCCCTTATTAAACCAACCCCTTCTACGCACACCACATGGGTTGGTAGGGTAGAGGAACTTATTGCATGGAGCACATTACAACCATGTTAGAACTAACAGTAGAAGAGCAAGAGGCATTGCGGGCAACATGGCAGGGTGCAGTGAGTGAGAGGCCAACAGAAGAGGAGAGGGGAGTGGAGGTGATGGGGCACCAAGATGAGGAGGTCTAAATAACTCTATATGAGACAGAGAAGAACTTGGGGGAGTGAATGTGGACAGAGGAAGCACAGAATTAATGTGGGAGGCATGGGGCCCCACACCCTGGGAATTCAGAAGGAAAAGAAGACACAGTGAAACATGCAGGACTGCACAGTTATGACAGTTACTGTTTAGTTGTTGTTACTGTTATTGTCAAATAATGCTGCATCATTGTCTTTTCGTTTTGCAAAGGTGGTGGTACAAACCAGTATAACATACAGTGTACAGTATAATTACTCCTGATAGAATCTTCCTGAGCTGTCTAGAATACTGATGTTTGAAAACGTACATTGGAGAATTGTAATGGCAGTCCATACATGTAATACCTGAGATACTTGATTGATTGTATTGGCACACTGTATGCACTTATGCTGCTTCTTAAATAAAGCTGAGTTTCAAAAACAGAGAAAAGAAAATTAAGTTTTATTTGCCCAAGTTCATTACTCCGGGAGCACCTTGCTAGGGTGGAAGCAGCACTTTTCCACATTTCATGTGTGATTTGCAGGTCAAGATCTGCTTTATAGTGTTTGGTTATTCCCTGAAAAGGTGAGGGAGTACACCCTAGCACCATCTTATAGTGTATAGTAGACCATTGTTGTGCATGGAAACCAGAGGTTCTCAAAGTGTTGTTCTGCTGCAGTTCAAAAGGGCACAGAATGTGATAATACCCTACTGCAGCAGAACAACATTTTGAAAACCTCTAGAGGTTCCACATGCTCACTACACAGACTGCACATCACTGACTTTAGCGGCAGAAATGGACAGATAAATGCTCCCGCGGCGACAGTCACATCGGAGCCTTACAAGATGCAAGATCATCCAGATATGAGGAAATGCAGGATCACCAGACATTTAGACTTAGAAACAAAATTAAAATAAAACAAATGAACCCTTACTCCATAGCCCTCTTGCTTAGCTAGCATTATGGTTGCCATGTTTTGTTTTTTTTAACCCTCCCAATGTACCTGCCAGCCAATAGGAAGTCGCGCTAGACACATAGCCATGCCTTCTCCTTAACAACCACTCAACAACCCTGGAAACCACCCTTTACCACGGAACAGTGCATCACACACAAAAAGTAAAAGGCTGCTAAAAAAAGAAGTGTAAGTGATTTTCAGTGGCACTATTCACTATATAAAATAGTGGATGAGCATCCTCATGCATAACCACCTTTTGTGCCACCTCGGGTTCTGATACCATTGTACCTTTCGAGCTTTGCTCTCGAGGTCTGCTGTTATCAGAACCCTCTGTGGCACAACAGGCTGGTTGTGCATGGATCCCATCCCTATTCTATATGTAGTATAGTGACAGACAAAGAACCTCTGTGCCAAACACTGAGGCAAGGGTTACCCAAGGGCATTTGGCTGGAAGCCAAGTTTCAAGAAACTACAACATCACACATGCTCCCACAATGCAAAGCATCATGGGCTGTATATGCAAATCACCACAGAATGTTATGCTGGTCCAACTTTAAGCAGAATTGCATGGTGCCGAAAGGCCTCTCACACAGTTTGCAAGAGTTCTAACAGAAGACATGAACCGTGTTTTGAGTCTAGCAAGGACTCATCAGTATGCCTCGTCTGTTTGACACCCCAGTGGAATGGACCAGCTACCCTTAAGGCAGTGTGCCTTGGATATATTGTGGTGAACCCATTAAAATAAAAACATTTAAAGACAAAAGAACCTCTGCGCAAACACTGAGGCAAGGGTTACCCCAAAGGGCATTTGGCTGGGAAGCCAAGTTTCAAGAAAATACAACATCACACATGCCCCCACAATGCAAAGCATCATGGGCTGCATATGCAAATCACCACAGAATGTTATGCTGGTCCAACTTTAAGCAGAATTGCATGGTGCCAAAAGGCCTCTCACACAGTTTGCAAAGGGTGCTAACAGAAGAAATAGACACGTGTTTCGTCCTAGCAGGACTCATCAGTATGCCTCGTCTGTTTGACACCCCAGTGGAATGGACCGGCTACCCTTAAGGCAGTGTGCCTTGGATATATTGTGGTGAACCCATTACCCATAGTGACAGAGGTTTCTAGTACAGCTGGGAAAGGTAGAGCTCCTCCTCCAAGGGGATAGGGCAAAGCATTTCATATACCCCCAAGCCCACCCATCAGAATCTGCCTTATGTGTAAGTAGGCAAATAGATCCCCAGCTTGCAGTCTCCATTCTTGTTGGAGTTCCATATAGGTTTTAGAAGATTAGAAGACTACCATGATACAATTGTGCAAGATATTTTAGTCAAGATTTTCCCCCTCTATGGAGTACCTGAGGGACAAAAACATTATAGTGAGATTGATTCTTAAAGGGATCCAGTTAAAACAGCGCCACTGAATTTGCACATCCAATTATAATGTGATCAAAACAGCACTTGAAAAAATAGCTAATCTGGCTAAATAGAGCTTACCTTAATAGCACCACTCGAACAAGCTGTGTCCCCTGTGTGCAGTAGTCAAAAAAGCTAAGTATTTGGCTGGAGTCCCCTCCTGAGTGCAATTTAACAGTACTCGAACAAGCTAGTTACCGATTGGTTTGGGACACACATAGGTGTAACACGTCCATTCTAATCATAGTCCCCAACCCTCTCCTAACAGTTCCTTCCGGAAGATAGATGCATAATGGCACGGTATGTTGCTTTATTCAATTTAATCTTCATTTCATGCAATAATAAAAATGTGCACATATGAAAATAACACCTCAAACCCAGCCACCCCTCTCATAAACACATCATTAAATTTTACGACAGTCTGCAGAAAGAAAGGCATGTTGTTGTGCTTGCAACTGGAAATTGTATGCAATCCCCCTTAAATACTGCATCCTGGGTATCGAATTGTACTCAGCAACAGTAACTTTGATGCACTTTGCTGTGTCTTTACGTTTCTTGTGAACTGCACTCACAGCAGACCCAGCAACCAAATGCTCCATCTCCGTGCTGTTCATGTGTTGCTCTCTCTTCAGAAGTTCAAAGAGCTTCCAGATAGAGGGGTGATGCACTCCTGCATGATGATTAAATGTCTGTGCCAGGCTTCAACAGCATTCATTGTCCTGGGGAGACCATTGGCAACTGCATCGTAGCAGTTCCACAGAGAGATTTGAAACATTGGTCTTCTTCACCCTCCCCCTACAAGTGGTCTCCCGAGCCACGTATCCTCAAAATAATGTACCAGGTTGGATGGTATCTCACCATTTCTCTAGTAGAACTCAGTCTGCATCAGTTCATTGAAAATAGCACACACATCAGCAACAAGCACATAGGCAATAACAAACAGCATCACGAACATTTAGTGCAAAGTTGGGATCAGTAGTGTAAGGGCCACAGACATCAGGCAGTTCCTGCACTTTTCTACACACAGCCTGACACATATGGAAAAAACACCCCCTCATTGTTTGAAAGGCTTTAATAGCTGCTAGCTCAAAGTCTGTAAGTATGGTCACAGGCAACAATTGGCCACATAAATTCTGCAATTCTGTAAGCACTTCCATGTAATCTGCTGCTGTTCACTTGTACATTAAAATGTACACAAGTGGAATGACTTTGCCATACCTGATAGCATGAATGGAGTATAGTTGAGTAAATATAGTGGGACAGCTCTTGAAAGTCCCGTCTGCAAACCAGTGCTCACTTATTTTCAGATGCTCCATGTCGACAGTGGTAGTGAATATCAGAATTCTATCACTACCAGGGCCACTGTCATACTGGAGGAACTTTTCATTTTTAATGCTGTGAACAAAGTCTGGTGGTATGTTGAGGGATTTGGCATCTGCTGGCTCTGGTAGTGGTTGGTCATGGGCCTTCCTGTTCCTTCTGATTGTTTGTTTTAAAAGTAGAATAGCAGGTAGTTGGGATGAGACCGAAGGAGAGAGTTGAGACAATGCTGCAGACACTATTTGGTGTGTAGTTTCCACTGTTGTGCCAGCACATTCCTTTATGTTTGCAACTGCTTCTTTTACAGCAGCTGTGGCTGGATCAGGGACATGATTGTGCTCACCAATGGATTTTAAAACAATCTCCCTCTCAAGTGCAGTCACGCTGTACGGTGCCCTTATCATATTCTAGGCACTTGTGGTATGTCTTTTCTGTTGTAACTCTCTCTCTCTCCTGAACAGAAAGACATCAAGAACTGCCGGATCTCCACCTTTTTGGCTCTTCAAAAAATGAACTGACATTTTCAGAGTATCTGAAGGGCTTGCTGGTAACTGCAGCTATATAGCAGTGCCAATTACATTGTAATTACATTACAATACATTACGCTGTAATTACCAGTCAGCTGTGTGTGACACCAAATGTTGTGTGTTATTGGGAAGTATAACAGTAGTTATTGTTGCATACAATTTCCATTTGCAACCAAGGTTTTATATGACAGTGCATGGATGTGTATGGCCAAGTGTTCAGTGACAGTGGGCTATACAGCAAAGTGAAACTCATGCTATTCTGTATGCAGCATATAATGCAGCGCTATAATGAGCATGTGATATTAAATACATGCAATATGATGCGTCTTGTGATTGCAATGCACATTTTAACATTAAACCATTCTTAAAGGCTACAGTTAATTCAGTTTGCTGTGACAGTGCTGGGTGCAATTTCATTACTTTGTGAGCCTGCATCCATATAGTCACTGTGTAGTTTGTGAAAGGATTTCCTACTTACGGGTGTTCTCAGTTTACTAAGTTTGCAAGTAGGAACCCTGTTTGGAAATCTACTCTTACCTCTTCTCCTTCTATGGCTACCTAAGTCGAGATTGGGCAGGGTCCTGTCCCATGGGTATGAAGGCTAACTGGGACCCCAAACTGTGTTAAACGTTGGGTAGTGAGTTTCCACCCTTATTCACAGGTAGTTGCAGTATGGACCTCTTTATTCTGGCTTCTTCCCCTGCCAGAGAAATTTATTGTCAGTCAGGTCTATTTTCTTGAAAAAATACAATGGAAGATTTGCAGTGAGAGATTGGAAGAGATAAAGGCACTTCAGAATCCACTTCTGAAGAAACCATCTCTTGACTCTGACGTCTTGGCAAATTATTGACCAATCTCCCACCTCCCATTTTAGGGTAGTTTATAGAAAGTGGCAGCTCTGTGGCTTAAGGCCCACACGATCTTTGACATCTACAAGCCATTCCAATCTGGATTTTGGGTTAGGCATAGCACTGATATGGCATTGGTCAGGGTACAAAATGACCTCTTCAGGCGAGAGATAGAGGAGACCAGTCAGTTCTCATTCTCCAGGATCTCTCCTCAGTATCTGACACTGTGGACCACATTGTGTTTCTAGATTGTCTTAGAGAGAATTGTGGACTCACCGGTACTGTCATCAATGGGTTTGAGTCCTATCTCACAGGCAGGATGCCTTGTGGAGTTCCTTAAGGTTCGATCCTGTCCCCGATGTTGCTCACAGTGTATATGCGGCCCCTGGGTGAGCTCATTAGATGTTACAGTCTGCGTTTTCACTGCTATGAAATGGTACCCAGCCGTATACTTCTTTTGCCCCCCGGGACAAGTAGAGTCATGGAGGTGCTAAATAGGTGTCTGACCAAGATCCAAGACTGGATGTCCTCTAACTGGCTGTGACTGAACCCCGACAAGACAGAGGTACTGATGGTTGAGCCTGGTCACCAGCATGATGTGGCTACCACGACTCTGGGAACAGGGTTGTCTCTTTGTTCTACTCCATTGGTGGCTGTTTCTAGAGTAAGAAATCTGGGCATTGTCCTTGATGACAGTTTGACACTTGAGTTTCAGGTGTCGGCCATCATCCAGAATGGTTTTCACCACTTAAGGAACATTGCTCAGATTAAACCCCTAGTTCCCCCTGGCCAGGGTTGTAGCCAGGAATTTTAAGCTTGTACTTAGGAACTGACATAACTTTTACCCTCTGCCCCATAAATAGAAACCAAAAAATGTGCTGCCCCATCTCACAAACATTGCCCCTCTCTGTTTCAGTCATTAACATGTAGTAAGCCAAAATACACCGACCGCACAACAAAACATTTGCAGCAAAGTCCATTACTGCAACAACCTCGATGTTGTCACTGTAATGCACTTCAAGGCAACATTTTGTGGTTTTGCTATTTCGGCCCCCTTACAAACAAACTCCGTCTCAGAGTTTGTATCTAAAAGTAGTGTGGGGGGGGTGAAGCCACTACTGCATGGGGGTGCAGGAGGCAAAGCCCCTGCAGAAAACACTCACTGTCGAAAAGCAAAATTTCATCTTCGAAATTCAGTGTGTCGCTGTGCTACACTTTGACAACATAGTTGTCAAAGCAGCATGGTACATCTATAAGCCAATGATCCAAATAGATTCCCAACATTTTACTTTATCTCACACATACACACACACCACCAGTCAGAAGTTGGCTGGCTTTTAGTTACAGTTTTAGGATACATTGTGATAAGCCTCTGTACCACATCATGGTAGCCAGCCTTACAGAGGTCCGTTCACACTAGCACTCATGCATGCATACTCGATCAGATCACTCATGCAATCATGGCCTCTAAATGTAGCACCTACACATCTTCCAAAGATCATTCACAGACTCACACTAAGACATCAAGGAGGGAAAAAACAGTTCTTCAAGTACATCAGGCACTGTTTGTGTTTGCTAACCTGGCCTGAGGCTCATGTTGCCACTGGATTTTCCAGATTTTACTGTACTCCACAGAGTACACTGAGTATGTCTGCTGACACCCATGCACCTGGCGACCTGCCAGCACTGGTGCATGCCTTTGTCACATCAAGACTGGACTATTGCAATGCTCAATACTTTGGGGTCAGTGGAGGGAACCACTGTCAACTGCCGCTAGTGTAGAACGCAGCAGTCAAGTTGCTGATGGGTCTTTAGAGATCAAGTCATGTGACCTTGGTCCTGTGTGATCTGCACTGGCTGCCTGTCAGATGGAGGAGTCTCTTCAAGGGGATTGCTCACCCATAAGGCCCTATACAGATGGGGCCTTGGCTATATAATGATCTCCTAGTCCCTGCTGCCCCAGTGCACTCCTCCACTCCTCACTGAGGGGCACCAAGTGGTTCTGAGGGCCAGGCTAAAACCTCAGGAGATCCAGGCATTTAGTGGTTGGCCCAGCCCTCTGGAATTCCCTTCGCAGACCACTGGGGGAGGCACCATCATTGGAGGTTTTTAAACAAAGACATACCACTTTAATTAAGCATTTTTTAATTAGCTTGTTTTACTGATTTTATTGTTATCTGTTTATTGGTTTTAATTGCTGATTTATTAACCCTGCTATTTAAGTGTTATCTTTATTATTATTGTATGTTGTTGAACTACCTTATAAGGTTCCCAGAGCCTCCAGGATTGGGTGCCATATATAAATAAATATTCACTTACTTACAGAAGTGTGCACATTTATAAAATGTATCTTCCTAATACTGATAGAGTCATTGAGCTCTGTCTTTCACATTCCTCTCTCACACTGGTAAACAGAGGGAGGACATTTTGTTTGTAAAGTAGAGGGAGCCTGGCTGGGATACATACCACCAGATACTTTAATGACTGCACCACTTGCAGTCCTGTGAGTGGGATACTCTGTACTGCCTATGTCATTTACCTGTTGGGAGGATCTCACTTTTATTCCACTTAATTCTATGACTGGAAAGTTTCCCTACTCCTCAGTAATGTTTGTATCTCTGTCAGCCCTTGGGTCAGGTCCTGCAACTGTAATAGCAAGTCACTGATGAAAAAAACATTTTTGTGGGACTTCCCCCACATCACATCCCCGGATATCTGAGTGGTGCCAGACAACCACTGCCAGAGGTTCAAGGGACATAACATTAAGTAAGGAGAAAGAGGGTAACAAGGGCCCATAGTTTATGATGAGGTGCCTTGGGGGACTAACACTTCACTTTAGGTTCACCTAGTGTACCCAACAAGGGTTTACCTATAGCGGTGCGACATCTGCTTCGCCAATATCCCCGACAGTGACAGCAGCAATTCCGAGTGTTGGCATTGCACTGTCAAGGATGTCTCATTGTTTTTATCGGGGAGCTGTGCCTCTGAATCCCCCATGTAGGGGGCTATGCCCCCCCCCGGTTTCTACATATCCGGGAGAGGGTTCAACACTGGGAGATGCACCGCTGGTGTCTGCAGGGAGCAGCACAACAACCCACCAATTTCAGGCAAAATCTGTCACTGTGTTGGTCTTTGAGGTGGCGATGTCACTCTCTGGTCGGTACACCCCCAACAAGGTTGCCCTCTTACTGGGCAAACATATATACTGCACTGTGGTATTTTGTTTTCTGTCTCCAGTTTTGTAATTTGATACTAATTTAATTCAGTTGCTGTGCCATGTTAATAGATATGGGAGTATTTCCTTTGATTAATTTTTATTGATGGTAGCATGTGAAGCAATTTAGATACCTGGGACACTCCTCTCTGAGGCATTGAACTTGTAAATTTGCCATAATTTAAGCACCTAATGATAGGGTGCTGAGTGGTTAGAGACATAATGGTCTTGATGTTGTAGGCAGACCTGGATATTATCACTATTACTGAGACATGGTACACAGGGAACCATGACTGGGACATAACTGTGCCAGGGTATGCTTTATTCCTTAAAGACAGGGTAGGAAAAAAGGGAGGTGTGGATATCTACATTAGGGAGCATATAAAAGCTACAGAAGTTCAGGGCATAACGAATGAAGTGTAGGCACTGTGGGTCACACTGGAAACAGGAAATAGTACTGCCATTCGAGTAGGTGTGATCTACAGGTCACCGGCACAGGGGAAGGATTTGGATAATGACCTAGTGGAAATCATCCACTAAATGTTCTGGGAGTGTAAATGGGAGAGAGAAGTGTCCTGGCATTCCCCCTGATGAGGTGGCTGGTTGAGCCATGAAGCACTCGGGACTTGATTTTCCTGGTTATTGCTGTTTTTTCATTTGAGGTGATGTTGACATGGAACAAGCAGTGAAGTCACAATAAAATTTCAATGATCACCCTGGTCCAAGAGTGCTACATTATCTTCTCTATGGTATTCATCTGTTTGATAGCACCAGGATTTACTGAGCACGCTTATTTAATTAGCTCATCCACTGGGCATCACTGCTGTGTTATCAGAGACATGGATATTCCTGCACTGTCATAACTAGTGTGAATAAGCAGATATTCTGAGACAGTTTTATACTGCTCATACAAGCGCTGTATCATATCCAGTGTACAGTTCTATCTTGTGATGACTTCAAACTCCATATGGTGCTAAAGCAGTTTGTTCTATATCTATAGCTGCCACAGCTGGTCATGGGGCCTTCCAGAACTGCCAAAGTGAGCACAGATTCAACAAGACAGAGTTAATGTAAGGTTACACAAGAAACTCCTGCACACCCTGAAAAATTCAGCATTGCTGATGTACTTCACAACACTGGAGCAAATATCACTCTCAATAAATCCTGGCTTAAGTGAATGGAAGGCACTCATCAATCACTGACAGTAGTAATGACAAGATATTATGACCAGTGTGTGCTACAACACTTAATTTTCAGAGTGGCATGTTGGTGAATACCAAAAGTGGGTAGCACACATGTTGAGTGCATAATATTAAGGGTTACGCTTTTGAGCGACTCAATGATACCACTCTCACTCAGAGCGAGTGGTGAAAGAGGTCGCTATATCCTGTATAGCGAGTATAGCAAGGAGCTATACTTATTAGTACAGGATATATGATCCTGTGTGGCCAGTTGTAGCCAAGCTGCTCACATAGTGTAGTGGTGTGCACTACTGCTTGCAATGCTAGCAGACCCAGGTTCAGGTCTGGCTACAGGGAGAATTTTTTTTTTTGTTTTAATTTTATAACCTGCCCCTCAGTCTGCACCCCCCTTGGAGTTGATTATTTTACTTTGGGAGGTGCGGGGCACAGGGGGCATAGCCCCACACATAAAAAAAGTTTTGTATCGGCAGATTTAAAGTATTGTAGCAACCGTCACTATTTGTGACAGTCAGGGTACAATATCAGGCGCTCTTTGACCACAGGCTCTTTTGTGGTCGTTTTATGTGATAGGTGGTCTTTCAGACTCACCTTCATCACATAAATACCCAAAAGGGTTGCTACCACTGCAATTGGCTTAGTGCACTTGCTCCTGACCCTGAGTGAAATACTACTGCAAGCACATCAGTGCCCAGTGGGCTGTAATACACATATAAGAGCTACCAGCTGTTTGCCCACTAGTCCATGCATCCATGCTAAGGTGTATGTATGTGAATGAAGAATGCCACAGGGCATGGATTAATGCATGTGATGCTGTCCCATACAGTTGTGGAATGGCATGCAGTGAGCAAGATGTTGATGTTTAATCTGCCATTTGGGACAGCATGGGCCATCAACTGCCAAAACCCCTCATTCGCAACAAAAGAGTATGGTAGAAGATCCGTTGCAAGCATTTAGTAGTTGTTGCATTCAGCTCATGTGCAGTGACATGATTGGGCAGATATTTTGCATGTCACTCAAACATGCTTGGTATTGTAAGCCGTACCTTTCTTGGGGAAGGGTTAATAAACCACTGGACTCATGGCTGCAGTGTCAGTGGGGTAACATTTGGCTCCTACAGCTACACGCTTGGTGTTTAGAAAATCAGTGATCTTGAGGTCTTCTTCACTGGTGTGATGTTTTACTGTTCAGGGGTGGTTCTTTTCAACTTGCTGATACGGTTTACCCACTAAAAAGCCCCACAATTTTGGTTCCTCTATATAGTCATCCTTAACCTCCTGAGCCTCATCCTCCTCCTGGGAAATTTCAAGACTTAGACCTGCGTTGAGATAATGATCCCCCTGCACCTGTACCAGCTAACTTCTGATGTTGAGTACAGTGTTCAAAAGCAATGACTTTAAGTGTGCGTGTTGTCCATAGGTGCCTACATGACTGCCCTTTTTCTCCTGCTGACATGAGCTTGACAATGATGACGTATTGCCTCTGTCTCACCCTCTGGATCAAGTACATAGAAATTCCAAACTAGGGATTCGGAGGCCCTTGCTTTTACATGGGGCAAGGAAGGAAATGGAGTGACAGTGATTGGAGCAGTGAGGATTTGTGTGGTGCTTTGCAAACTTCTGCTTGCTTTTTTGAGGCACTGCGTGTGCTGTGCTCAACACCAGGAGTTCAGCGAGGTGTAGGATTAGGGAGGACTTTAGGGTTTGTCTTAGATAGTACAGGTCTCTGAAATAGTGCCATCCCTCATCAGTGCCACCCCTCCTCTTTTTATTTCTGATTTCCACAGAAGATCCATATCATCATCATCATCACTGACACTGCCCTTGTCTTCCTCCATATCTGTATCATCCAATTCTCCATCCTTATCACACATTTTTAATTTCTGACTACTCATCTGCCTCTTCCAACTCATGTACCAAACCTACTACATGGACACGCTCATCAGCATCCCATGACTCTTGCAAACAGGGTCAGTGCTAGCAACCACAGTAACACCCACACTCTCTTCCACCTTAATCACTTCTATCATTTTGACACCTTGTGTACTGCTCTTCTTGCTGCATCCTCCCCCAACCACTATGGATGCCACAACTGTAGCTGAAAAAACTTTGCCACACTAATGTCATCACAGCCACCTACTGCTGTACAACTACTGTAACTTACACCCCAAGACACAGAAACATAGAAACATAGACAATTACAGCAGAGAAAGAACTACAGTCCATCCAGTCTGCCCGAGTTTCCTAGTTAGCTACGGAACCTACTGTCACTCCAGGGTCTTATCCCACCATATCTTTCCCTCCATTCCCATCCCAGCTTCTGCTGTCCTGAGCAACCACTATACCCTTCATTCTATCCCAACTGTGCTTGAACCCACCCACAGTTTTAGCACCCACCACTTCAGCAGGCAGACTGTTTCATGGCTCCACAGAAAGTCACTGATGATAACTCCAAGATTCTGTTTCTTGGCCGTAGTGCTAAGTCTCACCCCACCCATCCAGTGCTCTGTTCTGGGGTTTTCCCTAGGTGCATTACCTTGCACTTTCTGGCATTGAATTTGAACTGCCAAACCTTAGAACACCCCTCTAGCTTTTGTACATGACTCTGCAGTTCCCAGATTCCCTCATCGCTAGCCACCATCCCACAAAGCTTAGTGTCATCTGTGGAGAGACACAGCATGCCCCAGACACCCTCACCAAATTCTCTAATGAAAATATTAAAGAGGACAGGTACCAGAACAGATCCCTGTGGTATCCTGCTCATGACCTCCCTCTCTTCTGACTTGACTCTGTTGACTACAACCCTCTGCTGCCTCCCCTTCATCCAGTTACCTACCGCATTTACTATGACCTTAGTTGCACTGAGATCCTACATCTTCTTCAGCAAGTGACTGAAGCACCAAATTAAAAGCTTTGCTGAAGTTAAAGTAGATCAAATCCAGAGCATGGCCACAATCTAATTCCCTCATCACCCAGTAAAAGAAAACTATCAGGTTAGTCTGACAAGACCTCCATGCCACAAATCTGTTCTGTTTACTATCCTGGAGCCTGTTGCTGTCAAAAGTAGTCCACTTTGACCAGTGACTCCATCAGCTTCCTTACAGTAGAGGTAAGACTGACAGGTCTGTAGTTCCCTGCATGCTTCTTGTCTCCCACCTTATAGAATGGAACTATGTCTGCCGCCCTCAATCCTTCAAAACTACACCCCTCCTTAGAGAACTGTTGAACAGACCTAACAGGAGTTCAGCCAGTTCTGCTGCCATCTCCCTGAGTAACCTCAGATGCAACCCATCTGGACCCAGGGCTTTGTCTGTTTTTAGTGCTGCCAGCCCTTTCTGAATTCTTTCACTTGCAAATATTGGCTGCCTCATCTCCAGGACCCTGTTGGTGGCTGCTTTGATGCCACTCTCTGTCAAGGTTTCACTGTTCTCTTTAATGAAAACTGAGCTAAAGTAATCATTGAGGATGGCAGCCCTTTGCCAGGCTTCTCTATCCCTCTACCCTTACAATTCCCCCTTCCCCCATTCTTTCTTCCTTTTTTCCTTAATTTATTGGAAGAATGTTTTTCCCACTCTTTGTCCGCACCTCAATATGCAGCCCTGTGTCTGCTTTTGCCTCCCTAACTGCTCTCTTTGCCTCCCTATTTTTCGCTATGTATTCTCCCTATTCTTCCTCCCACTGCTTCTCTTTATACTTGTAGAACACCTTTTTCTTTACTCTCACCATTTCCTGGACTCTTGTTGAGAACTAAAATGGTCTCTTAAACCTGTTCTTTTTGGTTACAGTACTCATGCATAACTCAGATGCCTCGAGAATGGCTCCCTTAATTGCCCCCATTTCTCTTCCACCACCCCATGTTGTCCACTTCAACTAACTTTTCCTTGGCCAGCTCCCTCAGCCTGTTGAAGTCTGCCCTGCTGAAATCCAGGACTTCAGTTCTTGATTGGAGTTTTCTGGACCCAAGAGCAAGTTCAAATCAAAGGAGTTATGGTCACTGTTACCCAGTGGCTCCCCTATTCTCACAGCTCCAACCACCTCTGAATTGGTGAGCACCTCATCGAGAATTGCCGTCTACCTGGTGGGTTCCTTAACTAGCTGTACTAGCATACAGTCCCGGAAGGCATCCAACAAGGCTTGACTTCTGATGCTCCTGGCCACTGGAATATCTCAATCGATGTCTGGCAGGCTCAGATCACCCAACAGTGCTACTTCTCCCTTTGCCATCCCTCTTTCAAGTTCTTCCCTGAGCTCTCTGTCATCTTCTCTGCCCCTGCCCCAGAGGGCTATAAATCACCCCCAAGTGCAGTTTCTTGCCTGAGGTTGCCATAAGTCACATCCACAGCAACTCAGTCTCTCCATTACTACCCTGGATGCACCCATCTTCTGCCACCTCAATGCTCTCCTCCCCCCTCCACCTGTTCCTCTATCACTCCTAAACAATGAGTACCCAGGGACCATCAGGTCCCAGTCATTATTTTCTGAAGCCCTCATTTCTGTGATGGCCAGTAGGTCCACCTCAGTGTCCACCATCAGCACCTGGAGCTTGCTGATTTTGTTACGCAAGCTTCTAGCATTAAGGCATACCCCCTTCCGTCTGAACCCCTGATCCTTCCTTGCTACTACTGCTGCACTTTCCTTGTCTGCGTGTTTTTTTTAGTGTTTGAACACTTTGCATTACCCCTCTCTAATGTCTCCTCATCTAGTCTAGTTGGAGTTACATCCCCCTTTGCTCCTGCTGTGTTGCTACCAGCCTCCAGATGTGGGGGGTACTAACTAGGATCACCTTCCTCTCACCTGCCACCACGGTTCCCTAAGTTTCAGCCTCCCTCACAGTCAGTTTAAATGTCAGATACAGATGTTGAACTTCTGCTCCAGCACACAGGTCCCCCTCTCTTGTCAGGTGAAATCCATCACCCTTGCAGAGTCTCCTATCCCAGAAGGCCCACCAATCCCCCCAAAAGTGGTACCCCTTCTCCTGACACCATCCCTTAAGCCACCTGTTAAACTTCTCAGTTACATCACTCCTTATCCTATCTTGCTTTCTCTCCCTGCCCCATACGGGGGGGGGAGGGGGTCTTTGGAAAAAGCCAGGGGAGCTGAGTTTTCCACCAATCTGGCCCTAGTCTACAGAAGTTCTACTTCACCATTGCTATTGACTGGTTCACCAGATCATTGATATGCAGTTGTACCAGCACCCCAAGCTCCCTCTGCTCACTCTCTGCCATTTTCCATAACCTGTTTGAATCCTTGATGGCTGATGCACCAAGAAGGCACTAGACCATCCCCATCCCATTCAACCTCTCTTCCATCTCCCTCTCTAGGGCTAGTCAACATCCTTATGGCTACACCTTCCCACTTCCCTCTTCCACTCCACATTACTCTCTATCCCCCTGGATAAGTGTGTCTCTGGGGGAGTGGGGATGTTGGGGGGGCTCCAGCTGAGCTGGAGATATTTCTACTCTTGCTGTCACCAGCTGAGCCTGGAGCTCTGCCATGGTCCTGCAGATGGGGCAGTGCTCCCTCCTCCAGAGCATACCCATAGAGAATAGCACCCCACTGTTACAACAACTGACTGTCTCCCCTCTGAACCCCATCCCTATACAAGCCATTGACTGAGGCTATACCTAGCTGATGTGTTTTTCTAACAGAAGGTTCACTGTTAACAAAATACTAAGTCAACTCGCAGTGCTCACCTGGATAGGGTGCAACTGTTAGGCTCAGTTATAGCACAGGAAACAGGGATAAAAACTACCTTGTTGTGCTCTCCTAGATAAGATACAGCTGTAAGACCCAACTGTAACACAAGTACTAAATTAACTCATGCAGCTACACCCAGATAGGGTGTAACTGTAAGACTTAACTATAACACAAGTACTAAATGAACTCATACAGCTACAACTAGTTAGTTTGCACAGACAGCATGCTGCTGCAGACTTAATCATTTTTACCTGCAGCACCACCCTTTTGCCCCAGTGAAGTTGCTGCCATCTTTGCCATCTGCGCTGCACCTTTCTGTTTAGCAGACCACCTACTAAGCCCACTCATTTTAATATAAGTCATGCAGATGCGCTCACAGCCATGTGTTTGAAATTCGCACAGTTAGGTCACTCCAGCTATAGAGCAGATATATAAATCTGACTGACTCACAAAAATACACCAGAAATAAAGAGAAAAGAAAGCCAAACAGAAAAATGCACACATATAAATACAACAAATATTTATAAACTAATCCAAAAAGTTCAGGTAGATTGAAGTCAGAGCAGCACACAACACTTCCCTTGAGAGATCAGTATTACTGATCAAACCAAAAGGAATGAAAAAGAACTTATTGAACTAGTAATAAAAATATCAACATTTTTATAACCCAGTGACCACAAGTTAGCTTTCAGCAGCTGCATGTCAGAGCACTATCACTTTCAGAACAAATGCATTCTAAAAAATGTAAAGTGGCAGTGCATGATAGCATTAAAAATTCTGAGCAGAACTTTTTTATTTAGTTTAGATTGCTTCATACCTCCTGACTTGTATGATACCCTTTTTTTTTTCATGCTTTGAGTCTACTTTACCACATTTTTTACAGTTGAAATAATTAAAGGAGCACTCCTTTTAATATGGCGCAGATCAGGTTTTCATCGGTATTCTGTGCTGTTTTTGAACACGCATTGTTTAAAATCACTTTTCATGTGACTATAATGAACTAGCATGCAGTGAACACTGCTCCCTAACCTTATGAGACAACAGGTGTACAAAAACAGCTGTGAATACTAATAAAAACCTGGTCCAAGCTATATTAAAAGGAGCACTCCTTTGCACCAGTTATTATTTTCAAATGTGAACATAAGTGCTAAAGCAGAGTCAAAATTGCAAAAGAAGGGTATCATACATGTATGGAGATGAGGGGCAAACTAAAATAGAATAAAAAGGTACAATTCAAAATTGTCACCTCTATCATGTACTGCTGCTTTAATATGGAAACAGAAAAAATGACTTGACTTTAACACACTCAAGTCATTATCATTTATAACAATTAAGTCAACTCAGTAAGCTTGGCAGAGCCTTGTCACATGAACACTGAAATCCTGCTGAGAAAAATAATGATGAATAATACAAACTGAAACTGCAGATAAACATCCTGCATTGGCAGACTAGTCAGTGCAGTCAGACAGCATCTCCCTCAACAGAGCTCAGCTGTGCTGATTCAAAAATAAGACAAAAAAAAAACTTTTTTGAAGTTTATATTAAAATAAAATTCCACTAAATACAACACACTAGATGCACAATCAACAACAGATCATGTCTGTGATCAATTTAAGCCAAACAAAGCACTTTACAGTGATTTATCCAAGTGACTGGAGAGACACCACTAGGGATAGACTTACAGTATCTTCTGTACTCCCAATCTAGGACTGCACTGAAAACAGCCTCTACATGGTTTACATGCAGTTTCCAGTACCATGTCACCTGCAATCTCTGCAGTTACATGACGTGTTATTTAATTTTAGCTTCATAGTGGCTCTTTGCATGTTGACTTTACCCAAGGCCATAAGAACTTTGCTGGCAAATTTCTCAATTCACAAGTTTGTGAAGTGGGCCCCACTTTATAAAATGTCCCCTTACTATGCAAATTAACTTTGCAAAGTATCAGACCTTCACAAATTAATTCACAAAGTTAATTCTATGAATTGCATATACCTCTATCCATTGCTAAGGTTGCTACTTATGTATTTTTGCAAATAACCTATAATTTTCTCTTTTTCTCCTTGATCATTGACTCTCGATCTGCACAGGGTGGACTGCCTACTATGGATTTCAAAACATTTCCTTTTACTACTTTGTGTCTGCCATGGATCAATATCTTGTAGCTGCCCTGCTTTCTTTGTTTATCATGGTCTTGCCCTCTTTTTAAAGTTCTTTCCTCAGATGTTTTTTACAGTATACAGTATATAGAGGCAAGGTATATCTGACAAGGCAATAAGAAACAATGTAGGTAAATCAGAACATGACTGAAATTGCTTTGCAGTTGCTAATGTTACACCTGAAAACATCTAATTGTCATCAGAAGAATGTACAATGTGATTTGTCCACTCACAATGGAATCTGAACCACCCCTATTTGAAACAAACTAGGGTAAGAGCCAAAATGGCTGCTAATGCAGTAACCTGATAGGGAATATAGAAGTAATGTGTGGATTGGATTATTTCCTCAGTTTGCAGTCGTGGTTCCAGGAGGAGGACGTGTTTTAGGTCAGAGACTTGATGCACATCACTGAACTGAATCTAGGTAAGTGAGGTGTGTGTGGGGGGTGCTGAATGTGGGGTTGGGGTAGGGGTAGGGTTCAAGAGACAGAAGATGGACAGCTTTCTTTATTTCAGGGAAATTTGAGGAACTGGACTAGGACATGGAGGGAAGAACTGGGAGGTGGGGGGTACTTGACAGCAGGAGCGACCATCAGTAATCAGTGAATTCAGTCAGGATAGTTTTGCTGCACATGGTTCTGAACTTCAAGAGCCATACAGTATATACATAATTTATTTTTGAGGAATTGTGTATCCATTTCAACACATAGCAATGCACCTACATTAAAGTTATGAAGGAGTCCACTGATGCTCAAAGTATTTGCAAATGATTCATGGAAAATAGTCTGCTTTACAAATAAGGTTATATCATCATTCAGTTTCAAACAACCTTTATCAGCTTTCTTCGCCAACAGTTTAAGTATGTTTTAAAGATCACTGGCAAATGTGTTTTATGGTTTGTGTGTTTTGTGCCATTTTTCTGTGTTTCTGGCTATCTGGCAGTAGTGCAACCAGTCTGAGAACTGATTCTACATTGTACTCACATTTGTCAATATATCTTGTCTTTCAGCATGTTAGATGCTTTCTCTTTCACATTCAGTGTCTGGCTAAGCCGTCTGGTGAAACAGCACTGACAGCGTATCATATGAGGTACTAATTAGCATAATTGTCTCTATGGAGATAGTTGCTGCTGGGTGTAAACTCAGGAAGGTTGCCAGAATAGTTGTGAGCTTTTTAATCAAATGAAGTGTGCCTGCCACTTTCTCAGAGTGGAACATTTGCTTTGAGAGGTAAGGTCAGTGTACTGAGATGCCAGACGAGAGCGAGGCTTCTCAGAATATTTGTGTGTGTACTTCCATATTGCCATATTCATTTGAACCCCCTGCCCACTGTGTTTGATAGCGATGAAACAAAGATGACTGAGAACACAGCAGAAAAGGTTCAAATGAATATGGTAATATGGAAGTACACATATAAATATTCTGAGAACCCCTACTCTCGTCTGGAATCTCAGCACTCTGACCTTTAATCTCAAAACAAATATTCCACTCTAGTTTACAGCAATTTTGGCAACCATCCTGAGTTCACACCAGACAGCAACTGTCTCCATAGAGACAGTTATGCTAATTAGCACTCCCTATGATATGCTTACAGCACTGTTTCACCAGATTGCTTAGCCAGACACTGAGCATGAATGGGGCAGCGTTTGACACACTGAAAGAAAAGATTTACTGACAAATGTAAGTACAATATTGAATCGATTCCCAAAAAGAAGAAGCAGGGAATGGAGCTCAGCATCACTGATGCACAGACTTTGTTCCAGGGCAGGCATCTGTGTCAGGTCAGGAGCAAGACAATAGTGTGGAGGGGGGTGAGAGAGAAAGAAGCACACTGAAATAGTGCAGAAGGCAGGGGGGAGAAAACAATTGCGCTGTACTGACTGGAGATGATGTGGAGAGATGTGCTTCAACTCCACTCTGTGGAAGGAGACAGATGTGCAGTCACATGCTATCAGTGCCCCCTTTTCAATGTAATTGCACTACGTCATGCATGTCTCTTGCTATGCAGCCATAAAAAAGGACAAATATTTTGAAAGAAACTGGTTCCCATGTTGTAGACATTTTTTGTCTTCTTGTGGAGTCTTGTGGATGTTATTGACCTATTTATTTATTTGAAAAGTATCTAGCTTGCATAATTTTTTTCCTGTTTAAATTAAGTTGAATGTCTATTGTAGCAACTTGCTTTCTAATGTTGTACTTTTTTATTTGACTCTATCTGTATGGATAGCAATAAAATCTAATCAGCTAAAGGGGCCTAGATGAGCTAAGAAAATGAGATTAAAATTGTTGCAAGAGGCAGACAAGCTGACCCTGGTAGGTAATTACAGTCCCTTTTTTCTTTATATGATGAGACCCCCTGGTCAGTTAATGAGGAAACTTCAAAAAAGCTCAAGGTCTTTCATGTCAGGAGACTGCCCTAGCCATGTAGGGACTCTCTGCAGAGGTAGATGTGGCTCAGAATAAGGAGAGGCAGCCTGAGTCCACAAAATTCAAGTTCTCAGTTTAGGCCAGCTTTCCAAAGAGGTGGTACCTCCTGGAAACAAATAAAGTGTCAAATCCATGATGCCAGAGTGGTGACATATTTGATGATGCAGCATGGGGTGCTGGCAGCTGAAGGTTTTTGAGTTATATGCCTGGCTGTAGCAAATCAGTCTGTGTTGGGGCTTCATACTTGCACCATCTAAGTGTTGGAGTCTGACATAGCTCACTAAAGTTATCCTGTGTGGTAGGATTCTTTCTACGCTGTTAGTTTTAAGAAACTATAGGCAGCTTTTTCTATTTGTTTCTTCTGAGGTGTAAAATCCATTTCTTTTTAATTTCTGTAGTAACCGTACAATTCCTATAGTATTGTGTACTGTTGTATCTTGTAGACTGTGTAAATATTATGAAGTAGTAACTATTATTTTTATATACTTCATGCCTTTCTGACTTGTGACTAAATCTTTTGGGGAATCGATAACTGCTATTATTGACAAATCCATGATTTGTCTCTGAAGAGGGAGAAGATGGCTTCAGTTACCATATTCTAGAACTAAAGTGTTTTCTCAGGAATGAGTGACAGGGGAAGGCTATTTGCCTTTAGCCAAAGGAGCACTGTATTGTGTGGGCAGTGGCTCTAGTGGGATTCAGAACAAGAAAGTCCTGAGGTAAGAGAATCACTTCTGAGTGGTTGCAGCTACCGAGGTACCCTTACAGGTGCTGAAGGGTGAGAAACTTGGCAACCTGTTGCAGACTGCCTCCTGTGTATAGATAGGTTGTGACACCTATTAAGTATAGCAACTGAGGTTGCAATATTCTGTAAAGGCAAAGAATTGTATGTTACAGTATTTAAGAGAGCTTCCATTATCTGCTACAGCATAGATCATGTATACAGTACCTTATTATTTAACAGGACCACTATCCCTTGATAATACTACATGGAATATAGCAAAACACTGGAACTTTATCGGTGACCAGTGACTAATATGAATTATGAAATGGCTAGTAAAAATCTAGTAAGCTGGTTGACTGAGGACCACAGAACATAAGTCCACTATACCAGCACAACAGCACTGGTAAAAGAGTCATTACTTATTCCAACCTTTTCACCCACAGAATCACAGCACTACCTAAACGTAAGCTCAAAATGCTCATAGTAGAGGATTTTAGGTTCCAGTGCTGTCAATCCAGCATTTTTCACAAGCACTAAAATTCACACACAGAAAAAAATATATAAAAAGATACCCACAGTGATTGTTCCTGCCCTGGCATCATCGATCAATTAGGCCCAAAATAAATAATCTGTGCTCAGTCTAAAGCCAGCATATATTGTCCATGCTGTTTACCTTTAAATATATTTACATCTTCACTGTTTCTCAGAGTTTTACGATTCAGTCATATTCTTTCACAGAGATTCTTTCCTTTACGGCTGCTTTGTTGCAATTTCTCTCCCAGCTTCAGACTGTAGCCAGAGGTTACTGGTGACTGTGCACTGAAACTCCTGTTGAACGCTGCATTTTCCAAAAACAAGTTCAGGTCAGAGTCAATACGAATGATCAGAGCTGTTACGAGTGCTGGAGTGCGCCATGCCCAAGATGGCGGTGCTGACAGAACTGCACATGCGCGATACTCGTGCATGCACAGTTTGAGTCAGCACCACCATCTTGGGTACAGCGCCCATCATTTCCGCGGTTGTGGAAGTAAACTATTACCCAGTGAAGGGGGCTTGTTTATGCAGCCCGCGAATGAGTGGACATTAGCCAGAGTACTGTGGAAGCACACTGAACAGCGGTGTGGTCACGTGCTTCCACAGTGCTCTTTTAAAGATGATTGAATAATATCTGCGGAGTTCCGCCACCCAGCCATAATTAGGCAAGTCACTGACCACACTGCCCTCCCCACCTAAACTAAAGGAACACTCCTGCTGAGTTTTTTAAGGCTCCTAACCCATGGCGCACTCTGTTCTGTAAGTGGACTTGTGTAAATCCCCCCCTCACCCCGTTGCATGTTAATGCATATTGGCCCCTCCCCTATCCACTGTGACTACTGAGCAGAAGTATTCACTTAAAATTGTAGCTTTTTCTTGGTCTTCAGCTGCACAATCCCCCCTGCTGGTTACCTGATCTTCAGTATACCACCCCTTATAGTCCTCTTTTTGCTCATGTACCTGAAGAATGTCTTATCCCTATTTTTGACCTCTTGGGTGATCCTTTCCTCAGTTTAATCCTTTGTTGTCCTTACCCTTCTTCCAGCTTCCCTTTGTTTCTCTAGATATAACTCCCTGTCTGCCTCAGTTTCATTCTCCTTGCACTTTCTCAAATCTGTTTTTTTTTCTCCTTACCACTTTAGCCACCTCCTTTGAGAACCACAGTGGCCTCTTTCTCCTCTTACCATTGCTTATTAACTTTAAACATCTTGTCATTACCTCAGTTATTCCCTCCTTTATTCTATTCTATTCCATTGTGCCTTCACCCCCCAGCTATACCCCCTTCAAGGTATTTCTTAAGGCAGTCTCCCATTTCTCTAAAATCTGCTCTTCTGAAGTCCAGGATTATCATCCTAGTGTGTTTTTTGCCCTGTCCAATCCATATGGCAAACCACAGTGTGCAATGATTGCCTGAATCCAGGAGGCCACCACTGTGAATTCTGCAATGCTGTCAGTGTTTGTAAGTACCAGATCCAGCCATGCTCCATCTCTAGTGGGATTTGTAACCAGCTGCCTGAGAAATGCCCCTTGCAGGGAGTCTAAGAAGACCCTGCTCCTAGTCACAGCTGCAGCCAGGATGTTCCAGTCAATCATCCAACAGATTAAAGTCCATGATTACTACTTCCCCTTTGCTTGCCATTTTGCCTATGGCTTCCCCAAAAACTATGCCCAGTTCTCCCTCAGGGTTGATGGCCTGTAAACCACCCCCACATGTATATAGGTCCCAGACCCTGATTCTAAGCCAGCTTAAAGAACTTCTAGCCCTTCCATTTCCTTGCTATGTCCTTGTATTTCCATGGCCTTTATACTTGTTTGTTTTGTTTGCTTGTTTTGTTTATTTAAAGTGGTAAGACCATGGACCAATGACCCATTTTCATGAGTGACCAGTATACTGTCCTTTACATATAAAACAACCCCTCTTCCTCCCTGCCCTATCCTGACAAAACATATCATAACCCAGTATGGTCACCTTCCAGCTGTGGTTACTGGTGCACCATACTTCTTTTATGTCCACCAGATCCAGGTCCACCTCCATAATGATAGCCTCAAGGAGAGGAATTTTGCTTCCTAGGATCCTTGCATTGGTGCACATGGCTCTCCACTCCATCCATCCCTCCCTGCCCCTACTTTGCCCTCCTTTCCCGAGTCGATCCTTCACTCTTCCCTTTTCACTGGTACTGTACTTCTCCTTTTTCCTCCCTCTGCCCACCCTTCCTAGTAATTTTCCCAGCCTTAGTTCCACCTCTCAACTCACACATCCCTTCCCCCTTGCCCCTACTGCACACTACCCCTGGGGAATTTATTATCCTCTGTCTTTTCTTCTCTGCTACTCCATTATCTGGGGGGAATACATTGCCTCCCTCTTTTCTTTATGCCTCAAACCTTGGCTAGTTTAAATGCCCATCTAAGCAGCATTTAAACGTTTCACCCAGGACTGCTATTCCTCTCCTGGATGGATGGAGCCCATTGCCTTTGTACAGGCCTTCATCCCTCCTGGTAGGACCACAGTCCCCAATGAAGCCAAACCCTTCCTCAGTACACCGTGCCTTAAACCAGTCATGTGGTGTGTCCACTCATCCCCCCAACCTCGCACAGGTAGCACCTCAGCAAAGACAACCATGCATGATGCCTGCTTCAGGCCTCTCCCCAGCTCCCTATATCTATCCTGCACCATCCAGCTATGTTCCTGTGCCAGGTTATTTGTCACCAGATGGGCGATGACATCTAGTTCCCCCTCCTACCCCACAGTCTTACTGATCTAAAGGACCCACTCCCCATCCCTCTATGTTGAAGCACTGGGTAGGCACCTCTCTTCCTTCCTGCCCTTCCATAGTATTCCCAACACTACCCTCTGATGAATGAGTTCTCTTTCTCTGGAGTCCTCTTCTTCATAGTTTGGGGTCTGTGCTCTGAAGAATCCCCACATCCTCCCTTGCCACTACAATGGGTGCCTCATCTTGGCAGTCCCATCCTGCCAGGGTGGCAAAACAGTTCTTCAGTGGCACCAGCTGAGGAATATATTCCTAAGGGTAGAATTAGTGACACCACTGACTACCCGCGTTAATAAATCATGGGAGGATGGAGTGGTACCTGAAGACTGGAGGAGGGCAGATGTGATTCCACTTCACAAAAGTGGGAGAAGGACAGAAGCAGGAAACTACAGACCTGTTAGTTTAACCTCAGTGATTGGGAAAATGATGGAATCACTTCTGAAGGAAAGAATTGTTGAGTACCCAGAGGCCAGAGGAGCACAGGACCCAAGGCAGCATGGATTCACAGTGGAAAGGTCATGTCAGATGAATCTAATAGATTTCTTTGACTGGGTGATCAAAGTAGTAGATCAGGGAAGGGCTGTGGACATGGCCTACCTAGACCTTAGCAAGGCATTTGACACAGTCCCACACAAATGATTAATATACAAGTTGGCCAGCCTGGGAGTGGGTCCCAAGATGGTAGCCTGGGTAAAAAATTGACTGGAGAACAGGACACAGAGGGTAATAGTAAACAGAGTCCACTCTGAAGAAAGGGGGGTTACTAGAGGGGTACCACAGGGTTCAGTACTAGGACTGGTGCTCTTTAGTGTCTTTATAAGCGACATTGCAGAGGGACTGGAAGGAAAAGTATGTCTCTTTGCAGACGACACAAAGATCTGCAACAGAGTTGATACACAAGGGGTGGAAAGGATGAGAAGGGACTTGGCAAGGTTGGAGGAATGGTCAAAAGTATGGCAGCTTAGATTCAATGCTAAGAAATGCAAAGTATTGCACCTGGGAAACAAAAACTCAGGGGAAGAGTACACAATTGGGGGTGAGATACTAACAACAACAAAAATGGAAAGGGACCTGGAGTAGTCATATCAGATGACCTAAAGGTGAGCAAGCAATGTGAGAGGGCAGTAAGTAGGACTGGTGGGATACTGGGATGCATAGGGAGAGGCATCACCAGTAGAAAACAGGAAGTTGTTATCTCTCTGTACAGACAGCTGGTGAGACCCCATCTGGAGTACTGCGTGAAGTTCAGGAGACCCAATCTCCATAAAGATATAGACAGGATGGAGGCAGTCCAGAGGAGAGCAACTAAAATGGTGCAGGGTCTGTACCTGAAGACATATCAAAAGAGACTTAAGGATCTTAATATGTATAGCCTCAAGGAGAGGAGGGAGAGGGGGGACATGACTGAAACTTTCAAATACCTCAAGGGAATCAACAAAGTCCAAGAGGGAAGCATCTTTCAGAAAAAGAGGTGTGCAAGAACAAGAGGGCACAATATGAAGCTAGAGGGGGGATGGCTCAGGGGTATTGTGAGGAAGTATTTTTTCATGGAGAGGGTTGTGGATGCATGGAACTGCCTTCCTGAGGAGGTTGAGGAGTCAAAACACTGGTGGAATTCAAGAATGCATGGGACAGACATAAGGCAATTCTCGAGCGTGGAGGTTGGAAGAAGAAGCTTTTGGTTAGCTAGGATCTGCAACTTATCCATTAGGTAGGAAAATGTGCAGACTGGGTGGGCCAAGTGGTCCTTATCTGCCATCAAATTCTACATTTCTATGTTACTCCCACCTCCCAGAGCCCCACTGGCAGCCTCATCCAGGCACCCTGTGAAGAACAACCGGTGGATTTGGTGGTCCCTGGATGGGGAATAGGCTCCACAAATCCTAGCCAACTCACCCTGGAGTCTAGAGACTCCCCTCCAGCCCAGTGAGTTGTATGCAGATGGAAAAGCACCTCGGTCTCCTGAAGGTTTCCCTGAAGACTGCTGCTCCACAGCCACTGCACTACACCACTCTCATCATTCCCAAATCTACTTCCTCTGTTACCTAAAATATATTATTTATTCCCTTATCCCAGATAGGGTGTTTCTTGATTTCCCTCTTTGTCCGGATTACACCTTGTTGCTATATCTTAGTTACATATTAACTTGCCTCCCCATTAAGCTTTTAAGAAGTCTTTTACTTGCTTTTCCTCTTTGTAACCTGATCCTAGATAGTGTGGTATTGGATTTCCCCCTTAATCCCTTGTATTTCTACCTTTCTTTGGGTGTTTCACCTATTTATTTCCTATGCAAATGCAAGCTGCTGCACAAACCAGCACTGGCCACCGAACACAGTATATTCAAACTTAAAATATGACACATTAATATTATTATTAGTAGTATTATATGTCTGTACTCTGTTATCAGAATCTTTTTCCATATCTTTGAGGATGCTGTGCTGTACTGCAATCAACTTTATCTGAATAAAGCTGAGTAAAAAATGAAATATTAGCTGGCCCAGTGATGCTGAGGGTTGAGGTGCTGGATGCCACACCTCGCGCCACACCAGTGACCCGGGTTCGGAAGTGAGCTCAGGCTGCTGGGGGTCAGCAGGGGAGGGAGAGGATTGAGCATTCGGCTACAGCTCTCCTCTCCTGGGGTGGGTGGGCATGTCATCCCACTCCTTGGCTGCCCCGGTGGCTGATGGGGAGCAACACCAGACCACAGGAGACAAGTAGCGCGGTGACATGACGCATACTTGCATTCATGGCTGCGAGGGATAGGGGACACAGAAAACAATGGCTGCCGACTCTGTGAAGTCCCTGCCTGTTTGGCGGTACACCGCCCCCCCGGACTGCCCATAATGGCCACTTAATCAGGGCTCAGGGTCCGGAGGGGGAGAGGTGACTTCCAGGCTAGAAGGGAGGATGGATATCATTGGCAGGCCACGGAGGATAAACACAATACTCAAAAAAAAAAAAAAATACATCCCTTATAAGCTCCTTTTAACTTTACTCCAATTTATGTTACTTCTATCCCACATTAGACTAACTGTCTTGTTTTTCTACAATTATAACTAAGGCCTCTGGGATTCTGCGATTCCGTGGTTGCAGAATTTTCATTGTGCCTCAGAATATATATAATGCTGCAGAATTCATTGCTTTGGTGAATTTTTTATTCAGATATACAGTTTTTCCATAGTGTCAGGCTCCCTTACCTATCTTGTTTATCAGAAGCCCCTCCTCTATGCTTGGCATGTGATGTCATCAATGACATGACATCATATTTTAGCCAATACAAGACTACATTCTGCCACAGAAATTAATACATCATGCCTCAAAAATCAGAAAATGCTGTCACAGAATCCTAGTAGCCCTGCCGTAGAAATCAGAAAATGCTGCTGCAGAGCACCGGGGGTCCTGATTATAACCCACTGGATTACTACTGTGGATTTGATGTAGGTTGCTGTTGTTTGTACCATTCAGAACCACTTATAAATGGTTACTTTTTGTATAATCAGATTTTTATTAGACTTTTCATGTTAAAACAGAGCAAACATTAAAATGAACAAAAACAGCATCTTAGGCATCTTGATGAAAATACAATAGCTTGTGGAAAAGATTAATAGGAGGACCAGGAAGGTCAAATCCTCCAGACACATTCAGCAAATAACTAAACAGAAACTGCATAAAGGTAGAACATAAGACCACAAATAATACATATCTTACACCTAGTGAAAAGTACGAGGAAATTCCAAGGTACAATGCGACATCTGATTCAAGTTTATAGACAATCCACCTTTGCCATGTTTCTGTGAAAACAGTTGATTGATTCATAGATGCATACTAATGTTTCTCTAACTAGTAGCTATCCTCTATCAAACCCTCACATATAATCAATTTGAGCAGTTTAGAGGTAAGCCAAAGTTTAGTAATGACCTTTTTGCTCCAGTCATCAATATTAGTAGTAATTTAAACTGTCTGCCTCTTATATGGCTGTGTTCGGGGGGGGATTGATAATAGGGCCAATGAAGGAGTGACCAAATGTGGGGCAGAAAGCATATCCCCTAAGACTTGTGATATCTGAGTCCAATGGGTTGTGAGAAGTGGGTATCCCCGGAAGATATGAAAATGGTCTGCCTTTATGTCTCCACAATATCTCCAGTAGGCCTCCCACTCCTCCCCCATACAGTTAGCTTGAACTGCAGGTATCCTAAAATATCTAGTCCAACATTTACAAGAAAATTCTCGAAGGCATGGTGCCATTGTCAATATGTATGAAGGGAGTGTATACTGCAGCTAAATTTGCAAGTCCCAATTAGTCTCTATTTTCACATTCCATCTTTGCAATACTGAGGCTGTGGAATCTGTTGCCAAAAAAGTCAGTGCCCTATAAAGTTGACCCACCAGATGGAAACCCAAGCCTCCTATTTGATGGTGTCCAAGATGCAATAGAAGATCTGATGGTTTCTGTCAATATTGTTGGTAGAAGGGGACTTGAGTCAACAGGTATGCCCCACTTGTAGAAATCAAAAGTGATTCGATACAGAAAGTTGATATAGGTCCTGTAACTCTTGGAAGGGCAGAATACCTGCAGCATCCACCATTTGGTGTAGGTACTGCACAACCCAGCCTATGCCATCTATGGAGGAAAGAATCCACCCTTTTCAATGCATTATTTGAATCTCTGCTCAAAGAACTTACCCATTTATACCAGTCTGTCCAGGTGAACTCCCCCCAGATTTGATCCCAAACTTTCAGCATCTCCGCTGTATATTTATAAAATCTATGAAAGGGTAACTACACCAGAAGGTCTGTATATAGGATTTTATCAATCTTGTGGAGATCACCAAGGACAAACTCAGTGGGCTTCCAGTGGGCCTTATACATATCAGAGATCCAGAGACAGACTGTACTTACATGAGTGGCCTGAGCATATCTTTTAAGTTTGGGTAAATTCACTTCATCTTGGTCCTGCGGGAGTTGAAGTATGGTAAGTTGCACTCTAGGTTATCTCCCATCCCAGATAAATCTAGATAACATCTTATTCCTAGATTTAAAGTTTTTATTTATTTATTTAAGATTTCGGATAACGCCTTTGAGCCAAGGCTCTTTTACAAAGGTTTCACGTCAGATGATAAGAAAACAGCATAGAGGCAGTATACGTAAAACAAACTAAGACAAATCTAGGCAGCCAGAGGCTTTGTCAGGTACAGTAAACTAATTTACATATTCACAACAGGATAAATTTAAATAAATTAGATGAGATGGGGAGAATAATCCTGGAGTAAGGGCAGGATAATTTGGAATAGGAAGGGAAGGCAGTGAAGCTGAAAGAGTATGGAGGAGAAGGGATGGGGTGGGAGAAAAGAGGAGGTGGTGACAGAAACAGGAGGTGGAGAGGAGGGCCCAAGGAAGAGAGTGAAGGTGGGAGTGAGGGAGAAGACGTTAATTGAAGGCAAGAAGAAGGTGATAAGGGCTTAGTTTAGGGTCAGCAATCACAGGAAGCCATGGCGACGAGGTGTTGATGAAGATTGCGCTTAAAAGTGCCCAGAGATGTGTTATTAGTAACTCCTGGAGGAAGGTAGTTGTACCAGGAAGAGGCTCTGGATATGAAAGAGCATTGTCCTTGAGAGGTGCATCTGCAGGGACGGAGAAAGTAAGCGTTTCCGAGCTTCTGGTTTGGCGAGAACTTCCATGATGGGCCAGCAAGGTCATAACCCCTGAGGATAGTAGATCCAAAGTGGCCTTTTTGGCTATGATGCAAGTTTGGTACCAAAGTCTGCCAGATAGTTGTAGCCAATCTGCTTGTTCATAGCTATCGCAGGTGTGCATAAGGTGGGGGGGGGGCTGAGGTCAGGAGACGACAGGCCTTGTTAAGTCCCATGATAATATATCAAAGTGCAGTGTCAGTGGCAGATCCATAAATAACTAGCCCATAGTGAATTATTGAGGTAACTGAGCTCTAATTGCAGTCTTTAGGGCTTCAGCCATGTGGCAGTTTCTACGTCTGTACAGCATCCCTATTTGGGTAGTCACTATTTTGGCAATATAAATGATGTGTTCAGAATAAGCTAGCATGCAGTCGAGGGTCACCTCCAAATAGTTGAACAGGTGGACTTGCTCCAGCTTCTCTCATCATTGTTTATGATTGCTAGGCCTTTTTTTTATGTTTGTTGTGTGTACCATAGAACATCATAGTTTTGGCTTTTTTGTAGTTGAGGATGAGTTTGTAGGATTTAAACCATTTCTCAACTTCCATAAAGCATGTTTGCAGCTGAACTGAAGATGGGATGGATTGGGGTGGGAAGTAAAGATAACTGCAACATCCGCATAAAGAAGTATTCTATCATACAAGAGGAGGGAATATTGTTAAGAAAGATACTGAAAAGCATGGGACCCAGAATTGATCCCTGAGGAACACCAGATCAGACCGGTAGGGAGGTTCAGAGGGTATCACCAATTCTGACCTGTTAGGTACGATCACTGAGGTAGCTATGGAACCACCATATAGAGTCAGTTGAGAGTCCTATGCAGGATAGTTGTTCAATCAGTAGCTAGTGGTTTACAGTATCAAATGCCTTTGTCAAGTCAATGAAGGTGGTGCCGACAAGATGTCCCTGGTCCAAGGCATTTTGGATACATGAGGTGAGGTCGAGGAGAGCGGTGGTGGTGCTGTGCCTCTTACGAAACCATGCTGCTCAGGCCATTGAATGTTGTATTTTGCTAGGTAATCAGCAAGCTGGTCTCCAAGTATTCTCTCCAGTGCTTTGGAGAGGGGGAGAATGGAGATGGGTCGATAGTTGCTAGTAGTTGTCTTATCACCAGTTTTGTGGATTGGTGTCGCCACGACGGATTTTCATTTTTCGGGGACTTGTGAGAGCATGATGAACCGGTTAAGGATTTTGGAGAGTGGGGTCAGGACTTTGTCAATAGTGAGAGCAAGGAGTTTCAGATCCAGAGAGTCACAACTAGATCCGGACTTCTCAAGCACTTTGAGCACGTGTTTTTTGGTTGAAGCCTCTGAGATGGCTTTAAAGTAGAATGGCGGGTGCCCCTGCACTGCACTTTCTTTGCCGGACCTTAGCGCGTCCAGTGAGGAATCAAAGAAAGTTGGAAGAAGCACACAACTAGGGTCGGTGAAGGCCATGCTGAAGGCGTTAGCCATAGTGATTTGATCCGTGGTGATATTACCATTTAAATTGAGCATAGTGGGGTGTACTTTGGGGTCTTTCCCAATAATTTCAGTAAGGTTGCCGTCTTTCCATGTTTTGGCTAGCGCGTTCCTGTAGTAGTTGACCTTCTTGGCCTGAATTGCTCTTGTACAGGCATTTCTTGCTGCTTTGTAGGCCTGGATATCAGCCTGGGTGCCAGGCGTATAAGGACGATGTCTAGTTGATCCCGGGACCTCATTTGTTCATGGAGATCAATATTAATCCATGGGTTGTTTAAGCCCTTGATCTTACGTTTCTTGAAGAGGGCATGTTTATCACATGCAGTGTTAAAACTGTGGATAAAGTACTCTAGGGCAGTGTCCACATTGGGGGCTAGGTCTAATGGTGTCCAGTCTTGTTCTCATAGGAGAATTTTTAGAGGCCCAAGGTGACCCAGTATAAGTTTCCTGCTATTAATTGTTTTTGGAGGGGGCTTTGTGAATTTGTTAGTCCAGGAGCAGAGGACTAGGGAATGATCACTTATGGAGTCTGGGAGTACTTCAGTTTTTGTGATGTGATCAGGGCGGTTTGTTAGTACCCAGTCCAGGAGTGTTGTGGTCCCTGTCTTATAGTTCACCCTAGTGGGTGATTGGACCATTTGCGAGAAGTTTTCCACTGTCAGGGCATCCTTATATTTGTTAGCACTGGGGAAGGACCAACTGACGCTGAAATCCCCAAACAGGATTGTTTCAGAGCTCTGATTTAGAGAGTGGGTGATGTCCAATAGAGAGTCTAGGCGTTTGTTAGTCAGCTTTGGGGGTATGTAAACTGATGCAACTGTCATAATTTTGTTGTGGGCCCCAAGTAATATTTTAGTGGCGAGGACCTGTATATCATTCTCAGGATGGGACACACTCATGACATGCCCTTTAAGGGTGTCCTTTAAGTAAATGGCACACCCTCCACCTTTCTTGGAGGGCCTGTCTTGCTGAAAAACAGCATATCCAGGGATTGATATTGCTGTATCTGGGATCTTAAGGGGATAGCCATGTCTCTATTATTTATTTATTTTTTTTTACTTTATTTCTTTATCTCTCCTGTCTGCTCTCGGAGCCCACTCCTTCCGTCCACTCATTTTTCCTCCATTCCACCTCTGTGGGATCTGCCCCTAGAGTGCCTCCTCTCTCCTCCTGCGCAGTGGGGTCTGTCCCTCTTGGTGGTCTGGATGGAACCGGAGCGGCTTTCATCCAGGGCTGCTGAGAGGCGTTTTCCGTTTTCTCCCTTGGTCCCCTACCCTCTGGGCGTCGAGTGCTGGGGCGTCGTCCAGTGGTGGGTGCTGGCGCCGCCCGGAGCCTCCTCTCATGCGCCGTCAACATCCCCCTCACAAGCTCCGGTGAGCGGAGCCCCTCCATCCCTTCCTAATGTCGGTGCTTCCACCGCTATGGAAGGATGCATTCTTGGTCTCCCACCCCTGAGGGAGGAGAGCATCCATTGGGACGCTCGATCCTCCCTCTCCCCTGCCGACCCCCGGCCACCCGAGTCCGTTTCCGAACCCGGGTCGCCGGAGTAGCGCGAGCCATGTCTCTATTACTGATAGAATATCAGGGTTGTGATGTGTAACCCAGGTGGTGAGGGAATCAAGTTTATTGAGGAGGCTGCAAATGTTTAAACTTGCCAGGGAAAGCGTCCCTGCCCTCGCTGTAGTTCTAGCTCAACACTGTGTGGGGCCAGGGTTGGGATGAATGCTGCCCAAGATGAGAAGAAGCAGCAGTATTTGGTGTGCTAGGAGTGCTTTGAGAAGGTTCTTTTGAGGCATTAGAGTACTGGCTTTTGTGTTATCTGTCAGGGAGGTTGCCGTGTAGAGCAAAAACCTGTTAGAAGGAGTGACGTACTGAGGAGCATGGGGACATGATCATTAGGTTGTAGTAACATCCAGAATTGTAGTGGCATGTGAGCGAATTGCCGGGAATGAAGCTAGAGGTGGTTACAGGTGATAGACCATTGGGTGGCTAGTGTAAATTCTGTGGAGATTTCAGAGGACTGGTGGAGAGATATTTCACTTCTCAGTCCAGCGTAGGTGATTAGCGTGTAGCAGATAAATAGGCACAGCAGTGGATAAACAGTACCCATTTTGAGATCTAAGGTGAGCCTGTGCTTCAGGGCACCAGCCACCAGTAGCGTTCCTTTGAGAGGAGTGGGGAGGCAGGCAGCAAGTGTCTGTTGTTTTCCTTTAAGAGGAGTGGAGGGGCAGTAGAGAAAATAAGCCAATAGGAGAAGATATAGAAAAGAGGGCAGTATTAGGATGTATTTAATAGAGGTTGGGGCTGGGGAGGGGGGGAGAAAATACAGCTCAGAAATAGGTTGGAGAGAGTCTTTTCTCAGCTCAGCAAAATCAGAGGAGAAAGTCAGGCAGGATCTCGGCTAACATTTGCGAGAGCCAATCGGGAGGCACTACTAGCCTAGGGCTAGTACTGTAACATTGATCAGGGAATATCAGAAGTGTCTACAGAGGGTATGATAATCTTGGAAGTATATTCTGACAAACTGCCTCAATTTTATTAAGAAAACTTAACTTGAAATTAACCCGCCTCTGCAGGTCCTCCGAAAGTGTTTTTGTAAGAGGCTCGTATTTATGTATTTCTAAATAATGTAAGTTTTTGTTAGTTGAACTCCGAAATAAGTTAGGGAGTTCCTGCTCCATCTAATTTTCCATTTATCTCTGAGTTGGGCAGATAGACTGTATGACAATTTTAACACCTTGGTTTTATTAACATTCAAATGAAAGCCTGCCAGGTTCCCATATTCCTCTAAATGTACCTACGCCCTTGGCAGAGATTCATCCACAGATGTTAGTGTCAAAAGAATATTATCTGCAAACAGGTTTATTTTACAGTCCCTGCCACTAAAATGGACTCCTTATATCATTCGTCATTATGGATGTTCTCCACCAAGGTCTCTAAATATAATGCAAACAGCATCGGTGAGAGAAGTCAACCCTAATGGGTCTTTCTTCCAAGGGATATCAGAGGAGAAAGGGATCCATTGACATATGAACTGCTTGTAGAGCCCAATACAGATCCCAAAGTGTGACAACAAGCAAAGCAGGAAAACCAAAATGTTTCAAAACTTTCCAAAGAAACGCCCACGACACTCTGTCAAACACCTTCTCTGTGTCGGGGCTGATCAGGACTATGGGGATAGAGTGTTTGGTAACATGATCCAGTTGCAACAGCATTCTGTGGATATTATTATGTGCCTAGTGCCAACACACAAACCTCACCTGGTCCATGTCCAGCACCGACAGGAGAAGTTCCTCCATCCTAGCCACCCAAACAGACATAAAGAGTTTGTAATTGGAAAGGTTTTGCCTGGAGTTCAATGGCCAAGCAGCCAGTCACTCCCACTTCCTGAGCTATATAAGCAGTTCCTCTCAGCCTCACTGTGAAGTATTTTTTTCTTTGCAGCCGGAGGCTATGTTGGTTTGTCCTCTGAGCTGACTTAGGCCTACCCCTCCCCCCCCGCCTGCTGTTTCTGTGTGTCTCTGCTGGACTTCGGTGTTTGTTTTCCTGCTTCTGGTTTGTAACTTTCCTCCAGCTGTGTGCTTCCCTGTGTTTTGTGTCTCTTGTTCTTGGGCCTTTCCCCGTATTCTGTTTTGCTGTGTTTTTTTTTGGGGGGGGGGCTTTGTTTCTAAGCTCCTAGCATACTGCTACTTGAGCTCATGCTACTGCTTTCAGTTACCTACAACTGCAGCCACTGCTGCTGTTTACTTTAATTACTATTGTACCCAGTACTTGTGTTTTACACTGTGCTCACCACGCTCAAACTACTGTAATGCAACTGCAATCATTATCTGTGTGTTTCAGCTCAACCATAGCTGCTCCATGTTGCATACTCAGTTCTTTTCACCTGACACAGTTTACTCTGACCCTAGCTGTGCTGCTCATTCCTGCTCTCATTCTACTTGCAGCTTCATTGCACTGCCTGGCTACACCTGCTTTCAAAGCATTTGTCTCCATGTTTTATTGCAGTTACAACTCTGAGGTCAGCCAACTAAGTTCCTGCTGAGGCTGCTAATATAGCTGTGTTACTAAAGCTTGCCTCGCCGCCGAAATATTCTCAGAGTATTTGTCACTTTGATTTGGCTATTCATGTTTGGCTGGCTTACCCCCAATTCAGTGCTGTTTAATTGCTATACAGTATGTTATGCAGGTCCACCTATCACTACTACGCTTACTGACCTCCATTGCAAGTCCGCTTACATAACCATTGCTCCTTGCTTACATAAACCATTGCTTCATGTCTACTGCTATCCCCTCGGCTTCAGCCTCTGGGATTCTGCTGCACTCAATCTGCATTCGACCTTGCAAGGTCTTAGCACTCAATGCTCATTATCATCTCAGCATGCCGTGCTCATTCAGCTCACCAGCTTTTCAGTGCTCAGTCACTTTCTGGGGCATGCCAGCCATTCTATTCTGGTGCAGGGTTCCTGCAGCCAATGATCTCCTCTGCATTTAGTCTGCATCTCGAGCGTGTCCAACTTGGGGTGGGATCCTTCTCACCTGGCCCATAGCTGGGAATGTCCTCGCCCTGGGCTTGGCTTTAGTTGCCTGCTATGCGACAGCAGCCCCTGGTGTAGAATTTAAGACTAGCAGTGAAGGGTGGTTACGATGATCTCCTTTGGCTCTAGTGTTTCACTATAACGGTTAGTCATTGACTTTAGTGGTTTCCGTAGCAAGGCACCTTCACTGCATTCTCCCTATGACTGTTCACCTGGTTTGATTTAGGGTGGGTAGGTCAGGTGAGTGCCTCAGCAGTTGTTGCTCTCCTCCTGCACCTTGGATGCACATATTGTTGCAGAGTTTTCTCACAACCTTCCATGGTGTTCCCTCTACAGGGTTTGAGTGAGAGCCTTCCTCCAAATTGGAATATTTTCCACCTCCCTTTAATTGGGTTTTCCAAATTGCAGCTGCAGAGCCGGCACTAACTAAACTATCCCAAGCCTGGAGGGAAGGCAACCTAGGCCTTGGATTCCCAGAGATTTCCTCCTCATAGGGTTTTTTTTTCTCTCCTCGTTGCCTCAGGTCATAACACTTAGCATAGTTAGTTCTCCTAGTTTCTTTAGGTAGTTTCCACTGTTGGATGGAGGTGGAGGATGTTCTGCCATTCCCTCTCTCCTTAGGGGATCCCCTAATCTCAATGCAAACCATCAGTATTATGCTACACAAGCCTGGGTATTCATTACATTATCCAACTGAGCATCTCATTGCATTATCAAACTGCCTATGCTTCTCCACTACTACGTTACAGTTACTGCTTTTATGTCACAGTTACTGCGTGCTCATATGCTTCGTGTTGCCTCCTTTTTGGGGATGATACAACACTTCTTTTGGGGATTCTTGAGGTACCTTTAGCCACAGGAATCATCCAGTGGCACCTCTGGGGTGGAACCCTCTCTGAGAGTTCCTTGCCTTTGTACCCCTACAGGGTGGTAATTCCTCTGGAATAGGGAGTGTGAACAGCCAAAACCAAACTAAAACAGTTGCACAAGCATAACACTATACTGGCTGTGTAGGTCAGTGAATTGGAAAGACTTTGCCTGGAGTTCAGTGGCCAAGCAGCCAGCCACTCCCACTTCCTGAGCTATACAAGCCGTTCCTCTCAGCCTCACTGTGAAGCATTTTTTCTTTGCCCCACCATCCTTCCCTCCTCCTCCAGTGGCAGCACTCTCTCCTAGGGGGATTCCTAAGGTAGCTTTATGCAGGAACCATACCGTGGCACCTCTAGGGGTGGAACCCTCTGAGAGTTCCTTGCCTTCGTACCCCTGCAGGGTGGTAATTCCTCTGGTCTAGAGAGTGCGAATGGCCAAAGCCAAACTAATACAGTTGCTCAAGCATAACACTATACTGGCTGCATAGTTCAGTGAATCATAATTTAGGATGGAAACAGGCCTATATGATAAAGGGTTTACTGACTCTTTTTTGGGCTTCAAAATGGCTGACACAGTGGCATACTGCCACAAGGGGGTGGGGCATCTCCATCTTGTAATTAGTGAAACATCCTCAGCAGGAGAGGGAGAAAATGTTCCATGAGTCTCTGAGTATTATAAAACTTCGCAGGGAATCCATCGCTAATGCACTTAATCTAAACTGCAGTGTGCTAAAGGGTGGCACACCAGAGGGGCAGTGATCCAAATCATTTTATTAATGTCAGTTTTGCCCAGCTGTAATAAAGACACACCTGACAGGCCCCATCATCTGATTAACTGATGATGAGAGGCCAAAATATTGTGGTGCTTGCCTCGGCTTCCACTTTTATGTGCCAGAAAAAATGCCAGAAATAAATCTGCATTACCAGATCTAAACAAATGAACGTTGATTGGTTGCTTTGCTTCTATTTTGTTTTTAAGTCTTGTTAGTGGTCAGACTGTGCGGTGGCACCTTTAATTCAACTGCAGTTTGTGTTCTTTTAAAGAGCTGGCATACTACTTGAAATTAATAGCTTTCAAAAGTAGTGAACTACAGTATCACTTCTTGTATTTGAAGAATCACAGAATAGCAACATATAATTTGCCAGCAGAAAAAGACCACTAGGCCCATCTAATCTGCCCAAGGGTTCCCTGCTTATTGTACCTCTACAGACCCTAACTAGCTTCTGGGAGGAGAAGGAGGAGAGCATCTGTCGGCACACTCAATCTTCCTCCCCCCAGTTGACCCCTGAGCAGCCCAGACTTGTTCCTGAGCTTGGATCATTGGCATGATGGCAGGTGAGGCACAGATACCTCAGCTCTCAATGCCACTTGACCAGCCAAAGATACTGGTGGTAGTTATGTCTAAGACTAAACACATTCTTTTTTAGGTTATTTATTTATTTATTACAATTGTGTAGCTAGAATAGTTACAGTGGGCCAGAGCTCATTACCAAGTGCAACCTAGGGGAGGATATACATCAAGGAGTGAAAGAGAAATAACAAATAAAGTGACAATGGGTGAGTGTGCTGTACAAGAACAGTAAAAGCAAGGTGCAAGTACTAAATTCCAGAGAAATAAAAAAATATAATGTAAAAAGTGTACAAAGTAAATTGGTTATGGGGTAGCCAGGATGAGAACTTGGGGAGTGTGCTGCCAACATATGTCAAGATAGTTGTAACAGAATCATGGTGTCATGAAATTCAAATTACTGAGTACACTGAGTTTTAACCTATCCAATAAAATAAGAGGCAACAAGGTAAATAACGTGAAGGAATGAGTAGTGCATGGGTTGTTGTAATGTTGGGAGAAACAGAAAAATAGAAAATGTTGCCACAAAATGACCATCGGTTCATCCAGTCTGCCCTGTTTTACCATATCCTACACCGGGACCCAATATCTAGGTGGGGTTATTGCCCTCCCCTCACCTTTCCTTGCCTCCTCCACTACTGCTTTCCTTCTGGATAGCTACAGTATTATGCCTTTAACTCAGACCCAGACATGTTTAATGGCTCAACCACTCACTCTGTAAAACAATACTTTCTCTCATCCCTCCTGAATCTCCTCCTGCCAGCTTCCACTCACGTCCCAGTGTTCTTGGCTCACCAGTCCTGCTGAATATTTCCATTCAATCTACCTTGTTCATTCCTTTCAGGAACATGAAGGTCTCTGCCATATCTCCCCTCTCTCTTCTGGTCTGCAGAAAGTACATATTCGGGGCCTTAAACCAATTATTATAGTATCTGCCATGATGGCGCTGAATAATTTTGGTTACATTATTCTGCACTGTCTCTAGCCTGTCTTTGTCTTTTCTTAGATGGTAGTTCCAGAACTGGGCACAGTGTCCTGATGCAGCCCAGCCAATAATCCTGCTTCTCTTGCTGTGAAACCACCACCCCAACATCCTGGTTGCCTTGCTGTAGGCTTTGTTACAATGGCTAGATTGTCTTAGGGAGTCCCTTATGCTGACTCATAGGTCCCTTTCCTCATTGGTAGTGTCCAACTCATCTCTTCCCATCCAGTGTTCTGTCCTGGGGTTCATGTTCCCTATGTGAATACCTTTGCACTTCTTGGCACCGAATGTCAACTGTGAGATTTTGGACCACCACTCTAATCTTTGTGTATCCCTTTGCAGCTCCCTAACCCCTTTCTCACTGTCTACCCAGCCACAGAGCTTAGTGTCATCTGCAAAGAGAGACATCTTGCCTTGTGTTCCTTATCCTATGTCACTGACGAACATATTGAAAAGGACTGGCCTGAGGACTGAATCATGTGGCACCCCACTCATTACCTCCCTCTCACCTGACTTGACCTTCTCTTCCCCAAGTCAGCTTCCCACTTATCAAACTAGATCATTCACTGTTATCAGATCCTCTAACTTCTTCAGCAACCTTCTGTGTGGCACAGTCTTGAACGCCTTTCTAAAGTCAAAGTAGAACACATCCAGTGAGTGTTCCTTATCCACTGCACTAGTTATCCAGGCAAAGAACACTATCAGGTTGGTCTGACAGACCTCCCTGCCATGAACATGTACTGCTTACTGTCTTGGAGCCCATTTCTCTACAGGTAGTCCACTAGGTCCACTTTGACTAGTGTCTCTATTAGCTTATTTGCTATAGAGATAGGACTAATGGGTTTATACTTTCCTGGTTGCTCCTTGTCTCCTCCATTGTGGAGCAGAACTATGTATGCTACCCTCCAAACTTTTGTAACAAACCCTGACTGTAGGGAGTGATTGAATAGCCCTCACAGGGTTTCAACCAGTTGTGATGCCAGTTCCCTGAGCACCCTTGAGTGCATCCCATCTGGCCCTAGAGCCTTGTCTATTTTCAGGGCTGCTAACCCTTTTCTGGCCCTTTCTCCCATTATTACCACCTTTCCCAGTTCTGGGATTCCTCTTGCAGTAGACTTTATATTGCTCTCAGGCAATGGCCTGCTATCCACTATTGTGAATACAGAGCAAAAGTAGTCATTAAGAATGTCCGCCTTCTGCTCATCCTACTCTACTACCCTGCCCCCTTTTAGCCTAATAATTCCTCCTCTCATCTTCCTTTTTTCCATAAAATATCTTAAGAACTGTTTTCCCTCCCATTGACCCCCTCTACAGTATGCAGTTCTGTGTCTGCTTTTGGGTTCTTGACTGCCTTCTTGGCCTCCTTCATTCTTAACTGGTAATAACTCCATTCCTTGTCTCCCTGTTTCTCTTTGTATCTAATGAAGGGACTTTTTTCAGTCCTTACTGTATCCCTGACCTTTTTCAAAACCTAGATTGGTCTCTTGTGCCTGTTTCAGTTGGTAACCATTCTCAGGTATGTCTTCTGTAATGCTTCATGCCTCTATAGTGACCCCTTAAATTACTCCCCACCTTTCATAAACCACCCTGACTTTGTCCACTCCCCTCGGCCTATCCTTGACTGTTTCTCTCATCTGGTCAAAGTATGCACTTCTGAAATTATTTATTGTGTTTATTTATTTAAAATGTTTTAACAGGTAGACATACAGAGATATAAAAGCAATCTCATTTACAGATATGACCTGGAGGATCCAGAACTACAGCCTTTGAAGAGGGTATACTGTTACCCAGGGACAGTTCTGATCATATGGTGTTATAGTCACTGGACCCTAGTGGCTCCTCAAACCTCATCCCACCAAACATTTACAAGTTGATGAGCACCATGTCAAAAATGTCTGTTTGCCTTGTGGGTTCTCTGACCAGCTGCACCAGCAAGCAGTCCTGCAACAAATTTTACAAGATCTGACTCCTGGTGCCCATAGCGGCAAGAATGTCCCAATCTACATCTAGTAGATTGAGAATCCCCACCACCACCACTACCTCCCTCTTTGCTGCCCCCTTCTGAATCTCTCCCCCTAGTTTCCCATCTCCTTAGCCCTTCTGTCCTGGTGGTCTGTAGACCACCCCCATGCTTAGCTTCTTGCCTAATGTAATTGTGAGCTGCACCCACAGTGATTCTGCTTCCCCTTCCCTCCCCTGATGGACTCCTCTATTGCCTTGATGCCTTCTTGACATAAAGAACCACCCTAGCCTCTTTTCCCATATCTCTCTTTTGTCTATACATGGTGTATCCTGGTATTGTTAAATCCTAGTCATTCTTCCTGGTGGCCTGTGTTTCTGTGATAGCTATGAGGTCTAATCCCACTCCTACCACCATTGCCTAGAGATCACTAATTTTGATCCCCAGGCTCCTGGCATTTAGGCAGACCACCTTATAGCATGTGCCTATACCCTTCCCCTTCTTGTTAACACATATCATTTTTTGCCCTCACTTTACCCCTAATTCCTGCTCCTTGCTTGTTCTGTGTGCCCTTGCCCTTTGACTCCTTTCTTACTTTATTAGGGACCCCTGTCCAGATGCCCACACCACCTCTTCTAGCCTCCATTTATGCAGAGTCCTAGCTGGGTTCCCCATTTGTTCGCTTTCCTCTGGAGCTCCCCTGGCCTCAGTCCCTACCCACACTTTGTTTAAATGTCCACCAACATATGCATCAAATGTCTGACTATGCACTAGGCCCCTCTCTTGTCAGATAAAGGCTGTCATCCTTAAAGAGCCTCCTACTACAAAAGTCCCAATTGTACCCCTCCTCCTGATATCATTCCTTCAGCCACCCATTAAACTCCTCAGTCTCATCCTTCCTCATTCTTTCATTCTCCTCACCATTCTCCTACACAGGGAAGACCCTGGAAAAAGTCAAGGAAGCCAAGTGTGATTTCAATTTGACCCCCAGCCTTTGAAAGTTGCACTTCACTGTCTCAGTTGGCTGATCTATTAAATCGTTGGTATGCAAGTGTACCAGCACTCAAAGCCCCTTCCCCTCCTCCCTCATGTAACATACTGTACTCAGTAAATGGAAGAAAGCTAGCTGCAGGTGCATGCTTTTAAGAACTGTACCAGTAAAAGTAGTTTAAGTGAGTGTGGGAGGAAGAGAGATTGATGAGGAGAGGGAAGTTTTTCCACAGTGTTGGATGGTGGATTGAGAAAGCAGACTGGCTAATTATAGAATTACTTTTGGGGAAAATGAAAGGAATGAACAGTGAATGATCAGAGGGTATAGGAGAATGGGATTGCAAAGTTAAGGCAAGAGGAGAGGTAAGTGGGAACTGGATTGAGCCAGCATTTGGCCAGGAAGGAGGAACAGCATGAGAGACACAGAAACTCTATGGAGGGTAAAGTTTAGCATGGAGAGCAGCGATGGGTGAGAGATGGCGCAGTAAGGATGAAGTGGCAGAAGAAATGAAAAAGGGCATCCAGACTGGCAAGTATATACTTTGTGGTAGTCCTGTAGGCTACATCTACATAGTTAAACACCAGCAAGATCATCTTAAGGATGATCTCGTGGCAGACCAGGAGGGTGAGGCAGGATTGGTTAAGGTATGGCAAACCAAGTTCAAGGTGAAGCTTCTTATGCATGGTGTCAATGTGGTTGGAAAAGTTTAAATTCTGGTCCTGGCACACCCCTATGTACTTGAAGTGGGGTACCTCTTCTAACAGGTTGCCTTCCAGAGTTCTGAAGACAGGGATGTGTTGAAGCCTTGATAGTCTCTATCTAGTGTCAAAAGCTGTGGAGACCATTTTTTTGGCATTTAGTGAGAGCTGGCTTTAGCAGAACCAGAGCTGGGCATTATCAAAGCCACACTGAAGTAATCATTCCACCTCAGGGACAGAAACAATGGAAGCAAATAGAACTATGTCATGAGCATACCTATGTATACATAAGGAGACACGGGTAGGGAGTTGGTCATTTAAGAAGACGGAGAAAAGGACTGGACTGAGGATGGGGCCCTGGAGGACACTGGACTTGAAGAGCAGGTGGGTGGGTAGGCATCACCAACCTGTACTGACTGAAGCCAATGCAAGAGGTTGATGGTAAGAGCAGAACCACCAGACCATCATGTATAAAAGGCCCATAGCAACTAACGTATCCAAGAGAAGGGATGGGCCACAGTATTAGGTCTATAAAAATGGCCATGATGAACAGGTCCTCATCCATGCAGGGCAGGATTAAGGTATAGGCCAACAAGGCCCAGGCCTAAGGTCCCTGGCTTCCAGGGGCCCCCAGACCTGAGTGGATCATTCTGGCTACGGAAGTCAGGCTCAGCCAATCTCCACCTATCACAGCTTCAGAACCCTGACTCTCCTCCCTGATCCCACCCAGTCATTACCTTTCTCCTCCTTTTTCCTTTGATGTCCTTGCACAATCAAGAGGCTGGAAAATGCAAGGTAGAAATGTTTTTTCTTGTACAATTCCTAATTCCTGCTTGACACCTTTCCCCTGGTTTTCATTCCACATATGCGCTACTGTTTACTACTTTCATATGTGCTACTGTTGAGTACTTTGTCTTATCACACAATTGCAGAGATGCTGCACAACCATATAATTTGCATACCCTAGATGCATTGCTTGCAACTCATGGAAATACTTTATTCTCATACTGTGGTAACCAACAAGTAAATAAGATTTTCTAACATGTTTCTACACTAGTTGATCAGTTAAGCTAAGGAGTTGTGTTACTCTGCTTACCTGTGATTTGAACACTGAAAGTAAACCATTTTGGTCCTTTCAACATAAATGAAGGGAACTCCCAGCCCTAATATGTGCCATACTGGAAGGGTGAACATGATTTTACTTTATGGTTCACCAGACGTAGTATATTTACCTGTCCAGATACATTAACACCATGCTCAAGTGGCTACTTGCACACTGTGATAGTGGTAGAGACCCCACCACAACTCTATCACACCCTAGCCCAGTCACCTGTGAAGCTCTGTAATGCCCAGGATCTGTGGGTGAAGCATGCAGGGTTGGAAGGGGTAAGGTGCATGTCATTTGGGCCTCACTGGTCCCTCTTATGTGGCTTCCAAATGTAAATGTGCCTACTTGCCATGTAACCATGATGAGTATGGTACGTGAATAGAGTCCTTAATCTATAAATAATAATCTTTTGCAGCAATGTTGATCTACTTTTTTGTTGTTTTTTATAGTGACAAATGTAGATACTTCTTCAATTGAAACATTTGTTTTATTCATGTGTTATTTGAGCAACTGCCATCTGAAAAGCCACACTTCAGTGCTCAAGCTAAGTTTGGTTATAAAGTGGAGTAGCAGATCTGTGATGCCATGGTAGTCAGGGCTGAGTCCAGTACATAGTTATTCAGTACCTTTTAACAGACCAACCAAAAGTTCTAAAAACAAGCTTTTGAGACCCCTAATCTTATCTTTTGAGACCCCTAATCTTATTTTATGTGTGGTTCATAGCTCTGTGCTTGTTACGTACTGTAGCTGATTAATGTAGGTTGTGCTTGGATACAGAGGCCAGACCAGTACATAGGACAGTGCTTACGAGGTATTAGTTATATGCAATGATTAGTGCTTAGGTACTTCAACATAGACATGAGCATGTCACTGATTATAGTACACATGAACTAGATGGTATATGCAAGGTGCTTTGATGCTTGAACTGATGAGTAACTTGTTATGACTTGATGTTTTGGCCTTTCTCTGTATCCCACCATAAGAAGGATGGTTAGTCGAGTAGGATGAGACCTCCCCCAAGTGGGACAAGACTGCTGGAGAATGAGGAGGTGCAAGGGGAGGATGGAGGGCGAGTGCGACTCACTCAAAGCGGAGCTGCGGGTGGCTTGGTAGTTTAAATAGGATGTGGGGGAGGAACTCTTCCCCCACATAACAACAGGCATGTGCCTTTCAATCGTTCAGGTGTAGAGGGAAAATAGAAGGTTTGATTGAAATTCAAAGAAGGCCCATTATAAGAATAACACCTTTCTTTTATGGCCCTCAAAATCCTGCTTGTCCTTTTAATGGCTACAAACATATATAAGGAAAATAGAATGTTTCCCAGAGTGGACATATGCTACAGAGCACAGATCCAGAAATGAGCCTGTTGACAGGATTTTTGAAACCAATATTCCATGCTGTCTCCATGGGCAATTGTCAAAAGTGCTACACCAGACCCTTGTCCATGGATGCAGGTGGGAATAGGGAGCCTACAGCAAAGTGCAGTGCATCCATTGGTGGATGTAGCTGACTCAGGGACTAAGTACGCTTAGACCGTTTGTGTTGATCTAATCACACTAAGGAGAAATCAGAAGCTACATCTAAAGTTGGTAGCATGCTGCTGGAAACTGCAGCCCATTTTCATAAATGGGCTGCAGTTTTGAAAACAGCACCTGCTGCATCAAAGCGAGATTGACACAGCAGGTACTGCAGATGCATTATCTGCATCCCCAATGTTAAAAGATCTGGCCCTGTGTGCTTAAGTAGGTAAGCAACTAAAATGTTCAGCACAAAGTTTGCCAGTTATTATGAAAGTGAATACATTATTAAGATATATATACAGTACTATAAAATATAAATCAGTAAACACTGTGCTAGCATTAACTAAGGGATTAGTAAGAGACACACTTGTAATACTGGAAAATGGGGGGAGGGGGCAGTGTAGAAAAGTGATTGGAGCACAGAATTGTGAAACAGGAATTCCCAGGTTCAAATCTCACCAGGCACAATCTCTGTGTGACCTTGAGTAAGTCTTTTCACCTCCCTGTGCTTCACTTCAAGTGATAAAACTGAATAAAAGGCCCACTGATGCAAAATGATGCATTAAAATGTGTATATCTATGGTAAATAAATTATGAATGTTAAATACAGTAGTATAATCTATGTTGGTTGTCTTATAGAAAAGGCACCTGCAGAGAATGACAAGGTGAATAGAAGGACAAAACGTTTTATGGTGGAGAGAGTTTAATAATACAGCATACAGCAGAAAGGCTACAGAGATTGGAAGCCATCATCATGTAATGGTAAAGATGAAGGCCTGTGGTTCATGGCCACAGCCCAAAATGAGTTCCTCCCACCAAGACCACTATCAGAAGTGCCACTGTTCAGCCTCTGGGCTGATTGCATTGTGTGCCTGCTTGTTAATCTACATGTTATCTTTGGCAGGAGTCCCACTTTGCTTCCCGATGTACTCAAGTCTGTTCATTAGCTCTGTATTGCAGCTTTTCTCTCTTCCCAATTTGTACCTGCCTGTGTGCTGCCTGATCTTTTACCTCTGGGCCTGTAACCATCCTGCCCCAGGAACTGCTTCCTCTCCTGTTCTCCAGCCTTCACTTTCTGGTACTCCTCATCTGTTTCTCTGTTTCCATGGCTTGAATCCACGACAAATGGTTGTTCCACTTCCTACATTGCATCCACATTTATTCATGCAACAGTGGTGCTTCCTACTTGAAATGGCTCTGTGCACTCAGTCACTAAAGGAGGGCTGATCTTGGCCTTGCCTTAAGGTTACACTGACCTACCAATGCTGCATTACCACCCAAAGACAAGGGTGATGACACAGAAAATACAGTATTGAATGGGAAGGCTTTAAGCCTGAGGTTCAATGGGTGAAGCTATGATATCGCTGCCCCATCAGGCCTTAAAAGGCCCCTCCTCCTGGGCTGTCCCAGGATTCGTTTCTCATTGCAGCTGGAGGCACCGCTCCTCCTCACTCCCTCCTTCTCCTATTTTCTTTTCCCTGCGGTTGCCCTGGCCACCAGCTTTCACTCCATTTCTTGATTTCCCTTGACTTTCCTCATACTTTCTGTGGTGTTTTGCTGCTGCTGTTCTGTTTTTTCCCCTTGGCTGCTCACTTCTGTTCAGCTCCCCCTTCCTCCCCTGCCACTCCATTTGGCAGCTGTCCTCCATACCTCCCCTCATCTTCCCTTCCCCACTGTTTCATTTTCACTCCACATCCATTCCTTCCCTCCCAGTTTTTCCCTCCCTTTCCTCTCTCTGGCTTTTGACATCAGTCTGCCCTGGCGGTGGCTGCTTCGTGTCTACAGGACGCCACCTATGTCTTCCTCCCCCACCCTGCCTGTTCTTTTCCCCTTCTGGTTCCTCCTCCTATGTCTGCTTTTCATCCCCCTACCTCATGTCATGGCTCCTTCTTCTGTCCATTTTTCTTCCTCTGGGCCTCTGTGTTGTTTTCTTTCATTTGGCCGTGGTGCTCCTTCGTCCTTGTTTTTGTCCTGGGGTCACGTGTGGCGCCCTGTCTCCCTCATCAATCAGCTCTCCTTCCCTGTTCCCCCTATGCTTGGTGCTTGTTCCCCCACTTGCCTAATCAGCCTTGACCCCATCGCTCGTCCTGGCTGCTGCTTGGTTGCTGGCACACCTCCGCTTCTCCTGCTCCTCATTTTCTGCCTCTCGCTTGTTTCTCTGTTCTCCGCTGTGGTGCCATCTGGCACCTGGCCCTGCTGCCTCACCTTTCGGTGCACTCTGTTCCCCTTGCTCCCTAGCAGTACTGGGGCAGGTGCATTGCAGCTTTTCTTCATATCTAACCTAGCTCCATGCCTGGACAGGCAGCCGGGGCTCTCTTAGCTCATCTCTTTGTTTGGCGCACCATTGTCTTCTCACGACATTGCAGTTTCACATGCTACTGCAAGTGTTTATTTGTCCTGTTATGTCCTGAACTCCCATTCCTCACCATACCTGCCTTTGGGGTTAGCTCTGTGCACATTGTCTTGCTTTCTCTTTTGTAAGGGTTTCGCAACCACCTTTACATTGTGTGCTCTGGCTGGGAATGGTTTATGTTACTGGGGTTCGCAATTTCTCTTTATACTTTCTTCGTCTGCTTTTATAAACACTTTCTGTCCCTGTGGATCTGGATATGTACTTTCTTTGCTCTTGTTGGTATACTCCTGCCATTTGTCCTGCTTGTCCAGTGTTGGTTTATCCTGGTATCTACCTACACTGGGGACATTGGTTCTTCAGTCTTTCTTTTATTTGTCATGTTCTGACCGGGAAAACCTTTCCTCGCTAGGCTGTGCATTGCCTGCACAACCTGTTCAGTTATTGGCCTCAGAGGATAGCCTCAGTTCTTCACTCTTCCTCTGCCCGCCATTTTGGAGGAGTTTGCCCCTGTCATCTCCACTTGTCACCCTCCTCTTCCCATTCCCTCCACTCTCCATTCCACTCCTTCTGTGACCTTTGCTTCCTTTTTGTGGTTTTTCCCTATCCTGCCCTCACCTTCCTTATTCATATCCTCCTCTTACTTTAGTCCACCTGGCATCCAGGTGCCTCTGTCCCATTCTCCTTCGCTCAGTCTGACCTCAGGGTCTACTCATTCACATCGATTAATCGAGCATACCTCTCATGGTCTTATGTTTCCCCATTGAACTGCTGCATTCCTGTGGTTCTCCCCATCAGTCTTCTTATGACCTCATCTTGGTATCCCTCACTCATCTGACCTTTACGTAGGTCTACATCTTCACACTGACTACTCGAGCATAACCCTTGGGTTCATGCCACCTCAACTTGACCTGCTCTCCACTCGAGACATGCTTTCATGTCTATTGCCCCTTTGCTCGGGGCTGGCAGGCTTCTCTCCATCATCTTACATCATTCATTTCATATCTCACCTTAAACTATTCAGGCCTTCAAGGCTTCTTTCCATCATCGTACGTCCCCTCTTGCTTTTGAGTATCTGGTTGCAGAGACATCGCTCGCATCTCTCGACAGTGGTCCATTTAGTAGGACAGAGTGAGAACTTCATCTACAATTGAACTTTTCCTCCCTCCTCGATCTCTACTTTAAATTGCTGTAGTAGAGCTGTCCCTAATCAAAATGTCATTCAGCCTGGAGGGAAGGCAACCTAGGCCTTGGATCCCCAGAGGTTTCCTCCTCAAAGGGGTTTTCTCCTCTCCTCCGTGCCAACGGTCATAATAGTAGTCAGAGTTAGTACTTTCTTAGGTTCCTTAATTAGGTTCTGCTGTTGGAGGGAGTCGGATGGTAGCCCCGGCTGTTCTCTCTCTACTTAGGAAGTCTGCCCTTCTGCATCTTGCCAGATTTCTTTTAGTTCATTGTCCCTGTCTTTTATCATTCTTCTCCTGTCCTTTCTATCTTTGTTTGTCACATGTATTTCCAGTCTAGATATCTTCTGACTTCTCACCTCTTCGATGCTTGACACCATTTGGGGTATTCTTTTTGGGCTTCTTCCTAAGCTACGTTTAGCCAAGGGAATTATTCTCACAGCACCTATAGGGGGGGATCCCTCCTCTAGAGTTCCTTGCGTCGTACCCCTACAGGGTGGTGTATCCCACGGATAGAGAGGCGAATAGCCACAATGTATCAAAGTCACACAAGCATCATCTCATCCAGTTGCATAAGCACAATTGAATGGGAAGGCTTTAAGCCTGAGGTTCAATGGGTGGAGCAACTACGTCACTCCCCCATTAGGCCTTAAAAGGCCACTCCTCCTGGGCTGTCCCAGGATTCGTTTCTCATTGCCCCACCATCCACCCCTCCTCCTCCAGCAGCTTGTCTCTCTTACCCATGGGCTTCTTCCTGAGCTACCTTTAGCCAAAATAATTATTCCCATGGCACCTATGGGGGGAATCCTCCTCTAGGGTTCCTTGCGTTGTACCCCTACAGGGTATTATATCCCATGGATAGAGAGGTGAATAGCCACAATGTATCAAAGTTACATAAGCATCATCTCATCCAATTGCGTAAGCACAAGTGAACTGTTGTTTTATTTGTAATTTATGTTACATTGTTCAGGAGGCCATTGTAAATGAGCTTTTGCTCACTTAGCTGTTTGTCAGCTATTCCTGTTTTAACAAAAAACTTGAACTCTGCAGCAACTTGTGCAACAGCCCTTTTATTTTCAACAGCAAGGCTACAGACAGGTTAATCAGTTCATCATTCAGTACCTACTGTAGCAGTCAAAGGTAGTATAGGATTCCATGGCATCCTTAGAAACTGCCAGTTCCTGAGCTACCTGTCTGAGCTCCTGAGCACATTTAATGGCTCTGTAATGTCCACTAATTACTTAAAAATTGTGTTTTTAATGTCCACTTTTACAGTGGTTCTAATTTCTGCTAACTTATTACAACCATGGTTCTGATGCCCCCGGCTTCAACCATTCTAACACCTTCTGGATAATCTAAATCTATGGTTAATGACCACAGCTACAGTACTTCTAATTCCAATTCAGCAAGATAAAGCTAGGGTTATAATGCACACAGCTACAGAAGTTATAATACATGCTGAACAATCTAATGCCATGGTTATAATGTTCGGTAACAATATTTTTGCTGCTTCTACTCAGCTCTACCATGGCCCATCCCATGTCTATCAAATCGAAGTCAGACCCCACAGACTCATCTCACTTTCCTGAATACATCACTAGAACAACAAAAAGAAGCTGCTAATCAGCCTCACCTACAGCAGGTACAAAGAGTGGACTTTCTGTTAGACCCTCCAACATTAGGTTTACTCTCCATTTCATAAGAATACCTTTTGCTATCTTGGCCAATAAAAAAACTGCTTACAACCTGTATTGAGTGACTAAACAAGATGCTCTGAGAATGTCTCCAACACTAAGCTGATCTCTGAACTTATCAAAACATCTGTTTTTTTAATTAGAAACAAAGGTCACCACTCTAGAAGCCAGGTTGCCTTAAACTCTAGAACCGAGTCCCTCAACCTCTCAACAAATCATTGCTGCTATACCTCAGAATGTTTCAATTACTGATCCAAGCCTGTCTCAAGACAATACCTTGCCAGTAGCACCAGCACAGTCTTCCTAATCTAATGCCCTACTGCAACATCTGGGTGCTTGTACAGGTACATGTTCAACACTGCCTTCCCCTCTCATTTCTTCTAGTCCAGTTTGTTTCATTTCAGCCCATCTCCAGAAGGATATTATTGATGGTAAATATGTAAATCTCATTGCCTTACTCACATCCTCAAGTGAAATGAATAAAAACAGGGTTATCTCCAGTGTAGTCATTACAGTCATCCTTAAAGCAAAAGATTCCTGACTCTTCAAAAAGCTAACAGTCCTCAAACTTGTAGCAGCATTAAGCCTCTGCAGGAACATCCTTTGCAAAGCTTTCCTTGCTAGATGTATTGAATTAGATGCCAATCTCTATTTCATAGTCAACCTCTCCATCCAATCTGACAATACCTCCTTTTATGATTATCATTAAGCCTTGTCAGCCAAAGCAGCTACTTACCTGTTTCAGTTCAAGACCAGACTTACCTAGGCAGCTCGCAATACACTTTTCTGCTATTATTTTACAGTTCAGCAAGCCTTGTATTCAGTATGCAGCTTGTTACCCCATCAGTCATCTCTCTGTCCACTAGCAGCATCCAAGACTCCTGCTGCTACCTGTCTCGAACCATCCATATCCATGGTAATCTTTGCTCCAAGAAATTTCACAGAAAGAAAAGGTAGACCAACCATCCTGTTGTCAGGCAAAATGTTCTATAATAACTTAAATGATATAGTCTGCCTTTTCTAGGATTGTCACCTACTTCATATGTGTAGTTATTGTGGAGGCACCCACACCATGATGTTGTGCCATGTCATATAACATAGAAACATAGAAGTTGACGGCAGATAAGGACTGCAAGACCCATCCAGTCTGCCCATTTCTTTTTCTACCTTATAAATGTGCCATCGGCCTTTGCTCTGTCAATGGCCTATCTATTCATACTCATCTGTATTGCTCCCTTATGCCTATCCCATGCCTGTTTGAAGCCCTGCAGTGTATTCATATCCACCACTTCCTGAGGGAGGCCGTTCCATGCATCCGCCACCCTTTCTGTGAAAAAGAACTTCCTCACATTATCCCTTCATTGGCCTCCCTCTAATCTCATGCTGTGTCCTCTCGTCCTGCTATTTTTCTTATATTGAAACATATTAGACTCTTTCACCTTGTTAATGCCCTTAAGGTGTTTGAATGTTTCGATCATATCACCTCTCTCCCTCCTTTGCTCTAGGGTATACATATTGAGTTCTGTTAATCTGTCCTCATATGTTTGCTGATGCAGTCCCTGCACTATCTTGGTTGCCCTTCTCTGGACTGCCTCAATTTGGTTAATGTCCTTGTGAAGTGTGGCCTCCAGTACTGCATGCAGTACTCTAGATGGGGCCTAACTAGTGTCTTGTAAAGAGGGATTATTACCTCCCTCTTACAACTTGTGATACCCCTACTAATACACCCTAACATTCCCCTAGCCTTACCTACTGCTTTAGAGGTCTGCTTGGATGATTTCAGGTCATCAGTGATGATGATGCCCAAGTCTCTTTCTTCCTTTGTGACTGCCAGCAGCTCCCCTCCTAGCCTATAGGTGGCTTCAGACTTTCTCTTCTCTATGTGCATGATCTTGCACTTCTTCGCATTAAATCCCAGTTGCCACTCTTCTGACCATTTTGCTAGTTTATCCAGATCTCTTCTCATTCTGCCCACCCCCTCTGGATCATCTACTCTGTTGCAGATCTTGGTGTCATCTGCAAACAGACAAACTTTACCCTCCAGTCCATCTGCAATGTCACTGATGAAGATGTTGAAGAGGACTGGCCCCAGGACTGATCCCAGAGGTACCCCACTTGTGACTTGCATCTCTTCTGATTGTATACTGTTTACCACCACTCTCTGTTTTCTGCCCACCAACCAATTTGCCACCCAGTTGACCAACTTCTGACCGACCCGAAGCCTACCCAGCTTATTAATCAATTTGCTATGTGGAACAGTATCGGAAGCTTTGCTGAAGTCAAGGTAGGCGACATCAACTGCTCCCCCTTGGTCCACCACTCTGGTTACCCAGTCAAAGAAATCTATGAGATTAGTTTGACAGGACCTTCCTTTTGAAAACCCATGCTGTCTTGGATCCTGTGCTCCTATGGATTCCAGGTGTTGCAGTATCCTTTCCCTTGAGGAGTGCCTCCATAATCTTGCCCACTACTGAGGTAAGACTGACTGGTCTGTAGTTCCCTGCCTCTTCCCTGCTACTACTCTTGTGGAGCGGGATCACATGAGCCCTTCTCCATGTAGGGTCTGTTGTGATACTGTAGGTAGGGAAAAATGGGCAGACTGGGTGGGCTAAATGGTTCTTATCTGCCAACAAATTCTATGTTTTTATGTTATGTTTCAAGCACATGCAACAATCATAATCTTGATGCCTTAGTCATCCATTCTCACCGCTCATCTTTTATTACCTGGAATACCTTCTAGCTGGTATCCTAACTAGAAAGTCATGCAGTACCAATCCAAGGCCTCACATACGGCTTTAATAGAGTCATTCAAGCTTCTCCTAGGGAATCATACCTTTGTTCTAATTTGCTATCAGCTGTCTGAGAACCTGAGAAAACTGGACAGTTGCTTCAGAAAGAGATTAGCCAAAGCTTCATGGCTGGCTCATTTAAAAACCCCTTCACACCTGAATTAAATAGAACTCAATGCAAAGTGAGCCACAAAAGTGGAGCGTAGGTTAAAAAGCTGTTGTTTCCTGTTTATCACATAAGCACTCTCTGTATCACAACATGCAAATTCACCCTGAAGAAAATAATTTTCACAGACTTACCAGCACCTCATGGCTCCAAATTGTCAGCATTAATGCTCTTATTCAGGCTAAGTATTCTTTTCTCGCTACGCTCAAATAGACAATACCATCTCACTTATTAAACAAGCTGGCAAAGTTGCCTGATTTTCCAAGACTAACATCACAGATGCTTTCAAACTTCTCCTGATCATCCCTTCTTTGTGACACTTATTTGGAGTCTCTCGGGTAGGCCTCTAATATTTCATGGTATGCTTTTCTTTTGGTTGAAAGAGTAACCCTAAACTGTTCGCTTTCCTGTCGGAAGCAGTATTTTGGGTTTGGTTGAATTTCTACCATCACCCATTCATCACTCATCTTCTTGATGACTTACTTTCAGTAGGCAAACCAATGTCTCCACCAGCATCAAGCCTTTCCATCTTGTCTGATCTCTATATGTAGGCCTCCTTCGGGGATCTTGTGGTAGGACCTTGTTTTAATTTTGCTGTCTTTGTGCAGGATACCATCTGCTGGCAGGTGGAGCTTGGGCAGGTAGCATAAATTTGGAGGTTTGGTGCCACTGAGGAGGGGTCTGGGAGTGGGATTCAGTGAAGAAGAGGGCTCTGGGGCAGGGCATGTAGTGTGGCCATTTTGGGGCCATAGGTTTGGGGTTGGGGTGGAGCAATTGCCACCCCAGTGTGTCTCCCTTTTTATCTTTCTGTAAGGTGGCATACTAGTCTGTTCAGTATGGGGGGGGGGTTCCTTGTCAGGAGACAGGAGCTGGGGCCTGGCATAGAGTGCGTGCAGCCTACCTTGTGAACCCCGGCATTGGAGTAGGTTGGAGAGGGAGCCTCCATATAAAATAGCTGGATGGCACAATGGGATGCTTTGTGGTGGTGACAGCCTGCAGAGTGGGAAGTAGTGGTGGCAGCCTGCTCCTGGTGTCCCCGCTTGTCTGTGTCAAGTTATAGGAGTGCCTGGAGAACTGATCCAGGAATGGTGCAGAGGAGGTGGAAGTTGTAGAGGGCATGCTGTGGGGTCAGCCACCCGGTAATGAGAGAGGTCAGGGATGCTTATAGCCTGGGCAGTGTAGCCTCCACACATCTCGAGAAGGAGACAGTTCACAGGAGAGGCAAGACTGAAGCAGTCTAATGGTTTGATTTCTGCTCTTTGTGTGTGTGTGTGTTTCTGCTACCACCAGTTTAAACGGCGTAACCTGGCTCCATTGGACAAGAAACAAAAATCTGTGATGTGGAGATCCTTGTGTTCTGCACTGTTAAAGGCTCTGTGCCCATTAAGCCTATCTGTTTGCCTGTCATATGATTTTCCCTCAGTGCTTGTTGAAGTGGGATTAATTCTGAATTAAATTGTAATTTTTTTCCTTTTAACTTGACATGAACAGTGGCTTTATTTCAAAGTGATCTAACCAGTTTGCTCCCACTGCCCCCCCCCGAAGCCAAGTTAAAAGACTGCCTCTGCTGCACTCCCTGTCACCAGAAACTGCTTGTTAGAATCCAGGTAACAAGTTTTCTATCCTTGACTGGATTTCTGTGCTGTATGTGCCCCTCAATGTGCAATACCACCTTCATACCCCTAGATGTCGGGAGGTGGCTTATATATATATTTCTTAACATTACCTTTCCCCTGAGAAGACAGCTGGGCCAGCAACCAAAATCAAACTTCTAGCATTAATCCTCAGTTCCATATGACTGGAAGCAACCTTAGCCAAGAACAAATGAATAACATTTCTTCTAGCAGCTCATCATTCAGATCAAGAAATTCATACACAAAAAATAAAACTTTACTCTTGCTTGGGCTTTCTCAACTTTGCCATGTGAATCATACCTCAAATCAGATTGTTCATTGATTATATTCTCAAACTTGTCATGCCCATTCTTACGTTAGAACAACAAATATTTATCACTACATCAGCCAAGGCTGACCTAGTCATGTGGTCATCCATCATACTTTAAGCAGTGGAATACTATTTCAATGTTTTTCCATGATTATCCTCCAGCTGGTTTGCTTTAGATAGTCACACACTCCACTCCATCACGTGGCTTTGTGTCCATATTTGGAGATGAATAGTTCATAACATCTTGGCCTTGAGATTTCACATCAACTCCACATTAGTGTATAACATCAGCTGTTTTCAAGCATAATCCTATCACCACTGCTGCAGATGCCTGGGATCATCAATTGCATTCAAAGGTAGTTGCATTCTATTCTGGTGACCTGGCCACGGTCCAAAATATCAACAAATGCAGATCACCTTCCCCATCTACAATGGCCTTTCTGAGATGGCTGATCTGGAATCTTCATAGGTTTCATTTTCAAGTGCATGTAATTTACATTCCAGTGGATGCAAATCAGGCAGCTGATGCATTATCTTATTTTCATTTCCAGATCTTCTGAACTCAACTTCCTTCAGACAAGCTACAAATAGCACAACCTCCATGATTCCATATGCTCATAATAACTTGACATTTTATAATCAAAAAGCAAATTCAATTTTCCTAGTCTCTTAAATGTGATCTGTATACATAGCTGCTTTGCATACATTTTCAGCTTTCTGTACTCTTCACACTGTACCTCCAACTCCTGCCTCTATGATGTGACAGCTTGCTTTTGCAACCCACTGCCATCATCCGAAGAAGTTGAGTTACACTACAATAAAACAATATTTGTCGAGCATCCAGTTTATTATCCCTCTTCATTCACCAGAGAGCCTGTCTATCCTGTCACAATCATTCATTAAGTTATTCTTTCAAGGTCTAAAATAAAAGAACCATAACACAGAGCCAAAAGGAATCTCTTAAAGAGAACCTTTCTTGGGATTTTCATATCTAAAAAGCAGAAACTGTGAGCTCCCTTATCTCACTGGTAGCTCCTCCATGATATATGCCATGTTTTAAAACAGCCCCAAAAGAAGGAAAGGACCATAATTTGCCCTGAGTGGCTTGCCTCAAAATCTCTTTCCACTTCCTGACTTCACTGATCTGCCACCATTGACATAAGGGAACTCAATGTTAATGATTGTCAGTACCAAGAAAGATGCTCTTTAATCACCACTACAATCAAACAATATATTACGGAACTAGTTATTTTCACCACAACTCAATCAACTCCTTAGCACAGCCATAACAATCAACAGTGTTTTTTGGAGTCCTATGGCTTATTCAAAGCCACTGAATAGAAATTCAGGTCCCCAAAGCATCTTGATTTCTCAGAACTCCAAAAAAAAAAAAGAGCTCCAAACAAATATAAGATAGACAGAAATGCTATGAGAACATATATACATCATTTTGTTATGCAAAATGTGTTATATCATGTATCAACATTCAATGAGTATTGTGCCAGTCAAGGGCAACCCAAAGGTCTTAAACCTCTTTTCAGAATGGTTGCTAACACTGTTATGACTACTACATAGTTCATGTCTTGCATTCATATTCTTCTTTCTTTAATAGATTTCAGCCCATTGAATATTCAGGTCTGTAAGAAAAATCCTTCCACATAGGAACTGTGATATCTGCATCCAAAAGGAACATTCCAATGCATATCATTAAACAGGCTAGAATATGCTCATCCTTATGCTAGGAGTCCAATATTCATAATCCTGTGTCTCAACTTAACAAACTCTTGTCAGAGTCAATATGGCTGCTCAGTGAGTGAGTAAAAGATAGGGTCCCTTCTAGCTCATAAAATGGCACTCCTACACAACTACTAGAACAAACCATCAGGGCATCACAGGAGCCCCACTGCCAGCCTGCCTGTTTCAGTCAGCTGCTGGGAGTGTTGGAGTACTCCGCCCACCCACCACCCTTTGTAATCTACAAACAACAACAGAAACACACATCCACACCATGCAGTGACAGAGCACTCCTTGGCTGTACCAATAATATTCAGCTACTCTAGCCCTGCTTTCCTACTACAGGGCTACATACATATACACCATGGTTAAACTGGAAATGTTTAGGTGAAGAGCGTTTCACCTCTTTGGATTAGTTAGTGCCTGCAGGTGATAATTTATGTTGATGTAGCAGTGGCATATGTGAATTAGGGATGCATTGGTAATTACATTAAAAATGGCCATATTCAGAGGCTATTTTATACCCTTGACTGTTCAGTTTGGTATACTTCTCAGTCCTATGAAATCTTAATCCTTCAAATTTTAGGAGGATCAGCTTTTTACTTTTGAAGATATTATGGGCCAAATATATATTTTGCCCAATTTGCTACCTAAATTTTTGTGTTAAGATAACTTAAAATGAGTTATGAAACGTACAGGTTTTGTAGATATCTTATAGGAATAGGTATTTTTTTATAAATAATTTGTTTTAAGTTAATTACGATTAATTGTTCACACATGTACATTAAAACTACCACCAAGAAAAAATGCTAAAATTACATGGACACTTTTTTCCATGTTAATGGTTTACACAAGCAAAACCTTTAGCTAATGTTATTTTTTTAAAAGTTAAAAATAGGGGGTAAGAGTTAAGTGTTTGTAAGGGAGGGGTATTACGATGTACACGATGTACTTAGTTATTTAAATAAACTAATTAGTAATTAGTTATAGTTATTTAATAATAAAAATGTTCACAAAGTAATACCTTAGAATTTTTTTCACTAAAATGTCCTCAAACTATGAATACTTTTGTACTCAAAATAGGAATATTTTAAGATTTTCAGTACAATAGTTTTCCTACTTTGCCTGTACTTTAAAAGTGGTTGTAATTTTACAAATCCTAACTAACCCATAGGCTGCCAACAGGATATAGAATGTATAGGGATTTTGGACTGATACATCAGTCCGCAGTCCTGCAAGGGCTAATCTATGAATATTTTTAAGATTTGCAGTAGGATGGTTTTCCTATTTTACATGTACTTTGAAAGGTGTTTATAAGGGATTTTACAGTGGAGGGAGACATGGAAAAAAAATTAAGGCTTCTGACAATGCATATCAGTCAGTCACTGCACTTCTACTTTTATTTTATTACAAGAATGAGGGGAAGGAGGAAGTTGATGGCTACTGGGTGTGTTGGGGTTAGGGCTTTGCTCTTATCGAGGGATGGGGGCTTGATTATGCTGTGCAGTTGTGGGGGGATGTAGGATTTTGGTAGGGGGAGTAGCAAGAAAATGTGTTAGGATACTTGTCTTTCTGTTCAAAGGCCTAAATGGTCCCATAGCCAGTGGGAGCAGGGCATTATGGTACATAACAGTCCATGGAAGGACTGAGGTGTCCCTTTCCACTGAAGTCCCTACTTTTCACAGGGTTTTGAAGGGATAAGTAAATGATTACTATACAACTTTCTTAGAAAGTAAGGACATTTACATCAAGAAACTACTTTAACTCTCATTAGGTTACTACAGACAAAACCAAACTTAAGATTGGAAATAAAATATTTGGGTTGTGAACACAAAAGCCACAAAGTCTGCAAATGTTCTAGAAGTGTTCTTTTGTCTAATACCTACCCACCCTATCATATTCCCTACCCTCATGACCCAAGGGTAGTCTACAGGTATAGGGTCATAGATCAATGGTATGGTAACTCATACAGGGTCAACATATTAAAATTGGGATATAGCAATCTTAATCCCCATCCCCTCATCCTCCTCACCCTTGTGACCAGGGTGAGGTAAATCAGTTAGCTAGATGGCCAATGGTCAGAAAAACAGTTTGTTTTGCTACCTCAGTTTGATACTTAGTAACCAACTGAGTACCTGCTCATGGAGTGATTTTGAGCCCTAGAATATGATGATCACAAAATACTGAGTTGGCTAACACATTTTGAAGCCTATTAGCTGAACTGACCTCCATTTCACACACTGATTTCCTCCACCATGGTGGTGACACAAGGCCAAGCTACAGGTCTACCATTAATCTACAAGGCTGTGCAGGGGTATGTTTATTCAATTACAACAAGACCTTGCATAAATAGTATGCATTTCCAAGCATATAACATGCTTTGACTATTTCTACAGGAAGGTCAGTATTTGTCTTAAAGAGCAACTCACAACTATGCAATGGGTATAGTACTAATGTAGCCACATGGGATCCACACTGGGAGATGAGAGCCTATTTGCTCCAGACATACTGCACCTGAACAGGGATGGTGTGGCAGTACTAAAAAGAAAATTAGGAGAGTTCATAGAAGAAACCTACACTTTAAACTAGATTGGGAGGGTGGAAAAATCCACACCACAAGACAGGAGAAATGGGGGCTACCAGCATCCCCCACAGGATAGTGCTGAAATATTGAGCATGAGGGAGAAGTGTGAAGAGGGGGATAAAGGGGGAACCTGGTGGAAGGGCTTAGCAGCCAACACTAGAAGCTTAGCAAATAAGATGGTGGACTTGGAGGCCATCATGGGGGATGAAGGACTAGATGTAGTAGCTATAAGCTAGACCTGATGGACAGAGCTGCACACCTGGGAATTGACCATCCCAGGTTACAGACTGTTCAGCAGGGACAGGGAGGGTAAGAAGGGGGGAGTTGTTTTATGCATCAGGAAAGGCATAAGTGTAACTGAAGGATGAGAGGAGGAGGATGGGAGACTGAGCTACTGTGGGGAACGCTAACCAGGAGGATGGGAGAATCCTGCAACTGGGGTGGTATACAGGCCACCTACACAAGGGGAGGAGGGCAATTAACAGTTAATGCAGACAGTCACAGGGAAGGCACTAAAGGATACCTACTTCTGGTAAGGGAACTCAGCCTCCCAGATGTTGACTGTGAAAACTCAGATGCAGTGTCATCAAAGAGCAGGGAGGTACTAGCTGCACTGCAGGGGTATTCCTTCAATAGCTAGTCAGGGAGCCAACAAGGGCAACAACCTGCTGGATGTGGTCCTGACAAATGGGAGAGTGAAGGAAGTGCAGGTGGAGAAGCCTTGGGCAACAGTGACCACAGCATGGTAAGGTTCAGGGTCAGGCAGGGAGGAGACAAGAAAACAGTACTGCAGTCATGGACTTCAGATGCAGACTTTGACAAGATGAGAAGGATAGTAAGGGAGACAATGGAGGGCCACGGATAATATAGGGGCAGTGGAGGAGCTATGGGATGCCATCAAGGTAGGGGTACTGCAAGCTGCAGAAATGTGCACAAAAAGGTTAGGAGAGCAAGAGGCAGAAGAGACCACTTTGGTTTACAAAGGAGGTTGTGGGGCAGTCAGGTAAGGAGAAATTTAAGAGGACACTCAGTGAGGAAGATAAGAAAGCGTATGGGGAAAAGAGGAGTCTCGCAGAGAAGAAAATCAGAAGCGCAAAAGCAGATACTGAGGAGAAAATAGCAAAAAAAAGCCAAAAGGAGGGATAAAACCTTTTTCAGATATGTGAGGGAGAGGAGAAGGGCAATGCACAGGATTGCTAAGCTCAGGGAGGAGGGAGGAATAAAATTGGAAAGGGACTTTGAAAAAGCAGAGTTATTAAATAAGTACTTTAGCTCAGTATTCATGGAAGGAGAAGGAGGGCAAATTGGTGGTTCTGAGCCCATTCACTGTGGATAGGGTTAGGGCAGAGCTAGATAGACTGAGGGTGGACAAGGCAATGGGGCTTGATGGGTTACACCCCAGGGTGATCAGGGAATTGAAGGAGAAGTTGGCTGCACTCTTGAAATGGCTTTTCAACTTGTCTCTGAATATGGGGAGAGTGCCAGAGGACTGGAAGGGGGCAGACAGTGCCTTTATGCAAGGCAGGTAGTAAGGAGGTGAAGAGGAACCACCGACCTGTCAGCCTCATGACAGTGGTGGGAAAGGTAATAGAGGCATTAATCAAGGAGAGGGTGGTGGAGTACCTGGAGGAGAGTGGCTTGCAGGACAGCAGACAGCATGGCTTCGTGAAGGGGAAGTCTTGCCAGACAAACCTAATTTAGTTCTTTCATTGGGTGACTCAGGTGATTGACTGGGGGAGTGGTGGATGTGGCCTATCTGGACTTTAGTAAGGCCTTCAACACCGTTCCCCATAGGAGGCTGGTGAGCAAGATGGAAAGCCTGGGGTTGGGTGGGAAAATAACAAGCTGGGTGGAGGCCTGGCTGGCAGGAAGAACTCAGAGGGTGGTGCTAAATGGAGTGCACTCCGGGATGGGTGAAGAGTGGAATGCCACAGGGTCAGTTTTCGGTCCACTTCTCTTCAACATCTACATCACTGATATTGCAGAGGGTGTGAGGGAGAGGGTATGTATATTTGCCGATGATACAAAAATATGCAATGGGGTGGACACCATGGGGGGTGGAGGACATGAGGGAGGACTTAAAGACACTTGAAAAATAGTCTGGGATGTGGCAGCTGAAATATAATGCCAAGAAGTGTGCTGTGATGTACTTGGGGAGTAGGAACAGAACAGCAGCGTACACCCTAGGTGGGGAGGAAATCAAAGTAACAGAACAGGAGAGGGATCTGAGCATTATAGTCTCTTTGAACCTTAAGGTAGGAATCCAATGAAGAAGGGCGCGGAAAGGCCAATGGAATGTTGGCATGCATAGGCAGATGCATTACTAGCAGAAAGAGGGAGGTAATAATGTCCTTTACAAAGCCAGCAAATGAGGCCGCACCTGGAATATGAGGTTCAGTTCTGGAGGCCACATCTCCCAAGGATATAGATGCATTGGAGAAGGTTCAGAGAAGGGCAACCAAGATGATGCAGGGTATGCAGGGAAAGTCATATGAGCAGAGGTGTAAGGAGCTGGATCTGTACATGCTGGAGACAAGGAGGAAAGGGAGACATGATGAAACTTTTAAATATGTAAAGGGACTCAATAAAGTGGAAGAAGAGGGTTTACTTAGAGGAAGGAGGTGGTCAGAACTAGAGGGGACAGCCTGAGACTGCAAGGAAAAGATACAGGGGCAATGTGAGAGGGTGTTTCTTCATGAAGAGGGTGATGGAGCCCTGGAACAGACTACCAGATGGAGTGGTGGGATTAAATCGTGGAAAATTCAAGAGGGCATGGAACAAGCATATGGGGCTTAGTATCAGGGAGGGTGGGGTTGGCAGAGAGGGAGAGGTGTAGAAACAAAAGGGCAGACTAGATGCACCAATATGGTCCTTTTCTGCCATCAAGCTTCTGTGATTCTATGATGTAATGAATTTGTGACAATTCTGTTGCTTTGTGGACATAAACTTTCATAGGTATGCCCCAAATTATTCTTATTACAGCTCTATGACATGTATGAAACATCAGAGCTGTGTGTGATACAACTCTGGACATGTACTTTGCCCATCGGTCCATCGGTGTATGGGAGGCGGTGGGATTAGGGTTCCTATATACCAAATTTAATATGTTGACTCTGCAGGGGTACCATACCATTGATCTATGGCCTTACACCTATAGACTGTCCTGGGTCATGAGGGTAGGGGACATGGTAGGTTGGGTGGGAGTTAGACATAAGATCCCTAATAGGACATTTCCAAACTTTTCAGACATTGTGTTTGCAACCCTAATAGTTTATTTCCAACCTTTGTGCAGTTTGCATTTTGTGCGGTAGCAACCCTAACGAGCATTAACATAGTTGTTTCCTATAGATATACAGTATATATATTTGAAACTGCAAGTGTAGTAGTATGACATAGCTAATTATAAATAAGTCTGAGCTCAGAGAGGAGGTAACTAAGTTGTTTGTGAGCTTCTTAAACAGTGGACATAGTGTTTTATTTAGGTGGGCTGCTGTATCAAAGTTAATTACAGAAGGAGATAACTATAGGTAGCGTTAAATCAATGGAATTCCACAAGACTGCACTATAATTTTAGGTGTCACGAATGAACTTTTATTATGTTCAAGTCAGAAGTAATAGGTTTTAGTGGCCTGGAGGTACAAATTTTATAATTTGGCTTCTCTTTCAAGGTACTTTACTTCAGACGCTTAATAATAGTTTTTTTTTCTTTGCTTTAAGCAAACCCTTATGGCTAAAGGATTTCAACTGTTAGTACAGTAACTAAACCACACAATCAGAAGACTCAAAATGTTTACTGTTTTCTGCAAAATAAATAAATAAATACCTGTCAAGAGGCAGCTTTATTAATGCAAAGGCGAGGACACAAAACAGGGATCAAAGGAATCAGAAACAAGAGAGACAAGCAGATTGACTGAAATGGATCTGTAGTGTGATGTATCACATGCCGTGATATTCAGTTTGAAGGGTGTTTTTGCATTTCAAGTTCTGAGAGGTACTAATAGAAGCAATTGAAAGAAATCTAATGACTATAATTTTCTCCATGTTCTCAGTGCTCCATGATTGTTTGTATTTCTACCACATCAGCAAGAATGAGTTTACCACAGAGTGACATATCTGCTATCAAGATATAGAGAATACTGGATGGGCAACTCTGCATTAGTTAGGTGTTCTGCCACAGAGGGTTCTGATTCCTCTGACTTTGAAAGCTAAGCTGAGAGGTCTGTGGAATCAAAGCCCTGAGGTGGCAGAACATATTAGTTGTGCATCAGCTCATTCCCGAACCCAGTTCGTCAGCATCGCAAGCGGAAATCCAACCGCTGTGCCGGCAGGCTAGCTATGTGGCACAATAATTGAAACTTGCTACATTTGGTAAAATTTGGATAAGTAGTTTCAAAAACAGAAATTGCTGAAAATTAAATTTGATTACATGTTTGTCTGCTTATAACTTAGCCCCCTTCCAAGCTAGACACTGTACCTGAAACTTGGCACACATACACATGTGATAAATACTTCAAATGTACTAAAATGTAATGACATTTGGATACATAGTTTTAAAATAAGACAGCAATAACTAAAAATGACTTTTTCACATAATGTTGTGAAATGGTTATGAAATGTTGTCAAATTATCACATAAGCAAAATCAGTCATTTCACCTTATTTTGTCAGCAAAAATATATGTCACCCAGCACTATTCATAAGGTAATCAGAAAGACAACATCAAAAGGAAACATTTGGTTCATGGGAGATTTCAACTACCCAGACATAGACTGGAAGAAGGGAATTGTTAAGACCATGCAAATAGGAACTTTTGTATATTACAGAAGTCTGCTATCTGATACAGTAGGTCATAGGTAACACTAAGGAGCAAGCAACACTGGATCTGCTCTTTTGCAATGAGGACAATTTGGTCAGAGATATGGAAATTAGAGAGATGCTAGAAAACAGTGACCATGACATCATATGATTAACTACTGGAGAGAACAGGGGAACATTAAGGGCAGGAACATGCACCATCCTCCTGCATAAGGTGGACTTTGGAGATATGAGGGAACTCACAGCACAGGCAGCTTGGAAAAGCAAGAAGCAGAAGTGTCCAGGAACAGTGGAACACCCTCAAAGTTTGTTTAGCTTCAGTAACTTAAAAAAGAATATATCCAACAGAAGAGAAAGTACAACAATAGGAAATGTGCACCTGTGTGGATTTAAAAGGAGGTATTTGAAATAATCAGGTAAAAGAAGCGTACAAGTTAAGTAAGTTGCTAGACACCAGGAAAATGGATGGGGATCCAAGTAATCACCAGGTGTGTCTTGTTTAACATGTCTATTTCAATTTTTCATAGTATCTTGAATATTTTCTAGAACTACAGGGAACAGCCATTAGCCATTTCTCACATTAATTCAAAGAACAGACTTTGGCTTTAGGTAATGGTAGGTGGCACATCTTGATCGCTGTCAAGCTTTTTTAATCCACATTTTGCCTATACTATGTTCTGTTAAGATTTCACACATTTAGATAAATGTTTAGTCATCCAATGTGGCCTCTTTAGTCTTTTAGATGTTACATATTTGCATGATTGACTTTTTTTCTAATGTGCTGTTCTTGCAAATAGTAAATGATTTCTTGATCAACTATCACTTCTTTTTAAAAGCTTTGAAGATGTTGCTATACTTACTATTTTGCAATGCAAATTAGGTAACAGTCAGCAGTTTGGTGTGCTCAGCTGTTTTACATTACTGTAAAATAGATTATTCTCACGCTAGCTATTTTGTTGCCCATGGTGCTAATTAGCCAAAATTGAGCAAATGTAATTTTGCATTATTTATTAATTTAAAATTACTACAAGTGGGAAAAATAATGCCAAGCTTTTTTAACCCACATTTTGCCTGTACTATGTTCGGTTAAGATTTCACACATTTAGATAAATGTTTAGTCATCCAATGTGGCCCCTTTACTCTTTCAGATGTTACATCTTTGCATGGTTGACTTTTCTCTAATGTGCTGTTTTTGCAAATAGTAAATGATTTCTTGATCATAGAAACATAGAAACATAGACTTTGACGGCAGATAAGGACCGCTTGGCCCATCTAGTCTGCCCATTTCCCTACCTACAGGATAGGCCATAGATCCTAGTTAACCAACAGCCTATTTCTTCCTACCCCCCACAAGAATTGCCTTATGTCTGTCCCATGCATTCTTGAATTCTCCCACAGTTTTAGACCCCACAACCTCCTCAGGAAGGCTGTTCCATGCATCCACTACCCTCTCTGTGAAATAATACTTCCTCACATTGCCCCTGAACCGCCCTCCTTCTGTCTTTAAATTGTGTCCCCTTGTTCTTGCAAGTCTCTTTTTCTGAAAGATGCTACCCTCTTGGACTTTGTTGATTCCACTGAGGTACTTAAAAGTTTCTATCATGTCCCCCCTCTCCCTTCTTTCCTCAAGGGTATACATATTAAGCTCCTTTAGTCTCTCCTCATACGGCTTCTCTTGCAGACCCTGCACCATTTTAGTTGCCCTCCTCCGGACTACCTCTATCCTGTCTATGTCCTTGCGGAGATGGGGTCTCCAGAACTGGACACAGTACTCCAGATGGGGTCTCACCAACTGTCTGTACAGAGGGATAACAACTTCCTGTTTTCTGCTGCTGATGCCTCTCCCTATACATCCCAGTATACCCCAGTCCTCCCTACTGCCTTCTCACATTGCTTGCTAACCTTAAGGTCATCTGATATGATTACCCCAGGTCCCTTTCCTTTTTTGTTGTTGTTACTACCTCCCCACCCATTGTGTATTCTTCCCCTGGGTTCTTGTTTCCCAGGTGCATTATTTTGCACTTCTTTGCATTGAATCCTAGCTGCCATAATTCTGACCATTCCTCCAACCTTGCCAAGTCCCTTTTCATCCTTTCCACACCTCCTTGTGTATCAACCCTGTTGCAGATCTTTGTGTCATCTGCAAAAAGGCATACTTTTCCTTCCAGTCCCTCTGCAATGTCACTGATGAAGACATTAAAAAGGACTGGACCCAATACTGAACCCTGCGGTACCCCACTAGTAACCTCTCTTTCTTCAGAGTGGACTCCATTTACAATTACCTTCTGTGTCCTGTTGTGCAGCCAATGTTTTACCCAGGCTACCACCCTGGGACCCACTCCCAGGCTGGTTAATTTGACTATTAATCTTTTGTGTGGGACTGTGTCAAATGCCTTGCTAAAGTCTAGGTAGGCCATGTCCACAGCCCCTCCCTGGTCTACTACTTTGGTCACCCACTCAAAGAAATCTATTAGATTCGTCTGACATGACCTTCCGCTGTGAATCCATGCTGCCTTGGGTCCTGTGCTCCACTGGCCTCTAGGTACTCAACTATTCTTTCCTTCAGAAGTGACTCCATCACTTTCCTACCACAGAGGTCAGACTGACAGGTCTGTAGTTTCTTGCCTCTGTCTTGGTCCCACTTTGTGAAGGGAATCACATCCGCCTTCCTCCAGTCCTCAGGTACCACACCATCCTCCCATGATTTATTAAAAGAGTAGCCAGTGGTTTCACTAGTTCCTCCTTAATTCTTTTAGAATTCTGGGTGAATGCCATCAGGACCCATTGCTTTGTCCACCTTCAGTTTTAGGAGTTCTTGCAGAACCCTTTCTTCTGTGAAAGGACTGGGATCGACCCGCTATCAAGAGTGCTTCTGTTAATTGGATTAGGCACTTCCCCTCTTTGTGAATACTGAGCAGAAATATTCGTTTAGTATCCCTGCTTTTCACTGTCCCCTCTGCCCACCCACCGTCATTCTATTCAGCCTCACTATCCCTCCCTTTGTCTTTCTCTACGCTGATGTACCTATAAAGGTTTTATCCCCTTCTTAACTGAGTTGGCTATCTTTTCCTCATTTGGGCCTTTGCTATTCTGACTTCCCTCCCTGCTTCCTTCTGCCTTAACTGGTACAGCTCTCTGTCCTGCTCCTTCTGTGTTTCCTTATACTTCCGAATGCTATCTTTTTCTTCCTGACTTTCACAGCCACCTCTTTGAGAACCATAGTGGCTTTTCTTTTCATTTTGATTTGTTTATTTAGCTTTCACACAGAGGCTTGTTGCCTCTGTGATAGCAGTTTGATGATTCTCATTGTTGCTCCACACCTCCTTCTAGCCTGTTTGCTAGTGCTTTTCTGATGCACTCTCCCATCTTGCCAAGTCAGCCTCCTGTCCAGTACCCTCACTTTTGTATGGCTTGACTCTGTAGCTGAGTTTAACGTGAACCACACTGTTTGATGGTCACTTGTCCCCAGATGGCAACCCACTTCTAGATCTGAGATCCTCTCACTGCCCCCGTTTGAGAGTATGAGGTCTAAGATTGCTTCCTCATGAGTGGGTTCTGAAACTAGCTGTCTAATGCCTGCCACCTGTAGGGCTTCAAGAATGGCCCTGCTCTTGGATGTGGCTGCAGCAAATGTGCTCCAGTTAACATCTGGCATATTCAGGTCTCCCATCAATAGTATCTCCTTTCTCTGCCATTCTAAGAATGCCTTCTATCATATCCTTGTCCATTCCCTCCCCTGACATGGGGGTCTGTACACAACCCCTAACGGATTGTGGTGCCCTTTCCAGTCTCCAAGGTGACCCACAGTGCCTCCTCTCCTCCCTGTTTACTCTTTTGTTCAGTTGCTTTTATCCCTTCCTTTATATAGATAGCTACTCCTCCCCTCTTCTCCCCTGCCTGTCTCTCCTGTAGGTTATGTACCCTGGTATGTTAACATCCCAATCATGGTTCTCTGTGTACCATGTTTCTGTGACTGCTACGATATCCAGGCATCCCTCTTCCATCAAGGCCACCAGTTCAGGGAGCTTGTTGCCCAGACTACGGGCATTGGTACTCATTACCTCCATTTCCTGATGGCCTTACTCCCTTTTGCCCCATCCCTGTCCTTCTTGCCTTTGTCACTTTCTCCATTTACCCTGGCCTTCTCCCATCGACACCTCTATGTTGGTGTTTGCCGACTTACTACCGTGATTATTTGGGGGGAGCTAGGATTGCCCTGCTCCTTTCCAGTGCCTCCCCCCTTGGCTAGTTTAAAAGCTTGCCAATGAAGCATTTAAACCTATCACCTAGGATACTGGTTCTCCTCCCGGACAGATGTAGTCCATCATGCCAGTATAGGCTTGCATCACTCCAGGTGGACCCCCAGTCCCCAATGAAGCCAAATCCCTGAGCTCCACACCAGTTTTTCAACCACTGATTGAATACCATGGTGCGGAACACCCTAGCCTCTCCTATGCCATAGATGGGCAGCATCTCCGAGAAGGTTATCGTGTGTGCTACTTGACTAAGACCCCTCCCCAATTCCACAAACTCTTCCTGGACTTCTCTAATCCCTTTCTTAGCCAGGTCATTTGTCCCTAGGTGGACAATGACATCCAGCTCCCTCCCGTGCAGCTGCTCCGGCAATCCTGAGGATTCGCCTCCTGTCCCTCCAAGCCATGGCGCCAGGCAGGCACCTTACCTCCCTCTCCCTTCTTCCCCAGTTCTACCTTCCTAACAATGGAGTCCCCACCAGGAGTTGTTTCCTCCTGCAGGGTCCCCTGCCACCCTCCTGTGGGTCTCCTGTGGAGGTTCCCAGCATCCTCCTTGGTCTCCACTGTGGGTGCCTCCATAGAGGACAACACTTTGCCAGAATGGCATAGGAATTGTGGAGAGGTACAACTGAGGGATGCACCCCATGTTCCACCACCCTCACCCTCCCTGAGCTCACTGTGGTCTAACCGCCTCTTTCTTGGCAACCTCTGAGGCAACGGCAGTGGCACTGGTGGTCCCTTGATGGAAGAGGAGGTCCCACAATCCTGGTCAACTCAGCCTGGAGATGAGCAACCTCCTCCCTCAGCCCAGAGAGGTGTCTGCAGATGGGACAACACCGCCCTCCAGAATGTCTCCCGAAGACTGGTTGCTCCACAGCCACTGCACTGCACCACTCCAATCATGTCTTATTTCTGGCCCCTTAACTGTTTTCAATCCTTACTCTTTCCTCTGTTTTTTTTTCTCTCTCTCTCCTTACTTTCTGCCTGTGTGCCATTTAAGCTCCTGATTGTCCTGTTCTGAGACAAGAATATCCTATATTTCTCAGTGGACCACTTACTTGCTCAGAGGCAGACCTCCAGCAGCTAGAGGGGGCCGGAGAGCTACTCCTGCCTTTCTAGGATGGTGGGTCTTTGGTGGTTCTGTGATCACTCACTTCCTGCTCCCAAACAGGAAGTTCCTGTTGTCAGTCAAATCTTGTGCCTATAAAAATAGAACTAGCTTTGGATGGGGGGGAGGGAAGGAGGGCAATATAGTCCCAGCAGAGAAGTCCAGTCACACAGCAGTCCTTTCTCCTGGTGTCTTCTGCCAAGATATTAGCAGAATCTTTCTAAGGCAGTCTTTAAATGTAGCTTCCTTCTAGCTGCTTCACCCCCTACTTACTAGATCTTTCTACCAGTAATTTAAACCTCACAGCAGTTAAGTCCTTTCAATCACCTGATATTTACACCTATAACTGTTCAGATACCCATTCAGTTCAGTTAACCCAGACAGACACACACACACACTTTTTTTTTTGTTTTGTATGTTAGTTTTTTTTACCCTAAATTAAAGGTCCAAGTACAAAAGTTCTTCTACTTTAGTCCCAGCAGAGAAGTCCAGTCACACAGCAGTCCTTTCTCCCGGTGTCTTCTGCCAAGATATTTGCAGAATCTTTCTAAGGCAGTCTTTAAATGTTGCTTCCTTCTAGCTAAGCCACTCCCCCTACTTACAAGATCTTTCTACCAGTAATTTAAACCTCACAGCAGTTAAGTCCTTTCAATCACCTGATATTTACACCTATAACTGTTCAGATACCCATTCAGTTCAGTTAACCCAGACAGACACACACTCACTTTTTTGTTTGTTTTGTATGTTAGTTTTTTTTACCCTAAATTAAAGGTCCAAGTACAAAAGTTCTTCTACTTTAGTCCCAGCAGCTATCAACTATCACTTCTTTTTAAAAGCTTTGAAGATGTTGCTATACTTACTATTTTGCAATGCAAATTAAGTAGCAGTCAGCAGTTTGGTGTGCTCAGCTGTTTTACATTACTGTAAAATAGGTTATTCTCACGCTAGCTATTTCGTTGCCCATGGTGCCAATTAGCCAAAATTGAGCAAATGTAATTTTGCATTATTTATTAATTTAAAATTACTACAAGTAAGGAAAAATTATGTAAAATTACATTTGATATGGGTTTAGAAAAACAGTAAATGGGATTGTTACAGTTACTATCCTTTTTAACTCTCATGTGGAAATTGAGCAAAGGGATTAGAGTAACAGGCAGGAGTGGACCACAATGGTGTAGTTATTAAGTAATTATTAATTTTATCTGTCTGTCTGTTGGTCTGTCTGTCTGTCTATCTATCTACAGGAGTGACCCAGGACACAAGAGAAATACATACAGCATACCGGGATGAACAAGAGAGGGAACTATACTTACAGCACAATTAATTCATGCAATGAAATGAGGCAGGGTTCACTTACCACAGATTCATTTGAGCTGCTCCAGTAGCGTATGCTTTACTCAATGTTTGAAACTCCAGGCATTGCATTTTCAGCCTCTTGTATGTGCTGTAGTAGAGAAATCCAGATCTTATTACTTTGGTCATTTTCCAAGGTCATCTCTTTGTCCCGCCTGGGTATACCGCAGTGGACTGCCCCATAGAGGAACGCAGGGTTGGGGGGGGGATAGCCATCTCTTTTCTGTGAGAGCACCATATTCATTTGAATGTGTGGCCATCCATGGGGGTCCAGGCACAAGTTGCCTGATTCTCCTGATTTACCGCCACTCTGGGACGGTGGAAGATTTCTTGCAGGAGGTGGCCGATTTCATCATCGGGGAAACACTGGAGGCCCCCGCATGTTTAGTGCTGGGAGACTTCAATGTTTGGGCCAATGACGGATCTTCTTGGCTTGGTTACAACTTCCTCCAGATGATGTCATCTCTGGGTCTTGCGCAAGGATTTTCCTCTGTGACCCATCAGGGTGGCCACATGTTGGACCTGGTGTTCTCACTGGGGCATGAGATCAATAGTCTCAGGATTGATCAGGTCATTTGGTCCGATCATTACACGGTGAAGTTCTTGTTTGGGGTCCCCCTTGACAGCCCTCCCCCTGCAGAGATGGTCAACTATCACCCTTTGAGTGGGTTGCCTCCTGAGGGTTTTTTGGTGGTGGCTGACCTATCTAGTGTGGACAGTGCATGCGTTGGGGGTGTGTGCATAGCAGTTGATGCCTATAATAAGGTGCTGTCTGGTGCGCTCGACTTCCTCACACCAGTCCATGTATGACCCATGTCTTCTCACTTGAGGTCCCCTTGGTATGTTGGGGAGCTCAAGGTGATGAAGACTTTGGGTCAGAGATTAAAGTGCTGCTGGCAGAAGTCTGGCCTGGAGGAAGACAAACTGGCTCTATGTGTGCACTACGGTGCATACCAGGGGGCAATCAACTGTAAGAAGGCAGAATTCCTGTCAGGAAGATTGCTGCCAGGAGGAACTGACCAGCTGTGTTCTTTAGGACTGTGGACAGGCTTCTTCATCCTTCCTGTCCACAGACAAAGGTAGCCTTTTTGAATGCATTGTGCAAGGAGTTTGCTCAGTTCTTCTCGGACAGGGTGTCTGCCATCAGGCAGGGGGTTCCGCCAGTGGGCCAGAGTTTGGCTGACAGTGATCACATGGGTGACCAGAGAGCACTCCACCTGGTTGGGGTGAGTTTAGACTGGTGGAGGTGGCTGAGGTCACTGAGATTGTGTCCAAGCTTCAGCACACCTTTTGTGAACTGGACCCGGTGCCAACTCATTTCTTAATGAGATGTGTTGACTCCGTTGGCCCGGTGTTTGCCTTGATTGTCCGGTGTTCCTTGTCAGAGGGGATCTTTCCTGATGTCTTGAAGGAGACATTGGTGAGACCTCTTCTGAAAAAAACATTGTTGGACCCTGACGTCAAGGCAAATTACTGTCCCATCTCCAATCTTCCATTTTTGGGTAAGATTTTGGAGAAGGTGGTGACGCTTCAGCTTGAGGACCATCTCGTGGCCCATGATCTGTATGAGCCACTCCAGTCTGGGTTTTGTGTGAGGCATAGCACAGAAACTGAGCTAGTTCGGGTGCATAATGACCTCCTTAGGGCTAGAGATCGAGGGGAGGGGACAATTCTTGTTTTCCTCGATCTCTCTTCAGCATTTGACATGGTGGACCATCGAGTGTTACTTGACCACCTAAGAGAATTCTGCGGACTCGCTGGCACTGTCATCTGCTGGTTTAAGTCTTTTTTATCTGACAGGAGGCAGAGGGTAGTGATGGGGGATTTCTCCTCCTCCTCCCTTGGCTGCCTGTTATGCGGAGTTCCCCAGGGTTTGGTCTTGTCGCCGATGTTGTTTGCCATGTATATGCTGCCCCTGGGAGAGCTCATTAGGAAGTACAGTCTGGGTTTTCATTGCTATGCTGATGATACTCAGCTGTATTTTTCCTTTTCCCCTGGAACATCTTGCACAGTGGAAGTGCTTAACAGCTGCCTTGCTGAGATCAATGTCTGGATGGCCTCCAGTTGGTTGTGACTGAACCCCGATAAGACAGAGGTACTGGTGGTGGAGTCAAACAAATGGTGTGATAGGTTGGCCTCTGGTGCAGAGACAGGGATTTTTCTTGGCTCTGTACCATTGAAGGCCTCCTCTAGGGTGTGTGATCTGGGTGTTATTCTTGACAGTGGATTGACACTTGAGTCTCAGGTGACGTGCAGTGTCTGTACCAGTTTTTATCATCTGAGGAATATCACCAGGATAAAGCCCCTAGTTTCACCGCTGGACCTCCCCACCTTGCTGCATGTCTTTATGACATCCAGGCTTGACTACTGTAATGCACTCTATCTTGGGGTCTCTGGGGGTACCCTGCACTGACTGCAGTTGGTGCAGAATGTGGCAGTGTGGCTGTTGACAGGACAGCCTAAGTACTGTCACACTACTCTGGTGCTGCGTTAACTGCACTGCCTGCCGGTTAGGTGGAGGGTCCTCTTTAAGGTGGGTTTGCTCACCTTTAAGGCCCTACACAACTGGGGCCCTGGTTACCTGAAGGACCTTCTTACATCTGCTGTCTCAGTCCACTCCCTTCGCTCCTCCTCTAGGGGCCTCCTTGCGATTTCCAGGATGAGGTTAAAAACAACTGGTGACAGAGCATTTAGTGTCACCACCCCTGTCCTGTGGAATTCGCTTTCTTCAGCTGTTAAGGAGGCCCCTTCTGTGGAGGTATTTAAAGCCCGCCTCAAGGCCTTCCTGTATAATCAGGCCTTTCTGAACTGTGTTTTATAGTCCATACCCGTTTTCAGAATTTTATGCTTAACTTAGCCTCGACTATTCTGAGTTTAGTTGCTGCTGTTGAGGGTAGTATTTATACAAAATCTTGTTTTAATTGTTGGAATATTGTACATTTATGTCCAATAGCATGATGTTTATGTATTTATTATGATTTGTTGTATGAAATTTTAATATGTTCGGTGCCCAGAGCCTCCGGGATGGGCGTTTCTTAAATAAAATTTGCCTTGCCTTACTCAAACTTCCAATCTTCCAGACCTACTTTCTCTCTTCCCTCCCCTCTTTTTTATAAACATTCTTTTTATTGATTATTATGAAAGAGATACAGTAGTTTCCAAATGTAAACAAATAAAGAAAAAACAACTTTTTAAGGGGTAGGTTGTTTTGAAAGTAGTAGCAACAAATCTTCAATGGAAATGTTCATTGGCCATTCCAGTCTGGTGATCAGTCCCGCTACAGTACTCAGTTGGCTTGGTCAGGACACTAAACGATCCCCTGCCATGGCATCAAAAGAAGTAGTGACAGTGCTTCTCAAGCTTTCAGCAGCATTTAGCACTGTTGATCAAAGAACACTTATCAGTCACCTTAGGAAGTCTACGTGTGTCTCTCTGGGACAGTTTTTTAAATAATTTCTAGGTCATCCCCCTTGTCACCAGTGCTGCCCCACTCCACCTTCTGGGCTACATTCAGGCCAGAACTCACCTTCTTTGTCACTTACCTCACTTCACCATTTCTTGTTTTCTGTGTCAGGGCCCTTGGGTCAGCATCACCCCAGGAGACCCCTCAACAGGGAGGGATGTCAGTGATACATGGTCTCACTGTGCCGTGGTTTCATTCTCTTTTACACTAGGGTGCTTACTTGCAGTTTCTCCCTACTTCTTAGGATGTGATCTGGGGCTCCCTATGGCAGTTGCGGAGCCCAACGCCAGCTGAATGCTGCACTGCTACTTTGATTAACCAGGTGAGGGTCAAGCAGGAGCACCAGTCACGCTTCCACCACAGAGGAGGCAAGCCTCCTCTGCGATGCTTGATCCTCTTTCACTGATGGCCCCCTGGCCATTGGGCTGATTCTGGAACCAGGGCCACTGGTAGTGCAAGAGGCAACACTGTTGCAGTGTGATGGGACAACTCTCTGGGACCATTTTGAAATGGATCTAGTTTTTTATTGCAGACCCTCAGTGAGGTGTATCAAGTGTTTTTTTTATCTGTCCTGGCCACCATCAAATCTGGCATACAAGAAGTATTATTTTTGTCCCCACTGTTTTTCGTAGTGTACATGCTGCAGTTCAGAAATCTGACCCAAAAGTACAGTATGAGTTTTCACTGCCATGCAGATGGTATTCAACTACATCTTTCACTTTTGCTCAACTAGGCACCCCAGTGTCTTTGCTGGGAATCTGTCTTGCTGAAATCAGAGCATGAATGGTCATCGGCTGGCAAAGGCTAAATCCAGACTAGATGGAATTTCTATTGGGGGTCTCCACTCATCTTTTGCCATCCCTTAAAGATACCCTGATCTTCCTACTTTGGATGGGGTGTAGCTTGAGGCAAGGGTAGTTATACAAAACCCAGGAGTTGCTCTGGGGAGTGGGTGATCCTTGATTCTCAGATCTCAGTAGTTGTCCTCAGTGGCTTTTACCATATTAAAAGTGTAGGAATGTGTTGTCCCTACCCCAACCAAGGTAATTTCAGAAAGTTGCTACAGGCATTCATGACATCATGGCTTGATTATGTAAACACACTCTATGAAGGACTGTCCGTGTATCAGATATGCCATGTGTAGCTGGTGCAGAATATGGCAGCATGGCTTCCGACCTGAACTAGGAGATTGGAACATATTATGTCTATGCTGTACACCCCTCACTGCACCATCACCCTTTTGTGTGGCATTCCCCCTGCAACAGTGCCACTAGGCACTAAATGCAAATGTTCTGATCCAAATGATAGGTTGCTCAGATGGAGTGTGCATGCAGTAGCATTCCATATAACTGAAAGGGCAGAAGATCTAAAACCAGCCAAAACACAACCCTGCCAACTGATATGGTGATGTGAGCTGACAGATAGTAAGATAGTATGGCACCACACATCCAGAGGCAGAGCTGAATGACCGTCTTGCTGCCCACCAACCGCCGCTCACAGGACCTTGATCCACTCCTGCCCACCTGCCTGACCCCCCTGCCCGGACTGCAAGCACAGGCACTCTCCACTGGTACGGCGCCACACATCCAGAGGCAGAGCCGCTCACCGGAACCTTGATCCGCTCCTGCCCGCCTGCCTGGCCCCCCGCCCAGACTGCAAGCACAGGCAGTCTCTGCTGGTGTGGTGCCATACATCTAGAAGCGGAGCCGAACAGCCGTCCCACCGGCCGCCGCCCGCCATTCACCGGAACTTTGATCCACTCCTGCCTGCCTGCCTGGCCCCCCTGCCTGGACTGCAAGCACAGGTACATGCCGCCTCCACTAGCTTCACTTCGTTCTCCACTGGGGCTCCTCTGATTGGTGCGGCTCCTCCGCACTGATTGCTGATTGGTCCACCGGCCATGGGCTGCATTGCCGATTGGTGTGCCTTTTCTTTGACTCTCTGGACCATAGACTGAGTTTTCAGCGCCTTTTCTTGGCCATTTTTCAAGCATAGCTGTTTCTGCATCTACACAGGGGTTATATGTACTGTTTATTTGCTTAAATGTATAAGTTTGCTTATGTTACATTACTAGCCTGATTTTAACTATTGAATTTAAATTACTAAAAGTGCTGTGATTGCTTAAAACTGTTAACCTCCTTGCTCTATCTCCTTGTTGCCAATCCCTACCTGCCTACAACTTTCCCAAATCCTGCCTGCTCCAGAATCTCTCTACCTGCCTACAATTTTCCCTACCCTGCCTGCTCCTGAATCTCTCTTAATATCACTCACTTTTCTGTTTCACTAGACCTCTTCCTATCTGCATAATCTAACTGCTTTCCCTCCCCCCGGGCTCTGGCCCACTGTTTCAAATTACCCACCTCCTTTCGCTTGCACCTAGGATCCCACCCCAGCCATCTTAAAGCTCTGTACTTTGTCCTTTTGTTCTAAGCTAGATCACCTCCAACCCCTGCTGACGGCCTACCGCTGGCCCCCTGCCCTCGATTTCCCCTGTCTCTGTGACTATAGCTCCTCTAATGATATATTTTCTGTGTCCTTCCTTCCTCAGGCAGTCTCCGCTGGTGTGGCACCACACACCCAGAGGCGGAGCCAAACGGCCGTCTCGCCGGCCGCCGCTCACCGAAACCTTGATCCGCTCCTGCCTACCTGCCTGGCCCCCCTGCCCAGACTGCAAGCACAGGCACATGCCACTTTCACTAGCTTCACTTCATTCTCCACTGGGGATCCTCTGACTGGCGCGGCTCCTCCGCGCTGATCGCTGATTGGTCCGCCGGCCGTGGGCTGCCTTGCCGACTGGTACGCCTTTTCCTTTGACTCTCTGGACCATAGACTTAGTTTTCAGCACCTTTTCTCAGCTGTTTTTCAAGCATAGCTGCTTCTACATTTACACAGGGGTTATATGTACTGTTTATTTGTTTAAATGCATAAATTTACTTATGTCACATTACTAGCCTGATTTTATCTACTGAATTTAAATTACTAAAAGTGCTGTGATTGCTTAAAACTGTTAACCTCCTTCCTCTATCTCCTTGTTGCCAATCCCTACCTGCCTACAACTTTCCCAAATCCTGCCTGCTCCAGAATCTCTCTACCTGCCTACAATTTTCCCTACCCTGTCTGCTCCTGAATCTCTCTTAATATCACTCACTTTTCTGTTTCACTAGACCTCTTCCTATCTGCATAATCTAACTGCTTTCCCTCCCCCTGGGCTCTGGCCCACTGTTTCAAATTACCCATCTCCTTTCACTAGCACCTAGGGCCCCACCCCCAGCCATCTTAAACCTCTGTACTTTGTCGTTTTGTTCTAAGCTAGATCACCTCCACCCCCTGCTGACAGTCTGCCGCCGGCCCCTCGCCCCCAATTCCCCAGTCTCTGTGACTATAGCTCATTTAACGATATATTTTCTGTGTCCTTCCTTCTTCAGGCAGTCTCCGCTGGTGCGGTGCCACACATCCAGAGGCGGAGCCGAATGGTCGTCTCGCCGGCCGCCGCCCGCTGCTCACAGGAACCTTGATCCGCTCCTGCCCACCCTGCCTGGCCCCCCTGCCCAGACTGCAAGCACAGGTACATGCTGCTTCCACTAGATTTGCTTCATTCTCCACTGGGGCTCCTCTGATTGCCGAGGCTCCTCCACATTGATCGCTGATTGGTTCACCGGCCGTGGGCTGCCTTGCCGATTGCTGCGCCTTTTTCTTTGACTCTCTGGACCATAGACTGAGTTTTCAGCACCTTTTCTAGGCTGTTTTTCAAACATAGCTGCTTCTGCATTTACACAGGGTGTTTTCTCCTCCCCCACCCTCCCAGGGCTCCATTAAATACACCGTAACTCCTTCCTCTCGGTCCTCCCCCTCTTTTCATTGGCTTCCTTAATAATCTGGCCTGATCTGAATCTAACCTCAGAGGTGGTAATTTACCCCAAGCTCCTACCATTATACTACCCTTTCTGGCAGGATTAAATTACTTACTGGCTAAAATCCCAGCATTATCTAAACTGCTTGCAGTGCCTGTTTTTCATTGCACAAGTTTTTCCCTCTATCTTTACTCCTGCTAGCCTAGTATGCCTGCCACCTCGCCTGGTACTCTGAATGAGCCCCCTCTACCTAGTTGTGTCTTAGCTGATTCACTCTGTGTAAAGTTTTAGCTAGACCCCTTAATAAGTTAACCTTTCTTTCGGCAGCTTCTTTGCCTCACTGGTGACTTGAGCTGTCAGTCACAGCCCCAAAATAACTCTATTTTAAAAATGACCCTTTGATGTTACTGACTCTTATGGTCACACTACTGTTACTATTCTTGTCCATGCCTATGGCACTCCATAATAAAGCTACCCCTCCCTACTTTGCATTCCATGATTACTACTACTACTGTAATCTCCTAATATTTCCTGCCCCCTGTTTTGACCCCTCCCCAGTGTTACTATATAAGATCTGGAAACACTTAGCTGCCCATGTACATAAGAAATGCCACCTGTACCTACATGCCCATGGTTCTTTCATGCGCCGCAAGCTATGGTACTTTCTCCTACTTGCTAGCTTGCTCTCAGGTGATGTTGAGTTAAATCCAGGACCATCTATTGTCCTACCTGACACTATCACCAATGCCAAAGGTCTCATCATAGCACATCATAACATCAGGAGCCTTGCTCAAAATCTTACTGAGCTTGAATCCTGGACCACCCTTTACAAGCCTGATATTATATGCCTAACTGAGACGTGGCTAAAACCTGCCATACCTGATTCTCTATGCCCCCTTCCCCACTATAACCTTCTGAAACTTGACAGAACTACACCCAAAAGGGGAGGTGGAACAGCCGTCTACTTTAGAGATCACCTTGATGTCTCTGCTGTTAAGACATCTGCCCTATGTCACTGTGAGGCACTTCACGTCCTGCTCACTCTAGGTACTAAAAAACTTCACATCGTGTGTGTCTACAATCCCCCTACAAATGGACTAGTAGGGCTAGATGACTTATTGGAACAAACCACATGCCTTGTCAGAAGGAATGAGGTCCTTATACTTGGGGACCTAAACATAAATTAGCAGGGCAGTAACCAAACAACATTAATGATCAAGTTGCAGAGTTATAACCTACACCAGCTTATTGATGAACCTACCAGAAATACCCGTCGCTCCAACACACTACTAGACTGGATAATGACCAGTCGCCCTGAAAATGTAATTGCCTCTGGAGTACTGCCAGATGCCATCACTGATCACTCCCCAATGTACTGTATATGGGGAAAAGACAGACCTTCCCAGACTGGACCTCACTTCATCACCTTCCGCAACTATGCAAACTTTGACCCTCAGTCTTTCCTGAATGACATTGCATCTACTGATTGGTCCCCCATTCTCTTATCCAATGATGCTCAGGCTGCCCTGGACCTGCTCTCGAAACACTTCCTAGAACTCCAGGACAAGCACTGCAAACTCGTAACCCGCAGGGTAAAAAAATAGACAAACACGATGGCTGAAAGCTGACCTACTAGCTAAACTTAATCTAAGGGACAAAAGCTGGCTCCGCTATAAAAACTCAAGGCTAGCCTCTGACCTCAACAACTACAGGGCTCTGCAAAATGCCTGCAAAAAGGACATCAAAAAGGCCAAGAGCACGTACTGCAAAGACCTACTGACCAACTCCTATGGTGACCCCCAAAAAAGTTTGGTCACATATTAAATTCTTTCTTGGTTCTAATCTAGCATCCACCCCAATGACATGTCTCTTGATGGGGTACACTGTAATAATCCCAGAACCATTGCAAATTTCTTTAACCATAAATTCTCAGACTTTACCAACTACACCTCCTCTTTCCCTGCCCAACCAAGTGTATCCGCCCAACCTATTGCAAACGGCCCTCAATCTTTTTTTCAAGGCAATCACAAAATGTGAAGTGCTCAGATTGCTAAACAATATCTTGGACTGCCCAGCAGCTGGCTCAGACAATCTAGAGCCCAGACTTCTTAAGATTGCAGCCCCTTTCATTGCTGCTCCCCAGCCAGGATCTTTACGCTCTCCCTGTGCCTGGGCCACATCCCAGACATATGGAAAATAGCTAGAATTACTCCAGTCTTTAAAAAAGAATATCACAAAGACTCCTTCAACTATAGACCCATCGCCATCCTATCTGTCCTGAATAAAATTCTTGAGAAGCTTGTAGCTACCCAGACAATCGACTTCTTACAGAAGCACGATCTGCTCACCATTGCCCAGCATGGTTTTCGCAAAGATCATAGCACCACTACTGCCCTCCTCAAATTCACGTCAGGTACTCAAGTGGCTGTGGACTCCAGCCTCCTCACCGGTGCAGTTTTTATTGACATGACTAAGGCGTTCGACTTAGTTGATCACTCCATCCTTCTAACCACCCTGGGATCACTAGGTTTCTCAACTAACGTTGTTAGATGGGTTGGTAACTACCTAGCTGATAGGTCTCAAGTTGTGAAATACAACTCTACCCTCCTGGACAAAACCATCATAAATATTGGAGTGCCACAAGGCTCCATCCTTGGGCCCTTACTTTTCTCTCTTTTTATAAATGACATCTCCACCAACCTCCACAGGACAGCCTCCCTACTCTATGCTGATGATATTGTGCTGTATGCTAGTGCTAAAAGCATAGATGACATTAACAAATGACTCTCTCTTGATTTCTAGCTAATACAAAAGTGGCTATTTACTCACAAACTTGTATTAAATTAGTCTAAAACCCAAGCTATGCTCTTTCGATCAACAGCAAAGCTAAAACATGCCCATTCTCAATTCAAAGTCACCTCCTTAAATGGGTCAGTAGCTGGGATAGTATCCTCTTTTAAATATCTGGGTATTACCCTCGATCAAACACTAAATTTTGACTTATACATCAATCTAACTTGAAAACAGGTACATGCCAAACTAGGAATAGCCTACCGAACCAGCTATATACTCACTCCCTCTGCTAGGCTTGCCATTACCCATGGCATTCTCCTACCATCACTTACCTATGGGACTGCAACATATGTTTCTGCATGCAAATCAATTCTAAGGAAATGGGATGTTACATATAACAACATCTGTCACTATGCCTCCTCCTCACACCGGCTGAAACACCACTGCCTCCTCTATACTGACCTGGGATGGCTTCCTCCTGCTGAACTAAGGTTACATGCTTATGACTCTGTCATTGACAACACGGTTCATCTACAAATCTCTAAATCCCTAGCAGGCCTTTTCCAAAACCTGACTCCGTGCTATGGATTGCATTCCATGGTCCAGGCCCCTGTTTTCATCCCTAGACACTGCACCACTAAAGGTGTTAATGCTTTCGCCTGCCATGCCCCCAAATACTGGAACTCCCTTCCACTAACCTTGCAACAATCAACATCCCATGCGTCTCTCAAAAAAGGTCTACGTGCTTTTCTTGAAACTTCTCACAAATGATCCTGTTCCAAGCCTCCCTAGCCATTATCACCCCAGTCCTACCTCTTCTTCCTTATCTGTCCCCTACAACACTAAGCACTTCTCCTTTACCTCCCCTTTGAACTTCTCCTCTACCTCCCCTTCCTAATCACCTACTTCTATCACCTACTAATATCCCACCTATAAGTTAACTTTTCAATCCCGTATTAGTGCTGATAACGTCATTATTTCATGTTTCTCTCTAAGCAAACTGTGTTTGAATTTTGTTTTTGTACTGCTCCATATTTTCCCACACTATTACCAAAACATTCTTGCTTTTAGCTAATTCCTTGCAACCTACTTGTAAACTGTTGTAAAGATTTTGTTGTTGTACTTGTATTTGGAATGTCATTTCTGTATTTGTTGTTCTGTATCCTCCCGGGTCGTGCCTGAAAATAGTTATGACTATGGCTAGTGCACCTACCCGGTAAACAAAAACTAAATAAATAAATAAATAAAAACATGCTATATTCGAAAGCCATACACTACTGTTATGATCATGGATTAACCATGGCTAAATCATGGATGTAACTGGTTAAACTATAGTGATACACAGTCAATGACCATAGTAATTCATGGTTTGTCCATAATTGTAACCATGGCTATCCACGACTGATGGTAAATGGCCTAGAGATAAACCATGGATGAGCATGGTCAATCTAGTTTGAGTAGTTTTATTTGATCATGGTTATTGATGGTTATCTGTGGTTTTTAATTTAGAAGTTGTTTGCATTATAAAATTCATTTCTTCACCTTTTAGGCAACTCCATTTTTTTCCAAAAACCTTAACATTCTATAATGAATATATTTTGCCCTCACATACTTTTGAAATAGCTTTGTTTTATGTAGTACTTACATACTCACTTTGCTGCGGTTGTTCCTTGTTGTAGTGGAGTCACTCCACATTCACAATGAATAGAATGACCTAAGTAAGCATTAAGCCACGACAAAGGAGGGTTCTATTGGGGAATTAATGCCTGGTTGAGGGGGGCAGCCTTGTGCATCCAATCACCTAACCAGGCATTAATTTCCCAGTACAGCCTTCCTTTGGAGTGGCTTAATGCGCTTGTAACATGGCAAGCGTTTCCAGAACTACGCAGATTTATTTGTACTGCTAACTTGTAATGCAAAAAAAAGACACACAGAGTTATTATATTTCTTATCTTTAACAGTGAATTGACAGTACACATTCAGCTGAATGTAGCCCGTCTTACATATATTGTGGGTGTAGGGAGGCGTTACTTTACAAACATTTTGATTTAAGTGCATGGTATTATTATTATTGCCAAATATACGTTTATAAAATTTCTATTACGGTACTTTTTCTCCTAACTTACTGTCTGGATCAGTGCTAGGTACTTCAATTTTCATCTGTGTGTATTACAAGATATGGGTTGCACTGCATGATGGGATCATGCTAGGGTACATTTTCATGTTTTGTTCCTGCAGTTCACTTGGTAGACCAACAGATGGCTGTGATTGCTGATAAGTGTAATATCATGAGTAGAAACTGAATGATTTTCAACCAGTAATTCTATACATATTAGCTTTACATTTACTAATATGGTACTTTTTCTCCTAATTTACTATCAGTATTGGTGCTAAGTACTTCAATTTTCATCTGCATGTATTATAAGATATCGGTTGCACTGCATGATGGGACTACGCTAGCATACATCTTCATGTTTTGTTCCTGCAGTTCCCTTGGGAGGCCAACAGATGGCTGTGAAACAATGCTAGCAGTACAGCACTGTTTTACAGCTATCTGTTTGGCTGCCATGGGAACTGCAATTGAACAAAGAATTTACTCTGCTTCACATAGAGCAACAGGGCATTACTAGGGAATTAATGCCTGGTTGCTCCTTGGTCAGCTGTTGCTATTGCTCCAATGAAAAGTGCTTATTTGTGTCTAATATTTATTGCCATGTTAAAATTTCTATTTATACCGTCATAAAGTGAAGCACTTTTAAGATGTGGTGAGGTCACATGCTAATTTTGTGTACGCAAAAAAAATATTTTCCATGTGTAAACCTCATTTTGTCTTCCTAATTTGTAACAATACTTATTGTGATTTGTTTTATTAGCAGTGTGTCAAATTATTCACTCTGATTTGCAAATAAACCATGAAAATGTGGTCACTAGCCCATCCTCTTATCAACATGGACAAACCATTGTTAAATCAGTGGTGTGCGAAGTGGAGAAACTTTGCTGCACAAAGAAATTCACAGAGTTTCCACACTGCACAAAGGGCTTCATGTAGTTTTTGTGAAAGTGAAGAAGGGCTCTTCATTCCTTGAAAATGATGCAATGTCTTACTATGCTTGTGGAGATTCACTTTGCATATCTTATTAATTACCCCCGTCCCCAGCTTTCCAGTGCCTTGGTGGATCTGGTGAGCCTATAGTATCCTTTATAGGATCCTGTAAATATCTGACCAAAGACAGATCTAAGATCCAAGGTCAGATATGTACGTGTCCAAGGTCAGAGCAAGGTATTCTAGGTCAGATCCAGGTATCCTAAGTAAGATCCAGATATCTGAGATGGACTATTTGGATCTACTTTGTATATGGATCTAGTGTACTGTACAATACTTTTTAAACAGTAAACATCCTGTACATTAACACATTGATAACAGCAACATCCCATGACATGCTGCCATCAAGGTACAACTACAACACATGATGGTAGCAGGCAACATTAAAGTTTTCTTATAAAACAAATGTGACAACATTTGCATACCTTATATGCAATCTGTCACTTACCTGTCCTGAATTTTTTTTTCCCAATTGTTTAACCAGGTGAGACACACTAAGCTGAAAGGTTGTTTACAGGTGCAACCTGGGAGTACAGGGAAGTTAAGTGACTTGCTTAGGGTCACACAGTATGCAAGTGGGGGCTATGGGATTCAAACCCAGGTCTCTAGATTTGCAGCTCAGAACCTTAAACCACTGCGTTATACTGCCTCCCTAACTCCTGAATTTATCTTCGTTTTCTTCAGTTCCATTTTATGTGCCCACACTGCTGTCAAGGCTATCACTGAATGAGGGAAAATAATGATGAATGCTTCACTATCATTTCATTGAAAACCACAACGGCAGCAGAGGCATGCACTCAACGGTGATAACACAGCAGTCATTTTCAGGCATGATGAGTTGGCAGCTGGCACTGATTACACAACAGTATTTTTCTGGTACTGTCATTGATGTGCAGCAGGCAAATAGTTCCTGGACATAACTGAACTTTCCTCTGGTGCTTAAGTACCAGTTGCACTGAAGCATGATGTTTATTTCGCTGTATTATGAAGAGGAGGTCATTTAATTCCTTCTTTTCAGATTGTGTTGGATGAGACTGAGGAGGGGGATCAGTAGAGTCTTTGAATTGAAGGCATTTGACTTGTACGCTGGTACCACAGGCCAGGTTAAGCTTTTGTGATAGTGCCTGAATCATGAAAAACTAGAGAAGGAGGATGAGGAGTTCAGGAGTGTTCTGGTAGTCATTTGGTTTGTACAGTGGTGTCAGAGGCCAGGTTATACTGTTTTGCTGGTGCTTGAGTACAGAGTGAAGAGAAACTGGAGAAGTAGGAGGATGACAACAAAGTCTTTGAAGCCATTTGGCTCATGTGCTGGTTCGGGAGGCTGGGTTATGCTACTGTGCTGCTGCTTGTGTCCAGATTAAAGAGAAACTGGAGTAGTATGAGAAGTTTAAGGGAGTTATGTTAGCCATTTGGCTTGTACGCTGGTGCTGGAGGCTGGGCCATGCTGCTGTATTGGTGCTTGAGTCCAGACTGAAGAGAAACTGTTGTGGTTGGCAGTATAGCGTAGAGGTTATTTATTTATTTTTTATTTTATTTATTGTATAATCAGATTTACAACCTTTGAGCCAGCGGCTCGTTTACAAAGGTACCTCGTCACAGAGAGGACACACATGGTTAACACAATTTACAGAGTACAGTCAAGACAGATAACAGATTTTTTACATATTTACAGAATACAGACATACAGAATCACATAGTTTTACATAGGTTGCATGAAAAGAAATACATAGTATTACATACAGTTGCTTGAACACATGTGTACCTAGTAAACATTTCAATTAGTACCAGCAGGTACTGGCAGAGGAGAGAGGGCCCGGGGGGGAGTGGGGTGGGATGGGGTTGGGTGGGTGTTCAGCCCAGTGGGCCATGTCAATTGTGCCAGAAGAGCAGCAGAGTATCTTTTAGTGACAGGTGCAGCAACGGGTGTTTGAGTAAAGAGTTGTGAGTGAGCTTGGTACATCCAGCAGACCTGGGTTTGATTCCCACCATATACCCACCTGACAGTGACACATCTACAGTGACCGACACTACAGTGACTATAGAGCCAGGTTGCTGTAATGTCTGCGCTGGAACCCAGCACTGATTTTTTGGGGGTCTTGCACCTCCCCCCACAATCAACTCCGACTCGGAGTTGATAATCTATAGTGGGGGGGTGCAGCCCCCTGCATAGGGAGTTCTGGGGGTAAAGCCCCCTGAAGAAAACATGTCCCTGTAATTGAAACCATATGCTAACCGCAAAATGCGGTTGACATGACGGTTTCACTGTCTGGTCGTTCGACAAGATTTTTTTCGATGACCGGTCGTGGATCTGATTCCCACTACCTCCACTTGTATACTATGTGACTGAGCAAGTCACTTAAACTCACCAGTGCTCCTGTGTCACCCCCAAAACAGACAGTTCTGCCTAGTGGGCCTTATCTGGTTATCAAAGAATTAAAAAAAAATGGAATAGGAGGAGAAGGATGATGAGAAACTTCTTTTAGTCATTGGCTTATACACTGGTGCCAGAAGCTGGGTTATGCTGCTGTGTTGGCGCTTGAGGCCAGAGCGAAAAAGAAGTTAGAGGAGGAGGAGGAGAAAGCTATTATGCTGGCTCCTTGGAGTCTGGGTGGTGACTTTGTGTTGCTGCAAATGCTGACTGTAGGGTAGACAAAAAAGAGAAAGAATGTGCTTTTTAATACCCTGCAGGGAAAACAAATGGGCCTGCCATCTGCTCTTCTGGCAGTCTTCATCTGTGTAAAACATGCTATTTTGGAAAAGTCTATTTTAGATGGGAAGAATTGGCATGTTTCATAGTAAGGTAGTGATGCATGCAGCATGATTGTAGACTCACCTTAGCAGCAGAAAGGAACAACTGTGAGGACATGTACTCGGGCATGTAGCCCATGCCACTGGCTCCTTGGAGTCTGGTTGGTGGATTTCTGTTGTGGCAAATGTTGCCAGTAGGGAGATAAAAGCAGAGAAAGAAAACACTTTTAAATATCTTGCAGTGAAACCCAGTATCCTTGCCATGTGCTCTTGCAGTAGTCTTTTCTGTGATGCACATCCTTTTGGAGAATCCTATTTTGGATACAAAGAAATAGCCCATTTCACTGTATGGTAGTAATGCACACAGCATGATTACATACTTACCTTAGCTGTAGATAGAGACAGCTGTGAGGACATGCACTTGGACATTCCGCCCAATACACTGGCTCCATAGAGTCTGGATGGTGGCTATCTGTTGCTACAGAGTGTGGTCCAACACCATATGTTCTTCTGGTGCAAATTGAAATACAGAATTATTTCACTGTCATAGAATGTCCAGTTTGTAGAAGTGTGAATATTAAAAAGTTCATTCATCCCATGCTTCTGTTGATGAAGATCTGGTTAGACTGAGGAGGAGGAGGAGGAGGAGAAGGAGAGTCTTAGAAGCCATTTGGCTTGTACGCTAGTGCTAGAGGCTGGGTTGTGCTGCTGGTGCTTGAGGATGAGGAGAAGAAAAATTATGAGATGTCAGTCTTTGAAGCCATTCAGGTTGTATGCTGGTGCAAGAGGCCAGGCTGTGCTGCGGGTGCTTGAGGGGGAGAAGCAGACAGAGATTTTAGGAGACAAATGTCTTTGAAGCCATTCAGCTTGTAGGCTGGCACCAGAGACCAGGTTGTGCTGCTGGTGCTTGAGAAAACCATAGATTAGGAGATGAGAGTCTTTGAAACCATTCAGCCTGTATGCTGGTGCAAGAAGCCAGGTTGTGCTGCTGGTGCTTGAGGAGTAGGAAAGGTAGACATTGTAGGAGACAAGAGTCTTTGAAGCCATTTGGCTTATATGCTGGTGAAGGAGCCTGGGTTGTGCTGCTGGTGCTTGAGGAGGAGAAGAGAGACATTGTAGGAGGCAAGGGACTTTGAAGTCATTTGGCTTGCACGCTGGTGCCAGAGTTACTCTACTGGTGCTTGAGGAGAAGAGATATTAAGAAGCAAGAGTCTTTGAAGCCATTCTGCTTGTCTGCTGGTGCAAGAGGCCTGTTTATGCTTCTGGTGCTTGAGGAGCAGAGATATTAGGAGATGAGAGCTTTTGAAGCCATTCAGCTTGTATGCTGGCACCGGAGGTCAGGTTGTGTTGCTGGTGTTTCTATCTGTGCATTGTATCAGGACAGGAGAAGAGGAGGATAAAGAAGAGGCAGGACTGGATGAGGCTATTTATGAAGCCACTATTGATGTGTTAAAAGGAGCCTGATGCTGGTTTCTGGCTACCTGTTAAAATAACAGATAAGAGGGTGTTACTGTATTCTCTTTGACGTCCTGTGCTATGAAGAGCCCCAGTGTCAATGCCTTCATCTGTTGGTGGCACTATTGCTGTTCACCTGCACTTCAGCCTGTTAGAAATATGAAAAAAGGCAAAACATTCATTTTGTTGGAATTTTTGATGTGCTGTAGTATGGTCTTACCCTAGCAGCTGAGATGGATGACTGTGCTTCATGGACTCCAGTGTGCCACCCATGACAGTGATTTCAAGAGTCTTGGACATGTCAGTTGCTGCCTGTGAGGAAGAGAAAATAAGGGTGTTTTACTAAATAGCACAGAAAGACATTGTGCCAGCCAGGTGCCCTTCAGATGTTTCTCTTGTCTATAATGCACGCCTCCTTCACAAAAGCCTATTGGGGATGGATGAAATGGCACGTTTCACAGAACAGCAGTGTGCAAGTTCTGCATGCAGTATAACTGCAGTCTTACCTTAGCAGCTAAGAGGGACGGCTGTGTGGATGTGCACTCAGGCATGCCATTGGCTTCAAGAGTCCAGTAAATGCCAGTTGCTGCCTATGAGGGAGGCATAAGAAAAGAAAACAAAGGTGGTTTACTACCTAGTACAGATAAATAATAATAATAATAACTTTCTTTTTATGGTGCCTTTCAAAATATCAAGGCACCTAACAAAATTTAAAATAACACATCAAACATCCAGATGGACAGAAGATAAACACATTTCACAGTACAGTACAGCTTCAGTGCGTGCAGCACTTTGGTCTTACCTTGGCAGTTGAGAACAGACTGCCTTGGAGAGAGGGACTGTAAGAGAAGACAGGAGATTTCAACTTTGAACACCTTCAGAGATAATATGGGATAACTACATGGGTCAGATTTTAGAAGGTGGACAGAGGGCTTGCGTCAAGCCTTTCCTCAAACCCTAGCACCGATGCAGCTGCAGCATTGATAATTGCTGCAGATGCACCTGATTTTATCATCTCGGGTACAACTGCAACAATTGACCAAATTTAACGCAGCTTGCACCAAACCTCAGAATCAAGCTAGACCACAAAAAGATGCTTTAGTGAGCATAACTTTGATGGAAGTGATAGAAAATCTCTTTAGATTGTCACATGCCCGGTGCCTGGTGCACCATATCTCTGGTGCACCTGGGGCTTGCAGGCTTGCAGCAATCACAGAAATTATAAAATCCAGCCCCATGATGACTCTGGCCCGAACTGTAGGTGGTGGGGTTGTGGTGAACATGGAAGACAAGTCTGGTCACTGCAGGGATGATTATGTAGCCTCTTGCTGCTCTACTGTTCAGGGAGATTGGGTTGCACACACAGTGTGGAGCTGCTGACTTTTACACTGGCTGCTGAGACCGGGTTTCTGGGAAAGAGTTGGCATTTGGCATTACAAGACTACTGGCATGCATGGCGTACACCACAACTACACCTTGCTGCTTTACACTGGTACGAAACAGACCAAGCCCATTCTCAAAATAACGGTGGAGATACTTGTTTTCACAGTTTAGTACTTCATTGCAAATATGTATGTTATTAAGAGGGAATTATTGTAAATAACTGCCTGCAGTTGCACTAGAAACTTAAAAAAATTAAAGTCTTACTCTTTGGAAAATAATTTCGGTGAATAGTATCACTAACAAAATGATGACAACATTCAACAAGAATAACATAAACAATCTTAACACAGACAATGAGACAGGGATTTATTTTATGATTTTTAATCATTTTTAAACTGGATATAGGGGAGAAACAACACAGAAAACACAATGTTTTATTTATTTATTTTTGGTACCTAATGGACAACATAACATTACAACACAAGCACAATAATTTTTTTTATCTCATGTACGGGGACTTAGGACTGTAAAGAAATTGGGGTCTAGGTAGGACAAGACAAGGATAAACAGTGACTGCATTCAATCTCACACCCATTTCAATTTACTGTCACACAAACTGACAATAAAAACTTGTCGTATCATATATAAGTCACAAGATGAGTACAGTAGTACTGCCTTAACTACCACCAATGCATGTTGCTGTTCTCCTTCAAGTGATAAATGTAACATATGGTTGTTGCTTATGTCTGTGCAGCTGCTGGCAAATAAATATTTTGGCAACGGCTAGGCTATATCAAAGGTCGACACACCTGAAACAAACTTCACAGTCACTTTCTATTGTGACATAACAGAGTGTGATATGTATTGCAGGGAATGAGATGCATAGCCCACACAACAGATGTATTGCATCTTAAATTTGCTCTAATGTATGTTGTTCATTTTAATAATGCATGACATTGAGATTTGGTTCAGGGAAGCAGATGGCATGACATAACTTGTTAAGAATGAAATTATGGCACTAGCAGAACAGCATCTTGACAGGATCACAGGATTCCTCTCTGAACCATATATGAGAGGTGGGTGGTCTCAGTAGAAATAAGACACAGGTCCAGAAGGCTGTGACTTGATGCAGTGGGCTGTTGGTGGTTAAGGTGGACTCAGGGACATGATGTACAGTATTACATAACACAGGAGCAACAGAAGACAACATGATGGACATAGCAGTGGCAAGTAGAAAATTAGATGAAATTATATTATTTATGTCTGAACAGGAGGAAGAAGAGTGTTGGATGTGGACATGGGGACATCAGGACACTACTCTCTCTGTGATGGCATAGCCATGTTCCTTACTTCTCAGCATTCCAGTGAGCTTCAAGAACTTGTGGGTGGGATGGTGTTTGTGCAAGGGTCAGACACAAGATTCAGATTGTCGCATGGCCTCATGTGGAACGCGTGAAGGTTGAACTTCAAGAATGTGAGCTTTTCCTTATTCCCTGGACTTAGCCTTATGTGGTGGTCACTCAGTATCACACCAGAAGCACTGAAGATCCACTCGGAAAACACACTGGAGCGGGTATAATAGGTAAAATACTGCCATAGCATACAGTTCCGGACATGCAGTCTTCATTGAAGATCAGTAGTTCAGTGGATACTCTTCACAGCTAACAGTACAGTTTTCAGCAAAATAACCATCAAGCTGCTCTCTGATGGTAATGTGATCAGCTTAGCATGGAGTATTGTTGACAGCTGATGACAAGTGGTCCAGCAGCGACAACCCAGTACGTAGAAGAAAGCCATTGTCATCCTCCCCAAAAATATCTTTGTCCTTTTCCTCAACACTTCCATGCCTTTCTTCATATCTGCTGCTGGATTGTGTCCCTGATGGTCCAGGTTCATCTTCATCTTATGGGGTAACATATTCGCCACCTTCTCATAAAGGGTTTCTTTCCAATAATCAAGATGAGTGTCTTCTGGCAAGATGTTTATTGTCTGGTTCTTGAGTCAAGGATCCAGCTTGGAGGAGAATACAAAATATGTACTGTTACTCAGAAAAACATCTTGCTCACCTGCTCATCTTTAGAAGGTATGCGTAGCAAGGTGTGGGTAATGCTGATGGTGTCCTTTTTCTTGACTGGGTATTTTTGACAAATACTGACAGCTCACTACAGGAACACATGCAAGAACTGCAGCTGTGACTGTATCATGCTCAAGCAGGATGGCTCACTCCTGACCTCCCTCATGAATGCCTCAAATGGTTCCAGAATATGAACCAGCATCTTAACCATTGGCCAGTCCCTGCTAGATAGCATGATATCTACCGCACTGATCTTATGATACAGCAGACAGTCATGCAACTAGTTTCTGTGAAAATAATAAAACCAGAGCACACAAACCCAAAATAATGCTGAAAGGATGTATTACATGAATATACATGAATGGGTGAAAACAGACATATCCCTGGCACTTTAAGGTGCTTTGCCTCTTCATAAGGGGGAGGAGATGTGTGGATCAGGCTGTTTCCACCCACTTGTGTGTATTCATGGAACAAATCCGTTCAGCATTATTTTGGGTTTGTGTGCACTGGTTTTTGTTATTTTCACTGTATTTTGCCTTTTCACCTGTGGCACCACACCCTGGTTTGAGTGCACTGCAGTGTGTGAGATAGCACTAGTTTCTGCTCCTGTAACCTGTGAAGCATATAATAGGTAGAATTCCAGTGAGTGGCAACATTCTGCTTCAAGGCATGTTCCGTAAAGTGCCTCTCCAACTGGATTCTACGTAACTCCTTACAGCCTTTGACTGAGTTGGAAAAGTGCCCGCAGATGGGATGGTCTTCACAGTCCCATCTATGTCCCTGGCAAGCTTATTTTTGGGAGAGGAAGTCTGGAACCACAAGGTTGATGCAGTGGGCTAGTCATGGTTCATGACAATACTGTCCCTTCTTCAATAACCTTGCTAATGTTTGTGGGCATTGTTGGTAGCAGTCAATCTGACTTCCAGTTAATTTGATGTCAGCCACTTGGAGAATAGATCTCTCAGCTCCATCAGCAAATTCTCTGATGTATTGTGCAATGGGAAGCTAGAGACACACGCGTTGTTTGCCTCCTTTAAATTGACAGTACTGATATTCTGGACCTCAGTCATGGACATTTCTCTTCATAGCACACCCAGTGAGCAGTAACTGACATGTAGTCCATGACTTGTCCATATCCACTTGTCCACATATTGGCGGTAACATGTACACTTTGCATGAGGACTGTTTGAGGCATCAACAGATCTCCTGGCATACACTGTCATACAGCTTTGGCATTGCACCCAGGTAAAGAAATGACAAGATGGAACATTATATCATAGTTCAACTGCAGATATGATTTGTCAAAGTCTTGGACTTGAGGCAAAGGAGAATGGAAGAAGATTGGCAACAATCAGCTCAGTGAGTTCTAAATTGACCTCCTTTGAATGAGCATGACCAGGTAAGAATTTTTTGTTACTGTCCACAAATTCAGGCAAGGTCACCTGTTGTTGTGGCGCTGATGGGGTTCCATCTTCTCTGCTGGTATTCCTGGGGGCTGGTGGTGTTCTACTGAACAGTTACTTGGCTACACTGGATCCACGGGCATGGCCTCTACCATCCACACCAGTCCCTGCCTTCTCCATAAAGTTGATGGTTGGGGTGTGCTCTACATCCTGGGCCATGCCTAACCAGTCAGTATGGTGTTTTGCACACAGATGGTTCTGCATGCCAGACATATTCAGGGCAGTAGCCAATCTCCCATGGCCAGACCTTCTCCACATAGCTGACACACAATATATGTGACATCTTTGGACTTTTCTTGAAGAATAACCAGCATCTAAGGAGTCATCACTCCTACTTTGGGGGTAATTTTCTTCTTAGGCTAACCAGTACCTTCATCCACCTCCTCCTATACATGACCAGCATGACCGCCACCAGACCCAGACCCACCTCTGCCACTAGCACCACCTTTCTACCGATGACAAGCTGATGCAGGTGCAGGCTTACATTTTGCAGTTGCCTTCCTGCCACCACTAGCCCTAGTAAAGCATCATCTTTTAGAAAAAGATTGAGTATGTGTTCTCTTCTTCATCTTGAGGTAATTCAACAAGACTGTAGTTGATATCCTGGTTATTTTCAGGCTCATCATCTTTATCAAATTGAACATCACCCTCCTTTTCAACTGTGATTGAATGGATCAGGGTGTGCATTCTGAATGTCTGTCACTCCCTTCAAATAGTGATAGCAGGATGCTTTTCTTTATTACCACAACCTTCTGAGAAGAAGATGATGAGATTAGTCATTTATGCCAGGAACAGCACATCACTTAGAGATACCAGGTGTTTGAATTTAAAACTGCCATAGACAGCTTTTGGCAGAGAAGAGCAAGAGGAAGGAAGTGTTGTTAGAACTTTACTACTGTACTGGAGCTTAAGAACTAGAACTCTACTACTAGGACCTTCAATTTAGTGCACAAATAAACAAAAATCCAAGAGTTATTGTGTTTGCCTGAGTTGGGTAAAGGGAACTGTTATCTGTGCTGTTAGCTAGGTGAAGAAGGGAACTGTGAATTAGGGGGAGTGGCTTAGGCAGCAGAAAGCCAGGTGTTTGGATTTAAAACTGCCCTGGATAGCTTTTGGCAGAGAACAGCAAGAGGATGGAGGTGCAGTTAGAACTTTACTACTCTACTGGGACTTTCAATTTAGGTTAAAAACAAACAAACAACAAACAACAAGAGTTAGTGTGTTTGTCTGAGTTAGGGGAAGGGAACTGTTATCGGTGCAGTTAGCTAGGTGAAGAAGGGAACTGTTAATTTAGGGGAGTGGCTTAGGCAGCAGAAAGCCAGGTGTTTGGATTTAAAACTGCCCTAGATAACTTTTGGCAGAGAACAGCAAGAGGAAAGAGATGCCGTTAGAATTTTACTACTCTGCTGGGGCTATATAGCCTTCATCCCCACCCTTAGGTAGTTCCACTTTTATAAGCACAGGATTTGACTGACAATGGGAACTTCCTGTTTGAGAGCAGAAAATTAACAAAAGGAAAAAAAAAAACATTTTAAAGCAGATAGAACAAGTCCAACTCGGGGTGGGAGAAAGGATTATCCAATCATATTATTCACATTGAACTATTATGGTGAGCAAATCCAAGGTAAATACCTCATATGACCATCAAATTTCATTCCCTCATAATTCATAATGCAGCCCTCAATACAAAATAACTAAATACAACTAATTACAGCCATATAAATTTGCATAAATAAACCAAAAAATATTATGTCAAACCCCCAAACACCTCTGCAGAGTCCATTGCAGCTGATATCTCTAAATCAGAAGCTGTAAGAGACTCAGGACCATTCCCAGATTCTCCTGACTCTCCAGAGTCCTTGTATTGATCTCTCAGAAACTCCACTAACTGATCAATTTCAGAGAAAACATATGTCTTTTCTTTATATCTAATCCTCACCTTTGAGGTGCGAGAAGCTGAAATTATGCCCCCAGTTCTGCAGTCTCTTGCCTGTATGCCAAGAATTTGACATCTCTGTTGGGTGGGATAGGTGAAATTGGGAAATATATTAAATTTAAATGTCTTGTAGATAAGTGTTCCTTTTATTCTGGACAGTTTAATTATATGGTCACGATCAGACTCAAATGCTAGAGAGAAAAAGATAGTAACTTTATTGTCTGCATTTTTAACTTCTTTCAAATCTTGGCCTTTAAACACATGGAAAGCTTTGGTTACAAAAGGACGGTTGCCCTGGGGTATATCAAAAACTGCAATAAATAAATCTTTAACCAGATCTCGAGTAGTTTTGAATTTGTTATCTAAACTCAATGGTAACCCCACTATTCATAGTTTCTGGTATCTCGATTGGTTTTCAAGGGATTCAATCTTCCTGTTAATGTTATAGTTATCTTTAGCCAAAGCAACACCCGATAATTCCACAACCTTAAGTCCATTGGTAAGTTTCTGAATGCACTGAGAGTTTTCTTGAGCTTGCTTATTAAGTTTAGAAATGTCCTCATGATTATGCTTAACTTCAGATTGTAAAAATTCAACTTTCTGACTCAGAGCTTAAAACTTATGATCTAGCCATTCGATTCCCTGAAGAATTCTATCCAGAGAGTCCCCCATCGACTCCATGGTATGCTTTCGGTGAGCCAGGAACTCCGTAACTTCTGTAGCTTCTGTTGTTTCTGTTTTTGATTTCCAAATGTCCCAAGCTTGGTCTACATGGTCTGGATGGTGTGATACAGCCAAATTGTCTGCTGCAGCAGGTACTGGTGCGGCTTGCATCCCTTGAGCAAATTGCAGTTGAACTTCTGTTCGAGAGCCTAAGCCCTGCAGTGCTGAAGATACTGGCTTGAAAACACCAGGCATTTTCCGGCCTCTGGAGCTGGTTTCGGGTCAGAAAGTCTTCTCTAGTGGCTTAATGCATGGGGAAGTATATTCTTCCGATGAGGCGTTCTGCTGTTCTTTACACTTGTTAGGCATGGTTTCTTATTTAGTGGTTTTTTTTGCATCTTTTTAATGTTTTAACTCTTTTTAACACACACGTTCAACCACTATACAAACAGCTCCCCTCACAGCTCCACCATACATTCGGCCATCTTGCTCCACCCCCCCCCCACTGTGAGACTCACCATCCTAGAAGGAAAAAAGTAGCTCTCCACCACCCCCCAGTTGCTGGAGGTCTGACTCTGAGCAAGTAAGAAGGAGACTACTGAGGAATACAGGAGCTTCCTGTCCCAGAACAGGAAGAGCAGGAGCTTTAAGGGCACAGAGGCAGTAGGAAAGAAGGGAGAAAAAAAAATAAATACAAAAATAAATAAACAGAGAGAGGAAAGATTAAGCATACAAAACAACAGTTGAGGGGCCACAAATAAGACATGATGGGAGTGGTACAGTGCAAGGGCTGTGGAGCGGCAGTCTTCCGGGAGACATTCTGGAGGATGCAGTGTTGTCCCATCTGCAGGCATCTCTCTGGGCTGAGGAAGAAGGTTGCTCATCTCCAGGCTGAGTTGGCCAGGATTTGAGGGACCTCCTCTCCCACTCATGGACCACCAGGAACGCTGCCGCTGCCTCAGAGGTTACCAAGAAAGAGGAGTGGTTGGACCACAGTGGGCTCAGGGAGGGTGAGGGTGGTGGAATGGAGGCACATCCCTCCAATTGTACCTCTCCACAATTCATACACCATTCTGGCAGAGTGTGGTTCCTCTATGTAGGCACCCACAGTGGAGACCAAGGAGGATGCTGGGAACCTCCACAAAGTAGACCCACAGGAGGGTGGCATGGAACCCCACAGGTGAAGGAAACAACTCCTGGTGGGGGACTCCATTGTTAGGAAGGTAGAACTTGGGGAGGGGGGAAGGGAGGTAAGGTGCCTGCCTGGCACCCTGGCTTGGAGGGACAGGTAGTGAATCCTCAGGATTCCTGGAGCAGCTACATGGGGGAGGGAGTTGGATGTCATTGTCCACCTAGGAACAAATGACCTGGCTGGGAAATGGATCAGAGCAGTGCAGGAGGAGTTTGTGGAGTTGGGGAGGGGCCTTAGACAAGTACCATGCACTGTAACCTTCTCAGAGGTGCTGTCTGTCTATGTCATGGGTGAGGCTAGGGTGCCCCACACCATGGAATTCAATCAATGGTTGAAAAACTGGTGCAGAGCTCAGGGTTTTGGCTTCACTGGAGACTGGATGTCCACTTAGAGGGATACAGGCCTATACAGGCATGATGTTCTGCATCTGTTCAGAAGGGGAACCAGGATCTTAGGTGATAGGTTTCAATGCTTCATTGGCAAGCATTTAAACTAGCCAAGGGGAGAGGCACTGAAAAAGAGCAGGGAAATCCTACCCCCCCCAAAAAAAAATCAGGGTAGTTAGTGAGGTAAACACCAAGATAGAGAAGTTGATAGGGAGATGGGCAGGGGTAAATGGAGAGAAAGGCAAAGGCAGTAAGGACAGGGGTGGGGAAAAAAGGAATAAGACCAACAAAAAATGGAGGCTAATGAGTACCAGTGCCTGTATTCTAGGTAACAAGCTCCCTGAACTGGTGATCTTGATGGAAGAGGGATGCCTAGATATCGTTGCAGTCACAGAAACATGGTACACACAGAACCATGACTGGGATGTCAACATACCAGGGCACACAACCTACAGGAGGGACAGGCAGGGTAGAAGAGGAGGAGGAGTAGCTCTCTACTTAAGGAAAGGGATCAAAGCAACAGAACTAAAAGGTAAACAGGGAGGAGAGGAGGCACTGTGGGTCACCCTGGAGAGTGGAAATGGCACCACAATCCACACGGGGTTGTATACAGAGCCCCCCATCTCAGGGGGAGGAAATGGACAATAGGAAATGATAGAAGGCATCCTTAGGATGGCAGTAAAAGGGGAGATGTTGTTGATGGGGGACCTGAATATGCCAGATGTTAACTGGAGCACCTTTGCTGCAGTCATATCCAAGAGCAGGGTCATTCTCAATGCCCTACATTGGGCATGCCTTAGACAGCTAGTGTTGTAACCCACTCAGGAGGGAGCAATCTTAGACCTGGTATTCTCAAATGGGGATGGAGGGAGGATCTCAGATCTAGAAGTGGGTAGTCATCTGGAAACAAGTGACCACCAAACAGTGTGGTTCATGACAAACACAGCCACAGAGTCAAGCCATACAAAAGTGAGGGTACTGGACTTTAGGAGGTCTAACTTTGTCAAAATGGGAGAGTGCCTCAGAAAAGCACTAGCAAACAGGCAAGGGGAGGAGTGTAGGAACAATGGGGAAACATCAAGACTGCTATCACAGAGGCAATAAGCCTTTGTGTGAAGCAAATAAACAAAACAAAAGAAAAAAAAAACATATGGTTCTCAAAAGAGGTGGTGGGGAAGGTTAGGGAGAAAAAGATAGCATTCAGGAAGTATAAGGAAACACAGAAGGAGCAGAACAGAGAACTACACCAGTTAAAGCAGAAGGAAGTGGGGAAGGCAGTCAGACTAGCAAAGGCCCAAATTGAGGAAAAGATAGCCAACTTGGTTAAGAAGGGGGATAAAACCTTTTACAGGTACATTAGGGAGTGAAGAAAGACCAAAAGAGGGATAGTGAGGCTTAATAAAGGGGAGGGTGGGTGGGTGGGTAGAGAGGACAATGAAAAAGCAGGGATACTGAATGAATACTTGCTCAGTATTCACAAAAGAAGAGAAGGGGAGGTACCTAACCAATCAATAGAAGCACTCTGGATAGGTGGGTCTATCCCAATCCTTTCACAGAAGAAAGGGTTCTGAAAGAACTCCTAAAACTGAAGGTGGACAAAGCAATGGGGCCTGATGGGATTCACCCCAGAATTCTAAATGAACTAGCAAAGCAAAGCAAAGCAATTTTATTTATAAAACACCATTCCAGAAGATCATGGCGTTGTACATGAAGACAATTTAAAAACACAATTATCGTAAGAACATATACTTAAAATCAAATATAAAATTAGCAGGAGTTAAACCTCATACAAGGCAACGTTAAAAAGGTAGGTCTTTAAAGCAGATCTAAAGGCCTTGATGGATGGGCACTCTCTAATACGATGAGGTAGAGAGTTCCACAGGATCGGTGCTACAAAGGTGAAAGATCTAGTTCTGGACATTGTCAGACAGACCCTGGGAATCTCCAGCAATCCCTCATTAATGGAATGGAGTGGACGAAAGGGGCGGTAGTGGCACAGGAGGTCTTGCAGATTGTGCAGTCCCTGTCCATGTAGGGCATTATGGGTCAGCAAACCGACCTTGAAGGTGATCCTCCACCACGCTAGCAGCCAGTGCAATCCACGAAGCACAGGTGTGACATGGCAAGATCTTGACAAGCCAGTCAACAACCTGGCAGCCGTGTTCTGCACCAGCTGTAGGTGGTGAAGGTTCACCCCCCACAGCCCTAGGAATAGAGCATTGCAGTAATCAAGACAAGAGATCACAAAGGCATGGACCAAGGTTGGAAGATCATTGGGCAGGACTAGCTGCTTTATCCGAGCAATGTTCCTCAGATGGTAGAAAGAGGTCTTGACGACAGCTGACACCTGAAACTTATGTGTCAGTTTGTCATCAAGCTCAACGCCCAGATTCCGCACCCAGTCAGAGGTCAACAGCTGGTTCCCTCCAAGCCAAAGCCCAGAGGTTGCCCAGCCAATGACCCCTCTACCTGATGACCTAGGTCCACAACCAACACCTCAAGTCTTTTCCAGATTTAACCTGAGCCAATTGGCACTCATCCAGTCTTGAATCTCAGAGAGATAGTTATTAAAGACCAAGATAGCGTCATTTTGTTCAGGTACAAAGGATATGTACAGCTGAGTATAATCTGCATAGCAGTGAAAACTCAGCTCATACCACCTTATAATGTCTCCCAAAGGCAGCATATACACCGTAAACAACATGGGCGAAAGCACAGAACCCTGCGGTACTCCACATGGCAGGACATGAGGGACCAAGAAAAAACCCCAGACTCCACTCTCTGCATCCTGCCAGTGAGAAAAGATCTAAACCATCTGAGGACTGTACCAGGCAGTCCTTAGAGTAACTACAGGTTCTCGAGCAATACCTCATGGTTCACGGTATCAAATGCAGCAGAGAGATCAAGGAGGACTAAGATGGAATGAGTCTTCCAGTCTCTCGCTAGCAGGAGATCATTAAGTACCCGAACCAATGCTGTCTCAGTACTATGTCTCTTCCTGAAACCAGATTGTAGAGGATCGTAGATATCATGGGTGGTAAGATGCTCCTCGAGCTGCAACGTGACTGCCTTCTCAATAACCTTGCCCACGAAAGGTAGGTTAGAGACCGGTCTGTAGTTGGTGAGACAGTCAGGGTCGAGAGAAGATTTCTTCAGTAGGGGGTGAACTACCACCTCCTTCAGGGTGTCCAGGAACACCCCAGTCTCTAATGAACACCCAAACATCTCAGCCAGGACCGGTCCGATGACCTCTACGCACCCCACCAGAAGGTGTGTTGGACTGGGGCCAAACCACTGTAAGTTGGTCGCAAGCCCTGGATAATCTTCACAACATCCACAATCACCAACTGGTCAAAGTCAAACCAGACAGACTGGGTGACTGTAATCTCCCACTGATCATGGCTCTGCCCATTCGAGCAAGCTGCACCGATCTCTGACCTGATGTCGGCAACCTTGTCCATGAAAAATCGAGCAAACTCATCACACTTTTCTTGTGAAAAATCTCCCCGATTCTGGAGACAGACTGGACTGCACAGCCTGTTCACAGTACGGAAGAGCTGAGCCGGTCGATTTTATGCAGTCGCAATCTCCCTGGACAGGAACTCTGCCTTCTTATGGGAGACCACAAATTGATAGTCCTTATAATGCGACATCAATCTAAATTCGTCATTAATCAGGCCAGATTTCCGCCAGTGTCTCTCTAACCTTCTCCCTACTCTCCTCAGCTCTCTCATGGTCCCATCAAACCAGGGAGTCCGAGGGCGAAGAGTGAGGGGGCAAACCCGGATGGGAACTATGGAATCAAGGGCAGTCACCACAGCCTTATTATAGACTAACAGTAGCCCCTCTGAATCCTGGCTAACACTCGGACTCCCTGACTGGTCCAAGACCATCATAAGACCATCAAGGTCAAACCCCGTAAAGGGCAGCATTGGACCATATCCATAGGGACAGGCCTATTGGGGGGGAGGCTATGAAACTGAACCCAATAGCGTGGTGATCCGACCATCCAACAGGTTCCACCACCACTTTGGCAATCTCCATCCCCAGCAGAAACACCAGATCCAATGAATGACCTTGTGAGTGGGTCGCAGAGGTAATAACCAGGTAAAGCCCAATGATATCATCAATTGGAGGAAGTCCTGTAAAAAGTGCGAGAGTTCATCATCGACCCAGGCATTGAAGTCTCCCAGGACCAACCACCTGGGAACCTTCAACACCATCTCAACGATGTAGTCTGCGACTTCCTGTAGGAAATCCTTCTCGCTCCTGGGTGGACGGTATACGAGAAGTATCCTACAACCCACACTTGCACCCACAATACATTCAAAGGATCTGGTGGCTCCAAGTGGCACATCTACAAGGCCCAGTTCTGACTTAAAACATATAGCTACCCCCCTGCCCCTATGATCCAGCCTTGGGTGGTGTATCACTGAGTACCCGGTCGGAACAGCTGACTCCACAATGGGATCTGCATTCTCATCCCGCCAGGTCTCAGTGATGCATGCTAGGTCAGATGTTCCAACAAGATCAGCAATAACTGCTGCCTTGTTTCTAATTGACCTTGCATTGCATAACACCACCTGAGTCGGATGAGCAGCCGAGGTTGATCGTGCTACTTGCCCACATACAGTGGAGCCCTTGGGTATAGGAACCAGTCAGGGCAAACCCCATTCCTGGGCCCATTTCACCCCAGGGTGCCTCCTTGACCCACAACCCCAATTCGTCCCCATTCCCTCTCTTGCCCGTGCCTGCCCCCCCATCTCTGATGCCCCCTCGCTATACCTCTCCTGAAAGTGGGGGGCAATCAAAGGTATGGAGGGCCCGCAGCTTGGTGGCAGAGTAGTGCCCGCCCAATGAAGCCCTCTGCCAACACATCCTGCCATTACCTAATAATCAGTAGTTACTAAAAATAAATTCTTTATCAAACACTCACACAATCAACCATATACTCACTCACACACTCTAAAAAAATCCTATAAATCACCAAAAACTATCCCCCAATTTTCTACTAAACATATCCCAAATCTTAAACCCCCAAAGTAACAAACACCACCCAAAAACAACAAAAGTGCAACAAATTTTTCTGAGATATGAAAAGTAATATTATATTGTTCACACTCAACAAGAATTTGTCTTTTGAATTGTCCAAGTCTTTACTCCATGTAGCTTGCAATGGGGAGGGGGAGCTCATACCTACCCCTCCTCCACAAAATCTGTCCAAAATGCAATGGCCCTCTCACTGCCACTCTATTGTAATTAAAAAGTTAAAAGACGGTAAAAAAGAGCACTCACACTCCCTTTTCCATACGAGTTAAATGTGAAATACAGTACCAGCCTGTGCAAGAAAGTTTCAGGGACAGATTGTCCCAGATCGTCAAATGCTAAGGATCTGCCTCCTAAGCTGCTCCCAAGAAAATGGATCCTCTAAGATTTAAACAATTAGCCCCTGGCCTCCCCCAAAGCAGATGTCTGAACCTGGAGAAACCCATCCCCACTTAAACCACCAGAGCCATCTGACCTTAGACAGATAGCCCACGGTGATTCCAGGGAACAAAACAGATGCCCACCCTCCGGTCAGCACCCCTAATCCCCACAGGGAGGTCCCCAGAACTGACATCCACCTCAGGGTCAGCTGCTCAAGGCAACCAGTCCTCCAATGACAACGGCAATCCTTCTCAGTTCAAGCCGACTCAGCTGCATCAAAGTACCTTCTCGCTCATCAGGGCACTCTCTGGCTTTAGTCAAAATAGTTTCCCAGCCCCTCCGGGCCACCAGGCATTATCTCCCAGGCCAGCTGCCTCCATAATGGCTCAGCTCCAACAGAGTCTCCAGGCAATCCTCGCAGAAGCTCCACAGGCCAGTGAATTACTCTGGCACGAAAAGCGTCAGTATGATGCACCCAATACTGCTGATACTAAAATAACGGCAGTGGCAGGCAGAAGCCTGCCTTCAGTTTTCAAGCGAGCAATAGACAATCCTTTAAAAGCTTCAGAAGCCATTGGTCGAAAAAACAAGCACGCAGCAGAGGCTTTACTAAGAAAGATATACACTAGTCTTGAATTTTGCGTTGCACAAGAAAGATTCCCAACTTAAATCTAAACTGACTTAAATCTAAACTGAGAAACAAAAATTAAAGAAACTAAATACACTGCAAAACAAATAAAAATAAATACAACACGTAGTTACTGATCACTGCTTTGACGGCTGGCCTAGCATGGCTGCCATCTTCATAAATTGATTAAGATTAAGTGAGAGAAGAAAAAGCTAAGGGGAGAACTAGTGACACCACTCACTGACTACCCTTTTTAACAAATCATGGGAGGATGGTGTGGTAGCTAAGGACTGGAGGGGGGTGGATGTGATTCCCCGTCACAAAAGTGGGAGCAAAGCAGAGGCAGGAAACTACAGACCTGTTAGCTTGCCCTCAGTGGTAGGGAAAATGATGGAATCACTTCTGAAAGAAAGATTTGTTGAGTACCTAGAGACCAGCAGGGCACAAGACCCAAGGCAGCATGGATTCTCAGCAGGAAGGTCATGTCAGACGAATCTAATATATTTCTTTGACTGGGTGACCAAAGTAGCAGACCAGAGAGGGGATGTGGACATGGCCTACCTAGACTTTAGCAAGGCATTTGATACAGTCCCACACAAAAGATTAATAAACAAATTAGCCAGCCTGGGAGTGGGTCCCAGGGTGGTAGCCTGGATAAACAATTGGCTGGTCAACAGGACACAGAGGGTAATAGTAAATACAGTCCACTCCGAGAGGGGGGATTACTAGTTGGGTACCGTAGGGTTCAGTACTGGGCCCGGTCCTTTTTAATGTCTTTATAAGTAACATTGCAGTGGGACTGGAAGGAAAAGTATGCCTCTTTGCAGACAACACAATGATCTGCAACAGGGTTGATACACAAGGAGGGGTGAAAAGGATGAGAAGGGACTTGGCAAGGTTGGAGGAATGGTCAAAAGTATGGCAGCTTAGATTCAATGCAAAGAAGTGCAAAGTAATGCATCTGGGAAACAAAAACCCAGGAGAAGAGTACACAATGGGGGGGGGGAGGAGTGGTATTAACAACACAAATGGAACGGGACCTGGGGGTAATCATATCAGATGACCTAAAGGTAAGCAAGCAATGTGAGAAGGCAGTAAGGATGGCTGGGGGCCTACTGGGACATATAGGGAGAGGCATCACCAGTAGAAAACAGGAAGTTGTTATCTCCCTGTACAGGCAGTTGGTGAGACCCCATCTGTAGTACTGCGTGCAGTTCTGGAGACTCCATCTCCACAAGGACATAGACAGGATGGAGGCAGCCCAGAAGAGGGCAACTAAAATGGTGCAGGGTCTGCAACAGAAGCCATACGAAGATAGACTAAAAGGAGCTTAATATGTATACGCTTGAGGAAAGGAGGGAGAGGGGGGACATGATAGAAACTTTCAAGTACTTCAAGGGAATCAACAAAATCCAAGAAGGTAGCATCTTTCAGAAAAAGAGATCTGCAAGAACAAGAGGACACAACCTGAAGATAGAGGGCGAACAGCTCAGGGGCAATGTGAGGAAGTATTTTTTCGCAGAGATGGCGGTGGACGCATGGAATGGCCTTCCTGAGGAGGTTGTGGGGTCAAAAACAGTGGGGGAATTCAAGAATGCATAGGACAGACACACAAGGCAATTCTAGTGGGGGGTAGGAAGAATTAGGCTGTTGGTTAACTAGGATCTGCAGCTTATCTAGTAGGTAGGGGAATGGGCAGACTAGGTGGGCCAAGCGGTCCTTATCTGCCATCAAAGTCTATGTTTCTACCAGCTGGCACCTTGTCAGAACCTGATCCCCCGAATGACTTAGTCACATTAAGCTGCATGTGCTGCAGCTTTCTACTGACCAGACTGGCTTTGTATTGTATGTGCACTTATTGAAAGCTTATATGGTGGCTGGATGAGGAGGTGAAAGGACAGCTGTGCCAGTCAATGTATCAGGCTTCACTGATTGCCAGTCACCTGGGTAAGGGGAGGTGCAGGGTGGTGGTATGTGAGTGGGAAGGATGGGTGGGAAAAACTGGACCACCACTGATATGTCGTACATTTGTCAACTGACACTTCGGGGGGGGGCACTGGACACCAGGGCTTACCTGCTCACTGTAAATGGATGATCCTGGGGTGGGGGTGGGTACCACCACACAACAGGGATAACTATCTTATTACAGTGGATGATTGGGTGATTGGGGGGGTACTACTGGACACCACGGATAACTGTGTTCTATTACAAAGGACGATCGGGGGCTGGGATACAATGAGCGATATGGGGAGGGCCACTAGATACCAAGGACTGATGACATATCTAGTACAGGTGATTGGTGGTGAGCAGCTGCAGTACAGCTGCCCTGCCTTTGGGTGGGTGAGGCACCCCATTAAGAGGTGATTGTCAGCAGTGGCAAATAACGCCACATTTGGGGCCATTTACTACCACCTCAATCCTTTGAAGATACTGTTGTGCTGATATGCATGGGGAGACTCCCTCATTTACATAGGTGCAGTGGCATTATAGCTCTTTGGGGATGTGGGTTTGCGCTGGTGCTCCTGGGGCTTCTGGGCTTCTGAATATGGGCTGTCTGGGAGCACCATCACAAATCCAGGTAAGCGCACCCGCTAACCGTTAGTGGGTTTGCAAATTGTTGAATATTGGGACCTATGTCTTCTGCAATGCTGCAAAAGCCCACAAAAGTGGTGGACTAGTCCAGAAATGGAAATTTAAGTGACATGTTTGTTACAGTAAGCGATCAGGGCGGGAAAAGATAGTACTAGACAGAGTCAAATACAAAAAAATGCACAGAACCACGGCACACAGAACAAAACTGAAGGTGAATAATACTGTGTCATAGTCAGTACAACAGCGGCACAGTAGTAAAAAACAAAATATTTTTTTCTGTCCTGCAGAGCCCTACAGAAACAAATTACATATGAACATATGAAATTGCCAGCAGAAATAGGCCACTTGGTCTATCAAGTCTGCTCGAGTGTACAGCTAGCCCCCATACTTTGCAGCTGCTCCACCCTCCCAACCCCCCTTTCTAATTACCCCCCCACCTTGTCCCATCCCCTCTTGAAACTAGCCACCATCTTACAGGATACCACCTCCTCTGGCAGAGCGTTCCATACTGTTACCACCCTCTCTATGAAAAAGGCCTTACATATTTCCCTCCTATATCTACCCCCTCCACTCTAAGGCAATGTCCTCTCGTGTCCCTCCCCTTCCTTAGCTTGAATATCCCCTCAGTACTAGTCTTATTTATACCCTTTAAATACTTGAAAGTCTCACTCATATCCCCCAATCCCTTCTCATCTCCAGGGGGCACATGTTCAGCTCCTTCAGTCTCTCCTCATATGGCCTATCCTGCAATCCCTGGATCATCTTTGTCGCCCTTCGTTGCACTCCTTCCAGTAATCTCACATCCTTCTTCAGGTATGGATGCCAGAACTGTAAACAGTACTCCAGGTGTGGCCTGACCAGTGACCAGTAGAGTGGCAGGATTGCCTCCCTGCTCCTGGTGGAGATGCCTCTCGTGATACATCCCAGCAACCTATTGGCCTTCGCTGCAGCCCTTCTGCACTGCTCCGTATTGTTCATATTTCCCACTACTACCACCCCTAGATACTTTTTCTCCCCAGTGGTATTAAGCTGCACCCCTCCCAGCTGGTAACCCCTCCCTGGGTTCTTTGCACCAAAGTGCATTACTTTGCACTTTTTCACATTGCACCCCAACTGCCACACTTCTGACCACTCCATCAGCTTGGTCATCTTGCAGCTCTTGCCAGCCTGCTATATCATCCTCCACTGCCCCCAACTTGGTGTCATCAGCAAACAGACTGATCTTATTCCTGACACCCAGCAAGATGTCCGCAATGTAAATTCCAAACAGCACTGTCCCCAGTGGGTCCCTGCGGCACCTCACTCGTCACAGCCCTTGGAGATGAGAGTCCCCACTGCTACAACCCTCTACTGTCTCCCCTGCAGCCAGTTCTCAGTCCATTTAATCATCTTAGGCCCCACCACTATGTATCTCAACTTACCACCCAGCCTCCTACGGGGCACCTAATCGAAGGCCTTGCTGAAGTCTAAATAAATGACATCCACAGCGTGGACCCCATCTAGCTCCCTTGTAACCCAGTCATAATACTGAACTAAGTTAGTCTGACATGATCTTCTGGAAACAAACCCATGTTGATGGGCATCCTGGAGTCCATTGTCTTCTAGGAAGGATACCAGCCCCTCCTTGAGTATTGTCTCCATCAGCTTCCCCACAATAGATGTTAGGCTTACTGGCCTGTAATTACCCTGCTCATCCTTTAGGCCACTTTTATAGAGGGGCACCACTTGGTCCATCCTCCAGTCCTGTGGCACACACCCTGTGTCCAGGGAGGTACTGAATAGGTCCACTAGTGGTCCAGCCAGGACCTCCTCCAATTCCTTCAACACTCTGGGGTGTATGCCATCTGGACCCGGTGACTTATCCATCCTCAGAGCCCTTAGGCCTTCCACACCCTGCTCTCTGTGATCACCCCATCCATTACTCCCTCTCCCCCCCACCCATCCTTCCCACCCCTGCAACAGTTGCCACGGTCTCCTAAGTGAATAAAGAGCAGAAGTACTCATTTAGCACTTCTGCCTGTTCCACCCATTTCTCTGCCCACCCCGTCCTTCTTGATCCTCACAATCTGTTTCTTGCAGCTCCTTTTCTCCTGTATGTATCTGAAGATGTCCTTTTCCCTGTCCTTGATGCCCTGCACCAGCCTGAACTCCCTGGAAGCTTTAGCTGCCCTGACTCCCCTTCTAAAGTCCTTGGACTTCTTCACATACTCCTCCCTATTCTCCCTCTTCCCTGTTTTCCTGTATCTCCTGAATGTTGCTTTTTTGGCCCTCACCATTTCCAAGACCTCCCTGCTCATCCAGCTCGGTTTCTTAGCCCTTCCCTTCTTACTCCATGCTTTGGCACATGTCTCAGTAGCCTCCACAAGCCCCAATTTGATTTTTTCCCCATTTCTGGTTTGCATCCCAGTGTGGTTGAATTCTTTTCAGGTACCCCCCCCCCCCAATAATTTCCTTCTTCCTACCAAAATCAGCTTGTCTGAAGTCAGTCACCCTGGTCCGTGTACCCACCATTTCCCTGCTCATGTTAAGTGTGAACTACAGAGTGGTGGTTACTCCCAGCCAACAGATCCTCCACCCCCATTTCCCTTACAGCCTCCCCATTGGTCAATACTAGATCTAATATATTTCCCAGCCTAGTCAGCTCAGTTACCATCTGTGCCAGGAAGCAGTCCGGGAAGGCTTCCAGGAGAATCTGCTCCCTAGCACTCAATGTGGCTGGGGTACCCCAATCCACTCCTGGTAGATTGAAGTCCCCTACAATCACAGTGTTACCTTTCCCACACACTTTCCTGATTTGCCTTGCCAGCTTCCTGTCCAGGTCCTCCACTTGAGTTGGTGGTCTGTATACCACCCCCATCCTGAGAATCCTATTCTTTGTGTCCTGGAACTGCATCCACAAGGCCTCCGTCCTACTCTCCTCTTCCCTCACACACTTTGTCCCTTCCTTCACGTACAACGCCACCCCTCCCCCTTTCCCCTTGTCCCTATCCCTCCTGTAAATCCTGTATCCTGGGATCACCAGATCCCAGTCCTGGTACTTGTTGGCCCATGTTTCTGTGATGGCCTCTATGTCCACCATCCCCACCTCTGAAAGAGCCTGTAATTCGGCAGTTTTGTTCCCCAGGCTTCTTGCATTCAAGGAGACAACCCTCCACAATATACCCTTGCTATCCACACCCCACTTCCCACCCTTCTTAACCCCACCCTGTGACCACTCCCTGAATCCAACCTTGTTCATACAGGGGGTAATCTCGTACATCTCCCCTCTCCAGAAACTTCTCATTCCAGGTTCCCCACTCGCTCCCCCAGCCTAGCTTAAATTTACTTTTGTAGCTATGTACTCCTCTATTTTGTGTTTTAACACCTCATGCCCTTCCCTGCTCAAATGTAATCTGTCCCCAGAATACAGATCTCTATTGTTCCCGACCCTGCCCCAGCCACCCACTAATCCATATCCCTTTTATTTATTTATTTATTTATTTATTTATTTATTTATTTATTTATTGAAGTTATCGGAAAATTGCCTTTGAGTCAGAGACTCATTTACAAAGGCTCCACGTCTTAGATACAGAGACAGACTGCACAGAAACAGACAGTATACAAAAACAATAGCAATTTAGGTAATCAATTGATGTCATAACAAGAATGTTACAGATTGATTCCACAGTCATAGCAAAAAAACAATATTTTACTAGGCTGAAGCGTAAGGCATATAAATATTGTCCCCTTGGATTGACTCCATTCCCCCAGCCATTTGTTGAACTACTGTATTCTTCCTTTCCTCACCATGCTAGCCCTGGGCACTGGAAGAACCTCAGAGAAGGTCACAGATCCCCTACCTTCTCACACAACTTACCCAGTTCTTCGAACCTTGCCCTTACCACCTCTACCATGTCACCTGCCAAGCCATTTGAACCCACATGCACCACTACATATGGTTTGAGCCTTTCCCTTTTCGCACACCTGAGAATAGCCCATCCTGCCTTATCCGCTGTCAACCCAGGTACTGACTCTACCCATATGCAACTATGTCTTTCCCCTTTACTCCTCCATCTGATCCCTTTTAACATAGAATCTCCCAGTACTAATACGCTCCCCTCACCATTCCCCTTCCCGTGTCCCTCATTCCCTGTTCCCGCCCTGACCATCCATCCTACCCTGCACTTTTGCATCACTAACTATACCCTCTACATCACTCCAGCCTTCCCCCATCTTGCCACCTCCCCTTGTGCTCCCTGTGCCTGACCTATCCCCCTCCACCCCCAGAGCTATCCCCTCACCAATATCATCCCTTCCCTGCTCACTAGGCCCCCTTCTCCCATCCCCCTCCTCTGCTGTACTTCCCGTGCCCAGCCCTTTAGCCGGACCCCTTCCCTTAATCTTGCCCCTCCTCCATCCGAGAGCAGTCCTTGGACATTTATGACCCCTCTTCCTTCAGCCCCCTCAAATATTCCCTCCCACCTTGCCTACCATTTCAGCCAGCACCTCAAACCCGTTTCTTGTCACTGCTTTACCTCTGTGCCATGGTTCTATCTTACTATCCTGAGAGCTCTCCTTCCCACTGGGCTCCCTGTTATCCTGGCACCATACCCCAACCTCCTCCCCACCCCCTGTTCAGAGCGTATACTACCCCATGATCCAGTGTCACTGCTACTCCTTGGAGATGGCCATCCTGTTTCTGTTCTGTCCTTCCATCCCCCCACCTTCTCCACCTCCCTAGCAAGCCTCTGCACTTCTGCTTCCAGGCTTCCTGGCCTGTGGCAAATTGGAAAACCTCCCCCACAGCCTCCATAATATGTCCATCCAAACCATCGCCCCATATCCATTACACCCCACTAATCTCCCCAAACTTGTCACCTGACATCCTGCTGTCCCCTGTACCAACGTCCCATCCCCTACCACCACTCCTCTGTATGTCGGCAATCCCCCCCACATGTAACCTTCACCAGCATGCCCCCTTTTCATGCTACCAATCATCCCCTTTCTATTCCCAAACCTCCACACTGGTGAAAAACTTGATTGGGTTCCCTTATGAGTCTACCAAGGCTCCTTACTCTCATTAGACACCCTCTAAAAAGTGATTGGATTCCTTCCAGATTTATTTTAAGACTCCTTGAGGTTCCCTATCCCTCCTAAGGCTCTCCACAACAGTAAAATAACAGACCCCACCATTAGACCCTGCAAGACTCATACGGTAAAACTCACCTCAGTATAAAGGTACACTAGCAAAACACTCTTTTATCCTAGAGCTAACCAACTGTCTCCAACACTAAAAAATTACAATCCCCACCATTAGACTCCATCTATAAACATGAGGAAAATCCAATATCAGAGCAAAGATAAAAGAAATAAACTCCCATTAGACACTATAAGAAACATGTGGAAAACCCAAAACAGCAATCCCCACCATAGCACACTGTATGTAACTTTCCCCACTTAAAGTCCCATTAGCATAGTAAACACAGTGCCTTGTTATTTCACCATTTGAGTCCCAATGTTGCCACTCCCATTTATTGATCTCTCCTCCCAGTCCCAGTATCATAGAATCACAATACCTTTTTATTTCCTCCTTTGAGTCACAAGTCACCACTCGCCTTATTCCTCTCCTCCTTCTGTCTCCTCCTGGAAGGTGCAGCTTCTATTTGGGAGGGACCCTGTGGGACCATTTAATACTGGAGGGCATGTGGGATGGGTGGTAGAAAACACACAACCTGTGTATTCTTTCTTTAGATGATTACGGCCTGAACAGCTGGTCTGGGGTGCGGAGGAAGAAGCGGTCTCAGCAGGGATGTAGACAAGCTCCTTCCCCCATATGTCTGCTGGCGGGTGCTTTTATAGCTGAGTTGTGGCTGAAATTTGAAAATTCACACCTCCCTGGACTCAGGCCGTGATTGGCCATCACACCTCTGCTGAACACTGCAGTCTTTTCCTCTTCCTTTTTTGGCCAATTGCGGTCTGAACAGCTGGACTGGAGTCCGGGGGAAGAGGGGGTCCCAGGAGGGATGCAGACAAGCTCCTTCCCCGTATCTCCATCAAGTCCAATGTAAACTCTGGTGGGTGCTTTTTATAGCTGAGTTGCAGCTGAAATTTGAAAATTTGCATCTCCCTGGACTCAGGCCATGATTGGCCGCTGCTCCTCTGCTGAACACTGCAGCCTCTCCTCCTCTTTCTTCGGCTGATTGCAGCCTGAACTGCTGGTTTGGGGTTCATTCATTCATTCACTTATTCAAATTTTATTTGATATAGTGCATTTCTCATTTTGATTCAAAGCGTTTTACATAAAATTTCTAAAACATTTAACATACAATACTAATATATACAGATGAATAAATAAATCACTCTTATTTATCAGTTAAAACTATCAATTAAACTATTTAACAATTTTACATTAATCTAATTCAGAGAGAAAGCCTGCTTAAATAAGAACGTTTTTACCTCCCATTTAAATGCATCAAGTGTGGGGATTCTCACATATGACGAGGAAGAGAGCTCCATAGGGTTGGGGCCTCAAAGGAAAAAGTGCGGGCACTCGATGTTTTCAGAAAAAAACCTAGGAACCTCTAACAATCCCTCATCTGCAGAGCAAAGGGGGTGGGAGGGGCAATAGGGTTGAAGGAGGTCTTGCAGGTAGCCGGGCCCCTGACCATGCAGGGCCTTATAGGTCAGCAAATTGATCTTATAGGAGATCCGCCACCCTAACCGGCAGCCAGTGCAGAGAGCACAGCTTGGTGTAATATGACATGACCTAGACAGACTGGTTAACAACCTGGCTGCCACATTCTGCACTAGCAGCAGGCTGCGAAGATCTAACTCCAACAGCCCTAGGTACAGGGCATTGCAGCAATCAAGGCGAGAGGTCACAAGGCGTGGACTAGTGCTGGCAGATCACCAGAGGGTACCAGATGTTTGATCCTGGCGATGTTTCTCAGATGGTAAAAGGAGGTCTGGACCACGGCTGACACCTGTAATTTAAGTGTCAGGCCACAGTCCAAAACAACGCGCAGGTTCTTTACCCGGTTAGAGGTGAGCAACTGGGAGTCCCCGAGCCTCAGCCCTGAGACTCTACCAGATTGCCCCCTCACCCCCCTGGTGACCAGATTCCAGCACCAGTACTTCAGTCTTGTCCACATTCAACCTCAACTAGTTAGCCCTCATCCAGTCTTGGATCTCAGAAAAGCAACGATTAAGTACCGAGACCGTCTCCTGCTGCTTGGGCGCAAAAGACATGTATAGCTGAGTATCATCTGTGTAGCACTAAAAACTCAGCCCATACCATCTTATAATGTTCCCTAGTAGTATCATATACACAGCAAACAACATGGGGGACAAAATGGGAACCCTGCGTGACATCACATGGCAGGGGCAAGGGTGCTAAAGAAAAAATTCCACACACCATTTGCTGCATCCTGCCAGTGAGGAAAGATTTAAACCAGTTTAGGACTGTACCAGCCAGTCCACAACAGACCAGCAGGTGCTCCATCAGCTCCCCATGGTCCATAGTATGAAACGCCACAGAGAGATCAAGGAGAATAAGGATGGAATGTCTTCCCTGATCCCTCGTTGCCAGGAGATCATTTAGCATCCGAACCAGGGTAGTCTCAGTACTATGCCTTTTTCTAAAACCAAACTGGAGAGGATTGTAGATGTTATGAGTTGTTAGATAGGTCTCCAGTTGAACAGGCACCACCTTCTCAATAACCTTACCCAGAAAGGGAAGGTTAGAGACAAGTCTGTAGTTTGCCAGGTCCAGTGCAGGTTTTTTCAGGAATGGTCCTACAACTGCATCCTTCAGGGGCCCAGGAAAGACTCCTGTCACTAAGGAACATCAGACTATCCTGGCTAGGACTGGGCCAATGACATCAAGACACCCCACTAGGAGGCGTGTTGGTCCCGCCCAGATCCAAACTACAGAAGGTTGGCTGTAACTCCCGGATGACCTTCACAACATCTACGACCACCCACTGGTCGAAGTCGGACCAGACAGACTGAACGCTTGCGACCTCAGGCCTGTCACTGCAAGCCCCATTAGAGGGCACTGACTGGATTTCCAATCTGATGGAGGCAATCTTATCAGTAAAGAACAGAGCGAACTAATCACACCTCAGTTGTGAAAAAGCTCCCCTGGACTGAAGACAGGCTGGATTACACAGCCTAGCAATGTTGTAGAAGAGCTGAGCCAGTCTGTTAGTTGCTGTAGCAATCTCCTTAGACAGGAACTCTGTCTTCTTACAGGAGATTGCCAATTGATAGTCCCTATAATGGACAATCAATATAAGCTTGTCCTCCTCCAAACCAGTCATCTGCCAGCATCGTTCCAACCTTTGACCCCTCATCCTCATCTCCCTGAGAGTCGAACACGGACAGGTGCAATGGAGTCAAGGGCCTCAGCAATAACCCTACCATAGCTCAGAGCCAGTGCCCCTGGTTCCTCGCATGCACTCATCAAACCTGATAGATTCAGCACTACTGTCAGACCTTGTGGGGTCAAACCCCCTCAAAGGGCGGTACTGGACCAACTCTGTAGAGGTAGGTCTATTGGGGGGCCTCAAATGAGAAACAAATGTAGTTTGACTACAGGGAGTACCCCACAACTACCTTTCATGGTCCATCTCTTTCAGTCCTCCCACTAGCCCAAACACACAGCACCAAAGTACAACAACCAAAATGTATGATATTTCATTCACACTCAAAAATGCAGGAGAACAGCAGCAGCAATAGGATGGAACACAGTTTATGGCCAAAACTCCACAATGCACTGGGAAAAAAGGCTCAAAAAGGCACAAATCCACCAGAGAGCAACTAGGACTACATGCACAGCATGCAAGGTGACTCTAACTGCAATGAGGAACTGCCACACCATACAGGAAGTGCATGCAGCTACTTCCTGTCTAGTCACAGTATTAGGAAAGCACAGCCATTGGATCCATTGGAGACTGTGATGGATCTGCTGGTCAGATCTGTCGTATCCACACCTTTCATTCAGATCCAGCTACTAGATCTGTGGTGGGCAGATACTTTATATAATATCATTACTGTCTCATGGTATCCTAAATTCTTATTTTAGGGCACTATCCACTGGTATCTGATCTGAAGGGATATTATTAGAGCACTACTAATAGATACAAATAAGTTAACCTCCTTCCCCAACCTCATTACCACCTCATCCCCCCCCCCAATAAAACCAGTAAGAATAGCTTAACCAGTCACTCTCTTATTCTAAGCTTGAGGCAGATTACTAAAGAGCACTTGCAGGGTTAAGCCTGACCCTGAGAGATGTTCTCTAGTGAGCCTTAATTAGGAGCCAGGGTGGTTGGAGTTTGTGCTCTGAGTTTCCTGACTCTGCCAGAAGTGGGAAACTCAGACATCAGTATTGATGGCCCTGCCTTTCTCCCTTTTCCAATATTAGAGGAAAAGGCTGAGAGCTCAGAATTTCTCGGAGTCCCCATCAGTTCCAGATCCAGGATCCAGAGAAACCAGCAGCAGAGAGGACCCTGGAGTGGATCCTGTCCCTCCCTGCTTCTCTGGGGGTGGGGAAGAGTGCCTCCACCAGCTTATTAGAGGAGCTAGTAAAAAAACAGGAGTACAATCTGAGATCAAACAGCACCAGGGGTAGTGGTTGGTCTGCCTCAAAGGAAGCACCAGATTCCTTGCAGATCCTCTCCTATACCAGAAGACTGCAAGGAGGGAGCAATTTGTAAGTAAACCATACGACGTTCATAGTAGAGTTCCATCGAAGTAAAGAATCCTGTAGTTTAGATGGTGTAGCAGCATGCATTTGGGTAATGCCAGGGAGAATTATTGTATTTATTTTGTATTTGTTTGTTTTACCAGGAAAAAAGATCCATTGAGCAGAGCTCATTTACATGGAGGTCCTGGTTAGGACAGGTATAAATAAAACAAATCAGAAACTACAAGACATATCACTGTGTACAGAAGTAGCAGATAAACAAAGCAACATATGCACTGTAAACAGCAGAAAGTATACACCAGTAAACACTGGTAAATCGAGGTACAGTATACTGTATATACTGAGCATTATACTGCTGTAAAATGTGAAAAGATAAAAACAGGAAAAACATATAGAGGAAGTAACTCAGAATAGAATTGTGGGGTGCTAAGTCACTACAGGCAAGCACATTCATCCACACAGTGATTTTCTAGTAACACTTTGAAGAATTTGAGGCTAACCAGAGAGCTCAGTTTCAGGGAGGCAGTGTATTCCTATAAGTGGTAGCCAACTGAGTGCCATTTTGCTGTAGTTGGATAGATGCCTGAGGACCTCTAAGAATCTCACATTACTCATCCTTAGGCTGTATAGGCATGAGTAGCTGTGTAAGAAAGCTATGCTACAAGGTGGCAGGCTGTTTTAAAGTGCCTTGTATGATCAGTAGTACAGGTTTGTTAGCCATGTGGTGGTAAGCAAAGGCCAGCTGATTGCTTTGTAGAGGAACATAGAAACACAGAAACTCAGAATTGTCAGCAGATAAGCTCCACTTGGCCCTCCCAGTCTACCCATTTTTCCCTACCTACTTGAGACCTTACTTGATCTCTGGATCCTTCTGCGCCCCCCCTCCCCATTCCTTTCCACTAAGATTCCCTTATGACTATCCCATGCATTCTTGAACCCCACCACTGTTTTTTCTCCCTTCCACCTTGGCTGATATGCTGTTCCAGGAATCCAACATGTTTCTGTGAAGAACGCCTTCCTTTCATCTCTCTTGAATCTATCCCCCCCTCCAACTTCCTGGCATGTCCCCCTTAGAAGGTGCAGTGATGAGTCCTGGGGAAGACTGATAATGAAGTGGAGTGCTCTGTCATACAAGACATCGAGTTTGACTAGATGAACATTTATGATACTTCTACAGATCAGCTCCACCTAGTCAAGAAGGGGCAAGAACGTGGCTTGGAATAATTTATTTCTTGACATCACAAAGAAACAGAATTTGTTTCTGTAATAGAACCCTAGCCTTGAGCACAATTTCTTACATAGATTATCTATGTGGATGTTGAAGGAGAGTTTACAGTCCAGCCAGAGACCTGGGGATGCAGGGGAAGGGGCATATAGTGACTGCTTGCAGTCTGGAGTAAAAACCATGAACTTGTTTTTTGTGGCATTAAAGGAGAAGTTTGGAGGTCCTTTAGTGTAACAGATGGAGTAGGTCTAAATACTTATGGTACAGTGTCGTCAGCATAACAGTGTAGATTAGCACCTCCTATGTTTTCCACAAGGTACTGTAATTTGTGTCTTGTAAATAATAGCGGGCCTAGTACAGACCCTTACATACATAGATACATAGATACTGTTGGCAGATAAGGGCCTATGCCCATTTGAGCTTGTAAGATCACTTTAAGTTTTTCTAGAAGTCTGTTGCCCCTTACCCATGACCTCCAGGATTCCCTTATGTCTATCCCATGTATTCTTGAATCCTGTGATTGTTTCAGTCCCCACCACTTCCTCGGGCAGGGTGTTCCACTTGTTCTCCACCCTACAATGCCCAGAACAACACGGGTTTAGGTCTGGACACAGCATCACTACAGCACTGCTCGAATACACAGGCTTTATCCACAAATCTCTTGACCAAGGTCATCTTGTTTGGGTGGCGTACATCAATTTAACAAAAGCATTTGATATGGTAAATCATGTCCTCCTTGCTGACCAACTTGCTGCCACTGGTCTCTCTACTGCCACTGTCACTTGGTTTCATAGCTACCTACATAACCATTCGCAGTGGGTGAAGATAGGTACTGTCGATCCTGGGCCCCCTCCTATTCAGTATATTCCTGAATAGTCTCCCTCTTGCCTGCCAAGGATGCATCCTTCTCCATGCAAATGATGCAGTTGTCTTTTCCAGTGGCCCTGACCACTGTGTTCTGGAGAGTCAGTTCCAATGGGATTTTTCCAGCGTTGAAAAATGGTTCAGTGACCACAAATTGATCGTGAACTACAAAAGACTAAGACTATGTTGTCCTCCTGCCCACAAAACAAACATAAACAATATCCTCTCTCAATTTGTAATGACGTGGGATCCCACTGGAACTTGTTCGACATTTTAAATACATGGGAATTACGGTTGACAGCACTCTTTCCTATGTCCTCCATATTGATAACACTGCCAAAGCTGTCAATATGTGCATTGGTCTGCTCCATAGGCACAAGCTTAGTCTGACCCCTGAAGCTTTAAGTATAGTTTTTCACAACTCGGTGGTTTCCCAAGTTGACCATGGGCTGGCAATCTATGGGTCAGCTACTGAAACGTCCCTACGGCGCACTAAAATGGTGCTAAACAAAGCTTGTCGGCTCATCACAGTAGTGCCACGTCTGACTCACACCTATGACCTATATGCCCAGGCAAAATGGTTCCAACTCAGCGGAAGACTAAAATACCAAACATGCCTGTTGGCTACAAAAATTAGCTTAGGTATGGTGCCCTCTGGGGTCTTGCAGCTTCTTGTCCCTTGCGTCAACCCTCACCATACTCGGAGCTCTGAGAATCAGTTCTTCATTACTCCCCATTGCCGCACCTCCCAAGACCAAAGGTCCTTCACCTACCGTGCCCCCCACTGGTTCAACTCCCTTTGGGAAAAGATATCTAACACTCCCACCTTGGGTGCATTTAAACAGAAGCATAAGCAACAATTAGTGTCTAGCTCCACCTGAGACTGCCTCTTCTAACCTTCTTACCTCCACTTCTGTTTCCCTTCCCCTTTCCCTGCTCCCTCTTCAGCTGCAGACCCACCCCTCTACATGTTCCTCCAATTTTTCCCTTCCCCACGACTCTCTTCCTCCACTCCCCCTCCCTCTTCTCCACCCCAGATCTATTGTCTTTTCCTTCTATCCTTTGTCTTGCCATTGTTGACTTCCCCGCCTATTAAATACCATCCCCACTGTATATCCGCCTGACAAGGCCACTAGACTGCTCACCTTCTCTGTCCTTTCTGGACTCTGTCCTCCTACAGCACTTAGTAACCTGGCAAAGTTATACATTGCCATTTACATCTGCTCTTGCTTAGCTCATTTTGTTATTTTTTACTTACCCTGTTTATAAGCTCTGTTATTAATTGTTGATTGTTCTAATTGATGTTTGTTTTCGTACTTCTCTGACGTGAAACCTATGTAACGAGCTTTCAGCTCAAAGTTGTTAATCCAAGACCATAATAAATAAATAAATAAACCCTTTCCGTGAAGAAATTCTTCCTCATATTTCCCTTGAATTGCCTTCTTTCCAACTTCATCCCATGCCCTCTAGACTTGAAACATCTTTTTCACTGGAAAATGGTGTTTTCCTGCACCCTGTTCCTCCCCATAAGGTACTTGTATGTCTCTATCATATCCCCTCTCTCCCTTCTCTCCTCCAGGGAGTACATATTCAAGTCCTTCAACCTGTCCTCACAGGACTTATGATGCAATCCCTGTACCATCTTTGTTGCCCTCCTCTGATTCTTCTCTACCCTGTCTATGTCCTTATGGAGGAAGGGTCTTCAGAACTGGACACTGTACTCCAGGTGGGGCCTCACTAGTGTCTTGTATAGAGGAATTATGACCTCCCTTTTCCTGCTGGTGATGCCCCTGCCTATGCATCCCAGTATCCTATTTGCTTTACCCGCTGCCTTGTCGCACTGTTTCCCTACCTTGAGGTCTTCAGAGATGATAACCTCAAGGTCCCTTTCCTGCTTGGTGCAGCTATATCCTTATCCCCCAACTGGTAAGTTGTTCCAGGGTTTCTGTGCCCCATATGCATTATTTTGCACTTTTTTGCGTTAAATTTCAACTGCCAAATCCTTGACCATTCTTCAAGCTTCTGCAGTTCCCTTCTCATTCTGTCTACACCCTCTGGCATGTCCACTCTGTTACAGAGCTTCGTGTCATCAGCAAACAAGGAAATTCTGCCTTCTAGGTCCTGCACAATGTCACTGATGAAGATGTTAAATAGGACCAGTCCCAGCACTGATCCCTGTGGCACTCCACTGGTCACTCTTCGCTCTGTGAAGTGACAGCCATTTACCACCACCCTCTGTGTCCTGCCACCCAGCCAATTATCCAACCACTGCGCTACTGTCCTGCCCACTCCTATATTCCTCAGTTTGTTTAACAGCCTTCTATGTGGCACAGTGTCAAAGGCCTTGCTGAAGTCCAGATAGGCCATGTCCACTGCCTTCCCCTCATCCACCTCCCTTGTCACCCAGTCAAAAAATTCAGTGAGGTTGGTCTAGCATGACCCCCGTGAAACCATGCTGCCTTGGGTCCTGTAGTCTGTTGGCAACTAATTGTTCCACCAATCTCTCCTTCAGTTGTGCTTCCATGATCTTCCACACTAGCAAGGTCAGGCTGACTGGTCTGTAGTTCCCCATTTCCTCTTTGTTCCCGCTTTTGTATGAGGTGACTACATCTGCTCTCCTCCAGTCTTTGGGTACCTCCCCTGTTTCCAGTGATTGGCTAAACAGGATCTTCAGAGGTTCAGCCACCACCTCTCTTAGTTCCTTTAGGACCCTGGAGTGCACCACATCTGGCCCCATTTCTTTATTGACTCTTATTCCTTTCAATTCCTTTAGGATCCTTTCCTGTGTAAAGGGACTTGTGTCCATTTCTGTGCCATTCCCACCCCTTGTACTCCCTTCAGGCTCATTACCCTCCCCTTCCCTAGTAAAGATCTGCTCGGTATGTCAGCTTTACTGTTGTCATACTCCACTCTGCCCCCATCCTCCCCATTCAGTCTCACTATCCCTCCCTTTGTCCTTTTTTTCACTTATGTACCTATAAAAGGTTTTGTCCCCTCTAACCACTGATTTTGCGATGCGCTCTTCTGTCTGAGCTTTGGCTTCCCTCACTGACCTCCTCGCCTCCCTTTGCTTCTCCTGGTACTTCTCCCTATCCCCTTCTGCCTGTGTCTTTTTGTATTGCTTAAATGCAATCTTTTTGGCTTTCACTTTCTCTGCTACCTCCTTGGAAAACCATAATGGCTTCCTCTTCCTTTTTCCCTTGCTAACCTGCTTAATGCATAATCGTGTTGTTCTTGTAATCCCTGTTTTAAATATTGCCCACTCTTCCTCCACCCCTGATTCCCTCCCCATTCCTATTAGTGCCTCTTTCAAGCATGTCCCCATTTTCCCAAAATCTGCCCTCCTAAAATCCAGGATACGTGTTTTTGTGTGGTTTGCTTCTGCTCTTTCTGTGATTTCAAGACACAGTGACCAGTGGTCACTGTTCCCCAAGTGCTTCCCTACTGTGACCCCATCACACTGTCCTCATTTGTGAGCACGAGGTCCAATATTGCCTTCTGCCGAGTTGGTTCCATGACCAGTTGCTTAAGGAAGGCACCCTGAAGGGAGTCCAGGTTAAATCTGCTCCTAGTTGATGCTGCTGCTGCTGGAAGTCTCCAGTCCACATCTGGAATATTTAAGTCTCAAACCACCACCACCTCCCCCTTGTCCACCATCCTTTGGATGGCTAGCATTAACTCCCTATCTGTCTCTTCCTCCTGAGCTGGTGGTCTGTAGACCACCCCTGTGCATATGACTTACCCCATTTTTCTTTCCAGCTTAACCCACAGTATCCCCCCCCGTTTTGTTCCTCCTGGATCTCTGTGGCCTTTATGCCATCTTTCATATAAAGTGCCACTCTTCCTCCCTTCCTGCCTGCCCTGTCTCTTCTGAATATGTTGTAGCCGGTTATAGCCATCTCCTATTCATGGTTATCATTATACCAGGTCTCTGTGATGGCCACAATGTCCAGGTCCAACTGCACCATAGCAGCCTCCACATCCTCCATCTTGTTGCTAAGGCTCCTGGCATTGGCACACGTGGCTTTCCATGATGTGACCTCCCTGGTCTGTTTTTCTGTTCTACTCCAGTCCCCTCCCTGGTTGTCCTTTATCCCTGGTTCTCCCTGCTGTCTGCCCTTCCATTGTATTTTGTCCTTTTTCTGCCTATCTACCCCTTGGGTGCCTATCTCCATCTTTTGCATACTGCTTTGTAGTGATATCTCCTCCTCCTGTTCTCTGGTTCCACTGCTAGCTATGGGGGGGCAATTAGGTACCTTCCTTGCTGATCTGCCACCCCCCTTGGCTAGTTTAAATGCTTGTCCATTTAGCATTTAAACTCTTCATTAAGTGCTTGGATTCCCCTTCAGGATGGATGCAGGCTGTCAGGTTTGAACAAGCCCCCATCCCTTCAGGTGGGTCCCCAGTCACCAATGAATCAGAATCCTTCCTCATAGCACCAGTTCTTCAACCTTGTGTTAAAGGTCCTGGTGCATGTGCCCCTATGCTCTCCCATTCCTCTCACAGGTAGTACTTCCGAGAAGGTGACAGACATAGCTACTTGCTTGAGATCTCTCCCCAATTTTCTAAACTCTTCCTGAACTTCCTTAGGCTCCCCGCTTGCCAGGTCATTAGTTCCTAGGTGGATAATGACATCCAGCTCTCCCTCCCATCTTACCTTCCTGACAATCCCCAGGATCTTCTTCCCATCCCTCCATGCCTTGGCACCTGGTAGGCACATCACCTCCCTGTCCTTCCCCTCGTATGTTCCTAGCTCAATCCCCATACAATAGAGTCCCCCACCAAGATTCACTTCCCCCTTCTCTGAGATACACTGCTCCCCCATACTGAGGTCACCTCCTTGAGTGACCTCCACATCCTTCCCTTCCACTTCTCTGGGTACCTTTGTCTGGTTGCCCCCATTTGCCAGTGCAGCATATGAGTTCTGGAGTGGAATAGGATTTGTGATGAGCCTCTGCTTGACCCTCCTAACCCTCTCTGAGCACACTGTTGTCCAAGTGCTCCTCATTGTTGACATCCTTTGAGGCAGTGGCCGTGGACTGGGTGGTCTCTGGATGGGGTGAAGGTACTCCTGACCCAGTTTACCTCCACTCTGAGTCTGGCTACCTCATCCCACACTTCAGAGACATACCTGCAGATAGGGTTGCACCTCAGCGTCCAGAAGATCTGCCTGAATATGGCTGCCATGCACCCACTGCATTGTACCACTCCCTACGTTCTGCACTTACACAGTTATTACACTATTTGTGTAATTACACTATTACACTATTTGTCTGTTAACTATTAAACTAGTTGTCTGTTTCTAAAGCCCTCCTTTTAGTTCCCCCTAGACGTGTAGCTCTCCTCCTAGTTTCCTGTGTTTGTTTTATTGGAAGTATTTTTACTTGAGGCAAGTTTTTTTTTGTAATTTATGCTATGGTAGCCGTCAAGTTGACTGCACTTCTCCGTTACTGCATCTTGTTGTGCCATGGGTAGGCTTACACCCCTTATGCCCCTCCTACTCCACAGCCCTGCTATTCCCTGTGCTTGGGTCCTGTCAATCAGAATTAACAGGGCATTTAATTAACATTGGTGGTGGGGTGGAGGGTGGACAAAAATTTGCAGCAAGTAAAAACTGCAAGGAAATAACAGCCCCTCTTAAATCACACCAAACTAGGTTTCAGATTTTCAACATCAAGTAAAAACAGCAAGGAAATAACAGCCCCACTTAAATCACACCAAAATAGGTTTCAGATTTTCAACACCAAGTAAAAACAGCAAGGAAATAACAGCCCCATTTAAATCACACCAGAATAGGTTTCAAATTTTCAACAGCAAGGAAATAACAGCCCCACTTAAATCACACCAAAATAAGTTTCAAATTTTCAACAGCAAGTAAAAACAACAAGAAAATAACAGCCCCACTTAAATCACACTAAAATAGGTTTCAAATGTTCAACAGTAAGTAAATACAGCCAAGAAATAACAGCCCCACTAAAAGCACACCAAAATAGGTTTGAAATTAGAAGAAATAGGTTTCTAATTCAAAGAAATAACAGCCTCACTTAAATCACACCAAAATAGGTTTCAAATTTTCAACAGCCCCAACACAATTCCCTGTTAGCTCCTTATAAGAAGTCAAAAAATCAACCTGCTACCAAGAGAAATCAACAATAAGCAGTAAAAGAAGCAATAAAAGCAGCAGTGAGCAGTTACAGCATGGAAATTTATCTGATTCCTTCCATTTCTAGCCTCTTATGAGGAACCAAAAAGCAACCTACTACCACAAATCTGACTCAAAAGTGCCTCCAGTTATCACATAGCTAAGGCCCAAGGCTAAACAATTAGCACTCCTCCCCCAAGCTACAGGGCTAGACAAAAATCCCTTGAGAGGCTCCTTTGTATACAGAAGACAAGGAAGATAAGAAACCATCAAGTTTAATTGCTGTTCCCATCCCGTGAAGTAGTTACTGAACCATGCAACAGCAGGGGCACTCATAACTATTTCTGTAAGTTTATGCTGCAAGATGTGATGACCGACTATGTCAAAAACTTTACTGAAGTCTAAGATGATGGTAATATTGGTGAGTGTCTTATCCAGGGCTGAGAACCAGTAATTGGCAACCTTGACAAAGGCTTATGAGGTGCTGTGCATAGCTCTGAACTCTGATTGAGATGGTGAGATTAAGCTGAAATGGTCCAGTTACTCACATAACTGATCCTTGTCTGATTTTACTAGCAATTCTGCCAGGACAGGAAGGGTAGAAATAGCTCTGAAATTATTCAGGGTGGTTTTGTCTTCTGAATTAAAAAGGGGTATTGCGTGTGCAGTTTTCCAGAGCACTGGTATTTTGTTACTAGCTAATGTAAGATTGAAGTGGTGGGTTAAGGGGACAGTTGGAGCAGAAAAGACTGCTCTTAGGAAAAAGAGTTCAAGGTTATCTGGCCCAGCACCTTTCTTAGGGTCTAAAGCTTTGGGTAGTTGTTCCAGGTGCCCATAGTAGATGGTAGTGAAAAAAAGGTGTGCAGCAGTTTCTTGTCTGAGGCTGCACTGGGTGAGGAAGGGGGACAGAGACAACAGGAGAGTTGTCAAATACCATACCAACAGAGGCAAAGTGGAAATTGAGCTCCTGTACCATTAGCTGTGTGTCTGAGATGACCTTACCACCAACACAGAGCTGTTTGATCATAGCAGAGGATATGATACCTCCTTTCAGGGCCATCACCGACTTCCTGAATTTGGAGGAGTCTTTTCTGTTTTCTGCCATTAGTTTCAAGTAGTATTTTGCTTTGGCTGACAGGATTAATTTGGTGCACTGGTTCCGGTTTTACATAAAATGTACCAGTTATGTGTTAATTTGGTGAGTCTTGCTTTGGCCCACAAAAGATCTCTTTCCCTCAGAGCTTTTTGTCAGTTCTTGATTGAACCAAGGGCAACATCTGTTTCTTGCCCTTTGTTTTACAAGGGGTGCATGCTTATTCATAACTGTATTTTTTAATTAAATATTTCTGTAGCCACGTACCACAGGTGCTAGGTAGAAGTCTTCTCAATTGATTGCTGCTAAGTCATGAATGTAGTCTAGGACACAGAAGGAAGACATGTGCCGTTTGTATACAATTCTTGGCTGGGAGTTTACTTTCCTCATACCCCTGATATAGGCCACAGTAGGATGGCCACTGCTGTCATTATCAAATACAGCAGTGTGGGTTATTTTTTGAGGTCGGTCAGTAAGTATGATTTCCAGAATAGAGGAGTTGTGAGGATTTTCTGTTTATGTTTGTTGGGATAAAACAGCCATTGAGTTGCAGCTAATTTCCAGTGGCATCTCTTAGCTTCATAAATACAATTGTAAGAGTAAGCAGTTATGTAGTATACAAAGAGCATAAATCTTGTAAAAAACATTCAATATAAAACAATAACATTCCAACAATACAAGCCTAAAACTACTTTATAACTACAATCATACAATGAGCAGATACATAAGACTTAAAAAACATTTTACAAGAAAAGCACTTGGCAATGGGCAAATGGAAGAAAAACATATTTTTAATTGAGTGCCATGAAGTGTAAAAGAATGAAACACACAGTCTGATTGTGAAAGCATCCAGCTTTCCCAGCTTGCCAGATTCAGCCCCCCATATATGTATCACCAGTCTATGATGTGCATAATCGTCTCAACAATACACTTCCTGACGTCCACTGAAAAGGCATCTCTTTGTCTGTGCAGAAACTGTATTGTAGGACCTGCCCTTTTCCCAATACTATCAATACGAAATTTCCAGAAAAGATGGGCATCCTGCCAAAACTCAAATACTTATATTCAGAGACCAGAGACAGCTGAAGTGCCACCATGAGGTACTATTGCCAGTGAGTCACCACTGATCTTTGCCTTTCTGTGTGACCTAAATAACATTGTCTGTGACTCCTTTGAAATCAGCAGCAGATTGTTGCTGTTTAGAAAGTGTTGGAGCCCACAAAAGTCCCACTGGAGGTCCATGTATCCAGCAAACAGATTGATTCACTCTGTACAGTACCAGGGTTGCCATGGTGTACTCGTATAAAAGTTTCTTTTGGTATGAATACTACAGCTGACAATATCAGTATCGCACTGTTTGCTTCATAGCTACAATCATATAATGAGCAGATACATAAGGCTTGATATAAGTTTTACAAAAAAAAAAAAAAACACTCAGCAATGATGACATCAAGAACCAATGGAAGAAAACCACTTTTTTTAGTTGAGTGCCAGATAGTAAAGCACCAATTATGTGTCTGAAAGCAATTGAAAGTTTGTTCCAGGTTGAAGGACCTTGAACAAATAAAAGATTAATTTCCTCTGACTGAAGTTACACATGGAACATCAAGGGTCATGCCACTTAATAGGTGCATGCCCGAGTGGGTATTCTTTATAGACAATGATTTGCCAATGTAGTCAGGAACTTGTTTTTTTTTTGCTAGGTGTCCATACAGAAACTGTATTATGGGGCCTGCCCTTTTCCCAATACTATCAATATGATATTCCCAGGAAAGATGAGCAACCAGCCATAGGTCAAATGCTTATATTCAGAGACCAAGGACAGTTGAGTGTCATTGTGAGTTAAAATGGACAATAAGTCATCCCTGGTGTTTGCCTTCCTGTGTGACCTAAATAACATTGTCTATGACTCCTTTGAAATCAGCAGCATATATTGTTGCTTTTCCAAAAGTCCTGGAGTCTGCTAAAGCCCTGCTGGATGTCCATGTATCTGGCAAACAGATCAATCCACAGTATACTGTATAGTACTAGGGATGCCATGGTATACAAGTATAAACGTTTACTGTCTTATGAACAGCTGACCAAATCAGTATCACACTGTTTGTTTCATACCTTAATAATCTTTGCTCCTTGTATATCATCTGCTGCTTTTTCTTTTCTGTGCATCTGTGACTGCAGACAAGCCTAGTTTCATCAGCACGCAGTCTCAGCTGCTTAGTTCATATCATTTTGAGCCCCGGAAGAGGGACAAAGGAGCCTCTGCAACTGATTTACCTTTCTGTCAAATGTTTCAGCCAGTCCAGTTGGCCGATATCCCATTTCCTGTTCTAGTTAAAAATAGCCTGAAGCAGCAATGAAACACCCTTTTCTCTACTAGGCTGACTGCAGAGTACATTGCACCTTATCATGGAGGGAGAGAAAGACACGTGCTGAGACTGATGCCCACACTCAGCACCATGAGGCGGACCAGAAGAGTAGAGACTGAGGTGAACCACTGTGAGCTATTCAATGATGGCCAACCCTCCACACACCTTTGCAAACAGGATGCTCAGCTATCAGTTTCTCCCACTTTAACATAATTTCTCACATCCTGCATTCCAACAGCAAACTAGGAGGAAGAGCATGCCATGGCCATTCAAGTCCTCACTCAGCACTAGCACAGAAGCAGACAATGATGACATCCCAAATTCCAGGAAGCCACAGGATACAGTAGGTAAATAAATGTCCTTTCTTATGTTCGATCCACCTCCGGCCCTAACTCCTCCAACTTTGGTGTCTGGCACAGCTTTTACTTTTTTGGGTTTAACGACTTTTAAATTAGAAATAAATTAATTGAGTGAGGTGGTCTGTATTAGGAAAAGACATCAGTGAATGGGGGGACTCAGAAAGGGAGCCAGATTTGCTAGCTTGTCAAAATTGCTTGCAATGATTCTAATTGCCCTGCTTTTATCTGTTGCTAGTAGTATTATAAACTGCTGCTAGTTTGTATAACAGCGTAAAAAAAAAAAACTAGTGCATCATCATGACTGGTCTGGACTCTGGATGGCCAAAATCAAACAATAGCTAATAGTCTGACCAACTGATTCTGTTCTTTGGTGGGTAGGATATAATGGCTTGGAAGTGGGAAGAGGGATCTGGAGCAAGGAACTCAGAAAAAGGCAAGTAAAAAGGGTAGACAAGAATTAGAAAAACCCGGCTACTGTCGTCCCTATTGCCAGCAGGAAAAATACATGATGCACTTTGCGTGGGCAAGCAGAAAAATCATGTTCAGGACTCAGGAGAGAACTTGAGAGCCAACAATTGGCCAGCCAAGCTGGGAGATAGTGCTGCCACCAGAGCTGGGTGAATGTTGCAAATTTCACTTTCACAAAATTTTTGTTAAATTCTGTAAATTTTGCACAATTTTCCAAACTTCCATCACTGGTGAGATCAGATTTGTCCGAATGTGTTTGGTGGATTTTCACTCTGTTCTGTGGAATTTTTTGGCTGAATTGCAGAATAATTCACATGGGCTGCAGAATGTCAGTTCTGAAGAATCTTATTCTGCAGTTTAATGGATCATTTTGTAATACATGTAATCATTCTGCAGTTCACTGATCAGTTCTGCGGAATTTCTTTCTGCAGTATAATTCATTAATCTACAATTCATACATTTATTCTGCAGTTCAGTAACTCACTGAACTGCGGAATGAATGTATGAATTGTGGATTAATGTATTAAACTGCAGTTAAAAATTCAGCAGACCTGACCACTGACAGTGACCAGTTCTACAGAATTTCTTTCTGCAGTTTAAGACAATAATGCACAATTTGTATATTTATTCTGTCATTTTACGTTGGAATTTCCATGAAAGGTGCCAAAGCGCATTCCAAAATTTCATGAAAGTAAAATTCTGACTTTCACCAAAATTCTTGTGGCAGAAGCTCAATTTCACACAGTCTTAGCTGCCACTGGCATTATGGGTGCAACAGGCAGAAAGAGGAAAGTGGCCAGGGAATGCTCCATTTCTGCAGCAGTGGCACCTCCTATTTGCTGGCCAGGTAGTTTTCTCTTCTGGTAAGAGCACACTAATGTACACACTTGAAACAGGGAGCACACCTTTTACCCACACCCCAGTCAATCCCCCCCCAAAAAAATTACCTCATTCTATATGCAGTCACAGTGGTCTCCCCTTTTATAATGAGTTGCCAGCAAATAAAATGTAGTTTATTACTAATATTCATTTACATTATTCAACTCCCTCTGCCCTTAGGCCACACCTTGACTGATGTCAGTGATGCTGAACGATGGTGAGAGCAAGTATCTTCGGTCAGCTCAGCTGCATCTGGTTATACTTAAATTGTATTCATGCCAATAAGTTGCCAACTATTTGATCAAGTGTACACTTCTTACCATGTATTATATTCCCCAAATTTTCCTTCAGTTTACAGGTCCCACTATCAAAATTTGCTGTGCTACAAGATAAAACAAAAGAACAACCCTGAGACTGGAGCAAATTATCATCCCTATTTGGTTGGAGAGTCATTGTGAATCAACCATTGATCAACCCTCAACTGAAAAATGAAGAACACATAAAGAAAGTGACTCCACCATCTTGTTGATCGACCAGTGAAAATAAAGACATTTACTGTGCTCAGCTGGGGTTGTAGTAGCTGGCTGCTTCAGCTAAGTGCTTGATTATCAATCAATGAACTGTTTCCTTAGGTTTTTTGTACATGTTGGTTCTTATGAACTTAAACACCTACTAACCGCTGTTTTCATGAATAGTGTGACTCCCTACAGTGCAAACTTTCAAGTTGCTAACCATTTAAACATTGTATGGTTATCTAAATATGCTTTTGAGTCTGCATAAGCAACTAAGTGTTGGTAATGCAGAACAGCCAAGGTAGGTTTATAGTCTATATTGTAGTTTTACAAGCAATAGTCTGGGTTTTTTCACAGTGTATCTGAAATTCTGTACAACACATAGCAGTGTGGTGACAAGCCAACACCATCTTATTTATTTATTTATTGATTGATTTATTGATTGATTGATTGATTGATTGTGATCTCGGATTAACACCTTTTGAGAACAAGTTCATTACATAGGTTCCATGTCAGAGTTAGACAAACAGTGTAAACACAAGAGATTGCTGTTAAGCAGCAAGAATTAAATGCCAAGTAAACAATGCATACAATGTTAAACATAGGCGATTAAGGTAACAAGACATCACGCTGGCATTGTACAATGTATGTAAAAATACAATTAAAAGCAAGAGAGTGAGGGGTAGCAAAGGTAACAGGTAAGACAGACTAAGACATATAAAATAGATTGGAAGACTTACATAGGGAAGGGAAAATACATCAGTCAGAGAGGCTTCGTCATAAGGGGTAGGGGGAAGAGGATATATTTACAAGTTGTGGAAACAGGTCCAAGTGGCAGACAAATTTAGGGATGAAAACGGAAGGGAAGATAACAGGAGGATTGGGGGAGATATATTAGAGGAGTGGATAGCTAGGGGAAAATTGCTTTGGAAGGCCAAGGAAATTAGGAAACAAGAACAGAAAAACTTTGGCCCTCTAAGGGTTGCCCTGGGAGGAGTGTATACAGTACCAAGTCCCTGTAAGAGTGAGGGGATTAGTGAAAGCAGTCACAGCTGGAATTTGCAACAAGATGGTTCTTTAGCTTTTGTTTGAAGGGGCCTAATGTGGCTATGGAAGAAATGTCCGGGGGTAAGGAGTTAAGCCAGTATGGAGCTCGATGGCAGAAAGCTCTCTGTCCTTGGGAGGTACGACAACATGGAATTTTGAAAACCATACTATAGGTACTGCTGGTGCAGCGCTTATTATCATGTGGGGTGTGGAGCTTCTGTACTCCAGGGGGCACCAGGCCAAGACTTATTTTTTTAGCCATCAGGCAGGTTTGGAATTTGAGCCTTCCTTCAAATTGGAGCCAGTCTGTCTTAATATACAAGTCACACATACGTGTAAATCTTGCTGAACTGGTTGCAAGGCAGCAGGCTTTGTTTAGTGCCACTATAATCCTGTGGAGTGCTCTGTCAGTTGCAGAGCCATAGATTATTAGACTGTAGTATATTAGCAAGACAACCGAACTATGGATAGCTAGAATAAGAGCCGCTGTGGTGAGACTATTTTTTATGCCTGTATAGAAGACCTATGCGCCTATTAACTGCCTTAGCTGTATTGTCTATGTGGTACCCATAAGTCAAAGCACTGTCAACTGTTACCCCTAAGTATTTAAAGTGCAAGACTAGTTCCAAAGGTGTCCCAATCTTATTTGTGATTTTAAGAGAGTAACTACGATGTCTATTGTGGGGGCTAGAGAACAACATTGTTTTTGTTTTTCTAGAGTTCAAGGTGTGTTTTTGCTCACTGAACCAACTTTCTACCTTTGAAAAAACTCATCTGGAGATTTATTTCCAGTTGCTTTGGGTCAGAATCACTCACGAACAGGACTGCATCGTCCGCATAAAGTAGAATTCAACACTGACAGGAGTATGGGAGCTGGTTTAGGAATAGACTGAATAATAACGGACCCAATATAGATCCTTAGGGGACACCAGATCAGACAGGTCTGCTAGTAGATAGGACGTTAGCAATCTTAACTCACAGTGAGCGGTTTGAAAGGTAGCTCTCAAACCAAGCAACAGTGTCACATGCAAGCCCAGTGGACCCCAGTTGTTCAAGCAGAAGGACATGATTAACTGTATCAAATGCTTTTGTTAGATTGATAAAAACCACATCAACAAGGGCACCCTGATCCAGGGAGTTGTGGATATGACCCATAACTCAAGCAAAGCAGTAGTGGTGCTGTGTCCCTTGTTAAAGTCGTGTTGTTGCGGACATTGAATTTGATATTTTTCTAGGTTGTCAACCAGTTGATCCACTACAATTCTTTCAAGTGCTTTTGATAACGGTGGAAGGATCGAAATGGGTCTATAGTTACCATGAAATGTGCGGTCCCCACTCTTATATACAGGTGTCACTAAGGTGGATTTCCATATCTGAGGGAAGTGAGAGTATCTCAGTGAGGTGTTGATTATATGTATCAAAGGAGCGAGTATTTCATCCAGAGTTAGTGCCACAAATTTAAGGTCCAGGGAGTCACCACTGAATCTAGCCTTCCCTAGGACCCTAAGTATCTTATTTAATCTGTAGAGTGAGAACAGTATTTTCAAGATTCTTATACATTCTTGCATTGTGTCAGGTTTTCTGATTGTTCTCTTCTCAGTGTTGTAATTGTTACATCTTTAACTGGCAGTTGCAGTCCATGTGCAGTTTGAATTTAAGTTCTACTTGGTGCAGTATTAGATTTTTCCCTTATCCATATTCAAGAAGGAACGTTGTATCCTCATATTTTACTATTAAAGTGCAGCTTAGTTTGCTTTTGAATTGATGTGCAGAGAGTAAAGGCACCAAGTGAGTCCTCCTCACTCCTCCTCCTTTGTCTCCAGCCTCCACAGATACGGACCGTAGATCACCTTTTTATCTTTGTTTTTTATCACTGCATGACAGTCTTTGTGATGCGAGTTAAACCAACACTTTCTTCCACACTCCTCATCTCATTGATCTTATGTAATAAAAGTTAAAAGAATGGCAACATCCAGTAAAGAAAACAGAAACATAAATTTTGCTGGCAGAAAAGGACCAGTTGACCCATCTGCAGTAGTCTGCCCTGATTTTTCATGCCTATTCTGACGCCTCTGAACCTTCTTGGTCACTGGTATCCCCCTGTCTACCTGTCCTCTAGCTAGTTTTCCCTTGTACCTGTCCCAAGCATGCTTGAAACTTCCTACTGTGTTAGCCCCCACAACTTCTGCCAGTAGACTGTTCCAGTCATCCACAACTCTCATCATGAAGTAATTCCTCACATCCCTTTTAAACTTCCCCCCTCTAGCATCACTGAATGCCCCATGTCCTGTTGCCTTCTTTTCTCTGAATGAGACAGCCAAGTTGCATCTTCTTCACCCCATGAAGTACTTATAAGTCTCAATCATATCCCCTCTTGCTCTCCTTTCTTTCAGGGAGTGCGTGTTGTGATCCCATAACCTTTCCTTGCATGGCTTCTTGTGCAACCCTGTACCATTTTGATGGCTCTCCTCTGTACTGCTTCCACCCTGTCTGTCTTTTTGGTGGTACGGTCAGGTGGGGTCTCACTAGTGAGAGATACACTGGCAACACCACTTCTCTCTTCTGGCTAGAAATCCCTCCACCTACGCAGCCCCAGCATTACACTAGCTTTTCCAACCTCCTAGTCACAATGATCAGTTACCTTGAGGTTATCTGATATGATGACCCAGAGGTCCCTTTCTTGTGTAGTGACCGAAATTACCTCCCCATCATATATACAGTTCTTAGTTATCTCTGTCCCAGGTGTATGACCTTCACTTTTTGGCACTGAAACCAAGTTGCCACCCCTTAGATCATGCCTCTAGCCTTACCAGATCCCTATGCATTCCCTCCACCTCCTCCTGAGAGTCCACTCTGTTGCAGATCTTTGTATCATCCACAAAGAGACACTCTTTCCCTCCCAGTTCCTCCACAATGTTGCTTATGAAGACATTGAACAGGACTGCCCCAGCACTGTGGCACCCAGCAAGTCACTTCTCTGTTCCCAGAGTTTCTGCCATTCACCACCATCCTCTGCCTCCTATCCTTCAGCCAGTTTGATACCCAGCTTACAAATTTCTCCCCTACACTGGCCTGCTTAATTTCTTCACTAGCCTCCTATGTGGCACAGTATTGAATGCCTTACTGAACTCCAGATAGGCCTTTATCCACTGCCTTTCTGTGGACCACCTCCCTAGTCACCCAGTCAAAGAAATCTATGAGATTCATTTGACATGACCTCCCCCCATGAAGTCATGCTGCCAGTGGTCCTGCAGCCCTATAGATTCCAGATACTCCATCAACCTGTCCTTCAGTAGGGTCTTTATCAGTTTCCCCATCACCAAAGTGAGGCTGACTGGCCTGTAGTTGCTAGCCTCCTCCTTGTTCCCACTCTTTTGCAGAGGGACTACATTGGCCCTCCTCCTGTCCCCTGGTACTACCCATGTCTCTAAACAGGTACTGAATAGTGTTGCCAGAGAGTCAAGTAGCACCTCATTCAGCTCCTTTAGGATGCTTGGGTGATTCCCATCTGGCCCTATTGCCTTATTCACCTTTAGAGCTTCCAACTCCTTTTGGACTCTCTCTTCAATAAAGGGATTAGTATCCACTTCTCCCACTCCCTGGGGCTTTCTACTACTGTATATGCTGGTCTATCCCCCCTGCCCCCACACACAAACACACTGTGAAGACCGAGCAGAAGCCATCATTTAACATTTTGGCCTTCTCCTGATCCTGTTCTGGACAGTCCCTCCCTCCCCCATCCTTCTGATTCTTACTATCCCTCCACTTGTCTTCTTTTCACTCATGTACCTAAAAAAGGTTTTGTCCCCTTCTTTACCTCCTTGGCTTTTTTCTCTTCTACTTTCACTTTTGCTGCTCTCACCCTCTTTCCTGCCTCTGAGTGACCCGCAGATCCGGTGGACCATTTAGGACTGAGCTATGGAGAGCACCAATTTTGGGCAGTGGGAAGATATGTGAGCTGCCAGAGGAGAGCTGCAAGAGTGGAGAAAGATTTGTGTTGCAGTAGCTTGCGAGACTTCATTCAGTCTAGGAAAAGCTCTGCTGGACTGTGAGAATTTATTCAGTCCCCAAATAAACTGCCAGAAAACTGTGAGGCCATAGCAGTCCAGATGAAGCATTGAATCTTAATGGTCATATCAGTCTGAGATGTACTGCCAACCCCCTTGATTAACTTTTACTTATTGGAGCAGGTTCTTGTTTAACATTAAATGGATTCTTTGTTCGTTCAACTGGTTGTGGACTGCAGTCATTTCATGTGAGTGCCAGCGTGTTTAACCAGTTTTGCTTCCAGCCTGCTATGGAGAGATGCCTGCACCCCCTGGACTGTGAACTGTATCCAAAGTAGTCACTTCAGTAAGGTTTCTGCCATGGGTGCCCCCTCCCCTCAGACTTTTACCATCACTCATACTCTTAGACAGCAGGGAAGGGGGGGCTACACTGAAATCGAAGTAGAGCAAATTTACAGCATGACCCTTATCTACTACCTTTGTTACCCAGTCAAAGAAAACTATCAGGGTGGTCTGATAAGACCTCCCTGCCACAAATCCATACTGTTTATTATCTTGCAGACTTACTCTCTAGGTAGTCCACAGAGTCTCTTTGATCAGTTTAATGTGGTCCCAGAGTTTTTTACAGCCTCACTTATAAACGTAATGGAATGGGGAATTTCTCACCTTTAAAAAAGGTACAAGATGTATTTCAAGTCAAAACACACCAGGGACTTTATTGAATATATACTGGCCCAGATATTCAAACTGCGCCAGTCTGAGGCGCAAGCCCCTGCGCTGCTCAAAATAGTTGCGCAGGGGTGTGGCCGGGGTGATATTCAAAGGAGTTGCGCTGTTGAGCAACTCCTTTGAATATCGCCCCCGAGCCACAGCACTTGCGCATGGCGCAGTGGAACTTGCGCTACCGCAAGTTGCCAGAGTTGAGCATTCAACTTGCGGTGGCGCAAGTACCATTGCGCCATGCGCAAATTTCCGATATTCAAAAGGTGACATGCAAATGGGGCCATAATTTATGCAAGGCGCGGGGGGCCATTTGCATCTCTGTAGCCCCATTTGCGTACCATACTGTAAGTGCGCCGATCCAGGACTTGCTCCTGGCTACCCTGCCAGGCAGCAGCCGTCGGGGACCGACGCACAATGCAGCCCGATCGCGGGCATCACAGTTACATGACCCCCACATCACCCATAGCCCGATCGCGGGCAGAATCCGTACATGTCGCCCCCCCACACACATCACCCATATGTAGCCCGATCGCGGGCGGAATCCGTACATCGCCCCCAGTGCCCGATCACGGGCAGAACCTGCCTAAACCCCCAGTGCGATCGCGGGCAGAATGTAACCCTCCCCAACCCGAATAACTCCTGGTGGTCCAGTGGACCGTAAAGCCCGATCAGCGGGCAGAATGTACAGCAAGACCCCAAACATCTCCCTGGGTGTCAGTGTCTCCCACCCTGCGAACCTCACCGCTCCCCGCGGCGGCGGGCGACAGCATCCACCCGCCTGCCGCCCGCCGCCCGCCGACCCAAGGGACTTGCATCAAAAGGCTGTGACAAAGGCGACTTGCTGCAGAACTTATGGCATTTGCCATTTTCAAATGCAGCCTGCATCAAACCTGACATAGCTGTACCAAAGCCTCCTTGCATCATGATTGCAGCAAACATTCTGGTGCACCAGGTTGCAAGGGGCTTACACCATATGTAGGCTGCAACATCTCCTTTTTGGGGATTTTGTAAGCTCTGCCATGGACGCAGCAAAGGGCTCCCTTAGACCAGCCAGGAGATGGTCAAGTGCCGACATCACTCCAGGACCATGCTGCTAGTGGGGGGGCCCTGCCAGAGTGGGGGCTAGGGTCAGACAAATCATGGGTGTGGTGCCCTAGGGGGCATGAGGGTGTTGCAGCAGGTGCAGTTGTTTCTGCTAACTTGACAGAGTCCATGGCATATAGTTTTATTATGCCTGGCTGTTCTACCACGGTTCTGTTACATATGCCACTTCCAATATTGTTGCCTCCCCATAGCTTATACCCCTATGCACCATGGTTGTCATGTACTTATTGTTCATAAGACCTGCCAGCCAACAGAGTGCTCAGCCAGTGGGTCATCATCTCTCCTGCAGCTGCCATTTCTTTGGTGCTACTGTCAGCTTGCAGCAAATCTGGGGAGTTTGGCACTGGGACTCTGCATTTTATAAAATTGGGCACAGGGTTCTTGGCACATCTGGAGTTTGCCACAGCCCTAGATCACTGCTAATTGCAGTGATCTAACTGCTGTTTGAAAATCAAGCCCACTATGCCAGTTCAAAAGCTTAAGAATATTCTGTAGATCTTTGTTGGTTCAATAAAAGGTATCAAATCACCTACTTTGTGCATAGAATTCCAAGGAATTCTATAAAATTCTTGCCAGAATTTCACAAATTCAGAGTTTACTAATTCCACAAAGCCCTAAGTTTGTGTCAGTGCCATGGTAGCATCCCAACCTCCTCCTCATTGTTGAGTAAATCATTTGGAGGTAGCACACACACACTACATAAATGAAAGATAAGAAAACTAGGAATCCCAATTTTCAGCATTTATTTTTCTTAATTTCAATATTTATTTTATACATCAATTGTTTCACCCAATATCTTTACTCCCCAATTTGTCAAAACTTTTGGAGAAGGTTGTGAATTTGCAACTCAGACAGTATTTAAAGAAGTCTAAACTACTAAACCCAGCCCAATCTGGATTTAGACCCCACCATAGCACAATCTCTGCGCTTGCTAAGGTCACTAATGACTGGCAGATAGCATTGAATGCTAAAAATGGTGTATGTTCCTTGTTTCTTGACTTAAGCAAAGCCTTTGATACAGTGGACCATGAGCTGCTCCTGGCCACCCTACGTATCACTAAAGTAGACCTTCTGGCAATAAAATGGTTCACCAATTACCTCACTGAGCAGTGCCAACAAGTCAAAGCAGAGGGCATTCTCTCCACTCTGAAAACCCTTCAAAGGGGAGAGCCTCAAGGATCGACGCTAAGCCCATTGCTGTTTGCTATCTATATTAACAATTTAAACACTGGTATCAAGTCAGCAAGCATTCGCCTGTTTGCTGACGATACAGTGCTGTACTTAGACAGGCCTACTCCTGATCTGGCTTATAAAGACCGTAAGAGTGAATTCAACTTACTGCAGGAAAACCTGTTGCATTTAAAACTCCTTTTAAATGCAGAAAAAAAAACTAAGGCTATGCTTTGTGCCCCTTCAGCTAATGCACCCAAACATAGCTCCGCAAGCACTACCCCTCAAATTCAGGCACTGCTAGGTGAGCCTCTGGAATTCGTATCGAAATTTAAATACAGTACTTGGGGGTGTGGGTTGATGCTAGGCTGTCTTTTACAGAACACATTGAGGAGCTATCAAAAAAGCTAAAACAGAGGCTTGGTATATTCTTCAGGATCAAGCACTTACTTCCACAGGAGGCCAGAACACGTTTAGTACAAACTACTTTCTTGCCGCTATTGGACTATGCTGACATACTCTATGGACAAGGCCCAAGTATGGCCCTAGTGAAACTTGGCACTCTTTACCATCGGGCAATTAGGTTTATAACTGGTGCATCACATTCCACCCACCACTGCACCCTTTATTCTATGGTAGGATGGAGCGCACTTACTTTCAGATGTCACAGAAATGCAGTCCTCTGGACTTTCAAAGCCATCTCTAATATGCTCCCACAATATATCTCTGACTGCCTTCCTGTCTGCCCTGCAGGAAAAAACCTACTAAGAAGTCTTTCATATACCTCTCTTCTTACTCCCATGGTTAAAACACATTTTGGTAGAGCAGCTATAAGCTACTCTCTCCCTGTTCTCTGGAACAATGTTTAAAAGGTGTTGAAACTTGTGCTTCCTGTAAAGTTGACCTTCTTTAAAAACCTTTTTGCGTGGACCTTCAAAGAAACTTGCAACTGTCTCCACTAACAACTTCTACTATGGCACCTTGATGTCCTCTTCATTCTAATTTTCCTCCTTATATGGTACTCATTTAACTTGTATGAAATGCATCATGTAAAACAAAAAAAAAGGTATAATATATCTAGGTATTACTTTTTGTTTTTGTCACTCTGTCTCGGATTGCTTTGTACATATTCTGTTTTTATATTGTGCTGTATTTGCTTTGTATGTGACCCCAGGTCCACCTTGTAAATGATTTGTCCCAAAGACTCCCAATGGTGTTTTGCCTGGATAAATAAAGATTGATTGATTGATTGATTTTTGCATGTTTAATTTTAGGAATAATGATGTTTTACCAGTGTTTATAAATAAAATGAGATATAACACTGTTGTTTTCCAGTATTTAGTTACTTTTATTTGGTGTCATAGAAAAAAGGTTAAAATCCTGAACTGGTTAATGCTAACAATTTTTGCTTTCCGCAAGCACTAGTACTATGATCGTGGTAGTAGAAAGTGTTAGAATTTACAGTACAGATGTGGTGAAATAAATAATGCAATATATTTTCAGTGATTCCTTACATATTCTTGCCCTCTGTTTCCTGGATGATAGCATTTTTGTCTCAGAGAAGGTACTTTCAACATTGCAGCTAGCTGATGTTACCTCACTCCCCCCCCCCCGCCTATTACCAATTGAGTCCCCCAGGGCTCACTGCTAGACCCCATCCTGTTCTCCATCTTTTTAAATGAGCTCCCCCAGGTTTGCTCAGCATCCACATGTATGCTGACGATACAGTGCTGTTTACCTCTGGTAAATCAGTCCCTGATGTCACTGCCAGGCTTCAGTCTGACTTCACCAAGGTCAACTCTGGTTTAACTCACATCAACTTTTTCTAAATGCCAAGAAGACAGTCTCCATGTCCTTCGGCACAAGGCAGAGACTCTCTAGGCTAAGTCACCTCCCCACCTTTTACACCCTTGTCGGGACTGATCTTGAGGACAGCTCCTCATTCAGGTATCTCAGCGCTTGGCTGGATAGATACCTCAACTTCTCTGTACATATAGATGCCATTCTGAAAAAATTAAGGCCTAAGCTCGATGCCCTTTACAGAAACCACAGCTGCATCCCTCTTGCCACCAGGCGTGAGGTGGGACAGAAGATGATCTTACCCATTTTTGACTACTGTAACATAGTCGATGGTGCTGCCCCACAGTCCCACCTATTCAGACTGGACTCTCTCTCTACAGCTCTTTCTGTCAATTCGCTCTTGACACCCCCCTCCTCACTCATCATTGTGATCTTTACCGCTCCCACAACTTCCTTCCCCTCCACAATCGGTGAGCTTTACATGGTGCTAAGTTCATCTCTAAATTCTGGCTTGGTTCGCTCCCCTCCTACATCTCTTCCTCTCTTGGTACCCCTTCCTCCTCCCTTAAGTCCCTGAGATCCCATGCCATCACTCGCACCCTTTCAATCCCTGGCAGAACCACATCCTCTGGCCAGAAAGCCTTCTCTTATCACCTGCCTAAACTGTGGAATTCTCTGCCTCCTCAAATCCACTTCTCCTCCTACCTTTTTTCTCTTACCTCTGCACTACACAACTATCTCACTCCTTCCTGCACCTGCTTATGACCCCCTCCTTACCTAACTCCTTTCTCACCCTCTCTCCTGCCCCCTTACTTCATTGCACTTACCCTACCCCTTATGGTCTAGCGCTTAAACTCGAGTCATGCTCACCTATGTTTACACCCAGGCTACTGCGACTGCTGTGGTGTACCGCCCACATAATGCAATTGCACTCCACCTATGCCTATGTCTCAGCATTGTTTCTTAATTATATGTATGTATTATGTATTGTATATCTGCATTATCTATGCTCCTCATTTACTGTAAATGGATGCTTCGAATATGGATGTACTTTTTTACTATGTTCCATATTCCTTGACCATGTTTTGAATGTATGTATTGTATTGTATTTTACTGTACCTCTTTATTGCTGCATTGCTGCATTTAATCACACCTCTGTATTGCTGCATGATTTGTCAATGCTACTACTGTACATCCCCCTCCCCTTTCCCCCAGGATGTACCATGAGATGAGCATTAAGTTGCTCAGTGTATCTTTCCTGGTGAAACAATTTAATAAATAAATAAATAAACTTGATACCAGAAGGGCTAAGGTATTCAATGCACATTGAGCAAGTTCTGGCCACCGGTTTCTCCTTTCTTTCTTTCTTTCTTTCTTTCTTTCTTTCTTTCTTTCTTTCTTTCTTTCTTTCTTTCTTTCTTTCTTTCTTCATTCCTTCCTTTTATTAAAAGTTTACTGAGACATCAATAACATTCAATAGAGCAGTAAATATCTCAATAGTACATAGAGCAGAATACTGTTCTATAATGAAGTATGAGGATCTAGAACTATATTATATTTGGTACTGGGTCTGGTCCTCTTTAATATCTTTATTAGTGACATTGCAGAGGGACTAGAAGGGAAAGTATGTCTTTTCGCAGATGACACAAAGATCTGTAATAGGGTAGGCACTCTGGGTGGATGGAATTAATGAATAGTGATCTAAGAAAGCTTGAGGAGTGGTCAAACATGTGGCAGTTGAGATTCAATGTGAAGAAGTGCAAGGTCATGCACTTAGGGCACAGAAACCCAGAGGAGGAATAAAAGGGGAAGGGGTACTGATGAACACCAAGCAGGAGGTGACCTCGGAGAAATAATTTCTGATGACATAAAGGTGACCAAGCAGTGTGACAAGGCAGTGGGGAGAGCTAGTGGGAAGCTCGGGTGCATAGGGAGGGGTATAGACAGCAGAAAGAGGGAGGTAGTTACACCACCATATAAAACATTGGTGAGACCTCACCTGGAATACTATGTTCAGTTTTGGAGACCACCTCTCCAAAAGGACATAGTCAGAATGGAGGTAGTCCAGAGGAGAGCAACTAAAATGGTGCTGGGCCTGCATCAAAGGCCCCATGAGGAGAAGCTAATGGACATCAATATGTATATCCTAGAGGAAAAGAGGGAGAGGGGGGTATGATAGAGACTTCTAAATACCACATAGGTATAAATAGCATACAAGAGGAATGTATTTTTCAGAAAAAAAAATGCTCAAGAACAAGGGGACATGCTGTGAAGCTAGGGGGTGGATTCAGAGGTAATGTCAGAAAGTACTTCTTCACAGAAAGAGTTGTGAAAGCCCGGAACAGCCTCCCAGAATAGGTGGATGAAGCATAACCTGTAAAGGATTTCAAGAGCACATGGGATAGGGATAAGGGAATTTTATTAGTTCGGAATGGGGGTTATAGCCGGAGGGAAAGTGGGCTCTGTGATATTGCAATAGGTAGGGAATTTGGGCAGACTGGGTGTGCCAAGTGGTCCTTACCTGCCAGCAATTTCTATGTAATCTACATATTCTATAACTGAAAGTGCCAAAACCCGCTCATCTGTGAGGAACCACATCCCTGCTAGAGAACTACTCAAGTTTTTTGATTTTTGTTTTATCAAATTAGGGTTCTAATGGCTATAGTCTGGCCCACAACATGAATGGTCCTCTGAACTCCTAAGCCTTTGTCACTCTCACAGCACAAAGGAGTCATCTGTCTTCATACAGTATTGTATCCAGACCCATCATTCCATTTGGTGTGACTCCTGATGACCAGGGATAGCTGCCATAAGGCATTCCATACAATAAATTTCAAGAAGTATGGCCCACCAGGACTTCGCTGTAGGGGGTGCCACCTGCATCCACAATCACGTTATAGCTTTTTTCACTGAAAGTATGTACAAATATGCTGGGGAATATCTACTAATGTAACAGCCAGGTGGGGGTATGGACAATAGCACCATGGAGCGGATACCAAATCCCTAGAGAAGGAAATTGCCCAGAACTGGGCAATTATATCCTGCCAAAATGTTGCTAAGACTGGAAAGGCCCAAAAAACATGCATATGTATAGCTCTTTGATGACCAAAGTTACACCAACAAGCGCCGTATTCCATCGACTTATATTTTATTAAGACAGCAGGGATTAAAAAAAATGATGACATTTCCAGGTGAACTCCCTCCATTTAACAGAATGGTGAGTTATGTACTGTAATGCATTACCAACATCATGGAGAAGGACATACCCATTTCTGTATTCCACCTGTCCAAACTTGACTCAGTAGGAGTCCTCAGAAGATCCTGTGGGAATCTTCAAATCCCATGTACCATTAATTGCCCTGTCACAAAGAGAGGCAGTGGTAATGGGTCTGGTAGGCATCTGCATCGGGTTTTATGAAGCAAGTATGTGTGGACTTGAAGCTAGTGGAAGTGTTCCCATACAATGAGGCCATATGTATGTTGTAAGGATTCAAAAGAGCCACCCTTCTAGTACCTAGAAACTGAAAAATGTGTGATAATCCTAATTGTCGCCTGTGCTGGAATGCCACATCCAGTTGTGTAGGAAGAAATTCTGACTCCGTGGAGAGTAAATGGCAAAAATAAAAAAATAATCTCTAATCTTCTGGGGAATCATTGTAGCTGGTACCAGGTCTTAAGTGTGTTTGCTATAAATGTTATGAAGTCTGCCAATTGGGGATGGCCTACTACTGATAAGAGAATTCTCCCCATATGATATAGATAATTAATAAGAAATGTTATTGTTTTCCAGGGAGAGTTGATTCTTGGGTAGAGCAGCTGAAAAATAGTTCGGAGATGACAGGCTCGGGCACAGTTAAGAAGGTCTGTAAAGTTCACTCTGCCTTGAGACAGAGGTAGCTCTAGTAGAATGAACCAAATTATGGGTCTCTGTCCTTTCCAAATAAACCTTGAAATCTTTTTATTCCAAGATTAGAAATAATAAAGGGCAGGGAGAAGTGGAACAGTTTATAAGAGATATAAGATCCTAGGTATGACATTCTTGCAGACTGTCTCTGTTCTAGAGAAAAAGATAAGGGGAAATGACTCCACCATGCAGTCTCTGTGAGAGTTATGGCTAGAGACTCAAAATTTAAAGTATCCAAATTATCGAGATCCTTAGGAATCTGGATTCCTAAATGCTTATACTTCATGCCTCATTTAAGAGGGAGGTCTCATCAAAAGAAAGGTTTAGGAAAGTAGTGGAGAAGAAGGACTTCTGTTTTGCAAGTATTTAAGATAAAACCTGACAGAGAACCAAAGTTGCCAAGGATGAACCATGCCGCAGGAATGGAAACCACCTGGCTTCAGCAAAGAAAGTAATATATTTTTATTTATTTATTTAAATTTTGGTGACCGGGTAGGTCCACTGAGACCAAAACAGTCCCTTTTTCAGGGGCGACTCGGATACAGAGCACGTTTATACTCTATTCCCCTAGTGGAACATCTTCCACTCTGTGCATTGCCCATAAAGGTAATAGGAAACAGTTTTCACACCTCTAGAAGCCCTCTAGTTGTTATTTTTATTGGCTACCCAGTATTCTGATATGTTTTGACCTTTTTTTAATAATAATCTAATTTTTTTGCCTTTTTAAGGACCCTGAATTCTTCTTTCTTCTGCAGTTTGCTGCTCTCTCTTTTCATACTGCCTGAACATTCCATGACATCACAAACACCTTCCCAGGCCATTCAGGTGAATAGCATGGAACGGGAGTTTCTGATCTCATAGAATGTCTTAGAAATATGACACTCAAGAGCAGTGGCTGGTGAGGAGAGTGGAACTCAGTGTAGAGCTAAAGCTAAAGCTAGGTTATTTATTTATCAAAAAATCATCAAAGCATATCAAAATGCATAACTGGCATGGAAAGGAAGATGGAAGGGCAGTTAACTATGTAAAAATCATTTCTTATCTCCTTCAAGGCAACAGCAGGGGCTTTATGTACAGAGCAAAAAGAAGGGAGGAGGTGGGCACCCATGCCTGGTGCCCCGGAATAGATATATAGGAGAAGCATATGAGCCATTCACCCATACATACGCCTGGCTATTTTGGTAGACATTTTGAAGCCAGTTGAGAAAATTTGAGGGGAAGCTGAAGGCTGACAGGGTGCACTTAAGAAACCCCCAAGACACCCTGTCAACTGCCTTCTCCACATCAATGCTTAAAAAAGCTGTGGGTATAATGTGCTGGGAGAAATAATCCATTAAAAAAAGATTTTGTCTGATATTATCAGATGTTTGACAAAGGTGGATGAACCTTGCTTGATCTGGATGAATTAGAGAAGGCAGGTAATGATCAAGTCTAGCTGCCCAGATCACCATAAACAATTTATAATCGAAGTTTAATATAAAAATGGGTCTGTAGGAGGAAGCAGAAGAGGGATCTTTGTTTGGTTTCATTATGGCCAATATGACAGCATAAGTCCAATGGGGGGGGGGTCAGGCAAGGTTTCCCAGCTGCTACTTCTAATAGGGCTTGATGTAAATAAGGAAGGAGCTGTTCCTTGGATGTTTTGCACCACTCAATGGGTTACCCATCAGGCCCTGGGCATTTCTGAGTTTTATCTTTGGATAATGCCTGTATAAGTTCCTTCTCTGCAATAGGAGCCAATAGAGCAGCCTGTTGGGCTTCTGTCAAGGGAGGCAATGAGAGGGAAGGAGGAGAGAAAACTAGCAACAGCAGTTGGATTTGGAGTAGATTCTTCTGTATAGAAAGTTTGGTAGTAGTCTTGAAGGATAGTCCGAATGCACTGAGTATCATGGGTATGACATTTTGTAAGTGGGTCTTGGAGGTGGTGAACACATGTCTGCTGGTGATGGGCCCTAAGCTTGTGTGCTAACAGGCAGGTACCATGAACCCCTCCCTCAAATTGCAGTTGTTTCAGTTCACTTCATTTCAGTTCTTTATTGATTGATCATAAAAGAGACCATTACCATCATAAAATTACAAGAAAGACCAGTACAATCAAAGAAGTACAGAAGGTTAAACTTAAATATATATAAAACATTACAAAACATTATGATATCATAAATAAGTTATAGCAATATGAAAGTCCTCCTAAGCTAAAATCATAAATATGAAGGAAGAAGAGAAAGGACTGCACAAGTTAACTTAGCATAAAATATAAAGTGTAATGTCCATCAAGGCAAAGTTAAAATCTGTATGAACAGGGCACAGTAACAATATCTGAGCTGTATCTTGTTTATAGCATGTAGGTATCCACCCACTTTGGAAATTACATGGTCATCTTCAGTAGTAAACATTATAGTCAGAAGTTCATACTTTGGGGGGTGGCAGTGGGATGGCAAAGGGGTGGGGGTGGGGCAGCTGCAAACTGGGTTGTTGGCTGCACACTTGGGCAGACTTAAATAGACCGGGTGGTCTGTTTCTGCTGGCACATTCGTATGTTCGTATACTTATTAGTAGTTTGTATGCTATTCAAGATTGAAGTAAGCCAGATTTTTCTAGCTTTATAATACCATGTACATTCAAACATAACATGAAACAGATTTTCATAGTTTTGATTAGCACAATTGCACATTCTGTTTTCAGTATTAGATGAAGTATTATAGCTTACTTTTAAGACATTACTAAAAAAAGTTCTAATCTGTACAAAGTATATAGTCTTCTTGTATTATAGTTGGTCAAATAATCCAAATAGTATCTCAAGCTGTGCCTGACATTGTTCTGGGCCATCCAGGGAGAATATCTGGACTGTTTGATTCTTTCAAGGTCTTTGTTGATATGAAAGTTTTCTATCTTCTTTCCAATGTAGGTCTTATATTTTAAACTGAGGGTTATGCCTTTTTTGACATATCTTTCCAAGAAATCAGGGTCATATTGTTTACAAATCCTAAAAATTCTAGAAAGCCAACCTGAATAATTGCACCTCCATCCATCCACCTTGCCTGTTCTTCTAGACATTTGCGATGGAGCATATGTTCTGGCATTCTAGTGATTCTTAACCAGTAGTTTGTTTTGCAAATTGAAGCCAGTGCATAAAGGTCAATTGTACCCAACTCAGCTCTAAGGTAATGGGCAGAAGTTAATTTCCCTACTCCTAACAGTGACCTATATATTTGATTCAGTGGGACATCCAGGGAATCAAGATTTCTATGGTCCCAGACTTCAATTGAAAAGAGAGCCTGGGACACGTGTTTTGCTCTAATTGCTTCCAACATGGGTTGCACACTATAGCCTCCACATTGACTATGAAATTTCTTAAACGACACAGTAGATTGTCTTAGTTTAACAAGTATGTCCTTTATATGCCTTGCCCATAAATCATGCTCTGAGAAAACTAGGCCCAGATAGGTATATGATTTGGCTGAATTTAGTTTTTTAGTTCCAATATTCCAGACTCCAGAAGTATTGTTATCTCCATTGTTTCAATTAGCACACTGCTTGCTGGACTTGTTTATCCAAAAGAGCTTGTATCCCCTGTTTAATTTTTTCATTTGGACAGCCACTGTGTCATCTCCATGGGAGTGCAGTAACTGTCAGGTATGCAGCTGTTCTTGTAAGTTCTCATATTTCTTTTCAATTTGCCTCTTTTTATCAGTGACATAAGAGATAACATGATCGCGGAGGACTGCCTTAATGGTGTCCCACAGCACTGGTTTAGAAACAAGGTCCTTTGATCATCCAAGATTGCTTGCTGAAGTCTGTCTGTAACCATCTTCATGATGGATGGGTCTTTAAATATGGAAGTATTTAACCTCCAGAGGGAAGATTTAACCACTTTACCCAGGTTTAGTTTTAGGAGAAGAGAACAATGGTCAGACAGAATATGAGGAGTAGTAGTCAGGTCCTGGACTGTAGTGAAATGCTCACAGGACACGAAAAATAGTCCCACCTGGCATAACTGTTATATCAGGGGGAGTAATGGATATATTCCTTCCCAGTTAGAAAAAAAACTGTGCCACACGTCAACAAAACCCAACTGTGCCAAATTCATTCCTAGATATTTTAGGGTTGCTGAGACTTGGAATCTCAATTGATTGGTGGTATCTAAGTCTAGTGACATGGTAAGCTTAATATCATCACCAGGCACTTATTGTCCCACCAAGTGGTCCAGGAGTTTTCCCCCAAACCTCCAAAAAACTCTGGTATCGGAGTTAGGAGTAAAATATACATTTGCTAATGCAACCTCCCTATTATAAAGGGAATTATAAAATACATTATAAATAATGCATGGGATAGGCACAAGGGAACCCTAGCAATAGAAAAGAGAGGGTAAAAGCCAGAGACCAAGTAGGATCTGTGGTATTGCAGTAGGTAGGGAAAACGGGCAGACTAGGTGGGCCAAGTGGTCCTTATCTGCTGTCAGTTTCTATGTTTCTATGAAGTATTATAAAATCACAAATTGTCCACAAGGATCCAAGTATTCCTGTTTGAGCTGAAAAGGGGTAGTAGTCAGGATTCAAATAGCTGCTCCCCATGTTTGTCATTTGGATAAGAGGAAGAGTAAACTGTGTACCTGCCTCCGCAGGACAGCTTCTGGTGTTCTGTTGGGGTCAGATGCATTTACCACAAGTAAATTACACCCACGGGGTGTCTACAGAGATACCTAGCTCTTTTAATGGGAGACTGTTTTATGTTCTGGGACAGGACTGTGAAAGGAGTTAAGGACATATTGTCAATTAAAGAAATCCCACATTGTAGTCTGACAGGTAGGCTGATTTAAAATCTCAGGCTGTCCCTATAGCACACAGATCACACCCAAGACACCCATCCAACAGGACCCAATGCAGCAGGGCAGCATATTAGGGCAGCTCTCTATACAGTTAGGTCAGCACTTATTGCATTAACTCATTACAGAAAGTCCTAGAATCCAGGCTGCTCCTTTTTAACACAATAAAGTGGCATTTGAACTTTTTTTTCCATCCTATGTTTATCCCTCCTGTGGCCAGAACAGGCTGTGCTCTCCTTAGCAACACCCCACTGATCTGGCCATCCTTCATGTCCCTGGGGACTTAACTGAGCCTTTGTACCCCCATGAATTTCCCCCCGTGGACACCACTCCCCTCCTAAGCATGATCCAGTCCATGGCTCAAGGGTCCCAGTGATGTGGCAGGTGAGAGTCAATGTGCGGGCTTCATTTATGCCTGCCCTGTCATCCACCATTATGTTCCCTCCCCACACTGGGGCATGCTTGTCAACATGCACGTGTGGAGGCACATGTATGCTGCAGACTCTCACAGCACCTCCATTCTATCTGCCGTCCATCCCTGCCACCAGGCCTCCACTGGGTGGCTTGATCATTCAACAGAGCATGATCCACCCCCTGGGAGAGTACAGCAGCCCATCAGGTGCTCAATCCTCTCCCTCCCCAGCCAAGTCCTGGCAATGGCATTTGAACTTTTATCCTTAAATATAACCTTAAACAGATATTATAATCAAACAACATAAAATCTGTGCCCCGTCTGAGTAGGTGCTAGAACTACATCCAACTGTCTCCTGGAGTCTCGAGAAGGGAAAACTGAGCTCAAAAACCCCAGAGTGAACAAACTACATACAAAAGCACTTCTAAGGGAAGGGTGGGAAAATAGACCTACCCTGAGTTGTGCTTGTAACAGCCCTTTGACTCACCCTGGCTGCTCCGGGGCCCTCAGGGTAGTTCCGAACACACCTCTGAGGGGGCCGGCCTGTGTTCTGCAGTGACAGCTCGTGTGGTGTGGTGCCTCCACCTGGGGTAATGGCAAGGGAATCCTGTGGATAAAGAACAGGTTACCACCCCCCAGGAAATAGTACCTTGCCCCAACAATATGTTCCCCACACAAATTACAGTTTCCACACTATGGCCCCACACCTTGAGGATACTTTCACAACATGTTGGGTCCTGTTGCAGCAGCTTGGATCAACACTTGCAGACTCTCCCCTGGCTGATATGTCCACTTCACTCGATGACTTCTGTGCTCTGGGGAGCAGGGATTGTTTTCAAAGTCCACAGCCCATTTCTTATTTTCTCAATTGAACTAAAGTCCAAACTAGCTGGGCTGCTATAAACTCCGCTTTTCTCTACCCTGTTTCAGTTTCACAAGCAGCTACTTTTCCTCCTGCACTCAGCTTGGCAGATGGAGGTAGGCAGTGTTTGCACAGCCAGTTAGACTGCATTCATGAGAGCAGTCTCTCCTCTCACCTCTAACCTGCAGTCCCTCTTGACCTCCAACCCCTTTTCGGCGCCAAAAAACAGCCTTATATTTCCCCTGAGCAGCCTCTCTATTATTGGCTGCAACTCCCCAGGTTATCTCCAGGCTGCCTGTGGGTATTTTCCCAGCAGCAACCAGTTTGTAGTTCTTTAGGGAGCTGCTCTTTTGTCTTCCTGGCAGGCTTCCTGAAGTCGGGCCCCAGATTATATAATTTAACCTGTTAACACCACAGCCGTTCGGAGGACACCTGGCAGATGGTCAGAAGGCTGTAGCCCTACCAGGTAAGCTTGAATTGGGGGAGACTTACATGCAGAAAGGGGAAAACCTGAGGTTGGGGTTCACCCTATGGGGAAGAATCCATTCCCTAGTAAGGAATACTGCGTGCATTATAGTATCAGCCCAACCCTGAGGGGAAATAGGGGCATGCTGTTGACAATCACAAGCAATGGTGGTATAGGATAGGTGATTCTAGACATCCCTGTTCCCCACTTCAAAGAATATCCAACACTAGGATCTGAAGAGTAGCACCATTTCAATATATGCGGCCATGGGACCTGTATTAAAATAGAACTTGGGAGCGACTTAGGTCTATTAATCATCATATTCTCTACCCAGGTCCCTAAAGGGGAATATGGGAAAATAGTTCCTGTGTTATTGTAAGTTCCCCCGGGTTTCTGTCTCATTGCCTGCCTCATCTCCCCTTTGTTTTTTTACTTTTTCTCTTCACCCTTTTCCCCATCCCACTCCTTAATAACATGAAAAATTCTCATAACAAGGTCAAAAGGGGACCAGATATATTATCCCTTTTGTCCCCCTGCCTGCCGCATGACACTCCAGGGATCTTATAATATATATTTATTATGGGGTAAGTCAGAAATTGTTCATGAATAGACACCTCAGAGAAAAAAGCAAGCCCAAAGTATATAGGTAAGGGAACATTGTCTCTGTCTTGGTAGTGTAACTGAGGTAAATGTCAGTTTCCTGTGAAAGTGTCTTATGGTTGAAGCATGAACATATACAAGTTTTCAAAGTACGGTTCTCTGGTAGGGAAACATAGATAGGCGGGTTCATCTCCAACAGGAAGGCATCTGAACTTGCCAAAAAATAACACAGCCACTAATACAGGAACAACAGTCAAATGCGGGGTGGGGGTGGGGATGGAGGCACAACACTAGGAATCAAAGGAAGGGGACCCAACTCAAACAAGGAAATGGTGCAGTGAATGCATAACTGTGATTCTGGCTCTGTCTTTTGTTTTTTTATCCTTTTCTGTTTTTGTTTTAAGATCTAAAGTATTATAATTTAACTATTGGTCATATGGCTTAATGTCGTGTTTGCCAATGAAAAATAAGATACACATGAGGGCGGGGAAGAACCATGGTCCCACCCACAGGTCAGCTCACACAGTCCCTTTTGCCCCATGGCTTAGCAGGGTAGAGTAATGATAGAAAAGAAGGCTATGTCACTATAGTGATTCAACCTGTGGCATGGAGCCCATCTGGAGAGAATATCGCCACCCTAGGGGCTTTTATACACTGATGTTCCAAGTTAGAACTGCAGTTTATAAGGCTAAAAGTAAGAGGGAATAATCCCCCAAATAGCTAAGAAGTTTGCAGCTGACCCAGGGGGAGCAACACATACCTTCTACCATCCGCCAATTACCCGTGTAGTCAGGACTCTTCAACTCCTTCCCCTCTTCCCATGGCTCACCTGAAATGAGGTAGAGAAATTAAAAAGCTGCTTTACGCCCCATTCATATGGGGGTGTCCTGTGTCTGCCATAATGATTTCAGTTTGTTGCTGCCATCTAAGTGTGCTGTAGTTTAGTTGCAGGGGTCTGTTACCATCCATTAAGGATTGGAGAGGAACACAGAGCCAGTTTAGAAGGGCCATCCATGAGTAGAAGCCCTAGCAAGAAAATCTTCATGAACTGCTGTAGCAGTCTGATAGGTTTCTGGCCCTCAGGGTACTGGGTCACTAATAAGGCTGGATAGGACATTCTAAATTTAAGCTGATTTTGTTGAGGGTTGCAAAAACAAGAAAGTATTCTCAGCAGGCTTTCATTGTGACCGATGCATAGTTGTTATCAAAGTAAATCTTCCAGGAGTGGTAGAACACTGTTTTTTTTTTTTTGCCAAGCCTTTTGTAAGATTGTCTCTTTCATAACTAAGAAATCTTACAATTATGGAGCAAGAGCAGGCAGTTGAGGAAGAGGGTTTGGGCCAAGAGCACGGTGCGCATACTGTATGTCCACGGGGAAATCAGTGTCCAGGACATGTACGGATTGGAGAAAGCTAGTAAGAAAGTCCTTAATATCAGGGCCTTTCGCGTTCTTAGGAAGGCTGTATAACCTAAGTTTTTTTCTGCGAGCCCAATTTTCTGAGTCTTCCTGTCGGGCTTCTGTTTGGGCCTATCTGTCCTGTAGTTCTTTAATCTGTATCTCCAGGGCATCCATGCGGGAGTCAGTTGCAGTAGCATGTCTTTGCACTGTATCAGCTTGTTGCTAAAGAGAGGCCACATCATTCTTAACCTCTCTTAGGGGCATCTTTGAATTCAGCTCAGAACTCCAGGATAGCATGACATCTATGGTATCTAACTTCACAATTTTTGTGGAGCCCTGTTTAGCACTGGTTGAAGACTTGTCGCAGGCTCGGGCCACACTAGAGGCTTGGGAAAGCTCAGAATTGAAGGTTCCAGTCGGGATTCTGTGGCATCCTCTGCCAGTTCAGCTTGTTTTGATTTATTAGGCTTCATGGTGCATTTCCCCTTTTTGAAAGTATTTTTGATAACATTTGTTGAGAAGCTCTGGTTTAAATGGCAAATTTTGTCTTTGGGGTGGGAGAGCTGAAAGTCTAGTCAGCCATCTTGCTTATGATGTCACCTGTAACTTTTTCAAAAAAATCTTAACTTGATGTATCAGATTATCCTGGAATTGCTCATGAAGTTATTCACGTACTTAGGATATGATTTTATCTAAATCATCAAAATGGTTAATTCGTACTTGCCAAAGCTGGATGAGAATTCTGCTTTTCAAAAGGGGTCCAGAATCTGTGCTGAGTACCACAGCAAGGCTTCATTAACATCAAAGGTCGTTGTTGGAGCAGGTAGATGTCTATGAACCATGATTTGCCATTTGTAATGCAATATGTCAAAGAAAATTCTGAAACTGTTCTCCAAGTATTGCTGCTTGTCAAATGGCAGACATGCTTTGAGTGCACACGTAGCAGGTCCAAAGTCAGTGAAATGTTTGCCAATCTTACCCTCCAAAAAAGTGGGGTATAATTGCCTAGCAATATTAAATACTTTGTATTCAAATGTGTCCTCTGGCTGAAGCATTTTTATGATGTCAAAACTGGACTCAGATTCTCACTTAGAAATTTCAGGATACAATACAGAGTATTTTCCTTGATGTCAGTGACAATAGGACCTTTTGAGTCTTCATATTTCTTTCCAGTTGATTTATCACTTAGTAGGAAGTCTGTAAATAGTCTCCACATTGTCAGGGGTGTTTTTACGGTTTCAAGAGCAGAAAACCATCTGCTTTAAGTTACAGCTGGTATTAGTTTTTGTTTTACATCTTTTCTGAAGCACATAGCACTGTACCTTATTTTCAATTCACAAGCATACTTAAGTGATGCCCCAGAATGCATTACAAAATCAAGAACATTTTTGTCAAATTTGAGGATGTTAATGCTGCTTTTGGTACACTATCCAGCGAGTGGCAGGGGTCACAGATTGGAAAATATTTTAATTTTGGTTTTGCTTTTTTGCAAATTTTCACAGAATTTTGCCATATAGCGGGCTGTCGTTGCAAATTAAAACTGCATTTTTTCCAATTTTTAGAAAAGTTATCGAGCACTTTTTATAGTGATGCAGCAATCTAGACAGCATTACAAGATTTTTGTGGTGCTTTGCATATACAGCCCAAGATGCTTTGCATTATGGGGGTATGTGTGATTTTGTATTACAAGATTCAACCATCTCCATATCTGCTATGGTAGGCCTTCTCGAAACCCATTTGGTTTATCAGCAAATGTAAAAAGCACAGTCATAGCTGGATCACCATGCAATTCAGGGGTTTCATCAATAGTCACAGAAATGTCCAGGCTTTGAAGCAACTAAATAATGTGATTGACAAAATACCACAGCAAGGCTTCATTAACGTCAAAGGCCATTGTTGAAGAAGGTAGATGGCTTGCCATTTGTAATGCAATATGTTAAAGAAAGTTCTGCTGTTAGTCTGAATTAGGCATATCAGATGGTCTACGTGTGCACTCCAAGCGTGTCAGCCATTTGACAAACAAGAAGGAACACTAACAATAGGGAAGAAAGGGGAAGCCGCAGATCAGTTAGGGACTGTGGTTTAAGCACTGGGTAGGAAAAATGGGTAGGCTAGATGGGCCTGGCAGTCCTTATCTGCCACCAAATTCTATGTTTCTATGTTTCTATGACATCACTCAGATAAACTTGGGGTAGTTATACTTCATAAATGTGGCTAGATATTGGAAGGGTCTGACTTACAGGAGCTCATTTGCATAAAAGGGAAAGGGAACATTAATTAACCAGGAGTAGCACACTAAGCCAAAGCTTGTTTCCAGACGTGACCCGGGAGCACAAGGAAGTTAAGTCACTTGCTCAGGATCACACAGTATGCATCTAGGCATAAAAGATCCCCAGCTGGACCATCTGCCTAATTTAAACTAACACCAGACTGAACCATGACACTGGCAAATTCATGAGCCACATCTTGTTCATTTTCACCCTCCCTTTTAAAGTGTACATTTGTCATAGCCAGGAACATTTTAAATGGGACTCCTCCTTTTGCTAGAGGCTCTCTTAATTTAATGTTTGACTTGGATTTGACATGTTCTGCAATTCTGCTGGCTTTCTTTCCAGGAACCATAGATATGGTAACACATTTTACTATTTCTTTCCTCCACAATAAAGTCTCTGTTCTCATTTGCATACTTGTCAACAGTTTCACATCTGCGTGGCATTTTAGCTGCTTGTGTTTAGCAGATGTGTTTGCTCCTTCTCTCTCTCTCTCTCTCTGTCACTCACTCTCTCTCTGTTTAATTACATTTGTGCTGTACTCTGTACCTTGGCACTTTGTCAGCTTCAGCTCTTTTTTTTAATGCTTGTATTTTTATAGCCATGAGCTTTGCTCATCAGGCAAGCATTGCACAGAGTAGAAAAATCTGTCACATTTTGTCAGTTTTCAGGAACTTTGACAATTTTAGCCATTTATTTTTGCTTAGTTTCACAGTCATTTACTTGGCTAAAACAGTGCTGAGCTGAGAAAAATTTTGAGAATCTGCACATGGTCTGCTCAGGATTTCAAAAACTGAATTTTGTTAATGTCCTAAGCTTTGCTCTATTTTCCTCGCTCTCTCTCTCTCTCTCTCATGCTCAAAAATGCCGACGTTCACATACTCATTTTAGGCTAAAAATAGTACTGTGCACTTTTGTCTATTTCAATTTCATGGTCCATGCTTTTGTTTCATTTGGCTGTGATTAAAACATAGAAACATAGAAGTTGACAGCAGATAAGGGCCTCCAGGCCCACCTTGTCTGCCCCGTTACCCTACCTCTTTTGACTCAGCAGGCCCTAAATAGCCTGTTGTCCCATCCCCTTGTTTTTAATCAAGATCTCTTTGTATCTGTCCCATGCATTCTTGAACCCGTCACTGTTTCTGCCTCCACCACCTCCACTGGTAGGCTGTTCCATTTGTCCACCACCCTCTATGTGAAAAAGTATTTCCTCACATTACCCCTGAATCTTTCCCCTTCCAGCTTCATATTTTGTCCTCTTGTCCTTGAGCATCTTTTTCTTTGGAATATGGTACCCTCTTGTACCCTGTTTTTCCCTGTAAGGTATTTGAATGTTTCAATCATGTCCCCCTCTTTCCTCCTGTCCTCTAGGGAGCATAAAGGTGATGGAAATTCAAAACAGGCATGAGCAAATGGAGGAAGTTTGGGTAACCCTTGAGCCAGGCAATGGAACAGCCATTCGCACAGGGGTCATTTACAGACCCCCCGTCTCAAACCAAGGAAATTGACAAGCAGCTGCTAGAAAACTTGCATGAAATGGCAGCAAAGGGGGAGGTACTGCTAATGGAAGACTTTAACATGCTGGAGGTAGACTGGTCCATCCCAGCAGGGGCCTCAGCATGGACACAGGACTTCCTGGACTCCATTGAGGGAGCTGGCCTTAGGCAACTGGTTCAGGACCCTACCAGGGACCGGGCAATCCAGGATCTGGTGCTGACCAATGGGGACAGGGTAGCAGACCTTAGGGTGGAAGATTAGTTAGGGTGCAGTGAGCACAATATGGTGTGGTTCAAAGTGGACACAGGGATCCAGTCAACCCATATGAAGGCAGGAGTCTTAGACTTTAGAAGGGTGGATTTTACCAGTATGGGATGACAGCAAAATGAAACCCTAAAAAAGAGGGGGATAGATGGGGACATTGAGGAGAAATGGGCACACATTAAGGAAGCTATAGCGGAGGTAACAAAACAATGCATTAAGTTAATAGACAAGAGTAAAAGGATAAGAAAACCACTTTGGTTCTCGGATTGGGGGGTGGCAGAAAAAGTAAGAGCCAAGAGGCTAGCCTTCAGGAAGTTTAAGGAGACACAACCGGATGAGGACAAGGAAATGTACCAGAAGTGTCTGAGAGAGGTGGGAAAGGCAGTGAGGAGTGCTAAAGCACATATGGAGGAGAGAATAGCTCAATCAGTTAAAAAAGGAGATAAGACATTCTTCAGGTACATTAGCAAGAGAAGGAAGGCAAAGGGGGCAGTAGCAAAGCTCAGGGGGGCCAGAGGGGAGATAGTGGAAGGAGACAGGGAAAAAGCAGCGATCCTGAATGAATATTTCTGTTCAGTCTTCACTGTGGAACGGGATGGGCAGGGCCCACAGCTGGACTTCAAAGGAGCTAAGAATAAGGAGGTAAACACCAGTCCATTCACAGAGGAGAGGGTCCTAGAAGAACTGGTGAACCTAAAGGTGGAAAAAGCCATGAGTCCAGATGGCATACATCCCAGGGTCCTAAAGGAACTGAAGACTGAATTGGCAGTCCCTCTGGCAGGCCTGTTCAGAGAGTTCTTAGACATTGGAGTGGTCCCAGAGGACTGGAGAAAGGCAAACGTCTCTTGTCACAAGAGCAGTAGGAAAGAAGAAGCAGGGAACTACAGGCCAGTTAGTCTAACCTCTGTAGTCTGAAAGATAATGGAGGCACTCCTTAAGAAAAGAATAGTGGAACCCCTGGAAGCAAATGGACTGGTGGAGCTTAGGCAACATAGGCTGTCTGCAGGACAATTCTGTCAAATTAATCTGATAGATTTCTTTGACTGGGTGACAAAGGCAGTGGACTGGGGGGTAGATATTGCCTACCTCGATTTTAACAAAGCCTTTGATACAGTCCCACGTAGCAGACTGGTCAACAAGCTAGGCAGCCTGGGGTTGGGAGAGAAAGTGGTGAACCGGATTGGAAACTGGTTAAGGAACAGAAAACAGAGGGCAGTGGTGAATGGAACCCAATCAGATGAAAGGGAGGTGACCAGTGAGGTACCTCTGGGGTCAGTTATGGGACCAGTCATCTTCCATGTCTTCATCAGTGACATTGCAGATGGGCTTGAGGGAAAGGTTTGCCTGTTTGCGGGTAACACCAAGATCTACAATAGGGTAGATACCCCAGAAGGGGGTGAAAAGAATGAGAAAGGACCTAGAACTGCTGGAGAGAGATGGTCAGGGGCATGGCAGCTAAGGTTTAGTGCAAAGAAGTGCAAAATCATGCATGTGGGGAGCAAGAACCCTGGGGTAAGCTGCAGGTTGGGGGGGCTGCTGGCAGTAACTAAGGAGGAGAGGAACTTGGGGATCATAATCACAGATGACTTGAAGGCCACTAGTCAGACGGCAAAGATGGTGGGAAAGGCCAGTGGGATGTTGGGGTATATTGGAAAGGGAATCACAAGTTGAAGGAGGAAGGTAATATTTCCACTGTACAAGACCCTGGTGAGACCTCACCTTGAATATGGTGTACAGTTCTGGAGACCACACCTTCGAAAGGACATTGACAAAATAGAGACGGTGCAGAGAAGGGCGACCACCAAAATGGTGAAGGGATTATATCACAAGTCTTATGAGGAGAGAGTGAGGGACCTCAATTTGTACACGCTGAAACAAAGGAGGGAGAGAGGTGACATGATAGAAACATTCAAGTACCTCAGGGGCATTAACTAGGTGGAAGGGGACAACATATTCCAGATTAATAGTAGTGCCAGGACAAGAGGACACGACATGAGACTAAGGGGTGGCCGCATAAGGGGAAATGTCAGGAAGTTCTTTTTTAAGGAAAGATTGGTGGATGCATGGAATAGCCTGCCCCAGGAGGTGGTGGCAGCCTGTACAGTGGAGGGCTTCAAATAAGCATTGGATAGAAACAAAGGAATAATAGTGATAGGAAGAAAAAGCTAAAGCCAATGATCAGATAGGGTCACTGGATGCTTCATTAGTTAGCTTAAATGGGCAGACTGGATGGGCCTAGTGGTCCTTATCTGTTGACAGCATCTATGTATCTATAAGTACATGTTTAACTCCCTCAGCCTTTCCTCAAAGGGTTTATGATGCAGGCCTCTCATCATTTTAGTTGCCCTCCTCTGTACCACCTCTGCCCTGTTGATGTGCTTTTGAAGATGAGGTCTCCAAACCTGGATGCTGTACTCAAGGTGATGCCTCACCAATGTCTATATAGTAGGATTATTACCTCCTTCCTACTGCTGGTGATTCCCCTACCTATGCATCCCAACATCCTACTAGCCTTCCCTGCACCTTGTCACATTGCTTTGACATTTTTAGGTCATCAGAGATAATTACCCCCAGGTTCCTTTCCTGTTTTGAGCCTGCCATTGCCTCCCCTCCCAGGCGGTAAATCGCCCCTGGGTTTCTGTGCCTCATATGCATTATTTTGTACTTTTTTGCATTGAACCCAGCTTCCAATCCCTCAACCAGTCTTCCAGTCTTTTTAGGTCTCTTCTAATTTTATCCACCACCAACCCCCGAGTATCCACCCTGTTGCAGAGCTTTGTATCATCTACAAACAGGGATACTTTCCCTTACAGCCCCTCAGTAATATCACTGATAAAGACATTGAAGAGGACCGGACCTAGCACTGAGCGCTGAGGCACCCCACTGGTCACTTGGCCCACTCCAGAGCATGTGCCATTTACTACCACCCTCTGGGTTCTATTTTCTAGCCAGTTCTCCACTCAGCTCACCACTTTTGACCCTACTTCTATGTTCTTGAGTTTGTTTATCAGCCTTCTATGTAGAACGTGTCGAAGGCCTTGCTAAAATCTAGGTATGCTACATCCACTGTTCCCCCAATCCAATTCCTTGGTTACCCAATCAAAGAATTCTATGAGGTTAATCTGGCATGACTTCTCCACTGTGAAACCATGCTGTCTCCAGTCTTGCAGACAACTGGTTGCCAGATATTCCACTATCCCTTCCTTCAAAAGTTTTTCCATTACTTTGCATACTATGGAGGTCAGGCTGACTGGCCTGTAGTTACCCGCCTCCTCCTTGTTTCCATTTTTGTACAGCAGGACCATATCAGCCATCCTCCAGTCCTCTGGTACCTCCCCTGTTTCAAATGACATGTTAAACATAACTATCCGTGGTGCAGCCACCACCTCCTTAAGTTCCCTCAGTATCCTGGGGTGCACTCCATCTGGTCCCATTGCCTTATCGACTTTTAATGCTGCCAGTTCTCTAAGGACCCTTTCCACTGAGAAAGGACTTGTATCTGCCTCCCACCCTTTAATGTCTTTTTCCTTTATCGATGGCCCCTTTCCTGCTGCCTCCTCCATGAATACCGAGCAAAAGTAACTGTTCAATATGTCTGCCTTAAGGTGGTCTTCCTCTACACAATTACCATCCTTAGTTTTCAGCCTAACTGTACCCCCTTTTGCTTTCTTTTTTCACTTATGTACCTAAAAAAGGTTTAATCTTCTTTTTTTATTGAGATTGCAGTGTTTTCTTCTGTTTCTGCCTTTACACTCCTAACTGCCTTCCCTGCCTCCCTTTGTTTATCTCGGTAACTATCTCTATCCCTCTTTTCCTGCATCTGTTTGTATTTCCTAAATGCCCTCTTCTTTGCGCTAATCTTTTCAGCCACTTCCTCAAAGAACCACAGTGGTCTCCTTTTCCTCTTCCCTTTACTGATTTGTTTGACAAAGAGACATGTTGCTTCCACAATACATTCTTTAATAGTTTTCCACTGCTCCTCTACTGTCTCCTTATTTCCTACCCCAGCCAGGGTGTCCTTCAGACATTCTCCCATTTTCCTGTAATCTGCCTTTCTGAAATCCAGGATTCTTGTTCTTGTGTGGTTTGTTTCAAGTCCCCCAAGTAAGTCAAATCACACTGTACAGGGCTCCACGTCAATCGAGTAAATACTTTACAGGGACTGCAATTTCAGCGCATACATTCATAGTGAATGCAATTTCAGCAATGACCAATCTCAGCACTGCCCATTTCAGCAACAAAATAACAACTGCAGCTGACAGTTCCAAGCTAACTGATGCAGGTTGGGTATTAAATAATTACCTGCACAACACGCTCCATCAGGCTGCGGTACCTCTTACGGCTGCTGCCTGCTGCTACCCCGGACACAACCTCAGCCATGCTCTGCCTGGGAAACACACCATTTATTGCACTGCTGCAGCTGTTCCTCATCACCCACAAGTGCAGTATGGCTCCATGTAATGTAGGGGGGCTCTGCCCCCTGCACTCCCCCATGGGGGGCCGTGCGCCCCAGACCTCCCATCTCTAGGATTACAACACCATGCCACACATGGACCCTGTGGTAAGCTACATCTGTGCAGTCGCCATAATGTCCATTCACTATAATGTGACGGTCGCTTTAATTGTATTTGCTTATATGTACTCGCTCAAATTGAATCGCTGTAATTGCATTGCTGGAATTATGTGCTACCCAGTACAGTGATCACTATTCCCTAGTTGTTCCCCTGCTGAAACCCTTGCCACACTATCCCTGTTTGTAAGCACTAGGTACAGCAGTGTCCCCTCCCGAGTTGGCTCTGTAACAAATTGATTTAGGAATGCCTCCTGCAGAGCATCTAAGATATTCCTGTTCCTGGTTGTTGCTGCCTCGTGGAGATGCCAATCCACGTCTGGAAGATTGAAGTCCGTTACCAACAACACCTCCCCCCTCTATGCCATTCTTTGGATTGGTAGTATCATGTCCTTATCAGCATTAAGTTAATTAGTTTCACAGTCCATGCTCACTTCCAATTCCAGAATTTACTTCAGTCAGAGGCCCCTGCCTGCTCTCACTCATAGACACTTGCATTCACTTGATCACTTTCACAGTAATAAACTCTAAAAACAGTGCTGTGCACTTCTATTAACCTGTTTCAGTTTAACAGTCCACATGTTTGCTTCATTTGACTGTGATCAAAACACCAACATTCACTTTGTTAGTTTTCAGCCCATACTCACTCACAATGCCAGCATTTTCTTTGTGAATTTTAGTCACAGACTGTGCTCACACTTGCAAACAAATGATGGCATTCACTTGGTCACTCTTTCGCAAACATTGGCGTTCACTTGATCACTTGCTCATTTTCAGAGGAATGTAAGCTAAAAATAGGGTTGTACCAAGAAAACTGCTATGGGCAAGGCGATTTGGGATTACTGGAGAGCATGCATGGCAGGTAAATGGAGGCAGCTTACAGAATGGAGTCAGAGACACCATTTAAATAACATACCTTTGAAACAGCCAATGCACAGCATTAACACATGGTGCTGATTCCAATTTTGTTGACGGGAATAACTGTGACTAAACGTACAGAGGGTACAGAGCATACTGTGAGCTCGAGCAGTATTTGTGGAGTGGTGCAGTTGCAAGACGTATTTATTAAAACAACAAAAGAACAGATGTTTGGTATTTTCCAGTTTTAACCAAATGCCTTTAAAACACCAGGTGGTGATTTTTTGGGCTTTATTGGTTAAAACTGAAAACTGGAATCCCTAAGTACAATTTAAAGTAAGCTTTGCTTAATTCAACACGTTAAAGCACAATTTTTACACTGGAACAGAAACAATAAGTGGAAATTAAAATCTTAAAAAACTTCTTACCAGTTTCATAGGCTTAGAATGTTCCAATGTCTTTGGTAAACTCTGCTGCAAGACTATGTCTGCTTACTTTGAAACTGTTACCGATAACAACTTTTTTTTTTTTGCAATGAAAGCTTGGAGTTGGGAAACTTAATATGTTTACATGGTACAGTTTTCATATATCAATATTTTAAAGCTTTATCAATAGGTATAAAATATATTATAACAATGTATGAAATATCAATAAAAGTTATTGATGAAACTTTAAAATATGGCTTTATGTAAGACAAACAGGGTAACATATCAATATTGCCCTAGCTGTCAGCCTTCAGTTACAACAAATAAAGTTCCTAGCCTCTCCAGTTCCAAAACCGATCTTCTTTCAAAGAAATTGTCTTATGAGTCCCCATAACCCCCTTTTCTTGGAAGAACACACACCACCAGTCTTGGAGAAATGGCTGCAGCTGTATGTTCATTAAGTGACATATTACATGATTGGAGTGATGTGTGAAGCTCAGGAAGTCATGCCATTCACCTCAGAAACCTCCATATCCCTTCCCATGAAGGGCATTATCCATGTGCAGATCAAGGCAATAGTGTACCTCTCTCTGAGATATAACCCAGCCTTAGTGAAGATGGAGGCCATGTGATCAGGTGGCAAGCAACCACCCACATTTGGTGGCACTGCACCTGCAGGCAAGCCTGATGAGGTTGGACTGTGAACTCCCCAAATGGGGACCAGGTCTTATAGCCCTTTCCCCACCTAATGCTGACCAGGGAGAAGAGTCATTTGGAAGAATTCAGCTCCTTCTGCTTTTCCCCTTTTGCTATTGTCTGAAAGACTCACAAGTTGCTCATGGTACAATGACTGCCATAGTTATTTCTAAGCTTAATCTTGATTTATCCCTTTTGAAGGAGGTGAAAAACCTGGGAAAACCCCTCTGAAGGAAAAATGGGAAAAATCCTCCCCGACCCCTATTGGCGAGTTCCCTAGTCTAGTCTGGCCAGCCCGGAATCCTGCTTTTATGAGGGTGGGTGGATGGAAGATCTGAAACTAGGAGAGAACAATGAGAGGGAGCAGCAGGCCACAGCTCTTTTTAACCCCTCACTTTCCACCCCCATCCAAATGCCCACCCCCTGTGGGTGGACCCAGTGGTTCCTCCCCCAGGGTGGTGCCAGAGTACCTCCTCACCACATAGGTGGAACCATACCTGCCTACCTGAGGCCAGGTTACAGGGTAGGAGACAAAAACAAAGTTTTGTCTGCTACAATGCTTGGTAGACTATTTGTTCTCTTGTTAGACCACATAACCCCTTTCCCTGGAGGAACACACACAAAACCAGTCTTGGAGAAATGGCTGCAGCCATTTGCTTATCAAATGACATATTACATGATTGGAGTGACATGTACAGCTTTGGAAATATCACCAGTAACTTTGAAAACCTCTGCAACCCTTCCCTTGAAGGGCATTACCCATGTGCAGACCAAGAGAATGATGTATCTCTCTGAGTTATAACCAAACCTCAGTGAGTAGGGCAGTCATGTGACCCAGTGGCAAGTGACCACCCTCATTTGGTGCTGCTGCACCTGTAGGCATGTCTGATGAGGATGGACCACAACCCCCCAAATGGGTACCTACCATGTCTTACGGCACCCCCACCTTATGCTGACCAGAGAAGAGTCATTCAGAAAAATTCAACTCCTTCCCCTTTTCCCTTTGTACCATCACCCTGTGAAACTCCCAAGCCACCACAGAATAGACATAATACAACCCCCCAGTGGCTCACTCCTCCAAGACCTGGTGAAATGAATCAACCAACAAGTCCCAGCCATTGTCCAGTACATGAACACCATCGCTGGCATAAAGTCCCTGGTAGAATTTGTTGATGTTACTATGCCATACAATGTCTCCCCCAAGGGACTCCATGAAAGGCCACATCTGCCTGTTGATGCATGTACACGCTATGTTCATGGCCTGAAAGTTCTCTGCATAATGCTATTGATGCCTTTAAATGATATGGGACCTAAAGATTCTGGTCCCTGGTCAATGTTTGTGAATGGATCATAGGTCCTCCTTTATCCTGAAAAGCAAATTGATAGACTTCCAGAGTCCCAGGTCATTTCCGCCCAGATGAACCAGCAGTATGTCTGGTGACCTTCCATGCCTGGCCTCTGCTGTCAGCCTGGAGAGAAGTTCCCCCAAATGCATGCCCCTCTGACCCAACCCTCAGATTTGTACTTACTTTGGTGGAATTGCCAGATTCCTCTCCCCAAGCCAACGTCCTGCTCTCTCCACTGCCCAGTGTATGAAGGAGTGCATGCAGATGTATATGTGCTTGGGCTCATCGGGGGAAAATGGAAAACAGCAAAACAATGTTAAAGCAAGTGTGGTCTTACATAATGCAAAAACACTTGAGACCTCCACCAGCCCAGGGCCTGGATCTGTCCATTTGTAAGGCCCTGTGACATGGCATTTGTTGCTGCCCTTATCCTGAAGAAATGGGTACTAAATTCCTTGGGGTTCAACCCCACCCATTGCAGTCCCAAGCTTAAGACATGCCTGGACTAGTAAGCCATGACCAGGGTGCCATCTGTATGTCACAGCAAGGCCAACTACACGGGGGGTGGAGGCCCATGTATTCTGCCACCATGGCCCTTACATCCCATGCCAATGCCTCAGGAGCCCGCAAGATGCACCAGCAACCTATGCCTCCTTGGTCACTCTTACTCCTGCAGAACCTGATATGTGCACTCTCCAGCATCACTGCTACTTCTCAATCCTGCAGTCCCATGGGGACCTCACATTTTGTTGGCTGCACCAACTCTGAGACCCAAAAGGCCCCACAGAAGGCCAGCACAAAAGCAGTCTTGAATGATCTGCTGTGCATTGGAGACCAGCAGACTGCTGACAGTGATTCCTACACTCTCTCCAGAGTCACCTGGCTAAGGGAACACCTTTGGTCGACCTGCTTCGAGATCCCCCTGCTCCAACCCTCAAGGATTTTCTGAACCTTGAAAGTTGGAGTAGTGTCAGTGAAACCCAGCACCCGAGTGAACCATGACAACCCTGCTAGGTGCTGCCCCATCACACCAGGTGTCAGGCCCCATCACCTAGCCTCCAAGATATAGCTGCTCAAATAGTCTGCAGGAATCAGCCAACTGTTAGGCCATCCCACCTCCACTCAGATGATGTGAAAGTGTTCAACCCCATGGTGATATGCCATTCTGGTCCAGGTGCAGAAAAGTTAAATGTATACTCCCAGGCATCAGGATCACTGCCTTCCACAAGAAAGGTGGGACCAGATATGAATCCCAAACTGCTGCTGGATCCAACTTCCTGAACTTCTGCCACTGTGAATGAGATAAAGCATCAGCAATACCATTGTCAATGCCAGGGACATGTATAGCTTTAACGTGGATATTAAACAGCATGCACTTGAGGATGAAATCTTCATGAGGTCTTTCCTTGGACCTTTAGCTCCTAGTTGCCCACTGATGATATGGACCACTCTCATGTTATTGGTAAAAAAAAAACACCCTTTTATCCCTCAACTGGTGACCCCACACGATGACTGCCACCACTATCAGGAAATGTTCCAATAGGGTAACCTGCTTCGTGAGTCCTACCTCTACCCAACTTAAAGGTCACTTAGCAACACACCCCATGCACCTGACATATGCCCAAAAAACCCAGTCCTCTGGATGCATCTATAATCAGTTCCAGCTCCTGGATGTCCAATATCACACACAACACGGAGATGCCTTAAAGTGGGAGATGAAGATTAACTATACCTCAAGAACTTCCCTGAAGCTCTCCATCACCTATGTCTGATGTTAATTCTTCTGGGCACCAGACCCCAGCTTTGCCATCCACTGCAAAAATTCATTCATTCATTCTTTATTTATACAAGGCGCTTTTCTTATAACCAAAGCGCCTGTACAAATATATAAAACAATAAATAATTAAACAGCTTTAAAACTATCATAAATCATTAAAAGCTTTGCTAAAAAGATATGTTTTCAAAGTTCCTTTAAAGCTTTGGACAGTCGGGCAGTTTCACACCTGATGAGGTAGAGAATTCCACAGGGTCGGGGCCATAAAACTAAACAATCTTGCCCCTGAAGTTTTTAAATGGACCCTGGGAATCTCTAGCAATCCCTCATCAGTGGATCGGAGAGAGCGGGGAGGACAGTAGGGATGAAGGAGCTCTTTCAGGTAAGTAGGTCTCTGATCGTGTAGGGCTTTATAGGTCAGCAAACCGACCTTGAAGGTGATTCACCAGAAAACTGGCAGCCAGTGCAGTCCGCGGAGCACAGGCGTTATATGACTAGACCTAGAAGATCCAGTCAACAGCCTGGCTGCCGCATTCTGCACTAGCTGCAGATGGCGAAGTTCAACCCCCGATAGTTCCAGGTAAAGGGCATTGCAATAGTCAAGGCGGGAGGTTACGAAGGCATGGACCAATGTTGGAAGATCCTCTGGAGAAACCAGGTGCTTCAACCGGGTGATGTTCCTCAGGCGGTAAAAGGAGGTTTTGACCACCGCTGACACCTGAGATTTAAAAGCCAGACAGTCATCAAATACTACGCCCAGATTCTGCACCTGGTCTGAGGTCGTCAGCTGGACACCCCCAGGCCATAAGCCCGAGGGCGATCCGGCTAACAAACCCGCCTCACAGCGACCCTTGTCCACAACCAACACCTCAGTTTTTTCAGGGTTCAACTGCAGCCAACTCCCATTCATCCAGTCTTGGATCTCAGCAAGACAGTTGTTAAATACCGAAATGGCAACATCCTGGCCAGGCACAAAAGACATATACAGCTGGGTATCATCTGCATAGCAATGAAAACCCAGACCGTATCATCTAACAATCACTTCTAACGGTAGCATATACACTGCAAACAACATGGGCACCAAAATGGAACCCTGTGATACCCGCAGGATAGGGAGACTGATGCCGAAGAAAAAATTCCCGACACCACTCTCTGAGTCCTACCCTCGAGGTAAGATCAAAACCACCTGAGGACTGTATTAGACAGTCCACAGATAGACCGCAAACGCTCCAATAGCACACCATGGTCAACAGTGTCAAATGCTGCAGAAAGATCAAGAAGTATCAAGATGGAACAGGTCCTACGATCTCTCACTATTATGAGGTCATTTAGTACCTGAACAAGTGCTGTCTCGGTACTATGCCTTTTCCTAAATCCAGACTGGAGAGAATCATAGACATTGTTGTTGGGCAGATGATCATCCAACCATGCTGCAACCACCTTCTCAATAACTTTACCCACAAAGGGTAAGTTAGAGACAGGCCTGTAATTTGCTAGACAATCCGGGTCCAAGGAGGTCTTCTTCAGAAGAGGCTTAACTACAGCCTCCTTAAGAGGATCTGGGAAGATCCCCCTCTTCAAGGACCTCCAGACTATCACAGCCAGGACTGGGCCGATTTTATCCACACAGTCCACTAAAAACAGCGTGGGCCAGGGTCCAAATTACAGTTGGTCGGACGTAGTGATTGGATGATCATCACAATGTCATTGATTGTGGGGAGGCTGAAGTCAGACCATGCAAACTGGGTGTCCGACATCTCCTGCTGACCATCACGACTCCCATTGGAGAGGGTCAAGCGGACGTCCGATCTGATTTTGGCAACCTTATCTGCAAAGAAGAGAGCAAACTCCTCACACTGTTCTTGAGAAAAGGCTCTTCCAGGCTGAAGACAGGCTGGATTGCACAGTCTGTCCACGGTCCGAAAGAGCTGAGCTGGTCTATTCTGTGCAGCCGCAATCTCTCTGGACAGGAATTCTGCCTTCTTACGAGAGATTGCGGATTGATAGACCACATAGTGGTTCATCAAACTAAGTTTGTCATCATCCAGACCGGACCTCCGCCAGCGCCTCTCCAACCTTCATCCAACATTGGGATGAGCTGGCATGCAAAGTTCAAATGCTCCACCAATTGTTGAAGCTCCTTTATGGTGGTCTTCCTAGACACCATTGTATGACCTAGAAGAGCCCTAAGAACTTTATGGGGCAAGTGATATTCTTGTGCTTCTGCATTTATCTCAATGTCCAGGAATGACATGACTAAGTTTGGGGTTTCTGCTTTACTGGGAGCCAATGGGACTCCAAAGCTGTGTCACGGTGTAGGAAGATATCCAGTATCTGTCTGTAGACCGAGGAATGGGCCAGGCCCAAGTACAAGAAGTCATCCAGATAGTGAACAATCTCCTGTCCCTCCACTTCTTTGGCAGGTGCCAATACAAGAAGGTACTAAAGCACTCATGCACAGTGCAGGCCACTGGACACCCCATAGGCATGAAATTATGAGAATAATACTACCCTTCAAATTTCATCCCCTACATGTCTCAGTCAGCTGGGTGAACTGGTAGCAACCAGAATGCTGACTCAATATCTGCCTTGGCCATAAGTGCCCCAGGACCTGCTGCACTTACCACTTCAACTACCCTTTCAAATGATGCATACTGAACCCCAGTGTGGCATGAGTCAATGTGGTCATTCATCAGGTCTGGATATGACAGGTGGTTAATCATACAGTACTCACCTGGGGCCTTCTTGGGTACCAGGCCAATAGAGGAAACCTGCAGACCAGGAAACGGCAGGAAACAATAAAGGCCACTAATTCCCTCCAAATCCAGCTCTTTGCAGAACTTGTCCAAGACCATTTGTGACCTATCCATGCCCCTTGTACATGATGCTAGAACCAACTATGAATCTTTCTTCCAGCAGGATGGCTGCCTCATGGTCCAGATATTGCTCCAGCCAGGGCCTAAGCTGGTCCACTCTTACTGGAATGGAAGGCTTGCATGCATCAGACTACCTTGCTTCTTCTGAAAGGGCTCGTGCCCACCCTGTGGTGCTTACCAGGTTTGCTCTGGCTGAAGGGGTGCTGCTGGCCACAGGAAAAAAACCCTCAAGGACTCCTGTTGCAATTCCCTTTATTAAAAATTGAAACACACCTGGTTTGGGATCCCATTTGACCTAGATCTCTGGGACTGGGATACTTTAATCAGTAGCCCGCTGTCCGTATGGAGGACTCTGCCCCCATGCATGATCAGCAAGGGCATGTCTGGGAAACACCAGTTCTTAGATGGATCATATTGCATGTAGCACCAGAACTCTTCATTACATTTCAGCCAGACAGCCCCCCATTGCATCTGTGGGCACATGTGATCCTGTTCAGATAGTTAAACAGGTCACCAATTTTTTTCAGGGTCAATCTGATATACAGTGCTGACAAAGGCTATGAAACCTGCTAGCCAATTATCAAAAGTCTTGTCATCTATGACCCTCTTCTTGTTAGGGTCTTCTTTTATTTTGCCTTTGTTTTCTTCTAATGCTTTGAGCTGGTTTAATAAAGAAAACATGTCCACACATATTTGCACCCACAAATCTGCTGGTGGATCTTGTCAGAGAAGTGGGAGCCAGCAAGCTGTACCACACTGATGTAGTGCCCTGGGACATGAGGCATTGCTACTGATTCTGCCTCACTACCTCCTGCCCCTGGCATCACCTGGGCCCTGCCACTTCTGTACTGCTAGGCATGTACTGCCACTGTGAGGCTCACCACCACCTCCATTAGCCTATCCAGGATCTTGTTTGAGGTGCCAGGCCCTATGGGTTCCAGACACTTTTGGGGAGAGGGCAGTAGCACTGGGTCCTCCTGTGCCAGGCCTGGCATGGCGGGTTGGGATGCCCCTACCATCACCATGCCTGGCTCAGCATCCTTTTGGCTTGAGATTCCCTTTGTCCCTGTTGTGGCTGAGGGTCAGGCCGGGGGGGGGGGTGACTGGTGGAGCCCCCTCCACACACCCCAATCGCCATTTGTCTAAATTCCTCATCAGACAATTCATTAACCCTTGTGTAAGTTTTACCTTTCTCTTGGGGTTTCTTGACTACTTTGCTAGAGGGAGCTGCTGGTTCCTTTGCTAGCTGCTTCTGCTTCCCATGTTCTGAATTCTCCCAAGGCACTGGGGTCCCCTCCTAACAGACATCCAACCAGGCTCAGTCCCTTTTTGGCATAAATGGCTCTCAGTTGAGATTTTAACACCATGGTTGATGCTGCTTTACCAGATGGGGCCTTTTTCTACTTGCTGGGCATTTTCAAAACCGCTGTAAGCTGAAATGATAAGAAATGACTATCCCCAAAGAAGAATAATGTTAATAACTTTGTCATGACCCCAGTTCATACATTAATCTATCTCCATGAAACCCGTGTCCTAGGGGGAGGGCCTTGTTGTGCCAGCTTGGCTTCTCACCATATGCCAAAATTATCCATATAATTTATTTCTTTATGTCTGTTATATATTATACTTCTGCAGTAGCCCAAGAATTGTTAGGGTTGATGGATATATCCATGTTAAACCAGTATCTTTGCACCTTAATAACTTTGGTGGCGTTTGATGAAATGGCCCAAAATTTGACATGCATTGCCTGGGTGGGAATTTCTTGAGATGTGGAAAGTTTCATGAAGGGCACTTATCTAGATCTGGATGTGTCACAAATACAGAAAAAACACATAATTTGTGGCCATTTCTTGCCTTGTTTTTTTTTTCCTTTTGCTCTCTGTTACAGCCTCGATGGTATGGAATTTTGTTCTGAAACACTCAGGGCTGATGGGGCTTGTGCTGAGGGTGTGCTTTTCAAGGGTTTTGTGAAAAAATATTAATTGGTTTCAGAGTTATGAGTTTTTGAAATGTGGCTTCTGAGCATGCTCAGTAGGTGTTTAGAATAACCTCCTGATATGACACCAAGATTTTGCTTTCAGGAGCATTTCACTTTCACAATATTAATGTTTTACATATCGCAAGAAAAAAATTTGGTGTTTTGACAGTTGCCATCTTGTTTTTATTTTTCAAAACAAAAAAGTTGGAAAATACATAAAAGTGAAGATTTTTCCAAAAACAAACACCTGAACCTAGGTAAACAGAAACACTTTAGCTAGATTTGGGCATTATTTTTTTGAAAACCAGCCCAGAAATACCTTTTCTAGGCACCTCAAAAATCCTGGGTGCCGGGCCAGCCCAGTGGCGTGGAGGGCTGAGGCATCATGCCTTACCTTCTGTCACCCTGGCAACCTGTGTTTGCAGTGCGAGTGGGTCATTGGGGGTTGGCCAAGGAGGGAGGGGATCGAGCATCCAGACAGCTCTCCTCTTCCTGTGATGGTGGGGAAAAGAGACCCGCACCTGCCTGACACCTAGTGGAGGCTATGTGTTGGCATGCCGGGTCCTGTACAATGAGTTACGGAGGAGAAGCAGCTGGCCAATGTGCTGCATGTGGAAGTGTGCACAGCTCAGCCATCGTCAGTACTGCAGGCTCCCCTCTACAGAAAAACTGGAAACTGGTCCCAGTCACGTGGCATGGCAGGCTGTCCTTCACAGGCACTGCCCCCAAGAAGACACCTCCCCGATGCTGGATCCTGACCTGGCGGGTTGAGTTAGGGGGCTCCTCACCACCCTGCCATGGAGGGTAAGTCATGGAGGAAGATGGGAGGGGGTATGATGTTCAGGGAATGGGGTTGGGAGGACAGAAAAGAGAAAGGGCTGACTGGGGCAGTGGAGAAAAATAATAGCAAAAAAACAAAAAAATCCTGGATGCCCAGTTTAACAAGGAGTGCTGTTTTCCAGGTCTTGAGTCACAAATTCTCTTGTTGCACACAAAGTGGTACGAGAGAGAAATTTTCATTCACACCATAAAACATCAGTGATACTGCCTGAGACAATGTGACAATAACCTTCCTGAGCATATCTGACTTCTGGTACAATTATCTGGTAATGAGCTGTTAAATAGCAGAGCCTTTTCTAGGCTGCATTCACCTGCCGAATTAGTTGCATTAGCAATTGAAATAGTCATTCTCCCAACCCCCCAGAGATCGAAAGTACAGTTACAGACTGGAATGCCGATGGTGGTAAGTGCAGTAGCTCAAGTGCTGACAAGCCGAGGTTAAGTTTAAACTTTGTTTTATTTGTTTCAATCAGGGCTAGTGAATAGAAGAGCAATTGGCAGCAGCAACTGTAGCCAGACTGGAACTCCTGAATGTGGTAGGAAGGGTAGTGGTAGCTTAGGTGGTGACAAGCCATGAATAAAGTTTCAAGTTTATTTTTTTAAATCGGGGCTGGTAAACAAACAAGCGATCTTAGGCAGCAGCTATAGCCAGACTGGAATGCCTGAACACGGTATGTACTGTAGCGATAGTTCAAGTGCTGAGAAACCATGAATTAAGTTTAAAGTTTATTCATTTTTTTCTACTGGGGTGGGTGAAGAACGATTTATTGGTGGCAATTATAGCTGTAGCAAGCTCTATAAATATAGTCTAATACTTTTGAACTGATAGTTTCCTCCTCAGTGCTATAGGGTATCTGTATGCAAAGCAAGTTCTATCATTCAGATGTGTCCAGTTACCCTCCATTCACCCCCCACATAGCTGGCGACACTGGGGTGCCTACTCCCAGTACCACTGAAGTGTCTGCCAACATTGAGTTTCCCAGTCCCCAGTGTCAGTCTGGTCCCCCTGAAAAAAAAAAACTGTTCCTCACAGATCTTTTTTTTTTTTTAACCTGAAAACAAGAAAATGGTTCCTTGTTGATCATTAACCCCACTGAGCCCCATCCAACTCCCCCACTCAGCACCCACTTCCCCACACACCGTCACTCACCTACTGAGGGTCCCTTGGTGTAGATCCCCACTCACTGAAAAAAAAGTCCTCCTCCTAGAAATGTGGCCATGAGCTGAAGTAACAAGGTAAGTGCCATCAATGCATTTTCAATGCATTTTGAACTTTTATTCAAAACTTTAACATTTTTAAATATTTTTCCACCAAGTTTTCAATATGGCCTTTTTGGGACCCCACCTCATAAACAGTGTAAGTGCAATTTTTCAAATCTGGACTGAAAGGTGGTTTTGCAGTTGCTCTATGAAATCACATTTTGGGCTGGATTTGAACATTTTCACCTAATGGGTTCATGAGGTGAGTTCATAAAAAGCCTATGTTGAAAATTTGGTGAAATAATATGGTAAAATGACCAAGTTAAGAGTGGACATTGGAATATTTCAACATTCACTTATAACTTTGGTATTTTTCAATATTTTTCTGCCAGTGCTTCAACATGCCTTTTGGGGACCCCTCCTCATGAACAAGGTAGGTGAAGTTTTTCAAATCCGGGCATAAGACTATGATCAAAATTTGGGGTCAAAATATTGAAAAAAAAGCTATGAATGTACATTGAAATGTTCCCATGCTCGCTTATAACTTTGATAATGTTCAGTATTTTGACTCCAAACTTTCAAAAAAAATGTTTTTTTCACACCACCACATGAATGTGACAGGTGTTTTTCAAATCCTGACCTGTTTTCACACTGCTGCAATGAAATTATGTTTTGGCCAGTATTTTGTAAATTACACATGTGGGCCCAGATATTCAAACTGCGCTCAAAAGTAGCGCAACAGCAGGAGCAAGCACAAACCAGTTGCGCAAATGCGCAACAGGTGCGATATTCAAACATGGAGCAGAGCAAATTGTGCAAGCAACCAACGTCTGAATATCGCACATACTGCGCCATCGCGCAACCAGGAAGGAGAAGCTGAGCCAAAATGTTGCGCTATGGAGCAACCAGGGAAGCTCAGCTGAGCATTCCAGAGCTGCCATAGCGCAAGCACAGCCCCCACAGAGCAATGGAACTGCACATCCAGGGAGGCAGGCTGGGGCCCACCGCCAGCCATGCCACACATGGGCACAGGAACACACTGCAGAACCCACACCACACCTGCACACCCCAAGCACAGCATCACTGGGGTGGGATGGATGATCCACGTGCCCATGGGGACAAACCAACAAAGCATAGCAGAGCCATGAGCACCCCAGCACTAACCACTGGCAGGCGGAGAGTGCCACACACAGGGGTTGACACCACAGTGCACATTTGCTCATCACAGCACACCCTGCACTGTGACCCCAAGACACCACCCATGTGCAGTGACTGGCACTGCAGGAAACCATACAGTCCCCCCAGCACTCGTCAGCCCCTTGCAACACAGAAGCCTACAAGCCAGACACACCCTGTGAACCCAGCAGTGGGTGGCAGCAGATGGCAAGACTAACCGAAAGTCACTGCCATGCTGGAGATACCTCCCCATGCACACACATGCACACACACACACACACACACACACACACACACCCAGGACCATACCAGCCCAGATGGCATGTACACACCTGCAACTGAGCACCCATAGCCAGCTGCAAATCAGAGACCGACACAGTATTCATATATCAAAATAGAAATGTATATTGAACATATTATAACAACAACAATAGAAACTATTCACAAGGGGGCGGGTACATGGAAGGGGTGTTCAGGGAGGATTAAAAACTTGGAGAGAGGAGGCAGGGTGGTAGGGATGGGAGAAGTGGGAAGGGTAATGTCGGCTATGGCCCAGCCGGCTCCTGGTCCTCCTGCTGGCGCACTGTCCTGTGCCGCCCCTGCTGGCGTCCATGTCCCGGATGGCTTGCAGGATCTCCTGGTTCTCAATGCTGACTTGTGTGAGGCGCCTGACATCGCGCCAACCTCCTGAGAACCTCAAGGCCTAGGAAAATGGGAACACAGTCAATGGCTGTGACTGACCACAACCCTGAACACCACCCAACCTGCAAGCCATATAGCCCAATGTCCCGCACCTGTGATGGCATACACCCACCCACAGTGAACATGCATGGCCATCACAAACAGGCGGCACCAGCTATCGCACCACCGCCCACACACTGCCCACATCAATCACAGTACAAACTAGGCTGGCAAGTGACGTGGCAACATGGTGCGATGCCAGTTACACAGCTATGTGCCCAGTGCATGCCTGGACCACCAGTGACGCATACACAGACGTGCTGTGATACTGCACAGTGATGCATGTCACCTGTGTCGTGCCTACATACATGGATACATAGACAGTGTCGGCAGATAAGGGCCTATGTCCCACCCAGTCTGCCCATTTGAGCTTGTAAGTTCACACTGTTTTCCTATAAGTCTGTTGCCCTTACCCCTGACCTCCAGAAGTCCTTTATGTCTATCCTGTGCATTCTTAAATCCCGTGACCAAGTCAGCCCCCACCACTTCCTCTGGCAGGGTGTTCCACTTGTCCACCACCCGTTCTGTGAAGAAATTATTTCTCATGTTTCCTCTGAATCATCCCCCCTCCAACTTCATCCCATGCCCTCTAGTCCTGGAACATCTTTTACGCTTAAAAATAGTGTTTTCCTGCACTCTGTCCCCCCCTGTAAGATACTTGTATGTCCCCATCATATCCCCCTCTCCCTCCTCTCCTCCAGGGAGTACATGTTCACTTCCTTCAACCTGTCGTCATAGGACTTGTGATGCAATCCATGCACCATCCGTGTTGCCCTCCTCTGAACCCTCTCTACCCAGTCCATGTCCATACGTAGGTATGGTCTCCAGAACTGTACACTGTACTCCAGGTGGGGCCTCACCAGTGTCTTGTATAGTGGAAGTATGACCTCCCCTTTCCTGCATGGTTGTGTTGTGCATGGCTTGTGGTCTTGCCCCCCACCCCAGCATGCAATAGCATACATGAAGTAATGATACTCACACTCTTCCAGCAGCTGGCTCTGCCGCTGCTGCTGCTGCTGGGGCACAACACCCCCCGGCACCGGGGCCCTGGCACGGCCCATGTCACCGTCACCCTGCGTCCTCAGATTCCGGCCTGTGGGAGACATATGTTGAGACAAACATCAGTGTGACTCAAAAGCAGAGTGCCCCCTGCCCCAGTGAGAGTGCCTGCCCACACAGCCATAACCATCCATCGCACAGCTGCACACACTGACACAGCCAACCGTGTCCGAGCTGGCACCTATGCACAGCCACCCAAGCACACACACCCCTACAGAGAATATAGGTGCATAGATGGTACACTCACCTGGCCTAGGCACTACTCCCCACCTGGCATGTGACCGCAGCCGCGACAAAAGTCCTGGCTTCCTCCGGCAGAGGTCACTGTACCGGTGCCGGCACTGCTCAGCAGACCGGCCCTGTCCAGTGATCTCCACCAGGTCAGTGGCCACTTGCTGCCACAGCTGAGTCCTGGCACTGGTGAGGGGCGCATCACCATACAGGCCATCATAGTGTGGCTCAACTAGGGCCACCAGGTTGGCCACTTCAATCTGACTCCAGGACACCGCCCTCCTCCTAGCCATGGCACCAACTTTACAGCAGGCAATATGGCGCCCCGCTGCGCCGTAACCCCAGTGGAGTTGTTGCGCAATAGACCACCACAGGCTCCAATCGCGCTGTTCGAACAGCGCCGTCACTTCACATGGCGCTGTCACCAGACAGCGCAATAGGGATGTACACATGGCATGCCAACAGCGCCAGGGGTCAGAGGGCATACACAAGGTCACGGCAATGACGCAAGGCTACGCACAGCGCCATCGGATGTATAGGCATTCTGCGCGACTGCCAAGCTGCGCACCAGTGCCACAGTGGACTCTCGTGCAGTAGTGCCACAGCGCCATATAGTGCCCAGTGCTGTAGCGCCACTGGCACAATGGTGGCCATGGCCTGAATCGCCTATCGTGCTCAGCAGGTCTGCAGCGCGATAGACGCATGCGTAATGCAGTGTGGCACACGGCCACAAACCTGCGCCATTGGCTCAGCCGGACCTTCCGTATTGCGCAAAGCGCAAATACGCGATATTCAGCCGACATATGCAAATCATGCGATCAGCCATTCAAAGGTGCAGTGGCGCGATTAGCATGTCATTAAAGTTGCGCCACACCTCATTTGCATGTGTTGCGCTATAAAATGCGACAGTGGGTTGTGCTGGCCAGAGTTGGTTACTGCAGGTGAGAGGTGAGTTACATGCTGTGTGATGCTCAGGACAATGCTCATGGGTGGAGGATGATAAAGGCTGAGGGGCTGAGCATGAAAGGGCATTAGAAAGGGACAAAGGGCACCTTTCTATCAGTATCTGCCATGCGGAGAAGCGGGGGCTTCCCCCGGCCGGCAGCTATGCTCTGCTATGGGGAAATGCTGTCGACTGCACAGTGACAGGTGTCCACTTCCACCCATACAGATCACCATGACTGACCAGAGCCAAGCTGAGGTGTGCGGCGGGCGAGAAGGAGGCCGAACTTCACCGCGGCAGAGACAGAGGCCCTCTTCCAGGCCTACCTGGAGGATGAGCCACTAGTGAGTGGACAGAGGGGCACCCCTCAGGAGCGTGCAGCTGCATGGGAGGGGGTAGCTCGGGCCGTCAACCTGCACGGAAGCCACCAGCGCTCCGTGCAGGAATGCAAGAAGAAGATGGGGACTGACCGCAGGAGGCTGAAGGAGAAGGTGGCAGCCTTCAGGGCGGCAGGTACTGGCACTGGTGGGGGCCCACCAGTGGTGTTGCAACTGACCCCTACAGAGGAGACACTGGTCGCGGCCATGCAGCCGAGTGCCATTGCGGGCGTACCATGCGGAGGATTCCAGACAGGTGGAAGCCCATCACTGCACGGTATGACATGGTGGTGTTGTTGGGGGGGGCTGTTGTTCACATGCACTCACATGTACTCTCTTTCTGGTACAGATCCTGTTCGTCTTCAGGAGACGGTGGTGGTGGTGGGTCCAGACAGTGATGCAGACCTGCTGGACGTGGAGGAGGGACCATCCACCTCTGCCATCAGCCTGCAGGCACTGCAGCAGCATGCCTGGGCCAACAACTCGGTGTCAGTAATCGGTGCAGGGGTGCACAGCCTGTGTCACAGCAGTCTGGCATGCAGGTATGCCAGCATGCTGTGCCTATATGGCAGTGGCAGCACCTGCACCACTGATGATAGCAGGCCTGCAATGGGCAGTGATAGGTGTGTGTCCCATGACGGACACATGGCAGGCCAGCACATGCCCTGGGCCTTCCTGGTTCACACCTGTGTACCAGCATGCTGCACAGTCCCAGGCTGTGCCTGTCAGCACCAGTGAGGCAGCACCGGTGGCTGTGCAGTGTCTGGCACTGTTGTCAGCATGGAGGTGGAACAGGTGGACCTGGGGGCTCAGCAGTTGGAGGGGCGGCAGCAGTCACACACCAGGTCTGGGGTACAGTGTCAAGCAGTGGCACATGTCCACGCCCTTTGATCCGCCCATACCTGGTCTGGCGAACAGCGCCCACCCTCAAGGGGTGCTGTGCACCAGGACCGTCCACACCCTGAGGTCACGATGCCATTGGGGCACAGTACCCATTGGGCCAGCACACCACCTGCTGCAGGACTCGGTACAGCTGCAGGGGCAGGTTGCAAGGTCCGTGGAGGCACTGTCTGTGTCCATGGAGGGCATAGCAGGGAGTGTGCTCGGGACCGAGCCGAGCTGGTCCTTATGGACGGATGTGACCGCTGCCATTGACAGGCTGACCCAGGCAGTGGTCTCTGTCACGGACGCGTGGCCACACTGTCAGGTGCCCTGTACCACACACCCACACAGTGCGCTCTCCACTCCCGTTCCGGCATTCGTGCGACACCAGGCCTGTCGACGCCGGGTTCTGCTGTGGGCATCCCGAGCACCCCTGGTGCAAGTTTGTTTGGCAGGATGCAGACCCCTGTGCGGGCAAGGTCGCGTTCGCGCAGTGGGACCCCTGGTGGTGCACCAGCGCCACCCGATGTGGCCCCTGCTCAGCCTGCCAGTGCTGCTGGGCCACGGTGGGGCCGCTCACGCATCCGTGGTGGCCGTGGGACAGTGCTACCTGACTGAGCTGTCTCCCAGTGCAGGCCCTGTCTGGTGCTGCCCTGTGTGCAATGTGTGCCATGGTGGGCAGTGCACTGCTGGGTGCTCTGCTCACCACGCTGACACACGGACCACCTGCACACTCTCCCAACTGCTGTCCACAGGTGTGTGTGCATGATGATGCCTGCATTGCACTGTACACCAGGTGCAAGGGTGCCCAGGTCCTGACACATGTCACGTGGACAGTCCAGGTGGTGGGGGTGGTTGGTGGTGCTGTGTTGGCAATGTCATTTCCGCAGTGTCGTGCTGCTGCCCATGTACGCTGCCTGGTGTGTGTGTGTGTCCATATGAGTGCTCACCCCTCTCTGATGGTGTGTTGGTATGCCTGGAACCTTCAACTCCCCTGACCTTCATGCACGGTGTGTTCCCCTGTGTGCCTGTGGTTTGCGCATGGAAGGTGTTGCCTGCACATGTCCCCTTGACTTACCTGTGTTGGGCGTAGTGCTCTTCTGCAATGGTGTCCCGGTGCAGCTGGGCCTGCCAGGTCAGTCGGGGGTCCCTCCGTCCTGGGGGCTGCTCATCACCAACATCACTGGCGCCACTGGCGTCCCCATCGCTGTCCCCCTCTTGGACCTGTACAGCTATCCCATGGTCTTTGGCCATGTTGTGCAGTATGCAACAGGCCAGGAATATCCCACAGGCCTTTTGGGGGCTGTACTGTAGGGCTCCGCCGGAGGTGTCCAGGCATCGGAAGCGTGCCTTGAGCATCCCAAACACCCACTCCATGATGTTACGTGTTGCGGCATGTGCCTCATTGAAGCATTGCTGCGGTGGGGTCGTGGGGCGCCGGTACGGTGTGAGCAGCCAGGGATGGAGTGGGTATCCGCAGTCACCTGTGTGAAGATAGTGGAGATCAGTGTCATGTCAGGTCCATATTGCCCATATCCTTGTGTGCCACTACCATGGCACCTGTGTCATTCCACCCTTGCCCAGAGTTTGCATTCCATACATGTGTACTCACCCACTAGATGACCCGTGGGGATGTCCCCACTCTTGAATCAATGGCACAGTGCAGACTGGTGCCATATGAAGGCATCATGTGCTCCACCAGGGTGTGTGGCACAGACATTGATAATGCCCAGTGGCATCACACACCTGGCAGTTGACACTGGAAACCCCTTCGGTTCCGATATGCCTGGCCGCGGGGCCTGGTGGCATGCGAGATGGCCACATGGGTGCAGTCTATGGCCCCTAACCGCCAGGCATACGTGCTACCCTGTGGAACTCCTGCATGTTTGTTGCGCTCTGCCACGGTGCTGGGGAAATGGATGTACTCCGCGAGCATGAGGCAGCAGTGCGCTGAGGAATTCGGTGAGGATCGTGATGTGGCCGACTGTGTAATGCTGTGGTGTCCCCTGTTGGCCTCTGGAAGGTGCCCGTGGCGAGCAGGCACATGCAGGCTGTCACCTTGGTCTCCACGGACAGGCGTGACTCAGTCATAAGGGTGCCTGCATCATCACTGCAACAGCTCGCAGAGCCGCCCAGTATTGCCCTGTTCAGGGTGGTACCGCCCAGCAACCGATGTCTGTGTACAGCTCGAAGTTGATGCGGCATGATACCGCCTGTCGGGGCATACCACCCACGGGCCCCTCGCGGCCACGTCCCCTGCAGCATGGTGTCTCACCTCCTCATTACAGCTTCCATGTGGAGAGCTGGCACTGTCCATCTCCCTGGCTTCGCCCCCGGCTGCTGTTCCTGTGTTACCCCGCTGCCCCCACTGCTGCCTCCACTGCACCAGGCACCCCCACTGGCCTCTCTGTCCTCCTGGACCCACTGTCCTCTCTGCCCTTCCAGCTCCTGTCTCTCTCTCTCTCTCTCTCTGTCTCTCCCCCAGTTTGCGGCCTGCTGGGGTTCTTGCGCAGCCCCTTGAGCCTTTTTATTTTGACTCAATTCGCTACTGCATGACTTCGGCTGAGCCACTCTGCGCATTGCGCAAGTGTTCCAATTATCGCATTGCGCACTTTATGCATGGACCCGCCCCCTTCGGTTGCGCATGCCTTCTTTTCCATTGCGCTGTTGCTCAGCATGTTTTTGGTGGCGCAACTGGCCCCTTCTGAATATCGCAGAATGGCGCATTTTTGGAGTTGCGCATGCGCAACCCTGTTGCGCATGGCGCAACCCTTTTGAATATCTGGGCCATCATGTTTATAAAGGGGAGTCATAAATATGTTGAAAATTTGGGGATAAAATTAAAAAATTACATATTAACCACACATGTGAAGGGCTGACCTTTGGCCCAGTGGGTGGCACTTTGTGATCCCATACCAGTGAGCTGAGTTTGGGGGCAAGCTCAGTGAGCCAGCTGGATGAGCCAAGGCTGGGGTGAATGGCACAGCCATGCTGCATAGCCCCCAGCCTGGAAAGAGAAGGTGCAGAGTTAGCCACACAGGTCCAAGTACAATATAGTAAACAGAAGTCATTTCTTTGCATCTGTAGCTGCCAGAGGGCCCCTGCCCTTTGGCTGACAGGTGGACTGTTAGCTCTGTGTGTCTGTATCTGTAGCCACTGTGCTTTCACAGCCTCTCAGACAGCTCCACAAATTCTTTGCATTCATAGCCACACTTCTGCAGGCGGGTGGACTCTTCCCTTGGTGCAGGGCCCAGAGGACCCTGTGCATCAGCATCTGTTCACATAGGTCTTGAAGGGAGCTGCATGATTGAGGATACTATGCCACTATCTCAAAAAGAAAGGACATTCATTGCAAAAAATTGTGTTAATGCACCAGTTGGGGTTTAACTTAGCAGCACAAAAGATATTGTGATTCTGTATCTGTGACTGTGGGGGGTCTTTGCTTCTGCAGACAGAAGTAGAAACAGAAACATAGACTGTGATGGCAGAAAAATACCATTGGTACATCTAGTCTGCATATAAATCTTAACAAACCTGGGACCTAGTGTCCAAACAGGGTTCTAACTCTCGCTATCCACCCCCTCATGCTCCTCACTCTACTGCTACCACCCTGAGCAACCACTAAGACCTTTACTGTGTCTCAGCTGTGTTTGAAACCTCTGTTTTGGCACTCATCACATCAGCAGGCAGATTGTACCTTGTCTCCGCCACCCTTTCTGTAAAATAAAACATTCTCACATCTGTTTTGAACCTCCCGCCCATCAGTTTCCACTTGTGCCTCCATGTTTTTGATCCACTGAATACTAAATAGTTCCTTGCAGTTTACCTTGTTCATTGCTTTTTAGGAACTTCAAGGTCTCAGTCATACACCTACTCTCTTATCTGGCTTCTAGAGAGTACATGATTAGTGCCTTGAGCCAATCCTCATAAGATCTGCCCTGCTGGCCCTGAATCATTTTGGTCACCATATGTTGCACTGTCTCCAGCCTATCCTTATCTTTTCTTAGGTGAGGACTCCAGAACTGGGTAGAGTACTCCAGGTGGGGCCTCACCAGCAATCTATAGGAATCGTAATACCTCCTTCCTTCTGCTGTCAGTACACCTTCCAATACACCCTAGCATCCTGTTTGCCTTACAGTAGGCCTTGTTACACTGGTTTGTTTGTTTCAGGGAGTCACTAATGATGATCTCTAGGTCTCTTTCATTAGAGGTCATGACCAGCTCTCCCCCCTCCACATACATTACTCACTCCTGGGGTTCTTGTTGCCTATGTGCATCGCCTTGCACTGTTTGGCATTGAATTTGAACTGCCAAAGCTTGAGCACCTATCTAGCCTTTGCAAGTCTCTTTGCATCTCCCTAACCTCCTCCTCATTGTCTACCCTGCCACAGAGTTTTTTTGTTGTCTTTAAGGAGACAAATCTTGTCCTGGATTCCTTCTTCCATGTCATTGCTGAACATATTGAAAAAGACTGGACCCAGAACTGATCCTTGTAACACCCTGCCTGTAGCACCCTGGTGGTGACCTCATCCTCTCTCTCTCTCCCTCTGTCTCTCTCTTCTGATTTGACACCATTAACAACAACCCTCTGGTGTTTTGCTTCTAATCAGTTTGTCACCCATCTAACTGTGTCCTTTACTGCACCCAGATCCTGTAGCTTCTTCTGAAACCTTTTATGAGGCACCAAGTTGAAAGTCCTACTGAAATCAAAACAGAGTAAACCACGAGGTCCTCTTTGACTAGTGCCTCCATTAATTTACCCACAGAGGAGGTAAGACTAACAAGTCTATAGTTACCCAGCTGCTCCTTGCCCCCCCCATGTATTGAGACAACATCCACTACCCTCCAGTCTTTGGGAACTACTGCTGTCTGAATTGAGCTATTGAATAGCCCCACCAGCGGTTCAGTTACTTTTTCTGCCAATTCCTTGAGCACCCTTGGATGCATCCCATCTGGCCCCAGGCCCTTATCTATCTTGGCAGAGGCCCTCTGTCTTCTTTTGTGAATACACAGCAGATGTTGTCATTAAGAATGGCTGCTTTATGCCCATCCTCTTCAATTGCCCTACCTCCGTTAACCTAATAATCCCTCCTCCATTCTTTCTTTTTCCCTAATATATCTAAAGAACTGTTTTCCCCTGCATTGACTCCTCCACAATATGCATCTCTGCCTGCCTTTGCTTCTCTGACCACCCTCTTGGTTTCCCTTTTTGTCATTTGGTACTCTCCCCATTCTTTCTTCCCTTCTTTTTCCTAACATCTGGTGAAGGCCTTCTTTTTGGCTGTCAGTGCTTCTCTGACTTTTCCAGAGACACATATTGGTCTCTTGTACCTATTTCTTTTGATTACTGTGCTCATTCAAGACTTTCTTGCCTCAAAAATAGCTCCCTTGATTGCCCTCCCCATCTTTCTTCCACATCCGTGATGCTGCTCACTCTGACTAACTTGTCCCAGACCAGCTCCCTCAGCCATTTGAAGCCTCCCCTTCTGAAATCTAGGACTTCGGCCCTTGAAGACAGCTTGCTTGTCCCAAGGACCAGGACGAAACATACAGAGTCATGGTTGCTGGACCCTAGTGGATCCCCATCCTTACTCCTCATACCACTTCTGAGTTGGTGAGCACCTCATCGAGAATGGCAGCTTGTCTAGTGGGTTCCTGAACCAGCTGTGCCAACAGGCAGTCCTATGTATCCAGCAGGGCCTGACTTCTGGAGTTCCTTGCCACTGAAATGATCCAATAAATACCTGGTTGGTTTAGAGTTTCCAGTACCACCACCTCCCCTTTGTAACCCCTTTTCTAGCTCTGCCCCAGTTCCTTTCCTCTTTCTCCCCCTGGCCTGGAGGTCTATAGATCACCCTATCTGTAATTTCTTTCCTGAGGATGCTGTGAGCTGAACCCACAGTGAGTCTGTTTCCCAATTACCTCCCCTAATGTTTTCATCCACCCCTGGCTCTAAGTTTTCCCTGACATATAGGGCTATATGTCTTCATTTACTGTACCTTTTCTTCTGTCCTGTTTAAACATGGTGTAGCCTGAGCCTATCAGGTCCCAATCATTATTCTCTGTGGCCTGAGTTTCTGTGATGGCTACTAGGTCCATCTCACTGTCTGCCATCATTGATTGGAGCTCATTTTATTTTTCAGACTCTTGGCATTAAGACAGATCCCTTTCCATCTTTCTCCTGGTATCCTCTTTTTATTTTATTTTCCAGACTCTTGGCATTAAGACAGACTCCGTTATATCTTTTTCCTGGTCCCCTCTTGCCTCATCCTATTCTATCTCACATATTCTTCCCCAATCTCATCAATGTTTTATTCTTCATGCTGAATGCAGGCTTTGTCAGCCCTCCCCCACTGGCCTCTTCCCCTAACCTAATTTGAACTTCAACCTTACTGTTATCCACCTTGATGCTACTAGTCCCCTGTTCAGAGGGAGACTTAGCTAGGTTCCCTACTCACTTTCTTTTCTCAGTGGTTTCTCTAGCCTCCATCTCTCCTGCAGTCAGTTTCACTGTCCAATGGAGACATCAAACTTCTGCCCCAAGGCACTGGTTAGGTGTAGGTCATCACCCTTGAAGAGCCTCCTATTCCAAAAGCCCCCCACCCCACGATGCCAAAAATGGTACCCCTACAATGTGGACTCCATCCCTTCATCCCCCCATTAAACACCTCAGTCTCTTTTTTCCTTACTTTGTTTTTCCCATTCCCCCTATTTCACAAAGGGAGGACCTCAGAAAAGACCAGGGAAGCTGAGTGCATGTTCAGTCTGTCCCTCAGTCTCTTAAAGTTCAATGGGCATATGCAGCCTAAGTGAGTAGTTATGTTTGTGTGACATTGTGCTAGTCTGGAGATTAGTTGAATGAGTGAGTTGTTTGACTGCTATATGTGGATACTTTGGTCACTTGCACTCTCTGTACTCTAAGGGACTACCACCGTGTTCGGGTAGGTATCCTGTGAAAAGGGTGACTGAAACTGAGTGACTGAGATATGAGCGACTCAATTTCAGCGCCCGTTATGTGAGCTACCCTGAAAGGGTAGCGAGGGAGGAACAGCAGGCGAACGGAAGAACATCAGGGAAAATGGAAGAGGAGGGATGATAGGGAAGGTATGTGGGAGATAGTGCAGTGTGAGGCTGCCTAACTGGCCATGTGGTGTGGTGGTGAGTGTGGCTTGCTACAGTGGGGAGGGTGCAAGGTTCAGGGCTGGGGATGGGTACAGTTTTTTTTGGTTTATGTGCAGGAGTACATTTTGTTTTTTACAAGTTTCTCCCCCTCCACAACATGCACCCCCCTGGAGTTGAGAATCCATATTAAGGGGGGGTGTGGGGGACGCAGCCCCTCTTCATTAATACATTTGTTTTCACCAGTGTTGCCTTCCTGGGACTGTACATCACCGTTTTGGTTTTTCGGTGATGTACTCTCGCTGTAACAATGATCTCTATTTGGTGATCGCCGTTATGACATGGAACCATTGGTGTGTCATGAATCAAAAGAAACCCTCTTGAGGACATTTCCATTGCTAGAGTTGCTGTGGGAACATAATTCATTTAGACTAATGCTACTTTAGAAAGGAGCCCTAAGGAGCAAGAAGCACCCCGCCGGAGGTGGAGGGGAGGATGACAGGAGCAAAGAAACAGTGCTTCTGAATGAGGCTGGAGGAAGCTGGCTTAAATAGCTCATGGAAGTGGGTGTGGCTGGTTGCTCCTGCCCACTGAACTGCAGGCATGGCCATTTAATACAGTGGGCATACACAACCTATGTGAGTGGTTATGCTTGTGCAACACTGCGATAATCTGAAGGTTGGTTGAATGAGTGAGTTATTTGACTTTAAAAAATGGGCAAGAGAATCCTAGCCTTCCAATTGGCTAGGACACCGATCATAGTGGCCGGGCATTTTTCAATAGAGTCCACTGGTAAGTGCCAATTCGGAGTGCCCCATTACTCAACGTATCCTAGGGCACCCCAAATTGTCAGTCTTGCCAACCGCCATTCTTTTTCTGTCTCACTTAGCGCGACTCACTTCAACATACATAACAAAATGACCCATAGTGCCACAGTACACAGGAACACCAAACAAAACTTATAAAATCATTCCCAGAAAAGAAAGCTTTTTTTTTTTTTTAACCATTCTTAACTAATCGGTACCATACTTTTGTCTGTTTCTCATGGCCCTTGCCTCACGCTATTCTAGCCTTTCTCTCACCCCATTCCATGCTCGCAAGCAAAACTAAAGGGGGAAAAAACATTCTGGCAACACTTTGTTTTTTAATATTAAAACATTTAAAGGTACCTCTTCTCTCTCTCCTTGCCTCGGCACTCCCTTGCTGTGCTATCTGCATGGCACAGAACCTGACAGGGACAGATGGACAGATGGACCCATAGTAGTAAAAAGAAAAAAGGAAAACTGATAATACCCTGTGTGTCCTACTGTGTTGTGAATGAGAGGGCACTCAATGTTTTCTTTTTGAAACCAGGCAAGTGTATCACTGGATCTCTGGCTCTGTGTGTGCGTCTGTGTGGAGGAAGGTAACCATGACAATTAGCTCCAGTCCTAGTATGGAGGCTCATCTAGGACAAAAATCTGTAGCTAAGAAAAACACACACATCATTGTGACACAGGCAAAGGTACTATTTTATTATAAAACTTATTTTAAACTCATTTTTTATTAACATTTTTTATTAAACTAATTTTTTGTACAGTGTCCATTTTCTAAGTGCAATAATACTCTCCAGAGTGGGTGGTATTGGAAAATACTGGACCTTCCAGGGGCTATAAGGCCCTCCACTTGTGGCGTTGGGCCTCATTACACCCCTGGCTGGTCCGGTATTTCCCAATACCACCCACACTGTCAGGTATTATTGCTTATGTTATACATGGACACTTTGGCCATTCACACTCTCAATCCTGTAAGGGACTTCTGCTTTATCAGGATACCATGAAGACAGAGAAATCCTTTTGAGTAGGGTTCCACCCCTAAAGGTGTTGCAGGAAAATAATTCCATTAGGATAAAGGTACTTAAGGAAGGAGACCAAAAGAACTGCAAAGTAGGTTGTGAACACAGACACTGATTAGAGTAATGATAGACAGCTGAAGTTGGTAACGACTGAAAACAGACAGAGGTATGACTTTCAGAAGAAGGGAGGGAATGGCTTGTGGGATGATAAAAGCGAGACACAATCCAATGCCAACTCACAGTGGAAATCCTACTACTAGTGTAAACTCTATAATTAAATATAAATACTGCATTATGGTCTTTGGCACTCAGGAAAGCAAAAAAAAATAAATAAAACTGTGGAGGTAATCTCTTGAAATCCATGGCCTTGGCTGCCATCTCTGTTGGAATGGGTAATTATAATTATGACAGCTCAGTTGTGCTACTTTGGAATTCTATTCAGTGGAAGTTGACGGCAGAAGTTTTGGAGGGGAATCTCCTGCTCTGTCCCTCTGGTGCAACAACACTGTGTGGTGCCACAAGTCAATCTCTGCAGCTAAAGGAAGTTCTCCACAAAGCAGGCCCACCCCTCAAAGTGTGGAGTGAGGAGAATAGTGACTGCTAATAGGCTAACACCCAGTCTCAAGCTCGTCAGCAGTTCTAACCTTGACTGCAAACTAAAGGAAGGAAATATGGAATAAGATTAGATGGACCTTAGGCAGATGCAGGGAGAATAGTTTTCAAACATGCTGCTGATGTGGTCTGTACAGCCAAAGGAACCCAGGTGGGCTTAATGGTCTACCCTCTGGCAGCTGAAATCTGAAATGCTACTCCATGGGGTACTGATGACTGAAGGTCTGCACAACTAAAGCTTCCCCTTTTCTGTAGGACCTTACCACCTGGTTTGACTGCCAGGAGGTGCCACAGCAGACAAGTGGCCTACAGAGAAGGACCCGGCCTCAGACAAGGGATTCACCCTCAAGATATAGACTTCAAGGGGAGTGTAATAATGTACTATATTATTTTTATTGTGCAGCTCTGTGGCGCAGCGGATCTGTTAGTGAAGTAAGAAGCAAAAGACCTGGGTTTGGATCCTACCACATGCCAATTGATTTTTTACTCATGTAAACTGGATGGACCATTGGTCTTTTCTGCCATCACTGGCTATGTTTCTGTGTTTCTATTTATTTATTTATTTGAAGTATCGGATTTATAACCTTTGAGCCATCAGCTCGTTTACAAAGGTACCTCGTCACATGGAGGACAGTAAAAAACAGAGAGGGTACAAATTACAAAGGAATTCTATGTCTAGTATTGTAGTATAGTTAGTAATGTTGTGATTTGAGCACTGTGGATTTCTATCTGCAGTCAAAAGTAAGTGAGTATGTCTTGCAGGGTGCTTGCTTCAGATACAAATCCACAAAGGTAGTACATCAGTGCTACTGCATCTGTGTCATCTGGAAACAGTTGTATATTGTTTTGCCTTATCTGCTGATGGCTGTCTGTGGGTGCTTGTGTGGTCTTGTCCTTTTGCTGTTTGGGGGGGGGGGCAGTTAGGGTTAGAAACCCTAACACCACATTTCACTACTTTTGAGGTGTTAAAGTTGATAGGAAAGAGTTTTGTATACCTCTTAATGCCCTCCTGTTGTCTGTTAAGTGTCTATCTAATAATCTGATATGTTTTCAACCTTTTTTGTTAAATTAGTAATCTAATTTTTCTTGCTTTAAGCTGCCCTGAATCCCTCTCTCATCAGGTTTTATTGATCTCTCTTTTCATACTGCCTGAACATTCTATGACATCAATAACACTATTATAAGGTATCCCATGACTTTGGCACCCGTAATTGGGAGCCTACCAAAAGGGCGACTCAATCACGATGCCTGTCATTGGGGCGACTGGAGAAGGTGGGTGACTGGATGGGGGATTGCATGAAATAGCCACATTCTGTTGTTATATGCCTATGCATGCGGGGGGAGTGAGCACACCTAGCGTGGGGTGGGAGGGGATGGAGGGGTTGTAGGGGTGGTGCTGTGGTGAGCTGCCAGGCTGCTGTCATAGCATGGTGAGTGGGTTCAGAGCTGCAGCGGGAATGGTGCTTGGTCCGGGCACAGGTCCTTTCTGTTGCGCCCGGCCCTAGATTTTTTTTTTATGCCGCATTTGCACACCCCTGACATGCACCTCCCTGGAGTTGAAAAATTCTTAAGTGATGGGGTGCAGCCCCCCACATAAAACAAAAAAATCCCAACTCCCCTGTGCCATTTTGCTGTGCACTGGGGAGTACATCACCAAAATATTTTTTCAGCTATGTGCCATTGCCCTAACAGTGATTGCCCATAGGCAATCCCCATTATTACATAGATCCCTATTGTAATGTATGGGAGAGGGTTGTTAGATGGAATTCAATGAATTCCCATTCTTGTTATGGTATTGTTGTGACATCAAGAGGTTCTTATACCCTCTTGAGTATGTTACAATGATACCATAACAACGTGAATGGCTCTATGCATGCGCATCTAGTGAACTACCAGCTTATGACGAATGTCTGTTGCGATGAGAGCTAGCACTGAAGGAGAGTGGCATGATGGAAGAAAAGTAAAGTAAGGAAAAATTTCACTTAACTGGTGCCCATACACTATAAAAGACAATGGATGGGCAGCAGTTAACAACAACATGGAGTTCCCATCTCGAGGTCGTCATGCCAACTGTAATCCTCTCGAGCTTCACTCTCTAGGTTTACTATGTTGTCATGACAACCTCTTGATGAGAATACAGCATTGTTTTTAACTGGTTTCCATCCATTATCCTCTATCCAGGTCATTCAGATCAACAGCATGTAATGGTGTTATTGTTGTCATAGAATGTCTTAGAAATATGAAAAAAGAGCAGTAGCTGGTGAGGGGAGTGGCACTCTATGTAGCTATGAGGGCACACCAAATCTTGCTTATCTAGCTACTGTATCACAGTTGGGTCAACACTTATGAGAATACATAACTGGCATGGAAAGGAAGATGAAAAGGCAATTAACTATGTAAAAATCATTTCCTATCTCCTGTAAGTTGAAACTTAACTCGTGCATTAATACAGTTTTTGCAATTAATTATATATAATATAATAGCTGTACTAGTCATTAAAACATGCTGCTTCATATAAAATATCAAGGGGTAGTATTCAGAAACAGTTTCTATTTATGTCTCTATAGTCCCCTTTTAAATCTGACACTATTTGCAAGCACCAAGATTAATGGACATGGTATGAATGACAGGTTACAGCATTAGTGCAGCTAAATTGCCTTGAATAGCTAGTGCAGCATAACAGCTACGGTGAGATAGCTAGTGCAGCAAAACAACATTGTTGAAGGGATGGATTTCCATCCTCAACAATGTTCCACCATACACTATAAGACACTCCAGGGTGTTGTTAGATGTACTGTAAATGCAATTTATTGGGCTGAAGTCACTCAGTCAGTGGCCTCCTGTCTTACTATACCCCTGGGCATGCATTCATGGCACTACTACCAAAACCCTGTCCTGCCTTATTGCTTACTTAAGTTACTCATCAGGGATAAATAGCAGCTGGGGAGGGGAGGTTTACAAAAATATAATTAGACTTTTCAACAAAAGTACTATTTGATTACCTTTATTCTGTTCCAAAAAGAAATACGTTTGCAACACTGAATGAAAAAGGCACAGACAGTTGAGGAAGGATGTTCTGATTCAAAACAGATTGATTTCATGTTAAACAGATTAAAATTACATTTCAAACATCAGATAGAAGTCGGTTTACAAAAATGCACTCTGCCTGATCCTAGACAATCATTTGAGACTTTTGTTTGCTGACATAGCTATAAAAACTCAGTGAATGTGAGGAGAACTTTATCTTGTATGGCATCAGTATATCAGAATAATGCATCAATATTAAAGAGATAAAAATAAAAATCCATACCATTATTTAGTTACTATATGGAAGTCCTCATCTAGGTTTTCTTTAAGAAAGTACAGTAATCGACAGACCATAAATTACAATGGTTTACAATATATTGTCTTTTTTGTTTGTTTTACTCAGTACTTTTCCCATCTGCCCAAAGAATAAGGAGAGCATCAGCACTTTTAGTTAACCCTGTCTTCCAGAGGTCCATTGAAGAGGTGGATTTGCTATATGAGGTAAGCTTATGAAAGGTATCTGTGTCAGTTCCTGACCCCTTGTTGCACATTTATACCAGTAAGTACTCAAAAACACCACAGCTTTGGTTGACAGAAGTGAAATTAAAGCAGCAGTGCAACAAAAAATGTTTTTCCTCTCAAAACTAAATTCATTTACAATTAAAAAATATTACCATACTTGTCAGATCTACTTTTCTAGATACCTCCTGTGTTGCACACCATGAGTTTTTAATTTTCTGAATCCTACCCCTTGCCAGGTCTACAATGCTTTTTCTGAGCTAAATATAGCTGCCATCTTTATTGCTTTAGAGAAGCTCAATTAAAACATATATAAAACACTCATATTTTGAAGGAACTGGAAAATGTTACCACCAACTTAACAAAAAAAAAACAAAAACAAAACAAAACTGGAAGATGCCTGGAAACTTTATCATGAAAAAAAGGAGGGTCAAATGTTTTGCTCTGTTTTGTTGCAATGCTGATTTAAACTTTATCTTCAAAAGTGCACTACCTAAAATACAAACCTTATTGTTGCCTTTTTTTCCACAGGCTGTGGGATCTTTGAAAATTTAAACCCTGATCCAACAGCTTTACCTGCAAATCAGACACAAGAATTAACAACATAACAAGTGTAGTGGGGTATGAAAACAGCATAGTTTGTAACATTCACATCAGCAACATAATACGGGCAGTGAGGTATAGAAAATAACAGTGTAGTTTGTAATATTCACATTAGCAAAATGACAAGTGCTTTCAGGTATGAAAAATAACAGAATAGTTTGTAACATTCACATTAGCAACATAAAAAGTGCAGTGAGGTGTGAAAAACAACAGAGTAGGTTGCAACATTCACATTAGCAAAATAACAAGTACAGTGGGGTATGAAAAATAACAGCATAGTTTGTAACATTCACATTAGCAAAATGACAAGTGCTTTAGGGTATGAAAAATAACAGCATAGGGCCCTATTCACAAGTGTGGGATGTACATGCAATTCACATGTACAGATCCCATGCAGCTCCACACCCCAGGACAGACATGCACCATCTGGTATTCACCATTGCCAGTCACCTGTCTGTGCCCCAACATAGCCTTGTTATAACCCTGCCTCGTGAAGAAGGGCAGAGCAAATGTTCAAATCCTGCCTGAAAGGTGATTTCACACAGGTACTGCTAAATTAACTTTTGGGACACAAATACACATGTTGGGCAGGAGTTGAAAAATGACAACTGTCACATTTATGAGGTTTTGTGAAGAAATGGCTATGTAAAAAAATTTGGGTTAAAAATATTGAATATTACCAAACTCACGAGCTGGTGTTTGCAAAATTCAACAAAGCCTAACTTTAAAAAAAATATATATTTTTACACCAAATTGAGAACATATCCTCATGAACAAAGGCAGGGAAAATTTTCAACTCCTGGCCAAAAGGTGATTTTGCGCTGGGACCACAAAATCACCTTTTGGGATATAAAAAAACATTTTGGCAGGATTTAAAAAAATGACAGCTGTCACATTCCTAAGGTGCTGTAAAGATATGGCTATGTTGTGAATTTGGGGGGAAAATATTGAAAATTACCAAAGTTACGAGCCTGTGTTCATAAAATTCAACATAGGCTCATAACTTTGTTGTTTTTTAATATTTTCACACCAAATTTTCAACATATCCTTCTTCTGACCCCATCTCACGAACAAGGACAGAGAAAATATTCAACTCCTGCCCAAAAGGTGATTTTATGAAGGGACCTCAAAAATCACCTTTTGGGATGTAAAAAAAAAAACCAAAAAAAAATGTTGACCAGGATTTGAAAAACGACAGCTGTCACACTCATGAGGTGCTGTAAAGATACGGCTATGTTGTGCATTTTGGGGACAAATATTGAAAAGTACCAACATTACAAGCCTGCATTTGCAAAATTCAATGTAGACACATCACTTTGTTGTTTTTTAATATTTTTACACCAAATTTTCAACATAGCCTTCTTACAACCCCACCTCATGAATAAGGGCAGAGAAAATGTTCAACTCCTGCCAAAAGGTGATTTCATGCAGGGACCACAGAATCACCTTTCAGGACAGATCTGCCTAATGACAGTTCAATTGTTCATGAGGTAGGGACCCAAAGAAGGCATGTTGAAAATTTTGGCCAGAAATATGCAAAAATGCCCAAGTTTTGCCACCAAGTTCAAAACCCTATTGAAATACACTGAAGCACATACCTATTTCTTCAGTTCATGGTCCAGCATTGGAAAGTGAAGCTGTGTCTGTGGTCTAGAGAGGATTATGGGGTTGTACTCCTGATCAGTAAGGGTTTTGGGGTGGTGTAGGGGTGGTTGGTGCTGAGTGGGAGGGTTGGGTGAGGGCAATTATAGCTGCAAAGACATTGATGGACTGTTTTCTTTTTACAGGGTTTTACATTAAAAAACAATGCAAGGAGGAGTCCTCAACCGGCACTGGGGGATTGGGCACCCCCAGTGTTACTGCTATGTTTCTTGGGGTGGGGATGGGGTGGTGAGTGCTGAAAGGAAGGGTCAGGGACATCAATATATATTAAAAAAAGAAGACAAAGAAATAACTGCATGTGCAGTAGTGCAATGATACTATTAACAACAACAACAACAAAACATGAGGATTCTTCATTGGGACACTGGGGTTTGGACACCCCAGTGTCACTATTATGTTTCTGTGTGTGTTTGGGGTGGAGTGGGTGCAGAAAGGAGGGTAGGGTGGGTGGGATATCATTATATCTCAAAAAAGAAGAAGAAATAACTGCGCATGCACAGTAGTGGGGGAGGGTCGCTGTAACAACAACAAAAAAAACCCTGAGATTCCTCATCAAGACACTGAGGATTAGGCACCCCCATGCCACTGTTATGTTTCTGGTGCTGAGGTGGAGTGGTGGGTACTGAGAGGGAGGGTCGGGTGGGAGATAGTGCAGTACTACTTATTTGCCGACAGTGAGCAAAGTGCTTCACGGTCGTGGGGGCGACTGTGTTGACACTCCAACATGTTGTTTAATCACAAAGAATGCGAGGAATGTGGAGTCCTTTTTTGAAAGTAATGGGGGGGTTTGGGGGGTGAAGCCTCCCAAAGAAAACACTTAGTTTTCTTTGAAACCGGCAGCTGACTGCAAAATGTGGTCAACCTGGCGGTTTCGCTGTCTGGTCATTCAACAAACTTTTTGTCAATGACCAGTCGTGGATCCATAATAGGGTATAGACTTTCAGATGACTATGCAGCTATTTATATTGTTTGAAGTTATAGAGCACTGAAGTAAAGTGCATGTGTTCTCGTGGAGCTTCAGTGTGATAGGCAGATAAGCTTTAGAGCTGAAAGAAGAGAAAGATGAGAGCATGTTCATGTAAGTCAGGTGAGGCAGGAACATGTTTCAGAGGCAGATAAGTAGCTATTCAGAGCTTGTTTGAAATGTGAGAAGGTAGTGCAGGAGAGGATAGGTGGGGGGGGGGGTAGAATATCCTGTATTTTGGTTCAGGAATGAAAGAAAATGAAAAGAAAATGTGTGTCTTGTTATTTTTGCCAGATGAACTTTATTGCTGAAAAACTATATGGTTACTAACAAATACTGCTGCTTTAAGTAGGACTCATGTTATAAGCTCAATAACACACTTCAGGGATATGTATTTATTGTCAATAACTGCACTTTCCTTTTGCATATTTAATGACACTTGACTTGGCACAAGTGCCTTGTGCCTAACAACATGCTATAAGTGTGCGATTAATTACTGACCACTAATTACACACCCTAACATATCTTACTGCATGCATGATCCACTGACTACTATATAAAATGCTAGGGAATCCTATTGTCAGTCACTGCCTATCAGCTTATGTTGTCAGTGTCATCACTGTTTGCTGCCTGTGGAAATGCAAACCTCATCAAGCAATGCTGAACCCCAGTGGTCACAAATGTGTATAAAACAGTTCAGTAAAGAAGCTGCCTTGGAAATACCATTCATAATGACATAGCAGCCCTCTCAATCCTGGTTGCAACCTCCTGCATCTCCACAGGGTTACTGATTTTTAAAAACAGGTGGTTATAGAAGGCACAGTGCTTCAGTTAGGTACAGCAGCCAACAGGAAAGTGCAGATTGCCAGATGGACCTTGAGAAATGAGATATGGAGGCTTGCTGGAACTAGGGAGTGAGATTTCCCCTGGATGCCAGGGACTGTGCTATGTCAGAGGTGCAGGTGGAGAGGAGTGCACCTGACCCCTGGGACACTGGCCATTGTGCAAAAGAGGGAAGGAACCACTGGCCCACTTCAGACCACAACTTAAAGAGGACTAAGTAGTGGGACTCCTCTGAGTGGGATGCCTATCTGCAAATCAGAGTGACTGATCTGAAGCACGACATTGCACCATGCACCTACTGCATTGCCATGTTGCAACCCAGTTGCAGACACAATGCAGCATACTGGCAAATGCAAACCAAATTTTACTATTTTACAACTAGAATTAACAATTTCAATTGTGCCACTGTCATGGAGGGGGATACCCCCTGCAACAAGCAGCCAGGTGTGTGTTGGGCTAGTAGGTTGAGAAGCAATGAGGCATGCAGTTTGCACCAAGCTTGCACTGCAACCCAGGGGCTAGAGGGATTAATGGACAACCAACATTGCTTTTGAGGCAGCCCACAAAGCTTTCCCCTCTCATTCTGCTGATTGACCACTGTCTGGTGAGATGGCCATTGCTTCTAAGACAGGAGTTGGCCCCTATCAGGCAGGCTCTGCCTCCAAGGCAGGCATCCTCTCACTCAGACAGGCTCTGCCACAGAGGCAGGAGTTGTCCCACACAGAGACAGCATCTGCAAGGCAGGCATTGCACCTACTAAGTCAATCCTTGCCTCCAGTCAAACAGGCTTTGCCCCCAAGGCAGGTATTGCCCCTTGACAGAAGCAGCCCCTACCTGTCAGGCAGATAATGTCCCTACTAGGGCAGTCACTGCCTTCAAGAATGGCATTGCCTCACTCAGACAGGTTCTGCCTTCAAGGCAGGTGTTGCCTCTAGACAAAGACAGCTCCCATCTCTGAGGTAAGCATTGTCCTTTGCATCTGCTCAAACAGGCCCTGCCTGCAAGACAGGCATTGCACTACTTTGACAAGTTCTACCTCCAAGGCAGTCAGTGCCCTGACAGACCCTACCTGAGTGGAGGGAATGCCTACCTCAGAAGCAGGGCCTATCTGAGAAGGCACAAGGGTCTGTCTCAGTCTATGGACAACACCTGCCTCGGAAACAGGGGCGTCACAGTCTAGTGCAACTCCTGCTCTGGAGGCATAGTCTGTCTCTGTGTAAGGGCAATGCCTGCCTTGGATGAAGGGAATGCTTGAGTAGGGGAAATGTCTGTCTCAGAGGCAGGGTTGGTCTCTATCTAGGATCAGCACCTGCCTTGGAGGCAGTGCTGTCTGAGTGGGGGTATACATGCCTCAGAGGCAGGGTCAGTTTCTGTCTAAGGACAATACCCTCCTCAGAGGCAGAGCTTGCCCAAGTGGGGTGATACTTCCCATGGAGGAAGGAACTGTTCCAGTAGGGGCAATGTCTGCCTCAAAGATAAGGGCTGTCTCTGTGGAGGAGCAACACCTGTTGGAGAGGAAGAACCTGAGTAGGGGAATGCCTGCCTTGGAGGCAGATCTGGCCGGTTGGAGGCAACACCTGTCTCAGAGACAGGGCTGTCTTGCTAAGCAACAGCCAATAAGCAGAATGAGAGTAAGGAACTTTGCAGGCTGCTTCAGAGGCTAACCATTCCTTCTGCAACTCATAGTAACTGGGAATGGGGCTTCATACATCTCAGGACTAAAAGGTAAGCTAGGCCCCTCTTCAGTAACAGTCATTTGGGCTGTAGGTTGATATCAGCAGAACAGATGTGTTGCCTTTTATTTACAACTTATCACAATTCACATATTTTAGTATTTTAACCATGTTCACCTCAATTCATTTTCATCTGCCTTCCAAGTAACTTATTGAGCCCTGCATGACAGGAGTTCTTTTGAAGTGCTCCCATGACAGTGATTGAGCAAGCAATTCTTGAAGCCTGTTCACACTGCTCTGTGAGTTATACAGCAGTAAGAAATGGAACAAACATTAAGCAGTGAACATTCCGCTGCTGCTTTAATAAATGTGCCCATTGTTTGGTAGTTCAGAATAGAATTTCATTGTGGCAACTAATGGATTTTTGAGCATATTCAAATTGTGGTCAAAATGCTTTCCATACCAGAAAAGCATGTGATCACATAATATTAATACTCAGATTTATCCACTTTGTTGTGTATCCAGCAGGAACTGAGAAGATTAGTTTTTATAAAAGCTTGGAATATTGTGGGGGATTCTTGACATTTGCAGGCATTGATTTTTGTTCTTTCCTTAAGAAAATAGCAATTGCTCTGTTCTAAACTTTCATTTCAATGTTACTGCCAATGGCACTTCAAGCAACATATTGCTTTCAGAACTGGCTTTTTCAAAGTTGGAAAATGAACAGGCATCCTGGAAAAAGAATTTAAATGTACTGGCTACACCTCATTTTCATAAATCATTTATACACCAGTGCTATACACTGATCAAGTCAACATTTGTAGACAAATTGTGGAATGCATAATGTATTACAATTATTATTGAATCCAGACAATAACAGACACAACAAGCATTTATCAATGCTGAAAGTTAAATCATGTGCACTGGTGCCATTTGGAGAGATTACGAGCGCGTGTTGGCAGTTTTCAACATGGGTTCATAACTTCATGATTTTTTAATATTACACCACATTTTCAACATAGCTGTTCATTACGCCACCCTCATGAAGAAAGAAAAGAGTACAATTTCAGCTCCTGTCTGAAAGGTACTTTCACAGAGTGGCTGCAAAATCACCTTTCAGGATGCAAAAGAAACATTTTGCCCAGGATCTGGAAAATGGCAGCTGTCACATTCATGAGGTGTAGTGAAGAGATGGCTATGATGAAAATTTGGGGGTCAAAATATTGAAAAGTACCAAAGGTACGAGCCTGCGTTTGTTAATTTAAGTGCATGCTCATAATTTTGTTGTTTGTTAATATTTTTACACCAAATTTTCTATGTAGCATTCTTATGACCCCACCTCATGAAAAGTGCCAGTGTCATTTCATTCACTCATCTCGAAAGGTGATTTTGCAGAGTCACCACTCCATTCTGTTCCACAGGTGTGAAAACATATTTCAGGCAGGATATGAAAAATGGCAGCTATACAGTTCATAAGGAGGTGTGAAATAATTGTAATGTTGAAAATCTGGAGTGAAAATATTTAAAAATGGCGAAGTTAGGTGCGTGCATAGAAACTGTGCAATGCACGCTCAAAACCCAGTCATTTTTTGGAATTTTTTCACCAGATTTGCAACATGGGCTTTTTGGGACACCATCTCATGACCAGTGGCACTGTCATTTCATTAGTTGGTCCCAAAAGATGATTCCACACAGTGACCATAAAATCACCTTTCGGGACCAAGTAATGAAATAACATGACAGTATTCAGGAGGTGGGGTCCCAAGAACCCCATGTTGAAATTTTGGAGCCAAAGTTCCTAAAAATGGCTGAGATATCAACCTAAGTTGAAAAAAACCCCATTGATTCCCATTATATGGCTTACCTTGAAATCTTCACTTTGCCAGTTGGCTTTGAAGTGTGCAGTCATGTCCTGGTCCACAGAAGATCATTGCTCCTGACCTCCAGAGGTAAGTATGGGTAATGGGGGGTGGGGAGCTGGGTGCACAGTGGGAGGGTCAGGATGGGGAGGGGGATGGGGAGATAACGATGGACCTTTTTATTTTCAGGTTCAAAGAAATAAAGACATTGGGGATGGTTTTCTTTTTGTTATAGGAAAGGATGTGAACATTTCTAGACACTGAGAGTGTGCTCCCCAGTGTCCGGGGAATGGGAACAGAGGGTGCAAGGAGGACAGCAGCAGTAGGAGGGAGAAGAAGGGATTTGCATTGTGTGTGGGGGGGCCTTGAACAGAACCAGGGTGTGGGGAGTACAGTAGCAGTGGGAGGGACTGATTTGCTGGCAGTGGGGCCTTGAACAGAATGAGGTTGTGAGGAGGATAGCAGCAGTGGGAGGAACAGGGAGGGAGTGATTTGCTGGTGGTGGGGGCTTGAACGGGAATGGAGGAGGACAAAAGCAGTGGGCGAGCTTAGCACATTCACACTGTAAGCACTATGGCAGTGTGAATGTGCAACCAAGAAGTCAATGTAATGCAGGTCTTTACACATTAAAGGACCGAGCTGCACAACTATTTGGTTTAGCTCTGTTCTTTGAAAAGTTTGCCAACTTCGCCCCAAAAACAGAAAGTGAGTCATTGCCAGCCTGCCTACTGATTCGCCTGCCGCTGACCTGCCCCTTGGAAATGAGCCCTCCAGTGGACACCCCCCCAACAACTCTGTATAGCAACTCTCATTTTAACGACTTTGTCTGTGCTTGCACGCACGACAAACTCAAAAAAGCACTTCCAATTCATACCACAGAAAGTCAGTGTGACTGCATTCTCTAAAATGTTCAAATTGTAGACTTCTCACTTTCACTGTTTGAATGTCAGATGTATGTTTGCACATTGACATTTTTCTGTGATATTTCAGAAAAAGCAATGTAGCATTTTGTTTCAAAATGTGTTCAACATTAAAAAAGTACCCCCCAAGCTCTTTTGCATGTATAACTCAAAAACAGTAAATCCTACACATGTGTGGGTACTGTACCACAGCATACATTACTTCAGATTATTTACCAATAATGAACTTCAGTTGTTTCTGCCAGATATTGGATAGATGAATTATCTGTCATAAATGTTTGATAGCACACCTGCCTTTAGGCCAGGAGGCATCTGCATTATATTCCCATGCCAGGACCCGGGTTCAAACCAGAAACACTGGAACTGCAGTGCAGTACTAAGCAGGATGTGCCGTCAGGGTATCCTGTCCTTCAAATGAGATGATAAAGAGCAGCTGATGCCTTTGAAAAACTTTGGAAAACATAATAGCTGGACATAATGCGGCTTATATTTCACATATCATCTATAGATTTCTTCTCTTCATTATTTATTACTGAAGAAATTCCCACAAAAACAAGATCTTTATCCCTTAGAGCTCATCTGCCTCTATAACCTACTCCCTACTTGACATCATAATGCTCTGTTGTGACATCACAGTCTGTTGCTATGGGAATAAATGTGATGTTACAATCACAGTATTATGACATCAGGTTGGGAAGAAACAACAGGAGCTGATGAACCCTCAGAAAACAACTCTTCTGTTTTCATGCATCTGACCTCAGTAATAAATAATGGAGGGAAGAAATACAGAGCTAATGAGAACTATAAGCTGCTTTGTGTCCAAATAGTATGTTCTTCAAAGTTCTTCTTGAGGTGTCAGTGGCTCTTTAAACTGAGATCTATAACTGTGCAGAGTTTTTAAATTCTACTTCTAATGACATTGCATGGTCTTTTGAGAATTCCACCAAATTCCTGCAGAATTCAGTTGGAAGCGGAATTTCACATTCCCAAAAATGTTTGCATTTTTTTACTTAAACCACAAATTCGTTTTCCATGTTACACAAACAGCAGATTACTTTTGTACAGTTTACAGTTACTTTTCAATGTAAACCGCAGAAAACTAGTTCATGGTGTACAATGACTCCTCAATATAAACTGTGGAAAGTGAATACATGTTTTACATAAACAACAGAAAACTAATCTATGATTTAAATAAACACACACACACAGACATGCAGAATTCAACAGAATTTATCAAAAAGTTCCGAAAAGTGTTTTGGAAGCAGAATTGCCATTCTGCCCAAATTCTACACAGCTCTGCTGAGGTCCTTCTGCCCAACTCTGGTGCTGTCCTGGTGGGTGTTCAAGTGGAAGTCATACTAAGGTTCATACTAAGGTCTATGAAGCAGAAGGAGGCAAAGAAGCCCATCTTGACTGCCCCTCCCCTCATAACTCTATGGTAGTATTTTAACTTATTACTCTGGGCCATAAAGCTATCAATTCTAGGTTTAAACATTTGCTTATAGCTACTTATTACTATACACAGTAGCTGAGTAATCTATTTCAGATACCCACCGCACACAGAGTATATTAATACTTTTTTCTCATTTCTAATGCACTCTTTAGTTGTCAGTTAGTGCTACATATCATCTGAGTGTCTTGTTTAAATTAAAAATTTAGTTTAGTCATTATAGTTCACTTGTTTAGGATATCATATAGCTGTAGAAGATGCCCCTTATTTTTTCTCTGCTCCAGACTAAATATCCCCATTGAGCGCAACCTTTTATTGTACTGTATGTTTCTTCTCGCAAAACCTATATATGCTTAATTGCCTTTCTCTGCACTTTCTCTACTCTGTCATTGTCCCCTTTATGATGTGGTGCCCATAACTGTGACCCAAAGTCCAGGTAGGGTGTAACATAGGTCCTATAAAGCATACTTACCACTTTATCATTTCTGTTTGTAAATTTTTCAAATGTCACTCAGTAACTAGCTAGCTTTCTGAGTAACCAACCCCACTGACTGGAATGCTTTAGGTCACTGGTTACTATTATCCCCAGCTATCTTCTTCCTTATGTCTTATTTCAGAACTATTGAGGTTATATGTGTATCTCGTGTACCATATACAATATTGTGCATTTGGCTGTACTGAATCACAATCTCCAGATACTTTGACTACCTTTAGGTGAATCCACAGGTCCATCCAATTTGGTGCCATCTGCATATTTTTCTAGCCAATCTTTCATACCAGTGCTTTAATTGGTGATGTATATTTGAAAAAAGATTGGCTGGGGAGTCCTGCAGGCACCCTACTCATAACCTTTCCCCTCTGATAATTTAAAGCCCTTGATCTTGACCTTGTCCTTGAACCATGAAACAATCCATTTAATTATGTAGTTTTTAAATTGCATTACTTTAATTTTTTTTTTATGATTGCCATATGTGGTACTAAATCAGAGGTCTTACTGAAGTCAAGCAGAATGCCATCCACCGGAAGACCCCATCCAATTCCTTACTCACACATTCATAAAACTCAATGGACTGGTAACACGACCTTCCCTAAGTGAAACCATGCTGATTTATATCTACATTGTTGGAGATGTTTAGAGAAAGTTAAAGAAATGGTGGCCCTTTTCAGGTAAGAGTAAGACATTTTCCACAGTTTCCTGGAGAAAAAGCGTGTGATTCTCATTTGAGGAACACTAGCCACTAATAGCTCACAAAACACACTGTTGACATCAGATTATTACCATCAGAACAGTTCCAAGGTTAGGCCTTTTAAATCAATTATGTTTAGAAAGGGCTGACTCTGGAATAGTTACGAGTAGGAATTTAGTTTTTTATTTGAAGGTTTAGAGTCAGGTCAACACGTTTGCTCCATCAGGCTCTGTAAAGGCATGGATGTGTTTACCTTGAGGCTTCACCCATAACCCATGTCGCATCATTCTGGCTTGAGGAGCTGGAAGCCAGAACCATCCAATTCAAACTGCAACTGCGTGACCACCTCCACCTTTCATGTGTGGTTCCCTCCAATAGTCAGATCTGTCTTTTCTAGCAAAGAGATCAGTTGCACCTGGTACTCAACTAAATCAGATGATAGACCCACTCATCAAACACTAGTTAGGGCTGGGCAAAATTTATCTTCTGCTGGTGAAATTCTGGAAAACGTATGATTTTTGCCTCTATGAAATTTCAAGAAACTTCCATGAAAAGTGTATGAAATTTCCTCCACGTTGTCTATTCAGGTATTTCCATCTAATTTACAATACATTTGTTGACACTGCACCACATCAGAGTCTACCAAGAGCCATAAAAAATGTACCACGTTTCAAATCTCTGTCTTTAAAGGTGACTGAGTTATAAGCCTCCAAATATTCAGAAATCTTAAAATGACATTTCACAATTATGTGAACTACAAAATTTCAAGTCCCTCTAACTTCAGAACTAGAAAACAGAATATCACCAATTTTGTCAGGTTCATTGACCATAAGTATTAGACTTTAAGGCCACCCCTGTTGCCCAGCAGCAGAGTGTCTCACTGCCATGCTGATGACCTGTGCTCAGAAGCCAGCCCAGGAAGCCACATCAGGGGGTAGGCTGTGGTCAAGATTGGTGCCGCTTGGTTGGGGAGGGTTGGCAGTGGATTCCACAAACACAGCAGCCCTGCAGTTGGGCCAGGGAGCTAGCTTCTGCCACATGGGAAAATGTGGCTGAATGAGGCTGACCTAAGCACCGCCTTCACCAGGGGAGATGGGATGGAACAAATGTGGGAGAAAAACTGGGTATCCAACAGAAAGATGGTTGGGTTCAGCTTGATCTAGTATATCCCTGTGAACAGGGTAGATCCCTGAGAGATGAGGTACCAGCCAGGAGAAAAAATATTACGAAAAAAAAAAGAGCCTGTGTGTGACAACTCTCTAATCTCATGCTCAAAGGCTAACCAAGTTATAAGCAGCCAAAGATCCCCAAATAAAATCAGTATTTAAAGTTGAATTTCATGAGTTTTTGTGAAATTTTGGAATGTTGTGATACTTTTGTTGAAGTCATGTCCATACATTTTGTCCAGTCATGCACTTGAGTTGCCATTATACAGGAAGGTAAAGGCTGGGTAAAATGGCAATAAGGTAGCATTCATGGGAGGCTCCATAGAAAAAGTATAATGGTGCCAAGTGTCGGGTCACTATCTTGAGCGATGAGCCATGAAGAATAGTCACTGAGATAACTATGCACTAACCTGCCTTTGTGCAGTATGACAGCTAACCACTAGAGCTCACTGAGCTGTCACTCCTAATTGGTCTAACACATGGCAACTTGGGTTGAATGCCAAGAAGTGCAAAGTCATGTACTTGGGAGCCAGGAACCCTGGAAATAGTTACTGGTTGGGAGGAGTGCAGTTATACAAGTCAAAGGAGGAGAAGGATCTGGCTGTACTGGTGACAAGGGAAATGAATCACTCAGCCCAGTGCAGGAAGGCAGCTGCAAAGGCCAACAGAATTCTGGGGTGCATCACAAGGGGGAATTACCTCTAGGAGAGGGGAAGTCATCTTGCCCCTGTACAGGTCGCTGGTGAGGCCGCACTTGAAGTACTGCATGCAGTACTGGTGCCCCTATGCGATAAAGGACATCAAGCTATTTGAGCGGGTACAGAGCTGGGCAATGAAAATGATCCTGGGATTGTAAGATAAACCTTATGAGGAGAGATTGAGGGAGCTCACTATGTATTCCCTGGAGACACAAGGGTGAGAGGGATATGATTGAGACCTTCAAGTACCTGAAGGGTATGAACAAAGTAAGCACTGGAAGTATTTTCAAATTAAAATGTAGAAGGGAAACCAGGGGGGCACAGTCTCAAGTTGGAGGGAGCAAGATTCAGGAGGGACATGAGAAGGCACAATTTTACTGAAAGGGTGGTTGTAGGGTGTAACGTGCTGCTGGAGGAGTTGATATTACTGCGGGCAGTGGGCAGCTTCAAATGGGGGTGGGACAGGTTATGGAGAGGGTTCAAACAATGGCAGGACAGGGGGTGAGAGTGAAGGATACATGGGCACAAGCAATGGGGAGGCAAGGGAAGAAGGGGCAGCTGCAATCTGAAAGACTTGCTGGCAATTTCATGTGTTTATATATTTACATGAGTTAGTGTCTTGTAGAAGCACATGCACATGCAGCATTGTTTCTGTGCAATGCCACTTACTGACTCTTTAGCAACCCTGTAGATAACAACGTATGTTACTATTTGAAAACAGTGGCACCAAGTGATGCCAAGCCTTACAACTAGCTGCAACTTAGGCCACTGTGACAGAAGTATCTAGCTATCTTTAGTCATGAGGGAGCACAATGCTGGACATCATAGTCACACGAGTGTGGCAGGGGCACTGCAGGGCCATGCTAATAGTGCAGGTAAGGTGAGTTGGTGGTGATACGTGCTTTGTGAAAGTTAAATTCCAGGAGTAGGATTCTAGTGGCATTGTCTATTGTGCTTCCATGAATGTTTGAGTTCATTTTACAAATTAGTAATTTCTAAAGTATTCACAATGCATTTTAACCAACTAAGCCACGTTTATTCAGCTTAATTAGAGGCCAGGACATATTTACATTGGATATGCATGCCAAATATTAAATGTATACCTGCAGTACCAGTGGAGCTAGAAACATCCATATATTTTTACATTTTTCATACGATTTAACAAATAATTAAATTGTCACGTTTTGAACTCCTGTAGCCTACAATTTATATAACCAAACTATCTCTCTGTTTAGCAGTTTCTAAGACTCTAATAAGAAAGTATGCATACAAGTTTTCAGTTATCTAGCTCTAAAGGTGGCTAAGTTGTAAGCATAGAAATATTTTTAGAAATGTTCACATGATTAATAAATTGCCAGGTTTGAGCCCCCCATAACATCACCACATCTCATCCAAATGTCATGACACCTGGCATCCTTTTTAGGATTCCATCCAAGCAGTGTGCAAGCCCAAGTTTAAATCTCTAGCTATAAGACAGACCAAGCTATCGCCAATTGAAGTATTTTGAAAAACCTTGCAAAATGTTCACGTGATTAATGAGTTGCCAGATTTTGAGCCCCTATAACTTATATAACCCTTATCCAAATGTTATGAAACTTGGTATCCCTTTAAAGCTTCCTCCAAGCCACATGCATGCTAAACATAAGATCTCTAGCTTTATAACTGGCCAAGGTATGATCAGTTACAGAAGTCAGAAAATTTCACAAAATGTTGCAAAATTCATGGAATTTCACAGAAATTCAGTGAAAATCAGAATTAGCTAATTTCACTCATATTTTTATTGTTTCCACCAGTTTTAACCAGTGCATGAATAGGTTAACATTTCAAGCTAAGGCTCTTTGTCAGGGCTAGCACTGGTTAATTTAAATTCCTGTGAAACTTTAATGCTTAGCCTTGTTTCTTTTTCTATTTTACATCAAGGCCCAGATATTCAAAAGGGCTGCGCCATGCGCAACAGGGTTACGCGTCTTTAACTCCAAAAAATCACGCCATTCTCGATATTCAGAAGGGGCCAGTTGCGCCACCGAAAACATGCTGAGCAACAGCGCAATGGAAATGAAGGCATCACGCAACGAAGGGGCGGGTCCATGCCATAAAGTCGCAATGCGACATCCGAACACTTGCGCATGCGCAAGAGTGGCTCAGCCGGAAGTTGCGAGTGACCGGATTTGAGCCAAAAATAAAAGGCTCAAGGAAGCGGCGAAGAACCCTAGCAGGCCGCAAACTGAGGGAGAGAGACAGAGAGAGAGAGAGAGAGAGAGACAGGAGCTGGAAGGGCAGAGGGACAGTGGGTCCAGGAGGACAGAGAGGCCAGTGGGGGTGCCCGTGCAGTGGAAGCAGCATGGGGCAGCGGGCAACACAGGAACAGCAGCCAGGGGCAGAAGCCAGGAGATGGACAGTGCCAGCTTCCACATGGAAGCTGTAATGAGGGGGTGAGACACCATGCTGCAGGGGCGTGGCGGCGCGGGGTCGTCGGCGGTATGCCCCGACAGGTGGTATCGTTCCCGCATCAGCTTCGAGCTGTACACAGATGTCAAGATTGTGGGCCAGTACCACCTGAACAGGGCATATTGAGACGGTTCTGCAGAGCTGTGCAGTGATGTGATGCAGGCACCCTCACGATGGAGTCACGCCTGTCCGTGGAGACCAAGGTGACAGCCTGCATGCCTGCTCACCACGGGCACCTTCCAGAGGCCAACAGGGATACCACAGGCATTACACAGTCGGCCACATCACGCATCCTCACCCAATTCCTCAGCGCACTGTTGCCTCATGCTGCGGAGTACATCCATTTCCCAGCACCGCTGCAGAGTGTACAACAAACATGCAGGAGTTCCACAGGGTAGCAATGATGTCTGGCGGTTAGGGCCATAGACTGCACCCATGTGGCCATTCAAGACACCACCTGGCCCCGACGGCCAGGCATATCGGAACCGAAAGGGGTTTTCCAGTGTCAACTGCCAGGTGGTGTGTGATGCCACTGGGCGATTATCAATGTCTGTGCCACACACCCTGGCGGAGCACATGATGCTTTCATATGGCACCAGTCTGCACTGTGCCATCGATTCGAGAGTGGGACATCCCACGGGTCATTTAGTGGGTGAGTACACATGTATGGAATGCAAACTCTGGGCAAGGGTGGAATGACACAGGTGCCATGTGGTAGTGGCACACAAGGATATGGGCAATATGGACCTGACATGACACTGATCTCCACTATCTCCACACAGGTGACTGCGGATACCCACCTCCCCCTGGCTGCTCACACTGCATCGGGCGCCCCATGACCCCAGCGCAGCTATGCTTCAATGAGGCACATGCCGCAACATGTAACATCATAGAGCAGGTGTTTGGGATGCTCAAGGCACGCCTCGATGCCTGGACACCCCTGGGCGGAGCCTAAGCAGTACAGCTCCCAAAAAGGCCTGTGGGATATTCCTGGCCTGTTGCATCCTGCACAACATGGCCAAAGACCATGGGATAGCCGTACAGGTCCAAGAGGGGGACAGCGATGGGGACGCCAGTGGCGCCGGTGATGTTAGTGATGAGCAGCCCCCCCTAGGATGGAAGGACCCCCGACTGACCCGGCAGGCCCAGCTGCACCGGGACACCATTGCAGAAGAGCACTACGCCCAACACAGGTAAGTCAAGGGACATGTGCAGGCAACACTGTCCATGCGCGAAACCACAGGCACACAGGAACACACCGTGCATGAAGGTCAGGAGTTGAAGGTTCCAGGCATACCAACACACCATCAGAGGGGTGAGCACTCATATGGACACACACACACACACACCAGGCAGCGACATGGGCAGCAGCACAGCACTGCGCGGAAACGACATTAAGCTAACACACAGCACCACCAACCACCCCCACCACCTGGACTGTCCACGACGCAGTGTCAGGACCTGGGCACCTTTGCACCTTTGGTGTACAGTGCAATGCAGGCATCATCATGCACATGCACCTGTGGACAGCAGTTGGGAGAGTGTGCAGGTGGTCCTGTGTCAGCGTGGTGAGCAGAGCACCCAGCAGTGCACTGCCCACCATGAACACATTGCACACAGGGCAGCACCAGACAGGGCCTGCACTGGGAGACAGCTCAGTCAGGTAGCACTGTCCCACGGCCACCACGGATGCGCGTGCGCCCCGCCGCGGCCCAGCAGCACTCGGCAGGCTGAGCAGGGTTACATCGGTGGTGCTGGCACCACCAGGGTCCCACGCGCTAACATGACCTTGCCTACACAGGGGTCTGCATCCTGTCAAACAAACTTGCACCAGGGGTGCTCGATGCCCAGCAGAACCCGGCATCGACAGGCCTGGTGTCGCACGGCTGCCGGAACGGGAGTGAGAGCGCACTGTGGGGTGTGTGGTACAGGGCACCTGACAGTGTGGCTAATGCATCCACATAGAGACCACTGTCTGGGTCAGCTTGTCAATGGCAGCGGTCACATCCGTCCCGCATAAGGACCAGCTCGGCTCGGTCCCAGCACACTCCCTGCTATGCCACCCATGGACACAGACAGTGCCTCCACGGACCTTGCAACCCACCCCGCAGCTGTACTGGAGTCCTGCAGCAGGTGGGTGTGCACGCCCAATGAGTACTTGTGCCCCAATGGGCATCGTGACCCCAGGGTGTGGATTTGTCCTGGTGCACAGCACCCTTGAGGGTGGGCGCTGTTCACCAGGACCAGGTATGGGTGGATCAAGGCGGTGGACATATGCCACTGCTTGACACTATACCCCAGACCTGGTGTGCGACTGCTGCTGCCGCCTCCAACTGCTGAGCCCCAGGTCCACCTGTTCCACCTCCGCTGACAACAGTGCCAGACACCTGCACAGCCACCAGTGCTGCCCCACCGGTGCTGACAGGCACAGCCTGGGACTGTGCCAGCATGCTGGTACACAGGTGTGAACCAGGAAGGCCCAGGGCACGGCTGGCCTGCCATGTGTCCATCATGGGACACACACCTATCACTGCCCATTGCAGGCCTGTTAATGTCAATGGTGCAGGTGCGTGACACTGCCATAGGCACAGCATGCTGGCATACCTACATGCCAGACTGCTGTGACACAGGCTGTGCACCCCCTGCACCCGTATCACTGACACCGGAGTTGCTGGCCCAGCATGCATGCTGCTGCAGTGCCTGCAGGCTGGTGGCGGAGGTGGATGGTCCCTCCTCCACGTCCAGCAGGTCTGCATCACTGTCTGGACCCACCACCACCACCGTCTCCTGAAGACGAACAGGATCTGTAACAGAAAGAGAGTACATGTGAGTGCATGTGAACAACAGCCCCCCAACAACACCACCATGTCATACTGCAGTGATGGGCTTCCACCTGTCTGGAATCCTCCGCCTGGCACGCCCGCATGGCACTTGGCTGCATGGCGCGACCAGTGTCTCCTCTGTAGGGGTCAGCTGCAACACCACTGGTGGGCCCCCACCAGTGCCAGCACGTGCCGCCCTGAAGGCTGCCACCTCTCCTTCAGCCTCCCGCGGTCAGTCCCCATCTTTCTTGCATTCCTGCACGGAGCACTGGTGGCTTCCATGCAGGTTGACGGCCCGAGCTACCCCTCCCATGCAGCTGCACGCTCCTGAGGGGTGCCTCCGCCCACTCACTAGTGGCTCATCCTCCAGGTAGGCCTGAAAGAGGGCCTCGCCTCTGCCGCGTGAAGTTCAGCCTCCTCACGCCTGCCGCCCACACCCTCAGCTTGGCTCTGGTCTGTCATGGTGAACTGGCGGGTGGAAGTGGACACCTGTCACTGTGCAGTCGACAGCATTTCCCCATGAGCATAGCTGTTGTCTGGGGCGGAAGCCCCCACGCTTCTCTCCACATGGCAGATACTGATAGAAAGGGTGCCTTTGTCCTTTCTAAGTGCCCTTTCATGCTCAACCTCAGCCTTTATCATCCTCTGCCCATGAGCATTGTCCTGAGCATCACACAGCATGTAACTCACCTCTCACCTGCAGTAACCAAATCTGGCCAGCACAACCCACTGTCGCATTTTTATAGTGCAACACATGCAAATGAGGTGTGGCGCAACTTTAATGACATGCTAATTGGCCACCGCGCTTTGAATGGCTGATCGCATGATCGGCATATGTCAGTTGATATCACGTGACGGCGCTTTGCTAACACGGAAGGTCCGGCTGAGCCACGGCGCAGGTTTGTGGCTGTGTGCCACACCGCATTGAGCATGCCCAGACAGCTTACGCATGTGTCTATCGTGCGCAGACCTGCTGAGCGCAGGCGATTCAGACCATGGCCACCATTGTGCCAGTGGCGCTACAGCACTGGGCACTATATGGCACTGTGGCACTACCGCGCCGAGCAGTCCACTGTGACACTGGTGCACAGCTTGGCAGTTGCGCAGGATGCCCATACGTCCGATGGCGCTGTGCGTAGCCTTGCGCCATTGCCGTGACCTTGTGTATGCCCCTGACCTCTGGCTGTTGGCATGCCATGTGTATATCCTCATTGCGCTGTCTGGTGACAGCGCCAGGAAGTGACTGCGCTGTTCGAACAGCGCCGACTGGAGCCTGTGGTGGTTCATTGCGCAACAACTCCACGTGGGGTTACGAAGCAGCCGGGCGCATATTGCCTGCTGTAAAGTTGGTGCCATGGCTAGGGAGGAGGCGTGTCCTGAGCCAGATTGAAGCGGCCAACCTGGTGGCCCTAGTTGAGCCACACTATGATGGCCTGTATGGTGACACGCCTCACCAGTGCAGGACTCAGCTGTGGCAGCAAGTGGCCACTGACCTGGTGGAGATCACTGGATGGGGCCGGTCTGCTGAGCAGTGCCGGCACTGGTACAGTGACCTCCGCGGAGGGAGCCAGAACTTTGTCATGGGCTGCGTCACATGCCAGGTGGGGCGTAGTGCCCAGGCCAGGTGAGTGTACCATCTATGCACCCATATTCTCTGTAGGGGTGTGTGTGTGCTTGGGTGGCTGCATAGGTGCCGCTCGGACACGGGGTTGGCTGTGTCAGTGTGTGCAGCTGTGCGATGGATGGTTATGGCTGTGGGCAGGCACCTCACTGGGGCAGGGGCACTCTGCTTTTGAGTCACACTGATGTTTGTCTCAACATATGTCTCCCACAGGCCGGATTTTGAGGACTCAGGGCGAGGGTGAGGTGGGCCGTGCCAGGGCCCCGGTGCCAGGGGGTGTTGAGCCCCAACCGCAGCAGCAGCAGCAGCTGCATCAGCAGCAGCGGCAGACCCAGCTGCTGGAGGAGTGTGAGTATCATTACTTCATGGATGCTATTGCATGCTGGGGGGGCAAGACCACCAGCCATGCACAACACAACCAAAGGGGAGGTCATAATTCCACTATACAAGACACTAGTGATGCCCCACACTGGAGTACAGTGTACAGTTCTGGAGGCCATACCTACGTATGGACATGGACTGGGCAGAGGGTTCAGAGGAGGGCAACACGGATGGTCATGGATTGCATCACAAGTCCTATGAAGACAGGTTGAAGGAACTGAACATGTACTCCTGGAGGAGGGAGGAGAGGGGATATGATGGGGACATACAAGTATCTTACAGGGGGGAACAGAGTGCAGGAAAACACTATTTTTAAGCGTAAAAGATGTTCCAGGACTAGAGGGCATGGGATGAAGTTGGAGGGGGGACGATTCAGAGGAAACATGAGAAAGAATTTCTTCACAGAACGGGTGGTGGACAAGTGGAACACCCTGCCAGAGGAAGTGGTGGGGGCTGACTTGGTCACGGGATTTAAGAATGCATGGGATAGCCATACAGGAATTCTGGAGGTCAGGGGTAAGGTGCAACAGACTTATAGGAAAACAGAGTGAACTTACAAGGTCAAATGGCCAGACTGGGTGGCTCATAGGCCCTTATCTACCGACACTGTCTATGTATCCATGTAGTAGGCATGACACAGGTGACATGCATCACAGTGCAGTATCACAGCACGCCTGTGTATGCGTCACTGGTGGTCCAGGCATGCACTGGGCACATAGCTGTGTAACTGGCATCTCACTCACATTGCCACAGCACTTGCCAGCCTAGTTTGTACTGTGTTTGACGTGGCAGTGTGTGTGTGGGTGGTGGTGCGCATAGCTGGTGCCGCCTGTTTGTGATGGCCATGCATGTTCACTGTGGGTGGGTGCATGCCATCACAGGTAAAGGGACATTGGGCTATATGGCTTGCAGGTTGGGTGGTGTTCAGGGTTGTGGTCAGTCACAGCCATTGACTGTGTTCCCATTTTCCTAGGCCTCGAGGTTCTCTCGGCGGATTCGCCACTATATTCGGGCCTCACACGGGTGTCGATCGAAAATCAGGCCATCCTCCAATCAATCAGATGCCATGGCCTTCGGAGGAGGCGGCACAGGACGGTGCAGGACCAGGCGGAGGATAAGCAGCCAGCTGGGCCATAGCGGCTGCTACCCTTCCCACTTCTTCCATCCCTACCACCCTGCCTTCCCTCTCCAATTTGTTCATCCCTACCCCTTGAACACCCCTACCTTGTACCCGTCCCCCCCCTTGTAAATCGTTGTTATTGCTTTGCTTTACTATTCAATATTTAAATATACATTTCTATTTTGATATGAATACTGTGTTGGTCTCTGATTTTCAGCTGGCTATGGGTGCTCAGTTGCAGGGGTGTACATGCCATCTGGGGTGGTATGGTCCTGGGTATATGTGTGTGTGTGTGTTTGTGTGTGTGTGTGTGTGTGTGTGTGTGTGCGTGTGCATGGGGAGGTATCTCCAGCATGGCAGTGACTTTCGGTTGGTCTTGCCATCTGCTGCCACCCAGTGCTGGGTGCACAGGGTGTGTCTGGCTTGTAGGCTTCTGTGTTGCACGGGGCTGACGTGTGCTGGGGGGACTGCATGGTTTCCTGCAGTGCCAGTCACTGAACATGGGTGGTGTCTTGGGGTCACAGTGCAGGGTGAGCTGTGCATACGGGGCTGATGTGCACTGTGGTTGTCAACCCCCCTGTGTGTGGCACCTCCGCCTGCCAGTGGTTGTGTTAGGGTGTCAGGGCTCTGCTATGCTTTGTTGGCTTGTCCCCATGGGCACGTGGATCATCCGTCCCACCTCAGTGATGCTGTGCTTGGGGTGTGCCGGTGTGGTGTGGGTTCTGCAGTGTGTTCCTGTGCCCATGTGTGGCATGGCTGGCGGTGGGCCCCAGCCTGCCTCCCTGGATGTGCAGTTCCATTGCTCTGGGGAGGCTGTGCTTGCGCTATGGCAGCTCTGGAATGCTCAGCTGAGCTTCCCTGGTTGCTCCATAGCGCAACATTTTGGCTCAGCTTCTCCTTCCTGGTTGCGCGATGGCGCAGTATGTGCGATATTCAGACGTTGGTTGCTTGCGCAATTTGCTCTGCTCCATGTTTGAATATCGCACCTGTTGCGCATTTACGCAACTGGTTTGTGCTTGCTCCTGCTGTTGCGCTACTTTTGAGCGCAGTTTGAACATCTGGGCCCAAGTATTTACTTGACGCTTCCCCTTCTATTTTTATGTGTGCCCCCATTCTACTGGCAGCATTTCACAGCATCCTGCCAGACACCACAAAACCATCAGTTGCACTTGGATCTGCCCTGCTAATGTTTGTTTTTGCCCGGTCTGTACCCTAGTCCCCACCAGACTAGCAATGGTAGGGCTGACACAATGCACTCAACTTGTAACTTAGCTTTGTAAGTCGAGTGACTTCCACTCAAATCCTCTTCCCCTCCATCATCTTCGCCATAGCCATGTGTCTATCCCAGCCTCTCTTGAAATCTCTCTCTCTTGAGATCTGTAAGAGTCTCAGTGTTAATCATCTCCTTGGGTATATGGTTCTTTCAGCACCTTCCTCATGAAGATGTATTTTCTTACATCCTGTATAACTCCACATCAGCAAAACCACCAGCTTATAATTATATCTTCTTGTCACAGACCTCTCACATTGTCAGAAGTTTTCTTCCAATAGTCATGGCCTTCCCATGGGATAATCCTTTTGGGCTCCCTTGGTAGGTTTAAAAAGTGCATTATTGAAACCCAAGCCATCAGCTAATGGCTATATTGAGAGTTCCAAGTTGCCAGGCCCTGACCACACCAAAGAACTTCCTCCTAACTAACCCAGCTGCTCCGACATGTCCCAAGACATCCAGGGAGAGTTGGGCCAAGAAGATTAAAGAATCTTCTTCAAGTATGTCCACCCTTCTATAGCCCACTCATGAAACCTGTGCAGTTCCACACTGGATCAGTCATCCTCAGGTTCATGTGGATCAGGTGTAAAGCACTGTAACATTGTTTCTGAGGAGCATCCCCAGTAAAGGTACACATCCAGTTCTGGTTCTGACACTATGCACCTTTCTGCTCCAGTCACTTGTCTTCAACAGTTGTGGGTGCAAACACACACCAGATTTAAAATGCCATCCATCAAGATCAGTTGCTTTTATCACAGTTTTGCTGTGATATCATGCAAGATACTGCAGGAACTCAATGTAATTCAATGGCAATTACCTCAATTTGTCACAAAGCATACTGTGAAATATCACATGGAGGGCTTGATCCTAGTGGGTGGCTCCGAATGTTTATATGTAAAGTTCCAGCATCTCTTAATATTGTAAGAGTATGTAACTGGGTTGCTGGGGATGTTGAGGTTACTACCACTGTCATGTGGGCTCAAATAAGGTTGAGGGGCCTGGGTTTTTAGTTTCCTGAATGGGGGTTCATATCCAGATGTTTTTAATTTGTGCAGTGCCTCCACCCAGAGATATGTTTAAGTGGGCCTTCTGTTAGAGTGATACAACCCTGTAGAATGCAGTACCTCCCCACCTCCCCTCAGTGTCCCCCCCATGCATGAAATATCACAGTGCAATCTTAACATCAACAAAAGTGCAATTAATGATTTACTACTAATAATATGCTCACAAGGCAAAATGTAAAATAGCAATAAATTATTTATTGGGAGATATTCACACGGGATAGTGGAATGCAAGGCAATACTATTTTTTCAAGTCTTGTGAACTTTAACATGGCAGGCTGAAGTTAGGTGCCTGATGAGGCTCAGCTTATTAAACTACTTAAAACAGCAATAACCTTATGCAGCAGTGCCCACCCCCACCAGAAAATGCAATACAGTAGCTATAACCTTTTGAATTACTAGCCCACCTGTATTCGGGGCACTACCCACTTTCCATTTGTACCAGTTTAAACCCTTTGTAAATCAGCTGGGAGCTCCCTGTGCTTCACTGGGTACCCAGACAGTGAAACGGTGCAGGCCCAATGTAGTTGCAGCTAGATGGCCAGCAGTGGTGCACTATAAACTGAACAAATACTTTTGTTCAACCCAAACCTCAAAGGCCATGCAATTGCTAAAATGGCAAACCTCAACTGAGGTATTTGCAGATCCTGGTCTGATGGCCAAAGTTGTAGCTTTGATGGAAAACTTTATATAAAATCCCAGTTGCAGGGCAGCCACAAGAATACTAATGGTTCAATGTTTTGGTGACTAGAGTATGGGGTTAGTAGTGTTTCTGTAACTGTAGTCTACTTTTTGGACTTTTCTCTATTTCCATCATTGGTAGGGAAGCCGGGTAGTGAGTAGGGAATAGAAAGCCCAGCATCAAGGGTGAGCAGAGTGCCAGAGAAGGAGGAGTCAGGGGTGGATGGTCGGTGTTTCACAATGCACAAAGCGGGGAACTGCTGTGGGAGGCTGGCTTTTATTAGGGATGTGGGAGGAGCTATTCCCCTGCATTGAACCTCGGGCTTCAACCCTCCCATTCAATGTTTTGGTGAATAGAGTATGGGGTTAGTAGTGTTTATGTAACTGTAGTTTATTTTGGTTTTTCTCTGTTTCCACCCTTGGAAGGGAAGCCATATAGTAAGTAGGGAATAGAAAGCCCCAAAAACTTACTTCTTCCAACTCATGGAGAGCATGACCAGTAGCACACTCTGGTGACCCAACCACCTGTACTGCCCCGGTCGGATTGCCTAGCTGAAAAGGGGTGGCCTCCCAGTCCTACCCATAACTGACTATACCTAAACTGCTGCCTAGACTACCTACATGCCATCAGACTGCCAACACCTTACCCATTAAGGTCTACAAACAAGCATGCAAAACAGTGCAATAGCAGATTTTTAATATGTAAATTGAAACAGCACTTTAACCCTTAACCCACTATAACCATATGGTAATTATACAGTATTGGAAAGAAACACAGTAAACCAAAACATAATTATGGCTGGTGGATATACAATGTACCCCACTCCCCAAGCACTGTGGTGCAACTACTCAGTCTAAGCAAAATGTCTCGAATGCCCAAAGTCCCAAAACATTTGCAGGTAAACTTCAACAAAGAAAGAAAGGGTTAATCTTGCCCAGTCCTGCCGGCTCTTATATTCGTCCACAGTCTCTTAACAGTGGTCATCACCTCCATGGGAGGAAACAGGTTAACTCAGGGTAACAAAACCAAAACAGTCCACAGACCACCAGCAGTCACCTCACTGACATGAAAAGTAGTAACGGGGATTCAGTTTGGTGGTCTCCTGGCCAAATGAGTCAAGGACTTTCACATAGTGCTTAGTATATCTCCCATTTAGATCCTGCACTGGGGCAAAAGTTTTAAAGAGGGTCAGGCCCTCATAGGTGTGGCAAGTGCAGATTCCCTTGGCAATTCACTGAGTCTCCTGTAAAGCCATGGAGGAGCTTTCTGGACCCAATTTGTGCTTCTTGTAGAGTTTGTCCAAGGTGCCCCAATATACACAATCCATGCGGATCTCTTCTATGAGTTTCCAAAGTCTTTCTGGCAGGTAGGGATATACATATTGCGAGTAATCTTGCTGGATCTTGTGCCTTGTAATTAGGGATGGACTACCCGTCAGGTAGCTGGAGTGGATAGGTCAGGTATCTGTGATTTTTGGTCAGGTAGGGTAGATCAGATAATTCACTACCCTACATGACCAAACAGTGCACTTCATGGATTGGGTACTGTGGATACAGGTAACGGGGCGAGTAATGGGTAATTTTTTTTAAACAGGCATTAGAGGCAGCCTGTGGGATCCTGGGACTTGTCCAAGGTTGGAAACAGGCATGAAAGATCAGCCTGTGCGGTATTGACAGCAGAAAGGAGCACATGACACCAGCCCAATAATCCGATTGTTCAGTGCTGGTGTCTGTGCTCCATATCTGTTGTGTGAGCATGCAGCTAGCAGCAGACTTTCTCGGGACAGCGAAGAGTCGGTGTTTGCTCTGCAGACACAGCCTCTGCAGCAAAAATGAAAAAGTTAACTTATACAAAACAAAACACAAGTTTACTGCACAGAGGAGCAAGGGTTGGAGACTGAAGGGGAATACTCCAGGGATCCAGACAGTGCTAGGGAGAGAAGGTGACGGGGGGGCACTTCTTCTGTTAGGTGCCTGCCCTGTCTGTAACATAGTAGCTAGTGTGTCTTGTCCTTGCAGTACAAAAGTCATTAAAAGTCATTTATAGGCTGTATTACACACTGTTAGGTGCCCTGAGCCCTTTCTGTGACATAGCAACTCTATGTGTCTCTGCTGCATAGTGAAAGCCATTTGGCTATATTAAACACTCTCTGTTAGGTGCCCTGAGCCCCATCTGTGACATAGCTACTCTGTGTCTCTCTGCAGCATAGTGAAAGCCATTTAGGCTGTATTACACACTGTCTGTTAGATGCCCTGAGCCCTTTAGCTACTCAGTGTCTCTCTGTAGTATAGTGAAAGCCATTTGTTACACACTGTCGGTTAGGTGCCCTCATGTGCCCTGTCTGTGACATATACAGTAGCTACTCTGCATGTTTCTGCAGTATAGTGAAAGGAATTTAGGCTGTATTAAACACTGTATGTTAGATGCCCTGAGCCCTGTCTGTGATATAGCTACTCTTTGTGTCTCTGCAGTATATTGAAAGCCATTTACAGGTAGGCTGTATATTTTACTCACTGTCTGGCAGGTGCCCAGTGCCCTGCCTGTGACATATGTAAGCAATAAGACATGACAGGGTGTGCATGGAACAGATTTTACTTATGACCAGGGGCATAATAAGGCCTGAGGCCTTGGTTGAGTGCCTTTAGCCCCTGGCGTGTGGTAAAATCTGTTCCATGCACACACCTGGAGTGTCTTATTGTGCTTATAAAATGGAATCCTAGCTTTATTTTACTGTTTGCAGTTAGACAAATCTTGCTTGTATGTAGAAAAAACATTTAATGCTGCTAATGTATAATAAAATAGTCCTTCCGTGGACATTGTGTTAAAATTCATGAGATCATTTGCATAATATTCATGTGGTCATTTAGTGCTTTAGTGACCTGGGAGGACTGCAGTATGACATGCAAATATGATTGATAGTGGGTTTTTTCGAGCTAAACGTAATTTTTAGACTACCACATAAAAGTTCTCATTAACATGTCTAATAATGCCTACAAGTACTATGGTGAAATGAAAAACCAGACGAGTATGTATATATACCTGTATGTGACCCGCCACCACCTGCTTCTCCTATGATGCACACCCCCTTTTCAGGGGACTTGACAGTACTTGATTACAACAGTAGGCTACTTTTACAGACTATGAGCATCTGCCGCTTCCTCCCTGCAGGTTTATGGAACAGGTTGGTACTACCGGCTTTTTTTTTTTTTTTGTGCGTAGACAATTTATTCAGCTCTGCCGGTGGAAAGAGTTCCTTATCGGTGCCAAGTCCAACCATTTAGTGGCTTGCTGCAGCAGTGGCAGGGTAGTGCTCACACACCTGAGTTCTGACTGCTGGGTCTCGCTGACCACTACCGCAAACCTTGAGGGAACGCACCATCCACAGCCAGGAACAAAATAGTCTTTAATTTCCGTTATACTCACAGTGGGTACAGAAAAGATGACTACCCATAAAAATGCCAACATTCCATGGCACATGAATCTTGGCCTTTTCACTGCCTGCCCTTTTCTGTACCCATGCATGAAGCAGATTTCAGGCATAGTGAGCTGCTTCTGTGATTGGTTGATTTACCTTGCCCATTTTATAAAGCTACTTTATGTGTCTCTGCAGTATAGCAAAAGCCATTTGGGTTATATCACACACTGGCTCAGATGTTCAAAAGGGTTGTGCATGGTGCAACAGTGTTGCGCCATGCTCAACCCACTGGTACACCCCGGCACGATATTCAAAAGGGAAAAGTGCGCTGCACAAATCCCGATGTGCCGGAGCGCATCAGTAATGTATGCAGGCACAGGTAGGGGGGGCATGCCCATGCATAACCTGCACAGCCCGATATTCAGCCCAGGATGTGCAGAGCCATGCATGCGCAACCCCTACTTGTGCCTGCACAAAGTTAAGCCAAAAAAAAAAGGAACAAATGATGGCCATCCACAGGTGAGCTGCCACATTGCAGGGTGCAACACGGCAGCTGCCACCTGTGGGTGGCCACCCGAGTTCCTGCCGCACTTGGCGGCACCCCCCCATGCCCCATCGCGGGCATCTGGTTAAATAAAACACCCCCCATCCTATATCCCTGGTGGTCCAGTGGACTGCACACTGCCCGATCGCGGGCATCTGTAAAACATATAAAATGACCTATTACCCTGGTGGTCTGGCCCCCTCCCCACCTGCCACTGAGGCCCACCGCTTCCCCTTAGTCAGCGGCAGGCACGGCACCACCTGCCTGCCACCCGCCCGCCCGCTGACTGACAGCTCAGTAGGGCTGCGTGCCCATTGGTTCTGGTGTGAACCAATGGGCATGCAGCTATACCGTACTACACATTTCAGATATGTGAATGAATCATTCACATATCTTGAATATAGTATGTATATTATGAACTGCATGCCCACTGGCTCATGCTGTGAACCAATGGGCATGCAGCCCTACTGAGCTGTCAGTCGGCAGGCGGTGGGCAGCAGGCGGTAGGGTGCTGCCACCCACCAGCTGACCAGGGGGAGGGCAGTGGGGCCCAGTGGGCGGTGGGGAGGGGGTACACTAGACCACCAGGGTAATAGGTCATTTTATATGTCTTACAGATGCCCGCGATCAGGCAGAGTGCAGTTCACTGGACCACCAGGGATATTGGCAGGGGGTGATTTCACCTGATGCCTGTGATCGGGTACATAGCAGTCCTCTGGACCACCAGGGATACTGGACAGGGGGGTTATTATAGCGATGCCCACGATTGGGCGCATAGCAGTCCACTGAACCACCAGGGATATTAGAGGGGGAATTTTGTTTAGGCAAATGCCCGCAATCGGGCTGCAGGGGGCGTCGGTCCCCGACGACTGCTGCCTGGCAGGGTGCCAGGTGCAAGTCGCTGAGGATCGGCACACCTGCATGCTAATGGGATGGAAATGGGGCCATAATGACATGCAAATGGCCCCATGTGCACCTTGCATATATTATGGCCCCATTTGCATGTCCCCTTTTGAATATCGCAGGTGCTGTGCATGGCACAATGGCACTTGCTCTAGAGCATCTCCATGCTCCACTCTGGCCACTTGCGCTGGTGCAGTGCCACTGCGCCATGCACAGTGGGGGTGGCCAGGGTGCGATATTCAAAGCTGCTGTGCCATAGTGCAGCTCCATTGAATATCACCCAGGCCACACCCCTGTGCAACCATGTTGAGCTGCGCCCTGGCTTGCGCCACAGCCTGGTGCAGTTTGAATGTCTGGGCCACTGTCTATTAGGTGCCCTGAGCCCTGTCTGGGACATAGCGACTCTGTGTGTCTGCAGTATAGCAAAAGCCATTTGGGCTGTATTACACACTGTCTGTTAGGCGCCCTGAGCCCTGTCTGGGACATAGCTACTCTCTGTGTCTCTGCAGTATAGCAACAGCCATTAGGTTGTATTACACAGTATCTTTTAGGTGCCCCAAGCCCTGTCTGTGACATAGTAGTAGCAGTAGTAGTAGTAGTAGTAACATTTTTATTCAGTGTAACTTGTACCTGAATGTGGTTATATCCCATTAAGCCAATGCTTATTTTTAATGAGTACCAATACAGCAAGTTTTAGTTACAGTAGAAAGTTTTAAAATACCATCATATTTACATGCATAAAAAAGGAAAAAATCCAATTTAGTAACATACAGTGCATTTGATCCAATAAAATTACATATGCAAGTATGCAGCCAGTCAAATATATTCATTTCAAAAACATGACTATTTCAAGTACCAGTAATGAAAACAATTCCATACACAATGCACAATTAACCTAGTGAAAAAAATTATGTTAAGTTGCTACAGTACAACACAACAATGGTTCACTGGCTTCTTTTGTTAACCAACTTTGTGCCTTTCTGCGGTATAGTGAAAGCCATTTAGACTGTATTACACAGTGACTGTTAAGTGCCACGAGCCCTGTCTATAATATAACTACTCTGTGTCTCTCTGCAGTATAGTGAAAGCCATTTAGGCTGTGTTACACAGTGTTTGTTAGGTGCCTGTCTGTGACATAGCTACTCTGTGTCTCTCTGCAGTACAGTGAAAGCCATTTAGGCTGTATTATACAGTGTCTGTTAGGTGCCCCAAGCCCTGTTTGTGACATACTGTAGCTACTCTGTGTCTCTCTGCAGTATAGCGAAAGCCATTTAGGCTGTAGTATACAGTGTCTGTTAGATGCCAAAAGCCCTGTCTGTGACATGGCTACTCTGTGTGTCTCTGAAGTGTAGCAAAAGCCATTTCAGCTGTATATTTTACACACTGTCTGTTAGGTGCCCCGTGCCCTGCCTGTGACATACACTGTAGCTACTCTGTGTGTCTCTGCAGTATAGCATAAGCCATTTGGCCTGTATTACACACTGTTAGGTGCCCCGAGCCCTGTCTGTGACATAGCTACTCCATGTCACTCGGCAGTATAGCGAAAACCATTTAGGCTGTATTACACTGTCTGTTAGCCTGTTAGGTGCCCTGAGCCCTGTCATAGCTACACTGTGTGTGACGTCTCTGGCATAGTGAAACTAAAAACCACAGCTGTGTCTACTATGACTCGTATTTCCCAGACTAAATCTACTAAAAGGAACTACAGTGCTAGTGCACGCACAACTGAAAATGATGTGGACAATATGAATCCTAGCACTCATGAAGAACACAGCGACAATAATAACAATAACATCACCAGGACTGGCACTAAATGTCTTCCAGAACCAAAACAGCATGTTACCAATGAAATGATAAAAGTTTCAGAAAGAACTGATGTGAGTTACTCGTAGAGATACTGAACGTTTTGTCACGTGTGCCAGGAGACTTCCAGCTGCTGAAGTGGCATGCAAGGAGGGGAGGCATCCTCCTCAAATATTACCTCAGATGCTGAGGCAGCAAATGCTGATAAACATAGTGACAATAGTGGGGACTGAGAATGACATAGTGCAGGCTATGTCCTACCTGATGATGACAGCACTTCCAGTTCCTCTGTATCTTGTAGCAATGAGGTTGGTACTAGTTTTGATGAGGAATTTGGAGATGATGCCACTGTAGGGCATGAGAAGCAAGTGCAGAAAAGAATCAAATGCTAAACATAAGAATAAGAAGATGACTATGAATGAGAAAAATTAATGTGAACAAGGAATTGGCAGTATAGAGTTTCCTCCAGGTCACTTGACTGTACGAGAAATAATTCCAGGTATCATAGTACAAAGCACAGAGGTTAAATCTTTAGTGTGGAATTTAAGTTATATTGACCCTGCAGACAACTCTCGAGCTGTATGCAGTCTGTGCAAAAAGAGTGTCAGTTGTAGTGGCAAAGTGAGACATTTTGGAACATCAGTAATGATATAACATGCAAAGGCAAAACACTCAACTGAGTGGGGCAAGGGACAGTGTGGTTGGTATGGGCGGTAGTGGAGGTGGTGGTGATGGTGATCATAGTGACAATGAACTGGAAGCAGGAACTGACATTGACTTATATGATGTGTCCTTCCAGTCTTCCCAGACAAACATAGATTATTTTCTTCTGACACCAACAAGTACTGCAAAATCCCACAGTAGTACTCCATCTGAAAAAGATGTGAAAAGCACAGTCCTCCCAAGATTAAAATTATCTCGTCACTCTCGTCAACTAACAATAAAAGAAAGTGTTGTGAGGACATCAGCATTTACCCACAAGGGATTCATGACAGGAGTCCGACAGAATTTCTGTTGAATGCCCTGTCAGCAACACCGTCAGGTTGACAACATTCTGCAGTCAGCTGCCGGCTCGCTATTGCTGTCTTTGTTTTCTTAGGGGGGCTTCTCCCCCAAACCCCTGACGAGGGGGGCTGTGCCCCCACACACCCCCACTTAAGGATTCTCAACTCCAGTCAGAGCTGATTGGAGGGGTGCAGGACCCCCGACAGACAGCACTGGGTTCCAGCTGGTCTCCTATCTCAGCTAGGCACTGTAGTCACTGTGGGGGACCTCACTGGAGAAATGTCGCTGCGAGGGGGGTAAATGACCCACAAGCATCCAATATGCCAGCTGTTAAACAGAGCCATTGCAGAGCTCTTGATCAATTGTCAGCTCCCTTTTGCTTTTGTTGCCTAAAAAGGTTTCCTCAAGTTCACGAACCGCACTGAACCATGGTACGCTGTTCCCTTGCTAACATATTCCTCAAAAAAGGCTGTTCCTCAGTTGTATGACTTGGTGTGTAATGTGGTCACTAAACAGTTGAAACTCTCTGAGGTGAAGCAGGTTCACATAAGCATGGATATATTGACCAGCATCCAAACAATTGACTACATGACTGTTACAGCTCATTGGGCAAGTTTTCAGTCAGAAAGTAATGAGTTCCACTCTACCATAAGCAGTAAGAAGCAGGCTGTATTATATGTCACCACTTTTAAAGAAAACCACACTGCTGTGAATATTTTGTAGAAGCTGCAAAACCAATTCCAGAAATGGCTTACTCTGTATTCCTTATCTCCAGGGTTCATGGTATCAGATAATGGTACCAACATAGTCAAGGCTGTTACAGATGGCAACTACCAACCCATGCATTGTTTTGCACATTGTTTCAATATTCTCATCCATGGTTTCTTAAATGGAAACAGAAATGCTGAAAATCTGTTAGGTCTTGCTAGGAAAATATGTGGGCATTTCAGTCACTCTATGAAAGCTCCAAAAATCCTGAAACAGCTGCAGAGGTCAAACAACTTATCCTTGTATCCATTAAGGCAGGAAGTCCCAACTTGCTGGAATTCAACATTTTACATGTTAGAAAGATTCTTGAACAGAAAAAACAGTATATGACTACACCATGCAGAATGAAATTGGTAGAGTAGACATCATGTTCAGTTCCAGAAGCTGGACTCTGCTGGAATCTTTGGTCACCTTATTGGAGCCATTTGAGGCTACCACATATGATGTCAGTGCAGACAGTGCAACTCTGAGTCACATTCTTCCTCAAATCAGATGTCTTCACATTTTCCTTGATGACATAAAGAAAGTCTTTTAGGTAAAAGATGACACCACTGCTTTTGTGCTGGCAGATGACTTGAGTCAAAGACTGTTGACTGATCAGAGAATAAATGCCATGTTTAAGAATGACATCTATGTGTCGACTACATCGCTAGATCTCTGCTTCAAGTGGAACATTGAAGCCATCCTTCCTGCAGGGAAAGACACTGAGTACTGGAGAGATTTTCTGCTACCCAAATTTGACATTGCCCTACAAACACTATTAATTGATGCATAGCAGTCAAATCCTGCTGAACCATCACAGTGCACCTCTGGTGCAAAACAACACATTTATCAATTCTTCAGTCATCAGTGTCATCAGTGAGGGAAAGGACATGTACAGCTACTTCTCATATATTTATTTATTTATTTATTTATTTAGTTAAACATCAGTTTAGAAACCTTTGAGCCAGAGGCTCATTTACAAAGGTACCTCGTCACAAAGAGGACATCAGAACAGTAGTACAAGGGACACAGTACTTACAAACAAAAAAGTTACAGTTCAATTACAATTTTGTTACAATAGAGTACAATCTCCAACGAGCAGAAGATAACAAAAGGTGCAAAACTTATGGTGGGGAGAGCTAGTGGGGGAGTAGAAGGGAGGAGATAGGGAGGAGGAATAAGTAGGGAAAGGAAGGGGACGCTCAGTGAGCATTGTCAAACAGAGTATATATATATATATATATTTTTTTACACTAGGCTAACGGCAGTTGCATTTGTGAGAGCTAAGCAGGAAGTTTCTGAGCCTGGGCTAAAAGCAAGCTAAGGTTAGAGAGTTTGAGACACTGGCAGGAGGGAGTTATACCAGTGGGGCGACGGTGGGAATGCCCTCTGACCTTGTGAGTCCTGGCTCTCGGAATAACTAGGGTAGCTCTTGACGAGCTGCGCGTGATCAGAGTCGGTGCAGTACGGAGAATGGAGTTGGATAGACCTATGGGGGATAGGCCATGCAGGGCTTTAAAGGTGTGCTGGCATGTCTGATACATGAGTCGCTCTTCCAGGTTGAGTAGGGTAGCCAGGGTGTACAGCTCACATGTGTGAGTGAGTCTGGGAGCACCAGTGATAAGTCTGCAGGCCTTATTTACTGTGAGACGAACCTTGTTGAGGGCAGTCGAAAGGCAAATCACTTATGAGCTGTTGGCAACAACATGGACTGACATCCTGTAAAGAAAGTGCAGCAGGTTCATCTGCCAGACTGGTAACTGTCTCATGCAGCACAATGATTCTAGAATACTTTGCAGACCACAGTGTGATTGGTCTTGAGGAAGACCCATTATTCTATTGGAAACAAAAGAGAACAATATGGCCAGATCTAGCAAATCTTGCAGTAATGTACCTCAGTTGTGCACCTTTAAGTGTATATTTAGAACACAGTTTTAGTGCAGCTGGAGGAATAGTCACTGACCACAGAACACTGCTAAGTCCTACAAATGTGGAATAGCTTACATTTCTCAAAATGAATACTGAATTTCCCAGTTGTCACAAACATTGATTTGTGCAACTCTGACTCTGAAACTGAACAACAGCCTGCAAACAGTGATACTGAATAATGATGACCAGGTTGTGCATGAAACAATTGGAACCATCAGCACTGTCACCATGCCAGCCACATGTGCCACACTAGTACTACTCTTAGTTTTCTTTTGTCAGTCATTTGTTTGTAAGTTTGATCAATGTAAAAACAAAAACAAGGTGCTGCGTCAGCATGTGGTCTGACAGCAAAACAAAATGGTTACATTAAATGTACACTGAAAATAGAAAAAGAGAGTTAAAAATCTACGTTTCGACCTTAGGTCTTTTTCAGGAAATAAGAGAAAACAAAGTTAGTGTAGAGAGGAGGTAAAATAAGGGATATGTATATGTAACCCCCCCCCTGTTATCCGGGGTTACTAGAATCCCAGTAAGACCTAGTGGTAGGCAGGGAAGGCAGCTTGTGAAACTCCAGTTAAATGGATTTCACACTGTCTCACTCTGTTCTCAGTCTCAGCTGAGACTGAGGGATGACATCATTATAGAACTTTGGGAGCTGCATAAGCCACACTGGAATGTTGCAGTTGGAGGTTAGTGTAGAACGTTGGGGATTTTGAATTCAGTCTGTGTGCAGTCTGAGTAAGAGACAGTAGTACAGCTGAGTGTGTGCAGGCTCTCAGAGCTTTAAGCTCTGTTTTAGAGCTACTTTTGAAGGGTGTGTGTTTCTACCTGAAGAGGAACACAGGAACTGGTAACCGAAGTGGTGGAGACCGCTTTAAATGGGGGGAAGGTTTTTGCCTGTTTTCCAGGGGCAACCCCCCTGGGTCCAGTTAAGGGAAAGAAGCTGCCTGTTCAAGTTGTGCTAAGGCACCAGAAGCTCTGAGAGAGAAATTCCTTGTGTAGGAAATGCCTGTGGGGCACCTGCAACCAAAGGGTGAGTTCGCTCTGAAAAAGGACCAAGTGTTTTTCACCTGAACAGAAGGAAACTAAAGGGACTGTTACTGTGGGGTCAGGAAAAGACAGCCAAGTACAGTTGGAAAGTGGGGATTGGACTGCTTAATCTGTGGGTGGTCTAGAGTAATGGACATTGCCACTTAATTCAAGTATGTTCAAGTCCAGCACAAAGAGTGAAGGAAATTGGGGATTGGACTGCTTACCTCAGTGGGGGTCTAGAGTAATGGACAATGCCACTTAAAAGAATGTTCATCCAGCATAAATGGGAAGCAAGACAAGTAGATGGAATGTGAAATACATTTAGCAAGAATCTACATTGCAAGGCTTTACAGGATGAGGTGTTTACTGTCCAGAGAAATGGCCGGGTATGAACTGTGGGAGCGAGAGATGGGAGACCCTCATCAGTAGTAACCAAATTCACCTCTACGGATTTGCTCTGAGACACTTTTTACTTTCTCTCAGGTACTTGGCCAGTTCCTGAGCAAAGTACCCAGATGTGGGATTGAAAGGAAGAATTCCCTGATGGAGCCGAGGTGCTCTTACGTGGTTTAGGGAGCCACCAGAAAATGTTTCCATGAAGTATGGAAGGTGTCCGAGTGGCCAGCAAGGGAGACAAGCCAGGGAAAACCCAGAACAGTGTACAAGTTCAGGCTGTGTAACCCAAAGCAGTGTGCAAGTCCGGGCTGTGTGCCCAGTGGGTTCAGATCCTGAGGACTAAAGTTTTGAGGAAGTGTTCTAGTTTCTTTTAATCTGCATTACCAGAAGTGTAGCCCCGTGGGGGGTCCATCTATGCTTTGTTTATTCTGTTTCGATGTGAATAAAAAGCCACACTTTAGAATCCCTCTTCTGGTATTGGACGTTACAGTTATTGCTTCCTGTGTTCGGAATTACTTGGGTGCCCCTGTGCAGAGTAGCCAAACCTAGCCTTTGTGCCGAGTGACCTATTCCTCCCCGAACCCAGCCCACCTGGTATTGCTGTCAGATACAAACTGCATGCCAGCCCTGGGTTACATATATATATGTGGAGAAAGAAAAGGGGGAGGCTCAGGGAGAACAAGTGATAAATGGCAAGATTAAGAGAGAATCTGTGAAACAAAAAGTTGATGAAGGGACACAGACAAAGTCTAATAGGAGTGAAAGAGCTGAGAAGTCCCCAAGTGGCGACTAATTAACAGGGCCTAGTAAGAAGGCTGATAGGTGACAAATGTGGGGGAAGGAGACAGAGACGGAGACTTAAGGTGAAAATAAGTCATTCAATTTCATTTTCATTTTCACTATAAGTCTCTTACTAGGCCCTGTTAATTAGTCCCTACCTGGGGACTTCTCTAGTTCTTTCACTCCTATTATGCTTTGTTTGTCCCATCATCACTTTTTTGTTTCACAGATTCTCTCTTAATCTTGTCATTTATCACTTCTTCTCCCTGAGCCTCCCCGTTTTTCTTTCTCCACATATATATATCCTTTAATTTACCTCTCCTCTACACTATCTTTGTTTTTGTCTGTTTGACATATTTCCTGAAGAAGACCTAAGGTCGAAATGTAGATTTTTAACTTTCTTTTCTATTTTCAGCATGCATTTAATAAAACAAGTTTGATCAATGCCCACCATGGTTATATTTTTTTAAAACTGCAACAGGCTCACTCAGAGCAGCTGCATCTCTTGTACCTGACTCAGCAATGCTCTACATAGGTATAATCTTTAGAAACTAAAGCAAGCTCACTCAGAGCAGCTCTGCCTCTTGTACCTACCTCAGCAATGCCCGCCATGGGTATACTTTTTTAAAACAGCAGCAGGCTTAGAGCAACTGTGCCTCTTGTACCTACCTCAGTAATGCCCGCTATGGGTATACTTTTTAGAAACAGTAGCAGGCTCACTTACAGCAGCTATGCCTCTCATACCTGCCTCAGCAATGCCCACCATGGGTATAATTTTTGGAAACAGCAGCAGGCTTGCTAAGAGCACTCACAGCAGGAAGCATAAAAATGCCTTACCGGGATGGCTGGCATTGATTAGAGTTCTTTGGTGCAGGGGTGCAGGCTTCTGATGCTGGGCTGCAACAAACATTTGGTTAGTAGCCACAATCAGTTCCAAACAAATGACTAACATCAACACAGAAGTAAAACAGCAGGGGTCCCATTCAGTTTATAACAAAGCACTCCATGGCAGTAACACACTTCAACAACTGATTTTCAGTCCTGACTGCAGGGATAATGAAGGTTGCTAGTATCCACTGTGACCGCTATGGTCCCACTAACTTTGGACAGCTTTTCCTTGGGCTGGGTAGCCATGTTAAATACAAGCAGCTTACGTAGGGCCTAGATGGCTTCTAAACTTTAGGCAGCAGGTGGAATTTGATTCTGTCTCTCTTTCAGCTCCATTCTCTATCCTGGCTTCTCTGACTCACAGTGGCAAGCCCTTTAAAATAGGTCACCACTCCTTCCCCAAACTTTAGTTCAAAAGTTAGGCCATGGCAAGTAACTCCACCCTTGGCATCAGGGTGGACGTCCCCACCGCAGCTGCCATAACCGGGTTGGCATCTTGAACTTTGGTGCTCTCTCTCTCTCTCTCCCCCTCTCTCCAGACTACGTCGCACAGAAATTGGGCCCTGGCAAGCGACTTCACCCTAAAACTCAAGGGCAAACATTTCACTGGAGCTGCCACTTCAAGGTTGGCATCTTAGATTCTGGAGCTATTGCTTTCCCTCTATCTTTCTGGCTCCGTGTTGTTCTCCCCCAGACATATGGGTATGGCTGGACTCCCCACTGGTCTCTCTCTCTCTCTCTCTCTCTCTCTCTCTCTCACAGTCAGGTGAGTCACAGGCTGCACCATTCTTTCAGGGCTCACAAATCTCTGCTCCCAAAAAGGGTTACTGCTCTAAGGAAAAGGTTTTTTTTTTTCTTTTCTTCGTCTGCAAAACTATAACAACTGCATTTTTTTTCTCTAATAATGAAATAGAGGCTTACCAGGACTTGAAGTGAGTATCTGACCCAATATACAGAGCTGTATCTAATCAGGTTGGATCGGGTCAAAAAGTATAAAATCCAACCAAATTTATTTAATGTATTGGATATCCACCCATCCCTAATATACACACATATATATATATATATATATATATATGAGAGAGAGAAAGATAGAGATAGATATATGAAACATAGCAACAAAATGTGGTCTATCTTTAATCTATGCAATCTTCTATTATGCACCCATCAATATCTTTGTTAAATAGTTTCCACAGTGGTTTAAAATCTCCCAGAAATGTATAATTATACAAAGTGCTTATGAAAACTTGTTTCCATTCTATTTTTGGAAAAGGCCTCACATTTGTATCACATTTCCAATTTTTAAGAAGCAATCTTTTAATTGCCATAATGTTAGCTTTCAGAATTAATCTGTATTCAGGCCTTGATATTCATTAAACATTTCCAAAATCACAAATTTAGGATCCTTCCACTGTGGGAACTTGCATCCTGTTTTTTCCAAACTCTCAAAGGCATGAGTCCACCAAGAACAACTCAGTTGACATTCCCATAGTAGATGTATCATACTTGCCTTTGCAATCCCACAGTGCCAACACATATTTGGGATTCCAAGTTTTATCTTATGCTACCTATATGATGAGTAACAGGCTCTATTAAAAATGTTGTACTGTATGGCTCTATCTCTAGTAAGTTTATATTGTGAGACAGAGTTGCAAGCAAGCAACCATTGTTGTTCTGTACACTGCTGATTTAATTATTTTTCCCATTTAGTAAATGTTGCTTTGTATAGTACCTTAAAGGGTTTCTTTAACCTTTTTATTAGAAATGCATATCATTTCTTTGACTTATTCTCCAAAATGTTTGACAATTCCTTTTCTATCACTATAGTATTGGGAGCTCTTTCCCACCACTTATAGTTTTTTGCATATGTACTACTAAGTTGATTAAAATATAGATGTTGATGTTCATGTAGTGAAAGGTTCCCTCTAAATTATTTCCATTTTAATTTACATCCTATTTCAAAAAATCTTGCCATCTTCTTATTCCTTTATTTTTGCAGACCATTATCCAACATCTTCCCATCGATTCTAAAATTTCCAAATTATGTTCATTGGAAATATATGTTTCCCATTTAGTCCTATTGGTGAATCTGGCAATCACTTCGACCAAGTTTTTTTTTTTATAATCAAACTCTTAGATTTTATCTACTTTTTGGCTGTAAACAAAATTTGTTTTATATCAATTGTCTCATTATACACTTTTTTCTCCATTAAGTTTGCAATTTCATGATCTCTATTACTGTTTTCCTCTTTTGGCCAGTTCACTACCAGCTTCATCAAAAAGGCTATGTAGCACCTCTCACTATCAGGACAGGCCAGACCTCCTTGGTCTTTAGTTAAACACAGTCTGTGCCATGAAATTCTGGCAGGTTTATTATTCCATATAAATTTCTTGAATAGGTTATTAATCTGTTTAAACCATATTGGAGGTTTTGGGGTAAGCACAGTTTGCAACCTATAAGATAAAAAAGGAATTGCCACCATCTTTATTGTCTGGATCTTACCCCATAGGCATAGTGGAATTTTACTCCAGCCTGAAAATCTATCCTATAGAGATTCATATAATTCTTTATTATTTAGGGTATAAAATCTCTCCAGTTTGTTATTTATATTAATTCCTAAATATTTCATTCATTTCCCTTGTATATTTGCTTTTAAGATTTTTTGTAAGTTCCCTGGCTGGTCTATATTAAAATAGTAATTTCTGATTTGTTTTCATTTATTTTGTACCCTATAATCTTTGAAAATCTGTTTATTATTTGTTTTAATTCTTGTAAACTTTTCTCTGGATCCTGTAATAAAAGTAACACATCATCTCCCTATGCATTAAGTTTGGTCCCTTGTATGCCTATCTTAACCCCCTTTATTATGTCAGTTTCCCTTATTTCATTCAGTAATAACTCTAGTCCAATAATGAACAGGGACAGTGACAAGGGGCACCCCTGCCTTACTCTCTGATGAGTATTATAGGCTCTGAAAAAGTATTATTGACCTTCATTTGTGCCACCAGTTTACCATAAATGGTTTTCATATTCTCAATAAACTTTTCTGGAAAATCAAACATTTTTAGTGTACCATATAAAGTTTTTCATTCCAGCATACTAACACTTTTGTTGCATCTAAAGCCAGAAAGATTGCTGGTATATTGGAGTTCTTGAGATATTCTGTAATAAACTGAATATTGTACAAGCCTGACTGAATAGTTCTCTTGGGAATAAATCCGGTCTGATTGTTATGTATGATTTTGTTTAATAATGGCAATATCCTGTTATTTAATATTTTAGTATATATCTTATAATCTACATTGAGAATTGCTACTAGTCTATAGTTCTCTACCCTACTGCTATATTTTCCTTGTTTAGGTATTAATGAGATATAAGTCCTAAAATAGGATTCAGGGCTTTTATGTATTTTTTTTTATATTTGTTGTATAGTTTTTCTAACAAAGGCACCAAGGTAGATTCAAAAGCTAAATAGAATTCCAATGTATAGCCATCCAATTCTGGACATTTAGCTTTTACCATGCTATGTATTATTTCTTTAATTTTTATAGATGTAATTGGTTGAATCATTTTTTCTGCCTCTTGATCTGTCACCTTATTTAAACCATATTGTTCGTAATATCTGATTTCTTCCTCTGAAGCATGACATTCAGAAGTGTATAAAGCAGAAAAAGAAATCTGAAAATTCTTTTGCAGTCTCCTGCTGTTCAGTCACCACTTGCCCATCTGTATTTTTAATTATAGTAATTTTGATTGTTTTCTTTTCTAGGTCCTGCATTCTTTTTGATAACATTTTTCCTACTGCTTCAATGTTTGTTTTCCCATTCTGGCTATATCTTGCTCAATTCTATTTAACCTCTGTAATTTCTGTTACATTTATACATTTTTCAGGTTCTTTTAATTCTTGTTCCTTATCTATTTCATCATTTTTGACTACTAACTCTAATACTTCAAGTTGTTCTACTTTCTTTATCGTCAAAATTCTTTGTTTATTTTTCCTTGATGCCTCTGAAATTATATAGCCCCTTACTGTAACTTTAAGAGCATCCAACAATCCAAAATCTTGTCTTGTGTAAATGAGTTGTCTAAATTATCTATCTCTTGGTTAATTTTTTGCTTAAAAAGTATGTCTTTTAATAAATTGTTATTGAATCTCCATGTGTCCTTTTTTATTCTGCATATCTAATATTGTGCAATAACTCACCAGATTATGGTCAGAGATAAAAATAGCTTTTATATTAGCTGTTGTAATACCCAGACTATTTATTAGAAGCTCTATAGATATACAAAATGTAGTCTAATCATGAGTGCATCTTATGTCTAACTAAATAGTATGTGTAGTCTTTTTCATTATCTTGCAAATTTCTCCATAAATCCACCAAAGTGTGTGTTTCTAAAAACACTTGTAAAAGCCTTGCTTTATACTTATCCCACTTAGAGCCTGTTGATGTTTTATCTAAAGAACTGTTAACTGTACTGTTGAGCTCATCACCCAGTATAATATTCACACAGTTCCAAGTGAATATTAGTTTGCTTATTTCAGCTAAAAACTTCCATAGTCTATAAAAGGGGCATTTATTGATCCAAAAATAATATCCAACCCCTCGATTACTGTTCTTATCAACAAAGTTCTTTCCATTTTATCCATTACTGAATCTACTATTTTCCCTTTAAAATTCTCACTAAATATGAGGGCCACCCCATGCACTTTTTGTTTATACTTTGTGATTGGTACATTTGTCCAGATCATCTTTTCTTTAGTCTGTCTATCTCTTTGCTGTTTAAAAAAAGACTCCCGAAGCATAATCATATCAAGATTAAATGTTTTTTTTTTAACTCTGGATAGAATTGGTGCTCTTTTAATTGTTGAAATAATGCCATTCACATTCCAAGTTGCCCCTTTAAGAATCCCATCTTCTTGCATCAACTTGCCACCTGCCATCACCTGCAGATATTTTTTAACCTTAACTTGATTTATCCCATCCTTTTTCCTTATTATATTATTTTTCTTTACCTCCCCCCCTCCTTATATTCCCCTCTCCCTTGCTTCCTCCCCTTATGCCAATCATCCTGGTCTGGCATACCCTCTTTTCCCATTTGGAGATGATTTTTTGGCTGTGGCTAGCGCCCCCCCAAAAAAATACCACATCCCCTTTTAACCATTTTCCCTTTTGAACATAATGTACAGTCCATGATTATAATTCTCAATTCTTCTGTTTCCTTCTTCTTATTGTTCATCATTTTTTTTCTTCATCCCTGTTCAAAAGTAGAAAAAAAAAATCCTGGCAAATGGATCTTTAGATGTCGTACCGCTTTAGATACAGTGCTGTAAAACAAATTTTGGTTGTTAAGTAAAACTTTCAGCCTGGAAGGAAAAATCACATATGCTTTAACCCACTCTTTCCACAATCTTTGTTGTACTCCTCCCCCGAATTGCTTCCTTTGCTCCCATAATGCTTTTGAAAAATCATGTTTTAAATATACAGCTTGTTCCTTGCACATAAATTTGTTTGTTCTAAAGAAAGCTTGCATAATTCTGTCTTTTCCTTCTGATGTTAATATTTTTTACAATTGCTGGTTTAGCCGTCCCTCTACCTTCATCTCCCCCATATGTGAACCAGTACACCCTGTCAATTATTGGTGAGTTTGTTTCTGATCCCAACATTTTAGAAATAATGTCCATAACCAGATCTTTCAGTGGAAGGTCATTTTCTCATTCAGGTAACAGTCCAAAAATATGAATATTGTTTCTTCTTGTACTGTTTTCTTTGATCATCCACTTTCAACTTGAGAGAATCCTGCAGCTTTTGTAACGTTTTAACTTCTTGCAGCATTGGAACCAGTATCTTCTAATTTTGCATGTCTCACCTCTAATTCACTTATTCTTTTAATGCCTTGCTCCAATACTTTCTGATAGATTTTGTAAAGAATCAGGGAGATGTTGCAATTTGTCTAAAGATGTTTGAAACACAGTAATTATTATTTTTTTTTATTAACTGTAGTGCCCTTTCTGATGGTATACCCTTGTTAGCCTCCCTCAAACTGGTTCTTGCTGTTTCTTCTTTTTTAATTTTTCCATCATCATATTATTTAATGTTAGATTCTATTTCTTCATCTGAGTGTTTAAGTAAATCTGATGAGACCGATGGAATTTCTTTTGCGATATTGTCCCCTTTTGTAAAACTCATCTCTTCCCCTTGGTCACTTTGTGTTAATTTATTCAAATTTAGTGCTGCTCTTCCTTTCTTTCCTTTTTTCTTGTCTGGCTCCACTTGGGATTTTGGCCCCATTTTGACTGTATTTGAACCTGATATATTACAGCAGTTCTTAAATGGCAATTGCAGTTGTCTTAACTTCTTTCTATCCGATTCTGGTATACCTTTCCTAATTTGGCCAGAGTGGCCAGAAATGTCTTGATTGCTTTTAATTGGAGATTTTTTTTGTTTACTTTTAGAATTTTGAAACAGTTTAGAAAGTATTTTTTTGGCCATTCAATATTCAACTCTTCCTTTGACATGTGCTGAATAAACTACCTTCAGTTTGCATACTTTTATCATGTATTATTTAGCTCAGCCCTCTCTCATACATCTGGACTGAGGTGTTTCAGATCAGTGAGTGTATTTTTGGGCCACACACACTTTCAATTGTCTATCAATATGAGCACATGGGGTTATATTTTTAAATACTAGCACTCTATGTGCATTTTACTGAAAGTCACAACTTCAGTGGCAGATTCAATATATTTTTATTGTTTAGTGCAGCACTTTGAATCTGCGAGGGAGCTGTGACCACCCATAGCAGTTCTGGGTCACTCAAGGCTTCTTAACCAAGCCCTGCAGTGAGCAGGTGAGTTAAAACAAATACCCCAATTGATGCAAGAGGTGCTGATGTAGCTAACTGTTGTAATATAAATGAAACATATGTTTTAAACTACTGTGCGTTTTGACTTGTGAAAGCATTTTAGCATGTGAGCCCTACTCCATTACACGGAAGTAGGAAAAGAGGTGCAGTAGTTTTACAGTGCTCAGCGCAAACTACCAACCTAATCTGGGGCTATATTTTTAAATACTAGCACTCTATGTGCATTTAATTTAAATCCACAACCTCAGTGGCAGATTTAATATATTTTTACTGTTTAGTACAGCACTTTGCATCTACGAGGGAGCTGTGACTTCCCATAGCAGTTCCGGTCACTCAAAGCTTCTTAATCAAGTCCTGCGGCAAGCGGGCGAGTTAAAACAAATACCTCAGTTGATGCAAGAGGTGCTGATGTAGCTAACTGTTCTAATACAAATGAAACATATGTTTTAAACTACTGTGCATTTTGACTTGTGAAAGCATCTTAGCACGTGACCCCTACACTGTTACGCGGAAGTAGGAAGAGAGGTGCGGTAGTTTTACAGTGCTTAGCATGAACTACAGACCTAATCTGGGACTATATTTTAAATACTAGCACTCTATGTGCATATTACTTAAAGCCACGACCTCAGTGGCAGATTTAATATATTTTTACTGTTCAGTGCAGCACTTTGCATCTGCGAAGGAGCTGTGACCTCCCATAAGAGTTCTGAGTCACTCAAGACTTCTTAACCAAGCCCTGTGGTGAGCAGAGTGAGTGCAGGCAGGGAGAGTGCAGTTGTACGCTGAGATGCACGCAGAGACATGCGCATCTGCGCGTGTTATGCGTGTTGTGCAAGGGTAGAGGGTAACAGAACAGATATCTACAGTGCACTTACCACCTCCCAGACCCACTGAAACAGGTAAATGGCAATTACTGCCAAGTTATACTTATTATGGAGCTACAATAACACAGTTATTAAAGGACAGAATGGGGACACTAAGTGTAGCCTGTGACATGTATCTGATTTCAGATTTACCTGTGCTTGAAACTCCATTCACTTGCTTAAAATGCAAACATAATGCCGAGATGCAAATAGAGATTTCACTGTTCAATACTAGACTAAATGCACTTGAGAACAGCCAACAGAAATTAATACAGAGAATGGTCACAGAAGACACATGCAATGACTATATTATGATAGATACAAGTTCAGCCCTAGATGTGCAACAAGACCCTGATCCAAATCTAAGTCAAAACCTGCCCTCCCCCATTATTCAGCAAAATCAGGAACTAGAGCCAACCCCAAATGTAGCCTTGAATTCAACTCTAAACCAAAAGAGAATAAGAGGGGATGAAGCACAGGACAACCCTGATGAAGACTAGTTTGATATACATATTAAAAGGCCATTTAAGAAAAAAAAGGGGAGAAAAGCTGAGGCGTTTACCCTACCTCTCCACAACAGTTTTGACCCTCTCACAAAACTGAATGAGGATGAAAGTATGACTCCCTCTGACTCCACTATCCTCCTCCCACCAATGTCCATGACTGAATCTGAAAACACCAATGTGTTACAGGAAATCTCTCCTGAGCCACTTGTTCCAAATGAAATAGAAAATGATCAGTCAGATACAAATCCAATTACCACAGATACTGTATCTCAAATGAATAAATTACCAGAGCAAATATTTATACTGGGAGACTCAATTACAAGGCTTACGGACAGATACACCACAAGGAGTAATAAAGAAAATGTAACAAGCTGTAGCTACAGAGGGACAACCATAAAAGACATTACCACATTGCCCTCAGACATATTACAGAATGTCCCAGATCCCAAAACCGTCGTTCTCCACGTAGGTACAAATAATTTTGGTAAACAGGAAGTGAGAAAAATAATCCAGGATATGAAGCTAGCCATAAAAACTATACAAGATCTAAATGCAACTCCAATAATTTCAGAAGTCCTACCAGTACCTAGGGCTAGCTTTAAAAGGACTAAAACATTAAAAGCTTTAATAATTGGTTGTGGAGATGGTGCCTGACAAACAACACAAAATGTATAAAAACATGGGAAAGATTTGAAAAAAACACGCTATATGGATTCAATGGGCTTCATTTAAGTAAACAAGGATCTGAACTTCTAGGATGTATATTTTATAATGCACTAAATCAAGAACAATAAAAAACTAGGCAAAGACAGGCAAGGGGAACTTTTAACTTCCAAGAAAAACAACTTTGCTAAAATTGATAATAAAAAAATATTAAAAGATAAACATGTCATCCACAACAAAATAACTGGTCTGTCCTTCCTCTTAAACACAAGAAGCCTACACGGAACAAAAATGGATGAATTACAAATTATACTGAATAAAGATAACATTGACATAGCTGCAGTAATGGAAACTTGATGGGATGACTCCTCAGATTGGACTGCAAATATCCAATCCAATCCAACTTTATTTTTAAAAAGCGCCTTTCCAAAACCAAGGCACTTTTATAATAAATAAATAAATCAAATACTGAAAATTAAACAGTATAATAAAACCGATCATTAAAACATTCTTAAAAATCAAGGTAACCCAGGCTAGATATGTAAGTTTTTAATGCCAATTTAAAACTTTGGACATCAGGCAATCTTGCACCTGATGAGGTAGAGAATTCCACAGGGTCGGAGCCATAAAACTAAATGATCTGGCCCCAGATGTCTTCAAACAGACTGTGGGAATCTCTAGCAATCTCTCATTGGTGGATCGGAGAGGGTGGGGAAGATGGAAGGGGATGAAGAAGATCTTGCAGGTAACTAGGTCCCTGGTCATATAGGGCCTTATAGGTTAGCAAACTGACCTCGAAGGTGATCTGCCACAATACTGGCAGCCAGTGCAGTCCGCAGAGGACAGGCATTATATGACTGGTCCTAGAAGTACCAGTCAGAAGTCTGGCCACCACATTCTGCACTAACTGCAAGCGGCAGATATCTACCCCCGGTAGCCCTAGGCAAAGGACATTGCAGTAGTCCAGGCGGGAGGTAACGAAGGTGTGGACCAACACTGAAAGATCATTAGCAGGAACCAGGTGCTTCACCCGGGCTATATTCCTCAGATGGTAAAAAGGAAGTTTTGACAACAGCCAACACCTGATGTTTAAGGGTCAGGCAGTCATCAAATATAACACCCAGGTTCCGCACCTGGTCTGAGGTAGCTAACTGGACCCCCCCAAGCCAAAGATCCAAAGGTGATCCTGTCAGCAAACCCGCCTCCCAATGGCCTGGGTCCACAACCAACACCTCAGTTTTTTCAGGATTAAACTGCAACCAACTCACAGTCATCCAGTCCTGGATCTTAGCGAGACAGTTGTTAAAGACCGAGACAGCATCATCCTGGCTGGGCACAAAGGACATGTACAGCTGAGTATCATCTGCATAACAGTGAAAACTCAAGCCATACTACCTTACAATCACTCCTAACGGCAGCATATACACCGCAAACAACATGGGCACCAAAATGGAGCCCTGCAGCACCCCAGAGGATAGGGGGAGTGATGCCAAGGAAAAAATCCCAGACACCACCTTCTGAGTCCTACCCTCGAGGAATGATCAAAACCAGCTGAGGACTGAACCAGACAGTCCACAGATAAATCACAGGCACTCCAATAGCACTCCATGGTCAACGGTATCAAATGCTGCAGAGAGATCAAGAAGGACCAGGATGGAACGGGTCTTTCGCTTTCTCGCTATTAGGAGGTCATTTAGTACATGAACAAGGGCTGTCTCGGTACTATGTCTCTTCTTAAATCTGGACTGGAGAGAATCATAGACATTGTGGCTGGTCAAATGATCATCCAGCTGTGACGCAACCACCTTCTCAATAACCTTACCCACAAAAGGCAGGTTACAGACAGGTCTGTAGTTCACCAGACAGTCCGGGTCAAAGGAAGGTTTCTTAAGAAGGGGCCGAATCACGGCTTCCTTCAAGGGATCAGGAAAGATCCCCTTCTCCAATGACAACCAGACTATCTTGGCAAGGACTGGGCCGATTTTATCCACATATCCTACTAAAAGGTGTATGGGGCCCGGGTCCAAACTACAGTTGGTCGGTCACAATGACTGGACAATCATCACTATGTCATTGATTGTGGGTAGGTCAAAGTCAAACCACATACACTAGGTGTCCGACATCTCCTACCGACTACCACAACTCCTATTTGAGAGAGTTAGGAGGAGGTCAGACCTGATTGTGGCAACCTTATCTGCGAAGAATCAAGCAAACTCCTCACACCGTTCCTGTGAAAAAGCACTTTCGGGCTGAAGACAGATTGGATTGCACAATCTGTCCACAGTCTGGAAGAGCTGGGCTGGTCAATTCTGCACAGCAGCAGCAATTTCCCTGGACAGGAATTCTTCCTTCTTACGGGTAATTGCTGATTGATAGACCCAATAATGGTCCATCAAACTAAGCCTGTCACACTCCAGACCCGACTTCCGCCAATATCTCTCAAGCCTTCTTCCCACCCTCCTCAACTCCCTCAAGGTCTCATCAAACCAAGGATACCTGGGGTGATGAGTGAGGGGATGAACTCGAACAGGAGCAATGGAATCCAGGTCCCCAACTACTGCCTTATTATAGGCAAGAACCAGGTCCCCAGGATCCATGCATTCACCCGGTAGACTCGATAGGTCCAGTACCGCCATCAGACCCTCCGGGATAACACCCCTCAAAGGGCGGTACCGGACCATCTCCATAGGGGCAGGCCTACTGAGGGGGCCAGGAAACTGAACCCAATGGGGTGATGGTCAGACCACCCGACTGGTTCTACCACCAAGTCAGATATCTCCATCTCCAGGAGGAACACCAAGTCCAAAGAATGACCATCTATATGGGTCGAGGAGGAAATAACCTGTGTGAAGCCCAGTGAATTCATCAACTGGAGGAAGTCCTGACCAAACTGCGAGAGTTCATCATCGACCCAGGCATTGAAATCCCCCAGGATCAGCCATCTGGAGGATCCCAATATACCAGGGTATATAACCTACTATAAGAACAGAATAGGAAAAAAAAGAGGAGGGGTGGCCCTATTTATGAAAAACAGCATTAAATTTAAACCAATCAAGGATCACACGGAAAATGCATCAAGCGAAATAATTTAGATAGAGTTAATAAGGGATAAACAACCTAAGTTACTCATTGGCCTATGCTATAGACCACCAGACACAAATCTATTGGCACACCAGGACATCCTAAATAGTATAAACAGCAAATCAAATTATAATGAAACAACATTATTGGGTGATTTTAATCTCCCTGGCCTAAACTGGAATGATGCTATGAGTAGTAATAATCAGGAGAATTCCTTTTTGGATGTATGTTTCACAAATGGTCTATATCAACTAATTAACAAACCAACTAGGAAAAACTATATATTAGACTTACTCCTGACTGATATCCCTGACAAAATTAGAAATATCCAAATTAAAAAGCCAATTCAAAATAGTGATCATGCGACCATAACCTTCGATACCAATATACATATAAAACCCTAGCTAGGGAAAATGGTCTTCAAAAACTACAATAAAGCAAATTTCGACCAACTAAATCAAGATCTCCATGAATGGAATTGGGATAACGGGTCTACCTCTCCAACCGAGCTCTGGATAAGAGTTAAAAATAAAATTTTAGAACTTGAAATGAAACATGTCCCAAACAAGATAACCTAAAATAAAAAGGGTAAAATCCCATTGTGGGTTACACCAAGCATAACAAAATAAATAAAACAAAAAAGAGGGCATACAAAACTATGAAAAAAGATAGTGATTATAATAAATGGAGATATAGGTTAATCCTAAATAACTGTAAAAATAAAATTAAACTGGAAAAAAACAAGCTTGAGTTTAGAATGGCCTACAGGAATGATGGAGGTAAAAGTTTCTATTCTTATATAAATAATAAAAACAGTAAGGACTATTTGGCCTCTGACCGTAAATTCAGAGGAGATAACTGCACCTCAGGACATCGCTGAGGAATGTAATAAATATTTCAGCTCTGTCTTTAATCCAAAAAACAAAACCAATAATACTTTCCCTGGTAACAAGGCTGATGACCATGTGTGCATTTCAAAAACCGAGATCTTAAGTAAACTGAACAGTATTAATAAAAATAAATCTCCGGGCCCCAACAAATTGCACCCAAGATTACTTAGGGAAATCAGAGACTGGTTAGTGGAACTACTGCACAAAATATTCAATATGTCTTTAATGTCACATGAGATCCCAATGACTGGAAGACCGCTGCTGTTACCCCTATTTATAAAAAGAGCAATCATGGAGACATTTCAAACTATAGACCCATCAGTTTGACCAGTGTTCTAGGAAAGATCTTTGAGTCCTTACTCAAAATTAAATTTGAAGAGGATCTAAAAAATAAGGGACTAGTCAACCAAGCTCAACACGGTTTTAAGAACAACAGGTCCTGTTTGTCTGGGAACCTGATTTTTTTATGAATACATTAGTTAAACCCTGGAGAGTAACATACCAGTAGACGTTGTCTATCTGGATTTTTGCAAAGTTTTTACAAAGTGTCTCATGATACTTTAATAAAAATGAGAACACTGGAAATAAATAATACAATTACAAAGTGGGTGGAGGAATGGTTAAATCATCAAGTTATCTGCCCTTTCTTTGCTCCCTCAGGTACCTTCCGCGCCCGAGTGGCGCCTGGTGCACTAGGTGGACCATCCTGCTTGGCCATCCACGGCTGCCGCCCGACTCTCGGAACTCCTGCCCACCCACCTGGTTCCCTCTCCCAGACTCCAGCACAAGGTATCTTCCATGCCCGAGTGGCGTCTGGCGCACTAGGCGGACCGTCCTGCTCGACCATCGGCAGCCGCCGTCCGACTCTCGGAACTCCTGCCCGCCCTCCTGGTTCCCTCTCCCAGACTCCAGCACAAGGTACCTTCTGTGCCCGAGTGGCACCTGGTGCACTAGGCGGACCGTCCTGCTCGGCCATCCGCGGCCGCTGCCCGACTCTCGGAACTCCTACCCACCCTCCTGGTTCCCTCTCCTGGACTCCAGCACAAGTACGACCACTGTAAATTTTCTCTGTGCGGTGAGCTGTGGCCCTCTCCCGATTGGTGCGGCATTTCACCACTGGACTGTGATTGGCCCGATCGGCTCCGAGAACTCCCCCGATTGGAGCGCCCTTTTTGTCTATGGGTTTCTGCAACCCTTGGGGCTCCTGCTCTGAGTAAAGTTGTTGTCTGTGTCCTTGCCATACTTGATTTTTCTCCCAATGTACAAATGTTTAATTTTACTCCTGGTACTGTAATGCAGTCCCTATTGTAAATTTTCAGTGTAGCTTTCCTGCTTAAGCCTGTGATTGTGTTAGAACTACTCGTAAATCGCTATTTGCCTAACTGAACTGATACTCCTGTCTAATCACTGTTGCCTGTGACCCTGACTGACTATGCTCCACCTGCATTTTTATTTCCCTTCCTCATCTTTTTACCTATATCTCACTGTTTTTGCTCCTAGCTAAACACTCTCACCCAGCTCATTTGTAACTCCTGTTTTCAAGGCTCATTTTTCTCTCTTCATTTCTCCCTCCCTGAAACCCTCCCTCCCTCTCAAATTTTGTCTTAACTACTCCTGTGACCTCATCCTTTGTCTTCCTATCACTCTCACCCTAACTACTGGCACTTCTCATTCTTTTGTCTAGCGTACTAAATCTGTAACACCCCCGGCCCCTGCAGATGGTCGGCCGTCTTCCCATTGCCACTTCCAGTCTGCTTACTTATATCTGTCCTTTCTTTGTTCCCTCAGGTACCTTCCATTGCCGAGCGGCACCTGGCACACGAGGCGGACCGTCCTGCTCGGCCATCCGCGGCTGCCGCCCGACTCTCAGAACTCCTGCCCGCCCTCCTGGTTCCCTCTCCTGGACTCCAGCACAAGTACGACCACTGTAAATTCTCTGTGCGGTGAGCTGTGGCCCTCTCCCGATTGGTGTGGCGTTTCACCACTGGACTGTGATTGGCCCGATCGGCTCCAAGAACTCCCCCGATTGGAGCGCCCTTTTGTCTATGGGTTTCTGCAACCCTTGGCACTCCTGCTCTGAGTAAAGTGGTTGTCCGTGTCCTTGCCATACTTGATTTTTTCTCCCACCCCACCTCCCCCGCCCAGGCCTCCTTTAAATACTCAATTAGCTCCTCCCTGCTCGGCACCCCCTCTCCCAATTGGTCAATCCATACCTATCCTCCAGGCAACAAATTAACTAAATTTTTGTGGATTTCTCACAGTCCGATTTTTGAACACATTTTCAGCTCCTAGTAACTTAGTTCTTAGTACTACTAGAACACAACTTGCCCTCCTTAGTTTCTCCCCTCACAAGCTGTTCTCTAGCCAGCTTCTTTCAAATCCTCTGCCAGTAACTCTGGTATACCTTTTGCCTTATATGTGGGCACCTTACTTTTCCACTATTGTCTAATTTTTTTCTGTTTCAGTCTTTTGTCAATCTATCCTAACTGTGACTCTCACTACAGATACTGCCTTTTCCAATCGCTAGTGACTTCGGGCAGGTCAAGTCACTATCAGCTGTTCATTCCCCTGATTGGCATCAGGTTTCATTTGCCCTCTGTCTCTCCCTTAAGACATCTCTAAAAATGAACCAGCACATGATATTATGTCTCCTTATGCCTACAGTGCCACTAGTCTACCTATCTATGCTTGCAATGCCCCAAGCTTAATCTGCCTCCCTAACTACATGCCTCATGATTACTATTACTCTAACATCCTTCTACTTCCTTCCTACCACTGTGATACCACTCCAATGTTACTACATAGGGCATGGACCCACACGGTTGCATATGCCCAAAATAAATGTCGCCTGTATCTACACTCCCAATGCCCCTTCTTATGTCGCAAACTCTGGTACCTCCTCCTACTCTCTATCCTGCTCTCTGGTGATGCGCAACCAAATCCAGGACCAACAAATACTATACCTGACTCAATTAGTAATGCCAAAGGTCTTATTGTTGCACATCACAATATAAGGAGCCTCACACACAGTCTAGTGGAACTTGAAGTCTGGACCTCCCTCTGTAAGCCAGATATCATATGCCTCTCTGAAACCTGGCTAAAACAATTCACGTCCGACTCTCTATTCACTCTTCCATCATACAGCCTATTGAGACTTGATAGAATGACGACCAAAAGAGGGGGTGGTACAGCTGTCTATTTTAAAGATCATCTTCATGTCATTCCAGTCAAGTCCTATAATCTGGCCCACTGTGAGGCACTTCATGTGCTCCTCACCTTCGGTGCAAAAAAACTGCACATTGTAAGCGTCTACAATCCCCCGTCCAATGCCATGAATGGACTTCATGAGTTATTGGAGCAAATCTCAAGCCTCGCTGGGAGACATGAGGTACTTATACTAGGGGACCATAACATAAACTGGCTAGGCAGTGCCCAATCAACAACAATGACCAAACTGCAGAGTTATAATCTACATCAGCTGATATAGGAACCCACCAGAATCACTCCTCACTTTAATACAAACACTCTACTAGACTGGATAATGACAAATCACCCTGAAAACATGGTGTCTTCCGGCGTACTACCTGATGTCATCACTGATCACTCCCCAACCTATTGTGTATGGGGCCAAACCAAACCCACCCCGGGTGGACCTCTCTTAATTACCTTCAGTAACTATGCAAATTTTGACCTGCAACTTTTTTTACAAGACATTGCGGCCACAGATTGGTCCTCCCTTCTCTCAACCAATGATGCTCAGTCTGCTTTTAATATATTCCTGACCCACTTCCTATCGCTCCAAGAAAAACACTGCAAACTTACGACCCGCCGTGTAAAAAACAGGCAAACACGCTGGCTTAATTCTTTCCTACTATGTAAACTAAAACAGAGGGACAAAAGCTGGCTACGTTTCAAAAGAACAGGACTATCATCTGACCTCCACACCTACAGGGCACTGCGTAACTCCTGCAAGAAGGATATCAAAAATGCAAAGAGCTCCTACTGCAAAGATCTATTAACCAATTCCTATGGTGACTAAAAAATTTTGGTCCCATATAAAGTTCTTTCTTGGCTCAAATCAGGCTCCTACCCCAAATGACATATCACTCAATGGCGTTCATTGTAATAATCCTAGAACTATTGCCAACTTTTTCAATAACAAATTCTCTGACTTATCTAGTTACGCCTCTTCTTTCTCTGCCCAACCGAACATATCCTCTCCCCCAGAGATCAAAGGTCCTCATTTCTTCTTTAAGGCAGTCTCTAGAATTGATGTGCTTAGGTTACTAAACAAGATCTCTGACCACACCGTGGCAGGCTCAGATAATCTCGAACCCAAGCTCCTAAAGCTAGCTGCCCCCTACATTGCTGCTCCCCTTGCCAAGATATTCATGCTCTCTTTGTGTCAGAGCTTCATCCCTAATATATGGAAGGTAGCTAGGATTACCCCTGTCTTCAAAAAAGGAGATCACAAAGTCCCCTCTAACTACCGACCCATAGCCATCCTTTCAGTCCTCAATAAAATCCTGGAGAAACTGATTGCCATCCAAACTATTGACTTCCTCCAGAAACATGAACTACTTACCTCTTACCAGCATGGCTTTCTCAAGGGCCATAGCACTACTACCACCCTTCTCAAATTCACTTCTGATACCCTAGTGGCTATGGACTCTGGGCTTCTCACAGGGGCCATTTTCATTGACATGACCAAAGCGTTTGACCTAATTGATCACTCCATTTTTCTGACCTCCCTAAGATCTCTAGGTTTCTCTGCTAATGTTGTAAGATGGTTTGGTAGCTACCTGATTGACAAGACTCAGACTGTGAAATACAATTCTACCTTCTCAGACAAGACCACTATAAACATTGGGGTGCCACTAGGTTCCATTCTTGGACCTCTACTTTTCTCCATATTCATAAATAACATCACCTCTAACCTCCATAGGACAACCTCTGTACTATATGCTGATGACATTGTGCTTTACACTAGCGCAAAGAGCCTCAATGACATAAATCTGCAACTCTCTCTTGATTTCCAGCATATCCAACAGTGGCTTTCTAGTCACAAGCTGGTCCTAAATGAGGCCAAAACCCAAGATATGATCTTTGGATCACAGACAAAACTCAAACATTCCTGCCCAAATTTCAAAGTCTCCTCCGTGAATGGTTCAGCAGTTGAGGTGGTAAACTCTTTTAAATATCTGGGTATCACACTTGACCCATCACTATATTTTGACCTCCACATCAAGCAGACCTGTAAGCTGATCAATTCCAAACTGGGTATAGCCTACCGAACCAGCTATGCACTCATGCCCTCAGCCAGGCTTGCCATTGCCCGTGGCATACTCCTGCCCACACTTACTTACGGTGTTACTTTTACCTCCACATGCAAATCTAGTTTTTAAAAGTGGGATGTCACATATAACAACATATGTCGATATGCATCCTCCTCTCATCGACTGAAACATCGCTGTCTTCTATATTCAGAACTTGGATGGTTTCCACCCTCTGAGACTAGGCTTTATGCTTATGGCCTGTCATTGACAATATTATCTGACAACAAGTCCCCAAACCTCTGGCTGACCACTTCCAAAATCTGGCACCTTGCTATGAGCTGCGGTCTGCTGACCATGCCCCAGTAGTCATCCCCAGACATAACACCTCCAAAGGAGCATGTGCTTTTGCCTGTCATGCCCCCTTTACTGGAACACCCTCCCACTAGTCCTATGCCAATCCACATCCCATGCGTCCTTTAAGAAAGGGTTGCGTAACTATCTCAGCACTTCTTGCAAGTGCTCCTGTTTCAAACCACCGTAGCTCACAGTTACCCTCCTAGCATTACCTGTCCTGCCTCTTACTTTACCATGCCATACACTAAGCACTTTTTTCTACCTGTCTTGACCTACCTCCTCATCTTGCCTCATCCTAAACCCCATTTCTGACCTCTCTACAGCTATCCCCCCTACTGTTATTTCTCCCTTTACTCCCCATTTTTTCATTACCAATTGAATATTTCTATATTTACTAATTGTTACTTTTTTCCTCAATTTTGGTTTTATATTGTAGCCTTATAACTTGAACTGTTTTTCCATGTCTCTTTCTTTACTGTTAATGTACCTACTTTGTTAGTATCTTTTCGGTAATATATTGTCAAATATGTCAAACCAATGTTGTAATGTCTTTATTTATTTAAGAGATTTACCAGGAAGGCATGCTGAGCGGAGTACCACTCGATTCCAGATGCGCCATGGGGGTAGGGAGTTACAATGGTACAGTAATACAGCGGGAAACAAAAACATACATACTGTGTTTAGGACAAGCAATGGATGAAGCAGTTATAACACAGTTGCATAGGTACAGGATCTTATTTTTTAGTTTACTACAAAGGTGCAGCCTGAATAAATGGAGAGCCAGACTGGTGCTAACAGTTGGAAGGAGGCTGATTGAGAGTGGAGCTAAGTGGGGTGATAATAACAGGAGCAGTAGGTAGAGAAGTGAGTTTTGAGAAGGGCATTTCATTGTGGTGTACTTGTGGAGTGTCTAATATCGGCTGCCAGGGAATTCCACAATTTGGGCAACCTGAAGCTGAAAGCAGCCTGGCCAGACAAGGTGGATCTGTGAGGAATGTGCAGGAGCCTGGCGTCTATGTTTCTGAGAGCATAGGCAGGTGGAGAGAGGGCGGTTAGGGAGGAGGACAGGTAGGAGGGGAGTGTCTGTGACCAGAATTTAGCAGTGGTTCTAGTGCAGTGGAGCAATCGTCAGTTGTGTAGAGAGAGGAGGTCCAAGGATTGGTAGAGGACACAGTGATGAGTGTTTGGAGGACGGTCCAATGAGAAACGGCACAAGGAATTAAAAAGGTGATCTAGCCTAGCTAAGGAAGTATGGGGGGCGGCACAGTAGACAACATAACCATAATCAATAATAGGGAGGATCATTTTTTGGACTATTGCCTGTCTGGTTGGTAAGGGTATGCAATTTTTGTTCCGGTAGAGGGCTCCCAACATGGGATGTAATTTTTTGTGCAGTGCATCTATATGCACTGAGAAGTCAAGATATTGATCTAACCAGACACCAAGATAGCGATATGAGGTGCAGGCCTCTATAGGTGAGCTATCCAGAGTATAGAACATAGGTGGAGCTGCAAGCCGGGTTAGTTTGGACCGGGAGCCGAAGGTGAGGGAGACTGTTTTGTTTGAGTTTAGGAATAGTTGGTTAGAGATGAACCAATGTTGGATGGAGTCGAAATCCTTCTGTAGGCAGGCTGTCATGGCACTAGTGGCTGGGCCAGAGGCAAACAGTACCGTATCATCAGCGTACATATGGATAGCCGTTTGTGGACAGGTAGCAGGCAGGTCATTTAGAAAAATAGAGAACAACAGTGGGCCGAGTACAGACCCTTGGTGGACACCACTGGTGACAGGGAAAGAGGTGGATCTAGCTGAGATAATGTGGACTGATTGGGACCTACCTGTCAAGTAAGAGTGGAACCAGTTATTTGCGTAGTCAGACAGCCCAGCTTGAGCCAGTTTAGCCAGCAGCAGAGGATGGGAGACCGTGTTGAAGGCTTTCGCCAGGTCGATAAATATGGCTGCTGTTATTTCCCCTTTGTCCATGCCCGTAAGGATGGTGTTTGTGAGGCGCAGGAGGGAGGTGGTAGTGGAGTGATTTTTTCTGAAGCCAGCCTGGTAGGGGGTGAAAAATTATACAGTATCTAGATAGTGGTGGAGCTGGGAGAGTACAAGGCGCTCTTGAATTTTGGCTAGAATGGGGAGCAGGGATATAGGACAGTAGTTAGATGGGGAGGAGAGGTCCCCTCCTTTGGGTAGGGGAATCACGATGGCTTGTTTCTATAAGTTGGGGACTGCCCCAAGTTTAAAAGACAGGTTATAGAGCAATGTTAGCGGGTGGGCTATGGCAGGTGCTGAGAGCAGGAGCATTTTGGAATCAAGGCCCGATGGACATTTACCTTTGGTTGGGCTGAGCGTCTGCAGTATTTTTAGCACCTGGCCAGGTGTGACTGGGCAGAGAGAGAAGGAGGCCACGGGGGGTACAGTGGGGTGAACAATGGGCAGGGAATGAGGATGGGAAGAGATTAGGGAAGAAACAGTGGAGGAGAAATATGAGTTAAACTCGGTGGCTACCAGTCTAGGATCCGTGATGATTTTCCCATCTATTTTGAGAGTGGGAATGGGGGGTTGGGCCGGTGGGGTAAGAAGTGATTTTATTGACTTCCAGAATTGGGTAGGGTGAGCAAAGTTATTGTTGAATGCAGATTGAAAGTAATTTGATTTTGCCTGTCATATGAGTCTTGTACAGGCGTTTCTTAGTGACCGGTAGTGTTGCTGAGCCGTTTGACCACCTGTAGCCTTGAAGGATTTCCAGGCACGGTCTCTGGCACGCAGGCATTCTATGAGGTTAGTTGTTACCCATGGAAGGTGGGCTCCTCTTACTCGGGATCTCCTGAGTGGAGCATGGAGGTCCCAGATGGCTAGAAAGTTTGTAGAAAAAAATTTCAGGGCCTCATCTATGGAGGTGGCCCTAGGTATGAAAGACCAGTCAATGCTGATGAGATCATTTAGGAAAGCTGTCAGGTCCAGAGATTTATAAGATCTGATGTGAAGCGTGCGGTGTGGGGGGGCCATGGGTTGGGAGATTTTGTGCACCATATAAATCATATGGTGGTCACTAAGGGAGTCAGGTAGTAGGCCAGCTTTAACGATCCGATGGGGGTGAGTAGTTAATGCCCAATCCAGGAGTGTATGTTTGTTGGATTTGTGGTTTAGACAAGTGGGTTCCACCATTAGCTGGGACAAATTTAGGGCATTTATTTGGTTTCGAGATTTGGAGGCTGCGCTGCCTAGCCAGTTCAGATTGATGTCACCAAGGATGTGAAGTTCACCGCCTTCTGTATGGGACCTCAGGGTGCCAAGGTGGTCAAGAATGCAACCCAGTGGTGTGTCTGGCAGGCAGTATGACCCTGTTATGTATACTGGGATGGATTGAGGTAGGGTGATTTTGATTAGGAGGGAATCCATAGATTGAATGGGGCCGTTGGGGTGGTTATGGAAAACTGGAGTTTGGAGGAGATATACATGGCAGTGCTGCCACCTTTCTTTTTACCCTGTCTGTCTTGGTCGGATTAGGGAGAAACTGGGTATTGTGAATTCTATATCCCAGTTGTGAGGCTTCAGCCAAGATTCAGTGATGATTACAATATCAGGGCGAAGGGCAAGGACAGTGGCTTGTAGGGCTGCTAATTTGTTTAGGATGCTGCATATGTTTAGGTGGACAATTTTAAGACCTTTAGGGAGGTCCGTAGCTGATGGGGGGGTTGAGCAGTTATGGTTGCAGGTGGTCCTGGGTTGCGTTCAATGTCCCGGCTATAAGGAGGAGGAGAGCCAGGTGTGCCTCAATAAGCACATGATCTTTGTTGAGGACCCGCGTGTGTAGGAGTGGTTGGGAGTTAGTAGTTGGTCTTGGGGCTGAGTAGAGGGATATATAGGCAGACTTCTGCATGGAATGAGGGAGAAGGATAGAGGCCCCAGGGACCAATTATGCCAATAGTACTGGTTGTGGTCCACTAGTGCCGAGGAGGAATGGAGGGGTGGCTTGGTAACTGTAGAGAGAAGGGGTACTGAATCACGTAGAATAGGATAGGATGCAGGCAGAAGGGAAGAGAGGGTTAGGCAAAGCAAAATGATTGTTAATGTGAAGAGCTGCATTTTTTGTGTTTTTGCACTGTAGTAGATTGAAATCTGCTCTACGGTGGCCACTAGTGGCTGAGTAATATAAGCAGCTAATGGGAAAGTGGGCTGATGGTTTAGGAGGCTCACGAGGTCAATGCTATATAAGGAGGAGCCCACCAAGGGTGGTGGTGGGGGCGGTGGGGAGCCTGCGCATAGCGCAGGCGGGGCTAGAGCTCCCTGAAGCAGCTGCTGTAGGCTGGGATGGCTACCTGGTGCTCCACTTGTGCTCCATTGTCCGCGGGGGAGAATTGGCTGTGGGGAGGGCTGAACAGTTCACCCTCGTGACCGCACTGCAGGAGGGGAACACAAAAAGGCAGCTTTAAATACAGGTAGGGAGGGGGATCTTATTTCTTCTAAGCAGCACTTTGCAGTTATCCAATGAGAATCCAACTAAGCACAGTATAGCTCTGATTACAATTAAATTCATTAGGCTGTACTGCAAGGTTATACTTCAAGCATTAAGTTATAAGGCTCTAAACCCTTCTGGCAATACTGTTACAATAGGTAAAAAAATAGAATTCGCTCAGTTTTGGAGGCAGAGTGCTATGAATCAGCACTGCTCCACCGATACAAGTTCAAAATCACTCTTTCTGCTGGAGGAAAAGGCGCCAAGTTCGAAAATCTTGTGGCACAGCTCTGAAGCAGCTGCTGTAGGCTGGGATGGCTACCTGGTGCTCCGCTCAGGCCCGCTGTCCTGCTGGGAGAATTGGCTGTGGGAGGGCTGAACATATTCACTGCACCCCACTGCAGGAGGGGAACACACAAAGGCAGCTTTAAGTACAGGTAGGGAAGGGGATCTTATTTCTTCTAAGCAGCACTTTGCAGTTATCCAATGAGAATCCAACTAAGCACAGTATAGCTCTGATTACAATTAAATTCATTAGGCTGTACTGCAAGGTTATACTTCAAGCATTAAGTTATAAGGCTCTAAACCCTTCTGGCAATACTGTTACAATAGGTAAAAAAAATAGAATTCGCTCAGTTTTGGAGGCAGAGTGCTATGAATCAGCACTGCTCCACCGATACAAGTTCAAAATCACTCTTTCTGCTGGAGGAAAAAGGCGCCAAGTTCGAAAATCTTGTGGCACAGCTCCCTGAAGCAGCTGCTGTAGGCTGGGATGGCTACCTGGTGCTCCGCTTGTGCTCCATTGTCCGCGGGGGAGAATTGGCTGTGGGGAGGGCTGAACAGTTCGCCCTCACGACCGCACTGGTGCTCTGCTTGTGCTCCGTTGTCCGCGGGGGAGAATTGGCTGTGGGGAGGGCTGAACAGTTCACCCTCGTGACTGCACTGGTGCTCCGCTTGTGCTCCGTTGTCCACGGGGGAGAATTGCCTGTATTTCTCATTTTGTACTCTCCTTGGTCGTGCGTGAAAATAGTCATTGCTATGGCTAGTGCACTTACCCAGTTAAACACTAAATAAATAAAATAAATAAATCATACTCAGAGGGTGTGTATTAGGGGATACATGTCAGACTTATGTCCGGGTTAGCAGCGGAGTACCTCAGGGTCAGGGTTGGGCCCAACACTGTTCTCCATTTCTACTGTATATCTCACCTGACTACTAATATTAAATAGTTTTGCCATCAAGTTCGTGGATGACACAAAACTAGCAGCTCAGGTCAAAACTGAGGAGGACATCCTAAACCTCACAAATGACAAAAAAACTGGAGGTTTGGGCACTAAAAAAATCACATGACATTTAATAGTAATAAATGCATCACAATGCATTTGGGAACTACAAATAAACAAAACCAGTACACTTTAAACGGTCATGTATTATCCCCAGTAGTACAGCAAACTGACCTAGGCATAATAATAACCTCTGACTTATCTTTTCACAGTCACTGCAATCACATAATTAACCAGGCCAATAGACTTATAGGCAGCATCAAAAGGAGTTTTACATCAAGAGATCGGGGATGTATTTTGCCAGTTTATAAGGCCTATGTGAGGCCACATCGGGACTATTGCTCTCGCCTGTGGAGCCCATACCTCAGGAGAGATGTGGACAGATTGGAGGGGGTGCAGAGGAGAGTTACAAAACTTATCACTAATATGTATGACAAAGGGTACGATGTAAGACTGGACAAATTAAACCTGCATTCTCTAGAGCAGTGGAGAATAAGAGGAGATCTCCTGTTAATGTATAAATTTTCTTCTGACAGAGAACTAATGTCAGAGATGGGTATGTCCTATTGCATAAGGGATTGTGATCTTAGAAGCCATAAACATCAGCTGTCACTTACGTATCCTAGAACTAACAAAAGGTGTTTGTATTATACCCAAAGAATTACACCCCTTTGGAATTCACTTCCCAGTTCAATAATAGAATCCACTAATTGTACCAAATTTAAATAAAATCTGGACTGCCATCTATTATAAATTTTGTGATGTTGTACCAGCTTGGCTGGAGATATACATATATGGGCCATGGCCTTCTGTATATCTGCCTTTCCTAGTATGACTCCTAGTATAACCAAAACCAAGTCTTTCAGTAAAAATAAGATATACAAGTACTTATCTCAAAAAGAAGTTCTTTTTGTTCTGTCCATTGCCTGGTGCAGTTTTATCAGTCCACTTGCTCTGAGTTGGCATTTTTCCTTTTATTTTTCACCAATCTCTCAGGTCTTCATCGTTTCTACCACTCCTTTAGTATTCCTCCCAATGTTCCCACCTTTATCCTTCCTTCTTGCCTGTGGTGCCTTTTCTTATATATTCTCTCATAGCTTTCTAGGCTTCCACCTTAATTTTCCTGCTCCCAAGAAACTTATTTCAAAGTTGCCCCTTCTCCATTGATCCATCGACAACAAACTATACCTGTGGTTAGCCCTAATTTTAAACATCATCCTTTCGGACCAATTCTAGACACCCAGCTCACCAGACCACTAACACCTATGCTCCTCTTGGAGATATAAGCTCAAGCCACCATTTTTGGGAGAAAGTTGTGGTTAGTGTTTATTTTAAACATCGTCCGATTTGACCAATTCCAGGAACCTAACGCCAATGCCACTATTCCTTTTTGAGGATTTAAACCTGGGCAACCATTACTGAGAGAAAAAGGAGAACTATTTTAGCTGAAGAAATATAAAACCGACCTCAGAGTGCTACCTGTTCCAGGTTAGTTTCTAGTGAGAACTAGCGTATGCCATGTGGTGAATAGAGATGTTGCAAAATGAAATTTCACCAGCGAAATTACCATGAAACTGGCAAGTTCACCACGTGAAACATTTGGTGAAATTCCACCATTCTGCAAAATTTTTGCCAGGTGTGATACGTACTCACTATGAATGCAAATTGCGCCACAAAATGTGCAATTTTGCCAAATGTCGCCTAAATTTTGCCAAATTTCACTTGAATTTAATCAGTTTGCAGGTGACATTTCACATTTTCCAGGAGAAATTTTGCATTTTGTGGTGAAATTTCACATTTTGTTGCGGAATTTTGCATTTTGCACCCACAAACTATTTTGTGAAATGCATGAATTTAGCGAAATATTTTGCTGAACAAAATTTTCTAATTTCGCACATCTCTAGCATTGAGCTTGTGGAGAGAAGTACAGCTTCCTCATACTGCCTAACCAGCAGACAAATGCATTATATCACTACGTTCCACTGCAAGCTGGCACTCCGGGTAGTGCTTTTGCATGTTTAAGTCTTTGTCTATGATTATTCCCAGGTCTCTGTCTGAGTCTTTGCTTAATAATTTAGTACTTTCTAATTAATAGTCACATTTAGGATTATTGTTTTCCATGAGTATAACTGGTTATTTTGTCACACTGAATTTCATGTCCCAAGCCTGAGATAATATGATTAATTTGTTCAAATCTTCCTGTAGTGCAAACAAGTTAATGCAGTGTTACCTACTTTGATGTCTTAAGCATAGTGTGCACTTTAACTTTCTAGTCCCTAATCCAGATTCATGGCATATAATTGAAACAATATTGGTCCAAGGACAGAACCATGTGGGACCCCACTTTTGAGGGTGTGTTTTGTGGATGTGTATCCCAGACTGTTTGGTTTCTGTCTGATAACCATGCTTTTACCACATTGAAAAACGTTTTTATCTAGACTAGGGGATTGCATTTTATGAATTATTCCAGTATGTGAAGCAATCTCATATGCCTTACTCAAGACCAGCAGTATCACATCAGTAGTTATACCTGTACCTATGTCCATGCCCCTGCTTGTTTTCATAGAAGGCTATCAGTTTGGTTATGCAGGATATTCCCCTTCTAAATCCATGTTGTGTTGTGTCATTTATGTTGTTTATTACCAGGTGTGATTCTATTTTATATTTTGTTAATGATTGTAGAATTTTACTACAGAACACTGTCAGACTGATGGTCTGTAGTTTGTTACATTTACCTTGTTGTCCTCCGTTTTGTGGATTGGTGTTATATTGTCACCAGTCCATTGGAACTTCACCATTTGCAATGGATTTATTAAAAATTGTCAGTATTGGTTTGGCTATTTATTTACTGTCATGTTCAGTAATTTGGGGTGTATATGACCCAGTCCCATGCTCTATTGGAGTTCAATTTATTGATTTTAACCTTCAATTCTTCCTCTGTTCTATGGGCCACCATGTGAAAACAGCTAAGTAAAAACAGCGACCACCAAAAACAGCTAATACAAAACAGCTTGCTCAAATACAGCAAGTTTTGTTTTGTGAGACAACACCCCACACCTTTCTTATATGTACTAACTCCAGGGGGCACACACCTCAGGGAGGGGGGGCAATTTTCAGTTGCTGTATTTGACTTAGCTATTTTCACTGGCCACAATTATATGGATGTTCTGTCCTGTGTTGTTGCTTTAAGTTGTTAATAACGGATATGTGATGTTTTCTTCCCCTTCATCAATAGAAGAAAAATACTGGTTGAATTCTTCCACTATACATGAATCATCAGTTATTATTTGGTTTTGTATATTCAATAGTCCCACCTGGATACCACACCTCCTGTGCGAGTTGATGTGCCAATAGAATGTCTTTTTAGTACTGTTCTTTTTGAGTCTATTTTCCACTCTTCTTTTTTTGATAATAAGCCTTGTTTACAGGTTTTGACTGATTCTTTGTACTTTAAGTTATCAGTTTCACTCTGTGTATTCCTGTGAATGTTGTATATTTTAACTTTGAATCTCATGGCATTCTTAACTTTTTTTATTTACCCATAATGGAATGTTGCCCTTATTTTTATATTTCTTTCTATGAGGTACATGTTTGTCTCTTAGATCTAATAATTTGTTTTTAAAAGTTTTCCAACATGAATATGTGTTTAAACCATTCATTATATTTTTATGAGTCCAGTCTTTTAATTCTTTGTTTATTTCTGCCCAAATGGCTTTATTGTAATTAAATAAGGTTTTCTACTGTTATCCTTGTTTGTGTGTTTACATGTGATCGAGTAGTGCACACTGTTGTGATCACTGTTCCCCAGTGGTTCATGAACTGAGCAGTTTTTTATAGTGATCCCTTGTGTGGTTTGAACTAGATCTAATATATTTTGTCCCCTAGTAGCCTCAGTAATGTGTTGGGTGAGATTATGTTCTATCATCAGGTCAAAAAATTATTTTCCTGCCCTGCCTCTTGTTGCTTCCAAATTATCCCATGTGATATCAGGAAAGTTAAAGTTTCCTAAAATAATTACTTCACTTAGAAACATAGAAACATAGAATTTGATGGCAGATAAGGACCACTTGGCCCACCTAGTCTGCCCATTTTCCTACCTAACAGATAAGCTGCAGATCCTAGTTAACCAGCAGCTTACTTCCTCCTACCCCCCACTAGGACTGCCTTATGTCTGTCCCATGCATTCTTGAATTCCCCCACTGTTCTTGACTCTACGACCTCCTCAGGAAGGCTGTTCCATGCATCCACAACCCTCTCTGTGAAAAAATACTTTCTCACATTACCTCTTAGCCGTCCCTCCTCTGTCTTCAAATTGTATCCCCTTGTTCTTGCACATCTCTTTTTCTGAAAGATTTATTTATTTATTTATTTATTTAAACAGCAGTTTGGAAAACCTTTGAGCCATAGGCTCATTTACAAAGGTACCTTGTCACAGTAAGACAAACCAAAATACACAGTATAGCAGTGCAACACATAATTATAACAATAAAATTAAGACATAGATACAAACAAGCTGGTACAGGTAGGATGGATGCAAACAATACCAGAGTTATGTCGTCCTTAGCAGCTTAGTAATAAGCTTTGTTATAAGTATTGAGTACGGCTTTGACTAGATGCCACCCTCTTGGACTTTGTTGATTCCCTTAAGGTACTTGAAAGTTTCTATCATGTCACCTCTCTCCCTCCTTTCCTCAAGGGTATACATATTAAGCTCCTTTAGTCTTTCTTTGCATGTCTTCTGGTGCAGACCCTGCACCATTTTGGTTGCCCTCCTCTGGACAGACTCCACTCTGTCTATGTCCTTGCGGAGATGGGGTCTCCAGAACTGCACACAGTGCTCCAGATGGGGTCTCACCAACTGTCTGTACAGAGGGATAACAACTTCCTGTTTTCTACTATTGATGCCTCTCCCTATGCATCCCAGTATCCCCCCAGCCTTCCTTACTGCCTTCTAACATTGCTTGCCCACCTTTAGGTCATCTGATATAATTACCCCCAGGTCCCTTTCAATTTTTACTGTTAGTATCTCCCCCCCCATTGTGTACTCTTCCTCTGGGTTTTTGTTTCCCAGGTGCATTACCTTGCACTTCTTTGCATTGAATCTGAGCTGCCATACATTTGACCATTCCTTCAACCTTTCCAAGTCCCTTCTCATCCTTTCCACTCCATCTGGTGTATCAACTCTGTTGCAGAAGTTAGTTAAGAAAAGCACATTTCAGTCAGATTAGTATCTGGAGGTTTATATATTATTCCTATAATAAATGATTTTGTATTTTATGAAACCAATTTCACCCAAATAGACTGGCCCTATGCACTAAGGTGCCCCAAGTACATGTGGGAGGTGTGTACCCAGCATGCGCAACTCTGCACCTGCACACAGGCATGTACAGGCCAGCATTCACTATCACCAGCCACCTGTCTGCTGGCCCATCCCCCCAGCACGCAGCTGCATGGAGGTGGATTGTGAGGCACTGGCAGGCATCCTTTCAGATGCCCATCCTGAGCTCTGTATGAGCAGGGGATTGTGGGCAGGCACAGGTCCCTGGATATGCACTGGATGGGTCATTAATTAAGATCAGAGTTGAAAAACCTGGACCATTGTGCCTCTGAGCATAAAATACATTTTAATGTGGGAAAATGTGATGCATCTAGGAAATAAGAATAAAAGGACTAAATACATTCTTTTGGATCAAGCAGTAAAGGAAACGCATGAAAAAAGAGATCTCAGTGTACTACTGTAGTAACAGAAGATCTGAGTTTTGATAGCTAGTAAGGTAGTAGCACAGAAATGTTTTAGAATGTTGGGATGTATACGTACAAACATAGGTAGTAGAGACAAACAGGTCCTAATGACTTAGTATGGTGCACTGGTGAGACCCCATATGGAGTACTATAGCCAGTTCTGGGGACCATACAAAAATAGGGAAGATAAACTTTTAGAAAGAGTCCAGAGAACAGCATCCAAGATGGTAACAGGGTTAAAAGATATTTCATACACTTAGAGACTTCAAAATCTGGAGACATATTCATTGAAGTAAAGGAGGTTTGGGGAGAGGTATGTCTAGTTTACAAAGCATCTCATGGAAGGGATTTCTGGGACTATCTACAGCTGGAATTAATTGAAACATCATACAAAATAAGAACACATGGGTTCCAACTTAAAGGAGTGCTGTACAAAACCAAAAAAAAGAGGAATGTGGATTTCACATAGTGGTATCCATATGGAATGGCTTACCTAAGGAGGCTGTTAAGTGTGAAAACACGAATACTTTCAATGCAGCTTTAGATGATTACTGTATAAAAACAACATAATGGGCTGCCTCCATTGAGAACTGGCAAGCCAATATGAACATATTGTCTACAGGCTTGTAAATGACCTGAGACCTGTTTTTGACCTCATGTCTCAGGCTGGTTAGACTGTGTTTCTGTGCCTCTCTGTACGGTGACAAAAAAATGTGTTTATCTTCTGGAAACGTTTGCACACTAGGCTTTATTGACTGCAGCCCTTTGCAGGCTCTGTGTTGGAGGTGGATGGAGAGACTCCTGGGTGAGGAGATGGTGTGACTGGTAAAGGAGAAATGTGTTGTGTAATATGTGATGCATTTCTAGTAGGTAGGTAGGAAGGGAAGGATGGAGGGAAGGCTTTTTCCATCAACCATCTCCAGAGATTTCTCCAAATTATCACCAGTATTATCATCACTACCTGTTGACTGAACACGCTTTCTTATCTTGACTGCATTCTGATACTCAGATATATGACTGTGCTCAAATTGTCATGGTTAATGTCCCCAGTTTAGTGCCTTACTTACCATGACTCAGCTTCTTCAAATACAAAATACATACTACATATTTCTTAAAGTAATTGGAAAATCTAAATAAACTCCAAACTAGAGATGTCACTGATGTTGTCTTGCCCTCAGAAACTTATGCGGGTCCATGGCCACAATTATATTCCTTTTCCACCTCAGCCTCCACCATCAGACACTTGCATCAATGTCCTCCACTCTACAAACATTTTTGTGACAGTCTTCCTTCTCTTCCATTTCTCTTGCACTGGTGCCTTAGTTGTTCTGCTTTATTCTGAACTGTGCTAATGTGTTTTCAGGTTCTTTCAGGCCTTGTTAACATCTCTTTCAACTTCCTCCTCCCCCTCACCTGAACTGTTACTGCTGTTGATGGTTCTTTTTCTGCCATATGCATATTTTGAATATGACTTGGTTTCCTTCTTTCCTCCTCGCCACCTTCCTGATTAACTTCTGCTCTACCCACTAAACTGATGGCACATATGCTTACCCTCCCAGCACCATAATGCTATGTTATTTAAGCTTTGCACTCTTCTAGTGGTATAAGCCTCTTCCATTGAACCTGGTTACTTCTTTCGCGGATTGTTCCATTTTTCTTAGACAAATGCTTTTGTTTCTTATATCAAAATGGCACTGGTTATCATCAGCATATTTGTGTTAAAATACTTTCTGCAATGAGATGGGGAGGCTCACAAGCAGTGGTTGCAGGGTGCAAAACTGTCACTAACCCCACCTAACTAAATAAAATGTCTGATAAGCTTATTTAATATTTTCTGCAATTTGATGGAAAAATTCCTTTAACAGTAGGCAAGAGTGAATAAAACTACCACGAACCCCACCCTAAAGAAAAATGGCTCATAAAACTGTTTAATGTCTGCAATATAATAAGAAAGCTTCCCTATAAGTAAGAAGATGAAGACGTTTAAAGGAATAGAAACATATTAAGAAAATTTAGGGAGATGTATGATATGTATGAAAATGGATGACAATCTGTTAAATATTACTAATCGTTCAATTTGTATTTATATCATCCTTCCTTTTTCATGTAACATGTTATTTGCACTATAGCAACATGAAAAATAAAAAAATATATACAAAAAAAAGAAAGCTTCCCTATAAATAGGCATGGGCATGCAGAACTGTTACTAGCCCACGCCTAACTAAAGACGAATGATCAATAAAATTGTTTACATACTTTTAAGGGCTAAGAAATCACATATATCCCAATTCTGTACATGTGCTTGCAAAACAAGATCTGGTCCAACCCAAATAAAGTAAAATGGCTAATAAAAAAAGTTGCATACTTCCTGTAACTGGCAGGAAAAGCCTCACAGAGCACAGGCATGCAAAGAGCATTAACCCAAACCACACCAACCTCGTAGCTTGGGTCAAGCACTACAACCCTGATGTATTAGGTATCTCAGAGACATGGCTTAAGCCTTCTATGACTAAGAGCCTCTGTGTTCACCATGGATACAACTTCATAAGAAATAATTGTACCTGCCCTAAGAGGTAGAAGGCACCTTGGTGTATTTTAAGATCCATCTTAATCTCTCTGCCCAAGGAACCACTTTTCCTTCTCATACTCTGTTTGAATTCTGCCATGCCATTTTCCTGCTTGGAGGCACCTAAAAATTACATTTCTTTTGATCCTATATCTCTCCAGCTGGTAGTCACTGAGCACTCTGACCTCTTATAAGTACTTTTGGACCCCAAGTAAAATATAATGGGCTTAAAATGTTCAGAAACTTTAGTGTAGATTGGCTCAGCCTGGAAATCAAAAATGTTGACATTTTCCTTAGTAAGCTACAGCTTCCCCAGATAATCAATGAACCCACCAGGCTCTCATATAATGAAAGTAGGGCTGCATTAATTGATTGGATTTTTATACCAAGGAGATAGTATAGCACTGTGGCTTAGAGCTCTGGGCTGCAAACCTGGAGATCTGAGTTTGAATCCCACAGCCCCACTTGCATGCTGTGTGACCCTGAGCAAGTCACTTGGCTTCCCTGTGCTCCCAGATCACACCTTGAAACAAGCTTCGTCTTAGTGTGCCTTTCCTGGTTACATAATTTCCCCTTTCCCTTTCCTTTTCCTTGCCCAGGGCTGACAGGATCAACTGTTCTAGAGAGTTCCCAGCTGTTATCAGTGACCACTCCCCGATGTTATTATGTCAGGAAAGCAGACTACTCTGAGCCAAGCCTCTTCTAGATGGCTTCACTTCCATAAGTTGGTCTCTCACTGGGTAACCTATCGGACCCTCAGAAATGAATGCCAAAAAGTTATCTGTCAGAAAAAGAATGCACACTATAGAATGCTCCTTGACTCATCAGCTGATAATCCACGAGGCTTCTGGATGTGTATTAAACAAGATATGGGTCAGTCTGGTAACCTCCCCTGTATGATATGTGCATAAATGATGTTAATTGTAATAATCCCACCACCATAGCAAATGCTTTTAATAGATTCTTAATAATCCCACCACCATAGCAAATGCTTTTAATAGATTCTTCTTCTACCTCTTAGCATACATAAGGGCCTTCCCAATCTCCTTACTGATATCGCTTCTAACTTTCCCATATCATCACTGTATTCAAGAAAGGTAATGTTAAACTAATCAATAATTACAGGAAAGATTGCAGTTCTTCTGGTTCTCAACAAATTACTGGAAAAAAATTGTTGCCTTGCACTTAAATGATTACCTAACCGAGTACAACTTTATGTCTCCAGCACAGAATAGGTTCTGTAAAGGACACAGTATCACCACTGCCCTCCTGCCCCTCACCCCAAATGTTGTCAATGCCATAGATGTGGTGACTTCACTGGGGCTGTTTTTATCACCTTTAAAAGGCCTTCAATTTGATTGACAACCATCTACTGTGTATGAAGTCAGGTAACCTTGTAGTATCCCCATCTGCTCTACCTTGGTTTGGGAACTACCTGGACAGTGGGCATCAATAAGTTAGACTGTGCTACTACACTGCAAGGATTGCTACAAAGATCCATCCTTGGGCCTCTCCTTTTTTCTCTTCACATAAATGACATACACCTGGCCATAGCCAATAGCACCCCCATCCTCTATGCTGATGATCTGATGCTGTACCCAAGCTCTTATAACATAACTGAGGTCAAACAAAGGCTGTCTACTGATCTCCAAGGAGTGCAAGAATGAGTAAGAATGAGTCCTTGCAAACAAACTGTCTTTAAACACAGCAATATCCCAGGCAATGTTTTTTGGCTCAGCTCCCAACTTATAAGTTGTCAGACCCCCTTTACTGTTGTGTGCTGTGACAGAATTCCTCTTGCATCAGTTTTCTCATTCAAGCACCTAGGTGTGACACTAGACCCATCCCTGGACTTCTCATTGCATGTTATTGGCATCTGTAAATTGGTAAACACCAAACTGGGACTAGTGTTCGGGTCATGCTAATCTCACCCCTTCTGCCCAGTTAGCTATAGCCCAAGGAGTCCTACTCCCTAAACTTAGCTATGGGTGTCTATGCTATACTTCAGTCAGATCTACCTTGGAAAATTGGGCTGTAACATATAACAACATCTGCTGCTTTGCCTTGTCACTGAACTCCCATATCCAGCACTGGATATTGTACTCCAACCTGAGATAGCTTCCCTCTGCAGCCCTGCATGATCTGTCCTTAGGTGAGGTCATTTTTAACACATCGCACAATCAGTCCCCATCAGTCTCCATCATCTCTCACAAGACTTTTCCATCCAACCAATTTTGCCTATCCACTAAGGTCTTCTAATCTAGAACTGCTATCCATACCTACAACTGGAATGAGACTGGGGAATAGTGCCTTCTTCATTGCTGTTCTGCATTTAGGGAATTCCATACCAGCAGATTTCAATTAATGTCTGACTGTATCCACCTTTAAAAAGAGATACCCCAGTCATCTCCTCATGTTATCAGTATGCTCCTGTGCCTAGATCATTACATTATATTCAGGTTGCATGTACTTCAAGTACAGTTTACTGCGTGCTCCTAGCTTATGCCAACTTGTCTGCTTTATTCAGCATTTATATGTTAGTGCCTTGCTAGATGAGCTATCAATGTCATGTGTTCTCTGTATATGTTCCTATGAACTATAGTATCATGTAGTCTGTGTATATATTTTGCTTACTCTCGTCTGTTACATAAATGCCTTTTGTATTGTATATGCTCCTTGTTGGCTTTAATTTATAGTAACCTCCTGGGCCGTGCCTGAAAATAGGTATTTTTTATTTAGTACACTTACCTGGTTAACAAAAACTAAACAAATAAAAAAGTGGCAGCTCCCCCCATACACACACAAAGCCAACTGATGTTGCTCCACAAGAACGAAATCAGCTATACATTTTGTTTTATTTCATAGGCAAATGCCAATACAGCCTAGCCATTGCACAAAGAATTAACTGGCACATTGCCTTCCCATTAAGCTGATATTACAAGAGACAAGGTCTACAACAGTTATTACCAGGAACCGGTCCACTTGATTCCTATGCATCTAGGTCCTACTCCTGGCAGCCCTCACTCTCACACTGGCTGTGCTTAACTTTACAGAGCTCCAAAAAGCCTCTTGCCCTGTTCAGTGGCCTCCACTCTCTGTTAAAATATAAAGTTTGAGTCCAAAATTATTTTTGTCTTACTGCTATAACTAAAGAAAGCTCAGTAACAGCCTTTCCTAGGACCCTAGCAATCTGCTGTCTTTGAACCCACTGCATCATCATCAAGTAGGAGGAACCCTGCTTAGCCATGGTGGTGTGGTAGATATTGTGCAAATCAAACTGTAGTTCAGTTTTCTGCTTCTGTTATCCCCTTGTTTTGCTTGCTGGCTTATGGGCTGTGAACCGGTCTGTAAGTTCATTCTAAAGTTCAACTGGGTTAGTGAGAGCTCAAGTGGATCAAGTCTGACATGTTTAATTCTTCTGTAGAATTGAAGTTATAGCTCTAAAACTAAAGAATCATTTTTAAACAGACACTCCAAAGCAGTTTAATTGTTTGGTTTGCAAGAACTGAGAATCAACCCTAGCAGCTTTTTCTTCTTTGGCAGTCTGATGGACATCCTTTAACAGAGAAAAAGGGCATAAACAGGGCAGAGGAAGTCCAGTATTTCTGGCTTCTGTGAGCTTTCAGGCTCTTCAGGTTCTCGTATTATGTTGTTCTATGTTATGCCTTGTGTCCTCTCCAGAAACAGCGTTAATTTTCCAAATTTCATTCAGAGTACTGTGCCCACATCCTCTTTTTTTAAGCTCAAATAATGATTAAAAACAAAAAGAGGTTGACTACATGTTGACTGTACTGATGTGGTACAGTGCTATGATAAGCCTTAACAGGGTAGGAGGGAGGCTGCTTGTGGGAGAAACAAAAGTGAAAAGTCTTTCAGCAGTGAACAAATGTCAAAACCCAAGCCCTTCCTCCATGACTGAAGCTTAAACTATCAGTCCTTTCATGAAGGGATTCATTTGTTATATGCCCAACCCTGCAAAACTGTTGGGAAGGTGAACATCTTCAGAATGAAAGGGAGACTTTCATTCCTGTTAAGTCAGCAGCATGTCTCAGGCTTTCTTCCAGACATAATAAATTATCTTTAGACTGGAGCAATGGAGACTTAGGTCTTAGTTTCTCAGCTGTTTCATCCATGTGCTGGGGGTTCCTCTCATCTGTGCTTAAACTCATAATAGTAACTTATAATTTATATGAATTAATTATTCCACTGAGAGTTGGAGATGGATGATGGTCCTACTGTGCATTTCTCAACGACGCCTTTCCTTTTATATTGGTATCTCCTTCTCAGGCCGTGTCCCTTCTCTCCTTACAGGAAGATAATGCTGCATCTGTTTTTTTTTTATTAGTGCTTTTAGGACGTTGTCACAAAGGTACCTTTGGCCAGCCATCTAGCCTACCGCAGCATCTACCATTGCCCAACTAACTGTTAGTATCCTTCCACCATTTCATTCATACCAAACCTTGCCAGTCGTTCCCTACATTGCCTAAGCATGATGACATAATGAGCCCAAAGGTCTATTAAACCTGAACATTAGAGATATGGGACAAGGGCTCAAGAGTTTAATATCAAAGCTAGCATATGATACAAAAATGGGAAGATGAGTAGATACAGATAGGGACAAGTGCTAAATACACAAGGACCTCAAAAAACTAGATAGGTCACAAGTTATGGGATGATGTAATTCAATATCAGCAAATCCAAGGTTTATTACTTTGGTCACAAAACTCTAATGGAAGGCATCAGAATACATTAGAGAGAGAGAGAGAGAGAGAGAGAGAGAGAAATGCTAGTATGAACTGGCACCAAAAGAGATTAGTGGCTATTTTCCCAAATTCAGAGTGCAACACATTTTTCTGCGGTATCAAAAGCAGCAAACATACTTCAAGGGAATATAAAATGGAATTTTGTTAACAAATCAAAGCATGCATTTATGCCCTTATATAGAGCTTATATACACTCACATCTGGTGTACTGTAGGCAGTTTTGGGTGACACGTCACATATGGTCATATATACTCTCCCATGAATACAGAAAGTCAAGGGAGTGACATTATTCCTGTTAAAAATGTTGGGGGAGGGCTATATAAAAGTGAACAGGAGCCTTTCTATGTGCCTGTTGATCAAGGCAGGACCAGGAGGCATAGGAGTATAATGCATAGCATAACACTAACTAAGAAGGGAGGAGGTACATTTTTACAATCAGATTTATTTAGTTTTAGAATGCTTGCCTTTACAAGCTGAAAATGACAAGCAGCACCAATGAATTCAAGGAGGCCTGCAAATATTTGGAAGAACAGGATATAAAGAGGAAATGTACTGGCATATTAAAGTAGAATTGATGCATAATGAAAAACAGGGGGTTAATGATTTGTTATACAAACCTTTGAAGCCACATAGGCCTATTTATCAGGCACTGTGATGAAACAGTTACAAGGAGAGGAATTTATACAGAGAACTCAGTGCTAATTAGGATCATGTTTGTATATGTAAACATTCAACTATTTATAGTTATCTTGCTATGACACTTTCTTATCAACAAAAAGAACAGTTACTCACCATAACAGTAGATCTTCAACAGGATCTCCTCCTTTGGACCACATCTTCAGGACCACTTGGAATGTTTTGCTAGCAGGGGGCAGCCCAAGATGATGTGCAATGTTAGTGCCTATATAATCATGGATGGCCCCATTGCTCCTCAGTTCCACACTGAAGATAAGCTTGGAGGGCCATCTACCATGGGAAACCAGGAGCCCAAACCAGTGCCAAGCCCACAGAGTGAGGCATGAAACTGGAATATAGCACTCCTAAACCATATATGAAAATCCAGAAACTGGGCAGTAGATAATAAACAGCTGGCCAGTGGTACAGAAAAGGGGGTAGGAGGGTGGGTGCACTGTGACCAAATGGAGGAGATTCTCTTGAAGAACTGCTGTTACAGTGAGCAACTCTTCTATCTTTATCAAGGATCTCTCTTTAATTGGGCCACACATTTGGAACAATTTCCAAGTGGTATTTAGGTGTCCTGAGAGGATGGCAAAGGCTGATACACAAATGCTCAAAGGTCCTTTTAGACTGAACAAAAAGCATTCATATGCCAACAAGAGAGGGTGGCTGAAGGGTAGGGGAAACATGGAAACACCCCAGGGATGCTGACAGTGCAGTGTTGTAGAAACCCAGCAGAGCACGGAAGGGGTCATGCACCATAGAATACTTGTTACAAAATGTAGCGGGAAGCACCACCCTTTATTTGTGATAGTGGGAAAAAATCAAAAGGCCCACATGCCAAGGACAGGGAGGAGTCACAGAAGGACAGGACACCCAGATCCATATGAACAAAGGGAAAAGAGTGCTGGGCAGAAGTGCCCTGGACAGGGGACCCTGTGAAGGAGAATTCAGGATGTGGCAGAAAACTGCCCTAGAGATCAGAGCTGGAAGAAAACACCAAACCTTGTATCAAACCAATAACATTTTATAAGCACTACTAATGACAACAGAGCGAAGATTTGCCAGAGCCTGAATCCTGCTGTACCGGAATAAAATGGGAAAAGGCAACAAGGTAGTACCAGAAACTGCAAACAACAGAGGTTGAGGTTACACAATGCTCAAGTAAACCAATGATATCAGCCATAGTAGACTGAAACTAAGGTATAAACAGGTGAAAATCACTCAGTAAAAATAAAAAGGACTCCCACTAGTATAAAAGAAAGGAGGCATAACAGTGTTCAGTTACCAAAATAGTAGAACCATGAGGATTCAAGCAGTTACATGCTACACCCAGGCACTAGGCATTCCAAAGTGTACAGAATGCCCATAGAAAGGGGTCCTGGTAGCCCATCATTTGTGGGGAAAGCATAGTGAGGCCAGAGACAAAACATTAGTGGACAAAAATCAGGCACCATATAAAGTGCTGAGACTGTTAAAAGGAAAAAAAAAAGATACTTGGGTAACTGCAAGCACCATGGCATGGCAAAGGAATATCATCTGTATGTACTGTAGCCAAAACATCTGACTGTCATCTGTGAAAGTGTTATGAATTCAGAAGCCAGGCATGCAGATACAGAGATCATAGCTCTGAATGCAGCAAGGAACCCTGGCTTGTGTCAGAAGTGTTTTATAAAGTAGGAGCCGAGTTGGAGGCTCCACTGCCAAGTGCAGCAGAAGAGGTAACTAGATCTGGCAAGGTGAAAAAGGAGCCACTAGTATGAAGTGGCATGCTCCACCTGTAGTTTGAGCAGAACTGTCTGAATCAAAGGTATAGAGGGGAATGCATTCAAAAAACCTCCCTGTCCAGGATAAGGAAAGTGCATCATGCAGAGAAGCTCCTGGACTGGGAGTGAGTGAATGAAATAAATTGAGGCAGCTTTTCGTTTTGTGGAGATATGCAAATAAATCCACCTCCAGATGACCCCATCCTTTGAAGAAGTCATTCACAATGGATGTCAGTAGTTCCCACTCATGCTGCTTTAAAAGGAACTGACTAGGACAGTCTTGAGGTTCTCTTACTGGATTTCATACTGACATATAGGAAAGTCAAAAAGGCATAGCCCATGTAAGCTTTCCCCGCAATTCAGTGGCAGCAACCTGAGTTACCAACATCATTTAGGTACTGATCTATCTGAACCTTAAAGGCCTCTGCAGTTTCTACTTCCACTACCTCCTGTGGTAATTTATTCCACATTCTAATTGCTCTATTCTTGAAACCATATTTTCTTATATCTGTCCTACTTTTCATCTCCCTTAATTGCCTATTATGCCCTCTCATCTGATATATTTGATCTTTAAATTCTAATTCCATCTCTTTGTTTATACTCTCATCTTTTAGAATTTTATTGAGACATAACATATCCCCTCTAGTTCTTCTCTCCATTAGGGTCCACAATCCCAACTTTTTCAATCTTCCTTCATAATCCAAATCCTTACACCCTACAATCAATTTTGTATATGTCCGTTGCAGCCTCTCCATCATTCTAACATCCCCCACTAAGTGAGGACTCTACACCGTAGAACAGTAGTCCAATGGGGGCCTGACCAGGGTCATAAATAATGGCATTAGTACCTCTCTACTTCTAGAGTGGAAACCTCTTCTAATGCTACTTACCAAATACATTGCTCTATTTGATAAATTCCTACACTGTATATTATTCTTTAAATCATTCTTGGTGTATACTCCCAAATCTTTCTTACATGTAGAAACCTTCAGTTTTATACCCTTCATGTAATAAGTCTGGTGAATATTTTTCCTTCCCATTCCCAGGTTCTGTAGGATAGCAGGGAGAAACACGGCCAAGGGGTGGTGGCCATGAGATACTGCCCATTCCCCCAAACTTTCATTGCCCATCTGAAGAAGGGGTAAGACTAAGCACCCCCTTACCTGTTAATATAGCACACAATGCTGACATTGTATTTTCTGACCAGCAGAGGACCCAGGCTTATTTGTTCTTCAAAGGCCAGGAAGCTAAGAAAGATAGCCCTCATCTCCAAAACACTGATATGGAGAACTAGGGCTTGGTTGGCCCAAGACCCCTGGGTCATACCACCCCAGGTCTGCACCCCAGCCAGATTCTGAGGCAGCTGTGGCCAGAACCTGCGCCAAAGTCTGGGAAAAGAAAGGAACACCTAGGAGGTGCAAGCGGTACATCCACCACCTTAAAGTCTGATGGAGAGGTGGTGTGACTAGGATATTGCAGTCCAGTTTGTCCTTCTGTTTCTCCCACTGTACACAGTGTCTCCAGTGAACAATGCTCAAGTGCATTCATGCAAAAGGCACTGTTAAGATGGCAGCAGCCATGAGACCTTGGCGATGGAGCATTGTTTGAGCCAGTACAGAGTTGCTCTTGTGTACCGTCTGAGCCTGAGCTACCAAATATCTGCCATGTCAGGAGGCAGGCATGGTTTTCTCACAGTTGTGTCAAATACTATACCAGTGAATTCAGCAGTTGACGAGGAGCCAGGTCCAATTTTTCCCTGTTCACCATAATCCCCAAGTCCACGAATAAATGCAAAGTATGGGACAGTGCATACTGAGTCGTATCCCTAGACTTCATCTAAATAAGCAAAGACAAAACACCCTTCTCCTCTAAGGGTAGCTGCTACATCCCTGAAACACCTGGTAAGTGTTTGTGGGGTGGGTGACAGACCAAAAGGTAGGACACAAAATTGGAAATGGTTACCCTCTAATGTAATGTGTAGATATTGCTTATTGAGTTTCATGATTTTTACATGGAGAGGCATATTTCACACCAATGGCATAGAGATATTCCCTTGCTGTAGCATGAGTATGAGAGCATGGAGTGACATCATGAAAAATGTTCTGTTGTCAATGGACTTGTTAAGGTCTCACAAGTCTAAACTGGGTCTCAGGTCCCCTGTACATTTTGGAATCAGGAAATGCCTGGAATAGAACCCACTGTTCTGTTCAGTGCTAGGAAATGGATCAATAGCCCTCTTTTCTAGCAGAAAGTGCACTTCCTCCTGCAAAAGGGACAAATCTTCCAGGAGAAAGGAAGCAGGGGGAGGGCTCTGCACCAGAGGAGTAGACAAAAATCCCAGCACATACCCATTTACAATTAAAGACAAAAGTGAGCCTGTGTATTCGTGGCCTAGTCATGGCCCACCCGTGGCCCTGTCATGCACTACTTCTGCCCGCACCCCCTATTGCACACCCACCAGCCCCCCTCAACATTGTAACAAGGATAACCAAGCCAACCACCTAATATTTCTCCTACTGGCAACCCTAATGGCAGACCCCTCACCCAGTAATAACACTGGATCCCTACCACAATGCCTCAGAAATAACCCTGGATCCTTACCCTACTGCCACTCTCCACTAATAGCTGAACACCTCTGGTTCAGCATTCCCTCTAGTTCCATCATCAACTACTCTGAACATAGGAACATACCACATCCCATCCACTGGGATGTGCGTACTCCACTCCACACCTTTTCATTCACGATCATCCAACCTCATTATACTTCTATTATTTTACATTGCTGGAAAAGAAATCCCACTTTAAGGCAGAATAAACACTTGAGGCTTAAATGGCTTAAAATCCCCTTATTTCACTGCACATTTATGCTACCTCTGCTATCTAGCAATATACACCCAAATCCAGGCCCCACTGGGCTGGAACAGGGTCAGAAAACCAATACAGGATCATTGAAGCTATCCTGCATCAATATATGTAGTCTTCTGCCCAAACTTGACCAACTTCAACTCTGGGTACACCAACATAACCCTGATGTCCTTGCTCTTACGAAAATGTGGCTCAATCATAAAATACCCAATTCGGTGCTCTACCTTAATGGTTACAGCTTCTTTCAGAAAGACAGAGTAGACAAAAGAAGAGCAGGATGTCTGGTTTCCCCTAAAAGACACCCTTCATGGCCACATACTTGATCCAGTTGATTTAGGTAAAGATGCTCAGGCCATTGCTATTAGAATCTTGCTTGGCTACCAAAATAAATCACTAACAATCCTCACTGCCTATTTGCTGCCCAGAGACCAGTCTAACAACTTTAACAAGCTCACTAAGTACTTAAATACCCTTAACTGTGACAAGGAATGTTTAGTCATGGGTGACTTCAACATTAGTTGGTTGGCCAAAGAGGCATTGCCCGATAAAGACACCCAGGTCAGTCTCAGTCTCACACAAGTGGTAAGTGAGCTATCCAGACTTAACTACAGCACTGGGTCCCACAACGTGATTGACTGGGTCCTAACAAATCTCACTTGTGTGTGGTCTAATAAAACACTGAAATCTGCCTCTTGTTTTCCTACTTGCAGATTATTTAGAAAGGGGCAGTTTAATTCTTTCATTACCCACCTCCAGCAGCTTGACTGGACCCACCTTGACACCTTGTGTGATGTCGACCAGGCATTGGAGTACTTTATTAACACCTTCAATGAAGCCTGCAACATCTTTACCCCTATAAAAAAGCAGAAAATAAAAAAAAACACAACAATGGATGAATCACCAAATCCCTCCTTGAACACATGAGAGATAGGGACCACCAATGGCACTGGGCCATGGCATCTGGTAAACTTGCAGATTGGCAGAAATACAGGGCAGCCAGAAATGCATGTACCCACAAGATTAGGATTGCAAAAGCCCAAATCTACAGAGACAGTCTAAACAAAACCTGGGAGGATGGTACAAACTTCTGGAATAACCTTAAAGAAGTCATGGGTAAAGTCAACAAGTCCTATCCCTCAATGCTTATGGTCAATAGTGAAACTACACAGGACCCAAAAATAATTGCTGACATCTTCAACTTAGCATTTACTGACCTCAGTGCAGTACTCCCACTGGATTATCTAGATGTCAATACTGACAGTATGAACAATTTACAGACCATTCACGTGCTGTCCTACCCTGCTACGCCCCCCCTCCTATTTCAAGGAAATCTCAACACCTGAAGCTAAAAAAATACCTTCAGAGAATCTTAGGTAAATCACGGCACAGCAATGACAGCCTTGACCTCAAAATGATAGCGTTCACATTAGAGGAAGTAGTATGTCTGATCACAAAAATTTTTAAACTCTCCCTCCAACTAGCACAATTCCCCACAACATGGAAATCTGTTGTTGTTACTCCAGTTCATCAAAGTGGTGATTGTGCAATTCACTCAAATTACTGGCCAATCTCTACCTTACCCCCTCTCTCAAAGACCATGGAACAGATAGTCTCCAACCAGTTGGTAAACTATCTGGATAAATACAACATCCATTGCCCACGGCAGCATGGCTTTTGTAAATCCCACAGCACCATTACTGCCCTCTTGGACTTTATGGAATACATTCATGAGACACTGGATGAAAGGAACCTTGTGGGGTCAATATATATTGACCTCACAAAGGCATTTGATATGGTTAACCACAATATCCTCATAAAAACACTACTTGTCCTCAGTATATCCACTGAGACTGCCTTATGGTTCAAGAGCTATCTAGCCCAGAGAACTCAGCAGGTAAAAATACAAAACATACTCTCAGATTACAGGAAGGTATCATTAGGGGTACCCCAGGGATCCATCCTCAGACCACTACTGTTTAGTCTCTTTCTCAATGCCCTCCCTGAGACATGCCCATCCAAGCTTCTCCTCTACGCTAATGATGCTGTCATCTTTGCAAGTAGCCCCCATCTAGACATCTTAACAAATACAAGAGTGTTTTTCCTGGGTTGAGGAGTGGTTCACTCAAAATAAACTCCTCTTAAACTATAAAAGAACTGACTATGCTGTTCTACACCCAAAAGAGCAAGAAAAATATCTAGCAGTCTCACTATCAAAAATAGCAGGCTTGAACCATTAAATCAAGTAAACACCTTTAAATATCTGGGTGTCATTCTCAATAGCTCCCTCTCCTACACTCAACACATTGATATAACAACAAAAACAGTCAACACCAGATTAGGCCTACTCTATAGGCACCAATCCTATCTGAGCAATGACGCCCTCACCTTAGCAGTAAATAGTTCTATCTCTCCATTGTCTACTACGACCTTGTTGTATACAGTGCAGTCACGAACTCTGCTCTTAAATGAGTAATAACAGTGCTAAATAAGGCCTGTAGACTAGTGCTAAGTTCAGATGGGCTTACACATACCTGTGACCTCTAAACCCATACCAAATGGCTAAACCTATAAGGCAGAATTCAATACCAGGTCTTCCTCCTTGGGGAAAAATGCCCTATTGGACTGACCCGAAATTCTATCCGGAAGATGCTCCAAACAACACACAACTCCCATCAGACCAGAGGCAGGGCAAGGGATACACTGCATTCCCATTTCGATTCACTACTATGGCCCAAAGTACTTTCTCCTACAAGGCCCCTGTTTGGCTCACCAAGCTCCCTGCTAGCATCCTAAGCAACTCCAAGCTTGAGCCATTCAAAAGAGAACTCAAATGGCACATATATGACCAGGTGTGTTGCAACTACTTGGATTAACCTCCCCCAACATTTTTGTCCTCCTTCTTCCCTTACTTTTCTCCATGGATATAGAGCATTGCATAGCGAAATTACCTAGCCCTTACCTTGGTCCACTCCATGCCCTCTTGCCATCCCCCTCATTCGCAATCGATTGACAGATTCCACCTCCTCCCTCTTCTTCCCTACATGATCCCCCTTCCTCCCCCTCCTATAGTCAGGCAGCGCCCAACCAATGTTTGCACTTATTTGTCTTTCCTGTTCACCTCCTCCCTCCTGGATTAAGGCAGAGGATGGAAGGAGGTACAGGGATGGAAGGGTAGATGGTGAGATTGGGGTGTGGGAATAAGAAAGGGAGGGAGGGAGGTGCATAGGATTTAAAGGGGTATAAAGAGGGGGAGGAGAGAAGGTGGGAAGCAGAGGGGGAAAGGGTAGGAGATGAGAAGGAGGAGCATAGAAGGAGAGGGAAGAGGCATCCTAGGTGGTACAGTCATAATTGCAGAGAGTACAGAGGTGCTGGTGCCATTTACATTTGAATGGTCCAAGATTGTTCTCAGCAGAGACATCAGGATGGAACCCATTTACTAGGTAAGGTGCCCTAATTAGAAAGAAGCATTGTGCTTGAGAGATATAGCAGAAAGGAATTAGGAACAGGGATTTGTTTGCACTACAAGTGCAACAGGTAGAAGAGGTGGGTGACATAAGGGCATGTGTAGCAGGTGGAGTAAGGCTGAGGCAGATTTTCTTAGCCAGGAGGCAGGTCTGGTAGACTATCCTTCCTCGAAGGTGGAGCCATGATGATTGTTTATAGAGCTTGCAAGTATGCATCCTATTACTAGCCCCTGTCACAAGTTGATAGCACTTGTTCAGCACTGTGTTGATTCTTTTTAAGGTGGTATCTGTGACAGATCCATAGAAGATTAGCCCATAATCGATAATATGAAGGACTGAGCTGGTTACAGCTATCCGCATTGCCTCAGAGGTTACACAGTTATGGTGGAGGTAGAGGATACCTATCCTACAGTTTATGGTGCTGGAGATATATCTAACATGAGTATCATAAGAAAGTGGACAGTCCAGTGTAATGCCGAGATATTTTAACTCACAGGGCCCGATTCTAGAAGGCATACACCAATGCGCAACACAGATGCACCAATGGGAATGGTGCAAGTCGCAAATACATCCAGCAAATGTGCCAAACGCAATTTTACATTGCGAGATGCACATTGACGCAACGCAGTATGCCAATGGCAATTTATGCCACAGTTGCGACAAATCCACAGGTACGCCAATGCGCAATTGAACATACACCAAGAAAATGGAAGAGAAACACCAGGGCGGTATTCTAGAAGCAGCAGTGCCACAACTTACACCAAGACCAGCCGGTGTAACATAAACCAGGTGGGTGCAGATGTAACTTACACAGCATAGAAAGGAGCAGGGACAGACAGGCTGGACACACAGCAACTCATCATATGAGATAAGACAGAGAGTGTCCGAGGAAGGCAGGCACACAGGGGCACTGTGGCACAGGGTACAAAGGGTGCACAGAGGCCACAGGCACAATGCAGGGATGATGGCGCCACCAGGCACAAGGCCTCTGCCAAGGCCACTGGTACATGTAAACAGTGTAACCACAACAGGGACACAGCACCTGGTGGCACAGACCAGTGGACAGCCGATGATGAGACACACCAACGTCCATGCCAGTGGTGCCACCTGCAGGGAAAAATGGCACCCCGAGGCAGAAGGGTGCAGCACAGGCACTGTGCCACCACATAGCTTGGAGGTACAATGTGAGGTGGCATGGACACCATAGTATGCATGGTGACCCACAGCACACAGGACACCACGCAGATGTGGCCAGGGGACAGTGGCCTGGGCTGTGAGCAGCACAAATGGCATACCAACCTGATGCACAGGGAGGGAACACTGGGGACAGCAGGCACCACCACCAGTGTGCACCCCTTCGCATAGCGACAGACACACACACACACACACACACACACACACACACACACACACAGCCATGCATGTCAGGAACAGACACAGAGACACAGTGTGTATGGCAAAAGAGTTAATGTACAAAACGGGACAGAGATATAGGGTAACAATGGAAGGAGGATGGGGATGAATAACAGGCAACAGCAACAAGCTGTAACAAAACAGTAAACCCAAACCCAAACAGCCACCCACAACAACCCCGAACACCAACCCGCACCCACATACCACCCAACACAGGCTCAACAACCAAACCACAATCCCACCCACAAAACCAACAGCATTAAGCAGCCCCACCCACCCGATGACAACCCACAACACCCATATGTACAGACCCACCAATACCAACCACCCCTATATACAAGCCCACCCACACAGAAAGCACCCACCCACCCACATCCAGCTGTAGTGGACATATGGGACCTAGGTCTGCTGGAATTCATTGAGGGGGGCACCCACCGACCCATGGAGGCACCCAATGTCCTGCAAGATGGCAGACACCAGTACCACAAGGCACTCCCATTCCAGGCCCCCACCCTGCACAGGTTCAGCGGCGGATCCCTCAGTTGCAACAGGCAACGCCTTCCCCTGCTCCAACCCTGGCATGGCAGCCTCCTTTCATAGTCCAGTGTCCCCTGCTACAGGGACAGCAACACATGGCACAGTGTCTGGCGGTGGGGCATCCTCGCCTGCACGTGCTGCGATGTCCACATCAGCAGGTCCAGTAGGTGGTGCAGCCATGGCCCCACCACCATCGGCTGCTACTGCACACTCTTTGTCCAGGCTGTGCAGCTGTGGCTGTTCCGGCCCCTGTTTCCTACCACCAGTGGGGTCCTCCTGATCTGGCTGTGTGGCCAACATGGTTGGGTCCCCTTTGGATGCCGCCACTGTGGAGGAGGAGGAGGAGGAGGAGGAGGAGGAGGTTGCACCCTGGCTCTCTGCTGCCTGCACTGGGTGTGCAGCCAGTACTCCACTGCATCACAGGTCTTCACATCTGCCATAGCCCTCAGCAGGGCCCTCTGCCACTGTGGCAGTCTGCTATGGACACCTGTAGAGATGTAAAGGATGCAGTCAGTGCCAGACCCGGACAAGGGGGCACAGACACATAGGCAAGCTATGTGAGGGTGCAACATGAGCCACAATGTAGCTGCCAGCCAGGGCCATGGCACAAGGGGACCAAGGTATGTACTTACCTGACCTCCAGTGAAGCACCTCCTGCCTGAGGTCAGCGATGTGGCTCTGCTGCATGTTGTGGGTCATGCCAGTGGAACCTGTGGGGTGAAGGGACAGGTGAGTGTGTTGCAGGCACCACCCACCATGGCCACCATGCCAGCACTGCCGCAACTGATGAACAGCTGTAGGTATACATACCAACACCAGGGTCCTGTCCAAATTGCATGTCTGCTTCCCTGTGGTGGGCCATGCTGAGCATCCGCTGCAGGATCCCAGTCTCCCTCCGTGACAGGTCCTGCCAGCGGTGTGTTAGCTGGTGGATGGTCCAGCATGTCTCTGCTGTCTCCGCCTTGCGTGTACAGATGGCTGTCCATGCCCGCTCCTGCTCTGCGGCACTGCTCCTCCAGCTCCCAGGTGGCAGCAGCGTCCTACCCCACTGCTGAACGCAGTTCACCAGCAGCACTGTCTCATGGGGTGTAAAATTAGGGGCATGCCCGCTTAGGCTTAGGGATGACCCTGAAGACATAATGGCAGGTCATCTGCTGGCAACTGTAACAGGGGAAGGAAGGGCACATGCATCACTACAGAATGTCACCTTGGCTGTGCAGTCCACCCCCATCCACCATGCGCAACACCGGGTACCGGCTGTGGGACATGGGCCAGGGCTGGGCCACAGGTCTGCAACTGTGGTCCACCACCTCAGGTGGTTCTCCCACACCAATGCTATGCACAGCATGAGATGTGTAAAGGCCAAGCTGTGCCATGCAGGGGCCAGGCACACAGTGCTGCACACAGTGACCACAATGCACCAACACAGCACCTGTCCATTGCAGAGGCATGTCGAGGCCCGACCCTGCACAGTGCAGGTGTGGAGCACCACATGCAGCCCTGCCACATATCTGCACCACTGCTCCCACGCATAGCTGCATGCAGCCACAACCACCAGGGGTGCTTAAGGGGTAGACTCAAAGTCAACCGTGGATGCCGGCATGAGGAATAACAGTTCCTTACCTGTACTGTGCACTGTGCTGTCCAGAGTGGGTGGCGCTGATGGATCTGGAGCACACCTGGATGGAGAAAGAGCAGGGCAACATAAACCTGTGGCACAGTCGGTGACCCCCAGAGTAGCTGCTGTGTGGCAGTGTGTACCTACCTGGTCCTGTGCGGTGGTGCTGATTCCTAGACAGGGAACAGAGAGCAACATTATCAGGTACACAGTGCTGTAGAGGCATTGGAAATGTGCACGTTGAGCAATGTCATATACTCACCGATGACCTGTATGTGTCCGCTGTGGAGCTAGGGAGGGAATGGACATGGGTTAGTACACAGCCATAAGTGCCACTGTGGCCAGCTGCCTGTGGGCGCTGCAACCCCCCCCCCACTATCTCCATCCCACAGGCATGTCCCCACACGTGGGCCAGGACAGTCCCCAGGATACCCTGCCATGACTGACCCTGCACAGGGTGGAAGTGTCCAGGTGCGTAACCAATGGGCAGAACATGTAGGGCATGGTACAGGGTCAGTGGTACACAGCCAGCCAGGCAGGCAGCTGTGCACCTGTGTGTTTGGCACAGGCACTGACCTATGTTGTCCCCCTCTTGCACAGTCTGACATGATGTCTGGTGGCTCCCGACCCATGCTACGTGAGACAGCCGGGACATAGGCCGCCACATGCCACATGCAGGCATGGATGGCGCTACATGGACAGACATGGCATCATGCATGGATACAGCACACAGGCCAGCATGTGGGCCAGCCCACCACTGCTGTGACACACCCCACCAAACAGACATGCATCCCTGTTGCAGCGGCACAGTGACAGTGTGACAGGGCCATGGCCCCAGCCATGTGGGGTGCGCACATCAGAGGTGCAGTGTGGGTACATGCACTGTCCCGGTGGTGCACATGGCACAACAGGCCAGGTAGCCCCCTGGGCAAGGGCGTGTGCAGCCATGGCCCATGGACACCCTGGTGTACCACAGGCATGGGGTTGGGCAGCACACAGGTGCAGGTGTGCACCCATTGGCCAAGGCACACACCAGTGCCACATGCCCCCACAAACTGTTCCACCATGGGGCAGGCAACATGGTCACAGGTCGCTGGCACTATCCCCACACTCTTTGGGCCAGTCGGTCATACGGCACCTGGGCCGCCATGTGGGGGTAGGTGTGCACATCAGTGCAACTGTGGGCAGCCATGCATGGGAGGTGGCCACAGCCAGTGGCACGTGCAGACCGCACGACCAAGCCTTGGTACTAGGTACTGTCCACAGCCGACAGCACAGTGGCACCCTGTGCCACGACGGGTGGCCCTGACACACAGGTAGCACCATACCAACATTGGACTGCACATGTCAGCAGTAGATGGGGACTCTGCCTGCATATGCACGGCATACCTGGGCAATGGAACAGACCTGCACACAGCATGACAGTTGACCTTGCCCCCTAGGCATTGATGTGTGCAGGTGCACCCCATGCAGAGCTGCAGGCACACAATGTGATAGGTGTCGTACCACACCCGGGGACCGGTGGATGTGGAGCATGACCATGGTAAACAGTGTAGGACAGTGGACGCCAACAGGGCCAACTAACACTGACCCATGCACAGAGCTCTGGCCCATGGCCACCCCACATGGGCAGTGTGCCGCTCACAGTCACTGTGCATTGCCTGCAAGCCACTGGCCAGATACTACATACACAATACACCCAACACTGTACTACACGGTGTACGTCTCAACACCATGGGGGTCACAGTGGGCTGACCATGTTCGCCAATGAGTGGGGCAGCTACCCCCATCCCAAGGGTCACTGTTCCACACAGTCTGCATGTGTGGGAGGGAGGCTGTTGGTGCCATCTGGGCGAGGACACATCCATAGGATGTCTGCCCCCACTGCAGGCACGGGGCAGCTAGGTGTGGCCTACCTGCATGGGTGAGTGATGTACCACACGGGTAACATGTTACCAACCACATATGTGGCATATCCAGTACACTGCCTACCACACAGTGGTGTGTGGCTGTACCATGCCCCCCATTTCCCTGGGACCCTTCCACAGCACAGCCCATGGTCACTGAACACAACCATTGCACACAACCTAACAGTACCCCTGAATGTCCACCTCTGGGTGGGTCCATGCCTGCCTACCTCTCAACTGTACCACAGTACGAGGAACGTTCCCCATTGTACTTCACAATTGCTCCCTGTTCCACATTCAATGTCCACGTTTTAAAGCAACACCCATAGTACATGTTGCTGAACACTATATTATACAATTACTAACAGACTGTCTGAACATGTGCAACAGTTTAACAGTGTGTTGAGCTTCATAGTAAAAGAAATTAGTAAGTGTTCCACAATATGCCCATGTGTTCCACAGTGTGACAGGCAGTGTTCCACATATGGGGGACAACAGGTTGAGAGGTATGCATGGATGTCCCTGTCCCTCATGGCAGTAACAGATGGAGTTGGGGTATGTATGGGGGGGGGCTGCCGTGGCCCAGTACTCACATGTCTGCCGAATGTCTGTCCCTGTCCTGGTCAGGTTGGCTCTGAAGTATTTCATCCCTGTCCTACACCCAGGTCTGCAGCTCCTGTACCACTACACCGTGCCTGGGCCTATCCACTTGCAACCGCATGTGCTGCATGTGCAAGTCACACATGCATCGCATGTCTCACATTGCATATGCGGCATGCGTGGTGGCAATTGCAATATGCGATAGCAATGTGCGGCATGGCATCTGCGATGTGAGGTTGCAGCCTGCCTGTCATCACGCAGTTGTGTGGGCTCCTTGCAGACACAACGCAGTTGCGGAATGGGCTTGGGTGCACCTGTATGTGTAGCACCAGTGCCTGCAGGGCTGTGTGTGTGTGTGTGTGTGTGTGTGTGTGTGTGTGTGTGTCTGCGCGTGCCCTGGGGAGGTCAGTGGCAGGCAGCTGCCCACCAGAAGTGGTCCATGCAGGGCATTGTTGCGACTGGGGGATACACCCTACCCAACATGTATCCAGTAAGGCCCTACCAATGCAATGACGACAAAAGGACAACACAACGTAGGGATGAGGTGCAAAAAGGTTTATTGACAAGGTGTTCTATACACACATCAGGTGCTCAATGCACAGTGCTGCCCGGTTCAACCCATCACGCGTGACCCCACACTCACCCATGCACACAGTCTTGCATACACACACACACACACCCATGTGAACGCATGATGCCCCCCATAGACATGTGCCTCCTGCCATGCATATGGCCCCACCCCCCAATGCAGCCCCACCCAACAATTCCCCTACTGCACAGGTCACCTGGGCATCTCACAGCCATCTGCCATGCGCGCACCATCCTCACACCAACCCCTCTGGTGCTGGGTGCTGGGCTGTGGGGGACCCTGACAGACTGTGCGGTGCCCTGGTGGACCACCCCTGGCATCGCACCCTGTGGGCCTGTGTGTGCCCCCACAGGTGATCTGCTGTGCCTCTGCCCATGCAAGCCTACTTGTCTCTGTGCTACATGTGGCGGCGGCTGTGCCAGGGGTGCACCGTGTGTTCCCCCATCTTGAGCTGAGCACCTCGGGCCCTGTGCAGCCTGCAGAGCACCCTCCTCAGTGTGTCCGCCCACTGTGTGTGCCCTGTGCCTGACTCTGTAACTGTGGGACTGAGTGAGGGTCATGGCCTGGCCTGCGTCTGTGTTGCCGACATGCCTGTGTGCGCTACCATGGTCGTATCATGGCGCTGTCCTGTGCCCGAGTTGGTGTGAGTGGTGCCTGGCTGGGCATGCAGCTCTGGCAGCATGACTGGTGGGTGGATAGATACTGATGACTGGGCCGGGGGTGGGGAAGGGGGTCCCACTTGCTCTGGTTGCTGTGTCTGGGTGCTGGAATGAGCACTGGCTGGGGGTGCCATCTGCTGGGCCAGGCCTTGCAGGTGGTGCAGTGGCTGCAGTGCATGAGCTATGGCCTGCATGATCGTGGCCATGGCTGTATCATGGTGCTGCTGGTGTGCCAGCATGTTCTCCAGGCCTGTGCTGAGGCAGTCCATGATGACCGTCTGGCATTCAGCACAGTACCGGATGCCCTGTATGGCATCCTCAAGGCTAGCCATGCATGCTGAAGAGTCATTGGTGAATGCCTGCAGACAGCTGGCAATACTGGATAGCTGCAGCTCCATGCAGGTGTGGTGCTCCTGCATGCCCTGCAGTATATTCCCCAGCTCCTGCCTGACATCCCCCTGGCCAGCCAGCACCGACTGGCAGTAGTCTCCAATGCAGGCTGGTGGTGACAGCCGGTTCTGCAGCTCCCGGATGACCTCATCCAACTGGTCCTCCAGTCCACGGGTGCTCAGTGGGCTGAGCAACCATATGGCAGTGTCCTCAGCCACCAGCTGGTCTTGGTCCGACTCCTACCACTCGACCACAGGCATCCACACTGCCTCCACAGATGTGGCGGCACTGTTGGTGGTGTCCTCGACGGGTTCTCTGCTGCTTCCATGGTGGTCCACTGCATCCTCCTCACTGTTGTCCACTGCCTTCTCTACCATGGGGCTGTCGCCATCCCCACTCCCCTCAGGCTCTGAAATTGGCTCCAGTGTTTCTGCCACAGGTGTACTGGTTGCAGGGCTGCCTCTAGTGGCCGTAGGGCTGCCACTGTCATCTGACACCATGCCGGTGGCCTGAGCCATGCCGGCACCATCCTGGCCCTGCTGCTGCTCCCGCCTTCTGGCTCCACTGGAGCTACCTGCACCAGTTGCCACTGCACCTGCTGGATGGGAAACATGTTAGTGAGTCCCCGCATCACAGTGTGCCCTCACCTGCCTGATCAGTGTTTCCCTCACAGGTCTGCTTCGGCATTGCACTATGGTATTGCACCCACCACACTTCTGTGCTGTCCCACCTGGTGTATGCCACCACTGTACATGCGTCCTGCACTGCTAGCATGGACCTCACACCATTGCTGCCCTTGCTGTGCCATCCATCCTGGTACAGCAACTCCAGCTGTCACATGGCAGCCCCGTATGGCTCCCCACTGCACAGTGGCACCGTGTATGGCCATGCCCATGAGGCACCACTGCGCTGCAGGGGTCTGCACCCCTGGGTGACTACGTTGTCCTTACCATCCATGCATGACCCCTGCAGCCCTCACCCACACTCTGTAGGCACTGGGTCAGTGACCCATGCCCCCTTCCTACTGCCCAGCCCATGCCTGTGCATGGCTCCCCCAGCACACAGTGCATGTCACAGCATCCCCCAGTGCAGCCCAGACCATACTTCAGAATGCCCCCCCAACAGTACACAGTGCAGGACACAGCATCCCCCAGTGCAGCCCAGACCATACCTCAGAATGCCCCCCAACAGTACAGTGCAGGACACAGCATCCCCAGTACAGCCCAGACCTACCTCAGCATGCCCCCAACATTACACAATGCAGGACACAGCATCACCCAGTGGAGCCCAGACCTTACCTCGGCATGCCCCCCCCAACAGTACACAGTGCAGGACACAGCATACCCCAGTGTGGCCCAGCCCATTCCTGTGCATAGCCCCCCCTCTGGTTTCATGTGCCCATGCCAGACCCTCCACAGTTGACCATGGGTCATTCCTTTGCATTGCTGCACATGTCAGCAGCACATATGCCTGTCCCTGGCCTGCTTCTCACCATTGTCTGGTTCCCTTGCCCACTCTGTGGCTGGCTGTGGCCATGTGGCATTCCTGTGGCATGCCTCCCCACCATTGCATCTGCCTACACATTGTCACCCCACCCACCCCATCTTTGCCATTGGCTTCAGTGCTGTTGCCATGTCTGGCCTGTCACATACATTGTGGGTTGTTTGTCCCTACCTGTGACCATCTGCTGTCTGAACGTGTCCAGCTGTGTTACTCCAGTGATGTTCTGCTGGCTGAGATGTGCCACTATCCTCCTCTTGATGCTGCTGAGTAGCTCCTGCTGGGTGGGTCCATCCCCTGTGCCCTGTGCCCTGTGCACTGTGCCTGTTGTGTGCCACCTTGCGCTTCACCAGGTGCTTGAGGTCATTCCACTTCTTTTGTACATCTCGGACTGTCCTGCGCTGTGCAGCAATGGCATTGACTCTGTGTGTCACCCTGTCCCATGCCCTCTTTCATTTCTCCCTCCTCTTGGCATCCCCTCCGTGATGCATGAGGAGTGCATGGTGGTGGCCTATTTGCTCCAGCAGTGTGTTAACCTCCTCATGGCCGAAATTGTTCTTCATCCTCTGTCTTTCAGCTGCAGCTTCTGCCATTGCTGTAGCGTATCTGCTGGTGTATGTTGGGCTGCAACTGCATGTTACGTACTTTTATATGGTGTATCTTGCATGTCGTGAATTGCGCAGTTGCGATTAGCATATTCTTGCAGGTTCTAGAATTGCACGTAACTCACATGTCGCAGTTGCTGTTGCATAAGTTCTGCAATTGCGTTACTTGCATCTGGCGTACTTTCCTTTCTAGAATCAGGCCCACAGACTTGATCAGTGGGAGGTGTTGCTTATTTAGGATAGTAAAGTTAGCTGGTTTGTGTTTGTTGCATGCACTGGCAAACAGCATGACCTTTTTTTTTGTAGTTCATCAGCAGCTTATGCTGATCAAACCACTGTTCAACACGGTTAAAATTTGACTGCAGGTCAGCAGATAGTAGGATAGGATTGGTGTGAGTGGAAAACAGGACAACATCGTCTGCATATAGAATCATATTGTTGTTGCAGGCTGCAGGAAGACTGTTGATAAAGAGGCTAAAGAGTAGTGGTTCGAGGACAGACCCTTGGGGTGCCCCAGAGTGCACGGGGAGGCAGTCAGAGAGTGAATCCCCAATCTTAACAGGCTTCTCAGCTCTCAAAGTGACACATTCACTTGCTGCTGTCTGCCGAACTTGGTTCCTCATTTTCCGGCTCCTCTATTCTACTACATCTTGATTGGTCCTACACTGTTCTGCTGGTTCTCAGCACTCTGGTGCTCAGTTTAAACTTGAGAATGCAATTGCATTATTACTTTTGCTCTAATTTTTGTCCCACTGTCCACCTCGGCCCTGACATCTATTAAGTACCCCTCCTCCAAGGACACATTCATGCATTGTGAGCTCCTTCCATTTGTATAAGTGTAAGGCTATTCTGCCCCTACCTGTACCCATAGGGCAATGGTGGAATGGGGAAAAAAGATTCAAAGTAAGAGAATCCCCCCATAAAGAATGGTGCAATCATCCAAAGCATGGCTAGGATGCCCACAGTTGGGAAGACTACTAGTTTGGCCAGTATCAGATCACCATATCAGAGATAACTGAATACCTGGATAGCACCCATATGCTCCTGGGGACCATCAAGGGCCCAGATCAAAGGGGCATACGAAGTGGGATCATGGTCCAGATCCTCTGGTACAGTATTAGGAGATCAGATCATGATACAGGCAGCCCAAAACAAGTCTTGAACAGAAAGGTTGTCAATCATAGCATACAGGGGAGCCACTGAAGACCCCATGGAGGTTGCCTGTGGATCTAGTGGAGAAGACCCTCCAGGTGCTAGGAAAAATGCTGGGGTATTTTTCCATGTATAACATTTTGTACACAGGAAGTAATACCATGGGTGGTGGAGGCTCAACCTCCAAAAACTCCAAAATATTCTTGTTCCCCTCACCTTCCTCCTTGACACCCAGGACCTCTCTGATGTGCCCGAGTGATCTCTCAAAGAAAAGTGAGGGGTCAAGACAACCCTATGTTGTTTTGTGCAGCTGTAGAGGGCATGGTGGAGAGCAGATCTGTAGTACAGAGATCACCTTCTCCATCTGAGTTCTCCATGACCTTTTCTATAGCCAAAAGGTCTTTTGGAAAACAACCCCTGTCAATGCCTTGAGCAACGATGGACAATGCAGCCAGCAACAGAAACGGTGGTTACAGTGGAGGAACACAAGGTGTGCTGCCATGGCACATCGATGACACCAGGCTGAATCAGGAAGGCCTAGTCAATGAGACTGCAGTTACCTGTGGCAATGGAAGCCATAATAAAATGGAGGGTAATGAGTACCAGTGCCCGTAGTCTAGGTAAAACGCTCCCTGAAATGGTGGCCTTGATGGAAGAGGGATGCCTGAATATTGTGGCAGTCACAGAAACATGGTACACAGAGAACCATGACTGGGATGTCAACATACCAGAGTACACAATCTACAGAAGGGACAGGGAGGGAGGAAGAAGAGGAGGAGGAGTAGCTCTCTATGTAAGGGAACGCATCAAAGCAACAGAACTAAAGGGTAAACAAGGAGGAGAGGAGGCACTGTGGGTCACCCTGGAAACTGGAAATGGCTCCATAATCTGCACAGGGTTTGTATACAGACCCCCGTCTCAGGGGGAGGAAATGGACAAGAAAATGATAGAAGGCATCCTTGGGATGGCAGAGAAAGGGGAGATATTGCTGTTGGGGGACCTGAATATGCCAGATGTTGACTGGTGCACCTTTGCTGCAGCCACATCCAAGAGCAAGGACATTCTCGATGCCCTACAGGGGGCATGCTTCAGACAGCAAGTTTTGGAACCCACTCGGGAGAGAGCAATCTTCGACCTGGTACTCTCAAATGGGGATGGAGAGAGGATCTCTGATCTTGAAGTGGGTAGCCATCTGGGAACAAGTGACCACCAAACAGTGTGTGGTTCATGATAAACTTAGCTGTAGAGTCAAGCCACACAAGTGAAGGTACTGAACTTCAGAGGGCTGATTTTGTCAAAATGGGAGAGTGCCGAAGAAAATCATTAGCAAACAGGCAAGAAGGTGGGGTGGAGCAACAATGGGGAAACATCAAAACCGCCATCACAAAGGCAACAAGTCTTTGTGTGAAGCAAATGAACAAATCAAAACGAAAGAAAAAAACACTATAGTTCTCAAAAGAAGTGGCGGGGAAGGTAAGGGGAAAAAAGATAGGATTCAGGAAGTATAAGGAAACACAGAAGGAGCAGGACAGAGAACTGTACCAGTTAAAACAGAAAGAAGCAGGTAAGGCAGTCAGAATAGCAAAGGCACAAACTGAGGAGAAGATAGCCAACTCAGTTAAGAAGGGGGATAAAACCTTTTATAGGTACATTAGGGAGCAAAGAAAGACTAAGGCAGGGATACTGAGGCTGAACAAAGAGGAAGGTGGTTGGGCAGATAGCGACAGTGAAAAAGCAGGGATACTGAACGAATACTTCTGCTCAGTATTCACAATGGAAAAGCAGGGGGAAATACCTAATCCAGTCAATAGAAGCACTCTGGATAGGGGTTGATATTAGTCCTTTCACAGAAGAAAGGGTTCTGAAAGAACTCTTAAAACTGAAGGCGGATAAAGCAATGGGGCCTAATGGGATTCACCCCAGGATTTTAAAAGAACTAAGGGAAGAACTAGTAACACCACTGACTACCCTTTTTAATAAATCATGGGAGGATGGGGTGGTACCTGAGGACTGGAGCAGGGCAGATGTGATTCCCCTTCACAAAACTGGGAGCAAGACAGAGGCAGGAAACTACAGACCTGTCAGTTTGACCTCAGTGGTAGGGAAAATAATGGAATCACTTCTGAAGGAAAGAATTGTTGAGTACCTAGAGGCCAGTGGGGCACAGGACCCAAGGTAGCATGGATTCAGAGCGGGAAGGTCATGTCAGACAAATCTAATTGATTTCTTTGACTGGGTGTCCAAAGCAGTAGACCAGGGAGGGGCTGTGGACATGGCCTACCTAGAATTTAGCAAGGCATTTGACACAGTCCCACACAAAAGATTAATAAACAAATTAGCCAGCCTGGGAGTGGGTCCTAGGGTGGTAGCCTGGATAAAACACTGGTTGGACAACAGGACACAGCAGGTAATAGTAAATGGAGTCCACAGTGAAGAAAGAAGGGTTACTAGTGGGGTACCGCAGGGTTCAGTACTGGGGCCGGTCCTTTTTAATGTCTTTATAAGTGACATTGCAGAGGGACTGGAAGGAAAGTATGTCTCTTTGCAGATGACACAAAGATCTGCAAAAGGGTTGATACACAAGGTGGGTGGAAAGGATGAAGAGGGACTTGGCAAGGTTGGAGGAATGGTCAAATGTATGGCAGCTTAGATTCAATGCAAAGAAGTGCAAGCAATGCACCTGGGAAACAAAAACCCAGGGGAAGAGTACACAATGCGGGGTGAGATACTGACAACAACAAAAATGGAAATGGACCTGGGGTAGTCATATCAGATGACCTAAATGTGGGCCAGCAATGTGAGAAGGCAGTAAGGAGGGCTGGGGAGATACTGGGATGCCTAGGGAGAGGCATCACCAGTAGAAAACAGGAATTGTTGGCCCTCTGTACAGACAGTTGGTAAGACCACATCTGGAGTACTGTGTACAGTTCTGGAGACCCCATCTCTGCAAAGACATAGACAGGGTGGAGGCTGTCCAGAGGAGGGCAACCAAATTGATGCAGGGTCTGCATCAGAAGACATATGAAGAAAGACTAAAGGAACTAAAGATGTATAGCCTCCAGAAAAGGGGAGAGAGAGAGGGAGAACATGATAGAAACTTTCAAATACCTCAAGGGAATCAACAAAGTCCATGAGGGTAGCATCTTTCAGAAACGAGATGTGCCAAAACAAGAGGGCACAGTTTGAAGATAGAGGAGGGGATGGCTCAGAGGTAATGTGAGGAAGTATTTTTTCACAGACAGGGTTGTCGATACATGGAACAGCCTTCCTGAGGAAGTCGTAGAGTCAAAAACAGTGGGGGAATTCAAGAATTCATGGGAGAGACATAAGGCAATTCTAGTGGGGGGGTAGGAGGAAGTAGGTTTTTGATTAACTAGGATCTGCAGCTTATCCATTAGGTAGGGAAATGGGCAGACTAGGTGGGCCAAGCAATCCTTATCTGCCATCAAATTCTATGTTTCTATGACAGTGAACAGTGATGACTCTGTGGGGAAAACAATGCTAGGACATCCTCTGAGTCAACGCTGACTACTGAAGGGTTCATGACTGCAGGTGTTGATTGACTGCAGCCTGTTGACATTGATGGCATACTGCCTGTAGGAGGTATGGTAATGCCAGAGTCAAGCCATGACCTTGGTGTCCTGTGGATGGTTGGGGGGGGGCCAAAACCAATGGCACCAAAGTGGACAACAACGACTACAAGTCAGTTGGAAACAGCTCAATGGTCCTGCCAATTGGATCATTGATAACACAACCAGCCACTGTGGCAGAGTCATACCAATGGTGGTCTTGGTTCAAGAAGCCAGTCTGAGATCTGTGTCCTGGGCCTGGGATGCCATCATTGTTCCAGGAGGTTGTGTCCTGTTCCCACATCATTCCTATGGCCTGTAAAGTTATCCATAAGGTAAGGAGGCCTGGACAAGAAATAAGCCACAAAAAGGTCTGTAATGAGAAATCAGGAAACTCTGGACGGTCGACAGCATTAAGTACTAAGTCATTTAAGATGAGATAAATTTATAAATCAACAAATATAGAAACTTTCAAACAATGACATAGTTTCTCTGTAGGTCTAATGAGCATTTGATGTTGGGAGAAAGAACTGAGGACCAATGGGGCTGCCCATGATTATATAGGCATCAACATTGCATATCATTGTGGGCAGCCCAAGGCTAGACAAAGTTTCTGAGAGGTCCTGATGCTGACGGCTTACAGTTCCAAAGCTGTGGCCCAGTGGAGAAAGTATCCTCAATGCAGATCTGTCAGAATAGTGTTAAAGTTTCTTTATATCTGAACTGCTTGAATTTATGATTCTAATTAAATTAGCACTGAATTCTCTGTATACATTTTTCTCCTTGTAACTATTTTATCACAGTGCCCTATGTGGCTTCAAAATTTGTATAACTAGAAAAATGAATTTGGTTCTCCTTGATGGAATCCTACTAGTATTTTCTGATACAGCAGCTAATATTATATTGGGTATCACCTACCTCCATCTTGAGAAGTACATCCAATATAGATGCAGTCAATATCACAAGTAATTAAATACACCACACTTATGGTTCTCCTTGATGAAATCCCTCTAGTATCATCTGTTGCAGCAGCTAATATTATATCAGGTGTCGCCTACCTCCATCTTGAGAAGTGAAGTACACCACTATAGAAGCGCTCACACTCACTTGTAATTAAATATACCACACTTGACTTGTCAGAAATGATAAAATCTCTAATACAGAAATCTCTTTCTGTCCTGGGATAATAGAAATGTTTAGTGGTAAGGAAAAATGTGGTTGCATTGGCATCAGTGACAAACTGTGAAAGTTTATTGATGTCTGTTTTGGCCTGTCTCAAAAAAATTGTTTTCAGCCCTTATGGTGTAGAAGTTAGCCCTTCTTAAATACATTCCCTTTTAAAAGGGCTAACCTTTGAACTGTTAATGCTAGAATTTTTTTGTTTTAAATGAAAACTTGCAGTCAGGCTGATGCAGTTTCATCATGTCGATACACTTTGAGTGTATTGATACTCAGAAATGCACATTGATATAATACAATTCATTTGTAATGTGATGATATTGTGAAAGTGCATATTCAGTAAATTGGTACATTGACAAGGTGTTGACATAGTGTAACTACTGCATGTGCACTCAACTTCAAGTTTTCATTTAAAAAATGTAAGTTTCTAACTTCTGGTTTAAATCTTATCCCATTTTAAAGGTATTATATTTAGAAGCAGCTAACATTTGAACCATTAAGGCTAGAAACCTAATGTTTTACAAATGAAAGCTTGGATTCTATTGTATTGGCACAGCCACTTACAGTCTTGGGCCCAGATATTCAGACTGCTCCAGGCTGTAGCACAAGCCTGGGCACAGCGCAACTTGGCTGCACTGGGGCGTTGACAGGAAGATATTCAACGGAGCTGCACCATGGCACAGCAACATTGAATATCGCACCCTGGCAACCTGCAGTGCACATGGCGCAGTGGCACTGTGCCAGTGCAAGTGGCCAGAGTGGAGCAGTGGGATGTGCTAGCTCAAGTTCCATTGTGCTAGGCATAACAGCTGTGATATTCAAAAGTGCACATGTAAATGGGGCCATAATGCATGTCATTATGGCCCCATTTGCCTGCAGGTACGCCGATCCCCGGTGACTTGTGCCTGGTGCCCTGCCAGGCTGCAGCCATCGGGACCGGCGCCCTACACAACCGACAATGCGCCCCACTGCCCGATCCGGGCATAGTTGAATATTACATTTGTCCTATTTCCTGGTGGTCAGTGGACGCTTGCAACCTGATCATGGGCATATGCCATATAAATAAAGTATTACTATTTCCTGGTGGTCTAGTGGACTGCTTGCAGCCCGATCATGGGCATATGCCGTATAAATAAAAATATTCCTATATCCTGGTGGTCAAATGAACCACTTGCAGCGCGATCGCCGGGCATAAGTAAAGTTATCCTATGTCCTGGTGATTCAGCGGTACCCACCTCCCCACCTGCCCCTGCGACCCCACGCCCTGCTCCCCTGGTCAGCAGTGGCAGCTCACCCACTTGCCGCCCCACCATCCACCGACTGATTCGGGCACGGTAGGGCTGTATGCCTATTGGTCTGAGCGTGAGCCAAATGCGTGCAGCCAGTATCGATACACAGTCCAGATATGTGAATATCCATTCACATATCTGGACTGTGTACAGCTACAGGCTGCACGCCCATTGGCTCATGCTGTGGACCGGTGGGGCGACAGCCCCACCGTATAGTGTCAGTCGGAGCGGGGCAGCAAGCGGGTGGGGAGCTGCCGCCCACCGCTGACCGGGGGATAAGTGGGGCGGTGGGGCTCAGTGGGCAGGTGGGGAGGGGGGTACCGCTGGACCACCAGGGATATAGGATTACTTTTATTTTACATATGCCTGCGATTTGACTGCAAGTGGTCCACTGGACCACCAGGGATATAGGAATACTTTTAATTTTACTTGTGCCCGCGATTGGGCTGCAAGCAGTCCACTGGACCACCAGGGATATAGGAATACATTTATTTACTTATGCCCGCGATCAGGCTGCAAGCAGTCCACTGGACCACCAGGGATATAGGAATACTTTCACTTTTTTACTTATGCCCGTGATCGGGCTGCAAGTGGTCCACTGGACCACAAGGGATATTGGACTTTACCTTTTTTACTTATGCCCAATCGGCATCGGGCGAGCCACAAGGTGCAGCCAGAGCTTGCTAGTGGCCACCCATGGGTGGCTGCCCAGATGTTCTCGCAACATGGCAGCTCACCTGTAGGTGGCCAGCCATTGTTCCTTTTTTTTGGCTCACCTGTGCAGCGCAAGTAGAGTTGTGCATGCATGGGCTCAGCACATCCCGGCTGAATATCGGGATGTGGGAAGTATGCATGGGCACACCCCCCCCCCACACCTGCGCCGCATACATTACTGATGTGCTGTGGTGCATCAGGATTTGTGCCAGGCACAATCCCCATTTTAATATCATGCTGGGGCGCATCAGTGGGTTGCGCATGGCGTAACTGTGTTGAGCCATGCACAACCCTTCTGACTAGCCGGGCCTTAGTATATTGATAAACTGGAATTGAATTTAAAGACAAAATAAAAAAATAAATCACATCACAATCACAAATAAGTAGTTTTTTGCTACAAAAATGTGTTTCCAAGGTGCTTTGATCATGCCTTGAAAAGTCTTCATTTCCCCTTTGATCAATCCCCAGATCTTCTCATGCTTTCACATACTGCCTATTGCAACTGTTGTTTTCCACACACCTTGACAAACGTTAAGCATTTCCCCATGCCAGTAATACTACAAGTAAGAATAGTACTGGCTAAAGCATGGCTATATTAAAAACATATTTTAAATCATTTTAAATACTAATCACAAGTTACATGACATCATTAAGTTAATATGACCCACATCTCTGTTTTGGAGAAAACTGGAATCTCTGACTATGTGTCCCAATAAACAATAGAGCCATTGCTTCCAGGAGAATTCTATGTCTGGTTTGTTTACTCCCTGAAATGGTTTCATTTGCTTACTGTGGTTACAAAAACATGACGCACACTATCTGGGTCTTGAATCTTGTTTGCATGTTACTGTTTATGACAGAAACTTGCAAGTGTTATTTATTTTATTTTAGTGTACGATGTATTTTCCTGAGGATAACCTAGCTGATATACTAACATACTAACATACTAAAATGCCAGCAGAACAGGCCTAACAGTCTTTCGTGTCTGCTTGTTTGGTCAGCCCCCACCCTGGGTGCTGACCTTGCTGTCCCCCTCGCCTTCTCTGGCTTCTCCCTTCCCAGTTCCGGATATTCTTGCTGCATTGGATTTTGCTTCCAGAACCCTTCCCCTGTACCTGTCCCACCCCCTCTTGAACCCCTCCACTGTCTCTGCCTCCACCAGCCCCCTAGGTAGTGCATTCCATGGCTCCACCACCCTCCTCAGTGAAGTAGCACCTCCTTTCTCCCCTGAATCTTCCTCCAGCTTCCACCCATGCCTCTAGTGGCCCCTTCCTCCTTCCTTCAGAACCCTGACTGTTCCTCCCCATTTACCCTCTTCATGTACCTGAAGACCTCTATCATGTCCCCCGTCCCTTCTCTCTTCCAATGTATACATATTTAGCTCTTCGAGCCTCCTCATAGGTCCTGTCCTCCAAGCCCCAAATCATTTTGGTTGCCCTCCTGGACCCTCTCCAGGAGGTTAATGTCCTCTTAAGTGTGGCTCCAAAACTGCATGCAGTACTCAGGTGTGGCCTCACCAAGCAGTTATACAGAGGAGTATCACTTCCTCCTTCTGGAGGTGATCCCCCAGCGATGCATCCCAGCATCCTGTTGGCCTTGGCTGCTGCCTCCCACAAGTCTCAGAGTTGTTCATCTTGACATCCACCACCACCCCAGGTCCCTCTCAGCCATTGAGACTTGTAGTATTTCCCCCCCAGGGTGTACACTTGGCCTGGGTTTCTGGCCCCCAGGTGGAGTACCTTGCATTTCCCTGCATTGAACCTCAGCTTCCACTTTCTAGACCATCTTTCCAGAGCCTCCAGGTCCCCCTGCAGGGCCACCCTCCCCTCCTCCCCATCCACCACCGCCCCCAGTTTCGGGTCATCTGCAAAGAGACTCATCTCACTCCTGATTCCTGTCCTTATGTCAGATACGTAGGTGTTGAACAGAAGGGGCCCAAGGACTGATCCCTGTGGGACCCCACTAATGACCCTCCTTGGGGATGAGACTATCCCACCAACTACGACCTCTGGGTCCGGTCCTGGAGCCAATTTCTATCCATCTGATCATCTGGTTTCCACCCCATTTCTCCTAGCTTATCCAACAGGCCCACGTGAGGAACAGAGTCAAATGCCTTGCTGAAGTCTAGAAAGAGGACATCCACTGGTCTACCCAGGTCCAAGGCACTTGTCACCCAGTCATAGAACTCCACCAGGTTTGTCTGACACGATTTCCCTGGGATGAATCCATGCTGTCTATCGTCCAGGCACCCTGACTTATCCAGGTCCCCCAGCCTCTCCTTGACAATGCCCTCCATCACCTTGCCCACCACGATGTCAGGCTGACAGGCTGTAGTTCCTGCCACCTCCCTTGATCCCCTTGTGGATAGGCACTACATGCGCCACCTTCCAGTCTTGGGCACCCACCCTGTCCTCAGAAAGATGGTGGAAAAGCTCAGGGTTTCGCCAGGACATCTGCAAGTTCCTTCAGCACTCTAGGGATGTAATTTATCTGGCCCGGTGCTTTCTCCATCTTAAGGGAGCTGAGGCTTCCCTCCTCTCTGCTGTGATTTCACTTCTGGTACCTCTTCTCCCTGTTAGCCCTCCCCCACCTGCCAGTGATGCCTCCCCCTCCCCCAGACCTGCCGTCAGGTGGGGTCCCCCCCTCCTCATTATCTCTGTCTCCTCCCATGTATGATGCAGCATCCCCATTTTCCCTGGTGAAACTGAGGTGAAGTACTCATTTAGTACCTCAGCCTGCTCCCCGGGTCTTGTGCCCATCTCTCCCCTGATTTAATCCTGTTAATCTGCCCCTTCACCTTGATCTTTCCCCAATGTTCTAAAGAACCCTTTTCCCTCTCCTAATTTCTCTGCCAGGTTCTGCTCCTTCCTGCCTTGCCACCCACCACTCTAGTGGCCCTTCTAGCCATCAGCTTGTACTCCCTCGATCCCTTTCAATCCTTGAGCACTTGAATTTTATAGGCTGCTTTCTCCTCATGACTCACCTCCTGGACCTCCCTGGTCCACCAACAAAGGGTTTTGGGTCCCGCATTTTCGTCTTTACTCTTGCACAGGTGCTGGTAGCATCCTGCACCCTCTCCTGATGATTTCCCACCCACTATCAGCGTCCATGTCTGACCCAATACCATCCAAATGCTCCTTAAGGATCCTTCCATTTCCTTAAAATCCTCCCCTGAAGTCAGTTACTTCCGTCTTTGTGCAGCCTTCCCCTCCTAGGTCCAGGCAGAACCAGACCGTGGCATGGTCACTCCCCGCCAATGGTCCTCACTCCAGGCTCCCCAATCTGGTCACTGTCTGCCAGGACCACATCCAGCAAATCGTGCCTCCCTGGTCGGTTCCCTCACCTGCTGAGTTAGGAGCGCGTCTTGAAAGACATCCAACAACCTCTGTTTCCTGGTCACAGAGGATGTCATGAATCTCCCAGTCTGTTCCTGGCATGTTTAAGTCCCCAACACCATCACGTCCTCTGCCCAGTCTGCGGTGTCTCCTAACATCTGCCACCAGACTGTCCTCCAGCTCCTCCGCCAGGGCAGGGGGTCTATACACCACTCCTATTTTTACTCTCTTGCCCCCCCTTGTTATCAAGGTGACCCAAATCGCCTCCACGGTTCCCTCCGCCTCCTCTACTCCCCCCATGCCAATGCAGTTTTTGACTATCATTGCTACCCCTCCTCCCCTTCCCTCCCCCCTGTCCTTCCTGAACATAGTGTAACCCTCCAGGTTCAGGTCCCAGTCATGTCTTGCAGTGGCCCAAGTCTCAGTGACCGCTGCCACATCCACTGCTCCCTCAGTTAACACTGCCGGAGCTCAGGCATTTTATTGCCAAGCTCCTGGCATTTAGCAGGACTACCTTCACCCCTTTCCCTATAGTTCCATTTCTGCTCGTGTTCCCATGGGGATTCTGTTTTCTCTGGTCTGCACTTTGCCAGTTGGCCTTTTCCTGCAATCCTCCTGTCCCGAGGGGTGAGCAGAGTCCCTCCCTTTATCGGGCACCCCTTGACAGCCTTTTCTCCCATCCCACCCCCCTTCACAAGTTTAAACCCACTTTTCACCTACGAACTCCTCTATTTTCAACTTATGATTCCTCCCTCCAAATCGAGATGTAGTCTATCTCCTGCATACAGCTCCTTATCCTCCCAGGTCTCCCCAATCCCCATCAACTCCTTACCTCTGGCCTCACACCACTCCCTGAGCCACTGGTTTATCTCCCTAATTTCCTTTGTGTTCCCCACTAGCTTGGCACCGCAGGATTTCTGAGAAGAACTGTGCATCCTATGTCATGACAGACCCTGGCGAGCTCCCAAATCTTGCCTGTATCTCTAGCTCGCTATTTCTCAATGTCATTTGTAGCCCAGGTGGACCAGTATGTCTGGGGAACCCCCACAGTCCTTGCCAGCTGATATACCTCTGCGGCTTAGCCCCTGTGCACCATTAGTCCAGGGAAGCATCTTGTTCTAACTGGCCAGGCTTCTCCTCCCTATCCCATTTGATACCCTTGATCATAGAACTCAGCAGGAGCACTCTGACCACTCCTTTTCCTCCATTCCCCCTTCCATGTCCCTCATCCTTTCTACCGCCCCTCCACCCAGCTGGCTCCTTGTTCTCCCCTATCTGGGTGCCACATGCCACCCTCCTTATTTACCATGGCCACCCCCTCCCTCCAATTCCTATGCCCTCCTCCTCCTGAGTATCCTTCTACCTTGCTAATTCCCCCCTCACTGCTCTAACTGGTCCTTCTCCCCATCTGCTAAACTAGCCTGGCTCATCCTCCCTTCCTTCCTGTCTCCATTTAGTTTCCTCCTTGCTCGTCGTGCTCCTGGCCTAAACCTCAGCTCCTGTACTGAATCCTCCTTGTACTTCTGGTCCTTCTTTACCTTTCCTCCAACTGGTCCTTCTCCCTGCGCTTTCCTCCCTCTTCCCTGCCCATCCTGCTCTGATTCACTGCTCCCCCCATTCTCCTGCATTCCAGGTCCCCCCCTGTTCTTCCTGCTATCTGGCCCCTGCCTCCTGCCTCCCACTCCCTTTCCGTCTCTAACCACCTCTGTCATGGCTACATCACCCCCCTCATCCTTGAGCAGAAGAAGAGAATTGAAGCGGTTACTGAGTGCAAGGTCTGATCCACCTCCCCACCTTGCTTCCTTCTGTCCAGCACTGGCCATCTGCCTACTTCCCTGAGAATGTTGTCCCTCCATCCCCCCTTTGTGAGGGTCCCCTGTTACTTGCCTGCTTCCTTGGTAGTGTCCTTTTGGACCCCCTCTGCCAGGGTCCCTATGTGACCCCTGAGTATTCTCCTTGCACTCCTTTCCCTATACCACCCCAGTGCTTGTGCAACCTCAGGAGATTTCCAGCCCCTTCCCCAACCATACCACCCCCTTCCCCAGCTTTCTCCTCATCCCCCTAACCTCCCTAAGCTGTGCTAGCTGGTAGCACACTGGACAACCACCAAACTTCCAAGCCCAGTCCAGTATCATGGCTGCTCCACACCCTGTGCACCCCACCACCCTCCCAAAGATGCCAGCCCTAATGATGTGTGGTTCCATCCCTTCCAATAGGTTTCCTTGGGTGAGCCACCAGGTTCCCCCAGTCCAAGATACCCCTACTGCCTAATCAGGTCACCTACTAATCTAGAGACAGTCCCACTGTACACCAGTAACTCTGTTACTAGGTGCAGTACAACACATTAAACTTATAAGGAAATGAACAACTCCCAAGCTCCTCTCTCCCAGCCTTTAAAGCCAACCCCAGTGGCTAGAACTACATGAGCTGCACCAGCAGCCTTTTCCTCAATTGCAGGGCAGGTGTTCCCCATAAATTTGCAGACTTCAGGGAGGGGAGGGAGGGTAGGTTTTGGGCAGACACCTGACAAGAGACAGTGTATCAGCCCTGTGTCTCCCCTCCAAGCTCTGCAGCTAAAGAACCAGGCCCAAGCAAATCCCACCAAATAGGTTTTAAATCAGAAGAAATAGGCCTCTACCAGTGCAGCCTGTTACACAGTGAAACATCCACAAAAAGAGCCCCACTTACAGCCACCAAATCAGTTAACAAACATCCAGCATCCCCCAAAACAATACCCTGCTAGCCCCTTAGAAGTAAGAAAGAAAAGAACTAACCTACCAAGTAAAATCCACAAGAACCCTGTGAAAACAACAGCAGCAGCTACTGTTCTGGAAACACAACTGATCCTGTCCCCTTACAGTTCTTTCTGAGAAGACAAAGCAGCTAGCACCTCAACCTGATTCAGCCCTGCCTCCAGTCAATTGGCTGAGTGAGACCTGGCCAGACCATTAACACCCCTCCCCCACTATGAACTAACCTTTACAGCTAATGGAGTCAGCACAAGGAATCAAAATTCAAGTCAAAGCCCCCAAAATATGTTTGCTGCCAAAGGAAACAGGTCTCCAATTTAATCAGCTTCACTAACACCACATCAAAATAGGCTTGAAATTAACAGATATAGGTCTCCAATTCAAATAACCATCTCCAAGCAAATCCCACCAAATAGGTTTTAAATCAAAAGAAATAGGCCTCTACCAGCGCAGCCTGTTACACAGTGAAACATCCACAAAAAGAGCCCCACTTACAGCCACCAAATCAGTTAACAAACATCCAGCATCCTCCAAAACAATACCCTGCTAGCCCCTTAGAAGTAAGAAAGAAAAGAACTAACCTACCAAGTAAAATCCACAAGAACCCTGTGAAAACAACAGCAGCAGCTACTGTCCTGGAAACACAACTGATCCTGTCCCCTTCCAGTTCTTTCTGAGATATGCAATATCTCCTTATCTGTTGATTCCTGTGTTTACTCATTTCTACTGATGGGTGGACTATAGCACTGAACGCTTTAGTGGCATGCTCAGGATTCCACAGTGAGCATCTGGCCCTGGTGTGGTTCTAATCCTGCATCTTCAGGTTCTTAACAATACAAAAAAGCCCAGCATCAGGCTATGCTGCTTAGAAAAAGGAAAATTACTCACAACACATTATCCGGTGGTAAAATATAAAATAATATGAGTGGTGTGTTTATCAAGAATTTTACACACACCCAAGGTGTTGGATGCTACGTAAATCCCCAAAGTGAAGCTCAAGGGGTTCATTTAAGCACCCAACATCAAGGGTATGTGTAAAATTCAAGTTTTACACCCCCCCCCCATGTTTTATTTTATATAGTTGCTGGAGTCGCGTTTTTTCACCACAGCAATTATATAAAATGGCAGCATTTGGTGCCTGTTAGAAAACAGTGTAGCGTAAGCCACACTCTGGCTTGCAGTTTTCTTATAGGAAGAGCAGCACACATTTACTGTTATAACCAGCTGCTTATAATGGTGAATTACAACGGGCTTTTCCCATGGGAAGAAACACAACCCAGTTATTATAATCCTTTATTGCACATGAAGGGATCCTCCTTCCAAAGTCCACCAACATTTCACACAACTCCTTTGTGCTTTTTCAAGGTGTACAGTGCCACACAGTGGGTAACTCCTTTATAGTTCCAACAAGCCCTGTAAGTGACAGTGCTTGTAAACACCTGTTTTTCAGCCTTGTTCATTCCATTCTGGTGTAATACAAAAGTATAGGTACATAAATATACTAAAACACTTACTAATCAATAATCCTGTGACAAGAACAATGGACCACGCAAGATGACAAGTGAGCATTTAGCTCTGGTGTGATTCTAATCTGGCATCTTCAGGTTCCCAAGCCAGTGCTCTATTCAGTAGACTACACTGCCTTATTTACTACCCCTTCTTTAGTCAGCTGATTTTTAACGAAATAACATTTAGGGAATTGTTTGACCGGAACATGTTGTACAGAGCAACAAAAACTCCTGAGCTGGAGACCAGTAAAATTCACACTGAACTGTCTCACCAACAATGAGTTGTTTTAGCATTTCTCAGTAAGCTGCAGAAGTGTTGTTGGGTCCAGCAGAAAGCACTACAAAAACTGTCACCTAAGAGTTGTAACTCAGTTTTGCATTACACTGTGACAGAACTGCAGATGCAGTTGCAAAAATATTTTATAAAAGTTGCTCTTGAGCTGATCAAGTGTTGAAAAATGATACATTGTGAATTGTCAGTGCATTGCCAACATCAAAAAACAAGATTTGGCTGGTGCCAGCAAGGCTGGTCTTGCTTTTTACAGCTGCATAGCCGAGCTATGCGACTTATTGTTATTACGTAGTAGAGAGAGGGAACTCAGGAAGCAAGTGGTACCCAGACTGTGTCGTTCCACAGTGGAGTTGAAACACATACAGTCCTCTCCATTCACCACACTGCTATTCCCTCCCCCAGTGGGTGCACTATTTTCTTGCTCTGCACTCACTTCTGGTTCACTTCCAGGTTTGGAGCTTGGTGGCAACCCTACCATGTAATGTTTCCTTGGTGTCTAGCAGCACAGCTCCCCACCCTCTGATCTCTGGTGCCATATTTATATAATGTTTCACTGGTGTCTAGTGGTATCCTGCCCTCTGATCACCAGCCCTGTTATTTCTATAATGTTTCCCTGCTGTCTGGTGGCATCCACTACCCTCCTATCACTGGCCCCGTCTTTCCCTTATGTTCCCCTGTTGTCTAGTGGCATCCCCCTGCCCTCCAGTCACTGTCCACCATCCCACGTTCTATGTAATATTTCTCTGGTGTCTAGTGGCACCCCCCACCCTCCAAGCATCATTCCCCTACTTTCATAATGTTTCCCTGGTGTCTAGTGGCATCCCCACCATTTGATCACCATCCCTGTATTTCTGTTATGTTTCCCAAGTGTTTAATGGCACCTCCCTGTCCTCTGATCACCATTCCCATATTTCCATAATGTTTCCCTGGTGTCTAGTGGCACCCCCTCACCCTCTGATCACCCTCCCCCTATTGCGATCACCCTCCCCCTATTGCCATAATGTTTCCCTGGTGTCTAGTGGCACCCCCTCCACCCTTTGATTGCTGTCCCCTGATATATATATATATATATATATATATATATATATATATATATATATTATAGTGCAGTTGTGCCCCTATATTTAGGGTTATGAAGCCACTTCTATGTTAAACTCAATATTTTGCACGTTAATATCTTTGATATGCATGGTGGGGCATGGTAGATCTCTTGATATGCCAAATTTTGTTCCAGTTAGACTTACGGTCTTTGTGCACCAAAATGCTGAAAAATGCACTTTTCTCCAGTTATGTGGACAGTTTTGGGGATTTTGTCCATGGTGCTGCATGGCCATTATGTGGCATGCCACTCTGTGATTTGGCTTGTTTAAAAGAGCTTCGGTCAACAAACATGCCGCTTTTCGTTAGTGAAAAAATATTGATCCATTCAAAGGTTATTGCTGTTTTAAGTTCCCATTAAAAGTCAATGGGAAAATTTATATGTTTGTTTTGCGAACAAAGAATGGGGTTTTGGACATCTGGTCCCTCCTCATAATCAAAGAATTTGCAGCCTCACAGTCAAAGAATCTTTGACCCTGAGAATTCTTTGATTATGATGACTGCCATCTTGTTTTAAGGTTCCTATAGGAAAAACTCAAATATCTTGGCTCAGGAGTGACTCCTGAAGTAAAACTTAGATGGGTTTTGCTCAGGGGAGCTTTGCTCTATTGAGTCATGCCTTTGGTTTTGTTCAAAATGGTCAAAAAATAGAGTTTCACACAATTTTATTTCCTTGAACGCAACTCGCTAACAATCTTTGATCACGAGCCTGCAAATTCTTTGATCGCAATCTTTGATCGTGAGGGAGGGACAAGATGGCCAGTTGAAAAAAACAAATTTCTCAGCTCAGAGGTGGGTTATGAACACAAATGAGGCTAGGTTTTGCTCAGAGGGCTTCATTTTATTGAACCATGCCAGTGGTTTCATGTATTTATGTCTAAAATTTGAATTTCACCACTTTTTATTCTTTGATCGTGAGCCTGCAAATTCTTTGATCCCAAGATTCTTTGACCGTGAATCTTTGATCGCGAGGGAGGGACAAGATGGCCAGTTGAAAAAATCTAATTTCTCAGCTCAGAGGTGGGCTATTAACACAAACGAGGGTGGGTTTGCTCATGGGGCTTCGTTTTATCAAGCCATGCCAGTGGTTTCATGCATTTATATTTAAAATTCTTTGATCCCGAGATTCTTTGGTCATGATCTTTGATCGTGAGGGAAGGACTAGATGGCCAGATTTTAATGCAACAGATAAGCCAATTTTAACAATCTTTAACTTTAAATATCTCGGAATTGGGTTGGTCGTTTTACTTGAAATTTGGAGGGTGTTGACGGCATGTCCTGTAGATGTGAATTATGGTGTTTACGTGCTGGACAACACATTTTCTGTGGAGATATTGCATGGCACAGTTTACATTTGGCAGACAGCATTTTCCATGCTCATACTGGCTTGAAATTTATACGGTAGCTAGCCCTACTGCCATAGATCTACTTTTCAGTCATTAGGTGTCTAAAATCTTAACAGGTGTGGAAGTCTGCCACTCCAATGAATGAAAATCTCAAACGTTCACATGTTGTATCTTGGAAACGGTTTTGTCTTTTATATTGAAATTTGGAGGGTCTTCAGGAGATGTCCTGTTCATGTGAATTATGGTGTTCAGGTGCTGGAAAATGAATTTGCTGCAGACATATTGCGTGACACACTGTATGTTTTGTGTATGCCATTTTGTATTGTGGTACTGGGTTCACATTTATAGGGTGCTTAGCGTTACTGTCATGGAGGTCATTTCCAGTAGTGACGTGTCTGACATGTAAACTGGTGTTCAATTATGCCACTCTGATGACTGACACTTTGCTTTCTTTCAATGTGGTGGGAGCTTTCGGGCCCCGTGCTCCCACCCAAATGTGCTCCCAGCAATACATATGATATTCAGTACTTGTAGTCTTATCTTATGCAGAAATTCATAGGGCCACCGCTCCCACCAACTTCCGTGACTTTTTACTTTTATATTCTTTCCCAAAAAGTAAGGAAATTCTATGCAAAAAACTTCATTAATGCATCATTTAGGGGTAAAACACAAAAAGTAAGGAAATTAAACTTTTAGGGTTGACCCTTCCCTGCCCTTGGACCTGCCCATCATCCCGAGATTGACAGCTGATGGGGTGTGTCCTTGGGGTTGTGCAGTCCAAATCTCACCCCATTCTTCTTTTCTGTAGCTTGTGAATATGATTACACATGGAATGGAGTGAAATTTTTAATTTAAAAAGTTTAATTTCCTTACTTTTTGTGTTTTAACCCTAAATGATGCATTAACAATGTTTTTGCATTGAATATATATATATATATATATATATATATATATATATATATATATATATATAATATTCCCTGGTGTCTAGTGACACCACAGCCCTCTGATCACTGTCCCCATATTACTTTTGAAAATGTGACATGTAAAAGAAAATCATCCTTTGTTATTTTTCTCTACACCTGTAAAAAAGAAAATGATCCCTCACTGATACGACCCCTGCCACCCCAATCTCTCACTCAGCAGTCACCACCCTACACCCACACATCCCCTCATTCACCTGAGCAGGTCCCTTGGCAGAGATCCACTCTCTGATTGAAGACACACCTTGCAGCTGGTACCAGCGATAGCAATATGAGAAACTAGGGTAAGTGTGGATCAATGTATTTCAATGGGGTCTTGAATTTTGTGATATACCTTTGTCATTTTTGCATATTTTCATCCCAAATTTTCAACATGGCTTTTTTTGGGATCCCACCTCATGAACAATGGTGGTGGAATTATGCAAATTAGGCACAGAGGGCGATTTTGTGGTCACTTGGTGAAATTTCTTTTCATGCAGGATTTGAAAATTTTCAGCACCATTGCTCATGATGTGGGGTCAAGAGATGGCTATGTTTAAAACTTGGGGTTGAACCATGTAAAAAATGACAAAGTTACGAGTGTACAGTGAAATTTTCTATACTTGCTCATAACTTCAGTACTCCAAATTTTCAATGTGGCCATTTTTTTTACACCACCTCATAAATGTGACAGCTGTCAATTTTCAAATGCTGGTCAAAATGTATTTTCACGCCTGTGGTGCGTAATGACATTTCAGTAGCACACAATAACAATGCAGTGAAGATTTGAATGCTTTCATCTACATGGTTCATGAGGTGAGGCAATAAGAAAGCTGTGCTGCAAATTCAATTTTGCAGCCGTATTGGTATGACCAGAATTTGTTTTATGTTGTCATCTTTGTTTATTTTTGCATCAGGCCTTACTGTCTCACCAGTCTCACTGTTATAATTACAGATATTTGAGGACCACACTCAATGTCAGTTTTACAAATTTTTTGCATACAGTGCCTACAGAGAGGGCTTTGACACACCAGCACTGCTTTTCAGTAATGATCCCAATAATGTACACAGTGATTAAAGTCCACCCAACACCTGGAAGCTAGTTTCATCCCCCCAAAGCACCAAACTCACTTATAACCCTCCCTCCATACCACCATGTTTACTTTTTAATCTAGATATTTATAATTCCCTGGTAGGCTAGGTTGGGCACTGGACCCATCAGGTAGTTTGTGGTCAGGGGAGCAGATTTTATTTTATTCCCCGATAGGCCAGGTTGGGCACCACACCATAGGTTGGAACATGCATAGCAGTGGTAGGAAAAGCAGTGTGGCAGCAGCCACAAGTCTCTTGTGCATTATTTGAGCCCCTCACTGTGACCTGAGTGGATAGGCATGGGAAGAGCAGTGATTTATGACCCCACCTAGTCCATCTTCCACTCATCACTTTGCTGCTGCTCCTCCTTATCTCAGTTTGTTTTAATACACAGGCCAGGTTGAGCACCAAAGCCATTAGGTAGTTGGAAGGGAGGGGGACATGTTCTTTTAATTCTTTGCCAAGCAAGGTTGGGCACCAAGCCTGTCAGGTTATTGGGGGAAGGGGACTTTATTCCCTGACAGGCCAGGTTGCATACCAGACCCATAAGGTAGTATTTTTTCATTCCTAGATGGACTGGATTGGGTATCAGACCAGTCAAATAGCTGGAGGTGGGACAGAGCTGATGGATCTGTCAAGTTGTTGGAGAACAGGGACAGATTTGTGTATTCCCTGATGGGTTGGACACTGGACCCATGGGTTGGACACTGGACCCATCAGGTAGTTGGGCACTGAATCTGTCAGGTTGCTGGGGAGAGGAGGAATATATTTTTTTATTCCCTGACAGGCAGGGTTGCATGCCGGACCCATCAGGCAGTTTGGAAGAGAGGGACACTTTATTTCTCCCCGATGGGCTGGGATGGGTATTGGACCAGCCGGTGGGGAGGACAAAAATGTTTATTACATCCTGATGACTCACGTTGGTCACCAGATCTGTTCAGTTATTGGGAGAGGGAAAGATTTGTTTTAGTCCTTTATGGGTTTGGGTAGGCACTAGACCCATTAGGTAGTTGGGTGAGGGGGCAGATTTATTTTTATTCAATGACTGGCCAGACTGCTCATGAAACCCATTGGGTAGTTGGGAGAGGGGGCCAGATTTTATTTTATTCCCTGTCCGGCATGGATTGGGCACTGGAAATTCTGTTCTATTCTACGTTCCCCATGTTGCCAGTAAGGAACTCTTGTGCCTTATAAAACACATTTGGGATATATTATTTTGCAAATTGCCTCACTCTGCCCCCTCTTGCTCCAGTAACTGATTTTCCCTTCCCCATTATTTTCCCAGTCCCTTGCTAGACTATTTAAATTGACTGGAAACTCAGCTGTTTATTCATTAGACAGAGAGGATGAGAGAGAGATACTTCCTATTTCCTACAAGCTAACAGTTATGCTATTCTGTATCCTTTTGAATTATAATATTTTATTAGCATCAAATCTCTCAGTTTCATATAGGCAATCTAATTTTTTTCAGAAAAAAAAAAGGTTAGCTTTCCATTCACAAAGTTGCGCAGACTGAGAGTTAACTGTACTTCCTCTCTAAACTCTTTCATTGTCATCGTTTTCATCACAGTGGGGGGGGGGGGTGCAAGACTAAACAACCAAGGACATCTTCAGTGATATCACCTAGGTTAGCTGCATGTTCACAAGAGAGCTGCCACTTGCTCAACAGGTTCTCATGCACTCTTCTCTTCATAGCCAGCAAAAAGTAAAGTGTTACATACAGCTGCAAGAAGCAACAGCAAGGCACAGCTCACTCACTTACAGTCATGAAAAGGTATATCCCAGTCCCCCAGTGCATTTCAATGAGACAGCTATAAAACACTTCCTGACTTTGATCTCAATAGAACCTGGTCTGCAACACAAACCAGCCCTAACAATGTAAAAAAAAACTCATCAGTGAGACAGTTTAATTTGTAGTGAACTGTATTCCTCCTTGTATTAGGTTTCTGAAAGCTGTAGTCCCTGATATTTTTAGACCCTAGTAACACCTCTGGAGTGAAGGCAAGTTAACCCTAATGAGTTGTTGTGTCTTTATGCAACCCCTATGACAATTGGGGGTACAGAAAATTTCCACAACAAAAATAGTTAAGATAGCTGTGAGAAAAACAAAACACTGTAACAGGGAAGAAGGAGCACAGGAAAGGGGTGGGGAGCTAAGAGACGAGAAGAGCAAGGATTTTCAACGGACAGTTCCAGTGATTGTTAGAAGAGTGCAGCAAAGAACAGCTGTTCAAACCTTCGGGCTGAGACCAGGCCTCTGCAGTAAAACTAGGACTCTGCAGTGAGTGCAGTATGCACTGCAAGGCCATTGGTCCACAGTGTGGACAAATGGGCATACAGTACATACTGTATGCTGTCATTTGGTGGGCAGCCGGGCGGTATGTGAGCGGGTTGCAGCTGCCCGCCAATGACGGGGGGTTGCTGGGTGGGAAGGAGGCCTGTGAGGGTGGGGGGGAGCCACTGAACCACCAGAAAGGGATACTGTAGACGGTGCACCAGTGCTCCTGGACACTGGGTGGGGGTACCACTAGCCTACCAGGGATGGTAAACATCTTTATTACAGTGATTGGGGGTTGGGATGGGGAGGGAGGGTACCATTGGACCACCAGGGACATTTTATGACATGTCTGCACAATGATCGGAGGTACTGGGGGAGAAGGGTGCCACTAGACTACCAGGGAGTGAGGGTTGTGTTTATGAATACACAGATCTGGGCTCAGGGACAGGGGACCACTTGACTACCAGGGGGACCACTTGTATGTTATGATAACATGGATTGGGGCTTGGGGAGGGGAGACCACTGGATTATGAGGAACTGGGGTTGTTTCTATTTGTACATGGCTCAGGGCACAGGGAGAGGGAATGCCACTAGACCACCAGGGTACATATGTATGCTTGTGGATGGTGTTCTGGGTGAGCGGGTGGCCACCCATGGCTGGCAGTTGCTGTGTTGCGCCATGCAGTACAGCAGCCCGCCTGTGGGTGGCCAGCATTTGAGCCACTTTTTGGGGGCTCAACTTTGTGCCCCTGTATGTGGCACATCTAGGGGTAGTGCCAGCAGATGTGCCACACATCCCGGGCTGAATATGGGGATGTGCCACATATGCATGGGCACGTCCCCTTCAGATGCACTGCATACATTACAATTCCATCCTGAAGCATCGGGACTTGCACTGTGCAAGTCACCCTTTTGAATATTGCCCCAAGGTGTATTACTGGGGTTGCACTGGTGCAACTTGGTTGCTCCAGGTGCAACCCCTTTGACTATCTGGGCCTTAGTATCTACACAATTAAAAAGAATAACACAAAATTATTATTTATTCATAACTTTAGCTTTAACAATTAATAATAATGTTTTTTCTACAAATAGGGTAACTCATCATACCTGCCAGTACTAAAAATGTCCATTAGGCATAACATATCTTCTTTCTAATTTACACATTATTGCCCTAAAAAAATGAAAAAAACAATTTTTACACAAAAGTTGTTTTTTTTCTTCTTACCAGGACCCCTCCCAGGCTGTACTGTCTCTTGGGTTCTTGGTTCCAGTGTGCATAACCTTACACTTTTTCACATTAAAGCCAAGCTGCCAAATCCTGGACCTCCTCTCAAGCTTTGCCAGATCAACGTTTAGGTCCCAGCTTCCTTTCGTTGCATCTACCCTCCAACAGAGATTGGTGTGATATACAAACAAAGTCTTGCCCTTTATGCAGACATCAGTGTATTGATAAAGACATTAAATAGCACTGGACCAAGCACCAAACCCTGTGGGACCTCACTGGTGACCGCTCACACCTGACAACTCCTCACCACCACCACCTCCCTGTGAATCCTGCCTTTCAGCCAGCTAGCTACCCCTCCACTCAGTTTCTCTCCTACCCCCCCCCCATTCTATAGATTTTTGATCAGTCTCTTATGGGGCACAGAGTCAAAAGCCTTGCTAAAATACAAGTACAGGATATTCACTGCTTGGCCCTTGTCCACTGTTTTATGGCATAGTCAAAGAAGTCAATCAGGTTTGTCTGGTATGACCTCCCAGCCATAAATCCATGTTGCCACTTATTTTGGAGGCCATTTACTTCCAGGTATCCTACCAGACTCTCCTTAACTCATTATACCCAATAGTGCCATATGGCATCAGAACCATCCATTGCTTAACCTGACCCAAAATGGCAGCATCAGATAGAATGAGTTAAGTATGGCCTCCATGAGCTTGCACTCAATTGAGGTCAGGTTTACTGGTCTGTAGTTGCCCAGATCATCCCTGGGTCTGCCATTATGCAACAACACCATATGTTCCATTCTATAGTCCACAGGTACTGTACCACCCCTGACTCAAGCAAACTATTAAACAGGTCAGCCAGGGGGCCTGCAAGTTCCTCTCCTAGTTCCTTCAGCACTCTTGGATGGATGCCATCAGGACTTAGGAATTTGTCCATCCTCAAGGCTAACAAACCTTTCTTCACCCTATCCAACTCTATTACTCCATCCATGCCCCCTGTCCACCCCTTCCCCCCCTTGCGGCACTGGGCCATTCCTCCTCTTTGTGAAGATCAAACAGAATTACTTTGTTTAGTAGTTCTGCTTTGTCCCCATTTGCTTCCACCCACCGACCCCTGCCCCTTCCTGAGCTGTACTATGCCATCCTTTTTATCCCTTTTCTGAATGTGCTTAAAAAAGGCTTTTTTCGACTTCGGGTGATGTCATCAGCCCAATGATTGGCTGATATTCTAGCTTCTCTTCCTGAGCAGCAAATATTCTTCACAACAGTGATATTTCTGCAAAAACTTACCTACAAAGGCTACAGGAGGAAACTGGGGACAGAGATGGACAAGATCTAAGGTGACCCAGTCTGTAGTGAGGACAGATGGCAGAGGATTTACTCCCAACAGTAGTACCTGGAGTCAGAGCCCCTTAGCTAGCCAGCATAGTGGGCCCGAATGTAGTCACTGATGCAGAAACTGAAAAACTCTACCATTCATGTTTTGAAACTCTACCAACAGAGATTAAACACTTTCAGAATGGGAATAAAAAAATAGTTTAAATACTTTGCCTCCAAAGTAAGTGCTGTGGAGAAAACATTGGAAGTGGCTGAAGTAAGGATAAGTCATGTGGAGTATTCTGCAGCTGCATACTGCCATTGAATGCCTATTAGACCCCACTATGGTGCTACAAGAGAAATATCAAGACTTAGAAGCTAGGCCTCAAAAAAGACAATTTAAGATTGTACGTCTTACTAGAAAATTTGGAAACAGACCATATCATTACAGTTCTGGAAGATTTGCTATGGGATGTTTCTGCCCTCACTTCCACCCTACACTTTCAAACAGAGACAGCAACAGGGACAGAGACAGGGCCCTGACACCATAACCAACTGCCACCAATGTTAGACAGTGCTCAGTAGTGAGGAAATTCTCCAGATACAAGGATAAAGAAGATATTCTGAGAATTACCTGGGGCCAAAAAGATGTTTCCTATGATGCCTCCAAATTATTTTTCAACCAGGACTACCCTACGGATGTTCTGCATCGCAGGCAAGCATGTGCAGGACTCATTAAAACTCTGAAAGCCCTCCAAGTGAAATTCCAAACTCCATACCTTACAAAACTTTGGGTATTCTGGGAGTTGGGCATACCGCACACAAGGGGAGCAGTTGAAGAGAAAGGATGGACAAAGTCAATCAGAGAAGTACAGTGTACCGCAGCACTCCTACCCAGAATGGAATGGAAGGCTCCCCAGATGCAAAAGATCAGATCAACAGGTTGAAAAGCTGCTTCTACTACCACGAAGAACATCTATGCTATATTGCATAATTTCAAGGCAGGAGATGACTCCTGCACATTGCGGGGCACAGTCTCCCACCTGAGACTGCTGGTGAGACTTGTGTAATGCTTGATGGTTAAAACGTATGTCCAGTTCTACTGGGACCCACCTGTATTAATGGCTGTTAGTACTTATCATATACCAGAATTTAAATTGGTTTGCAATGTTAAACTGTTCTTAAAGTTTACACCTGGTTTCAGGAGTCTTTCTGTAGCTGTCAGGCAGTCAGATACTGCCATATCTGATTGATAGCTACACAAGTAAAGAAGCGGTCAGCTCTGACAGGCGTTGGGGGATGCTGATGCCCATGGTGGTAGAGGGACTTCTCCAATGCTCTTTCTACGGACGCCATGGAACTGTTCAGCAGCTGGGGGGGTCCTTGGGGGCTCATTCCCAGGGGAGCTCTACCGTTCCCCCTTATGCTTCCCTGGATCCTGCAAATAATTGCAGCTTTTAATATTTGCTTCACCCTGACACATCAAAGCCTAATACCTGAGATATGTGGTGATTCAGAGTAACAATTACAGTATCCGTGTTTTGTCAGGTACCCACTGCCAGTTGGTCTGAAGGTTGGCATCAAGTATAAAGCAGTGAAACTGTGTTTGTTTTTCTCTCCCCACAGGGGTTGTTTCTTTCATTTAGAAAGAGCAGCTAGGAGTTCATATACCAAGTCCTCTTATAGTGGCACTGATGCAGACTCCAGCATTGTTGGCTGACCCCTCACAGTTTTTTTTTTTTTAATTCTTTTGGTAACCAGGTAAGACCCACTAGGTGCAATGCTTGTTTTCGGGGGTGACCCAGCAGCATAGGGAGGTTAGTGACCTGCCTAGAGTCACACAGTATGCAAGTGGATGTTGTGGGAATCAAACCGGTCTGCTGGATATACCAAGCTCATTCACAGTCTGTTACTCCATCCTCTAGGCTATACTGCAGGCCCAGGTTTCTACTAGGAGGACTTCTCTGTTCTCCCCATTTGCCAACAGCCTTTCTGTATATGTATTACATGACTGCCTTTTTATTATTATTACAGGAATTCAAATTTTGCTCAGGAGGAATTATTACTGTAGACTCAATATAGCCTAAAAAGTTTCAGTCTTTGCACCGTGCTGGGTTTCTGTTGCATATAATTTCCTGTCTCCCTATTCTGTGGACACCCAGTGAGACCTGGGATGTTGGAGGCCTGATTCCAACCTAGGAGTCCCTTTCCCTCCAGGATGCAGAAAGGGGCACTCAAGTTCCTTTCCTGTGGTCACACAGTGGATTTGTTTCTTGATCCTCCTACCTTGGAAGCCAAAAATATGTTTTATGGTTGCTTAGTATATTAATTTGGGGGCATAGCCCTTGTTGCTGTTGTTATATTAATGTTGCCTTTGGTCTGCTGTTCATGTAGCACAGTGGTACATGGTACAGTATATGCTTTTGTCCCTTCAGAACCTTACTAGTGCACTTCATCGCACAGCAGCTGAAATTCTTAGTGCAGATGGTGGGTGTTGTCAGCCATTCAGGGGGATCTGAAGGCCAGATCCCAGTATGTTTCAGAATGAAGTGCCCATCCTTTAGCAGCTGTCCTTTAAGAGAACTTGACCTACTAATAGAGAATTTTTTGGTTTCAGATTCGTGACATCTCATGACAATTTATTTATTTATTTATTTATTTGAATTTTGATAACCGGGTAGGTCGACTAAGACAAAGTCCCTTTTTCAGTGACAACCTGAGGAATAAAGCATTCCAAGAACAAAACATAATACAATAATACACATAGAATAGTACAGTGAGTCACAATATACAGTTAAGCCATAGGTAAATAACAACAGTACCCGAGTAGGCAGTAACCAAAGGATTCAGGATTACAGGCAGTTTGCAGGTAGTCAGGGGAGGCAGGAGGCAGATTAACATTTTATACCATGTGCAGGGACATTTATGCCATTCACATACCAGATGTCAACAATTAAACAGCAAGATAACTAAAGATAGCCAGATTCAACTGTATTTGGTTAGAGAATATGGGGTTCAAGTTATAGTCAGATGTTATTCTAGGTAGAGGAGGAGTGAGAAGTGGGGAGAACAGCTTGTCTTTGAGATAGGAGAGAAGGGAGGCAGTTTGTGACTGTTGCAGAGATTGAGAGAGATGCGTAACATTAGTCACATGGCCTTACTTGTTAATAACAGTTACCTCTGCATTGTGGGGTCTGAAGAACTCATCCTTGTAGAGTTTTTTGAATTGGTTAATGGTTTTGCAGGAAAGTAGAGGATGGGGCAAATTGTTCCAAATTCTGGGGGCAGTGCATAGGATCTTTGGCCTGTCTTTAGTCTGGCCTTCAGGAGCTCCAGTAATTATAGGCTAGAAGATCTTAATACACAAAGGGTAGGTTTTAGAGACAGCAGGCCCATCAGACTGGGGTGTGCTGATGAATCAACTTAAAGGTGGTACAGTGCTGGGGAAGTCAGATTTGTTGTCAAAGGTTGGGCAATTTAGTTTGTTGAGTACAAGGCAGTGGTGAGTATGGGTGGGGGCTGAGGGGCAAAGTGAGCTATCCTATAGTATGTCTTTTTTAGTTTGTTCCATAATGGAGACTTAACCAAGCGGATAATAATAATTATAACAATAAAACTTTATTTGTATCGCGCCTTTCTTAAATTCAAGGTGCCTTACAATACTTTATAAATATAATAAATAAAACATAATCTATAATAATCTGAGCTCCTAAAATCACAATAATTAATTAAAATAAATCTTTGACCACAAATAGGTCTTCAAGGCCTTTTTAAATTCTTCCACGGATGCACACTGATGAAGCGGACAGGGTAGAGAATTCTAGAGGGTCAGAGCAGCAGGTGCCACATAGAATAGACCAGGGAGTAAGGTGGCGGAGGCAGTGGTCACTCTGGCATGCTTTGAGAGGTAGGGTGCTGAGCGGTAGAGCAGCCCAAGCTTTTGAGTAGTGGTTTCGATGGTGTTGTTCACGTGTGCTTCGAGCACTAGGTTCTCATCGAGCATAAGTCCCAGGTATTTGAATGATGAGACATTTTCCAGTGGAGAACCCGAGGAGGTTTTTAAGAGGAAGGGTGTGTCATATGGGGTTTTGAAGGAGGTGTGACAAAAGAGCATAGTTTCATTTTTTTTCTCATTGAGAACCAGTTGGTTATTTAAGAACCGAGATTCTAGAGCATGGAAGTCTAGCTCAAGATTCATTGTCAGAGTGCAGATATCCTTGGAAGATCTGTAGAGTAATGCATCATCTGCGTAGAGTTGTACTGATGCACCACCACAGTTAAGAGGTAGTTCTTTGATGAATATGGAAAATAGTAGGGGACCAAGTATGGACCCTTGCGGTACCCCATCAGTGACTGGTGCTAGAGGGGATAGTGTGTTTGCCCATTTGACACATTGAGAACAATTTGCTATGTAATTTGAAGACCACATGAGGGAGTTATTATCCAATCCGATGTGGTGAAGTTTAGCTATGAGCAGGGGGGTGATTAACAAGGTCAAAGGCCTTAGTTAGGTCTACAAAGACTGCACCGGTGGCTTGGCCCAGATCCATGTCATTGAACAAGTCAGAGGTGATGCAAAGGAGGGCAGAGTCAGTTCCATGGTGTTTATGGAAACCATGCTGAAAGTCTGTGAAGATGTTTGTTTGTTCAAGGAATGAGTACAACTGGTTGTAGAGGATTTGTTCTTGAATTTTTGCAATAGGATAGAGGATAGAGGATAGAAATTGGTCTGTAGTTTTGGGCTGTATCAACTGGGCCAGATTTGTGGACAGGTACCACTACTGCTGTTTTCCATTTGTCATGGATAGAGTGGGTGATGAAAGATCAATTGATTAGTATCAAGATGGGCAGGGCAAGCGCTGATGCCCCAATGCAGAGGAATTTAGGGGGTATGGTGTCAAAGCCTGCAGAGCTATCACATTTTAATCTCTTGAGCAACTTTAGGACCTCGAAATTGATGATAGCTTTTATATGAAAGGAGGGACAGTTGGTCTCGTGTTGATGTTGATTGGTATTGTAGTACGAGAAAGAGGGGGGGAAGACTGTGTTTGTAGGCAGTAAAGTTTGTAAAGAAGTTATTTATTCCAGTGCCAATGTCCAGAGGTGTTGTGAGAGTGGTTCCATTAGTGGTCATGGTTTGGGAACAATGCGTTCTTTACCTTTTAGTAGGGTATTCATCTGGTGCCAGAAGCTTTTAGGGGTGGTAAGGTTTGTTTCTTGCAAAGATATAAGATAGTCTGTTTTGGCCACCTGTATTTTATTTTTGCATAAATTACAGAGCTGACGATAAATAATCCAATCAGTATGTACCCCAGGGCCCAGATTTTCAAACTGCGCTCAAAATGAGCGCAACAGCAGGAGCAAGCACAAACCAGTTGCGCAAATGCGCAACAGGTGCGATATTCAAACATGGAGCAGAACAAATTGCGCAGGCAACCAACGTCTGAATATCGCACATACTGCGCCATAGCGCAACCAGGAAGGAGAAGCTGAGCCGAAATGTTGTGCTATGGCACAACCAGGGCAGCCCAGCTGAGCATTCCAGAGGTGCCATAGTGCAAGCAGAGCCCCCAAGCAATGGAACTGCACATCCAGGAGGCAGGCTGGGGCCACCGCCAGCCATGCCACACATGGGCACAGAAACACACTGCAGAACCCACACCACACCTGCACACCCCAAGCACAGCATCACTGGGGGTGGGGCGGATGATCTACTTGCCCATGGGGACAAGCCAACAAAGCATAGCAGAGCCATGACACCCCAGCACAACCACTGGCAGGCTGAGAGTGCCACACACAGGGGGTTGACAACCACAGTGCACATCAGCCCCCCGGAAGCACAGCACACCCTGCACTGTGACCCCAAGACACCACCTATGTGCAGTGACTGGCACTGCAGGAAACCATGCATCCCCCAGCACACGCCAACCTGCATGCACAGAAGCCTACAAGCCAGACACACCCTGTGCACCCAGCAGTGGGTGGCAGCAGACGGCAAGACCAACCGAAAGTCACTGCCATGCTGGAGATACCTCCCATGCACACACGCCACACACACACACACATACCCAGGACCATACCAGCCCAGATGGCATGTACACCCTGCAACTGAGCACCCATAGGCAGCTGCAAATCAGAGACCAACACATTATTCGTATAAAAATATAAAATGTATTTCAACACAACAAACATTAACAAGAACAAGTACAACTATTTACAAGGGGACGGGTACAAGGTAGGGTTGGTCAAGGGGTAGGGATGACAAACTTGGAGGGAAGGCAGGGTGGTAGGGATGGGAGAAGTGGGAAGGGAAGAGAGGTCATGGGCCAGCCGGCCACCCGTCCTCCTGCTGGTGTCTTGCAGTTCCCTGCCGCCTCCTCCACACACCATGGCGGTGTATTGATTGCAGGATGTCGCTGTTCTGGGCCACAAGCTGTCGGATGGCCCTGACATCCCTCGCCATCCGATGGAGAACCTCGAGGCCTAGGAAAATGGGAACACAGTCAATGACTGTGACTGACCACAACCCTGAACACCACCCAACCTGCAAGCCATATAGCCCAATGTCCCACACCTGTGATGGCATGCACCCACCCACAGTGAACATGCACATGGCCATCACAAACAGGCGGCACCAGCTATGCGCACCACTGCACACACACACTGCCCATGTCCATCACAGCACAAACAAGGCTGGCAAGTGACGTGGCAACATGGTGTGATGCCAGTTACCCAGCTATGTGCCCAGTGCATGCATGGACCACCAGTGATGCATACACAGACGTGCTGTGAAACTGGACAGTGATGCATGTCACCTGTGTGGTGCCTACAGACATAGATACATAGCCAGTGTCGGCAGATGAGGCCTATGGCCCACACAGTCCAGTCCATTTCAGCCTGTAAGTTACTTTGTTTACCTAGAAGTCTGTTGCCCTACCCTGACCTCAAGAATTCCGTTATGTCTATCCGTGCAGTCTGAAATCCCGTGGTGTGTCAGCCCCCACCACTCCCTCTGGCAGGGTGTTCCACTTGTACACCACCCGTTCTGTGAAGAAGTCTTGCTCATGTTTCCTCTGAATCGTCCTCCCTCCAACTGCATCCCATGCCCTCTAGTCCTGGAACATCTTTTGCACTTCAAAATAGTGTTTCCCTGCACCCTGTTCCACCCTGTAAGATACTTGTATGTCTCTATCATATCCCCTCTCTCCCTCCTCTCCTCCAGGGAGTACAGGTTCAGTTCCTTCAACCTGTCTCCATAGGAGTTGTGATGCAAGCCATGCACCATCTTTGTTGCTCTCCTCTGAACCTTCTCTGCCCACTCTACTTCCTTACGTAGGTATGGTCTCCAGAAATGTACACTGTACTGCAGGTGGGGCCTCACTAGTGTCTTGTATAGTGGAATTATGACCTCCCCTTTCCTGCATGTTTGTATTGTGCAGGGCTACTGGCCCCCCCCCCAGCATGCAATAGCATCCATGAAGTCATGATACTCACACTGCTCAAGCAGCTCTGATTGGCGCTGTTGCTGGTGCTGCTGCTGCTGGTGGGGTCCAACCCCTGCTGGCACCGGGTCCCTGGCACGGCCCTCATCACTGTTGCCCGCATCCTCACATCCCGCCTGTGGGAGACATATGTTGAGACAAACATCAGTGTGACTCAAAAGCAGACTGTCCCCTGCCCCAGTGACAGTGCCTGCCCACACAGCCATACCCATTCATCTCACAGCTGCACACACTGACACAGCCAACCATGGCCGAGCCATCACCTATGCACAGCCACCAAAACACACACACACACCCCTACAGATAATACAGGTGCATAGATGGCACACCCACCTGGCCTAGGCACCATGCCCCACCTGGCACGTGAACGCAGCCGCTAAAAGCTCTGGTTCCTCCGTGGAGGTCACTGTACTGGTGCGGCACTGCTCAGCAGACCCGGCACTGTCCAGTGACCCCACCAGGTCAGTGCCACTTGCTACCACACCTCAGTCCTTGCACTGGTGAGGGGCACCTCACCATAAAGGCCATCATAGTGTGGCTCAACTGGGCCACCAGGTTGGCCACTTCCAGCTGGCTCCAGGACACTACCCTCCTCCTAGTCATGGCAGCAACTTTACAGCAGGCAATATGGCACCCAGCTGCGCCGTAACCCCACGTAGAGATGATGCTCAATAGACCACCACAGGCTCCAATCGCGCTGTTCGAACAGCGCCGTCACTTCACATAGCGCTGTCACCAGACAGCGCAATAGGGACATACACATGGCAGGCGAACAGTGCCAGGGGGCAAAGGTCATACACAAGGTCATGGGCAATGACGCAAGGCTATGCACAGCACCATCTGACGTATAGGCATCCGGCGCGACCGACCAGCTGCGTACCAGTGCCACAGTGGAGTATTGCGCAGTAGTGCCACAGCGCCATATAGTGCCCATTGCTGTAGCGCCACTGGCACAATGGTGGCCATGGCCTGAATTGCTGATCGCGCTCAGCACGTCAGCAGCATGACAGATGCCTGCGTAAGCTATCTGGGCATGCGCAATGCAGTGTACCACACAGGTACAGATCTGCGCCATTGGCTCAGCCGACTCTTCCGTATTGCACAAAGTGCAGATTCGCGATATTCAGCCGACACATGCAAATCATCTGATCAGCCATTCAAGGGCGCAGTGGCACGATTTGCATGTCATTATAGTTGCTCCACTCCTAATTTGCATGTATTGCGCTATAAATGTGCGACATTGGGCTGCGTTGGCCAGATTCGGTTACTGCAGGTGAGAGGTGAGTTGCATGCTGTGTGATGTTCAGGGCGATGGTCATGGGAAAATGCTGTAGACTGCACAGTGACAGGTGTCCACTTCCCCCCATACAGATCGCCATGACCGAGCAGAGTCATTGTGAGGGTGAGGACGGTGGGCGTAGGAGGAGGCCCAACTTTACAGCAGCAGAGACAGAGGCTCTCTTCCAGGTCTACCTGGATGAGGAGCCAGTGCTGAGTGGATGGAGGGGCACCCCTCAGTCCCGTGCGGCTGCATGGGAGGGGGTAGCTCAGGCCGTTAACCTGCACGAAAGCCACCAGCGCTCCGTGCAGAAATGCAAGAAAAAGATGGGGACAGACCGCAGGAGGTTGAAGGAGAAGGTGGCAGCCTTCAGGGCGGCACGTGCTGGCACTGGCGGGGGCCCGCCAGTGGTGTTGCAGCTGACCCCAACTGAGGAGACACTGGTCGCAGCCATGCAGCCGAGTGCCATTGAGGGCATACCAGGCGGAGGATTCCAGACAGGTGGAAGTCCATCACTGCACAGTATGACATGGTGGTGGTGTTTGGGGGGGGCGGTTGTTCACATGCACTCACATGTACTCTCTTTCTGTTACAGATCCTGTTCGTCTTCAGGAGACAGTGGTGGTGGGTCCAGACAGTGATGCTGACCTGCTGGACGTGGAGGAGGGTCCATCCACCTCCACCACCAGCCAGCAGGCACTGCAGCAGCATGCACGCTGGGCCGCAAACTCTGGTGTCAGTGATACGGGTGCAGAGGGTGCACAGCCTGTGTCTCAGCAGTCTGGCATGCAAACATGCCAGCACGCTGTTACCATGGCAGTAGCACGTACCTGCACCATTGATGATAGAAGGCCTGCAATGAGGCGGTGATGGTTGTGTGTCCCATGGCGGACACACAGCAGGCCAACACGTGCCCTGGGCCTGTCTGGTTCCAACTTGTGCCAGCATGCTGGCATGGTCCCAGGCTGTGCCTGTCAGCACCTGTGGGGCAGCACCGGTGGCTGTGCAGGTGTCTGGCACTGTTGCCAGCACAGCAGTGGAACGAGTGGATCCGGAGGCACAGCGGTTGGAGGGGCAGCAGCAGCAGTCACCCACCAGGTCTGGGGGTACAGTGTCAAGCAGTGGCACATGTCCGCCGCCCTTTGATCCGCCCATTCCTGATCCTGGCGAACAGCGCCCACCCTCAAGGGGTGTTGTGCATCAGGACCGTCCACACCCTGGGGGTCAGGATGCCGTTGGGGCACAGTACCCATTGGACGAGCACACCCGTCTGCTGCAGGAATCAGTACAGCTGCAGAGGCGGGTTGCAAGGTCCGTGGAGGCACTGTCTGTGTCCGTGGAGTGGCACAGCAGGGAGTGTGCTCGGGACCGAGCCGAGCTGGTCCGTATGCGGACGGATGTGACCGCCACCATTGACAGGCTGACCCAGGCAGTGGTCTCTGTCATGGACGCATTGGGCACACAGTCAGGTGCCCCTGTACCGCACACCCCACACAGTGCACTCTCCACTCCCCGTTCCCGGTGTCATGCGACACCAGGCCTGTTGACACGGGTTCTGCTGTGGGCATCCCGAGCACCCGGTGCAGGTTTGTTCGGCATGCTGCAGACCCCTGTGCGGGCAAGGTCGCGTTCGCGCAGTGGGACCCCTGGTGGTGCAACAGTGCCACCCCATGTGGCCCCTGCTCAGCCTGCCCGTGCTGTTGGGTCATGGCGGGGCCGCCCACGCATCCGTGGTGGCCGTGGGACAGTGCTACATGACTGAGCTGTCTCCCAGTGCGGGCCCTGTCTGGTGCTGCCATGTGTGCAATGTGTGTCATGGTGGGCAGTGCACTGCTGGGTGCTCTGCTACTACGCTGACTACGGACCACCTCACACCCTCCCAACTGCTGTCCACAGGTGCGTGTGCATGATGATGCCTGCATTGCACTGTACACCAAGGTGCAAGGGTGCCCAGGTTCTGACACACGTGCTTGGACAATGCGGGTGGTGGGGTGGTCGGTGGTGCTGTGTGTTAGCAATGTCAGTTCTGCAGTGCTGTGCATCTGCCCATGTCGCTCTGTGCCTGGTGTTGTGTCATGAGGTGCTCACCCTCCCTGGTGGTGTGTTTGTATGCCTGGACCCTTCCTCCCCTGACTGTCATGCACCCCGGTGTGTTCCCCTGTGTGCCTGTGGTTTGCGCATGGACAGTGTTGGTTGCACATGTCCCCTTGACTTACCTGTGATGTGCGTAGTGCTCCTCTGTGATGGTGTTCCGGTGCAGCTGAGCCTGCCGGATCAGTCGGGGGTCCCTCCGTCCTGGGGGGGCTGCTCATCACCATCATCACCGGCACCACTGGCGCCCCATCACTGTCCCCTGTTAGGACCTGTCGGCTATCCCATGGTCTTTGGTCATGTTGTGCAGGATGCAACAGGCCAGGAATATCCCACAGGCCTTTTGGGGGCTGTACTGTAGGGCACCGCCGGAGGTGTCTAGGCATCGGAAGTGTGCCTTGAGCATCCCAAACACCCACTCTATGATGTTGCGTGTTGCGGCATGTGCCTCATTATAGCATAGCTGCGCTGGGGTCATGGGGCGCCGGTACGGTGTGAGCAGCCAGGAATGGAGTGGGTATCTGCAGTCACCTGTGTGGAGATAGTGGAGATCAGTGTCATGTTCAGGTCCATTTGGCCATCTCCCTGTGTGCCACTACCATGGCACCTGTGGCATTCCCACCCTTGCCCAGAGTTTGCATTCCATACATGTGTACTCACCCACTAGATGTCCTGTGGGGATGTCCCCACTCTCGAATCGATGGCACAGTGCAGACTGATACCATATGAAGGCATCATGTGCTCTGCCAGGGTGTGTGGCACAGACATTGATTATGTGCCCAGTGGCATCACACACCACCTGGCAGTTGACACTAGGGAATCCCTTTCTGTTCCGATATGCGTGGCCATCAGGGCCAGGTGGCGTGCGATTAGCCACATGGGTGCAGTCTATGGCCCCTAGCACGCCAGGCATATGTGCTACCCTGTGGAACTCCTGCATGTTTGCTGTATGCTCTGCCACGGTGCTGGGGAAATGGATGTACTCCGCAGCATGTGGCAGCAGTGCGCTGAGGAATTGGGTGAGGATGGCGTGATGTGGCCGACTGTGTGATGCCTGTGGTGTCCCCTGTCAGCCTCTGGAAGGTGCCCGTGGCGAGCAGGCACATGCAGGCTGTCACCTTGGTCTCCAACGACAGAGCATGACTCCGTCGTGAGGGTGCCTGCATCACATCACTGCACAGCTCACAGAGCCGTCTTAGTATTGCCCTGTTCAGGCGGTACTGGCCCACGATCTCTACATCTGTGTACAGCTCAAAGCTGATGCGGGCACGGTACCGCCTGTCGAGGCGTACCGCCGGCCCTTCCACAGCCCGTCCCCTGCAGCATGCATTCTCACCCCCTCATTACAGCTTCCATGTGGAAACTGGCACTGTCCATCTCCTGGCTCTGACCCCCTGGCTGGTGTTGCTGTGTTACCCCACTGTCCTGACTGCTACTTCCACTGCACCGGGCACCCCCCGCTGGCCTCTACAGACTATGGGACACACTTTCCTTGCCTGCCCTTTGCTGTCTGTCTGTCTGTCTCTGTCTCTCTCTCTCTCCCCCCCACTTGGCAGCCTGGTAGCGTTCTTGCACCGCTTCCTTGAGCCTTTTTATTTTGGCTCATTTCCGCTAGTGCGCAATTTCCGGCTGTGCCGCTATTGCGCCTTCGCGCAAGTCTTTGAATATCGCATTGCGGTCTTTATGCATGGATCCGCCCCCTTCGGTTGCGCATGCCTTCATTTTCATTGCGCTGTTGCTCAGCATGTTTTCGCGGGCGCAAGTGCCTCCTTCTGAATATCGCAAAATGGCGCAGTTTTGGACTTGCGCGGGCAACCCTTTTGAATATCTGGGCCCAAATCTCTTAAAGGTCTTCCAGGCTTTATCACGTGTGCGCATGAGACCCCTCAGGTCATTAGTTAGCCAAGGGGCAGGGAAGCCTTTGGATCTTCTGGTTTTATATGGGGCAAGAGAGTCAAGAGCAGCTGTGAACATTGAGATAAGATAGTCAAGGGCCTGATTTATATCATGGAGGGTGTTAATTGGTGACCAGTCGATGGAGGCTAGGCAGCTGTTGAATTCTTCCTTGTTGAACTTAGTCAACTCCCTGGTTTTGATTATTTTGGGGGGTGGACAGGGTGTAGAGCTGTTCCAGACACAATAGGTAGCTGAGTGATCACTCAGGGAGTCTGGGAAGATACCAGCAGCTTTGATGTTAGCTGGTGTGCTGGTTATGATCTAGTCAAGGAGTGTGTGTCTCCCAGACTTCATGTTCAGACTAGTGGGTTGCTCTATGATCTGGACAAAATTAATGTCCACCAGAGCAGAGTGGTACTGCATGTTTTGTCAGCCAAGCCAGTAAGGTTAAAGTCACCACATACCACTATGTCATGTCTGGGGATGTTGTCCAGGCTGGTGATAACCTCCTCATAAGAGGATGAGTGTCTGGAAGGCAGATAAATGCAGCCTAATACCAGTTTATTGAACCCACCATGAGTGATGGTGATGAAGATTTGCATAGCCAGAGGGTGGATATCCAAATCATCCATTTCGTCAGCAGTCAGTTCAGTCCTGGCATAGGTCATGACACCGCCACATTTTCCATGAGCCTGGTCCTTCCAAAAAATGGAGAATCCAGGAAGGTTAACCTCATGAGATTTGATGCCAGGTTTCAGATATGCATAGGATGTCAGGCTTAGGAAGCTGGGTCCATGTTTCAAGCTTAGACATCTTACCTCTGATGCTTTGGATATTCATGTGAGCTATTTTGAGGCCTGGGGTGTTGGTCCAAGTGGGCAGCTGTCTCAGGGAGTTTGGTACGCTTCCACAGGGGTGTTAGTGATGTGGCCTCAATTTGGCCCAGGGTTTAGTGCAATGTCCCTGGATAGCAGCATAGTACAGAGGTGGCACTGCATCGGGGGGTATGCAAGAAAGGTAGTTTTCACCACCTTCTAATTCAAGTTGGAGTTAGGGCTGTTTTACATTGCAGGGCTAGTAATTGGAGACATGGACGCTGTGAAAACTCTAGACAGGGAGGGGTATGATGGTTGAGGATAGGGCATTGATTGGAGGTCATTAGGGACCTAGAAGTAGTTAGGGCTGGTGATTGCCCATAATGCTGCAGAAGTGCCAAGCAAATTAGTACCACTCCTGTACCTTTTAAGCATAGCATGGATGTGATATGCAGTGGGACTTCATGGGAGCTGTTAGTCTGACCTGAGAGGGGCAAGAAATGGTAGAACTAAGGATTAATTCTAAGTGTCCAGCCAACCACAATGTAGTTGGGAATGGTTTATGAACATTTAATGGAGGTCTGGGGTGGGGGTGGGGCAGCAGGCCAATTAAATTGAGTGCGCAGCATTGCAAGGACCAAGCGCTACTTACCAGGAACCAGAGCTGCTTTTACCAGGTAGGGAGAGCCATGGCGCTGGCTCAGCCATGGTGTACAAGTCAGATGAAGCCTCTGTCCAATAGGGAAGAGGCAGCAATGCTTCCGGCCAATCCTGTTAGGCTAGCGTGGGGCTGTGGGCCAATGAGTGCAAAAGCCATAGAACTAGGCTGCAAGCTGTATCTTAGTGCCAGAGGGAGTGGAACAGGTCTCGGACTTCTGCTGGGTGCAGAGCTGCTGTTGTGGGGATGATCTGCAGCGCTGCTCGGTCAGTGCTTCAAGGAGGCGTGGAGCTGCCTAGGAGAAAGAGAAGAGAGAACAAGAGGTTAGGTGGGGGTTTATATTAAGGGGAAACAATGGAGAATACAAGGGCTGGGTAATTTGTGGGCGGAGATGAGAAGCTCTGAGGTGAAAATTAAATAGGAGCTAAGGTGAGGAGGGGGGGTGGGGGTAGCCAGAGAGGCACCAACGCTAGGCAAAGAGCAGAGTTGAGCTGTAGGCAGGAAAAATTAATTCAAAAATAAATCAGGAAGGGGCTGTAATTTCACTTACAGAAGTGATTTACGAATTTCAGAATAAAACAATAGGGAGCTGTATGCGGGAAAAGTACACCAAAAGAAAAATAAATAAAAATAAGCTACAATAAATTTAGAGTGATCTGTTCATACACTTACTGGGAGAACCAAATAAATTAATTAAATCAGGACTACATCAAGAAAACTCTGCATTCACTTGTTAATAAAAATTCAGTCCTAGCACAGGTTAGCAGTACAATTAAGGCTTGCAAACAGCCCAGCCTTGGGGTAGGCACATATTAAGTCCAGTACAAAACCCCACTTTCAAAATTAATTAATTCCACAGAAGCGTTAAGGTTTGAAAAATTGAGTGTGTTGCGTTGCAAGGGCCGGGCGCTTCCTACTGAGAATCAGAGCTGCTTTTACCCAGTAGGGAGATCCACGGAGCTAGCTCAGCTGCAGCTTACAAGTCTGATGAAGCCTCTGTCCAATAGGAAAGAGGCAGCAGCACTTCTGGCCAATCATGTTAGGGTAGCATGGGGCCATGGGCCAATGAGCACAAAAGCCATAGAACTAGGTGGCGAGCAGTACCTTTGTGCCAGAGAGAGCAGAGTGGGTCTCAGCCTTCACTCGGGCACAGAGCTTCTGTTGTGGGGATGGTCTGTGGCACCACTCGGTTGGAACTTTGAGGAGGCATGAAGCTGTCTTAGTGCCAGACGGAGCAGAGCAGGTCTCAGCCTTCAGCCGGGTGCAGAGCTTCTGTTGTGGGGATGGTCTGCGGTGCCACTCAGTCGACGCTCCGAGGAGGTATGGAGCTGCCTAGGAGAAAGAGAGAAAATAAAAGTGTACTCATAACATTAATGGGCACAATAACCTGATTAAATGGTTGAAGGTCTTGTCCTCAATATGGAAACAGCGCTTCACATTTGTTTTCCTTCAAGAGACCCATCTCAGTAGAGAGGAGAATGACAAACTGGAAAAATTTGGTTACTCGCAGATAATTGCTTCCACTTTCCAAAAGGGAAAGAGACGGAGTACCGTCATACTTATTCCAAAACATACCTCTTTCAGATTAAGCATAAATACGTGGACCCTCAGGGCAGACTAGCAGTATTGGTAGGGGATTATCTGGGATCCTCAGCCACACTGGAGAGTTTATATATTCCCCCAGGGACAGATGCAGCAACTTTTTCAGTGCTACTCCAGAAAATTAATTGAGTTCCAAACAGGGGTTCTAATCATGGTGGGGAATACAATATGATTTTTTGCAACAAAGACATCACTAATTCCAGACCACCCAAAGAAACAGGGGCACGGAAAGCAAGAAAGATATTCTACAGGGAAATGGGCTGGCTGGATGCATGGCACTAAATACACCCACAAAATAGAGGCTACACCCACTACATAGCCCCACATCAATTATATATCTGCATTGACTTATCTCATATTTCTAACAGCATAATCATCTACTGCTAGAATGTAACATATTGCCCATTTTACTTTTGGACCATGCTGCAGTCACGATGACTCTGGACTGGGGCATACCCTGTGGCATTTTAATAAATCCCTACTGAAGCGTTTAAGGAAATGATAATATCTCAAATACCACAAATTTTGGAAGAGAATACCCAGGGAGACATCACTGCAACAACCCTTTGAGACACATTAAAAAACAACCTTCTGGGAGATTTAATAAGTTTTACTATCCACAAAAAAACAAACAACTAAAGCCTCACAGCTGGATTCCCTTCAAAAGCAATTAAAAGACTTACAGGGTCAACATGCACAGGTGATTGGGTGTAGCTCGAATATTGGCAGCCACAAGACAGAGAATTCAGGAGATCTTAATTGATAAAACAGAGCTGGCCCTCAGCTACTTAAAACAGAGATTTTATGAGAGGTGGCTCAAGGGTGGCTAAAACATTAGTGTGCAGGATTAGAAAGAAGGTGGAGCAAACTGTAGTGGCACAAATTAAGTGTCCAGATATGGGTAAAATACTTACTTACCCTGATGAATTTTAGAAACTTTTACAACAGACTACCAAAAATTGTACCGGTCAGATCACCCAGTGAAAGCTGCAGCACTCAAGGCATATCTGACACCTTTGCAACTCCCCAAATTGACTCAAGTACATGTAAATCTATTTTCTGTGCTTTTACAACAGACAGGGTTAGAGGGGGCAATCGAGAAACTTAAAAATGGGAAGAGTTCAGGCACAGGTGGGTACACATGGGAGCTTTTCAAGGCTTTCTTGGAGCTCACATAGAAACATAGAAACATAGATTTTGATGGCAGATAAGGACCGCTAGGCCCATCTAGTCTGCCCATTTCCCTACCTACAGGATAGGCCGCAGATCCTAGTTAACCAACAGCCTATTTCTTCCTACCCCCCACAAGAATTGCCTTATGTCTGTCCCATGCATTCTTGAATTCTTCCACAGTTTTAGACCCCACAACCTCCTCAGGAAGGCTGTTCCATGCATCCACTACCCTCTCTGTGAAATAATACTTCCTCATTGCCCTGAACCCTCCTTCTTTCTTTAAATTGTGTCCCCTTGTTCTTGCAAGTCTCTTTTTCGAAAGATGCTACCCTCTTGGGCTTTGTTGATTCCACTGAGGTACTTAAAAGTTTCTATCATGTCCCCCTCTCCCTTCTTTCATCAAGGGTATACATATTAAGCTCCTTTAGTCTCTCCTCATACAGCTTCTCTTGCAGACCCTGCACCATTTTAGTTGCCCTCCTCTGGACTGCCTCTATCCTGTCTATGTCCTTGCGGAGATGGGGTCTCCAGAACTGGACACAGTACTCCAGATGGGGTCTCACCAACTGTCTGTAGAGGGATAACAACTTCCTGTTTTCTGCTGCTGATGCCTCTCCCTATACATCCCAGTATACCCCCAGCCCTCCCTACTGCCTTCTCCACATTGCTTGCTAACCTTAAGGTCATCTGATATGATTACCCCAGGGCCCTTTCCTTTTTGTTGTTGTTACTACCTCCCCACCCATTGTGTATTCTTTCCTTGGGTTCTTATTTCCCAGGTGCATTATTTTGCACTTCTTTGCATTGAATCCTAGCTGCCATACTTCTGACCATTCCTCCAACCTTGCCAAGTCTCTTTTCATCCTTTCCATGCCTCCTTGTGTATCAACTCTGTTGCAGATCTTTGTGTCATCTGCAAAAAGGCATACTTTTCCTTCCAGTCCCTCTGCAATGTCACTGATGAAGACATTAAAAAGGACTGGACCCAATACTAAACCCTGTGGTACCCCACTAGTAACCCCCCTTTCTTCAGAGTGGACTCCATTTACAATTACCTTCTGTGTCCTGTTGTCCAGCCAATGTTTTTCTCAGGCTATCACCCTGGGTCCCACTCACAGGCTGGTTAATTTGACTATTAATCTTTTGTGTGGGACTGTGTCAAATGCCTTGCTAAAGACTAGGTAGGCCATGTCCACAGCCCCTCCCTGGTCTACTACTTTGGTCACCCAGTCAAAGAAATCTATTAGATTCATCTGACATGACCTTCCCACTGTGAATCCATGCTGCCTTGGGTCCTGTGCTCCACTGGCCTCTAGGTACTCGACTATTCTTTCCTTCAGAAGTGACTCCATCACTTTCCCTACCACAGAGGTCAGACTGACAGGTCTGTAGTTTCCTGCCTCTGTCTTGGAGCCACTTTTGTGAAGGGGAATCACATCCGCCTTCCTCCAATCCTCGGGTACCACACCATCCTCCCATGATTTATTAAAAAGAGTAGCCAGTGGTTTCACTAGTTCCTCCCTTAATTCTTTTAGAATTCTAGGGTGAATTCCATCAGGACCCATTGCTTTGTCCACCTTCAGTTTTAGGAGTTCTTGCAGAACCCTTTCTTCTGTGAAAGGACTGGTATCGACCCCCTTATCAAAGTGCTTCTGTTAATTGGATTAGGCACTTCCTCCTCCTCCTCTTTTGTGAATACTGAGCAGAAATATTCGTTCAGTATTCCTGCTTTTTCTCTGTCCCCCTCTGCCCACCCACCGTTCATTCTATTCAGCCTCACTATCCCTCCCTTTGTCTTTCTACCCTCGCTGATGTACCTATAAAAGGTTTTATCCCCCTTCTTAACTGAGTTGGCTATCTTTTCCTCAGTTTGGGCCTTTGCTATTCTGACTTCCCTCCTGCTTCCTTCTGCCTTAACTGGTACAGCTCTCTGTCCTGCTCCTTCTGTGTTTCCTTATACTTCCGGAATGCTATCTTTTCTTCCTGACTTTCACAGCCACCTCTTTTGAGAACCATAGTGGCTTTTTTTCGTTTTGATTTGTTTATTTGCTTCACACAAAGGCTTGTTGCCTCTGTGATGGCAGTTTTGATAATTCCCATTGTTGCTCCACACCTCCTTCTAGCCTGTTTGCTAGTGCTTTTCTGAGGCACTCTCTCATCTTGCCAAAGTCAGCCCTCCTAAAGTCCAGTACCCTCACTTTTGTATGGCTTGACTCTGTAGCTGAGTTAACGTGAACCACACTGTTTGATGGTCACTTGTCCCCAGATGACAACCCACTTCTAGATCTGAGATCCTCTCACTGCCCCGTTTGAGAGTACGAGGTCTAAGATTGTCTCTCACGAGTGGGTTCCAGAACTAGCTGTCTAATGCCTGCCACCTGTAGGGCATCAAGAATGGCCCTGCTCTTGGATGTGGCTGCAGCAAATGTGCTCCAGTTAACATCTGGCATATTCAGGTCTCCCATCAACAGTATCTCCTTTCTCTGCCATTCTAAGAATGCCTTCTATCATATCCTTGTCCATTCCTTCCCCTGACATGGGGTCTGTACCTAACCCCTGTGCGGATTGTGGTGCCCCTTTCCAGTCTCAAGGTGACCCACAGTGCCTCCTCTCCTCCCTGTTTACTCTTTTGTTCAGTTGCTTTTATCCCTTCCTTTACATGAGAGCTACTCCTCCCCTCTTCTCCCTGCCTGTCTCTCCCTGTAGGTTATGTACCCTGGTATGTTAACATCCCAGTCATGGTTCTCTGTGTACCATGTTTCTGTGACTGCTACGATATCCAGGCATCCCTCTTCCATTAAGGCCATCAGCTCAGGGAGCTTGTTGCCCAGACTACGAGCATTGGTACTCATTACCCTCCATTTCCTGATGGCCTTACTCCCTTTGCCCCATCTCTGTCCTTCTTGCCTTTGTCACTTTCTCCATTTACCCTGCTCTTCTCCTATCGACACCTCTATGTTGGTGTTTGCCGACTTACTACCGTGATTATTTGGGGGTTAGATTTTCCTGCTCATTTCCAGTGCTTCCCTTGGTTAGTTTTAAAAAGCCACAATGAAGCATTTAAACCTATCACCTAGGATCCTGGTTCCTCCCGGACAGATGCAGCCCATCATGCCAGTATAGGCTTGCATCACTCCAGGTGGACCCCAGTCCCCAATGAAGCCAAACCCTGGGCTCCACACCAGTTTTCACCCACTGATTGAATCCCATGGTGCGGAACACTGGCCTCTCCTATGCCATGATGGGTAGCACCTCCGAGGAAGGTTACCCATGCTACTTGACTGAGGCCCCTCCCCAATTCCACAAACTCTTCCTGCACTTCTCTAATCCTTTCTTAGCCAGGTCATTTGTTCCTAGGTGGACAATGACATCCAGCTCCCTCCCTGTGCAGCTGCTCCAGCAATCCTGAGGATTCGCTCCCTGTCCCTTCAAGCCATGGCGCCAGGCAGGCACCCATCCCTCTCCCTTCCTCCCCAGGTCTACCTTCCTAACAATGGAGTCCCCACCAGAGTTGTTTCCTTCCCTGCAGGGTCCCCTGCCACCCTCTTGTGGGTCTCCTTTGTGGAGGTTCCCAGCATCCTCCTTGGTCTCCACTGTGGGTGCCTCCATAGAGGAACCACACTTTGCCAGAATGGCATCAGTTGTGGAGGGTACAATGGGAGGATGCGCCTCTGTTCCACCACCCTCACCCTCCCTGAGCCCACTGTGGTCCAACCACTCCTCTTTCTTGGCAACCTCTGGGGCAACGGCAGTGGCACTGGTGGTCCCTGGATGGAAGGGAGGTCCCACAAATCCTGGCCAACTCAGCCTGGAAATGACAACCTCCTCCCTCAGCCCAGAGGTGCCTGCAGATGGGACAACACCGCATCCTCCAGAACATCTCCCGGAAGACTGCTGCTCCACAGCCACTGCACTGCACTCCAATCATGTCTTATTTCTGGCCCCTTAACTGTTTGCAATCCTTACTCTTTCCTCCGTTTTTTTCTCTCTCCTTACTTTCTGCTTGTGTGCCCCTTTAAGCTCCTGATTGTCCTGTTCTGAGACAAGAATATCCTATATTTCAGTAGACCACTTACTTGCTCAGAGGCAGACCTCCAGCAGCTAGAGGGGCTGGAGAGCTACTCTTGCCCTTCTAGGATGGTGGGTCCTTGGTGGTTCTGTGATCACTCACTTCTGCCCCTAAACAGGAAGTTCCTGTTGTCAGTCAAATCCTGTGCCTATAAAAATAGAACTAGCTTTGGGTGGGGAGGGAGGGAGGAAGGAGGGCAATATAGTCCCAGTAGAAGTTCAGTCACACAGCAGTCCTTTCTCCTGGTGCCTTCTGCCAAGCTATTAGCTGAAACTTTCTAAGGCAGTCTTTAAATGTAGCTTCCTTCTAGCTAAGCCACTCCCCTACTTACCAGATCTTTCTACGAGTAATTTAAACCTCACAGCAGTTAAGTCCTTTCAGTCACCTGAGATTTACACCTAGATAACTCTGCAGATACCCATTCAGTTCAGTTAACCCAAACACACACTTTTTTTTTTGTATTTTAGTTTTTTACCCTAAATTAAAAGTCAAATACAAAAGTTCTTCTACTTTAGTCCCAGCAGAGAAGTTCAGTCACACAGCAGTCCTTTCTCCTGGTGCCTTCTGCCAAGCTATTAGCTTCTCCTCCACCATTGGGGTCATGTAAGGAGGTCATGGCAGGAAATAAAATTCCCCTACCTGGAAAATAGCCACTGTCTCTGCAATCCCAAAGCCAGGTAATAACAAACTTCAATATGCATCCTTTCAACCTATTTCATTCCTGGGTATTGATTACAAGGTTTTCACAGCTATTTTGGCCAAGTGACTGGATATAATTTTTGCAGATATAATTGATTGTGACCAGACTGGTTTTATTGCAAACAGACAAACACAGGACAATATAAAGAGATCCCTACACATCCTACACCATGCCACCCGGTTGGTACCGGGTCAATATGTGGAAACGATAATGCTGCAGGCAAAATCACACAGCATTAACAGCATACAGAACAACAGCTACAGGGTACAGAATGACACATGACACAAATGGTGTGGAGCAGTAGCAGTAACCCTGTAGCTGTTCCCCGGAAGGCACTATTGCAGAGGATAAGAACTCTGCTGGATAGGAAGTCACCAAGCAGCTGCCATGGCTCGGTGGGTAGAGCCACCAGCAGTGCAGGGCAATGGAGTGTCTGTGGGGTTCTATTCCTGGTCCCAGATTAGTTCATGTTTTTTTTTTGTGATCTTGTATTTACTCTGCATGTTGCGATGCCCCCCACCCGAATTTCACCCCATCCAAGAGTTGTCTCCCCCCGGAGTAGGTTATTTTTGTAGGGTTGGGTCGGGGGCATAGCTCCCCATAACGGGGGGTGTGGGGGCAGAGTCCCCCCCAAAAAAACAGTAATTTAATGTTTTGCTTCGCATTTATTACTGGTCAGTGTTTTTACTGAGCAGTGCAATTGCAGTCACTGTTTTGACAACGCGATATGCTGCTGCGCTGTTTTTGTTTGTGGCAAGTTGTCCCCTTGCCCACCTGGTTAAAGCTTCCTTTCCTCCATTTAAGTTTAGATGCAGAGATGGCATGATCTTTTTCAAGTGTGACCCTGGGTAAAATGTGATTTCCACTTCAATTTGGGAAAATTATTAAAACCCTTTATGATTCCCTGAGAGCCTACGTAAAAGGTGAATGGGTGAATATACCAGGCCTTTCAGTTGTTTTGAGGAACATGGCAAGAGTATCCTCTTTTGCCCCTCTTATTCAGAGTCTACTTAGAACCTGTTGCTCAGACACTGTGCTAAAACAATAACATTAGAGGTCTAGAAGTGAAGAGAAGGGATCACAAATTGGCACTGTATGCCAATGATTTTCTAGTTTACTTTATGAACCCTGATATCAACGTGCCCGCACACTTACAGAATTTGGCTGCCTGGATGGGTATAAACTGAATACCAGTAAAACTGAAGTACTCCAATTAAACTATACTCACTCTCTTGAGAACACATCCCAGTTTGCATTTTGATGGGAACTTCCATCTCTAAATTCCTTGGGAGTTCATATCTCCATAGACACTACTCAATTGGTTCCTATCAATTGTGGCCCCCTGACAAAGCAATTAGCAGCTGATATGATAGCCTGGAAGAATCTACCTTTAATATTAATGCAATGCATAGACACAGTCAGAATGAATATATTACCAAGGTCTATTTATTTTGTCCATACACTCCCTATTTCTCCCCCTCTGACCTATTTTTGAAACTGGAGCAAGATTATTTACAGTGAACTCAAAGGACTCTGCTGTCTCAGAACCACAGCGCATGCTGGATGATACTACAAGGGGTCACGAGGGGCTCCCCTCTCCCACCGATTGCCTCTGGATGCCAGGGACTCTGCCTTTCAATCCCTCCCCCAGAAAGCCTCCCATCCAATCGGAGGGCTGAGGAGGTGGGACTTGGCTTCCCTTCAATTCCCAGGCTCCCTACAATCAGCACAAAGGACTCTGCCACCCCAGGACCATGGCACACACTGAGCAATACTGCAAGGGGTCACGAGAGGTCTCCTCAGCCTGCTCAGCCTCCCTCCCTAGTAGTAATTTCTGGATGCCAGGCACTCTGCCTTTCAATCCCTCCCCAGAAAGCCTCCCAGTCAATTGGAGGGCTACTCACTGTATTTCATGGCCATCTGCCCAAGAGGACCATCCTTGCAAAGGACCATGTGATAAGGAAATCAAAGAGTCTGACTGGAGTCAGCCATGAGTCCACTGTTCAGCCGGCCATGCTGACCAAACCTGACTTTCTTCAACAAGCATTTTGCAAGAGCTGCTGTTACTGCCGACTCCCGTTACCTAAATTATTCATTTTTTGCCTGCCAGTTTTGTGCTAGGTCCTACCAGTCGTTTTGCTGTTTGGTTACACTCTGTGCTCCACTGTTACTGCATTTGCTGATACTCAGATCCTTGCTGCTCTTCACCTAGGCTCATTTGTTCATGGCCTCATCTTGTAGCTCCAGGTGCAACCTTGTATTTTTACTGGTTCCAGTCAAACACTGTTACCACTCAACTCAGTTCTTATCCTTGCCGCAACCAACATCAGCTCTTTAGCAATTAACCCTTCCCACCTTGACCATTCCTCCAATGTTTTGTTTTTTTCCTATGATGTACTGTATTATACTGGCTTACTGAAACCTTTATAATTTGCTGACCATTCTATGTAACATGTCTTGTTTGTTTGTACACTGATGACGTGGAACATTTGTAAAAGAACCATTGGCTCAAAGGTAATAATTCCTAGAACAATAAACTGTAAACTGTAAACTGTAATTATGCTTGCATGTCTGTTTCTAGTTCAACTAGTTATTTTATGCTTATAGTATTTTACCATGACTGCCATGCAATCTATATGTCTAATTTGCTGCCTGTATTCTCAGTTTGCCTTATTATTTGTATCTCTTGTGTCTGACTTTGCTCCTGACCCCCTCCTCCTTCTACCTGCCCTCCATCATTTCCCCTTTGTGTACCCTGCCCAGTCCCCAGCTTCTCCAACTCTGCTCAACCTTTCCTCTGCTCTTTTCTCTCCCCCCTTTTTCTCCCCCCTCCACTCTCTTCCTTAACTGCGCTCCTCTGGTTATCTACTTTCTTTATCTACCTTCCCCTACTCTTTACCACCCCTCCCTCTCTCACCCCACTTGCATCTCACTTGCCCTCCTTTCTCCATATCCCTCCCCTTCCCCTCTCTCCTTTTCACCTTTCTCTCTCTCCCCTCCCTTTCCTGCCATCCTATCTCTACCCCTTACCCCATCCACCTTGGTCTCCTTCCTACCCACCCTACACCTTGATTTCCTCCACCGCTCCTTTCTCTCCACACAACCACCTTTTTCCTGCCCCCTCTCCCCTAGTCCCCCGTAAGCATAAGACACCATTTTTTCTAGCCCTCCTCCTTTTCCTGATTCTACTGGCTGGTGATGTGGAACCCATTCCTGGCCCATCCCCACCATTCTCTGTACCCAAAGGCCTTAGTTTTTTACACTTCACGCATTTAGCCTCCTTCCAAAGCTACACTCCCTTAAGGTATGGGCCTCGCAACAGTCCCTTGACATCCTTTGTATATCTGAAACCTGACTGTCCTCTAGAGTCCCGGATTAACTTCTTGTCCTCCCTGATTATCTCCTCTTCCACCTGGACAAAGGTAAATGTGGTTGTGGTGTCGCTGTACACCCAACCCACCATTTCTTGTTCTATCACCCTCAAAGAGGCTTTCCCTCCTCCCATGAGCTCTTGCTGCTCAAATTCTCCCTCCCGTCCACCCTCCCCATTTCTGTCAGTGTCCTTTATGCCTCCCTGAAGATCCCTCCTATCTCCCTTCTAAAATTCCTTTCCTCACTTGTCTCCCTCTCTGCCTCTGTAGAGCTTATCCTGCTCAGTGATTTTAACCTAAATTGGCACTCCCCAGACTCTAAGCCTATCCAGCACTCCATCGAATCCTTGAACCTCTCCCAACTAATCCTTGATTCCAACAGGCTAAACCCCTAGTCCTCAAACCACTCCCTCCTGTATCAGGTGCTATGCTCTCACTCCAACTGAATCTCATCTGCCAGAGTGCTTCCAAATGTTTTCAGTGATCACTGCCTCACCTATTGTAGTTGGAAAACCTGCCCTCTGAAATCCACCCCAAAATACATCTGGCATAGATCCCTTTGGCCATTAAACTCTGATGCTGTCTTGAGCGACCTAGCCTCCACCGACTAGTCCCTGGTCTACTCTGCCCAAGACATAGACTCAGCCTTATCTCATTTTACCACTATCTTTACTCATACTGGGACTCCCACAACTCCCTCAAAAAGAACCAGAGTAAAGCACTCCCACCACTCTTGGATTACATCAGACCTCTTTGAGCAATGTAAATCAAGGGACCTTGCTTGGGCCCGTTTCAAGGCATCCCACTCTGATCACCAGCATTACAAATCCCTCAGCGATGCCTGCACCAAGGCTATCCATGTTGCTAAGGCCCACTATTTCAACTCAAACCTACAGTCCAACCTTAACCCCTCCTTCAGTTTCTGGAAAGTAACCCACTCTTTTTCCACACACTATCCCAGCCTGCACCCCCTTCTCCTAGTAGATGGGTCATTGGTCTCTGACCATCTTGCTGTCACCTCCCTGTTTAACAAATTGTTCATAACCTGTGCCATTCCCTCTCTCACCCTGAGCAATCATCTCCTGACCCAACCCACCTCCTCTGCTGGGTTTCACTTCCCTACCATCACCCCTCAGGAAGTTTTACATATCCTTAAGTCACTTAACCCCTTGAAATACAGCCTGAATGACTTAGACCCCAAACATCTCCACGTATCTTCCCCTGCTATTCTCCTCCCCCTCAACCACCTTTAGAACTTCTCCTTTTTAGGGATGCAGATGGTGGAGCCCTGCAGTCCTCTTGCTAGGAGAGGACTCACCAGAACTGGATTCTGACAGAAGAACATTTTGGAGCCAATTTAGAGTTGCTTTACAGTCTCATCTGCAGACTGTGAAGCTCTTCATACTCTCCACTGACTCCAATAGCTGAGCACTATTTAACAGGGAGACTTCGGCAGACTGTGCCATGTTCCGCTGTAACCTGCACTGCTTCATATAACAAAAGGTAATAAAATATGACTGAGCTAGCTTCTATGGTGTCATGGAGTCCCAGGTTCTCCTAAAAAATAATTGTGTACTGCAAGAATAAAAATTTCTCCACTGCTGTGTAGTCTCCGCAGAATACCTGTGGGATACTACAGTTCCCAGAAGTCCCTTTGTGCTGTATCTTGGCAGCCTCCTTCAGCCTTCAACACAAGCCACCCAGTGTTTTTTTTCCTCTACTGTTTCAGTCTTGCTAGCACAATCACTTGGAAGTTGGGGGTTGGGTATATCACACGCACCACAAGTAGACCTCTTAGATTAAGCTTGGCGCCACTCGCAGTGGACTGAGCTTGTACGGTGAAGGACACAACAAGTTTGCACTCTGAGTGCTACAGTAAATAAAAAAAGCTGATAAAATACTGCTCATCTAGCTCCTACGGTGCTATGGAGTCTCAGGTTCTCCTAAAATAATTGTGCACTGCAAAAATAATAACTGCTTGCTACTTTGCAGTGTCTGCAGAGTACCCATGGGAGACTACAGTTCCCGAAAGTACCTTGGTGCTGTGTCTAGGCAACCTCCTTCAGATTTCAACACAAAACAGGCAGTTTCTTCAATGTTTTGCAACTGCTGAGGAAACATTACAGTGACACTAGGGGGTGTCCAATCTCCTAGTGTTATGATGATGATTCCTCGGTCCTTTTTAATTTTTACCCTGTAAAAAGAAAACCATCCAGCAATGTCTTTTGTGCCATTGCAGGTCCCCCTGTACCACTCATTATCTAGCACCCAGAGATCCCCAAGCCCTTACTTACCCAACAGGGGTCCACCGCTATTATCTTGTCTGGACTGCAGACATGTCTTCATTCTTCAAAGCTGGACCGCGAACTGAGGAAACAGGTATGTGGTTCAATGTATTTCAATGGGGTTTTGAATTTAGTGCATAACTTGGCCATTTTTGTATATTCGTGCCCCAAATTTTCAACATGCCTTCTTAGGGACCACACCTCATGAACAATCACACTGTCATTAGGCAGATCTGTCCTGAAAGGTGATTTTGTGGTCCCTGTGCAAAGTCACCTTTTGGGCAGGAGTTGAACATGCTCTCTGCCCTTGTTTACGATGTGGGGTCATAAGAAGGCTATGTTAAAAATGTGGTGTAAAAATATTAAGAAACAACATAGGTATATGCCTATGTTGAATTTTGTGAATGCAGGCTTGTAACTTTGGTAATTTTTGGTATTTTTCCATCAGATTCACAACATAGCCATATCTTTGTAGCATCTCATGGGTGTGACAGCTGTCATTTTTAAAATCCTGGCCAAAATGTTTTTTTAATATCCCAAAAGGTGATTTTGCGCTACCTGCATGAAATCACCATTTGGCCAGGAACTGAAACTTTTATCTGTCCCTGTTAATGAGGTGGGGTCATAAGAAGGCTATGTTAAAATTTGGTGTAAAAATATTAAAGAACAACAAAGTTGTGAGCCTACATTGAATTTTGTGAATGCAAACTTGTAACTTTTGTAATTTCCAATATTTTTCCCATAAATTCACAATATAGCCATATCCTTACAGCACCTCGAGAGTGTGATAGCTGTCATTTTTCAGATCCTGGCTGAAATGTTTTTTTTTACATCCCGAAAGGTGATTTTTCAGTCCCTGCATAAAATCACCTTTCTGGCAAGAGTTGAACATTTTCTCTGCCCTTGTTCATGAGGTGGGGCCATAAGAAAGTTATTTTGAAATTTTGGTGTGAAAATATTAAACAATAATGAAGTTATGAGCCTATATTGACTTTTGCTATTCCAGACTCATACATTTGATCATTTTCAATATTTTTCCCCCAAATATACAACATAGCTAACTCTTTACAGCACCTCATGAGTGTGACAGCTGTCATTTTTCAAATCCTGGCCAAAATGTTTTTTTGCATCCCGCAAGATGATTTTGCAGTCCCTGCATGAAATCACCTTTTGGGCAGGAGTTAGAAGTTGTCTCTGCCCTTATTCATGAGGTGGGGTCATAAGAAGACTATGTTGAAAATTTGGTGTAAAAATATTAAAAAACAACATCATGAGCCTACATTGAATTTTGCGAATGCAGGCTTGTAACTTTGGTAATTTTCAATATTTTTCCCCCCATATTTTTAACGTAGCCATTTCTTTACAGCACCTCATGAGTGTGATAGCTGCCATTTTTCAACTCCTGCCCGAAATGAGTTTTTGCATCCCGGAAGTTGATTTCGTAGTCCCTGCACAAACTCACCTTTAGACCAGGAGTTGAACATTTTCTCTGTCCTTCTTCATGTGACAGGGTCATAACAAGGCTATGTTGAAAATTTGGGTAACATTATTACAAAATGCCACATTAGTCTCTCACATCACTGAATTGACTTTGACATGGCACTTCTTCTGCTACCATTTGCCTACTGTGACATCTAATTTGCACGTGATGCAATAATGCACAGTGTTGCTGCATTGTCTTGTCCCTCTAATAACTGTGATCTGGTTACCTGTATTTTCTCAGATCCTCCATTGTTACTGCTATGAACCAAACTATGTAAAATGTACTATCCACTGATACTGTTATGCACCAATATATGTAATATGTATTTTTGTTGCTTACCCTGGACACTAAATCCTTTGAAAAGAGACACTGCCTAAAGGGTTTTATCAGCAATAAAAACTAAACTAAAACAAAATCACGGTTTAGAGGAAGGTGATGATGATCACCATCATCATGATCAACAACAACATCTAGATAACGATCTTAGATCATGATCTCCCTTGATTATCACATGGTAACATTTGATGATTAACAATGATCAGTCATGACTGACCTTCAGAAAACATGACTGATGTTTTACCAATTTACCAGCACTTGCACCAATAAGCTAGACCACACAAAAGGTCTGAAGTGAAGCAGAATTTGTTTCCAAAGTAGAAGCCCTGACTAGGATGTAATTTCTTACATACTGTCAGTTACTGATGTGTATACTGAAAGATAGTTGACAATCATCCATGACTGCCAGATATTTGAATGAATCCACCAACTCTAATTTGTCACCCATTTGGGGGAGATGCTAAATGAAGGGGCATTTAGGGACTGTTTGTCATTTGGAGTGAATGCCATAATCCTGGTTTTAATGTTGTTGAGGATGGGTTTAGAGGCTGCAGTGCATCAGAAGAAGTCTGTAGATCATTCTCTGAAGAGGCTACACTGGAGCAAGAAACATACAGAGTAGTGTCATCAGTGTAACAGTGCAAATTAGCATCACCTATAGTTCCCCCAAGGTCATTTGTGTAGATCATAAATTGTAACAGTCTTAAGAATGACTCTTGCTGGACTCCTTTGCATAATAGAGAGTGAGATGATTAGAGGCCATCTATTTTTAGTTGCTGTTGTTGACCAGTTAGATACTTTCTGAATCAAGATGGGGAGGGAGTGCTGATACCTTTTGTAGAGAGCTTGTGCAATAAAATAAATGATCAACCATGTTGAAAGCTTACTGAGGTCCAGGAAAATGGTAGCACTGATCAGTTTCTGGTCAAGGGCAATGAGCAAGTCATTAGTGATCTTGACTAGAGCAGTGTTGGTACTATGCATTGCGGTGTTTCAAAGTGAGTTGGTGTTGAAGGACATCCATTGCTACGTACTCCTGAGCCTGTGGAATAGTCTTAGGAAACAAGGTTACACAGTGAGTTTTAACTTACAATAGGTATGGTATTGTTACCACAGCGAATGTGACCTTTCCAGTAAATCTTTCTGCTCGCACATCCTGGTTGGTTTGGGCTGTCCTCTGTTCTCTGTTTGCCTGCAGGAAGCATCCAGTCAGCAGCTGTAGTTATCTGAGCACAGTGGTGTGAAGTGGAAGTGGAGCTTGGGGATCTGGGGCCGACAGGGACACTGGTCAGGTGGTGAAAGTGGACGCCGAATGCACAGAATTGTGATAAGGGAACCTAAACCACCAATTACAAGGAATGTATTCCAACTCTTTAACTATTTTTTTGCATTTTTTTTTTTACTTGGACTTATTTAAATTATCTGCAGAGATTTTGATTGTTTTTAGATAAAGGTAATTTTAGATAGGCGATCTAGCACTAGGTGTGCAATAGATAATACGAGTTACTGTGGGGGTGCTTTTAATTTATTTTTCCTTTTTAACTTATTTTTAACTTTTTATTTTCATGGGTCTGAGCTAATCTCATGATTTTTTCACTTTAAAACAGCACATGCTCAGAGCCTGGCATTCAGTCTCTCTCAGACGCCATTACTGATGCCACTTCTGTTGCTGCACAAGTAATATTGCTGCCAGGCAGCTCAGCAGTGCTTTTAAAGTGATTTTAAGTGAGCAGTACTCCATGTTAGAATGATATATGTTACAGCTGTAATTGACAAAATTGATAAAAGTGCTAAGGTGTTAATGCTGAAGTATATGTAATCTTCGCTATTTCAGCTTTTTTTTGGCAGTTTTGGTCACGGAGAAGTAAGTGCAGAAATAAGCTGTTTCAGAGCACTTTTTAAATCCTCTACGAGGTGTCAGTTATTATTTTTTGGCTAAAAGACCAAGCCGACACATATTTAGTGGCTATTCCTGAGCCCGAAATCCCTTGTTTCTCTAGAGCGAGTAAGTTTACAACTTTTTTTTTCTAGCTATAGTGCTACACTACATTGCTGTGTACTGTGTGCTGGCATATTATATCTGTATCTGTATATGTATGCCAGTACAGGACTTGTGGATTGCACTATCTATAGTCTATAAGTATACTAGCTTAATAGTCCTAATATAGTACTCAGTTAAACCTTTCTTAACATTTTCTGTATAGATTCTTTGGACTACTGAAATTAAGTAAGGAATAGATGAATAATTTGAATTACACAGGACCCTTGTCTTAGGTCTTTTCTTTTTCTCCTGTAGTGTTCTACAAGCAGGGAAGAGTGTGGGACTGGTTCGGTGAAAAAGGCTGGAGTTCTGAAAATTTTTGGGCAAGACACATTTTGGCAGGATCAGGGTTGGAAAAAATACAGTGGACATAGATTCTGCCCTTATTTTTGGGCTACATCTGAACTGTGTCTCTGAACCACTGAACTTTTGAAGTACTGCTTACTGACTTATTTCCTTCTGAAGTACATGATCAGGAAAGAAGAAGTCTGGTGTTACCTATTCCTAAATAAGGACAGTGTTTTGCTTTAAGAGGAGAAAAACAATGTTTTATATTATAAACTAGATTAGTTTGGGCCTTTATAAGAAAAATCTAAGGAATCTAAGGAAGACAAGAAATCTGCAAATATTTTTGACTGGTGTTTTGGAACTAACTGTGTAGGAAAAAATATATATTTGCATACAAATTTTGTAAGTATTTGCTGAACAGATACTGATCTTGGGTCCAGCTAATCAATAGAGCATACTTTGCACATTATTGGGTATTTGTTGCTTTTATTTTTGTTTACTGCTGCTGCTGTTGCTACTGCTATTTAACTGTTCTTAGAGTGTGATTGCCTGAAAGCTCCTACATTTTTCTGTTTTTTTAAGATGGTATTTATTAGAAAGCAAGCCGTGGAACTGGGAGAAGGAGTCATAAATCTTTCCCCAAATATGTCAAGTATTTTAGGATTGCAAAATAACAGAGAAAATGCATCCCATATGCAATTCTGTTCTACTGACAATGTACAAACTGATTTAATGCATGTAGCATTTAATACACACTCAACACCTGTGAATTTATGCTTTAATCATAGAGGTGATAAAAGGAAAACTGCCAAAGCTAAAAACAAAAATTTGACTGCAGTGAATGTAGGGAAACCATAAAAAATAGACAGGAGAAAGTGAAGAAGGCAGTTACTACTGTACCACAAAAAAACAAGCATTTGTCAATGCTGAATGTTGCTTGCTTCTATGTGCTGTTTAGGTATTTGGAAGTCATTGGAGTGCAAATATTGAAAAATTGCGAACTTACGAGAGTGCGTAGGAACTGCGCAACGCACACTCGTAAAACAGTCATTTTTAGGAATTCTTTCAACAAATTTTCAACATTGCCATTTTAAGATCTCTGCTCATGAACAGTGACACTGTGATTTTCTTAATGTGTCCCATACACTGAGTTCGCACACCGACTGCGCCATTGTGCGTGACAGAGTGAAACATGTTTTGAGCAGGATGTGAAAAATGACAGCTGTACTGCTCATGAGGAGGTGTGGTAAAATGGCAATGTTGAAAATCTGGAGTGAAAATATTGAAGATTTGTGAACTTACGAGCCTGCGTAGGAACTGCGCAACACACGCTCGTAAAACAGTCATTTTTAGGAAATTTTTCACCAAATTTTCAACATAGCCATTTTAAGACCTCTGCTCATGAACAGTGTCACTGTGATTTTCTTAATTTGTCCTGTACATTGATTTCGCACATCGACTGCGCCATTCTGCACTACAAGGGTGGAAACACATTTTAGGTGAGATGTGAAAAATGACAGCTATACTACTCATAAGAAGGTGTGGTAAAATGGCAATGTTGAAAATCTGGAGTGAAAATATTGAAATTTCACGAACTTACAAGCCTGCGTAGGAACTGCACAATGCACGCTCGTAAAACAGTCATTTTTTGGAATTTTTGGACCAAATTTTCAACATGGGGTTTTTGGGACCCCTTCTCATGAATGGTGTCACTGTCATGGTGGCATTCAGGCCCAAAGGGTGATTTCACAGTCACTGCACATTCACTGCGGCGAAATCACGCCGGGCCCGAACTCTTCATGACAGTGACATCATCGTGAGAAAGTCCTAAACCCCAGTTGAAAATTGAGTGCAAATAAAATCCTGCGATATGCAATAAGTTGAACCCCTCCTATCTATTCCATTATACAGCTTACGGCATTTCCTCAGTTACGTAGTCGAGCTTTGAAGAGTGCAGGCGTGTTCCGGTCCACGAAGATCATTGCGCTGGAGTCCGGAGTAAGTATGGGGTGGGGGTGTGGGGAGGCTGGAGTGCGCAGTGGGTGGGTGTGGGTTGTGGGAGGGTCAGGAGATGCGCTGTGGGGACCGTTTTACAGGTTTAAAAAAAGACTACGAGGGCGTTTACCAGCTGGGGTGGGCTCCCAGCGTGGCACAGAATAGAGGGGGCCTGCAGCCGACGAAGTTAGGCACCCCCATGGCCTAACAATTTAAAAAGACTACGAGGGGCGTTTGCCATGCTGGGGTGAGCTCTCAGCGTGGCACAAAGGACGCGAGGAGGGCGTTTCAGCCGACGGGGATTGGGCACCCCGTCGTGCCAAACAACTGATTGCCATGCTGGGGTGGGCTCCCAGCGTGGCACCAGCTATGGGGGGGACGACAGCAGCTCAGCCGGCGGGGATTGGGCACCCCGTCGGCTACACAGGACATGCGGAGGTGTGCACGCCTGCGTGTGTGTGGGGGGGAGCTACACTTATAGGTGTTCACTGAAGCGTAGCTCCCCCTTTCAACTGTATGCCACTGCATTTTGGAGCGTGTCATAGACAGCTCCAAAATACATTGGCTTACAGGGGCCGCGCCTGCCAGCTCACTGACTGAATTGGAGGAGGAGGTGACACACCTCTGAAATCTCCGATGATAGCACTATGTTTCTTGCACATGCGTGCAAGCAACATAAAAAGATATAAAGGAAAAAAAAAAAAAGCAATCCAACTTAAAGGATCACTTTATTCCCATAGCTACTACTCTAAATGGATCAATTTCAAGGGATAATTTAAATAAAACCCTGAAAGAAGTAGAAAGTGCAAATGGTAAAATCAGTACAGTATGTGAGGGAAGACAAACAGAAAAAGGAGAACAAAGGCAAAGTTCTTTCTAACAAAAGTAGTGATGAAGTGATGGGAACCCATATTACAATTGAAGCTTCTGATAGTTTGATTTTTGATACTTCTGCCTGCATTTCAGATTCATTGGAATTTTCTCCAGAATATTTTCATGAATCTAACCCAAAACCCACTTGGCATTGTGATTTGAGAAATACAGCAGGTGAACTGCAGGAGACCATAAATGGCCTCAAGCAGTTCACAAGCTCCAATCAATCCAGAGTGAATAGTGCATCAGATCAGCTGCTGGTTGAAGCAGAAGTTAATTATCCCTTTGCCTTAAGTAAGGATCTCAGGAAAGCTGTACATAATCCTTATATTTATTTATTTATAAAAGTTTTACCAGGAAGGCATACTGAGCAGGATACTGCTCGATTCCAGATGTGTCTTGGGGGAAGGAACATGGGAGCATACAGAATTTAGCAACACAATGTACAAGAGCAGCACATGAGCCAAGTGCTTGATATCACAACTTTACAATACAGAGGCAAAATTCAATTAGACAAAGCAACACATGGAAATTTTGCTTGGAGTTAGTCTGCAATGCCAAAAGCAGGGGCTTCAAGCTGGCAGCATATCCTGCCTACCTTGTTCAGACAGGAGCGAATGAGCATAGGTCTAGATTTGAGGATGGGATGCTGATTATTGCATGTGCAAGAACATAGAAACAGACGTTGATGGCAGATAAGGACCACTTGGCCCATCCAGTCTGCCCATTTCCCTACCTACTGGATAAGCTGCAGATTCTAGTTAACCAACAGCCTACTTCCTGCAACCACCCACTATAATTGCCTTGTGTCTGTCCCACGCATGTTTGAATTCTCCCACTGTTTTAGACCCATGACCTCCTCAGGAAGGCTGTTCCATATATCACCACTCTCTCCATGAAAAAAAATTCCTCACATTACCCTGAGCCATCCCCTCTATCTTTAAATTGTGCCCCTTGTTCCTCACATCTCTTTTCTGAAAGATGCTCCCCTCCTGGACTTTGCTGGTTCCCTTGAGGTACTTGAACATTTCTATCTGCCCCCGTCCCTCCTTTCATCAAGAGTATACATATTAAGCTCTCTCAGTCTCTCTTCATATGGTTTCTGCTGCAGACCCTGCACCATTTTAGTTGCCCTCCTCTGGACTGCTTCCATTCTGTCTATGTCCTTCGTAGATGAGGTCTCCAAAACTGCACACAGTACTCAGATGGGGTCTCACCAACTGTCTGTACAGAGGGATAACCACTTCCTTTTTCTACTTGTGATGCCCCTTCCTATGCATCCCAGTATCCCCCGGCTCTCCTTACTGACTTTTCACATTGCTTACCCACGTTTAGATCATCTGATATGACTACCCCAGGTCCCTTTCCATTTTTGTTGTTGTCAGTACCTCTCCTGCTATTGTGTACTCTTCTCCTGGGTTTCTGTTTCCGAGGTGCATTACTTTGCACTTCTTTGCATTGAATCTAAGTTGCCATATGTCTGACTATTCCTCCAACCTTGCCAAGTCCCTTCTCATCTTTTCTACCCCACCTTGTGTATCAACTCTGTTACAGATCTTTGTGTCATCTGCAAAGAGGCATACCTTTCCCTCCCAGACCCTCTGCAATGTCACCTATAAAGATGTTAAAGAGGACTGGACCCAATACTGAGCCCTGAGGTACTCCACTAGTAACCCCCCTTTCTTCGGAATGTGTTCCATTACCTTCTGTGTACTGTTGTGCAGCCAGTTTGCTACCCAAGCTACCACGCTGGGACCCAATTCCAGGCTGGCTAACTTGATTATTAATCTTTTGTGTGGGACTGTGTCAAATGCCTTGCTAAAGTCTAGGTAGGCCATATCAACAGCCCCTCCCTGGTCTATTACTTTGGTCACCCAGTCAAAGAAATCAGTTAGATTCATCTGACATGACCTTCCTGCTGTAAATCCATGCTGCTTTGGGTCCTGTGCCCCGCTGGCCTCTAGGTACTCAACAATTCTTTCTTTCAGAAGTGATTACATCATTTCCCTACCACTGAGGTCAAACTTACAGGTCTGTAGTTTCCTGCTTCTGCCTTGCTCCCACTTTTGTGAAGGGAATCACATCTGCCCTCCTCCAGTCCTCAGGTACACGCCCCATCCTGCCATGATCTGTTAAAAGCATGGTCAGTGGTGTCACTAAGGTCCTCCTTAGTTCTTTTAGGATTCTGGGGTGAATCCATCAGGCCCCATTGCTTTGTCCACCTTGAGTTTTAGGAGTTCTTTCAGGACTCTTTCTTCTGTGAATGAACTGGTGTCAACCCCCTACCAGAGTGCTTCTATTGTCTGGTTTAGGTAACTCGTCCTCATCTTCTTTTGTGAATACTGAGCAAAGTATTCATTCAGTATCTCTGCCTTTTCACTGTCTCCCTGCCCACCTCCCCTCTCCTTTATTAATCTTTACTATCCCTCCCTTAACCTTTCTATACTCCCTAATGTACCTATAAAAGGTTTTATCCCCCTTCTTAACTGACTTGGCTATTTTTTCCTCAGTTTGGGCCTTTGCTAGTCTGACTGCCTTCCCCACTTCTTTCTGCTTTAATTGATACAGTTCCCCGTTGTGCTCCTTCTGTGATTCCTTATACTTTTTGAATGAAGCCTTTTTCTGCTTAACCTTCCCTGTCACCTCTTTTGAGAACCATAGTGGTTTTTTACTCCACTTTGTTTTCTTTATTTGTTTCACACAAAGGCTTGTTGCTGCTATGATGGCAGTTTTGATTTTTCTCCATTGTTCTTCCACCCCTCCTTTTTGGTCATTTGCTAGTGCATTTTTCAGGTTTTTACCCATTTTGCCAAAGTCAGCCCTTCTAAAGTCCAGTATCCTTGTTTTTGTATAGCTTATCTCCATGGTTGTGCTCATTGTGAAGCACACTGTGTCTACTGACTTCTAAATTTGTGATCCTCTGTCCATTTCAGAGTACCTGGTGTAGTATTGCTCCCTCCCGAGTGAGTTCCAACACTAGCTGTCTAAGGCCTGCTCCCTGCAGGGCATCGAGAATGACCCTGCTCTTGGATGTGGCTGCAGTACATGTTATCCAGTTAACATCTGGCATATTCAGGTCCCCCATTAACAGTATCTCCCCTTTTTCAGCCATTTTGAGAATGTCCTCTATCATTTTGTTGTCCATTTCCTCCCCTTGAGACGGGGGTCTGTATACAACCCCTGTATGGACTGTGATGCCATTTCCTGTCTCCATGGTGACCCAGAGTGCCTCTTGTCCTCCGTCTTTACTTTTGAGTTCTGTAGCTTTGATCCCTTCCCTTATGTAAAGAGCTACTCCACCTCCTCTTTTACCTTCCCTTTCCCTCCTGTAGATTGTGTACCCTGGTATGTTGACATCCCAGTCATGGTTCTCGGTGTACCATGTTTCCATGACTGCCACAATATCCAATTGTTCATCTTCCATCAGGGCTACTAGCTCAGAAAGCTTGTTTCCCAGACTATGGGCATTGGTACTCATTGCCCTCCATTTAATGTTGGCTTTATCCTTTTTTCCCCCATCCCTGCTCTTACTGTCCTTGTCTACTTTTCCATTTACCCCTGTCCTGCCCTCGGTTGAGCTCTGTACCTCAGTGTTTACCTTACTACCTGCCATGTTTTGTGGGGGGAGGCTTGAAATTTCCTGCCTTTTATCAGCGCCTCCCTCCTTGGCTAGTTTAAAAGCTTGCCAAGGAAGCATCGAAACCTATCACCTAGGAGCTTGGTTCTCTTCATGGACAGATGCAGACCATCATGCCAGTATAGACCTTTATCTCTCCAGGTGCCCCCCCAGTCCCCAATGAAGCCAAAGCCCTGTGCTCTGCACCAGTTCTGCAACCATTCATTAAACTGTGTGGTGTGCAGTACCCTAGCCTCACTCCTGCCATGGACTGGTAGCACCTCTGAGAAGGTTACCGTGCTTGCTACCCATCTGAGGCCCCTTCCCAACTCCACAAATTCATTCTGCACTGCACTGATCCCATGCTTAGCTAGGTCATTTGTACCAAGGTGGACTATGATATCTAGTTCCCTCTCCTGTGATGTTGCTTCTGCAATCCTGAGGATTCGCTTCCTGTCCCTTCAAGCCATGGCACCAGGCAGGCACCTTACTTCCTTCTCCTCTCCCTTTCCCAGTTTTACCCCCCCAACAATAGAGTCCCCTATCAGAAGCTGTTTCCTCCCCCCCGTGGTGTCCCTTGCCACCCTTTTGTGGGTCTCCCTTGTGGATGTCCTCAGCATTCTTCTGGGTCTCAACTGAGGGTGCCATCATAGAGGAACCTTGCTCTGCCAGAATGGCACAGGATTTGTGTAGAGGTACAACTAGGGGGCTTCACCTCTGGTCCACCACCCGCACCCTCCCAGAACCCACTGTGGTCCAACTGCTCTTCATACTTGGCAACCTCTGTGGCAGTGGTTGTGGCAGTGGTGCTCTTTGGAAGGGGGAGGCCTCCTTAGTCCTTGCTGGTTCAGCCTGGAGGTGGGCAGCCTCCTCCCTCAGAGCTGACAGTTGCCTGCAAATAGGACAGCAACGCAGATTCCAGAATGTCTCCCAGAAAACTGCTGCCCCACAGCCAGTGCATTGCACCACTCCCCACATGTCCCTCTCCCTTATAATATACAATATGTAATATATATATATGTTTTTTATTATTATTATTTGTGGTGTGTACCTACCCTTTTTGCACTGTGCTGGGTTATTAAGGATATGACAGTTCTACCCCAAGACCTGTTGAGGAAGTGATGTCAGAACTGTGGCTATAAAGGAAATGACATGCCTGGGGGATGGGGGATTGGGTAAGGTGCGTGGGTAGTACATAGCCACTGGTGACTGTTAGAAACAATCAAATACACAACTGCTCTACCACCCTGGTGAGTATTGCCCTTTATAGTAATTCAACTAACACCACAATTTACTAGACCACGGCTCCTGCACAAACCACTCTACTGAGTCCAGGGATAAAAATTAACTCACTCCTCAGCCAGCAGGACACTTTTAAAATGTTGCAAAAATATCCTTCCAAATCCTAGGTCTTAACCCCAACAATCAAGCAAATTCAGTTGTATCTCACTCCCTCTGGTTATAAAATGACTACACTTTTAATGGAATCCTGCAATTCTCTGCTTAATGCCAATAAGTAAAAAAAAAAGGAAACCTTTTGTAGAAAGCGTAGCTCCCCTTCTTAACAAGTATTATGCCTTACCAGGTTTCCAAGTCCTAAATGGAGTTATAGTTTGTTCTTTGCAGTGTAGCAAGGTTCTCAGCTTCCAACAGACAAATCAAAGTCAGAAGAGTGTCTTGAGTTGAGGGGCAAGATGGTGAGTGGAGGAGGCATGGTGGATGGCAGAGGGGAGAGAGTTCCACAGTTTAGGCATGTGGTATGAGAAAGCTGCCTGTCCTGCAGAGGTGGTCCTGTGGGGAACAGACAGGGAGCATGTGTCATAATTTCTGAGTGAGTGAGCAGGGAGGGAAAGTGGTGATAGGGCTGAGGAGAGGTATGGGGGCAGAGTCAGGGTCCAGAACTTAGCCGTGAGCCTGACACAGTGGGATTGCCTCCAATACTGCAGTGAGGGGAGGCCCAAGGACTGGTAGAGGACACAGTGGTAAGTGGTGGGAGGGCAGTTGATGGTGAAGCAGTAGAAGGAGTGGAAGAGGGTATCCAGTCCTATTGCCCATATGATAATCTTAGATGACCTAATAAATCTAAAACATGAATTAGACACTATTAAGGAAACTATAACAATAAACATGTCTAGAATGTATGATGTGATACAGAAGTTAAACAAGACTGCCCCACAAGAAGATTCACCTTCATATATTGTGGAGCTGTTTCCATGTGATAAGGGCGAATTCAGAATGCCAAATGCCCTTATCGCAACTCCACATCACCAAAATTGAAACTTGGCGATGTGGAATCCTGGCGCCAGTGAAAGCAGTGCAAAATAACTATTTTTATTGCTTTTATGAGGGGGGCTGTACCCCCCACTGCCCCCCACGGGTGACTTTGTCCCTGTATCCCTTTAAATTAAGATTCTCGCTGATCACGTGATGACAGCCTAGGAAGCGCAGTGCCTCGGACCAGCTCCGTCTTCATCCAGCATCAAACGCAGTAAAGCGGTACACCAGGAGATTATTTTGGTTAGCTGTCTGTGGGGGAAAGACCAGAGAGACGTCCAGAAGCAATTTTGTTGCTGAGGATGGAAGCCTATGTCAAAAAACCGTCAGCGAAATGCACCCCGCCGCCCTCGCCGGAGAAAGAGCAGGCCGCAAAGCATCCACGTCAGGACCCTGCTAAATCGAGCTCCGGGTCAATAGCACTGACAGAGGAGAGATTCCTGGAGATTTTTGCACCACTGCAATCCTCCGTAGACGAGATACACACAGAAATGCAGATTTTTAAAACTGCACTGGAAAGAGTCGAGAGAGAAGGGTGGGAGACAATGAAGTCAAGATCAGATCTTTAGAAAGCAGAATGGATAAATATGATCTAGAAAAGGCTGTTGTGAGCAGAAGAATGAAGAAAGTGGAAGAGAAGCTGGAAGATTTGGAGGGTAGAAGTAGGAGGAACAACCTTGTTATCTTGGGATTACCGGAGAAAGCAGAAGGAACAGCGACTATATTGTTCGTTCAGAAATTGTTTGAAAAGATAGCAGGCCAGTCACCAAACGGAAGCTATATTATAGAGAGGGCCCACAGGTCGCTTAGCCCACCTCCTGCCAGTGGAGCTCCCCCGTGCCCTCTGATATGCAAACTTTTAAATTTCTTAGATAAGCAACACATCTTGAATAAGGCTAAAACAGCACAGGAGGTTACATGGGAGGAAAAAAAAGTAGGAGTAAGCCCACGATCTCCCATACTCTGTCGTCTTAAAAAGGCAAATACCCAATAATGGCAAAGCTGAGTGCAGCAGAAGGAGTGCCATTTAGGATCAGGTATCAGCTGCTTCAGGTTAAGTGCAGAGATGAATGGCATTCTTATGAATCTGTAGAAGAGGCCCGAGAGGAGCTTAAATCTAAGATGCCTGAGTTATTTAAATAAATATAAAGGGGAAGTAGCTGAAAGGTTGATGAGAGCGAGGAGTAAAAGTTTTAAATGGAAGGTCGGACAGAAGTTAACATAGACCTCAGGAGTGTCTCCCATCCCAGAGGGTATTTCACCAATGCAAAACATGTTGAGCAGCAATCGAGCAGAGGCACAAGCTACAGTAATTCATGCGGTTGGGAAAAAAAGATCAAGGATGTACTTTAAGAGGAGCTAATTACTGAATTCCTCCCTAGAGCGAATCTTAGCTCGAGTTAATCAAATATTTAGGCCTGCAGAGACGTTGTGGCCTTTTAAAGGCGAAGACCATATAGAAGTGTGAGCACCAGAATTGAACGTGGGACACTGTACTCGTTTTCTTTTTACTTTGTTCTTGTTGAAGGAAAGAAACACTAAAAGATTATGGTCTGGAGACATTTCGGCCGAATATAATGACTGGAAATTCCATGGAGTAAAACTATTGAAAGAAAAATTTTTTTTTTTTTTGTCTTTCTCTCTTGCTACATAATTGGGTGGATTTAGTGGAGATATAATTTGGATATAACAGGAGCAGAGAGACATGATGTAGTGTGAATACTGTAGAACTTCAATGTTTGAACCTAGTATAATTAGTGGTTGTGGAAAAAGAGTTTATTTAATATAGAGAACATGGAACTCATAGGGAGAGGTTATCCATCACTAATCTTCTTCTGCAGAATGCGGAATAGTGGTGTATCACTGATACTAAAATGGGAATGGGTCATTGGTAATAATGTTAAATTTATTTAGTAAATAACACTTATAGACTCCTCTAAAAGTGAGGAGAATAGAGTGAAGGGAAAGAAATTGTAATTGTTATTAGGACAAGCAGGGAAAATCCATCCCCTTCACCTATAACCTCCTTTATGTATTAACTGGGTTGGAGAGGGAGCTGGTAGAGACCTGGGTTGATAATCATCGCAAGACGTAGTGAGATGGTAGAACAGTTCTTGGAACTGGGGTAGAGGGGTAACAGGGGAAATGAAAGAGGATTAGGATAGCAGCATTCTACGCAAAATAAAGGGAGGAAGGATGAAGCATATGGGGCCTCGTGTAGAAAGGGAAAGTTATAGTAGAATGGATAATTATAGTACAATTAGTAGGGCATGGAAGGTGTATTAAAGCTGATTAGTTGGAATATCAAAGGTGCCAGAGACAGATGTAAGAGACAGGTAATACTGAAGCATCTTTCAACACTTAGCGAGATAGCATGCCTTCAAGAAACGCATCTTTTAAGAGAAAATGTTAATATTTTTGTTAAACAGTGGGTAGGACAAGCCTATGGAGCTGGTTTTTCCACTAATAAGGGTGGGGTAGCCATAATACTCCATAAAAGAGTTCAGTTCCAATTGGAAAAGGAAATATGGGACGAACAGGGCCGCTTTATCTTTTTGGTGGGGATATTATACTCTGTAAAGGTGGTTATAGGGTCAGTATATGGTCCTAATATAGATTCTCCACAATTTTTCATGCGAATCCTTGAAATGTTGAATGGATTAACCTCTTACGTATTGTTGATAGGAGGTTGGAATATAACAACACAATCGTATTTAAATAGGTCCGTCAGCCACCACGTAGGCTTCTCCCGGCTACAGCGTGCATTAAGGAGAGTAATGGATAGCTTAGGATTGGTAGATATGGAGGTTATTGAATGGAGATCTGAGGCAATACATGTTTTTTCAAGTTCACATAGAGCGTGTTCTAGGATAGAATTATTTCTTAGTTAGTATGAACATTCTATCTTCAATTTTGGATGCAGGAATTGAAGTTAGAGTTATATCAGACCACTCCCAGTCTATGTGAGGTGGTTACCAAAACAGGAAATAACCAGAGACTTTAGATGGAGGTTTAATAATCAACTGCTGCAAGTATCGTATGTGCAGGATCAGATTAAAAAGTTTATGACACAGTTCCTAGAGAATAATCTTGACTCGGTTTCAAACATAGATATAGTGTGGGCAGCGTTAAAATGTTCGATTAGAGGGGAGTGCATATGTATAGCAACAACAAGGCCCAGGAAGGCTAAGACTTACTTGAGAGAGATTATTAAGGCTCTCAGGACAGCGGAGAACAATGTTACAGCACACTCGAATGAACTAGAGTGGGCTAAATTACATCAGCTACAAGCACAGTATTCTGCAATAGCGATGCAGAAAGCGGAGCTTGCATTGTGTAGAACTAAAATAAAATATCTAGAGTCTGGGGAAAGAGCAGGCAAACTGCTTGCACTCAGGCTACGGCAAATTAACTCAAATCGGGTTATTACGGCAATAAGGAGAGATGGTGAGAATAACGTACTTAAAGACCCAAAAGAAATTGCCTCCGCTTTTAGAAGTTATTTCCAGCAAATTTATTCTGTGGATGACAGTAATAAGCCCACTATAATGGAAATACATAAGTACTTAGGTACCATACCTTTGCCTAGGATATCGGGACCTAGAGTGGAACAAATAGGAACCCCAATACAAGAGGAGGAGGTTAGAACCGCTGTTTCCCAATTAGCGGGAGATAAATCCCCCGGCCCAGATGGTTTAACTACCAATTTTTTTAAAGTCTACATAGATGTAATTTGTCCAATCATAACTAAGATGTATAATTTTTGGTTTACAGACAGTATCTCAGATGAGTCTTTTCTGGAAGCACTTATTACCCTAATCCCCAAGCCGGATCGGGACCCTATGCTGATGGGTAGCTATCGTCTGATATCGCTTCTGAATGTCGACATCAAAATATTAGCTAAAATATTAGCAAATAGACTGGCCCCTCTTATGAGTAGTGTGATCAGTGATGAGCAAGTAGGGTTCATGAGTGGAAGGGTGTCCAGTGATCATCTACGAAAGATACACCACTTAATGTTGAAAGCACAAGGGGCGCAATACTCGGCGGCGCTATTGGCACTAGATGCCGAAAAGGCATTTGACTGAGTATCTTGGGATTTCCTCTTTGTAATATTAGAAAAGGTGGGTTTACCCAATGATTTTCTAAAGTGGATTCGAATTTTATATAGTGCCCCCAAAGCTCGTGTCTGGTGCAATGGACTTTTATCATCCCCCTTCTCTTTAACTTGTGGTACAAGACAGGGATGTCCACTGTCACCGCTGCTGTTCAATATATATCTTGAGCCAATGATTCGTAGACTTCAAGTATTACAGGATGTCAAAGGAATCAAACTGGGAGTAGATGATATCTAGTATCGGCATATGCAGACGATCTCCTGATACATTTAGAAGATCTGGATACGGGTATACCAATAATATTAAAGGAAATATCTAGATTCTCTAGGGTATCCAATTATAAAATGAATACTTCCAAAACGAAACTCTTTCCATTAAATAATAGATGCTATCCCAATATAGCAAAAGAATTAGGTCTGGTCTGGAAAAATTAAAAATTTTCATACCTTGGGATTAAGATTATGAGAGGAATAGGCTCTATGATTAAGGAAATTTGTAGTAACCTTCTTAAGATAATTAAGTTAGATTTAAACAGATGGAATCTACTACCCCTATCTTTTTGGGCCAGAATGGAAACAATAAAAATGAATATACTACCGAGGGTTATCTACCCTATCAATATGTTGGGCTGCTATTTGCCTAAGACATGGTTTCTCAATTTAAGAAAGGCGATTAGTGCATATCTGTGGAAAGGGAAGGCTGTTAGAAGATCATATCAAAAACTTACAGGCTTCAGGAGAAGGAGGGCTCTCGCTGCCATCTTTCTATAAATATTACTTAGCATCACACATAAGTAAGATAGCACATTAGGTTAAAACCAATTATATCCTCTCCATTGCATCTTACACACCACTCTGGCTATATATTGAAAGAGACTTAATTGAAAAGCATAAGGATAAAGCTAAATACGCTGGCATACACTACGGTCAAATTACTACCAAGCATTAAAAGACACTCCTATTGGTTGGTCAGTAAGAGCTTTACAGCAAGCCCAAAACTTCTAAAGACCAATTGGCGGTATATCAAGAGCAAGCATTAATACAGAATGTTCATTTCCTAATCCAACAGATACCAATTTCACCCTGGTATTGGAAGATTTTAATGGACCTAAAGCTCGACGATTTGGCTCCACAGGGTAAATTAATGACGTATGTGCAGGCCTGTAATAGATTCCCGGAAATGAAGGAGCAATTTTTTAAGTTTAAGCAAATTTCAGAATCAGTAAAAGCTCATTTTAGTAGAGTAAAGGCAATAAGAATGAATGGCGGAGTTGAGATAAGTGATTTAGTTCAAATAGCCATAAAACCGCATGCCGTCTCAGGAATCTATAAGGCTTTACAGCGGCTTGATGATAGTCTACCAAGCGGAATTAGTCATTACTGGATAAATAAGTTAAACATACCAGAGGATAGTAACACATGGAAGTACATTTGGTCAAATACGTATAGAAACATCAAGCAAGATAGATATAGGCTTCAACAATTTAATGTAATGCATAATATATATTACACCCCTGTGAAGTTACACAAGTTGGGTAAGGGGGTTCAAGCTAATTGCGCTAGATGTGGGATGGGAGGATGTGATTTATATCATATAATAATGGAATGTTCTAAAATCCGGCCCTTCTGGAGGGCAATTAGTACCTCTTTATCACAATTGCTAAGCCCAGATGTTCTTTTTTCGCCTAGAATATGCCTGCTAAACTATTTCGATGATGGGATGACCAGGCAACAAAAAAGATACATGGCTTTAGTATCAGCAGCTGCAAAAGCCGTAATATTGAGGCACTGGACTGAATCCACAACCCCGTCTGTGAGAGAATGGTATAAAGAGATCACATTAGCGTTGCAAGTAGAGTCACATATTGCCAGAATGAATAACAAAGCTGGGAAATATTACACTCAGTGGGGCCCGCTCGAAGCAGTAATGATGTTGTGGGGCTCCAGGTCTTGTTTTGAAGAGAACCCCGGTATGATATTACTAGGTTTCTTAATGGCGTGTGAATGCTGCTATAGATTGGGGTGGGGTGGGGAAGGGTTTTCTTTAGTCCTTAATTAAGATAGAGTTTATAGGGTTTAATAAGAATATAGATTTATTACGCTTGCTGGATAAAAGTATGTAGGTGGCAATTGTCATTGGACTGTTGGTTTCACCAGCTAATGTATGTTAATGTGTATGAGGTAAATATGGCAATAAAACAGACTGAATAAAAGAAAAAAAAATTAAGATTCTCAACTCCAGGGGGGTGCATGTTGGGGGGGGTGCATATTGCATACAAAAATCAGAAACACTGTCTTGGGCTGGGTGCAACAAAAACTACTGGTGCCCGGTCCCAAACAATGCATCCCCACCACCCCAGGCCAGCACCCACCCCACCACTCCAGCTCGCTGGCAACCCATGGCACTACCCCTCACAAACCCTCCTACCCCACATTCGATGGGCTTGTTCCCCCCCCCGCACACATATATACACACACAACATCCTGTTGCCTTTTCATGATCCTACTCATCTGGTCACCAACCCCACACCCTCGCTGTTGGGGTAGTCACCGCAAGTGGGTCGTCATTTTTCGGCAGGTGCTCACTTGCGGTCTGCCCATATCAAAGGATACAGTGGAGCCTGTTTTACAACTACATCCTGATTTTCCCTCTATAGTTATCCCTGAATCACCTGCTAAAAAAGAAGGGAAAAAGAGTCAGAAAAAGATAGGGAAAATAAAGAAAAAGAGTAAATAAATCAGAAAAAATATTAGGGCTCCACCAATTGAGAACAGTATTTCTGATTCTGTTATTATACAGGGAGGTGAGGGAGCAATTGAGAAAGAGTCCCTTAGTAGCATGATTGTTAAACCACAGCAGGGAATGAATACTCTTGAACAGGAGGTAAGCCTTGCAGACCCTTCCTTGCAAATAGGTGTACCCTTAATAAAAGATATGACTGTACAATTAGATAAACTTGACCAGAATATCAATCAGCTCAGAAAAGACAAGAATATCTGGAATAAGACATCTGCAGGTGATGAGGGCTCATCAGGAATGGAAATTGGGTCCTGCACAAATGTTAAAGAATCACAAATCAACTACTTTGAAGAAATAGAAATATAGACTTTGATGGCAGATAAGGACCACTTGGCCCACCCAGTCTGCCCATTTCCCTACCTACTGGATAAGCTGCAGATTCTAATTAACCAACGGCCTACTTCCTGCCACCCCCCACTATAATTGCCTTGTGTCTGTCCCATGCATGTTTGAATTCCCCCACTGTTTTAGCCCCAACAACCTCCCAAGGAAGGCAGTTTCACGCACCCACCACTCTCTCCATGAAAAAAGATTTCCTCACATTACCCCTGAGCCATCCCCCCTCTATCTTTAAATTGTGTCCCTTTGTTCTTACACATCTCTTTTTCTGAAAGATGCTACCCTCCTGGACTTTGCTGATTCCCTTGAGGTACTTGAACATTTCTATCATGTCCCCCCGTCCCTTCTTTCATCAAGAGTATACATATTAAGCTCTCAGTCTCTCTTCATATGACTTCTGATGCAGATCCTGCACCATTTTAGTTGCCCTCCTCTGGATTGCTTCCATCCTGTCTATGTCTTTGCGTAGATGAGGTCTCCAAAACTGCACACAGTACTCCAGATGGGGTCTCACCAACTGTCTGTACAGAGGGATAACCATTTCCCTTTTTCTACTTGTGATGCCCCTTTCTATGCATCCCAGTATCCCCCTTGCTCTCCTCACTGACTTCTCACATTGCTTACCCACCTTTAGATCATCCGATATGACTACCCCCAAGTCCCGTTCCATTTTTGTTGTTGTTAGTACCTCCCCTGCTATTGTGTACTCTTCTCCTGGGTTTTTGTTTCTCAGGTGCATTACTTTGCACTTCTTTGCATTGAATCTAAGTTGCCATATGTCTGACTATTCCCCCAACCTTGCCAAGTCCCTTCTCATCCTTTCTACCCCTCCTTGTGTATCAACTCTGTTATAGATGTTTGTACCATCTGCAAAGAGGCATACCTTTCCCTCCAGACCCTCTGCAATGTCATCTATAAAGATGTTAAAGAGGACTGGACCCAGTACTGAGCCCTGAGGTACTCCACTAGTGACCCCCTTACTGGAAGTGTGTGTCACCTACTATTACCTCTGTGTCCTGTTGTGCAGCCAGTTTGCAACCCAGGCTACCACCCTGGGACCCACTTCCTAGCTGGCTAACTTGATTATTAATCTTTTGTGTGGGACTGTGTCAAATGCCTTGCTAAAGTCTAGGTAGGCCATATCCACAGCCCCTCCCTGGTCTATTACTTTGGTCACCCAGTCAAAGAAATCTATTAGATTCATCTGACATGACCTTCCTGCTGTAAATCCATGCTGCTTTGGGTCCTGTGCCCTGCTAGCCTCTAGGTACTCAACAGTTCCTTCTTTCAGAAGTGAGTCCATCATTTTTCCTACCACTGAGGTCAAACTTACAGGTCTGTAGTTTTCTGCTTCTGCCTTGCTCCCACTTTTGTGAAGGGGAATCACATCTGCCCTCCTCCAGTCCTCAGGTACCACCCCATCCTCCCATGATTTGTTAAAAAGTGTGGTCAGTGGTGTCACTAGGTCCTCCCTTAGTTCTTTTAGGATTCTGGGGTGAATCCCATCAGGCCCCATTGCTTTGTCCACCTTGAGTTTTAGGAGTTCTTTCTGGACTCTTTCTTCTGTAAATGGACTGGTGTCAACCCCCCTACCCAGACTGCTTCTATTGTCTGGTTTAGGTAACTCCTTCTCATCTTCTTTTGTGAATACTGAGCAAAAGTATTCATTCAGTATCTCTGCCTTTTCACTGTCTCCTCTGCCCACCTCCCTCTCCCTTATTAATCTTCACTATTCCTCCCTTAACCTTTCTATGCTCCCTAATGTACCTATAAAAGGTTTATCCTTCTTAACTGACTTGGCTATTTTTCCTCAGTTTGGGCTTTTGCTGTTCTGACTGCCTTCCCACTTCTTTCTGCTTTAATTGATACAGTTCCCTGTCGTCTCCTTCTGTGATGCCTTATACTTTTTGAATGAAGCCTTTTTCTCCTTAACCTTCCCTGCCACCTCTTTTGAGAACCATAGTGGTTTTTTACTCCGCTTTGTTTTCTTTATCTGTTTCACACAAAGGCTTGTTGCCTCTATGATGGCAGTTTTGATTTTTCTCCATTGTTCTTCCACCCCTACTTTTTGCCCATTTGCTAGTGTATTCTTCTGGTATTCACCCATTTTGCCAAAGCCAGCCCTTCTAAAGTCCAGTATGCTTGTTTTTGTATGGCTTGTCTCCATGGTTGTGCTTATTATGAAGCACACTGTGCAGTGGTCGCTTGTTCCCAGATGTCTACTGACTTCTAAATTTGTGATCCTCTCTCCATTTGAGAGTACCAGGTCTAGTATAGCTTCCTCCCAAGTGGGTTCCAACACTAGCTGTCTAAGGTCTGCCCCCTGCAGTGCATCGAGAATGACCCTGCTCTTGGATGTGGCTGCAGTACATGTCATCCAGTTAACATCTGGCATATTCAGGTCCTCCATTAACAGTATCTCCCCTTTTTCAGCCATTTTGAGAATGTCCTCCATCATTTTCTTGCCCATTTCCTCCCCATGAGATGGGGGTCTGTATACAACCCCTGTGTGGATTGTGATGCCATTCCCTGTCTCCAAGGTGACCCAGAGTGCCTCTTGTCCTCCCCCTTTACTTTTTAGTTCTGTAGCTTTGATCCGTTCCCTTATGTATAGAACTACTCCACCTCCTCTTTTCCCCTCCCTGTCCCTTCTGTAGACTGTGTACCCCGGTATGTTGACATCCCAGTCATGGTTCCCCATGTACCATGTTTCTGTGACTGCCACAGTATCCAAGTGTTCATCTTCCATCAAGGCTACTAGCTCAGGAAGCTTGTTTCCCAGACTACGGGCATTTGTACTCATTGCCCTCCATTTAATGTTGGCTTTATCCTTTTTTCCCCCCATGCCTGCTCTTTTTTTCCCCTTGTCTATTTTTCCATTTACCCCTTTGTTGAACATTTCGGGTCTTATGAATACATTTTCAGATCAGGACCGGATGGATTTTATTACCAAATTCAACATTATCTGTTTTCAAGAGACTTGGCATAATCTTTGTTAAAAAAAAACATATATATCTCTGAATGTGCTATTCTTTCCATGTATGGCTATACTGAGGCCTATGACTGGTCTTTTAATGTATTAAGAGACATGATTGTGCACCTGATAAGGGCAGTAACAGGGCAGATATTTTAAGTTCAGACAACCCACAAATATGGAGAGATAAGGATGTTGCTGGAGTAGATTGTTTGTTTATATTTTGTACTGTACCCTGTATAGCAAATCAGATATAGATCAATAATGAAGCTTTTAAAAAATGTGGATGTACTATTGATTACTTAAATAGGAAGATGGCAAATAATGGAAATCTAGTGACAAAAAATCAGCCAGCTCTGTGTCTTTGTACTAAAATCTTCTCTAAATGAAACTCCAGGCAAACTGAAAGCTACACTAACAAATTTATTCACACACAGTATGCATTAAAGATTCCTGATATGGATTTTGGCATCATTAAGGTATTCTGATGGAAAAATGGTACTAAAACAGGTCGAGTAGATGTACTAGTGCAAAATCCAGAAGTAGCAAAGACTATCCTAAACAAAGCTACATTATTAGATGAGGTGGGAGTCCATATAGTTGACAGTGTAGTTTTGGAAAGAAAGAACAGCTAGAAGATTAAACCAAATGTACATGAAGCAGCTGAAGATAACATTTCTAAAATGCTCTATCTATATGGCCTGGGTAGAACAAAAAAATGAGAGTAATGACAAACTTAAAGCTACAGTTTTAGATCTTCTAGAACAATTACTGAATGTACCAATAGAAAATCATGATGCAATACATGGCAATAGGAAATGTTCTGACCCTGATTTGGATTTGGTTTACATTAAGGTGGGATTCTTAAGTTTATATAAAAAAATACTAAATAATGTGGGCCTACTGGATGCAATGGGATTACATATAGTCCCAGAAGATAGATGTTATTGACAGCATGATGCAGAATCAAAGCTACCAGATAGAATAAATCTGCAGGTGAGAAAAAAACACGATGAGATGACAATATTTAACATTTCAACATCTAATAATTTTGAGTCTCTTCTCATGCAGACTGACTGACTGGATGCATCCGATTGGATGCACTCAGAAAGAGATTCCTCAAGAATGGCATTAGTCTCATGGAACATTTCGGGTCTTATGAATAAATTTTCAGAACAGGACTGGATGGATTTTATTACCAAATTTAACATTATCTGTTTTCAAGAGACTTGGCATAATAAAGATCAAGCTATATCATTGAATGGTTATACAACTTTTCAGACCCCAGCTATGAAGGAAGCAAAAAGAGGAACAGTGGCAGGTGGCCTTGTGACCTTAGTAAAAATAGATAATGGTATAATTGCATATTTACTGTATAGTAACAAGAATATAATTATACTTTATATGCAATTTAAAAGGGAAAAAGTTATGTTTGGCTAATGTATACATACCTCCAACAAACTCTAAGTTTTTTTACCTATCTTTATGGGAGCAGCTAGAAGAATGTATACATAAGAGCTGGGCTTTCACCACATGTGAAGAATTTTTCTTATGTGGTGACTTCAATGCAAGAATTGGATCCTTTGATGGCAATGTTAAAAATGACTATCATAATTGGTGCCATTCAGAAGCATTTCGCTACCCCAGAAGATCTAAAAATAGTAAAATAAATAAGATGGGTCAAAATTTAATAGAGATTCTGCTGCTACATAATATGGCACCTATAAATGGTAGAATTTATGGAGATCAAGGTGGAAATTTTACCCATTTTACTATAAGAGGTCCTTCAATTATAGATTATATTTTTGGGAATGGTGATATTACATTTTGGGAATCATTAAAACTTCCAATAAAAGGAGAAAGTGATAATTTCCCTTTGACACTAAAATCAATAGAATTAGAAAAACAGGCCTATACCACACCTCAGCCTTTGCATTTGGAGACACAAAATAAAATAATTAAATGGCAGGATAATGCAATTGTTTCCATTAGAAACTTCCTGATAAATATTATTGCAGAAGTCTCTTACAGAAGCAAGGATTATATGTCATTACACCAGGGTGTTTTGATTGTCTTGAGAAACTCAGAGCTTCTCTTACAGTGACATATATTACTAAAAATGCTGCAAAAAAATGGAACTTGGTTTGATGAGGAGTGTCGAAAAGCAAAGAAGAAACTTAAAAGTAAGATAAGAAAGGCAAATGTTCAAAAATCTGCCAGCATGCTTAGAGAACTCAACAAAAGCAGGGAAGAATATACTAATTTCCTTACACTGAAACAGAGAATATCAACAAAAGCAATGGAACAATATGCTTACAGCCATAAATGATCATGATTTTCAGACATATTAGTTGTTGGTAGCAAAGGGTACTGATAGTATAAAATATGAAATAGATACATATATAGCATTGGACAATTGGACCCTGTACTATTCTTCTAAATTCTTTCTTCCGACATAAAAAATACATGTGCCTACTTAAATTACAATATGTTACTATTCTCTCCCTTATCATTTGCTGAAGTATACTATGCAATAGCTTCTTTAAAAACTAAAAAGACTCCTGGGCCAGATCTTATACCTTCTGAAGTGTATCTAAGTATACCATCTCTTTAGGCTACTTTACTCACTGAATATTTTAACTGCTGTTGCCAAAGATTAGATTTCCTGTCTTCCTGGAAAGGTGCAATATTAATCTCAATATATAAAAAAGGAGATAAGTCTGATCCATCTATGTATAGGCCAATCTTATTATTAGATGACATGGGGAAAATTTTTGTTAAAATAATATTGAACAGACTAAGGGAGCAGCTTGTACAGTTGGGGGATTTGTCCGAAGCACAAGCAGGATTCAGAATTGGATATTGTACTATAGATAACTGCTATGTAATCAGGTACCTCTATGAAAAGTATGTTGTTTTACATAAACAGAAATTATATGCTGCTTTTATAGATTTCAGTACAGCTTTCGATAGTATTTCTAGAAATATGTTGTGCGATTTAATGGTGGAAAAAGGATTTTTGCTGGAATCAATAGTAATTATCAGAGAATTATATACTTCTATGTTGGCTCAAGTTAAATTGGGTGCTGGGGAGGGCAACTCTCCTCTACTTTCCCAACCAACATGGGAGTGAGACAGAATTGCGTCCTTGCACTGCTTCTGTTTTGAATCTATATTGATAAACTCTTACATGAATTAAACTCTGTTCATACTGATTCCTCAAAGATTTTGGGAGGCATTGTGCTGTCCTAGCATATGCTGGCGATTTCATCCTGTTCTCCTTAACTCAATCAGGCCTGCAGACTAAGCTAAATATATTAGACAGATATGGACTTAAATACAATTTAAGAATGAATGATAGAAAAAGCCAGGTTCTTATTTTTGGAACAAATAAAAAAAGTAGGAAATCATGGAAAATAGGGTCACAAAAGGTTTCTACTGAGGATAGTTATGTTTATTTAGGTCTATTACTGATGAATAATGGTAAATGGCTTAAACATCTGCAAATAATATTGACTAAACTAAAAAAACAGCTAATTCCCTACATATGTTTAATAAAAGGTTTGGTAGGAATTCTATTAAACCACTTTTAACCGCAGTACAGGCTAAATATAATGCTCAGGCTCTTTATAATGGGGAAACTTGGCAACATCGGAATCAGGATAAACTAGAAGTTCCATTAAATAAACTTTTTAGAGTAAGCTTAGGACTCAATAATTCTGTCCCGGCTTCTCTAATAAGGGCAGAATTAGGGACTTCTTGTCTTGGAGCATATTTTGCTGTCAGGGCAGTAAACTATTGGATTAAATTACTTCAGCATAAGCAGAACAGATATACATATATAGTTATGCTTAAGGGAAAAATATACTTGGCTTGGTCTGGGGCACCTGAAATCTGAGTGGTTGGCCTCAGTTTTTCTGATTCTGCAGGATACAGGGCTAAGTTATTTGAAAAATTATAAGGATAAGGGCATCACTATCAGCCTCAAATATCAGATACATGTTACGAACAAAATTAAGGAGGATTATAGAATTCTGGATCTTGATCATATTATGACATTGAAGATCTTACCCTGGGCTAGAGCTAATGATCATGTACATCAATGCGGACAGTATCTAGATACTCTTACTGTTATAAACCAGAGAATGCTCTTTACTAGGTACAAGTTAGAATTATTCCCAAGTAATACCTTGGAGGCTATTTACAGGAGGGAAACTTCAGACAAATCTAGATTCTGTTCTTGTACTTGTACCAGTACTGTAGTAGACAATCTGAAACATGTAATGTTTGTTTGTGAATGTATAACATCCCTAGGGCTAAATGGCTTAGTCCACTTTGCTGTACTATACAATCAAATGACCAAGATCTTTTGTTGAGCCTATTTTTTAATCTCAAATACAGAAACTATTTATTTTATTTAGTTGTTTTACCAGGTATAGCACACTAAGCTGAAAGCTTTTTTACAGGAGCGACCTGGGAGCACAAGGAGGTTAAGTGACTTGCTCAGGGTCACACAGTATGCAAGTGGAAGCTGTGGGATTTAAACCCCAGGTCTGGTCTGCTGGATGTCACCAGATTTGCAGCTCAGAGCCTTAGTCCACTGCGCTATACTGCCTCCTTAATAAGGACCACTTGGACCACTTGGTCCTATAATTAGAGTGATAGCTAATTTTCTAGTCAACATTTCTAGAATACGCTTCAAATATACCAGCTGTAATGTAGCAGCAATAGTTAAATGAGTGTGCACTCAACCCATAAGGTACTGAATAGTATAGTTAAGATATTTTTAAATCAGGTGTTATTTAAATCTGCTGCTATTTGAATTTTAGGATGTCTTTCAAAGAACTAAATATTGTCACTTTACTGCTTCTTAAAACACTTCGTAGGATATCTTCCAATGAACCAAACACTACCACCATATTGTATTTTAAGATTTTGTATTATTATGTATTTGTCTGATTATTTACTCTAATACATATGTTTGTATGATTTTTATACTTATGTGTTTCGTAATTGAAATGGTCTATGACTGATCAATAAATCTACTTACTAATATGCCTTGCTCTAGATCCTGATTGCAAAAGGAATGATGATATTGAACTGATTAAGATTCTCACACAGCTGATTATTAATCATTTTTCCTATTAGTTTAGCTAGGGCAGGTAGTATAAATAAAGGCCTGTATTTATTTAAGGTAGCCTTGCCTCCCAACTTGAATAATGGGATTATATGTGTATTTTCCCAGAGTTCAGGTAATTCATTAGTTTTTAAATAGAGGTTGAAAAGATGGGTTTTGGGTGTGGCCATAATGGAGTACCCCACCCTAGGGACAAATGGTTCAAGAGTTTAAGCCCCGGCACTTTTCTTAGGGTCCATATGTTTTTGTATGTATTTATTTATTTATTTATTAATGTCTGGTGAGACCATGAGCAAGAATCTGCCCATTTTCATGGGCAACCAGACTTAGGTAGCAACATAGGGCACATTCAAGCAGAAACATACAAATTTATAATAGATGTGCATTAACAGAGTAAACACATAGCTGATTACGGGCATTTATGTAAATCTGAGTTAGATAACCAGATACCCAATTTAGATTTGAAGGCTGAGAAAGCCAGTGTCAGATCAGTAACATGTTGAGGTAGTGAGTTATAGAGACTGGGCAGTTGAAACAGTAAAGCCCTTTGGCCAGAGCAAGTGCTAAGCCTGGGGATTATGAAGTAGGATGAGGCTGATGATCTAGCGTGAGTCAGCAGGACTTTGGGTTGGAAGAAAAAGCTGTATATAGGCAGTGCTTTATTTATTTAATTTTTTATGTATTTGATTTACCAGGAAGGTGGACTGGGCAAAAGCCCAATTTTAGCCACACCTGGGGAAAGGGTAACAACAGTAGCAATACACACAAAATGACCTGAAAGAAAACATTTTTAAAAATTACAATAAACTACACAATCATACAGTCATACAGATAAAATCATTCATACAAAGCACAATATTTACAATTACAACTGTGTGCATTTGTGCAAACTTCAGGTATTATAGGGAGAGGCATCACCAGTAGAAAACAGGAACTTGTTATCCCTCTGTATAGACAGTTGGTGAGTCCCCAGCTGGAGTACTGCGTCCAGTTCTAGAGACCCCATCTCTGCAAGGACATAGACAGGATAGAGGCAGTCCAGAGGAGGGCAACTAAAATGGTGCAGGGTCTGCAAGTGAAGCCATATGAGGAGAGACTAAAGGAGCTTAATATGTACACCCTTGAGGAAAGGAAGGAGGGGGGGACATGATAGAAACTTTTAAGTACCTCAGTGGAATCAACAAAGTCCAATAGGGTAGCATCTTTTAGAAAAAGAGATGTACAAGAACGGGGGGACACAATCTGAAGATAGAGGGGAGGGCAGTTCAGGGGCAATGTGAGGAAGTATTTTTTCACAGAGAGGGCGGTGGACGCATGGAACAGCCTTCCTGAGGAGGCTGTGGGGTCTAAAACTGTGGGAAAATTCAAGAATGCATGGGACAGACATAAGGCAATTTTTGTAGGGGGCAGGAAGAAATAGGCTGTTGGTTAACTAGGATCTGCAGCTTATCCTGTAGGTAGGGAAATGGGCAGACTAGGTGGGCCAAGTGGTCCTTATCTGCTGTCAAAGTCTATGTTTCTATTATCATTGCAACAACATCTTGATTGTTCTTCCAAATAATTTTGAACTCCCTTTTTAAAGGACTATTTCTTTTCATTAACATCAATCCCATATTTTATTATGTTATTTAAATGTTTTGGGCCATAGGTTGTGATAGATCATTCAGCTATTTTAATTTTTTAAATTTTTTTTAACTTATTTTATCTCACCATGGCTCCCGGTTGGCTCCTTTCGTCCAGGCATCTCCTCCTTTCTCTGGCCACCAGCCATCCACACCTGTCTCCTATTCAGGCCACCACCTAGCTACCCCTATGGCTTACCCCCATGGCAGGGTGACAGGGAGACCTCAACTCCCCACCAGGACCAGATCCACATCCAGAACAGGTGGTGCCCTCAGAGATCGTGCGTGAGGCAGACAGCCATGAAGTCGCTTGATCTAGGTGCTGTTTTCCTTTTTTCCTAATGGCCCCAGGCGTGCAATGCCGACAATGGGCATGCCATACATGCATCCACCCGTAGTATGCCTGCCAGATGCTCCACCTCCATGACCACTGTATTGGCCTGGCTTGCCAAGACCTAGCCTCTGCTAGGTGCTAGGCAAATGCCGGCCACTGTTCCCCACCCTCCCTGGAAGAGGATAGCAGTCCTCCAGATGCTCGATCCTCCCCCAACCCGGCTGACCCCCGATGACCCACTCGCACCATGCACACGGGTTGCTGGCATGGCAGGAGGTAAGGCATCATTGCCTCAGCCCTCATGCCACCAGGCCAGCTGCATTCCACTATTATAGTAACTATTCTATTTTCTTGAAATAAGTTCAGTGAAGTTGTTCTAAGTGTCTTGGATTTATTCACCCTTATAAATCTATTGCACAGAACATTTGGTGTTTCTTGATTTACAATCTTATGCAAGAACATCATTGCTGAATACTGTATTCTTTGTCGAGGTGGCAAAATTCAAAACTTTTAATACAGACTTCAGTGGCGTTCAAGTTTGCTACTCCCTGTTGCAAATCTCAAAACATTGTTAAAAAAACAACTACATACCTTTGTAGTACTAAACTTAGTACACTTATTAGCAATAATGAGTTATATTCTAGAGCTGACAGAAGCACTTGGTGTGCCATTGTTCCCTTTACCTTCTCTGTTAGGTTACTTTTGTTTCTATATAGGTAACCCAGCTTCCTATGGATTTTACTCATTACCTTAGTAACATGTTCATCAAATGATAATGTCTTCCCTAGCATTATACCTAGATACTCAAAGGTCTCTTTCATCCAACCCTACACCACTTATCCCTGCTATTTTGATAGTTTTGTTTTGCAGCCTTTGTTTAGTTCCGAAGATAGTAATCTTTGTTTTTTTTTTTCATTAAGCAATAATTTGTTTTTCACAAACCACTCTTGCAGTCTCCAATAGGCTGGTTGCATTTTCAGTTCTAGGTCCACTCCTGTCCCTCCTGTACATTCATGGTGTTTTATTGTGCCATAATGCCAATGCATAGCTTGACTGTGGTGATCAAGGAAGGCAAGTCAGCCTTTTTTAACAGGACACAGAGGTGGGTCCAGGCGGGGAGCTGCATAGCACATCTAGCAGTTTGGTTGTGTAGCATTTTGACCCTGTGGAACTCAAACCTGATTGCTATGGAGTTGATACTTAAGCCATAGACAATGAGTGGGAGCAAGAAGGTTTAGGCCAGTAGGTGTCATGTTAAGGGTAACAGGAATGGGTTGATTCTGTATAGTGCTCCTAGTCTCTGGTGTGTTGTTTTTATCAGGTGTATAATGTGGCTACTAAATGTTAGATGGAGTCTATGGGGAGGCCCAGGTATTTGAAGACAGAGATTTTTCCAATGCTGGTTCCATTTAGGGTACTGATAGGAGTGCAGACACATTCAAGCAATTTTTTTCTGGGAGCAGAGGAAAATCATGTATTTCATTTTACTGGTGTTCAGCACAAGCTTGTGATCCAAGAACCACTGTTTCACTGAGTTAAAGTTGGATTGGATGGCATTCTAGAGAACCTGGATGTTAGCACCCCCAGTAAAGATCATTGCATCATCTGCATAAAGTAGACTTTTGGTCTGTCTGCATGCCAGTGGGAGTGTATTCAGAAATAAACTGAGGAACAGGGGGCCCAGAATTGACCCCTGTAGAACTCCAATGGAGACTGGCAACACAGGGGAAAAACAGTTTGCAATCTTTGTTTTCTGTGTGCACCCTGACAAATAACTCTGACATCAGGCCAGCACTTCCTCCATGCAGCCAAATGTCACCTAGACACTGGATTAAAAGCTGGGAGCTAACCAGGTCAAAGGCCTTGATGATGTCAATAAAAATGGCCACTGATAGATTTAGAAAGTGTTCTTTGACATGCTTGAAAAAGATATGCTTAAAGTTCATGGGGGCATTATTGTTTTAGGCATGCTTAAATTAAACAGTGTTATGTAATTGAAAGGCTACGGCAGGTGAATTGTTGAAGATCACACCAGCAGATGCAACATGAGAGTCTAGCTCTACCTTTGTGAGTTGCAAATCCATGATTACCTTATCACCAACTGTGTTGTTTGGACATACAGTAGATGAGGCATAGATGAAGTTGTGGTCCCCCTTCTAGGGTCTTTACTGATTTCCAAAATGTTTCTAATAGATTTAAATAGTAGTTAACATTGGCTGACTGAATCAGCTTTGTGCACTGATTATATTTTTACCAACAGATTGGAGTAACAGGCCCACTCGCAAATAAAAATGTTAAACAGGTAACAGTTTATTAATTGTAACTTCCAGATTTTTAAATTCCATTTCCAACATTTCAGGGTGTGCCCACCCCTCCGTCAGGGAGTCTGGTACAAACCTATAATATTAAAAAATATATACAATGGCTGCTATGCACGACTGGAGCGGAGTGGCTACGCTCACGTATCTGGGGCGCATAGCCACTCCACACCCATTGCCCCCCATGTAGGATGCACCAAGAGGGGCATGTAGCACCTATGCACCCGATCCCCTGGCAGCATGGAGAGCAATGAGCCAGGGGTGGGCAGGGGGTGGGCCAGCTCTATGTGCCATGCATTACAATGCATAGTGCTGGCCATAGAGGTGTGGAGGAGGGCATGGAGTATGCCAGGGAGTACCCTGCCATAAGCCCTCTTTGCACACCATGCAGACAGCAGGAACCCTCATGGACAGGGCTGATAGCCCACCCACCCACTGGGACCACTGCATCCATACCCCCATGGCCATCAGGCATCACCCGCCCCTGCAGACACTGATGGGTAGCCCCTACCTGGTACCCCCAACTGACACACACCCTTCACTGGGGCACTGGGCCAGGGATGCACCCCCCCGATAGGCACCTGCCTCTCCAGACATATGGAGGAGTAAATTCATACTGCCACTGCCTCAGGACCCAAAGCCCACCCCATAAAGGCACTCCACTCTGTTGCTGCACTGCAGGGGGTGGCAGCATTGCCCTCCACTCACCTCCACAGCCACCGGTCCTTAGACATCTGCATGGTGTGTTGCCAATGCACACCCTGCCAAGCAAGTGATACAGTCTGTGACCCAGTCTGGGCATCCGACTGGATGCCCGGCCAAGTCTGCAACTCTGCCCTTGACTGCCCTGTGGTGTCCTGTCCATCGGGGATGGTGGGTCCATGGGCAGGTGGTCAATGGTCATGAATGCCGCTGGTGCACACCTCTCCACAGGTGCGGAGCTCCGTTGGCAGGATGTGCACCTTTGGTGCATAATTCTCACCCCTATGTGCATAGAGGCCACCATCTGCATGTTCAGAACATAAAAATTTTCAATTTTAAATGTAATATTTATATTTGCAGAATAAATTAATTTAATGTGGACCACACTTACTTTGTACAGAGTTCAAAATATATTTCTGTGTAGTTCCGTTATTCAAATGCATATACCTAATAAACAGTACATTTATATGTGTGATTGTACACATACAGTACACAAGAGGTTTACTAAGGTAACAATATTAAGGTGGAACAATTTTTTGGTGTATGGATATATCTAATGAAAGCTTGTTTAAATAATGGCAGATACCATACACAGTGCCAAAGGATTATGTTTTTGATTTTGAATACCTTGATCAAAAATGGGAACATAATAAGTTGGATCTTATTTCTTATATATAGTGAGACGCTTTACACTTTGTTATATGGAGATCATGGTAGATATGGATTATAGTGCATAAAAATTGGGACTAAAATATATTTAAAGTTGTTTATTAAGTATACACATTTGATTATGAGAATTACAGGGAAATATATTTTTAACTCTGTACAACATAAGTGTGGATCACATTTAATGCATTTATTCTGTAGATACAAATATTAAATTTAAAAATGAACATTATTTGGTTCTGAACATGTAAATATATATTTTCCACTATTATAGATTAGCACCAGAATCCCTGATGGAGGGGTGGGCATGCCCCAAAATGTTGGAAATGTAATTTATAAGTCTGGAAGTTACCATTAATAAACTGTTACCTGTTTGAAATGTTGATTGTGGAGTAGGCCTGTTACTCCAGTCTGTTGGGCATTTGCATTTGACTGTGATTGGTTATGGGCATCTTGCACTTACAATATTTCCTTTATACCAAGATGGGCTGAGTCAGGCAGTGGATCACTGATTATGTGTTGCCAGAAAATGGTCCAGTCTTGTGCCAGTTTATTTTTTTTATTATTATATAAAATTTGTTTGCCAGGAAAAACCCAAGGACAATGGTGCCCATTTTCAAAGGTGAACCAGGATCATAAAGACACTCACATAAAACAGATAATGCAATACAATACAGTACAATATCTGCATTATCCACAGATTTCACTCATAGCATAGAGGATAATGTATGGGCATTGATGAACAACCACTCTATTATCACTTTGAGTGGTTGCCATGGCAGTGTAGATAAACCTTGAGAGCGCAGCTCGAAAGGTTTTCAAACGTTGTCATGGCAACCATGAGAAGCAAGAACAGGGTGGTTTATCAATGCCCATACATTGTCTTTTATAGTGTATGGGCATCAGTCCTTTCAATTTAAACAAAAAAAAGACAATTTGTAGTCAGGAGCCTTACTTTTAAACTCTCACTGCTGCTCTCTTCGGGTCAAGCTGTAACTATCGCAGCCTACCCAGTAAGGCTGATGGTTTGTGGAATGTGCATGTGCAGAGCATTCCTTGTTGTTGTACCATCAATGTGACGTACCCACGATGGTATAACAACATTGTGATGTCACATTGAGGGTATAACAACACCAGGAAAAGATCAATTTTGAGGGCTTACAATGTTCAACCATACATTATGTAGCATTTGCAGATAGTTTTTCTTAGACAACATTTCTTCATGATCAGATCATATATACTGCATACTGGTAGGGAGAGATTTCTGGCTTTTTATTGCATAATAAATTTAAAAAAAAATTGGCCAAGCCAGGTCTTACAAAAGTGAAGTCTGCACTGTGCTTCCTGGGAAAATCTGGTTGTATAGGAAACAACCCTATGATTTAGGGATTCATAAAAGAAAAATTAACCAAACTCTTCACACATTTTCTAAAATTAATCAAAGTAAATTAAGTGCATCTTAATTCAAAGGAAAACCAATTTAAAGTAATATACAGAGAACGATGGTAATTAGTCACTGGGCTAGATAGTGCAAAATGACAAACTGAGTTATATAAAACTATTATTCTGAGAATCAAGGTAACATCTGCAGTGGTATATAACAGAAGACCATAATCTAATAAAGAAAATAAAGGTGACTGAGCTAGTATTTTTCTGGAAATCATTGTTAAACAGTTTCTCAAATGGTATAACTGTCCTAAATTCATATGTATGGTTTTTGTTTTGGTAAAGTTTGGTCAGTTGTAAATCCAAATAATTAAAATGATCCATGCCCTTAAATTCCACCTCACTACTGTCCAAAATTGGACAAGCAGGGGTCGAAGATGTCATCATTTGCCATTATATAACTTGATATATTTAGTTTTTGCAATATTTAGGAATAGGGAATTGTCCAGAAGCCAACTGGACAATGTCGAAGTCAGCCTGCAAGACTGCATTAATTTCCATTAATAAATTACCTTTTCAGTAAAGTACAATGTCATTTACATAAACGAACATATTGGAATTGGGCAAAAGAAGAGGTAGGTCATTTAAAAAAACTACAAAAAAAGAACAGGGCCCAAAAACCAAGCCCAGAGGGACTCCTAGCTTAGTAAGCCTTGCTTTGGTCCAGTTTTTATTTCTGCCCTTAGAGCTATTGTTAGAGCGAGACTGAATCGGGGACAACTCTTCCTTTTTACCCTGTGTCTCACAAGGGGTATATGTTTATAATTTCAAACGGTTGCTGGTTAAAGATTTCAGTAGCTGTATGCACCAATGGAGTTAGATAAAACATCTGCCAGGTAATAGCCATTAGGTCACATAAGAAGTACAGCTCACAAACAGTGAATAAAACTTCTTTAGTACATAATGTTTGGTTTTGCCATCATTTTCTTTAGGCCTCTAGTGCAGGCAACAGCATTGTGGTCACCGATTCCATTGTCAAAGACAGCAGTGTGAGTAATTTTCTGTGGTTTCTTTGTAAGTATAGTTATTTATTATAGTTATATACTTTATTATAGTTAGTATAGTTGTTGTATTTGTAAGTACATGGGCTGGCATTATATCCTAGAAGTTAGAGTAACAAGCTATGAATGAGCTTGATACATTCGTCAGACCTGGGTTTGATTCCTACAACCTCCACCTAAATACTGTGTGACCCTGAGCAAGTCACATAACCTCCCCAGTACTCCTGACTCACCCCTAAAAACAGGCCTTGGGCCTAGTGGGCCTTACTCAGTTAATAATAAATACAAAAAGAGTATAATATCAAGAATGGAGAAGTTTGTTGGATTTTTGGGGTTAGGTATTGAAGTTTCTGTGACTAACTGGATTCGTTAATCAGTTTAAGATCACTTGATTTAGTGGTAAGCCAATCAAAATTAAGATTACTAAGGATAATAGTTTTATTGTACTGAGTGCTGACAAACTTGGTTAAGTAGTTCAGTAATTCAGTGATGCCTGCAGCTGTTCTGTAAAAAAAAAAGGTGCAGTTTTGACCGTGTGCACCATACCAATGCTATTGTTGGCACTGTTTGAACCCAGTGTCTATGTAGGCAATACCCAGATAGGTAGGTTGCCTGAGGCTGTCAGGGGCAGTGTTATATAATGTATATATAAATGATACCTATATATGAAAGGCAGCCATGAGCTAGCTGAGGCAGACAAACCAATGTAGGCAGCACTCAGATAAGTAGACCAGTAGGAGCTGCAGGAATACTAATGCAGGTAATATGCAGCAGTATGTGGCCTGGTGCTAGAAAGGGCAGTATTACAAATACAGCTACTGCATCTGTCTCTAACAGGCCTCAGCTACTATCACCTTCAGACATAGCCTAATGGGCTGAACTCCAAACTCACTGCTCCCCCCACCTCCTGGCTCCCCCCCCCCCCACGCTTGTAACAGCATTTACTCAGTGTGCAACCTAGGAATGTTCTAATCAGCTAATTGTATGTATATTAGTGTATTTTAGATGTCTCACTGTTCTATTGTATACTGCAATTATGTAGCACTGTTTGTCCTCTCTGTGACGAGGTACCTTTGAAAACGAGCCCATGTCTTAAAGGTTGTAAACCGATTGTACAATAAATAAATAAATAAATGTAAACAATACCTGGTCATGCAGTTTAGTCAGGGGCTAGCAAGTGGTTAAGAATAATGTTAAACACTATTTATACTTCTGGAAGGGGCTTCTGAAAGAGGTAGCAATCCTATATAAAGCAGTAGCACATAGCAAATAGTATGTACATAGAACACCTGGTGAAGCATAGTAGTACAGTGCACAAACATGCAGTCACACTACATTGCAGCAGATACCATACCTCCATGAAACAGTTCAAAAGTCTAAGATTCTGAGGGCAACATTATTCTAATTTATGCCATACCTGACAAGAGGACTAGACTTAGTGTATGTACTGTGTGTGCATACAAGTGGGCAGAGTGGCTGGGCGACAGCTGACTCTACAGCTGGTGCCCACAGTGTGATGCCCTTATACTCCTGCTTTTGCTCTCTGGTCTGCTAGACTGAGTGGCCTTTTTGAGGGAGGTTTGAGCCCCACCCACAGTCATAATGCAGCCCCCAATTGGAAGATTGGAGGAAAAGAGGCATGGCTAGGGTGTGGGGCTCACCAGTCAAACAAACAGTTCCAATGGAGGCTATTTGGGGGCAGAGGACAAGAATAGTTACAAAATACACCCTCACAACCCCTTGATGCTCTTAAACAAGTCCTTGCTATGGTACAAAAAAAGGAAATTTAATGGTTAATTTAGTCACAATGCACACAGCACAATAATTTTCAGGCAAGATAAACTTATAAATATGTTTAAGAGGATATACCGTGTGCTCAACAGCAATATCTTGTAATGTGCTCAGAACTAAACTATATGAACCAGATGTCTTATAATCAGCCATGGGGAATAATATCCATTTGGTCTTCTTCTCATTCAGAAGTAAGCAAAGATCCAACACAGCTTTTAGTAATTAGTTAAAATCAGTTTGTGCAATATCTAGAACTTTAACAGCATATGTAAGACTGTACAAAATAGTGCAATCTGAATACTATATAACTGTAATACAGAATGTATTACATATTTCAGCAAATCATAGAATAATAGAAACATAGACTGTGTTGGCAGAAAAAGACCCACAGGTCTATCCAGTCTGCTCATTTCCCTGCCTAGCTCCATGCTCTCTACCTAAAGTTGAGCGGGGTTTAGAGACCCAATAGCCCTAGCAGCTGATCGTCATCCCTTTCCAAAGGTATCCCTTCTCATCGTCTGCCTGTGGGTCCTATTATTCCCTCATATCTGTCACACCTAATTTGAACCCTATCACAGTATTGGCTTTGACCACCTCTCTATGAGTCTGTTCCAGTTGTCCACCACCCACTCCTTTAAGAACTTTCTCATGTCCCTCCTGAATTTTCCCTATGAGCAGGGCCACTGGAAAATTGCAGAAAAAGATGCCCAAAATTGTGGAGCTTTTTGCAAAAATTGCAGGAACATTGTAGGGGTTCTACTATAGATCCTGAGTGCATCACAATAAATCTGTATTAGTATAAACTGCTAAATGAATACACTGCCACTCAAATATGTTTAAAACATAAAGAAAAGTTTATGTTCCTAAAATGAATACTAAACTGATAACCTATCATAAGCGTTGCCTACCTTCCAAACTTTAAAAACATTTGCCTCATACAGTGCTAAATAAATTCTATAAAGTGAGCCACAGCAAATCAATATTAGATAAATCCAGAAGAAATAAATGTTTCTGTTTCCGGATGTAGTATAATGAAGCCTAATCAACAGCTGTTTTCAGTGCTCTGCCAGCTATTCACCCACTTTGGTACAAGAAAAAATAAGCAGATAAGAGTGGTGAATAATTGAGTTCTAGTAAAATGTTGTTAAAGTGTTTAATGTTCATAATTTACACTGTAGGTACTGTACACTATTTTTGAAATCACATATTTAAACATTAAATCTGGGGGGCTATTGGGGTTGGCAGTATAGACTAGAGATTAGAGTAGCAAACTATGAATTAGCTGAGGACATCTAGCAGACCTGGGATTGATTTCCACAACCTCCACTTGCATGCTGTGTGACTGAGCAAGTCACTTAACCTCCTCAGTGCTCCTGGGTTGCCCCTGAAGACAGGCACTTGTGCCTAGTGGGCCTTACCTGGTTACCAAAAAATATAAAAAAAATACCAATGTACTTTTACTGCATCATACAGCAGTCAGGGTACCCTGTAATTTACTTTTGTTTTACTCTGGCTGCAGTGATTTTGTTCAGTTAAAAATAAATGTTCAGATATATTTTATGTGTTTTATAAGCTTGTTTTTAGACTTTAGTCAGGTTTTTATTAGTCTTTGCATGTGAGCATCTAGGTGGTAGATTGCTAAGAACAAAATCACTGTTAGCAACAAGCTTATTCAAGTTTAAAATCAGCAGGGCCATCCAAAAATCCTCAGCTGTTTGAATCAAAACTAGTCTGAATGAAAGTATGCTCACAAGGAAAAACCTGTCCTACCACTTGCAAAAAGACTTCATATTGTAGTTAGCACCCCATTTAGGTGACTGGGATAATTTGCACCTTTTCTCCCATATTTTGTTTCAGTCTCTATGGCAACAAAAAGTTTTCCGATAGACTGCTTCAACACAAAAACAAATGTTAAGTATTTAAGCGTACTTGTGGAGGAGGCAGTAAAGTGCATTGGGTTAAGGCTTTGAGCTGCAGATCTGGAGACCTGGGTTTGAATCCCACAGCCACCTAGGTGCATACTTTGTGAGCCTGAGCAAGTCATTTAACTTCCTTGTGCTGCCAGGTCACATCTGGAAGCAAGCTTTGGCTTATTGTGCTACTCTTGGTTAAGCAATGTTCCCTTATCCCTTATACTTGGCCAGTGGATTTTTTTTAACCCTTATCTTTATCCGCCTGACCTGCCTCTTCCCTCCATTCTCTCAGACATCCTCATTGGACCCCTCAATCCACGCCATGGTCTGCCTCTAGAGTGCCTCGATCACACACACACTCCCTTGAAAACCCTCTGGTATACCCCCCGCCGGGTAGGGATGGAGAGGGGATGCCTCCTGCTTACATCTCCAAACCAGCACTGTATGTGTGTGCATGTAGATCTGACACAACAGAGTCTGCCTTGATGAGTGGTCAGAGAAATCCTAGGGAGGTGTCATCGCCTAGGAAGGACGAGGTGTTTTTCCAGTTTTTTCCCCCTGACGTCGGCGTGCAATGAGGGGCTGTGAGCTGGGAGGCATGCTGAAATGTACCTCTTGCTCTGCCCCTCTGCAGACAGTCACCCAATCCCCTTGCTGCTTCTCCATCTACCGTGCTATCCACCCAGGCTTCTCTAGGTGGTAGCATTGCAGCGTGAGCCTGCAGTCACCCCCCCCCAGAGAAGGGAGGCTGCCGTCAGGCACTCTATCCTTCTCCGCCCTGCTGACCCCTGGCAACCTGTGCTCATTCCCAAACCCGTCACCGAGTGCTGCGAGGTGTGGCACCAGCGCCAACCTCGAAAAGCACCGGCCGGCGGCCAATGGATTTTGAAACTAAACAAGACAAGGATTCAAAGAAAGCAGTGTCACATAAAAACCTTGCACTGCAATTGTTTTGGCTAAACCTAAGTCTGCATGTAAAATTGCCAATATATTTGAGAGTATTTTATTAAAAATGTTAATACTTTTTACATAGTTCAATGTAAAATCTTAAAAATTGCAAGAAATTGTGGAACATGTCAGTTTTTGTGGAGAATGGTGAAAATTGCGGAACCCGACAAAAAAAATTGCAGGTGCAATTTTCCAGTGGCCCTGCCTATGAGTCTCACCCATGTTCTCTAATCACTGTGCCCTTTTCCTTGGGAACAAGTTTTTATAATCCACCTATTGATTCCTCACAGGAACTTGTATGTCTCAATCATTTCCTCCTGGCCTCCAGTATATATGTGTTTAAGGTCTGCCAGCCTTTCCTCATATGACCATCCCATTAGATGCCCATCTAGGTCCGCAACTCCACCCCTGGCTGCCCTGAGAAGTACTGTGTGCTGGGGGGGGGTGCTGCGGACAGGTGGTGACCGTTAGTGAATACTGGTGGCATACAGCTGCCCGCAAGTGCAGAGCTATGCGGGCAGGATACATGCCACAACATTGCAACTTTGACAACCTTAAGCCCATGTCCATGAACAAATGATAACAAACCACATAATTTGCTTTTCTACAGGAATGGAACTGCAGGGCTCAGAGAGCCCTGCACTTTCTCAGCCACATAGACATGTGCATGACTGGATGGATGGAAGAACAAGACCTTATGTGAATGAAAACATGATTCAAGGATCTCAAAAAAGTAATGAAATTCATTGCAAAAAATGTAAACTTTCCCAGTAAGGGGTGGGGTGTTCCTTGGCATTCTCAACCTTAACACTCACGCCATTCCATGTACAAATAAGGTGAGATGACATGTGTTTTCTTCGTGCAAGGTGTACATCTGAACACTATATTACAACGTGGTGAGCATTAGAATTGAGAATGCCAAGGAACACCCATCCCCGATTGTGAAAGACTGATAACAGTGAAAACCATAATGTTCCTTTTTGGTGTTTGGGGGTGTGGGTGGGGGGTTAGGGGTGGAAACCCTAAAACCACATTTCCCCACTTTTGTCACTTTAACCCTAACTGGTGCATTAATGAAGTTTTTTTTTGCAATGAATATAATACATACCATAAGACCTTTACAGTGGAATAAATATGATAATAATAAATAACATGAATTGGCAGTGTTATAAAACTCAATGATAGGAAAAGTCCACGGAAAAGAGATGGTGCTTCAGCCTCCTTTTAAATACTTCAACAGAGGGGGCCTCCCTGAAACCATGAGGCAACTGCATACATAGAATGGGTGCTGCCACAGTGAACACCCAGTCCCCAGATCGTTTTTTTCCAGGACTTTTAAGAAGCCTACCTCAGAGGACTAGAAAGGGCCATCAGAAGCATAAGGGCAGAGGAGCTCTTTCAAGTAGCCAGAGTCAAGATCATGTAGGGCTTTGTATAACAACAAACCTACCTTAAAGGAGATGTGCCACCTCACAGGCAGCCAGTGCAATGTCCATATTACTGGACAGTTATGCTCAGAGTGAAACACCCCAGCAATCAGTCTTGATGCGGCATTCTGCACCAGATGCAAGTGATGCATCAAATGTCCAGATACCTGAAGTACAGAGCATTGCAATAGATCAATCCAGATGTCACAAAGGCATGCAGCAGTGTCCTTAGGTCCTTGGGATTTAGGCAGGGCTTAATCTGGGTGATATTTCTAAGATGGAAAAATCCACTATGGACCATTGCCAACATCTGATGTTCTAGCATCAGCTGTTGGTCCATGATGACACCCAGATTTTTTACCCTATGATGGCACTGAGAGGCGTGATACTAAGATATAATCCAGACGCCACACCAGCTAGGCCTCTATTCAGCACATTTATGGTATTTCTCTCCTTGGAGCAAATGACAGGTATATCAGAGTATCATTAGCATGGCAGTGAAACTGAAGATTATACCTTTCAATGACTTCCCCAGTGTCAGCATATACCCCCACAAACAACATGAGCAGCACAATCCAGCCCTATGGGATCCCACAGGTTAGAGCAGCAGGGAATGAGGAAAAGTTCCAGCACATAATCACCTGCAGCCTGCCAGAAAGGAAGGACTCAAACCACCTCTACATGATACCTCCGAGTCCATCCAAGTTAAATCCTATGGTCTATGACGTCAAAAGCAGATGAAAGGAAGAGGAGAACAAGAATAGAACATCCCCCTCTATCTGTGGACAGGAGCAGAGCATTTTGCCTCCTGGTAAATTCTGTCTTCATGCTGAGATGCTCATGAATCCTGATTGGAGTGGCTCATAGATAGAAAAAGCCTCAAGATGAGTCTCCAACTGGGTTGCCACTGCCTTATCAATCATCTTTCCTAAGAAGAGGAGGTTCTAAACATGCCTGTAATTGGATAAGGTGTCTGGGTCCAAAGATGGTTTCTTAAGGAGGGATTTCACCACAGACCTTTTCAGAGTTGCAGGGAAAACACCCTCCCCAAGGGAACACCAGACTATCCCCACAGTCACTAGATCCAGGGACTCCTGGTTGTACACCAACAGCTGACTTTGTCCTGGGTCAAGTCAACAGAAAGTGGGATGCAGTTCTTTCATCAAATGGAGGACCGCTACAGTTGGCATTTGCTGAAACTTCTTCCAGCAGATGGAAGGCCCCCACTATTCACAGACTGGGTCATGCTGGGCTATGACAGCCCACTTGTGGAGATTGACAATGGGACAAAGAATACTAAAGGAAAAACTGACAAAACTCCTTACATCTATCTGGTGTCAACACTCCTGTAGTCTGTAGAAAAACTTTATGCAACAGCTTGTCTACAATGTGGAAGAGCTGAGCTGGTCTGTTTCTCCCTGCAGCAATCAGCCATGACAGGAACTTAAAGCTGGACCAGCATAACATTCTGTGGTGATTTGCATATGCAGCCCATGATGCTTTGCATTGTGGGGGCATGTGTGATTTTGTATTTTCATGACAGGAACTCTGTCTTTCTTAGAGTGATTGCCGACTGTACCCTTATACTCAGCTCTCAGGGTTAGTCTAGCCTCACATGATACCAGTCTCCACCAAGAGTGTTCCAACCTCTGTTTTTTGGCTGTCAACCATCTAAGCTCCTCAGTGAACCAGGGTGAACTCAGACAGGAGACTTTCAGGCATCCATGAAATGGTGAGATGGAGTTGAGTGCCACCCTGATGGCTGTACTATAAGCCCCCACTGCAGCCTTCATCTTGCTCAGCACATACCTAGAGCAATCTCGAACATCTCAGTATTGGCAAGAGCCCTGAAGGCTCCAGGTTATATTAAGGTCAGTACTGAACTGACTCCACCTGGGGTAGGTGCACTTTTGGTGGGGCCCTGATAAGAAAGTTTGCAGCATGATAGTCTTTCCGTATAAATCAGATCAACCCCATTGTTGAATACCTCAAGCCACAGTGGGAATACTAGGTCCACAGCATGACCTAGATGGTAAGTCACAAATGTAACCACATGTGCAAAGCCCAAGAAATTAATTTGTTGGAGGAATTGCTGTCCAGGTAATATTAGATAAAAACCACAGTAAACTAAAACCAAAATATGAAGACAGTAAAGTAAAACAGTATGATTGACTATGTAGGAAGCGTTGACAGATCAAGAAATGCATCAGAATAGTGTATTTTTCTATCAAAGCCATCTGAATTTAATTTATTACTTGGGTAATTACATGTGTAGTATTATGACCAGGTCTGAAACTAGGTTGATGTTGCAAAGCAAGTTGTTACTATTTAAAAAAATTAAACAATTGTTGTACAATGGATTTTAAAAAGGCAGCCTAACTTATTTATGCATGTGACATAAGTTGTGACATTTTGGGTACTGCTTTCGTCAAAAAACAAACTGACGTATGAGTCACATTTTTGGTGCAAACTGCCAAAGGCATGCTTGCAACACTGACCTAATTTGTGCAAAATTCTAGGGTAACAAACTCCCACCTTACTTTAGTAGCCTATTCTCCCCATCCACGAACCCTGTTTTCCAGTTGTACTCAGACGGGGTAAATGACTGCATATTCTTCCTATGAAGAACTCTAATCAAGGTGCAATTAGTTTCTGCCTGCTCAAATTATGGAATTATCTGTCCCCGGACATTACCTGCTCCACCTACATCCTCACCACCAAACTAAAACTAAAGTAGCATTTTATGTCATCATGTGAGTGCCCTACCTAATTGATTTGTTGCATGTATTGTCACTTACATTGTATCAACCGATTCAGCTATGCAGATTCATGTATACCCTGCATATTGCTACACTCTTACTGTTGGCTGCCTTGTTGCTGAGTAGTATGCCTTGTTACCTGAATATATTTTATATTTGTCTATTTATTTTAGCCTTGTACTTCTCCTTCCCTCTGCTCCCCTACCTACCCCTCCTACTGGTCACATCTGTAAATGAGACTGTTGTTCTCTGTATGATGTACCTGTTATTTTAAAATAAATAAAAAAATAAACAAGAAAAATGTCACAAGTGCACTGAAATGTTGAACATGTGCTACTTGACTGAAAACAAATTATGAAAACATTGAGCAAAGACATTGGAATACATCCATTACACACAAACAGCACATGAAGTGAATTAACAGAGTGAAAATGAGTGACAAAAGCACCACTAGGGGGCACAGCCTAAAACTGATGTGGGGGGGATTCATAAGGGATGTAAGGAACCATTTTCTACATGGTGAGGGTGGTGTCTGCCTGGAATGAGCTGCCAGAGGAGGTGGTATCAGCAAGGACAATGGGAGCATTCAAGAGAGCCTGGGACAAGCACAAAGGAACCCTTGGGACCCATGAAGAGGAGAAGGGGGAGGAGGGAGGGACAATGGGGGGGAGGGTCATTGGCATAAATTGTAAGCCCAGACCCTGACTCACTTACCGAGCAGATGTGATAGACTGGGTGGTTGTCTTCTGCTGGCTCTTTTCATATGTTCATATAATTTTAAAGCAATTTTCTGGCATAGCTAATGGCAGCTACCACTCATATATTGTGGTAGCTGCCCTCCGTGATAGTTATTGTAGCCAGGTTTTAACAATTATCTTCCAGCCATAACTTTGTAATTTTACTCATAACTTTCCTATTGAGATGGCCAGCTCAATTGTATTCCAGGGCCCTGGTCATGCTGACACTCCCCGAGCTCAAGCACATAATGACGTCTGACCAGAGAGATCACTTGGGTGCTCACCTTTGAAATGAATGGGGCTTGATTTCTCTTCCATTTTTAAGCTCAAGAATGGACAGTAAGAGATTGTTAGTCGAGCAGTGACCTTCATTAATCTCTTACTGTCACAGCCACCCTCATCTGACAGTCACCATCCTGCTACCCCCCACAACCACCAGTCGATCCTCGGGTGACCTAATGTAACCCTTTGTTGGGTGGATTCCCCCCTCTGGGGGAGAAGTGCCCAGGAGCACATCTATATTAGCCCTGGGATCAGTGGTAAGGTGGTCAACATGGGGCTATCCCATGCTTTGTGGCATGCCGGGGACCAGTGGCTGTCATCTAGTTGGGCCAAGGGGCATTTTCTGCATTTCTCAGCCCACTCACTCCACCCTGATTGGGACTTGTAGGAGTGGCAACCTGCGGTCGGGATGTGTGGGGGGGAGCATGTTGAGGCTACACATCCCCCTAGCTTGTCTCCAATCTGCCAGTAGGTGCCAAGGCCCTGCCCACCCCCCCGGCAGGGAAGCATCCAACGGATGCTCTAGATCCCCTCCCTGCTGGTTTCCACTCCTGGTATCCTGGCTTGGGGTGCAAACCCAGGTTGACAGCATGCCAAGCGAACCCCTTCACTCACCACCACAGAGCCAGCCAGCAGGTTGTATTTAATGAACTTGACAGGGTTGTTTTCAACTCAGTGACAGAACTGGTTAATAGAGGCTTAGCAGTTGACATGCTATACCTGGATTTCAGCAAGGCCATTGATCTAGTGCCACATAGAAGAGTACTGAGAAAGATGGGAGACCCAGAACTAGTGAAGGTGTTAACAAAACTGATTTTAAACTGGTTGATAGATAGGACTTAGATATTGGTTCTGAATGGAAAATCCATAGATGTCAGGATGGTACTAGTGCGGTGCCTTAGGGATCTGTCCTGGGGCTGCTACTTTTTAACATGTATATAAATGATATACTAGTGGTGTTGCATGGCACAGTAAATCTGTCTGCAGAAAACAACACAAAACTGTGGGACAGTCGATAGTGAGGAGGAAATTAGTAGCATGATGATGGATGTACATGGGCTGAAGAAGTGGTCCAGTATATGGCAACTGAAATTCACTTCCAAGAAATGTAAAGTATTGCACACTTGTAGCAGGAATCTGCACATGGATTATTGCATCAATGAGATAAGGGTGGGGCACTCAAAAAGAAAAAGGGGCCTGGGTGTGATAATTAGCAATAGCCTAAAAACTTCTTCCCAATGCAGTAAAGCATATGGGAAGGCACACATTATGGTAGGATGCATAATGAGGGGCTTTAAGGAATGCTTTCTGCCACTTTGCTACTAATTCACCTCTCATACTCATCATTGCTCCCTTTATTCCTCCCTTTCAATCCTCCCACTCCCCCTTACATTGCCAGTCCCATTGTGCCTCCCTCATCTCTAAATACTGGTTTGGGTCCCTCCCTCCTACCTCTCCTCTCTCCTCTCTCCCATCCCCTCCTTCTGCTCCAGAAATCCCTGTACCTCCTTCATCCCCCACCCTCATGCTTCTGCTGGGCAGTTGGTCTTTTCCTATCATCTCCCCTCCTACTGGAAACTGCTCCCCTCCTCTGCCCGCCTCTCCCCCTCACTCTCACACCTTCGATACAACTTAAGGCACCTCCCCCTCTTTCTTGCCACTGTCAACTGTCACCTGACCCTCCTCCCCCTCCCTTCTGTTCTCCCTTCCTGCAAATGCCCTCCTACCTTATGATTTAGGCTCTTGCCTGTGAACTGATCCTGCACCACTAGAGCACTGTCACTTTCTCCAACAGGCACTGTGCACTTTTTATAACACTTGTATGCTTGATTACTGTCTTAGTCTATTCACTTATCATGGCATTGTTTACCTGCTTGTTCCTCATTCTGATTTTGCTCTTGTACGCGTCACTGTAAACACAATCTGTGGCTTGAACTAAAAAGTATTCATTTTATACTCCCTCTTCCCTGGGTCATGCCTGGAAACAAGCCTTAGCTCGGTGTGCCTTTCCCGGTTACCAGTTTTTAAATAAATAGAATAATAGATAGGGGGCTGTATATTACAAGACTATAAAACCATCAAGAGGTTCTGGGGACATGTGGATCTTGAGAGTGAAGTTTGAACCGTGAGACAGTTTCATAGCAGAGTAATCACAGTCCCCTATCTTTCATTATTTGTAATATATCGCTCTGAGGAGTTGGAAGTATTTTTAAATGTGTCTGCTAGTGGAGACATGTCTGCTGTTGGAACCAATTTTTTACTTGGTTTCCAGGCTGTTGCTATGGATGCCACAATGTTCACATGCCTCTAAAGCATCCAGCGTGTGTTTTGATTAGTTGTTAGCACATGGGTGTGCATGATTATGAAGGAAAAATGGCAGTGTGTTTATGTGAAGGGGTCTAAGAGTGGTTGGCTGGTTTGGTACAGCAGGTGGGAGCTGGACTGATGAGGGACAGTGGTTACCAATTCATGGCTTCAGGTGGTACACTGGGGAGAGAATTTAGAGGCATGTTCTTACAGTATTTTCCTGGTTTGCAGTGAGCGGCGAGTCGGCTTTTACTGTATGTGACAGTTACAATGAAAGCCAGCTCCTGCTCTGCACAAGGCATTTGTGTGCTTGTGCTTTACTATTTCTGTGATAATACTGTAATTCAGAACTCCCAACGATAGTATTATGGGCTCTGAATGATAATATTATGGGTCAGCAATGATAGTATTATTAGTTTTGTGCTGTGCTATTATGGGAATTTTTTTGCATGCTTTACAGTGGTATTATTTTGACTTATCCATACATTACAACTAAATAAATAAATAAAATATACCAGTTACAGAAGGGGAAATAATACTACCATTGCACATGCCACTGATTTTAATCAAACTGGAGTATGCTATGCAATTCTGGAGCCAGCATCTGAGGATGGTCAGAGATATGTTGATAACCATAGAGAAAAGGCAGGCCCCTAGTGCTCTGTGGCAGAATTTTCTGATTTCTGCGGCAGGGCTCCTAGGCTTCTATGGCAGCATTTTCTGATTTCTGTGGCATGATTTATTCATTTCTGTGGCAGAATGCAGTCCTACCATTGGCTAAAATATGATGTGATGTCATAGATGACATCACCTGCCAAGCATAGAGGAGGGACTTCAGGATAAACAAGATGGATACAGGAGCATGGCACTATGGAAAAACTGTGTATCTGAATGAAAATTCACCAAAAACAATGAATTCTGTGGCACTATATGAATTCTGCGGCATGATGGAAATTCTGTGGAAAATTCCACAACTGCAGAATCGCAGAATTCCAGGGGTCTTGAGAGAAGGGCAGAGAAAATGATCCAACAGCAGCAGGATAGATCCTATGATGAGGGATCAGACAGTCTTAATCTGTACTCTCTGAAGGACAGACGGGACAGAAGGGATATCATAGGAACATTTAAATAGATACAGGGTACATCAGGGTGAACTCCACAGAGCTGTTCAAGTAATAGTTCATCCATCAGGCAACACAATTTCAAGCTGGAAGGGGAAAGTATTTTTTCACAAAGTGGGTGGTGGATGGGTGGAATAGTCTATCAAGCAATGCGATGAATGCCGGGACTATAACTAGGCTCAAAACACAATCAAACACCTTTGTGAGGATTATTAAGAAGTAATACATTGTAGGACTTCAGGACAGACTTCGAGAACTTATAGTCTTTTTCTGTCCTTATACTTTTATAGAAACATAGACTTTGATGGCAGATAAGGACCGCTTGGCCCACCTAGTCTGCCCATTTCCCTACCTAGAGGATAAGCTGCAGATCCTATTTAACCAACAGCCTATTTCTTCCTAGCCCCCACAAAAATTGCCTCATGTCTTTCCCATGCATTCTTGAATTCTCCCACAGTTTTAGACCCCACAACCTCCTTAGGAAGGCTGTTCCATGTGTCCACCACTCTCTGTGAAAAAATACTTCCTCACATTGCCCCTGAGCCGTCCCCCCTCTATCTTCAAATTGTATCCCCTTGTTCTTGCACATCTCTTTTTCTGAAAGATGCTACCCTTTTGGACTTTGTTGATTAACTGAAGTACTTAAACATTTCTATCATGTCCCCCCTCTCCCTTCTTTCCTCAAGGGTATACATATTAAGCTCATTTAGTCTCTCCTCATATGGCTTCTCTTGCAGACCCTGCACCATTTTAGTTGCCCTCCTCAGAACTGCCTCCATCCTGTCTATGTCTTTGCAGAGATGGGGTCTCCAGAACTGGACGCAGTACTCCAGATGGGGTCTCACCAACTGTCTGTACAGGGGGATAACAACTTCCTGTTTTCTGCTGGCGATACCTCTCCCTATACATCCCAGTTTCCCCCAGCCCTCCCTACCACCTTCTTACATTGCTTGCCAACCTTAAGGTCATCTGATATGATTACCCATAGGTCTCTTTCCATTTTTATTGTTGTTACTACCTCCTCCCCCAATTGTATAATCTTCCCCAGGGTTTTTGTTTCCCAGGTGCATTACTTTGCACTTCTTTGCATTGAATCCAAGCTGCCATACTGCTGACCATTCCACCAACTTTGCCAAGTCCCTTCTCATCCTTTCCACATCTCCTTGTGTATCAACCCTGTTGCAGATCTTTGTGTCATCTGCAAAAGAGGCATCTACTTTTCCTTCAGTCCTTCTGCAATGTCCTTATAAAGACATTAAAAGGACTGGACCCAATACTGAATCTCTGTCTACTAGTAACCCCTATTTCTTCAGAGTGGACTCCATTTACAATTACCTTCTGTGTCCTGTTGTTCAGCCAATGTTTTACCCAGGCTACCACCTTGGGACCCACTCCCAGGCTGGTTAATTTGACTACTAATCTTTTGTGTGGGACTGTGTCAAATGCCTTGCTAAAGTCTAGGTAGGCCATGTCCACAGCCCCTCCCTGGTCTACTACTTTGGTCACCCAGTCAAAGAAATCAATTAGATTCATCTGACATGACCTTCCCACTGTGAACCCATGCTGTCTTGCTTCCTGTGCCCCACTGGCCTCTAGGTACTTAACAATTCTTTCCTTCAGAAGTGATTCCATCACTTTCCCTATCACAGAGGTCAAACTGACAGGTCTGTAGTTTCCTGCCTCGGTCTTGGTTCCACTTTTGTGAAGGGGAATCACATCCGCCTTCTTCCAGTCCTCAGGTACCATGCCATTCTCCCATGATTTGTTAAAAAGTGTAGTCGGTGGTGTCACCTGTTCTCTGCTTAATTCTTTTAGAATTCTGGGGTGAATTCCATCTGGCCCCATTGCTTTGTCCACCTTCAGTTTTAGGAGTTCTTTCAGAACCCTTTTTTCTGTGAAAGGACTGGGATCAACCCCACTCTCCAGAGTGCCTCTGTTAATTGGATTAGGCACCTCCCCCACTTCCTCTTTTGTGAATACTGAACAGAAGTATTCATTCAGTATCCCTGCTTTATCACTGTTACTCTCTGCCCGCCCACCATCCATTCTATTCAGCCTCACTATCCCTCCCTTTGTCTTTCTATGCTCCCTGATATACCTATAAAAGGTTTTATCCCCCTTCTTAACCGAGTTAGCTATCTTTTCCTCAGTTTGTGCCTTTGCTATTCTGACTACCCTCCCTGCTTCCTTCTGTCTTAACTGGTACAGTTCTCTGTCCTGCTCCTTCTGTGTTTCCTTATACTTCCTAAATGCTATCTTTTTCTCCCTAACCTTCACCGCCACCTCTTTTGAGAACCACAGTGGCTTTTTCTTTCATTTTGATTTGTTTATTTGCTTCACACAAAGAATTGTTGCCTCTGTGATGGCAGTTTTGATATTTGCCCATTGTTGCTCCACCCCTCCTTCTAGTCTGTTTGCTAGTGCTTTTCTAAGGCACTCTCCCATCTTGCCAAAGTCAGCCCTCCTGAAGTCCAGAACCCTCACTTTTGTATAGCTTGACTCTGTAGCAGAGTTTATCATGAACCACACTGTTTGGTGGTCACTTGTTCCCAAATGGCTACCCACTTCTAAATCTGAGATCCTTTCACTGTCCCCATTTGAGAGTACGAGGTCTAAGATTGCTCCCTCACAAGTGGGTTCTAAAACTAGCTGTTTGAGGCATGCCACCTGAAGGGCATCAAGAATGGCCCTGCTTTTGGATGTGGCTGCCACAAAGGTGCTCCAGTTAACATCTGGCATGTTAAGGTCCCCCATCAACAGTATCTCCCCTTTCTCTGCCATCCTAAGTATGCCTTCCATCACATCCTTGTCTATTCCCTCCCCCCTGACATGGGGGTCTATATACAACCCCTGTGCAGATTGTGATGCCATTTCTAGTCTCTAAGGTGACCCACAGTGCCTCATCTCCTCCTTATGTTTCTATTTTGCTTTTATTCAGCATTCAGAAATGTATCTTTTTATGTTGTGTTAGGCACACTTAAGATGTATATTTTTACATGCTGCAGATTTGTTGTTGTTGTTTACATTTTGATAGTATTCTTTAATCTAGAAATCTATGTCAGTTTCTTTTATCAGGTCTGGAGCTAGACAGAAAATTGAAGGTGTCAGTAAAAGATGAAGAACTTTCATCGCTGAGGAAGGCAACCGAATTAGACGTGCTCTGCAATGATGTCATCCCAAAGACCATTCCTGAGATCCATAGATTGACTTCTGCACTATCCAGCTACACTGGTCCCTTAAGAAAAGAGGACTTTGAGAGGACTGTGCTAACAATGGTGTATACAGCATACCAGGCAGTCAGTTCTCCAGAGCACAGTAGAAGTGCCTGGGCAGAGTCCTTTGTAAATCTCTACCATGCATTAAAAAGTGATTTAAAGACATACTGATATTTTGTGGAAACTACTGAAAGAATTATAATGTTTAGATATAATTCAACTTATATTTCATATATTTTTCTGAAACACCAAACAACTTTTCTCAGTGCAGTACAGCCACTGCAAAGCAATTTTTAATCAATGAGGAAATGTGAAAGGAAAAATGTGACTCCCACTGGGACTTGAACCCATGCCCCTGGCATACCATGCCAGTGCTCTAACGCCTAAGCTATGGGAGGCTCAGTGCTAATCACTGGGCCTCCCATGGCACAGGGTTAAAGCACTGGCATGGTACACCAGGGGCCTGGGTTCAAGTCCCAGTGGAAGTCAAACTTATCTTTTCACATTTCCTCCTTAATATATTTCTCTGGCATTTTTTCCCTCATTCTTTATTATGAAGGACAGCTGCAAGCAAGACATTTCTTTCTTAGAATTCATATACTGCTTGTCTATACCTGATGTCATAATCATCTAATTGTAACATACAGTACATTTTATGGGCACAAACTAATTTTGCATGCATATGCTTTTAAACCTGATGGTATACAAACAACAGAAAAGATTATTCTAAAGTATACATGTTTATTTATGCAAATATTCTTAGAAACATTAAATAGTGAATTACAATGCAGTATAAATACTGGTACTATTTGAGATCTAATTTAACTTATAAGTCATTCATCTTCAGCATTTATACTGTACCTTCAAAACTTTAGTTTATGTTTTGCCTGAGGTATTGGTTTTGTAGCTCTTCAGTGCTTCAATATATTGTAGAAGCCCATAGGTTTCTGCATAGTTCAGTCCTCATTATGAGCCCTATTCAAAAATATGCCAGGTATGCAGAAATGTGAGAGGTTTGTAAGCATCACTCCATGAAATAATTTGCAAAGTTTTTCACATTTGTGAAGTACGATGTGCTGGCTTCATGAAGTTTATGACAGGCATAGTGGCACTTTTTCAGGAGAAGTTATTCAAGTTTGCTGGCAAACTTGCAACTTCACCTTGACTTCACCTGACTTCACCTGAAAAGTGCAATTTCCCCAGGAAAACTCAGTTCGATGTGGCAAAGTGATGAAGTAGGCAATTTGCGAAGTCATTCATGAAGGCAAATTTCACAACTTCACTGGAGCTTTATCAGTGGAGTAAAACTTTGCAACATCTATACAAGTATGGATTGGTAGGGGAGTGTATTGGGATGCTACCCATGGGATGTGCAGGGCCAGTATGCACATCCCCCTGGGTGGGCCTTGGGCTGCCTGAGCACAACTGCATAGCTCCACATGAGGGGTAGGACCAGCTGGGGTGATGGATTTGGACCAGACTAGGGGCTTCCAATCAGATGCCCTCTCTGGGCCTCACAGTAGATCCCCTGTTCTGAGGGAGCAGAGGATTATAGGACACAGTGTTCCCTATATGGACTGACATGTGCCTAATAGCTAGTAGAAAAATATACCAATTTTAAAGTTGCACACCTCAGCCTGTTATTAATCCCTAGCCCTCTGTGGTATTGGGGGGGGGCTAGAGTCCATGGATGAGGGGTGCCATTGTGCCCAGTGTCATTTGGTGTGGGGGGGTGCAGCCATTACAGCAGCCCTTTAGCTGGTATGATAGTAATCCCCTTGACACCAACCAGGTGGAACACAAATGGCACCATGAATGTTATGCCTCACTGTTCCTCCCTGAGCACATTCACTCACTGCCCCCTGCCTGGACTGACCATGTAGCTGCACAAGATCTCCCACGCATTGTACCAGGCCTGGATGCTGACTAAGTGTGTGCCAGTAGTGCATCTGCAAGTGTCTTTCAGACACCCAGGATATGTGTATCCCAGCCCTATGCATAGTGTAAAAGGTGTGTAGGGCCAGGACACCGTTAGTGCATAGGGCTGTAAATGCCTATATCAATGAGTTGCATTTTTAGTGTGTTTTTTAAGTTCCAGTACCTTTGTAGCTTACACTGTCTTATTTTGCAGCACTTAGCCAGCTCAAGAGCAACTTTAATCAAACGTTTTAGCAACTTAACTGGAATGAAGATAGTTCTACCACACTAAAATGTAAAACTGAGTTGCAACTCTTGCACTGTACTTTATGAAAACAACATCATGCTGGATTCCACAACGCCTTGCAACTCATTCATTAATGTGAAAGCAGCTCATTAGTGTAAGAGTTTAATGAGGCAGGTCTGTATTTTATTTTGTTTTCCTATATTCAGAACAACTCTATCTACAGTTAAAGAGCTAGTGAAACCAAACCTGACGGACAGGAAAAAATGGTACAAATTTTAAGAAATAGTCAAGTGTAACTTTTTATTTTTGAAGTATTTTTCTTTTCCTTTTGTACATTAGAAAGTTTTTTTATGTGATAATATTGTGTTTGATGTGTGGACAAGCTCTTAGCCTGGCAGCTGACATATATATCTCTAGTTCCCCCATTATATCATCAGTATTCTGAGCAATGCATCAGAGGTGACTGACCTGGCAGCTACTGACTGGCTGTTTCTAAGCAGCAATTATATCACAGTGAGGTAACAATCCTTATGATGTAATGGGTGGGACAGAGTTAGATATGTCAGCTTCCAGGCAGAGTGCTGTTCCACACAGCACACCTACTAACATCAGGTGAGCAATCTTCTAATTAACCAAATGGAAAAGAAAAAAGTACTTCAGATATAAAAGGTAATGACTGACAGCTTTTAAAAACTAATAAAGTTTTAGGCAACACACTAGCTCTTTAACACGGCCTGTTTTACATATACAGTATTATGAACCACAGTTAGTTGGAAGTAAACCAAGTCAACAGGATGAAATTGTATGTACATCTCTATGTATGTAACTAAAACATGTAGACCCCTCTAAGACAAAATATTCAGTGTTGAGTCTGTTTCTGCTTAGTCCATATCCACATTAAGTAACATGCAGGGACAGCCAAGTAGAATTTGCTTTAAATGTATAAGATATTATTACTTAAACATAATTGATTTATTTTCCTAATCCCCTCAAAAAAATCTACTTTCTAGCAGAAATTACTGGCAGTCCAAATTATGACTAGTTTTCATAGAATGCATACAAATTCAATAGGCTAAATGCTCTTTACAGAACTCACCACCTTATTGTGGGTGGTATATATATTTTCTAGCTAGTGTTATAAATCATTTAAAAGACAATATTTGTACTACAGTTCTCCCCAATTTACATATTAAAGAGCATGGAAAATGTAAAAAAAAAACCATCAAGAACAAATTTCCATTCTGTTCTCATTTATCTATCAATTATGTGTAATGTTTAAAAGATGAAAAGAAAAAAAAGATTCTCTGATTTAAACCCAGCAGCCTGATTGGACCTCATTCCTGAAAATGAAGGAATAGAGAAAGGAAATCTTCTACTGCTGTGTGTGTACGTGCATGTGTTGTGGTGCCCCACCTTAGCCATCATACCTTATAGAGACTACAGCAGCAGTCACTCAACATTATCTTGACAACTCAAGTAAGAACGTTAGTTTCAGAATGTTAGTGACAGAACACTTCCTGATGATTAGGGCAGTGGGGCAGTAGAAAGTAGATGATACCCAGGTAAGAAGAACAACATGGCAATACATTCAGGAGTCAAAAAACACAAGGTTCCAGTCAATTTATTCTAACTAATGTGTATTCCTTCTGCATATATTATATACTCAGAATCAGATACATTCTAGATGTCAGTTCCTGAAACAGACCTAAGATTCTTAGATTTCTCCCCTCATTTAATTCTGCAGTGCTTCAATGTAACACTGAAAGCAACATTGTCCTTTGTTCAGCACTAGAATGAAATTTTAAAACCACCACCATTTGTTGAAGTTCTCTAGTCATGTTCCAGCTTTTCCTCAATTACTGCTGACCGGATTGATTCAAGTCTTTAGAAAGGACCACTAGACCTGCCCCAAACACATGCAGTTAGTCTTGTCTCATTGTAGAGCAGCCCAGACAGTATTTTGTTTTAGCATGGCACTTAAGGAAGGGAAAGGATTCTGTTTGGCTCCATGCAGTTGGCAATCTAATTTCTTTCACTTTCCAACTCAGGTGCCCTTCCCCAAGTGTCTATGCTCCATGATGTAATTGTTTAGAGAGTACTTTAGCACTCTCCATTGATATTACAGGAGACATTTTTTCAGGTATAGTTTTTTTTTATATTTTAGAGGGCCACTGGTTGTTATAGCCACTACTCAAATAACAAGGGTCTGATTTTAATTATGTTTTTTTGGCATCCTGTTCAACATGAGCATCCCATTAAAGATTCATATACTGAATACTTTTTAATTTAAATCTGCTTGGCATCCTTTCATATTGCACGAGTGCCCTTTTGGCATGTCAGGGGTGCTACTTCCAGGAGCTCTGAACCAGCTTAGGTGTCCATGGAGCCCTCCTTTTGCACCATTCCTGGTTTATCTAAATCCAGCAAACTCATGTTTAGTTTCTGACTGTGACTTTCTTTTCATTCCTTGTGTCTCCTAGTTTATACAAACCATGTCTACAGGCTGACTGGAAACCAAGCTGCCAGGTCAACATGATATAAGCAGCCAAATGCTGCACTTTCAAAAGAGATTAAAATGAGCTGTGACATGTAATATGTAATATGTAACATGTAAGAACTACAAGCAAGATGGTTCTACATTGCCCATCATCTAAAGTTATGCAAATAAAATAAATTATATTGCACAGCTATCCACAAAGAAACAGTCATGCTGGATACTAAATAATGTTTTTGTTAGCATTCTTATTCTTGTTTGGAATTCCCTAACACCAGAAATGTAAATGAGGTCCTTAAAAGTACTTATGTTTGTGGCATTGTCTAATACTGTCAAAAATGTATTATTTGGAGGGGCTGATTATGAATAAGCATAGTGTTAGAAGGGGTTCCTAGGTGCCGAGCAACACACTACCAGCTTGTTATTTTATTTTTCCATAAAGGGTTTATGTGCACCGAGGTCAAGTAATGTTTTTATTTTGGAAACCATTTCTTCCCAAATACTGGCTAATGCTTACTCCCAAATTCCCATCTGGTTGCTGAGTAGCTTAGGCACAAGATTGCAAGTAAGACTAAAAGCTAATAAGGAATTGTATTTAGAAGGAAGGGGGTTGCAACTGACAAAAAAAGGAAGTAAAAAGTAGAATACCACAATTCCAAATATAGCATTCAACCTCAGCATCTAATATTACATAGATGTCAAAAGTGACACAAAACAGGTTAACAATAATGCTTTTGAGCAGCTCAGCAGGCCACCAGCATTTCAGTTGGCATGTCAGTGAAACAAAAATGATATTTTGGCTCACAATTTTAGTGTACAAAATAGGCTAGACCAATAATTTTGAGCATTAAGAAAGAGGAATATTTTATTATATAAATAAGCTAGCCTTAAACAAATGAAAGAGAAATAATTTTAGCTGGTGAGGAGACATGGAGCAGCAGCTGTACAACTGAGCATTTTCAAACATTCTAATTCAGCATATTGTGCGTCCTACATAGCCCACTGATGACACACTCTGACTGGTAATTATTCTGGGGCTTCTGAATTAGCTAAACTGTCAGTGGAAAAATAAGATAACTAGGACTGGGCAAAGCTAGTTAATTCCACTTTCAGTGAATTATCAAGGCTCCCAGGTCTACAGAGATTCTAGTTTCCACAGGGAAATGGAACCATCTAAAAGGACATTGTTCCCTGAAACTTGCATTGGCTATACAGGAAACTGGAGCAGTCCCACTTCAATAAGAAGCAATGCAATCTACAGGAAACCCCAAGAAAATAGCATCAAGCTGGGTTTTAATGCAGGTACTCTTGTCAATTGAGAGCTGAACACTGGCATGCCTTTTTGCTGTATGGAGTCCTATGGTAATCCCAAACTTCATGACATTCAGATGAGCAGTTTTTAAGTTATATGGGCTCAAAGTTAATTTTTTGTGAGAGTTTCTGAAAATATTTGTCTGCTACAACTCAGCCTCCTTTGGAGCTAGACACCAACAAAGTTGCATGCATGCCCTTCTGGGAAGGGTCATAATAACAGCTAATTATGGAGAAATTTGGCAAAATAAATGTTAAGTGAAAGTGATTCATAATTTTACAGTTAAGGACATTCCCTACTGTTTCAGCAACCCCATGTCAGAGTCATAATTTTTTGCCCAGTACATGATAGTCATCTAAACACTTACAATCCAGAACACAAAACATGGGTTGCCATGCTTGTTTTTAAGTTACATTGGTGAGACTTAATCCTTCCTTATGGAAAAAAACTGGAAGGGGTCAGATTGTTTTATGTGATTATAACATCAATATTTTATATGTCAACATGAGTGTGAAAGAAAAAGTGAAACAAGGACATATCATTTGTTATGATGCTTGCTTCATCTATTTCCACAAATGCAAAAATAAAGAGTACATTACCAATACTATGACACCCTCTTGACTTGACATTCTCCAAAAATCTTTGTATGTTTTTATACATAAAATCATTTCAAAACCATGTCATTTTCATACAACTTTTTTGATAGCTATGGAATATGGTTATGCGTATAGAAAAAGAAACAAATATAGGGGTTGCCATGCTGCTTTTGGTAATATCTGCTTTTAAAGTTGCAGTTTCAGAGGTGGTCGGCTCAGGACAAAAATAAGTGAAACATCCCAATCAAAAATAAAACTTGCAAGAAAGTTATTCAAACAATTCAAAGTACATGCATAATGGGAAGGACTTTAACATAAAATAAACAGTATAACCAAAGACAGACAGATATTTAGGTAAAGCGCCTTGAATGATACCAACTACTGCAACTGTGGGAGCTAATTTTCTTGCTGCCATCCTGTACATATTCTTAGCTTGACATGGATATGGCATAATAGGATAAATCAATAGTCTAATAATGCTTCCATATATTTAAGAATATACAGTACTTGTGCCAAAAAAACAACCTTGAAAACTTTTTCGAGTGCATCAGAAAAATGGAAATTTGAAACACCAGGGAACATCTTTAAATTACTTTGTGAAATTCTCTGAAATGTTTCCAAAAACATGGATGTCTGTAGCTCCACTGCCTTTGCAGGTACACGCCTGAAATTTGCCACGCATACCTAACGTCAATGGGCCCTGAAATTTAACATAGCTGGAGAAATGTGGTTTGTAGTTTAAAATTTACTGTGGCAATATCACAAATTAGTAATTGGCAGGATTTACTCAGAAATTCATTGAAGCCTAAAAAGATTAATTCCACTAGAATTTTACTTATAGGCCGGGATATTCAGACTGCACCAGGCAGTGGTGCAAGCCTGGGTGCAGAGCAACTGTGATGCGCCGGGGCCAGGTCCAGGTGATATTCAATGGTGCTGCACTGAATATGGCATGGGCAGTGCACATACTGTGCATGGCACAGTGGCACTGCACTGGTGCAAGCCACTGATAGGGAGCACAGAGATGCACCAGCACAAGTGCAGTTGTGCTGGGTACATCACCCATTATATTCAGCAGGGGACATGCAAATTATGCCATAATATATATAATATATGCAAGGTGAAAATGGGGCCATTTGCATGTCATTATGGCCCAATTTGCATGCCTTGCACAGTGCAGGCTGGCAACTTGCACCTGGCACCCTGCACAGCATTACATGTGCTGTGGGGATCCTGAGGCATCCCCCACCTCGTAGCCATGATTGCATAGTAAATGTATCCAAAGATAGCTATGGTAGTCTAGTGGCCCCCCAGTCTCCAATGATCTGATGTATATGCAATAAGACCATACCTGGTGGTCTAGTGGCCACCTTCCCACCCTAGTGCCCAGTTCCCCGATAAATGACATTATGACCTCACTGGTGGTCTAGTGGAACCCGCCCCAACTGGTACCATGATCGTGGTACTATCCCATCTTGAAATACCCTAGTGATCCAGTGGCACCCCCACCCACCCACACAGAACTCCTTGCCCACCCTGCTCCTCCCCCATCATTGGCAGGTGGCTGCATCCTGCCCGCACACTGCACGGCAGCCTGCCTGACAAATGATAGTTACAGTATGGGCTGTAAGCCCATTGGTCCCCAGTGAGGACCAATGGGCTTGCAGGGCATACTGTACTAGACAGTCCCAGATCTGTGAATATCTCCATTCATATATTTGAGACCATCTAGTACAGTATGCCCTTCAAGCCCATTGGTCCACACTGGGACCAATGGGCTTTCAGCCATACTGTACCTGTCATGGATGCAGCTGCCTCGCCGATGATGGGGGCGGTGACAAGAGGTTCTGTGTGGGTGGGTGGAGGGGTGCCACTGGATCACCATGGTATTGCAAGATGGGATGGTACCGCAATTGTGGCACCGGGTGGGGTTCCACTAGACCACTAGGGAGGTCATAATGTCATTTATCGTGGAATCAGGGACTCAAGTGGGAGGTGGGCTACTAGACCACCAGGAATGGTCTTGTTGCATACACATTGGGGCATCAGGGTCTGGGGGGGCCACTAGACTACCAGGGCTGTCTTTAGCAACATATTCCATGCAATCGCGGCTTTGGGTGGCGGGTCCACTAGACCACCAGGGATGTGAGTGCTTGCAGATGGTGTTCTGGGAAGGTGGGTGGCCACCCACAGCTGGGCTGCTGTGTTGTGTCCTGCAATACAGCAGCCTGCCTGTGGGTGGCCGGGAGTTGCTCCTACTCTGCAGGGGCTCAACTTTGAGCCCCCCTATGCAGCGCAGTGCAGGAGTGCGCCGGCATATGTGCCGCACATCCTGGGCTGAATATCAGGATGTGCCGCATATGCATGGACATGCCCCATGCATCTGCACTGCATACATTATCATTGCACCACAGTGCATCAGGATTTGTGCTGCACCAGGCAGCCTTCTCAATATCATGCCAGGACACAATGTGGGGTTGTGCTGCTACAACCCTATTGCTCCAAACGCAACCCCTTTGAATATCTGGGCCATGGAATTTTACTTCCACAAAGTACTTACCACTACTGAATTCATGTAGCTGTGTTGAGCTGTTTGCAGGCCGGCAGTTTCTTTCTGGATGACTATCTCCCCCAGCCCCCCTGCTTTTTTCTCTGAGTTTGACCAGATGGACTCAGTACAACTGCTTGTCATGGTGATTTGCTTCTTGTTTTTACAGACACCCTCCCTTAAGAAGAAAGCCACCTACTACTTTTGCTGTCAGACCCATCCCTTTGGAATAGCTGGAAATTCTCTTTTTTGGTGCCCCAGACAATTTCTTCCTTGTCAGATCTCTGTGAGTGCACCTAACTCCTGGACTTCCAAGTGTATTAATTTCTCATATTGGCCAGTCAGTTTTACCATCTTTTATTCTTAAAAATTGTAGTCTGCTCTTTATGTCTCTTCCATTGAGGATTGACTGCATTCATTTTCTCTCCCCAATGATGTATGGAGATGCAAAACTTGAGACTGCAATAAACCATTGGTAAAGACTGCATCATTATTTGGTACATAAATAGATGCAATTGTTAGTTTTTTACTTACAGTGTTACGTTCCAAAATTGTATGTCTGTCTGATGGGTCTATATGTGTAGTCATTATCTGAATAGGGAGTGTTCCCTTTAAATACTGCTATACCACATGACTTGATTGATAGGCAGAATTAAAGCCATACCTCTCAACTGCTATGAATTTCACATAGTGCTATGATTTTTATACTCAAAGTTACCCTTACTCTACAAAGGATAGGTGGTATTCTTAATAATGTTAGAGCTATTTCTGGACACACAAGCTATTAAATCATTGAACTAGCTAAATATGAACGTTCCTTAACACTATCTTTATGGGGCCCAGTATTTTTAGACATATTATTCTTTAAAATAAAAAAGTGCTACACATTCTGGCTACTTGCTATGAATTTTGAAGACCAGTGCTATGATTTTCAATGCTGAAAGGTTGAGAGCTATGATTAAAGCTAGACTTCTATGTTTTACAGATTCATTTGAATTCTTATTGTGTAAAATGTGTTTCTTGAAACAAAACACAGTTAATATTTTTAATGTTGATATAATTAAATACTTTTTTTGGATTTTTAATGTATATCTTTCAGCCCTTTCACATTCCAGCTGAGCAGTTTTGAGCTACCTGACATGTTGCAAGTTTAGGAATGCAATCAATTTTGTGTGGTGCGTTTCTCATATGAACTGCTCTTAAATTAGGTGAGAACTGTACCCCTACATGTTTTGCTTCAGCTAGAGGTCTACTATTTTTGTGCTGTCCAGCTCTCCTGCCCTTCCCATGGTGAACCCATACATCTAATTCCTGTCACTGGTGACCCCCTGCACTAGTTGAATCCCTCCATTCACTGTTCTCTGCCCCCCCATTACTGCCATTCTCTGTATATGGTAGCCACTCTGCCACATCTACTCTCTCCCACTCACGATCAAATGTCTTACCACTTCCTGTACTTCATATTACCCATTGTGCTGTGTGCCATTTGTTCTCTATTACTCCCCTCCCTGATCTCCCCAACTTACTGCCAGTCTCTATATACATAACATGCTCTCTCTCTAGCTCTGTCCCTGTTCAACCCCATGTCTCAACCCCACAAAATGCCATCATTCTCTGTATACATTTGCCACTATGTTAAACTTGCTCTTTCCTCCTCCTCCTCCTCAATATCTGTCCCCCAAACTGCTGCCATTCACCATAATTCACATTAGCTGTTCTGTGCCACTAGCTCAATATCCCTTCCCTCCCCAATCTCTGCACCCCCACACAATATGACAACATTTTCCCTATGCATAAGCTACTCTGCAGCACTTGTTTTTACCCTCTTCCCAATCTTTGCCCCCCCAAAATGCTGCCATTCACTGTCATTCACATTAGCCACTCTGCAGCACTTTCTCTCTATTCCTCCCCTCCCCAATATCTGCCCTACCCTCAAAATGCTGGTATTGTCCTTACACATTAGCTGATCTACGGCACTTACACTCCATTTCTCCCACTCATCCTCAAATTTCTCACCACTCCCAGTACTTCATATCCCCACACCAGGCACTTGGGTTAAATCTCAGTACTGACATTGTAGTGAAGCATGAGGGGGTGCTGCACTCTGGAGGTGCCATCTTTTGAATGAGGTGTTAAACTGAGGTCCCACCTGCCTGTTCTGGTGGTAGTTCAGGTGGATGTTAAAGATCCCATGGCACTTCTCAAAAAGAGTAGGGGTATTTTTATTAAACACAAAATAGCAAACAATAAAGGTAACAGCACTGTGTAATACAGAAAACAATACAGATCCTCATAAAAAACAAAATACTATAGTACAACTACAACAGAAAGGGGGGTCATTAATAAGAAAACTAATAAGAAACCAACTCCCTGAGCTGATAGACACCTCAGCATCTCACAATGGGAAAAAAAACAATTAAGAAAATGTGGTGAAATTGAAAGGGACAGAAACTCTAGCACCAACCAAAAGGTAAAGTACATGGAATGAAGGACAAGCCATACAAACTCAGCAAGCATAGGTAAGGCCCCTGCCCACTAGAGGCCAAGATGCTGGGGGAAATCAGGTCAGGTCAAAGGGGAAAAAAAGGGATGAAAACCCACCCAAAGCTTCTGGAAAAGAGAGTGGGACAAAATCTGATTGTCTTTCAAATAGTTTGCAAAAGAGCATCACGGACAATATGAACAAGGCATAGTAGAAGGCTGGAGCGCTGTTGGAGCATGCACAGTGGGCCTGCCACAATTGGTATTTGCAAAGTGCAAAACATAGTTGTATGGTAGAGGCATGAAATATGCACCATGCACAAGGATATAATCCCAAAACCACAACAGGGTAAGTAATCTGGGCAAACAGAGGGCAGAACCAAAGCACACTGAGCAGCCTCCAAAACTGGTAATTAATGGGGCAGTGAAAAAAAATGCATTAATGTTTCCACTTCCTCCAAACATTCAGGGTGGGGGCAAAGCCTCTCTGTCAAGGCATTATGCATCAGAGAATCATGGACAATGAGCTTGCTATGCAGGCTAAGCCACATAATATCCTGTGTGTAATGGGAATTCTGCAATTCGTAAACTGACAGATTGCTGTGGACACATCTGCCAGAGGCCACAACTTAACCTCCTGTGTAGGAAGGGATGTAGACTGGAGGATGGAGAAATAAAGCAATGTCCTGTCCATTTTCACAATATCACTAAGGAAAAGGCACTAGCAATGAAGCTTTTTGTACACCCATTGACTGTAAGAGGGAAGGACATGGTCAAGATCCTGACCGGGGGGGGCAGGAGGTATCAGCTTACCAAAATGCTAGACAGGGAGTGATCCAATCCTCCAGAAATGGTGCCCAATGAGGGGTGAGACTGGTGAAATACAGGGGGAGATATTACAGGTAAAGAATATACAAAAATAAAAAATAATGGGGTTCACCATGTTAAGACCCCCCCCTTATTCAGGGGCGATAGGTGACATCACATTTCACAGGATTAAGCCATGAACCCCACAGACCCTGACAAAAAGAGACTATACAGTTTAGTTTCCAAAGCCGGGGGAAGGGGTTATACAACTGAGAAATGCAAAACTTGGAAGCAACAATGCCTTTATCAACTGAATCCTCCTGAGTTTCGCCACACGCCTATGTTTTCAAGTCACCAAAGTACATTCAGCCTTGAGCATACAGGCTGTCCAGCTAAATGTAACAACCTCAGGGTGATTAAAATATATGCCTAGCAGTTTAACAGGGCCACAAACAAGCAGGACACCAGCAATTTCCAATGTGTCCCCAACTGGGAGTACTCCAATCAGGATTGCAAGACTCTTGGAATAGTTAATGTAGGATCCAGACACTCAGGAAAAGGTCTGTAGTATGGAGGAGATATGGGGACAAGAAGAGATATCTTGTAACACAATACAAAGGTCATCTGCATAGGCTAAAACCTTAATCTTGGGGGTATTCGGGGACAGTTGAATACCATGTATATCACATTGGGCTGTGAGTAACTGGAGCAGGGGATCAATGGAGAAGATCCTACAAAAAACAGCTCAGTGGACAGCCCTGGTGAATGCCTTGCTTCAGAAGGACTGGGGCACACATATGAGCATTAATAAGAGGGGAAACTGAGGCTACTGAATACAATAATTAGATCCAGCTTATGAACATAGGATGCACACCATACCATTGTAGTGATTCAAACAGGTAATACAAAATCACATTATCATATGCCTGTTCTTGATCAATAGACAACACAAAACCAGTAACGTTGCTATGTGTACTTGTGGTAAAAAGTTCACGTAGAATAATGAGATTGTTACAGATGTTTCAGTGTGGAATGGAGCAACATTGCAACGGAGAGATAACATAGGTTGCAATAGCAGTTAAACACTTAGGTAGAATTTTGGCCAAGATCTTACAGTCAGAGTTGAGCAGACAGAGGGTTCTCCAATTGTGCAAAAGGGTCCTATCTCCCTTCTTGTATAAAAACAATGAAGAGGGCCTCAACAAATCATGATGAAGTGACACTTTGAAACAGAATTTGATTAAACAGTACTAGTAATGTAGGTATGAGAAGATCAGAAAAAAAGTTTATAAAATTTGGATGGAAGACCATGAGAATCAGTGGCCACATAGTTGGGAAGGTCTTATATGGCTGTCACAATTTAAGATAGGGTAATAGGTAGGGTCAAACAAACAATGTCAGTGGTAGGCAGAGGTGGGATGTTGAGGACATTGGGCAAGAAGCCAGTAACACAGGGGAGGGTAGTAGTCCCAAATTTAAATCCAATATAGTCCTGGACAATTTTCATAAGGGATGATGGGGTAGAGCTTGGGGGGACAGTCACAAAGGATCAAAATGATGACATCCAGCAATTATGGAGGTGTGATTGACAGGCTTTACAGCTGTCAAAAGAGCGATGAGTGCCCTGAGTGCCAAATTTACTTTCTTGTTCCAAAGATTTGATTCAGTTCTACTGAAGCTCAACCATAGCAGCTTTAACAGAGTCAATGTGCTTAGTCAGGTCAGAACCAGTTTCAAACATAACTGAAATGAGTTTATGTAACTGAGACCGCAAGGATGAATAGCAAAAATACCTAGATGTGGTGAGGCACTGGGCAGTCCGGCGAAAAAATGATTTAAAACTGTCCTTGGAATCTAACCACCAAGCTTCTAAGTTGGTGTAAGCACTCAACACAGTCCATCTATCATGGAAGACAACCACCCATTTGTCACAAACAGATTGGTCATGCAATAAAGAAGAATTAAGTCAGCACAGGTGGGGGTTGGATTCTGCCACTGGTAAGATTTCGATGGAAGCAGAGCAAAACACAGCTACATGGTCTGATGTTTCAACAGGGATCATTTTAGCCTGGGGTATGGAACACACTTGAGATAAAAAATTAAAATTAATATGGGTGGAAAGGAGACCCTTAACAAATGTGCGATAAGATGCACTGGAGAGGGCCAAAAGACTATCCTGCAATTGGGTCAAGGAGACCAACGTATTCAAAAAAAATGAGTCACAGAACAATTTACTGGTTTTGCTTCCCCTACCTGTTAAATTCAAGCTGCAATTAAAATCCCCACCAAGGATAATAATTCAGCTGGTGAATAAAAAAGTCTGTATAGAAGTAAACAGTTGTATTCAAGTTGATTTAGCCTGAGGAGCATAAACACTGACAATTCAAAGCTGCAGAGACCCATCTTTAATGTCTAAAAGGACAGCTCTGCCAGGAAAGATTTCAACCAACTTCAAAAGCTAGGCATTGCAGGAGCAAAACAAAATGCCGACCCTATCACAAACATCCATCGCTTGGGACCAGAAGGAATGCCTACCAACCCATTGGCGATGTACACCAGAAAGTTCAAATAAGAATTTAATCCTGGTGTTTTGAAGAAGAACAATATCACCAGGAAGGTGGGACAGGACTGAAAATTTCATTAGGCACTTCCAATAAGACTTTATGCTATTGACATTCAGGGACACAACAGAAATGGGGAAGGAAGAGACATGAGGGGCTAGGGAGGAAGGAGATCAGCTTTACTCATTTGTGAATGAGTTCTGCCCCTAATGCATTCAGTAAGGGTTTCATCACCCAGGTTCTCAACCTCAGAAATGACATCAGAATGGGAAGAGGAAGGGTAGGGAAGGGAACATTGTTTAACAAGGAGTAGCACACTAAGTTGAAGCTTGTTTCCAGATGTGACCTAGGAGCACAAGGAAGTTAAGTGACTTGCTCAGGATCACACAGTATGGGAATGGAAAGAGCTCTGCCACAAAGGGGAACTCTTCACAACATCATATCTGAACCAGAATCTATCAAGCAACAGAATGGGAAGAGGACTGGGAGACATCCCTGAACCCACCCTCATCATCAATGTTGTCCCACTGTGAAGTAGTGGACAAGGCAGCATATTTATTTGGTAATGGGATAACAGATGACAAAGGTGTTTTTAGCTTAGATTTTGACTGGCAGCCTCTCTTCTTAAGATGGCCAGAATGGGTATCAACATCCATGGAGGGGGTGGCATGGTTATACCTAATGGGGTAGACTGGGGTAGCTAACGGTATTGATCAGTAACTCTACAGTTGGGAGATCCAAAGGAGAAACTGAAGCCGATACTACAGAGGCAACTGGAGGATCAGGCAGAATCTCCATGGCAGAAGGCAAGGATAGATCTAAAGGAATAGTTGCCTCTGGGGGGGGTGACTTCGGGGCAGGGGGGTCAGCCAAGGAAGACTGGCCACAAGTGATGAGCTCCTCCTGGTTGAGACCATTGTCTCTGTTGTAGGAAGCCCATGGACATTGGAGAAAGGAATGACCTTGTTCCTCACAAAGGTTTCATTTAAAAGGACTGGGATAAGCAGAACAAGCATGACCATATTCCATGTTGTACACACAGTGAACAGCATCACAAGCAGAACTTAGATGGGTGCAGGCACCACATTTGTGGCATGTCTTAGGCTGTCCAGGGTAGAAGTATACCCCTCTGTCCTGGCCTATAAGAAAGCTCCCTGGGAGGTGTCTAATACCTTCTGTGGTTTGGGGGAGACAGATTTTCACCTTCCACCCCCTCCATCCAAACCAGTTCAGAATCAATGATGGGGAAGGGCATATCCAAAACTCACATCTCAGTTTCAGCCAATATAACACATCTGGTATATTCACACACTCATTCTGAAATAATATGGTTACCACCTTGGTGGTGGGTTTAGACAGGGGGATGGCCAAAAAGGAGATCCACAAAGGGGAACTCTTCACAGCATCGTAATTGAGCCAGAATCTATCAAGCAATAGTAAAGATCTAAAGCTCACATTGAATGTATCTTCTCCAGACACATGGAGGACAGCATAAAGGTCCACAACATGAAAGCCCAAAGAATCCTTAAGCAGTTTATTTATTTATTTATTGAAATGTTTCACCAGGAAGGCACACTGAACAACATGCTGCTCTTCTCCTGGTATGACCTGGGGGGAGTACAGCTGGAGGTTGAAATAACATGCTGTTTACATTTAACATGACTGAACAAATAAACATACAATTACATTTATAGCATGACATGAAGTTAAGTAAAAGCGTGCCTGTGTAATATACATACATGTACAATGTGCATACCTGAGGATCATAGTAGATAAATTTAATGCAGTCATGTAGCCAGCTCCAGGAGTGGGCTACAATTTGAAAGGCAGAAAATAACAAATTATTGACTGAATATGGTGCAGTGGGGAGCAAACCAAGAGGGACAATGGGCGGGTAGGGTAAGGCCACTGGGGGGAGAAAAGGCTAAAAGATGGGGGGGCATCACCAGGACAAGTGAACAAAAAACAGTTGTGGGGACAAATTAACACAGGGGTAGTACAAGCTATAAACAGATCAGGGAGAGCAAAAAAGTACAAATTCAGTTAGCTCAGGTGAGCTAATTCCTTTTTTAAGTGCAGAGGGGTACAGAGGAGGGGCAGGAGAGATAAAGGGGAAGGGACTGGGTAGGGAAGGACAAGTCCTGCCTACAGCTGGCCCCTCCAGTAAGCAGATAACCCTGCCAGTGACTGAGCGAGGTGATGACTTTGAAAGGGCGGAAAGAGGGTGAGGGGCAGGAGAAGGGCTGGGGAAATTATAGATAGGTAAGTGGATATAGATTGGATGGGTGGGTGGTGTATGTGTGGGAAGAAAAGAAGAGATCTGCCTAATTCTAGGCCTCTCCAGGATGCTGAGAACCCTGCCAGAGGTCAGAGTCAGGCGAGAACAAGGAAAGATAGAGGAGAGGGGGGGAGGGAAGGAAGGAAGAGGCTAACCCAGTGCTGGACCCCTCCAGGATGCTGAGAACCTTGCCAGAGGGCAGGACTAGGCGAGGCACATTGGGTAGGGAGAAACAGGAGGCATGACAATGGAAGGAAGAAGCTTTGACTAATTCTAGGCTTATCCAGGATGCTGAGAACCCTGCCAGAAGGCAGAATCAGGTGAGGACAAGTTGGGTAGAAAGGGATATAGTGGGAGGAGGGGGAAGAGGCTTGCCCTGTGCTAGGCCCCCTCTAGGATGCTAAGAATCCTGCCAGTTTATGGATAATGTGTGTACAATCAGGGGGTAGTCCAAGGCCACCCCTGTACAAGAGGCAGACAACAATCCTACATTGAATTGGATCTCAAAGGGGGGAAAGGACCAGACAGTTTGAAGGAGGGAGCCATGGTGGGGGCAGAGTTCTGGGCTAGATGGGTGGAAGCACAACATTCCCTGAAGGGGGTCAGGAAGCAAGCTAGGAGTCTGTGGTCAAGAGGTTGAGCAGGCAGTAGTGAAGGAACCTGTGGTTGCTGTAGGGGGTCAGTTGGAGGAGCACTTGTCGAGGGCACCATAGAGATAGAGGTCGAAGGTCTGGAGGGGGAAGAATAGACTTCACAATCCACAGGCACCCAAGAAATCCCATCTGGTGCCTTCATCCAGTTGGCTACCAGGAGAGCAGCTTCCGCTGACCATTTTTGTAACTCCTTACTAGCCTGTAGCGGATGCAGCTGAGCTGGGGAGACAGACTCCATGCTAGTCAGTCGCTCAGCAGTTGTTCCTAGTGGATGCATGGGGGTAGCGGCTCACAGTTGTTGTCACCAGCAATAACAGATCTCATGGAAGAAAGAACAGCACCGCTACATAAAGGCAAACACTCCCCTGCCTCATACGGGTGACCATCAGCATCCGGTACAGTACCAGAAATGTTAGGACTATATAACTGAGATGAGGGTACTGTAAAACACACTGGAGAAAGAACTGAAAGTTTAGCCAGTGGCATAATCAGAGCTTGGATCTGCTTCATGCAGTGAGTCCCACAGTCAGGAGGCCCAGCAGGCATCCCAGAAGATGAGAGGTAGGAGACTGCAGGGGGGACAGAACCATCTGTTGGGAGGAGCTGCAAACCACTGGAGGAAGATTTGGAGCAAGTCAGCACTGTTCTGAACACAGGAGTAGCAGGGGGTGCATCCTGCAGCAATGACAATGAAAACAAGCCAGATATGACATCAGGAGACTCATAGCTTGCACCAGTTGACATCGGTAGGGTAGTGGAAGGTTAAAGGAGTGTCTTCTCCTCATAGGTGTACTCCTCCTCTGCAAGGGGAGCCAGAAGTTGTCATCTGCACAGGATCATATCCTGGAAAAAGATGGCTTCAAACGAAGAGATGGCAGCAGTCGGCATCACACAATGCTGTACAGTTGAAGCAGGTAAACTATTACCAAGGGTTGGAACACAGGGTATATCCAGTACAGTATCTTCAGCCTTTAGACACATAGGGACAGGAAAGGAGAGGAAGCCCGCACTCCTGTTTCCAGCAGTTCACACGAGGAATCCGTGGCAGCCATTATGGGTCACTGTCCGATGGGTTGCCGAATTTTTTTATTAAGACTTAAAATAAAATCATGGGTTCAACACATTCAAATCATGTGAAATTAAAATTCAAATAATTTTATACATCAAAAATAACTAGTAAAATCTCTGCCTCCATCCATCTATTATTTCAGAGCAGGAGAGTTATATAGGGCAACCACAAAAGCAATTTATAAAATAAATACATTCTAGTCATGTCAGAAAGAAAAATTAATTTATAACATAAAACAGTAAATTTAAAGCAAATCAGTATTAAATTCATACTATCAAAAATAGGGAAGCAAGGAAGTCACCCTTTCTAAGCAAATCATAACACAGAGCGATGTAGTCACTGTAAAATTATGCTCATCATGAATAATTGAGCTGTAAGAACAATTAATGTCATCCAATCTGCCCCCCTACCCCCATGAGTATAGGAGAATTTTTCCATTAAACTATAAACCAAAAATACAAGCACACTGGCATCACGAGAACATAATATTTGAATCAATGCATATAGCTAAATGAACCAAAGTGATCTCCACCCCTCCAACCTACTACTACTCAGTAGGGAAAAAGTGTATGATAACCTCAACAACAGTCTATAAAGAAAATACAATCTACTCCTGTTGGAGGTAAAAACAGAAAGTAGGAAAATGAAAGTCAGAGTCAGTAGTAGCTTCATACTACTGAAATTAGAGAAAAGACCCTTATCTTGTTGCTTAAAGAAACCATATGACGCAAAAAAATAAAAGTCACACAAAATAACAGTCACCAACTCATCCCCCCAACTGTACCCCTAATAATAAAGAAAAATTACATTATAAAAAAACTAATGACCTATCGTGAACACCTAGATACCATTCCCTTGCAAATTTAATTTTAGATCAACCAGGTTATATTACCCCACCATGACTGAAAACATTGTTGGGAAGTTGCCAGTTTCTCTTTGTGCCTAAGTTTCATAACTGAATTCCTCACCAGGCTAAAACATTGGTTTTGGGAAAGCTGTATTTGTTGAAGCGTCAACCTACACCTTGTAGACCAAAAATGTTTTTTGATACTAAGGAGGATAATCTGCATGGTATAGCAGTTATATCTCTGCCACCCCCGGCATTAATCCTAAAAAGAAAATCTCTGGTGTTATAGCGTTAAAGGGGCCCCCTTCCACTTATCTGCCACCAATTTCCAAAAATGAGCAACGTATGGGCACTGAAAATGTAAGTGTTCCATTGTTTCTGGAATATCTATACAAGAATGTCTTGGGCAATAAAGCTCTTCTATTCCTTTATGCTTGAGATTATTCTTCACATTTAGTTTACCATGGGTGCGCAACCACAGTACATCAGGTACTCTTTTACTTGTCAGCATTCTACCAATAAAATTCTGCTCCTCCTGGGGTCTAGTCGCAAAATGTGAGGTATCCAAAAAGAAACCCTCTAACACTGTTATGTAAAATGCTTTCATGGAAACCGAAAATACCTGTTGTTTAGAAACTAACCATGACTTTAATTTCCCAAAACAAGCTTGAAAATACGTTAGTAGACCTATCAGGGATTTCTGTCTAGCGAGTGGAGCATTTTGCGGCCATGCCTCCAGCCATAGGTCCACTTGGTCACAAACCCATGGAACCCATGTAGCACCTGAAGCAGTAAGAATCGGTTTAATATTACTATAAATGAACACGCAAAAAAGAAAAGTACAGGGTTAGTCATAGCCAGACCTCCCTTCTTCTTCTCCAAATAAGTTATGCCCCTTTTTACTGGGTTCAATCGACTTCCCCAAAGACAGGGAAAAAAAAAACAGCTATATAGGGTGGTTTCATGCTGCCTTGGAGAGGGGGAGATAACACTTAGATGTAGAAACATTGTCAATAGGTATGTTTTGATTATATAAATTCTCTTTTGTTTGGACATATGCCACGCATTCCACTGTTTCACATTTGTCATGGCACTCGGTAGCAGCAAATTCCAATTAAAAATTATCAAGTCACATGGACCAAAGAAGATGCTTAAAATTTTGCAATGGCCCTTTGTTATCGGTATCCCCATAATGAATTTCTCAGTATATGGTTGGCTCCCTATAGCTAAACAGGTGCTTTTTTTTAAATTAATGAGGGATCCTGTAATTGTAGTAAATTCATTCAGAAAACTTCTTCCTGTAGAGAGGACTGTCTGTCCGCAAGCACTAAACATAAGTCATCAGCATATGCAACTGTCTTTATTTCTGGGTCTTTACTATGTACTGGTAAACCTACTACCATATCTGATGTATCCAATCTCTGTAAGAGAGGATCATTGGAGATTATATATCAAATGAGGCTTAAGGGGCACCCTTGCCTGACCGCTTGGGCTATTCTGCATTCAGTTCCTATCCAGCCATTAATGTATGGGGCACTCTTTGCCTTACTATAACATAGCTGTATCCAGCATACAAATTTCATCGGAAAGCCATAGGCCAGCAAGCACTTCCGTAGGTAATGATGGGATACCCTGCTAAATGCTTTTGACTGGTTGATACTAATCAAAAAGCCAGACAGCTCCCCAGCCTTACCCCTCTTCATAAGTTCCCTTAATAAAATTAGTGTTTTCCTTATTTTACTTCCTGGAATAGCATATGTTTGAGAGGGGTGAATAAAATATTCTAAAGTAGTGGCAATCCTAATACTCAACCATTTTGTCAAAATGCTAAAGTCAGGATTCAAAAGGGTGATCAGTCTCCATTTAGAGAGCTGTTGTTTATCTCCTGACTTACAGAGTAGTACAGTACAAGCCATTAAGATGGGACATGCTTAAGCGGGATTGACCGCATAAGTGGGACGTCTCTGGTGGAACAGATTTGTTATAGTGTTAAGTATAGAAGGTCCTTTTTGTTTAAATGGGACTCCATTAAACGGAAGCACCATTTTAGTGAGACACTTGACTGCTGAAACAAAGCAGATTACAGATAATTACCATGACATCACAGTGACATTTTCTGCATACAATAGTCACGTGATTGTCATGTAATTGGCTGTAATCCGATGTAATCAGCTGGCAACAGTTAACAGTTTCTTAGATAAAACAGTTATGTAACCTTATATGTAACTTTATCTAATAGCTGTGTCATGTATGTCAGTTCATTTCTAGGCCAGTGAGAGATGCATCCTCCCCCCTTCATCGTGTCCCCAACAGAGACAATGAGTACCATGAGGTGTAGTCCAAGCGCGACATGCAATGGACAATTACCTTTTACCTGTTTCGCTCTCTCTCTGTGTGATTGTCAGCTGTCCTGAGCCTGTGACCGAGATCTGTGCCCTGCTTGAACCCTCGAAAGACACAGAGAGCCCGCAACAGTGAGCGACATGCACCTGCTCTCCCCATCTACCTGTCCTAACTGGTGACTGTAGAATAGAGAGTACTTCTCACAACTGGGTAAGATCTCTGTACCATCTTGTCTCTCCTTGTCTCCCCTTTGTTTTTTTTTCCCTCCTAGGGTTTGGGTGATTAAAGCAAAGCACAAGCAGATAGATGAGCAGCAGATAAGCACGGATAAGCACGAGTTCTTCACTCGTTGTAACCTCCCCCAAATTCCAGCACCACAGACCAAAAAGGCAACTTCGGTTTTCTGGGATGGCCGCTTAAATGGGACAATCAGCATTCCACCCAGCTGTCCCACTTAAGCGGCTTCTACTATATCATTAATCCTTTGTACATACTGTCTGGCAAAACTGGACTATGTAATAGGTCATTAAATAAAGCCACCATTTCCATTTTAAGAACAGGAAATATGGTTGGGTGTATGTCATATGGCAGCCCATTATGTCCAGGTGCCGTGCCGTGTTCTAAACTACCTATTATGTTCTCCATTTCCCTGTTCTGAAATAGGCCTTACCAATTACAGGCTAGCATACGGCAGTATTTGGCATAAGGTACATGTCTATAACTAATTATCTATGGCCTGTTGATTTACCAAACATGGTAGTGGTGAATTTTTCAATCTCACTTATAATGTCTTTATGGCTGTTTACAGATGAACCCTCTTCTGTAATAAGGGACTGTGTTATTTGAGCCTGCCTTTGTTTAGCACAATTCTCAAAGGGATTTATACAAGCCTGGGAACCCTGCATTCTAAACCTCTGTTTTTCCTCTAAGGATTTCATATGGTTGTATTGAAAGTGTCCCATTTCAGATTTTAGAGAGGCCAGTTGTTCTGCACGAACAGTGGCACTCTCATTTTGTAAAGACAGTAGTGTATAGAATTGTGGCCTAAGTTCAAAATACCTATTATTTTTCTCCTGGCCATTCAGTTTCATGACTGTTTTAAAATAATCACTCATTTCCCTTTTAGTATCCTCCCACCAATCCAGGCGGAAGTCATACAAGAAGAACACTGATTTTCTAGCCTGTAAAATGTAATGTAGTCCTTCGTTGATCTTAGGATCCTCCATAAGGCTACAGTTTAGTCCCCAATATTCACATCCTTTAGATGTTTCTATAAAGTTGGATATCGTTGCACTCAGTAAACCATGGTCTGAAGAGGCCACCGGTATTACTGCAGCATATTGGACTGGTAATGAGGGGGACAGAAACCAGTAGTCTATTCTAGCATAAAGCGCGTCTTTAAAAAAGGTATGTTGACTCTCAATTCATTTCTGAGAAAAGACATCCTGGGGACCAGTCTGTGTAATCAGGTGATTGAGAAATGTTGCATCACAAAAGATTTTCTCCATTTTTAAACCCCTGTTGGTGGTAAAGTGGCTACAATTAAAGTCCCCCCCCCACCCTAACAAAACATGTTTGGACATAAATAAGTACAGTTGCATCATTTTCAACAAATCAATTCTCTGCGCCCTAGATTGGGGTGCATAAGTATTGATAAACCTAAACTCAACTGACTGTAATTCAATATCCACCAACAGGGCCCTCCCTGACCAAATGGCCACCAGGTGTGTTAATTTAGAGTTATTAATACAGATCTCCACTCCACTGTACATTTTGACCCCAATAGACCAGTAGGACTGCCCCCAAACCCAAGCATCACTTGCAACTTGGATATCATGTCTGTTATGAAGCCTCGTATACTGTAAAAATACAATATCAAACTGCATTTCAGAAAATAGAATAAAGATAGTCTCTTTTTCTCTGACAGGATACTATTTGCATTGAGAGAGGCCAGGGTCAGGCTATACAGTGGAGTGCCCATAAACAGGAATTAAGAGATCAAGTTATAGTTTTCTTACAGGCCATGGACCCCATTCTTCTCCTCTTTGACTTTTCTTTAACTGGTTCCTTGCCTTTCAAATCCAGTTGTGGATTTTCAGTATCTGAAATCATGTCTGTTTGAGAGGATGAGATGGAAGCCGTATCAGACTCCTCCTCAACCTCTGTGTTACCCCACTGAAGTACTGAATATTTTTTTGTAGAGGTACATCCTCTGTGTGTGGATCACACACTTGCTGGGCAGAAGCTGGGCCCTTTTTCTTGATGGGGTGAAAACCTTCTGCATCTGGTTCAGTGGAGGGTGGCATATCCCCTAGGACATGTTTGACCATAATGGGTGCTACTGGTTCCTCTATGCTTTTTTCCACTAAAACAGGATGAGAAGTAGAAGGCATGATCTCACAATTACTAGGAGGTACAACATCCTGCTGGGGGGTGTCTGGGAGTTCTAGAACCGCTTCTAGCTGTTTTATTAATATGGAAGTCTTGCACTCCATAGTCCGAGTTTTCAGTGTTGTGCAAGGCCCAGGAACAATCTGAGAATGTATGACCTTCCTCCTTGCATAGGTTGCATTGGAGCATCTTCCCACAAAAAAAGCCGGAATGGCCAGTTTCACCTCACTGAGTGCATTCTAGTATCTCACACTGGCTGCTGAGGTGTCTAGGTGATCCACACTTATAACAATGGTGGGGCTGGCCAGGTTAAAATATAAAGCCCTTGTCCCGGCCCAAAAAGAAACAATGGGCAGGTGAATGATGCCAGTATCTGTTTGTTCCAACTTAATCTTCACACACCATCCCCAATTCCAGAATACCTTGGCATCAAAGATTGGATCAGGGTGCCTAGGATGTTTTTTTTTTATTATTATTATGTCTATGGTGTTTATCTGTTTTTACGACATCCACCCAAGGACCTGGCGCACGGTTGTGCGCGCATGTGGAGGCACGCATGCACTTACACTGTGGCACCAGCTCAGCCCCTTCTTTCCTCCCATCCTTGCTGCCCCCTCAGCCTATGCTTTTCCACCAGACCTCCATCCAGTGGGAACAGAACTACAGGAGGGCGACAACCCACCCCCACAACCCTCAGGAGAGGAGAGCAGCCTACCAGCTCTGCTTGATCCTGCTCCCCCCCAAGCCAGCACCCTGATGACCTGAGGTCATTCCTGAACCCAGGTCACCAGTGTAGCACTAGGTAAGGCATCCAGTGCCTCAGCCCTCAGCGTCACTGGGCTGGTAGGTACCCAGGATCTTACATCTTTTCTCTAACCAGTACAGAATGTCCATTATATTCACTCCTTTATTATGGAACAGGATTGTGATAACTTTCGTAGGGATATTTGTCAAAGGTATATCCTGGAATGGCACACATAAGGGGTTTGTTTTTAATACAGTATATTTTGCCCAAAACCTGCACAACAATTCTGGAGAGTGAAAACTAGTATCAAAGTACTTTCCCCAGGTGCATGTATGAATGCATACATGTCGGCCGGGATGAACCCCAATGAATGCTCTATCAGTTCTCTGCCCACATAGAACTGATAAGGCATGGCTTCCAGCCCACCCATATATCATAGTCACACAGCATTTCTCCTCTTAGCTAATTCCACAGGTTTGTGGAACAGGCTGGAATAAGTAAGCTCAGTGTCGTTATTATGGGTAGTATTATTAGAATCCACAGAGGGTGTATAAATACGAGCTTCCCCCTGTTGTTGTGGGGTGAGATCCTGGTCTTTCTGAGTCTGATCACTGGGGACAATCCCAGACTGGGCATTATAGAACACTTCTTGTTGACTGTACTGCGGGGAATACGAGGGAGTACTAAAGGACTTCTCGCCAGCCATTCCCACTTTTGCAAACCCACTGTTCTGTCCCAGTTCTTGGCTACTAATAATGTTCCCAGTACTCACTGTGGAGGACCCTGCAGAATTGCAGGATCGGGTGTCCAGGTACCTTCCTTTGTTTGCATCCATCCTGAAGTGCACAACGCAGTCCAGAGACCATTTTGACTTGTCAGCAGCTGGGTCTTTTGGAAAAAGCTTCTCAGCCAGTTCTGTGGCATCCAAGTTCTGTTGCCCTACTTGGAAAACAAAAACTTTCACCGGAGTAGAAAAAGCCATTCCTGTTGAGTTCCCAGTAATTCTCTTGCACTTCTTTCTTCCTCCAGTCTTCTTCTTGGCTCCTGATATGCGTGTTCCACATCTGACATCTGGGCTTGCAGCTGCCTTTTGTGATCTTCCAGGTCATTCTGAAGATTCTTGTCCACTTCCAGAAACTCCGTCTCCATATCCACATCGACATCTCCCATGTTGTTTTTATCTGCCGCATTACTCTTTTCCATTTATAATTTGGCGTCTACTGCTCCTGAAATGATTGCTGCCACTGCAGCCCCTCCACCACCTTCCTCCTCAATGCCCGGTTTAAAACTGGGCTCCTCCATCTTTCCGGGTCACAGCACCCCCTACCACAAGAGTAGGGGAATTTTTTATTCATACTTCAAAAAGTCAATTTTGTTAATAGAAATAAAAGGAAAACCAAAAATCATAAAGAAAAGAATTAATGCATACTGTCCCCTACTTTAAAACTTAAAGTATATCCTAGTCTATGTTTCAAATACCAAAAACAGAAAATCCTACAATTAAAACAAAGTATTTAATTGATACTACCCCAACCCCCACTTTTCTCTTAAAGAATATGAAAATATTTTAATCATATTCCAAAACCATATTATAATATAGTGTTGTTTACTAAATATGGAAAGAAAATGAAAAATTATAAAATAAATAAGTATTAATGCATACTATCATCTAACTTTGAAAATAAACCTGTGCGAGATTTTAGTAACAAAGGGGACCATAAATTAAAGCAAAATAGATTACTTCGTTCTTACCCCAATCCCCCCCCTTACCCCTGAAAATTAGAGGAATTATATCGATATCTCCGTAAATCATGATTTAAACACATTAACAGCATGCATAAGATTAAACAAAACATTAAAACATATAAGGGATATCCCTTCTTAAATATCTATAATCATACTCCAAATCATCCAAAAGAGACATAATCTTATTAAAAGGAAAAAATTCAAACCCAATATTGTAGTCATATTAGTCCCTGAAAAGGATATTGTTTCCCTTTTTGCCTTTTTACACTATTGTTTGTGTGAAAATAAAAAGCAACAGAAACATTTTGTCTTAAACATTCTCTTAGAGTTTTGTACAAAAACAGAATCCTATTCCCCAACCCCCCTCCCCTTTCTGTACCCACCATCAATCTATATTAATCAATGGAATACAAGTCAAATCAGACAGGCAGGTTATCATAACATATATTCTATCCCATTCAGATATAGTAAAACCACTCCACCCAATCCGTGGATTTCTCTTATTCCTTAAGGCTGGCCAAGTCTATCAGATGGCAGCACACACATTGCAAACATTCCCATCTTAATGTAACCTAGAAATGTTTCACCACCGTGCATGGGATTTTTGCTGTGGTACTACCAAATGCTCTTTGTTTCTAATATCTAGAATAGACCCTCTTACAATGCCAAATAGCTGTTCGGGGACAATACTGTTTGTTGTAATGTTAACTTGCATTGTGTTATCCAGATGTGGTATTTAATGCTTAATAAAAGGACTTGCATGGTGCTTCAATTAAATTTCTGCCATCCTACTGGCATAATTCCTAAAAAGAACATTTCAGGAGTTAATGTAGCACATGGGGTACCTTTTCATACTGTATTAACCAGGTTCCAAAATTGCTTAACAAGTGGACAATGAAAATATAGGAGTTCCGCTGTCTCATGGAGTGCTACACATGATTCTCTTGGGCAGTACCACTCCTCTAAACCTTTGTTTTAAGTTGTCTTTTACATTCAATCTCCCATGTGTGCTTAGCCATAGGACATCCCACATTTGATCAGGTACTTATTTATTTGTCAACATTCTATCCACATACATCTGTTATTGCACCGGCCTAGTCCTAAAATGAGGTACCTCTAAGAAAAATTAAACCTTCTCTTAACCTATGTTCGACCCACAGTGCTTACAAGCAAACATTCATTGTCCTTTTTTGTAGGACCTCTCAAGCCCAGCGCACCTTTAGCTACAGGGCTCCCACATGGCTTAATGCGCTTCCCTCCAATGTTGCAAATGAGCCTAAATGAGGTCCCTTCAAGCTCAAGCTTCAAAAGCAACTTATGGCCCTTAGTTGCTGTGATTGTGTCCATTAGTGGGCCTCCCCCTTATGCTCCTCAAGCACTCTCCCCTTCCAATGTCTCCTCCCTCTCCTTTTACTTCCCACCCTAGTTCTTCCCCATCTTGCCCCCTTCCTTTATCCCTCTCCTCCACCCTAACAAATACCCCTCCCAACTCTTTCCCGCTACCTCATGTTCACCCTCCCCCTCCTACCTACTGATACCTCCTGTCCTCCTCTCCATTTACCCATCTTACTTGACCACTCTTATTCACCTACCCCATCCCTGCTCCAATCCCCCTAACCTATTGCTCCCTTTCTCTCTCACCCAACAATGTCAACGTTGGCTGCTTTGCACACCCCATTCATGCCCATGCTACTCCTTTCTTCCCTCCCCCTGCTGTTTCTCCTATGCTCTCACTTGACAAGGTCGTCTTTGACTGCCTTGCGCCCATCCCTCTTTTCACCCAGACCATAACCTTGGCCACGCGTCCTCCCCTGCCTCCCTCATATCTTTGCCCAGTACCTTGATACCTTACTCTGTCTTCATATTTATGACATACTACTACAATGTTTATGATCTATACCCTAGTTAGCCTCATACACTTCTTGATATGCTTCTCATGATACATTTTTACTCATTTTTTTTTATTTTCTACTCTTGATGTTTACTATTTACTTTGTTCGACCTGCATTGTATGACGTGGAACTTTTGTAAAAGAACCTCTGGTTCAAAGGTATTTGTAATCTAAGATGATCAATAAATAAATAAACAGATAAAAGTTTGTGAAGGATGAATTACATGGTGCAAAGTGGCTGACAGTCTAATGCTTAATAGTTTTGAAAACATGTTACAACTTGAATTTAATAAGGTAATCAGTCTCCAATTAGTAAGTAATTGTTTGTCCCCTGGTTTATACAGAAGGATGACAAGACCTTGATACATACTGTCAGGTAAGACCAGGTTATGCATAAGTTCATTGAAAAATATCACCATCTCTTCCTTAAGGGTAGAAAAAGTGCTATGATACACCTTGTATGGTAGGTCATCTACACCTGGTGCTTTACCATGTGGCAAGGATTGGATAATGAAGTCCAGTTCTTGCTCTGTTATAGGCCTGACTAACTCTTTACAAATATATTATGGGATCCTCCATTCTGGGCACCTATTTAACCAGCCCTGAATATCAGTCTATGATGTCATAGATATGCTGAACAATTAAGTGATATAATTTTCTACCTCTCCCATAACTTCTTTCTGGTCATAAACCATCTTACCTCCTTGAGTCAGCAAAGATTGCATCATTTTTGCCTGTCATTGGGATGCACATGTTTCAAAAGGGTTTACACCCACTTGGGATCCCTGCATGCCATATCTTTGTTCCTTTTCTAGACTCTTTATACAGTCATATTGTATATGACTAAGTTCTAATTTAACTTTGGTTAATTGGTTGGAGCTAATATCCTCCCCCATATTCTGTGCTGAGGGAAGGTTATAAAATTTGGTACAGAGGTACTGCATATTGCATATGTTGTTCCCTTCAGTTTCCCAATTATTTGAAAATATTCCCTGATTTCCCACTTAGTATCCTCCCACCACTCCAGATGGGTTTCATACAAGAAAAAAACAGACTGCCTTGCTTGCAATACATATTGCAGGCCTTCAGCGACCAGTGGAATGTCCATTAAACTATTGTTCATCCTCCAGTATCCTTGGCCTGTTGCTGTTTCATTATAGTTAGAGATTACTACCCTTAACAGCCCATGCTCCAAAGAAGCCACCAGGATAACCGTACATTCCTGAACTGTTAATGAGGGAGATAAATACCAATAGTCTATTCTGGTAGACAAAGTATCTTTAAAAAAAAGTATAGTGCACCTTAGAGCTCTTTGTTTCAAACACATCATGCGGGCCTGTTGGTAGGAGAAGTTGATTTAAAAAGACTGCATCACAGAACATTTTATTGTTTTTTAAACCTCTATCTATTGTAGATTGGCTGCAATTAAAATCTCCCCCTAAAAGAATGTGTCTGGAAGTACACAGATATGGTTGCAGCATTTTCATTAATTCAGTCCTGTGTGGTCTAGTTTGGGGGGCATAAATATTAATCAGGCGAAGTTAAAAAGATTGAAAATCCACATCCAGCAACAAAGCCCTTCCTGGGCAAATATGTACCAAACGAAGTAGTTTAAAAGAACTATTACTGAGGCAAATTCCTACTCCACTACATAAGTCATCCCAATAGAACAATAGGGTCTCCCCAACCACCAAGCATCACTAGCTACTTGTATGTCTTGTGAAGAATGAAGTCTAGTGTCTTGTAAAAACACAATGTCATAAAAGGTTTCCTGGAAAAGAAAGAAAGTAGCTAATTTTTTCCTTTCAGATAAAATGCAATTTAAATTTAGGAAGGCTAAGGCCAGATTGTATAATGGGTCCAAAGTAAAAGAATTAAATGCTGGTCTTCTTGCAAGCTTTGGATCCCATCCTACGTCTCTTGGGCTTCCCTGCATTAGAGGGTTTTCCTTTAGCCTGTGCTGGAGGATTCTCAGACTCTGATATGGTATCTTTTTGTGAGGAAGATATGGACACAGTGTTGGAGTCTTCCTCAACCTCCACACATCCTGTTGTATGGCCGTATATTTATTCCACAAAGGTATGACCTCCTGTTGGGAGTCTTCATTTTGTTTAGCAGAAGCTGCCTCTTTTTTCTTTACTGTTACAAAATCTCCACTGTCTTGCAGAGGTGGGGGGTGGCATGTGCCCGTGGGCTTGGACTGAAGGAACAGGAACAGACTGTTCCTTATTAGAACTAACCATTGAAGCTTGGTTGGACTCTGAGGGCAGGTCTGTAGAACCATACTGATGGGTAGCCTTCTGTGGGGGAGAGGGGCTGTCTGTAAGTTTTTGCTCCCCTTGCAGACTTATTGATGTAAAAATCCTGCACCTCGAAATCAGAATCTCCTGTATTATGTGAGGCCCAGGGACAGTCTGCAGAGTTATGTCCATTCTCCTCACAAAGACTGCACTTCAGCACTGTTCTACAAAAGAAACTGGAGTGGCCTGTCTCTCCACATTGATTACATTTTAGAAGCTCACATTGATTGCTGAGGTGTCTCAGGGAGCTACACTTGTAGCAATGACGTGGCTGACCTGGGTAAAATATGAACTGCTTGTCCCGTCTGAGGAAAAAGCAATTTGGTAAATGTACAAGACCATGGCATGTTTGTTCCAGAGTAACTTTCATTCACCACCCCCTATTCCAGAAACTCTCTGTGTCTATGATAGGATCCAGGTTTCCCATTATCGTGCATTTTCTCTCTAGCTGGTATAAAATATCTGTTACATTCACCTCCCCATAGTGGAATAAGACAGTGATGGTTTTCATGGGGCTTTTGGTTAAGTAGTAGTAGTAGTAAAATGTTTATTCATAAATCACTTTATGAATTGGATACACTCAATTGAGCATTAGCTTATTTACAATGAGGTCCATGTGTCACATCAATTTACGATAAGTTCACAAAGCAAATACAAAAATATTGAATGAATACAAAATTCCATTTAAAAAAAAAGAAACACAGTCTGAGTAGCAATACCCTACCTAATCTTATATCTTAAGCTCTATTGCTTTTCAAGTACAACAATCAGGTGCAATATACATTAAACGTTTATTCAGTATGGAGTGCAGCAGTGCCTGGTGTTTTTATTAAATACCCCTAACCAGAGTTTTATGTCCTTCCGCTTTATAATCTTTCCCACAGTTCTTAATATTTTTGACACACCATTCCACAGCTGTGGTACCCTGACAAATATTGATTATCTCCTTATTTCCATGTTGTATCTGGGTATAACAAGATCCAAGGTGCCTGCAGATCTTAAAAAGTCAATTTTAACCCTGGGAACCATTTTTTTCATAATATAGTTAGGTGATTTACCCAACAGTCCTTTTTGGACAAAGGCCAGACGATGTTCACTATGACTATCATGTAAATGCTTCCACCCAAGTTGTCTATATAACAAATATTTATGTGTTAAAGGGACACTGTCAACCTGTTTTTCATCATATTATTTCTAGTTGAAACTCCACATTTTATGATTGCGCAACCTCTCTAAAATTCATTGCTGTTGCTGTTTGTTTTGTCTGTAGCCTTGCTTAGTAGAACTGAAATGCATGGCAATGTATATTTATAAACAACCTTGTTTTTGTTTACAATCATGGTTCTGTTCTTACTGCATATGTCATGAGCATTAGAAACAAACACGGACAGTGCAGTCACTCATAAAACAGTATTATACAATAGCAAGAAAAATTCCTATTCTCTGATTGGCCAATCTCACACTATGCCCATGGTGATATCCTGGCATATCACCACTGGCATAGTGGCAGCGAGTCTCTTACCTCACCACAGCCCAAACAAACGTCATATCACGGCACTACAGCTGACTCACTGACAGCTCATCTACAAGATTTAATACACAAATGTCAAACCTGCCACCCATAGACTTTACATTCTTCACCATGGATTATGTCGATAACTTCATCTCCAAACAAAAAGAAAATGAGGCTTTGGAAACAGCAAGTAAAAAAAAGGTGAAAAAAGATGACATGCCATGCTGGAAGATCAACAGCTGGACAGCCTGGAATGCGACTGCAATGAGCCGTCTATGAAATGGCAGACTGTGTGGGCCACAAACGTCCTACGAGACTGGCTGACAGAAACATCCACAGAAATAAATCTAGAGACAGTAACTGTGGCAGAACTCAATAGCATACTCCAAAGATTTTATGGCTCAGTCCGCACCTCAGCCGGTGAGCAGTATGGCATCAGTAGTTTTGTGGGCTTACGTGCAGGCATCAACCGTTACCTTAATGAACCCCCCTTTAGCTGTAACATCAATCTACTGAATAGCGCCGATTTCCACAGTGCCAGCAATGTGTTCAATGCCCAAATAAAAAAAATCTCAGATGACAAGGACGAGACAAAGCAAAGCATCGCCCACCTCTCACCGATGCTGACCTAGCCCATTTAAGACAATCACCGGCTCTCATTCCAGACACACCTCAGGGCCTGTTATACCACGTCTGGCTGGAACTTCAAATACATTTTGCCCGACGTGGTAGTGAGGGACAGCGCAAATTAAAGCAGTCATCTTTTAACTTCAATAAAACTGAAACTGGTCTCTCATACGTCTCCCTTAGTTTCAATGAGAAAACTAAAAATCACAACAACCCACTAGAAAAAAGGTAGGGACAGATACAGAGGAGCAATGTGTGAACTGCCAGGCCACCCGCAGTGCCCTGTAGCTGCCCTGAGAAAATATATGCAAAAGCTCCCTCCAAATGCACCATCCTTCTACATGCACCCTCGTAAAACACCAAGTAAACCCTGGGAAGCAGAAACCACATGGTACACTATGGAGCCAGTTGGAGTAAATTACCTGGGCAGCATGCTTCCAAAAATCTGTCGTGCAACAGACTTAGAATGAATGTACACGAATCACTCCCTGAGAGCTACAGCCACACAAATCCTCTGTAATGCAGGATTAGAGAGCCGCCAAATTATTGTAGTGACCGGGCATAAACAAGAATCCTTGCTTAAAAGTTACTGGGGTCCAACACTGCATGAAAGAAGTAAATGGAGTGCCATTCTATCCAGGTCGGAAGCTGAAGTCAGAGGTCAGACTCGAACCAACGTACCACCTCTTAAAGACATAACGACCTCGCAGCTGCCAACAACCTCTACAAATCTCAGAAGTAAAGAACAGCCACCCACTGAAACAGAACTTCAAAACACCACATTTCAGCAGCACAACATCAGTCCACCAAAAAACCAATACACAGTTCATCATCCAAGGAAACAGCATGTATGTCTTCAACATTCATAAACCATAGACACAAAATGTGAGTCCCACAACCTTCAAGTGGACATTTTAACACTTACAGTGTTTTCATTCATTAAAAGTTTAACGAGTTCCTTAAGTTACTGTTGAAAAAATATTTTAAATACTGTATTATTGTTGAAAAATATTAAAAACAGTTTATTTAAAAGCATTTCATTTAAAAATACTTTAAATGTTAAACAGTTTATTTAAAACCATTTTTAAAAGTATGATAACAACCTAATATATTATTACAAAGCATTACAATTGCTTAAGTTATTAACTTCTAGTAACAAATACTTAAAACTATGAACTTTTAAGGAACTACTTTTTCTTGTGGATGAATATTTGTTATTTATTGTTCATTAAAAGCATTTAAAAGCATAAAAAAAGTCATGTTTCTTATTTTCACACAAAAGGGCCATTGAGTAATAGGAATAATGCACTCCAGGGTGTGTGTCGTACTGGGATAACGCTACACCTGGGATGTTGGACGCAGTCGGCCTTCGGCCTCGTGTCCAGCCACCCCAGGCGTGGCGTTATCCCAGCACAACACACACCCTGCTGTGCATTATTCCTTTAGTGTCCTATTCTCTAAATGCATCATAAGGTGCTAGACTATTTTGTGGGTGTTCAAAAATCCAGGAAAGATGCATTTGGGGTTGATCAAGGACTGTAAACAAACCTGTTTGGTGTGATAACACCAGTATATTGAACAGTCTGTTTTTAACTTTTTTAAAGAAAATAAGAGTCAGAATCAAACTACCAGCTACATCAATAATCTTTACAGAATGTTGGCAATCATAAAATATGTTTTTTAAACTAGGGACACTTTGAGACCTGAAGGGGTTGACAGTGTCCCTTTAAATGAGGGGCTCCTAATATAAAGTGGGCCAGCCTACCAAGACAAACATCCAGCTTATGCAGATCTTTGTTTGATCCTGTAGAGTATAGAATATCCCCATAGTAAAACAGGGGGAGGATCATATAATCCACTACCTGCTTCCTCATCTCTAAGCTTATACAGCCTTTTACCCTATAAAGGGCACCTAACCTTTTCCCTATATTTATGGCCAAATTGTTTATGAGTGGTCCAACTCAGGGAAGCATCGAGCCATAGTTCCAGGTATTTATACACCTGAATCCGCTGGATCAGGAGGCCCCCACGTGCAATCAGGTCCAATTCTTCGTCCCCAACACCTAAACCTGTTCTATTAAATAATATAGTCTGGGTTTTCTTTACATTTAACACCAATTTGCTACTGTCCAGAAAGGTGTACAGTTCATCAAATGCTATCTGCAGGCCATCCTGTACAGCAGTCTTATCTCTGTCAGCAATATAAATCACCATATCATCAGTATATAAATGATAACTAAGTGATTAATTACAGAATTGAACTCCATTAATGTAAATATTAAATAATAAAGGACCCAAAATTGAGCCCTAGGGGACCACCAGTCCAACAGGGCATAATCCTAAGACCCATGGCCCTTAAGACACCAGCTGAGATGTACCCTTCAAATAAGAGGATAGCCACTTTTGTTCCAACCCCAGGAATCCAGTGGATGCTGCCCTGGACAGGAGGATGTTATGGTTCAAGGAATCAAAGGCCTTAGACAGGTCAACAAATAATGCTACTACTAACATCCTCCTGTCCAGGGCCTCTTGAACAGGGTATCAACTGAAAGGGTACCCAAAGGAGATTTGTTTTGAGGACTGCATATTTGTACCAGAATCTGTCCAACAGTTCAGGGGTTCAAAAGCTCACATCAAATGAACTCTCCCCTGGTGCATGGATGAATGCACATTCATCCGCTGGAGTGAATGCCATGGATCTTTCAATACTCTGCCACACAGAATCTATCTGGCATGACCTCCAGACCCCCCATGTATTGCAGACACACTGCGTTTCTTCTTCTAGACAGCTCTACTGGCTTACGAAAGAAACTTGCATAGGTTTAGAGTTGACGTTGTTGTTCAAAGCAGGAGGTTCAGTACTTCAGGGTGCCCTTCAGCATTTGTGACTCCTCTGTTGTCATCATTTTGCCCTCTATCCCCATCCTGTGAGGTACATGTGGGGATTCCTGTCAGTGCACCATAAAAATTGGCATCCATCTGTACCCCCCCCTCAAGGATGGGGCTGAAAATAAACAGAATTGTCTAGTCCTCATTTCCCAGTCAACAAAAACTAAACAAAAAAATGAATAAAATATTACTCATTGCATGCCATTTGCTCTGTATTCCTCCCTCCCTGATTTCTCTCTCTCTCTCTCTCTCTCCCCCCCCAACATACTGCCATTCTCTATTTACATGACATGCTATCCTGCTCTATCCCTGTTGTACCCCACCTCTAATCCCCCCAACATGCCACCGTTCTTTGTACTCATTTGCTGCTCTGTGGCACTTGCTGTCTCCCCTTCCTGATCTGTGCCCCCCAATATGCCCCCATTCCAACTCATTCACATTACCTGCTTTGTAGCACTTGCTCTGTTCCCCTCTTCTCAATATCTCCTCCCCCAAACTGCCACCATTCCCAGTAATTCACATCACCTACTCTGTGCCATTTGCTCTGTCTCCATCCCCTCCCAGATCTCTGCCCTCCACAACATGCCAACATTTTCCTTATATATTAGATGCTCTGCAACACTTGCTCTTCCCCCTCCCTGATCTTTACTCCCCCTAAAATGCTGCCATTCACTGTCACTCACATTAGCAGCTCTGTGGCACTTGCTCTCTGTTCCCCCCTCATCGATATCTGCCACCCCCCAAAATGCCAGCATTGTCCCTACACATTAGCTGCTCTATAAGACTAACTCTCTCCTACCATCAAATGTCTCGCCACATCCAGTACTTCATATTACCCACTGTGTGCCATTTGCTCTCCATTCCTCCCTTCACTGATCTCTCTCCTCCACTGTACCGCCATTCTCCATATGTAAGACATGCTGTCTAGCTCTGTCCCTGTTCTACCCCATCTCTGATCCCTCCCCAACATGCCGCCATTCTTTGCATACATTTGACACTCTGTGGCACTTGCTCTGACCCTGTTCATGATCTCTGCCCCTCAATGTACCCCATTCCCCATCATTCACATTACCACCTCTGTAGCAGTTGCTCACTCTCCATCCTTAATAGCTATCCCCCCAAAATGCCACATTCACTGTAAATTAAATTAGTTGCTCTGTTCCCCTTGTTCTCCCCCCTCCCAGCTCTCTGTCCCTCAAAATTCTGCCATTCACTTTCATTCACATTAGCCATGGTCTGGCACTTGCTCTATATTCCTCACCTCCCTGATATTAGCCCCCTCCCTCACCGGCATTGTCCTTACACATTAGCTGCTCTGCGGCACATAATCTGTCTCTTCCTCCATGATCTCTGCCTTCCCAAACAAGCTACCATTCACCATCATTCACATTAGTGCTCTGCAGCACTTGGTCTCTATCCCATCCCTCCTCAATCTCTTCCCCCAACAAGTTGACATTGTCCTTTATGCATTAGCTGTTCTTCAGCAGTAGCTTGCTCCCTCCCCAATCTTGCCCCCCCAATATGTTGCCATTCACTGTCATTCACATTACCCACTCTGTGATGGTTGCTTTCTATCCCTCCCCTTCCCAATCTTTGTCCCCACAAATGCCTGCATTCTTCCTATACACTTCATTAGCTGCTGTGCGGCACTTGCTCTCTCCTCCCCAATCTCCACCCCCTCTCCAAACCTGCCATCATTCACCATTATTTACATTATCCACTCCACGACCCTTGGTCTCTATACCTCCCCTCCCCAGTTTCTGCCCCCCAATGAGTTGACATTGTTCCTATGCATTAGCAGCTCTTTGGCGATTGCTCTCCCTCTCACCTATTTCTGCACCCAATATGCTGCCATTCACAGTCATTTCCATTAGCTGCTCTGTGGCACTTGCTGTCTATCCCTCCTCTCCCTAGTCTCAGCCCCCCCATAACATGCTGGTATTCTCCTTACACATTAGTCACTCTGTAGAAGTTCCTTTCTCTCCACATCTCCAATCCTCTGCACTTGCCCTCTCCCCTCTTCCCTGATCTTTCTCCCCCTAAATCTACCACCATTCATCATAATTTACATTAGCCACTCTGTGGCACTTCCTCTTTATCACTCCCTTCCACAATCTTTGCTCCACAAGCCGACATTGTCTATATACTGTACACTACCTGTTACTCTCTGTAGCTTGCTGCTGTTGTTTGTAATGTTTATAACACATTTATACTACTTACATTCCTTTTTTTGTCATACCATTCCCAATGCAGCACCACACATACTTGCTGTCTGAGTAGACTCCCTTTCATTTCTGTCTACATTTCTCATGTGGCCCTAATTAATTTGTCCTTATTTGGTACATTTCCATTTCATTTTGTTTTCATTTGTTCAATTAAACTGTTTTTTTTTTCTGTTTATGGAACAATGTTCATATCCTACACCTCTTTTATTCTACTATGAATGCTACAGTACAGTACACTAATCCTGCTCATTATTCCACTTGCAACCTGATCCCTTCCACTCTAAATTTCTTTAGGCAAAGTAAAAATCGATAAGAGGCACACATATTTCAATTTTTTCTGTCCACCACATCTCTCAATTAATCCTGCCTTCACCTTCTCCCTTTGTCATTATCTTACCTAATGCATCTTGGTAACAAAGTTTGTCTCGAACTTGCATAAAGGTGGTTCAGAACAAATCTGCAATATAACACCAATATGCAGTTTTATAAACAGATGGGTTTGCAGGAATGACTGTGTTCTGGCAGAAAGAACTGGGTTCTAAGCACGGAGCACCTAACTCGGAATAGTATGTCAGACAACATGAACAGAAAGGCTTAGCACTCCAGTGGGGACTGGCTGTATTAAATCATGGCAAATGCAAATGTAGATTCATTTGTGAGAGTTTATTATGCCAGAATTAACAAGCTTTGCAGGCGCTCCTGTCACTCTCTTCAAAGCCATGGCCCTTCAACAGTAGTCTTCGTCAGGGGGCTGGGTTTGATGAGAGGCCTTCCCACAATTTAAACCACTATTAAGGGTCAAACATAAAGCCAATTGGTTAAAAAAGCAATTAATTACTCTGACAGCACTAGTCCTTTTAAGTGGCTGTGGTAGGATTCTAGCATTGTAACACACAAACATGAACACAGTGAATTACATACACTACAAACTTCTATGAAATTATCTTAGTGCATTTGGACAATGCAGTTGTATTAGACAGCTAACACATTAAATACATAAACTTTTAAAATGTTTTAATTTTTTTTACTATCAAATAATAAGACTATCAGTATAACATAAAAAAAAAAATTAAGAAACTGCTACATCCAGCTAAAAAAGTCTGCAGTTATGTCAGGGATTGTCTCTTTGTCTGACAATTTATGCTAATTTCTGGATGTATTTTTAAAGGATTTTGCTGTCAAACTAGAGTCATACTTACATGACACTATGGATTTCTTAAATAAGTTTGAAAACTTTGCATAGGACACTGACTTTTATGTGGCTAGGAATTGATGGCCATATTTTTATACACTAGCATCAACCATAGGTTGGAGATACAGTAGAGGCATGTTCACACTAACCAGACTGTAATCCCACAAAAAATTAATTCCCAATGCCATTCATTTTGGAGAGTTTGGAATGTGTCCTGAGTCACAACTATTTTGAATTTGATGAAAAATTCTGTCCGCAACAATGTGGGACAGTGATGGATGCAGTGATGGTGCCATCCTTTGCCAACCTCTTCCTGGGTTTCTGGGAGAAGAATATAGCTCTTAATCACAGTGTCAATACTTTCATGCACCATTTGATTAAGTGGTATAGGTTTATTGAGGGACACTGGTTTACAGGGATTGAGAAACGGCAAATTCCATTTTGCACATTGCACGGTGTCCGCTAAGCCAAAATCCGGTTTTACCGGTGTTTGGTTTTGTGTACTTTATTTGACAATTTTTAACTCTGCTGACATGCATTTTAGCAATTTTGACCTCCACTATTGCACATCTTTCCATCCTTGTACCAATTTAAAGTTGTTTTAGGTACAAGATGTGATGGCAGCAGCAACACTACAGCCCCCATCCCTAAGGTGTGAGAGAAGCAGCACTACAGCCACCATCCCTCAGGTACGATGGGAGCACCAACAGCACTATGGCCCCCATCCCTCTAGTATGATGGCAGCAGCAACAGCACTATGCCCCCCCTCAGGTGTGACAGAAGCAGCAGCACTGCGGGCCCCATCCCTTAGGTGTGATGGCAGCAGTACTACGTTCCCCATTCCACAGGTGTGATGGCAGTAGCAACAATGCAGTACACATCACTCAGGGGTGATGGCAGTAGTGACAGTACTATGATCCCCTTTCTTCAACACCCACTCCCCACATGCACAAGTTACAAATTACTTGGTCTCTTTGCTTGTTAGAACTCAGATGTGAATTAAGCTGAACTAGTACCACTAAAGTGGACCACCTTTGTATTTTCCAATCTATCATTTAACTGTCTGAATTGGATTTCTGCCTGCAACACCACTGACCAGGGTTTGGGAATAGACTTAAGTGTTGGAGGGCCGGATGGGGGGATGAAGGCTTGAGTGTCCAATGACCACCCTTCTCCTGGGAGGGAGGGTGGGTTCACGGCTTAGTCTTTGCTGGCCCCTAGTGGAGGCCAGAGGCATGGCAACATGTCAGCCCTCACTGCAGGAGGGAGCATGATGGATGTGGGCTTGTGTCTTGACATGATGTGGCCTGTCACACTCCCAAGAAAATGGGAAAACACCCACTGGCCAACAGAAGGATGGCTGCTGGTCCCTTCAAAAGCCTGAAGCCCTAGACACATGTATCTGTTCTGACCCCTGCCATGCCTGGGATACACAGGAAGCTCTTTGGAGTAATTCTCCTCCCCTGGTAGCCTCCCACAGGGGTAGGGGCCCACCCGATCAAGTGTTACTTCAGGTTAACTGGTAGCCCAGCAGTAAGGGGCAGTGGATGGTGATCAGGACTCAGCAGCAGTGGTAGGGGGCCTTGGCACACCTGAAGGAGTGAATGGCCAGGGGGTAGGAGGAGAAGCAACAAATAAACTGCCTGAATTTGCTTCTTTGTAATAAAGTATCTTCACCTAAAAAATCCACAAGTGGTTAGTGGAGAACCTTCTAATGGAAAGTCATGCATCTCCCAAAGATGTATATGCCTTTTTTTAATTGGTCTCCATGAAAAGGGTGTCTCTCAGTTTTCATGTCTGAGCTCAGATGTGAATTGAGCACCACTCTGCCCACCAGCATCATACAGCCCCTGGGGTCTTACATTCTGTGTGTCATTGAATGTGCTTTCAAAACCCACTGGTCAAGTATATGTACACTTAAACACTTAACATTTGCTTTTTGTTGAAGCAGTCTATCAGAAAACTTTTTTTTATCACAGAGACTGAAACAGCAGGTGGGAGACACGGTGCTAGTGATCCCATTCACCTAAATGGGGTGCTAACTGTGAAGTCTTTTTGTAAGTGGTAAGACAGTTTCTTCCTTGTGAACGTACTTTCATTCAGACTAGTTTTCATTCAAACAACCAAGGATTTTAGATGGCCCTGCTGATTATAAACTTGAATAAGCTAGTTTGTAACAGTGATCCTGTGATTAGCAATCTACAACCTAGATGCTTACATGCAAAGAATACAATAAAAACCTGACTAAAGTCTAAAACAAGTTTATAAAATACATAAAATGCATCTGAACATTTATCTTTACCCATACAAAAATCATTGCAGCCTGAGTAAAACTCAGGTAAATTACATGGTACTCTTACTACTATATTATGTAGTAAACATATACTGGTATTTTTTTTATATTCTTTGTAAACTGGTAAGGTCCATTAGGCAGAACTGCCTGTTTTCAAGGGTGACCAAAGAGCACTGTGGAGGTTAAATGACTTGCTCCTCGAAGTCACACAGTATGCAAATGGAGGTTGTGGGAATCAAACTCAAGTCTGCTGGATGTACCCAGTTCAATCACTGTTACTCTAACCACTAGGCTATACTGCCTGCCATAACAATACCCATATATAATGTTTTAATATATGATTTCAATAACAGTGCACAGTACCTACAGTGCAAATTATGAACATTAAACACTTTACACCATTTTACTAAAAGTTAATTATTTGCCACTCCATCTGCTTATTTTTTCTTACACCAAAGGGGGTGAATAGTTGACAGAGCACTGTAAATAGCTTTTGATCAGGCTTCATTATTCTATATCCAGAAACAGATACAATTTGTTTATTTATTTATTTAATATTAATTTTCTGTGCCTCACTAAATAGAATCTATTTAGCACTGTATGAGGCAGATGTTTTTAATTTTGGAAGAGAGGCAACACATCTTATCTGTTTAGGATTCATGTTAGGAACATAAGTTTTTCTTCATGTTTAAAACATATTAAAGTGCCAGTGTATTCATTTAGTAGTTTATGCTGACTAATATATGCTGCAGAAAACAGTAAAAGATTTGTTGTGAAGCACTCAGGGTCTATACTACAACTCCTGCAATTTCCCAGCAAGTTTTGCAAAAAACCTCTGCAATTTCAGGTTACTTTTCCCACAATTTTCCAGTGGCCCTGCCCATGTGTGCTGATACTTGTATTTTCTTTGTATCATCCAGTGTAATATAAATAGTAAAAGATGTTTAGGCACACACTAAATGAATACTGGTTTCAAGAAGGAAAGCAGTCCTCAGATGATGGAGAGGTTGGTGGGAAGCATAGGTGGTTAAACTGAATGGCTGGTTACAACAAAGCAGTGCTGGTGGTTTCCTTACCGATTCTGTATGCAGCAAAGCAGAAAGAATGTGAAGCACAGCAGCATTCATTTTAAGATACTGAAATCTGGGCCGGCCCACCTGCAGTGTGGTAACGCTACTGCTTGCAATGCCAGCGAACGGGGTTGGAAGTGAACTCGGGTTGCTAGAGGTCTGCCAAGGGGAGTGGGATCAAGAACCTGGGGGGCTGCTCTTCTCCTCTGGGAAGGGTGGGCTGCAAGTCCTGCTGCTTTACCGCCACCTGGGTGATCATGGGTGGTGGTGCAATGGGGCTGCAGAGCAATCAGGAGGAAAGGATGCTAGCCAGGATCTGGAGCAGTGGCATGTCTCTATGTGCCCTACCTCCTTGGATTCCTTCAAGTGCCTGTGCCCTCAGGGACAGAGACCAGAAAACCAGTAACAATCACTCCACATCGGCCACTGGTAGAAGGGACCCAGCTGCCCCAGACTTCATAACTAGGCTCAACGAGGGACCCACTGGGCTGCCCAACACACACTAAGGGACTGTGGAGGGGTGACCTGGGGTCCCCTCCCTTCCCACCTGGGGGGGTACAACCCAGGCAGGATGGGGTCAGGACCATAGGAGCTCCCAAGCATTACCTGGGGTGAAGTTAGGGGATACTCAGCCTAGGGATCGCTGAAAAGTGGAGACTAATGCTGTGAGAAGGGGGCATAGAAAGAGAAAATAAAAAAATTAAAAAAGATGCTGAAATCCACCGGCCCGGTGGCGCTGAAGGTTGAGATGCTGGATGCCACACCTCGCACCATGCCGGCGACCCGGGTTTGGGAGCGAGTCTGGGTTGTTGGGGGTTGGCAGGGGAGGAGAAGGATTGAGTGTCCGTAGGGCTGCTCTCCTTCTCTGGGGTGGGGGGGTGCAATGCTTTAGTGTCCTAGTGGCCTCTAGCAGTGGCTGGGGGTGACTGCAGGTCACTGGCAGACATGGGGGATGTGCTGTGGCTGACGCTGGGAAGGAGTGCATGCGGTAGCATGTGTGCCCCTGTCTCTTGGCATCATTGCATGCCACAGACATCACGGGGGAGAACAAGGAAACAATGGGCACCAGTCACAGTGGCATGATGGCCATCTCAGTGAGGGACTCGCTCGGCACCGAGGGTGTGTGGCTCTACTGGATCCAGTCTGGGTAAAAGAGTGTGGGGGCTCTCCACCTCCCTGCTGTGGGGGGCAAGCCATGGGGGTATGCCGTAGGCCCAAATATGGAGCTGGGGAGTCCTGGGAATGATGGCCAGATACTTCAGGAGGATGCCTGGACACGTGAAGAGGAAAGCAGTCTGGTGGCCAGGGAAAAAAGTACCAACAAAAAAAAAAAGATGCTAAAATCCAAGGGATTCTGTGCAGTGAAATGCAATTTCCGTGAGACACCGGTACAAGAATTCAAAATCTGCAAACCAAGCAGGATTCTGTGATTTTTACCGGTGTTACCGGTAAAAATGGAAAACCAGGGTCCTTGTTTATAGTATGTGTATGGAAGGGATCCTAGGAAGAGGCTGAGAAATTCATGACATGGTTAAACCAAATTGATCTCACCCTTAAATTCACAAGCAACATGATATCAAGCCTGAATTTCCTAGCTGTCACTGAAAAGACTCAGGACAATAAAGTCAGTTCAAAAGGTTTCCACAAACCCACAGCCACAAACAGCCTGCTACGTGCAGAAAGTGCACACCCCTAAACTTTGATTAACTCAATACCATATGTTCAGTGTCTCTGAACATGGAGAAACTGTTCCAATGATATTGATTAAAAAAAACAGAAATAATTGACTGCTAGATTTTTAGCCAGGGAGTGTGATAAAAATCTGCTAAAAATGCTCTTGAGAAAGACAGTAACTGTGAAAGGACCACACTTTTGATACCCAAACAGAGAAAAACTGATGTAGAAACACCAGTAAGTTTCATACCAAGTACACCCCACTGTCTACTAGAATAGGTGGACTGGTCAAAACAAATTGGCCAATATTATTAAGTGATGAGGGATTTGCCAAATAACTTACAAATTCACCAAGAATGTTTTTTCTTTAAGGGCCTTGGGGATAAATCAGTCCACAGTCATTATAAGAGAAACACAGACTCCAGAATACTGGAACAGGCAACCACCACCAATTGGCATGTATCACTATGGACAATGTAACAAATGCCATCTTTGCCATTGTGGCAACAACTCAAGATTAATGGCTATGAAAATGAGGTAGAAGTTAGGCCCTTTATATACTGCAACAGCAGTTTTGTGGTCTATGCAATTTGGTGCATGTGCCATTTACTATATGTAGGCCACACAATCAGACCAGTGTGCCAGAGGATACAGGAGCACATACAATATGTCGTATAAAATCAGGAGTAGCCAACACCCCAGTTGGAAAACATTTTTCTGAACATCACAACAATGACCCAACATGTGCTACCTGGATGGGCATTGAGAACATTAGCAGAAATCCTAGAGGTGGGGACAGACAGAATCATCTTTTACAGCATGAAAGTTACTGGAGCATTACCTTAGGTACTCTTCGACCTAGCAGCCTTAATATGGACTGGGACCTGAAGCCATTCCTTTAAGTGGTCACTACTTACCCATTCCAGATCATTAAAGATCCAATTAGCATCAGCTCTCTTAGTGTAATGACTAATAAGGTATAAATAAGAATATACCACACTGTAGATATTTTTTTTTCTCTCTTTTCTTTCAGTCTGTCTGGAAGGGAACAGAAAATTGTGGGGAGATCGCAGGAAAAAGAGTTCACCTCTGCTGACCTCTGACCTCTAAGTCTTCTATCTATTTCTGTGTTGGTACTAGAACTGTGAATCTCCACTTACTATCTTCAGTGAGATTTAACTGAAATTTTAAGTAGATGAGTAGTTATGTTTTCCACATTTAGACCATAACTGCAGACTTAACAAATTTAAATGGATGTAGCACTTTTCTAATGTTTTTTTTATGTTATCCTGATAGTCTTGTTATTTGATAGCAAAACAAAAGTTTAAAAATATAAAAAAGTTTATGTATTTAATAAGTGTTAGCTGTATAATACAACTGCAGTGTCCAAAAGCGTTGAGATTATTGATATCACTGAAGTCTGTACTGTATGTAATTCACTGAGTTCATGTTTGTATGTTATAATGCTCGAATCCCACCACAGCCACTTAAAAGGACCAGTACTGTCAGAGTAATTAATTACTTTTAGTTTTCAACCAGTTGGCTTTAAGTTTGGTCCTTACAAGTGCTATGAGGAATGTAGAATTCTGCTGTTGGTTTTAGCACAAAATGACCATTTCACCAGTGAAATTTCCGCGAGAATTTTATTTCTTCTGCAGAGTTCCACCTGCTGTGATCCACGGAATATTATTCCATGGAATGGGATTTTTCCACGGAAAATCATTCTGCAACTCTTTCTGCAGAAAATATTGAGATCCATGGAATAAACAGCACTTTTTCTGCAGAAAATAATTCCACATCCATTTCTGCAGATAATATTTAGATCTGTGGAATAAAATTCTGCAGAAATCTGCCATTCCATTTTCGGATAAATTTGGCGGAATTTTGAAAATTCCACAAAATTCCATTCTGCCGGAATATAAAAGTTCTGCACAGCACTAGTCCTTACTAGTGGTATAAATTGTGGGAGGTCCTCTCATCAAACCCAGCTCCCCGATGAAGACTATTGTTGAAGTGCTGGGGCTTTGAAGAGTGACAGGAGCTCCTGCAAAACTTGTTATTTGTGGCATAATAAACTCTCACAAATGAATCTATGTTCATATTTGCCATGATTTAATACAGCTAGTCCCAGTTGGCATGCTGAGACTTCCTGTTCATGTTGCAGTTTTATAAACTTTGTATTATTTTAATGATTTGGTCCCAATGTAACTAATTTCATTCTTGTCAGCATTAAACATAATTACCTTACAGCCACCACCATTTCTACATTACTTCTCATAATTTACATGTCCTGTATGTAAGCATGTGTAACCCCCAAAGTGTACAGTTTTATATAGCATGCAACTCATAAGATACAGTCTGATTATTTTAAAAATAGTATCTATGCCAGTTACGTGGCCATTGAAGTGCATAATTTTGCTTTTTAACTATCTTGTGCACCACCATATACATTCTCACTGAGCTCTTGATTGTATGAACACCACTGGCATTCTCCCCAATTATATTTTACTTTGTTTTTATTTCTTCATCATACACATGTGCCAAAAATGTATGCAGAACATATTTACAAGGATGACCATGATCTGTTGTTCACCATTTGATCTCTATCCTTCCACCGATCTGTGTTCTCCTTACAAATTGGTGCTATTCTCCATATATTTTAGTTGTTCTGTGGCACTGCCTTTCTTCACCCATCTCCCCCCACCCATCTTTCAGCCCCCCAGCATATTGCCATTCTCTATGTACATCACACACTCCAGCAGATGCTCTCTCCATCTCTCCCAGATTTATCCCCCACCTCCTGCCATTTTCCACACTTTACAGTACCTATTCTGTGCCACTTCTTCTTTCCCCTACCATCTCTACCCCATTCTACCACTTTCAACATTATTTCATATTACCCTCTGTGTTCCAGTTCCTCTCTATCTCTTTCCTTCTCCATCTACCTTCAGCCCTAAAATGTGGCTATTATCACCATACATTAGCTACACTCAGCACTCACTTTCCACCTCTCTTCTACCCTCTCTCTGACCTCCCAAACATCCTCCCATGCTTGATATATCTTTGCAGCTCTGCACCACTTGCTTTCTCACCCCCTCCCTGATCGCTGCACTTTCATAACCCTGCCATTCATCATCATTCTCATCACCTGCTTTCCCTTATTTGCTTTCTATTCCTCCACTCCCCCAACATGCTGGCATCATCCTTACATTTATTTTCCCAGACAAATGGAATGCACTCCACTACATGTAAATGTAAGACATATACATGACCAACAACAATTCAAACTATTCACTGTTATTCTGCGAAACAAAATATGACACCAGATCAATGGCAATACTTTTAATGGATTGTGCATTGCCTTCATTCATTACATGTTCATGTTAATTAAAATGTTCATACGTTTTCAAATTTATGAGACCACTGCCATCGTTTCACTTTTTACTTACAGTAGGTATATAAACATCTTTGACTCCATCTGTACCAATCTCCATGTTTTCATTTTCAGTGCTGACTGCTCTGTTTTAGTCTCCCGTTGATGTCAAACAAGGAGTGACATTCAGTATGGCAGTTGAATGAGCTCAACTATTCTTAACAACCTGTTGCACTGACCAGCCTTTCTCTCTGGAAAAATGTTGTGCTCTGATCACTGAGATGCTTTGTGGAGAAGTTTGTATACAGTATTATGATAAATTAAAAAATAAACTTGTAGTAGGCTGTGAGTGACACATAGACCTTTATATCAAGTAAGCCACTAACAGTGTGGGTTTATTTTCAGTCTTTACAGAAAACAATCCAAAAATAAACAAATGAAAACAATTCAGCATCTCTTCTCCTTCTTCAGGTCAGGTCCACTGAGCAGAAAATACTTTCTCTCCAGGTCAGCAGAAAACAATTCAGGACATGGAAACAGCATTTCATGTCTCTCTTCAGGTCAGTCTTCACACAGCAAATTATCTTAGTTATCCTGAATTGTCTTTGGGGCCTATGCTCCAATGGGTGGGATTTACATGGCCGAGGTGCATATCCCACCCACAGAGCTCCACACCTTCAGATAGGTACGTGCCACCAGTATTCCTCAATGGCAGCAACCTGTCCGTGGGCACACCCCCAATGCACAGCACTCCGCGAGGTGGCCAGGGCAGAGTCGCAGACCTGGGTGGGCATCCAATCGAATGCCCATCCTGGGATCAACAGTGAATCCCTTGCACAGTGGGGGAGGGGTGTTGGCTGTGCTCCCTTGTGGATGTCTGCATGGCTGCTGGCCATGGAGGTGAGAGGTGGGTAGTGCCACTGTCCATATGGTGCTTCCAATTGGATGGGGAGGTACCAGCTGGTGCCAGGGGTATGTGTGTGTGTGTGTGTGTGTGGGAGGTGTTTGCACCAGCCCACCACACCATCCAATGTGCAGGGAGCCACAGAGGCAGGCAGGCAAGGGGGGGTGCATGCAGTCCTGGGGCCAGTGCTGCCATAAATGTGTGTGTGTGTGTGTGTGTGTGTGTGTGTGTATATGTGTGTGTGTGTGTGTGTGTGTGTGTGTGTGTGCGGAGGGGGAGTTGGCATGCATTGGGATGGTGGGTGCTGAGCTGGGTGTTGGATCGGCAGCCCCAGACGGCCACCGGATGTGTCAGTGGTGGGCTCTGTGGTGTGGGACAGATGTGTGGGGCATGTAGGGAACTTATAGCAGAGTTTCCCCAGGCATATCAGCTGCCCCCTATGCGCCCCGGTGTGCAGCACTATGTGGCTTTGTGCATGACACGTAGTGCTAGCATGCCTCTTGCCTGTCACCTTCATGTTGCAGTCCATGAAGGTGGCGTATCAAGTGCATGGGGGCTGCACGCTCGCCCCTTCATGCATCCTGTGCAGGGCGCATAATGGGTGTGGAATGTCTCCATGCCTCACTTACGTGGCGTGGAGGAGCTCCATGCCTTTGAGCACAGAGGCTTTAGTTAGTACTGCTTCTTCTTCGGAACATGACTGCAACTGTTAAGATTCCTGCTCTTGAGGGCTCAGTGTCTCATTGGGACCAGATATTGGTTTAAAGAAACTGACAAAAGGTGTTTCAATCTAGGTCTTCTAACTGAATACAGCACCAGATCCATTTTACATGATATGATACGATATGATATGATATTATATATGACGTGACATGACAGTATATTATAGCATACTAATATTGTATATGATCTCCTTCACAAAGCATCACAGTGATCTGGACACTAAATTTTGCTGGGAAAAGACTGGTAAGCATGAATACTCTGTTAAGAATAGTTGATCTCACTTGCACTGCCACAGTGAACATCACTCCTTGTTATAGTTTTTGAACAAACATTTTCAACATAGTTATGTTTTTTCCCTGTCTCATGAACATGGCAGGTGTCATTTTCAAATACCACTCCAAAACCTGATTTTGTGGTTGTTCCATAAAAATCACATTTCTGGTGGCATTTGATAAATAACACTTATCATGTTCACATGCTGAGGCAATAAAAATACTACCTTGACAATTTAGGGTCACAATCTAATAAAACAATGTTACAGTGCATGTGAACCTCTTCATTTCCCAATCATGACAAATTCACTATTACAACTCATGTTATTAATTTGCTAATTTCAACTGCTGTGCCATATATGTCCAACAGTGCCACAGCAAATACAAGCAGCTTTATTTTGGCATTGGCCAATGCTTGTTTATGCTAGTGCTAGAAATCTGAAATTGGTACACATGTTCATAAGGCAGAAAGCTTCAAGTGTATCAAATATGATGCTATCTGGACAAATAGCCATAAAATTAGATGGAAATAACTGAAATTTAAATTTTGGCTAAATTTTACAAAAGTTTGTGTTAGTGGAATAGTAATTTGTTTGAATTCCACTGGCATTCATTCTCACATAGCCCTTCATACAAACTAAAAACTCCCAAAAGGGATTTATATGTATTTCGGGTGTATAATGAGAACAACAAAATAAAGTTGAGAAGTGATATTGCAGAGCTGTTTAATAGTATGTTTAGGAGGACAGAGGTGTGTATCCCCATCTCACTCTAAAAATGTCATCTCCGTAGTTCATAATGGCAAACATTAATAAAAGTAATGCTTTGTTAATAATAGCAACAAATGTGGCTATTTACAACAGAACCAACGTAACAAAAAGATAATGATAATCTGAGGAACTCTGTGTAGAGTCTTGTTTAAAATGTGTTCATTGAGACGTTTCTGAATCCCAAACTCCATATCAAGTAGATTGTTTTGTAAGCAATATTGTTCCATTTGCTCATAAATTCAGATTTTTAAAAGAAGGCATTTGATTTTGGTAACATCATTTTTAGTTCTGGAAAACACATAAAATATAGTTCTCCATGGTATTATCAATTAAGTTCCAAGAATAAGAGTTCATTATAAGCCAATATCTGTGAAATTATATAATTTAATTACTAGGTTTGACAATTTAAATCAGGGTATGGTTGTTTAGAAAGTTTTTAAAAAGTTTCTGTTCTCAGCTCTCAGTTTGAATATAAATTTTGGTTCTAGGAAACTTTTCTTCTTCAACAGTTGAGATTGATTGAAAGGTTCCCCAGGGACCAGTGATGGCACTTACCTCTGGAGTGTATATACTGTCATTGGGTTCATTTTTCATAAACCTAATTTGGGCTGTCATTGCTAGGCTAAAGATACTGAATTGTACATTTTATTTCCACCAGACCTAGCAAAAGCTATAGAATGCTTGGCAATATGTCTGTGCAAAATTGGATAACTCAGTAACTCACATCCTCACTTACAGACCCCATTCCCATTAAACTAATTACTAGATTGTAATCTTCATGGGAAACATCAAGCCCCTCCATGGGAAACACCAGTATTCACATTGAGTCCCTCATTAGCCTATAGAAATAAATAATTTAATATATGAAAATTTCTACTGTCTTGGGAATCCATGTCATGAATGTCTGTCCAACTCATTTCAACCCTCAAATTTACCTCTTTCCTTGCTTCTCTGGTAAAAACTTCTTGGAGTTTCAATTTTCTAAAAACCTTGAAAATGTTCTCATTAATATCAAAGTTATTAATTGGGGGGCAGGCCCTTTGTTAATATATTCACTTGTTGTTGTGTTAATGTTCTACTAGTGATGTTCATTATGTTTGACTGCTAAGTATTGTTCTTCTTTTTCACCTCCTTAGATTTTCTTTTTTTACCTTCAGTGCCCCTCCTCTTTATTTTTTTGTTTTTTGTTAAACGGATTTCTTTATGCTGTTTTGGGACTGTGTCAATTTCTCTGATAAAAAAAACTTTATTTCACAAATTGTCTTCTCTATCTGTTGAACTTGGGTCAGAATCAATTGGTTCCACCAAGCTGCATCGACAGCAAAGTTGTTGAAATGCAGCTCAGCAACAGAAACAATGTCAACAGACGAAATTTCGCCTGTCGACATTAAGTGTTTTGTTATACAGGGGGCTTCACTTCCTGCACCCCCATGTGGAGGGATTCACCCCCTGCACCCCCCTTCTTAAAGATAACAAACTCTAGGTCAGAATTTATTCAAAGGGGGGCATTCAAAATCAGCAAAATGTCACCATTGGATCCACTATAGTGACAACCTCGAGGCTGTTGCTGTACTGGATTTTGATATTGGCATTTTGACATCATAACATGATATGGAATCAATTGCAGGTCTGCTATCTTGAAATGAGATTTGGGAGATAGAGTCTCATTTTTTAGAAGTCACTCTTTTCCTTGATTTTGACTATCCTCTACTTTGACCTCTCATTTCTTCCTTTGGTGACTTAAAAAAATTCCACTCTTGTAATCAGCTGAGTCCCTCTGCAGTTTTCTTTGCTTTCTTTTAATTAACTTATTTTCCTAATTCTCAATTTTATTCTATAATTTCTTGTCTAGATCTTTAAAATGCAGTGTGCTAAATGCTTGTTAGTTTTCTTCTTAAGCTCTTCAATTTCAGTGCTGATGTTTTTTTACATTCTAATGTCCACTTTCACAATAAATCCAACAAAGACATATGAGCAGTCTTTCACTACCTGTTCCCATGTCTCATTGAAGTCAAAAGTTTCAAGGCCACCAGAAGGCAATTTAGACACCTGTAGACCACTCAAAATTAAATTTTTCTCTAAGTACTTTTTCAGAGTCATGATATTATATACCACATTAAGTTCATTAATGAGTAACTTTCAAGTTTAATAAAAAATGTCTTCAAGTCTGTGCCTTCCCCTACTACTGCCATATTGCTGTGACCACCTTCCAGATAGTCTTTTATTTTAAATCTCCCATTTTATAAACTATCTATATTCCACCGGGCACAAAAATGTTGAGGATTTTCATTCATTAAATTAATGCTAGTGGGTGCTTGGCTCATATTATTGACACTTAAATAATCTAGTAAAAACATTATAGGTTTCACTCAGATATAGATATGAAAATCCCAGAATGATAAATTGGTCACAATTTACTCAGGCTGCTCATGTGGATCAATGAATCCCATAAAACATTCCTGTGCTGTGGACACCCACAGCTGCATGCCTCATAAATTGCCAAATACCATGAATCCACATTGATGGCATACCCCTTGGGGCAGACCAGATTGCTTGAATGCATGGTTGTAAAAGGTGGGCTGGATACAAATTGCAGAATTGTGCTCATATAATGTCCCCTCAGTTGTGGTCATGAATTCCTGCATGAACTAGAGACTTTCATGGCCAGTCTGGTGGTGGGCTCACCCAAACTTCTGGCTTTGGGTGACTTCAATGCTTGGATCACTGAAGAAACACCTCTTTTGGGAATGCAGTTCCTCCAGGTGATGTCCTCCCTGGGCTTTGTGCAGGCGACTGCCACTGGTACCCACCTGCATGGCCACGTCTTGGATCTGGTTTTCTCAATGGGTCTTGATATCAGTGCTACCAGGGTAGATCCAGTCATCTGGTTGGCTCATCATGTTGTTCAGTTCCTCTGTGGAGCTCCTCGCATAACCTCTCCTGTGGAGATGATCAGGTACTACTCTTCTAAACACTTAGAGCCATGGACCATCCTGGCAGTATGGGACAGCTCAGGTATGAAGATGGCATGGCCAATAGGAACTGAGGCAGCTGTGGAGAGATATAATTTATCCCCTTCAGCTACCATTGACTCCCTAGCACTGTTCCATGTACGCCCCTTGATTTCCCACCTCAGGTAGCCCTGATATGATGCAGACCTGAGGAGGTTGAAAACTAAGTGGTGGAGGTGGGAGTGGTGTTTGTGGAGGTCCCATTTTGAGGAGGATAAATTAGTGCTGAAGACTTGTTACAGTGAGTATCAGTGCATAGTCACTCTGAAAAAGTCAGCATTCCTGTCACAGGTGATTGCTGTTGGAAGGAACCATCTGGCTATCTCTTCAATACTGTGGACAGACTAATAAAGCCAGTCTGTCTGCACTCTTGTAGGACTTTTTCTCTTGAGCTATCCAGACTGGGAAATCCCCAAGCAGCCTTTCATCAGCTGATGGTGTCCGAACTTCACAGGATGTAGGCACTCCATTTTCATGGGCTAAGTTTTAGTCAGTCTCAGTGGATTATGTTTTCAAGGTGGTGTCCGGACTGTATCCCACTTTCTGTGTGTTGCACCCTGGGCTGACCAGACTTCTTCTAGAATGCTGGGACTTGCTCAGTCAAATTGTGGTGGAGGTCACTAAATGTTGTCTTGAGGAGGCATTCAAGTTGCGGTGGCACAAGTACCATTGCGCCATGTGCAAATTTCCCATTTTCCAAAGGTGACATGCAAATGGGGCCATAATTCATGCAAGGCACAGGGGGGCCATTTGCATCTATTTATGGCCCCATTTGCATGCCATTAGCATGCAGGTGTGCCAATCCCCAAGGACTTGTGCCTGGCACCCTGCCAGGCAGCAGCCATCTAGAACCGACGCCCCCTGCAGCCCGATCGTGGGCAAAAGTGTGAAAATCCCCCCTTCCCCCAACTGGCCCGATCGCGGGCATTAGGTTAAATAAACCCCCCCACCAGCCCAATCATGGGCATAATTGTTAAATGTCCCCACCACCAACCCGATCATGGGCAGCACAGAGTCCCACCCCAGAACATATCCCTGGTGGTCCAGTGGACCGTGAAGCCCAATCGCGGGCAGCAAAGAGTAAACCCCCCCAAGACCAAATCCCTGGTGGTCCAGTGGACCGCTAAGCCCAATCGTGGGCAGCAAAGTGATGAAACCTCCCCCCAAGACCATATCCCTGGTAATCTAGTGTCCTCCACCCCACCCACCCACAAAGCCCCACTACCCCGCTCCCCCCGGCAGCCGGCGGGTGGCAGCATCCCACCCACCTGCCACCCCGCCGTCTGCTGACTGACTGCCCGGTAGGACTGCATGCCCATTGGTGCAGAGCAAGAGCCAATGGGCATGCAGCCCATACCGTACAAGGCAGTCCAGATATGTGATCTGCCTTTGTCGGTGTAGGCTGCATGCCCATTGGTTCTTGCTCTGAACCAACAAGGTATGCAGCCCTACCGAGCAGTCAGTCAGCAGGCAGCGGGTGGCAGGTGAGTGGTGCTGCTGCCCACCAGCTGATGGGGAAGCGGGTGGTGGGGGTTCGTGGGTGGGTGGGGTAGGCCACTAGATCACCAGGGAAATTGGACCTTGGGGTTGACTCTAATGCCCGTGATCGTGCTTTCACGTCCACTGGACCACTAGGGATATTGGTCTTGGGGGGTTGAATCTCCATTCTGCCCGCGATCGGGCTAGGGGTGGGGGTCATTTCTGTTATGCCCGCATCGGGCCAGTTGGGGTTCAGTTCTGTTTTGCCCGTGATTGGGACAGTTGGGGTTCAGTTCTGTTTGCCCATGATCGGGCCAGTCGGGGGTTCAGTTCTGTTTTGCCACGATCGGGCCAGTCGGCAGGTTTCAGTTCTGTTTGCCAGCGATCGGGCCAGTCGGGGGGGTTCAGTTCTGTTTTGCCCATGATCAGGCCAGCTGGGGGGTTAATACTGTTATGCCCGCGATCAGGCCAGTGGGGGGGGATTTACTTCATGCCTGTGATCGGGCTGCGGGGGCGTCGGTCTCCAACGGCTGCTGCCTGGCAGGGCGCCAGGCTCAAGTTGTCGGGGATCGGCGCACCTGCATGCTAATGGCATGCAAATGGGGCCTTAAGTAGATGCAAATGGCCCCCCGTGCTTTGCATAACTTATGGCCCCATTTGCATGTCACCTTTTGAATATCAGAAATTTGCACATGGCGCAATGGAACTTGCGCCACTGCATCTTGAATGCTCCACTCTGACCACTTGCGGTGGCACAAGTTCCACTTCGCCATGCACAGTGGCTGGGGGCGATATTCAAAGGAGTTGCTCAATAGCACAACTCCATTGAATATTGCCCCGGCCACACCCCAGTGCAACTTTTTTGAGCAGCACAAGGGCTTGTGCCACAGAATGGCGCAGTTTAAATATCCAGCCCATAGTGTATAAAGGGATTTTGGACTATTTAGGGCCTTTAGAACCAGAGTTTAAAAATTGTGTCCCATCAAACAATAAGTTTGTTTATAAGGTTTAACTAATAAAAAGGTTCCAAAAAAGATGTGAGATGTACAATGGCTGTGTGTGCATGGGAGGTTAGGGGTAAAGAGAAATAATAAACATAAAGCAGTGGAGGAAAGGAGTTGTTTGTATCCAGGATGTAACCTATTATTAGAAACTCAGGATCATTTTTTTTCCAGTGTTCGTATGCATCAGGGTTATAGCCATTTTTGGCAACTAAATGGAAATGATCATGGCTTACACAGCTGACATGCCCTGGCTTTAGGGGATTTTCCATTTTTACTTCTAGATTTTATAGTGGAACATTAATAGTATTTTTTGAATGCTCGAAATATTATCTGTGGCAGAGTAGATGTCAATTTTTGACTCAACAAAAACAAATGTCATATGTTACATTTAGTACTATTTGTGAAAGTGCATGATTAGATATGTATGTAAAGGAGAAAAAATGCACCCTAGAGCTAAAAAAATGATATGGTGGAGAGGTTTAACTTTTTTTCCAAAAGATACATAGCTAATAGGATAAGTAATGGTAAGGGAGGAGTCTAGGGGTACTGGATTATGTTTATTACTCTTAGTTTTACTAGTGTTTGGGAGACTATGAAGAGTGCCAGTATTGCTTAAGATTATTATTGAAGTATTATTTATGTGGTTATACTACTTTATATGTTTTATATTTCTGTGTATTTGGCTTCTGTTTTCCTGAATAAAACTCCCCTACTCTTTCTGAGAAGTACCATAGAATCTTCAACATCCAACTGAACTACCACCAGAACAGGCAGATGGGACCTCGGTTTAATGTCGCATCTGAAAGATAGCACCTCAGGAGTACAGCACCCCCCCATGCTGCACTACAGTGCCAGTATTGGGGTTTATCCCAAGTGTCTGGTGTGGGGATACAACCCACAGCCTTCTGATCTCCGAGCCTCAGAAGTGAGTGTGCTACCTACTGAGCCACTGACACTGACTGACTCATAGCTTGGTTCTGATGCCTAGCCCCTGTGAATCCTCTCCTCAGGCACATACAATACCTTCTCCTGCTCTCCATGGCCCAGTGATCCCCTGCCAGTTCTATCAGAAGACTAGGAAACAAAGGATACAAACACCTGGCCTTCAAGTAGCCTCTGCTGTTTTGCTTATCACTCTATCTATTTTATTTTGGGGTTCCTCTAGTCCTGATGAACTATCAAAAGTAGCACTGTGTTGCTTGCAACTGCAGCCCAGGAATTGGAAGTGGACTGCTGAGCCTTCAGTGTGGCTTGATGCATATGTGGACTCACTTGGTCTGGTTCTGGAGGTGAAGGGTTTGGCAACTGTGTTTCAATGCAAAAAAGTGCAAAATCATGCACTTGAGACACATACCAATTGGGCACAGAGGTATTGGCAACCACAAAACAGGAAAGGGACCTAGGGTAATCATTTATGATGACATGAAGGAAACAAAGCAGAGTGATAAGGCAGTGGGGAAAGCTAGCAGGAGACTTCAGTGCATAGGGATGGGTATCACCAGCATAAAGAGGAAGGTAGTGTTACTCCTGTATAGATCAATGATGAAGCCTCACTTTGAGTACTGTGTCCAGTTCTGGAAGCCCCATCTCTGGAATTACATAGATAGGGTGGAGGCAGTACAGAAGAGGGCAACCAAAATGGTGCAGGGCCTGCATTAAAAGCCCTATGAGAAAAGACTCAAAGAATTAAATATGTACTCGCTGGAGGAAAGAAGGGAAAGAGGGGAACATGATAGAAACATTTAGATACCTCACAGGTATTAATCAGGTATATAAGGGTAGCATTTTACAAAAATAAAAAGATGCTCGAGGACAAGGGATCATGCTATGAAGCTGGAGGGGGGAGACTCAGAAGAGAAGAGATGTGATGGAATACTTCTTCATGGAAAGGGTGGTGGATGGCTGGAACAGCCTCCCAGCAGAGGTGGAGGGTGCAAAAATGGCAACAGGATTCAAGCATGCATGGGACAAACACAAGGGGACCTTAGCCATAAGGCATGGAGGGAAAAGAACAGAGATCAAGTAGGGTCTGCAGTAGCACTGTTGGTAGGGAAAAATAGGGCAGACTAGGTGGGCCAAGAGGTCCTTTTTTGTTGACAACTTCTATGTTTCTATGTGAAGGCTTGCTCAAGGGTGCAAACCAGTTGGGTGTTTGATGCTGTCAGAGCTGACAGGTAATCCTGATGGGGCAAGTGAACCTCAGCTACTGCTCCTGGATCTTGGGACCGGTAAGGCTGCTATTTCAGTTGTCTATTCTGCTGTTGCCTGCTCCAGCATGTTGAGTACCATACGTTTAGGTGTGTGGAAGGCAGGTCCTCACAGTGATCTGGCTGGGATTGTGATGGCTCCTGTGGGAGTGAAACATCCATGTCCTGGAGTTAGTTTCATGTTTAAGTTTACATTTTCAGCGTGGCCTTTTTTTACCCCATCTGTGAACATGGTAGCTGTCACTTTATAAATCCCACCCAAAACTTCATTACGTAGTATGGCCATGAAATGATGATTCAGCTGGGATTTGAAAAATAACAGATGTCAAATTCATGAGGTGGGGTGAAAAAAGGTTATGTTGAACATTTGGTGTCAAAATACTAAAAGACAACAAAGTTTTGAAAAAAATTGAAAAATCATGAAAAAATCTAAGTCTGAAAGAGCTGTATTCAGTTTGGTCAAGTCTTAAACACAGTAGAGTGTGCATCATTGGTCACACTGGTGATTACAGTGGTAGACCCCCATTCAGATACATGGGCAATAAAGGTAGCTGAGTGGTGGTAGGGCACAAGAGGGGGATCAGGGTTAAAAGTGAAATGGCAATAGGTTGGAATGGAGACACAACAATGGACCATTTTCTTTTTTACAGGTAAACTGGGCCGGGCAGATAATGGTATGTTTTCTTTATTACAGTATTAAACAGTCATAAAATGACTATGTGATACAGTTTTCTTTTTTACATGTTTCACTGAACTGAATTAAATTCTAATAAATCACCTCATCTTGATCAGACTGAGATAAAATTTTTTAAAACGTTAGCTAACCCCTAAAGAGGTGGTGCGGATTTTTGAGAATTATTATCGGGATCTCTATAATCTGCCGGCTTCCCCTGCATCCCCTTTAGACATTGCTGCTTATCTGGCCGAGATTGACATCCCTCGACTTTTGCCGTCTCATAAGATAGCCTTAACTGCTCCCATTTCTCTTTTTGAAATAGAGAGTGTTATTGCCTCTATGACTCCAGACAAGACTCCTGGTCCGGATGGTTTCCTGCCAATTTTTATAAAGTATTTTCAAAGAGCTTGCTCGGTCCTTCTTAAACTTTATGAATACCTTTTCTCTTCTCCTGATATAGACCCACTCTTCTTGAAGCTACGGTCATCTTGATTCTTAAGCCGGGTAAAACCCCTTCTGATCCGGCGAGTTATCGGCCTATATCTCTCCAAAATTATGATATGAAAATTCTCTCTAAGATCTTGGCTGAGCACATTAAAGGGGTCTGGACCCACCTTCTTAGTCCAGAGCAAGTGGGCTTTGTTTATTCTCGATCTCCATTGGACCATCTTAGAACCCTCTCTCACATTTCCCAGCAAGCCTGTATGGCTCCAGCTCCAATGGCTTTGGTCTCGGTGGATGCAGAAAAGGCTTTTGACTGGTTGACTTTTGATTGGTCTTTTCTCTGGGCTGTGCTGGCTAAGATGATTCGCCTTAGTTTTGAGTTGGCTCCAGAGCCTTTATAAATGTCCCTCGGCCAAGATATATTGTAATGGACTTTTTCTTCGTTGTTCGCTGTATACTGGTACCAGGCAAGGATGCTCTCTCTCACCCTTTTTATTTAATTTATATATGGAACCTCTCCTTATCAAACTTAAATCCTCTCCGCTTATCAGAGGCTGTATAATACGTCGGCAAGAATTAGTCCTTTCGGCGTATGCAGACGATATATTGTTACATATTGCGTATCCTGCTGAATCTTTAAGTCATGTATTGGAGATCATTAGACAATATGGGGCTCTTTCTCAATATAAATTAAATATCTCTAAGTCAGAAATTTTCCCATTAAATATTCACACATGTAAACAAGACCTTGCCAGTTTCGGCATGAAGTGGTCCCCCAAGTCAATTAAATACTTAGGGATTCACTTCTCAATGGATCCTTCCTTACTTAGGAAGCTCAACCTAGACGACCTTAAGACTTATATTCAGCAGGATTTGCAACGGTGGTCCACCCTCCCTATTTCTCTTTGGGGTCGGATCAATATTATTAAAATGAATGTCCTCCCTTGTATTTTTTATCCTATCAATTTATTAAATTTATGGTTGCCTATCTCTTATTTCCGGCAGTTTCACGCGATGTTTTCAAATTTTATTTGGCAGGGTAAAGGAGCTTGACGTTCCTTTTCTAAATTATCCCTTCCCAAGGACAAAGGCGACTTATGGCTTCCTAATTTGCTGCTCTATTACTGGGCGGCTCATCTGGCTAAATTGGAGAGGTGGTTTCCGGTTAACTCTGATCCTTCTTCTCCGATTTGGCTTCAAATTGAGAGGTCAATTCTTTTAGACTCTGGAATTGATCCTATGCTATTTTCTCTCCTCCTTCTATACTCTCACACTGGATAACCATACAGTCCTCATATCCTCAAATCCCTGGTACAATCGCTTCTTAAAATCTTTCGAGAACGACGGGCCAACGCTCACGCTTAACCCCAATATCAGGGTGGAAAACTCAATGATTACTCCCAACTGGCTTCTGCAAGTTACGGATACTAATCTGGAACATTTCTATGATCATGAATCTCTCCTCTCTTCCACCGATATCCTTGGCAAATATTCTATTCCCAGTCCCAAAATTTTCAAAGTGTATCAAGTGAGGCATCTCATCGCGGTTAAATTCGGCACCCAATTTAGAAGCCCGGAGGCCCGCCCCTTCCTTTCTCAGATATTAACTCTTGCTTTGAAACTGCACGCCATTTCATTAATATACTCCTTCCTTCTTAATTATAAATTCTCGGAGCCTGTTGTTGGTTCTAAGGTTTGGTCGTCCTCCTTCCCCGATCTTACTTTGAACTGGTCTCGTATCTGGAGAGACCTTCATAAGTTCCATACTCAGGACAGGTTGAGGCTTACCCAATATTGTATTATTAATAATATGTACTACACTCCTAAGAAGCTTTTTAAACTCAAAAAACTTCCCACTCCGCTTTGCTCCAGATGTGGGCAAAGTGAAGGAGACTCCTTACATATTTTCTGGAGTTGTAGTAGGGTCTCCCCTCTGTGGTCTGCTATCCAGGATAATCTAGACCCACTTCTAGGCCTTTCAGGATTTTTTGTCCCAGAGATATGTATTTTGGGAGATTATACCCATATTAACAGTGTGGAATGCCACTGTCATATGGCATTGGTAGCTATTGTGGTCAAGAGACTGGTCCTTAGGCATTGGACTGACCAATTGATCCTGTCATATTCTGAATGGTTGACAGAGCTCTCTGCATGTCTTAATGCAGAAAGACTGACAGCTAGTCTGCGTAACCATATGGATTTGTTCCAGAAAAAGTGGGGTAAGCTATATTCACTATACCTCAACCAATGATCTCTTGACCCTCTCTCTGCTGCCTACAGTAATTTTCTGTATCTTTCTGTTTTTTGTCATGTGTTCCTCCTGTACTCAAAGATTAGACCTTATTTTCTTATTTTGTAGTACTATTGTAATATTGAATATCCAGCTCACGGGGATTTTATGAGCTTGCACTCAGTTTCGAGGGGGGGAGGGGCAGGGTGGGCTGGGGTTTGGGGGTGTGGGTTGGTTTTGGGTTGTGCCATGTAACCTCTATGATTGTCACCTCTGTCCTGTTGTGTAGGTTGTATCTTTCGAAAATTAATAAACTTAAATTTCAAAAAAAAAAAAAAAGTTAGCTAAAATAATATCCCATGTATTTGTTAAGCTGTTCAATTAAAGCCTTATAGAAGAAAGATTCCTGGAATATTGGAAATGTGCCAAAGTTGTCCCTGTTTTTAAAGGGGAGATCATAATGATCTGTTCAAATACAAGTCGACTGCATTGCTATCTGTCACCTTCAGGAAATTGGGGAGGATGGTTAGTACCCAGTTGACTAAGTACTTGGAACAGTACTCGCTGGTAAAACAACAGTCAGAATTTAGAGCTGGGTGGTCAATGAACACTGCATTCATTGATTTTGTAAGTCAGGCAGCATTAGATATGGATGACAGGTGGGCTGTGGGCACAGTGTGCATCAACCTTTCAAAAGCATGTGATCTTGTTGATCATCAGATTTTGTGCAAAAGAATGACTAACATTGGTGTGGTTTCTAAGAAGTTAAACTGGTTCCAGAGTTATCTTACCGGAAGATCACAATTGATAATGTTTGATAATGTTAAGTCCAATACAGGGCAGACACTTATAGAGGTATGCTAAGGGGTCTATATTGGGCCCCATGATGTTTTTAATATACATAAATGACTTAACTAAAACAATTAAAAATTCTGACATATATCTTTATACAGATGACATGATTTCGATAAGTTCATCATATGATAAAAAAGAAATGGAAGCTAAATTCCAGCAGGATTTTAACAGATTAGAAATGTGATTTTGAAGTTCCAAGTCAGTTCTGAGCCATAAGAAAACCCAATCCATGTTGTTTTCATCAAATCTTGGCAACAAACAGAAAAATAGAATACTAAACATTAGCATTTTAACAGGGAATCTGATCACAACAATAAATGAGTATATGTACAAATACCTTGGTATACTAGTCGACAATTCTCTGAAATGTAATAAACACCTGACTAATACTATTAAAAAAGGAAATAGTAGAATAGGTGCACTAAGAAGAAATGCATCAGCCCTAGACAAAAGAGCTAGAGCAAACAGTAACTCAACTTATATTACCAGTACGGGAATATTGCAGTTACAGTATGGTTATGCCTCTAAACATTTACTTGACCGCTCAGATATAATTTATGATAAATTGGTTTGTTTCATTTAAAACAAACTATTGCAGACTCATTACTGTGATCTTTATAATATGTTTAATTGGGATCCTTCTGTCAGATGAGAAAAACACAAAACAATAATGGCCTATAAAATTGTTAATGGACTTGTATTTAACATAAACTTTATCGTTCATCTCTAAATCCTCGTAAATATCAAATTAGGGACATCAATAATAGGAAATATTTTGTAACAAAAACTCGCACAAAGTTTGGTATATTTTCTGCTAATTATTGGGTATTAAAAACATAGAACCAGTTGGGTCCAGCAATTCCGTCTCTAGGCAAGCTGAAGATCTTCAGAGATTGAATTTCTATGATATTTTGTCATTCCTGTGATTGTTTCTGATCTCTGTTTATCCTTTTGCAGCTATCTGTCCAGACAATCTGAACTTTGGATAAGAACTGCTCTTCAAAAAGGAAACTGATATAATATTTAGTGTATTTGATTGATTTTGATTGTCTGTTCATTAACGTTAATATGTTTTCATTTGTTTGTTTTGTTTATGATTTGTTTTGCATTATAACTAATGGTTTGAAAACAGAACAACTTTGTAAATAGGGCGTTTGGGCACTAACTGTTTTATCCTCTATAAAAAATAAAGCTATTTACTACTACTACATGTACCTAGATTTGGGGATGTGTGGCATGGGTGTTAAAAGGTTGGGAGAGGATGGGGTTTTACACAAAATGAATGGCCACTGAGCTTTGGCAACCCAGTGGTCTCATAGTAACATAGACAAAGATGGCAGAAAAAGACCAGTGGTCCATCCAGTCTGCCTGAATTCCTTATCTCATGTAGAGGATAGCCACCAGGTTTAGGCAACCCAGTGACTAATCAAAAATAACAATGCCCACCAGACTTGGGCACCTGGTGGCCATATAAAGAAGAGGGGACACAATAGATTGAGGGGTGCTTAAGGGCACTGGGATTGGGCACCCCACTGGGCAAGCAAAAGACAGAGTGAGGAGATGTTTTAGTTTTGTGCTACAAGGCACAGAAATGTTTGTTTCCTTTTTCTTTGGCAAGAACACAACATTCCTGTGTTAGCAGCTGACTGTTTACATCATAGGGTAGAGGACTTTGTGCACTGTTCACACATGAATGTCAAATTAAACTTATAATATGTTTTAAATTTACCACGTTTGGCAGTTCTTTATTGTGGGTGCCTAATGTTGTGTTCTCGCCTGTATGTGCTTTTAATTCATAGCACCACAGGCTACTTTTCTGGTGCAAATTACTGTTTTTTTTTGTTCTGTTTTTGCTCATACCTTGTGATTTTTGGGTCCAGTTGATTCCAAATTTTCAGGGTGGGCATATTGACACCCTCAATTATCACGACAAAAGTGTAATTTTGTTAATGCACCCTGCAAATGTGTTTTGGAATTCAACCACAAAACACATTTTGGGATGAATTAACAAAATGACACTTGTGTCTATATGGAGGGGTGGCAATATACCCACCCTAAAAATTTGCTGTCAGTCAAACCCCAAAATGCCAAGTTATGGCAAAAAGTTAAAATGCACAAACCTGGGGATTTTTTTAGTTTTTTTTTAGTTTTGTGCACTATACAGTACACCAGTGTTATAGCAATAATCATTCTTTTTGTAGTCTGCCTCTAGCTTTGTTGTCAAGGAACATCTTTACTGCAATTTGCCATTCTTGTACAGTATATGCAAAAATAAAACACTTGCCCCTCCAAACCAACCACACACTCACTCTCATGCCGATAGCTGAGAAATGTTTTATTCTTTTTTATTCATAATATTATGTTCATATGGTATCAGAAGTCAGTTTAGATGATTCTGAAACAGTCCCATCTATACAAATATGTAGTGTCAGGTAGGGACAAGTCTCTTTATTTACATTATAATGTGTTTGTGTGACTGTTAATTTCTTACTGATGCATTATATAAAAATGAACTGTATCTGTTTTTTGTCTATAAGTACATTAAAATGTAGTGTGAATTGATATAATATGCACAGTGCACCTCAATGATGATGGATGGACAATTTAGCTTCCTATTTTGAGAAACAGAATAAAATGACGTACAAATCCTTGTTTTTTTTTCAATTAGAATTTATGGAAACCTAACAGACTCAGATTTTGTGATCCCAGAAAATGTCATAGGCACAGCAATCTTAGGGCCCCATTTTCATAAAGTAAGCGTGGCACAAACCAGGTTTATGCCACGCGAACCTAGAATAGTGCCAACTCTCGGGGGCATGCCCATATTCAAAGGACACATAGGTGGCGTGCACCCTCGACAGCGCCATTGTGCAAAATATTGTGCTACACCTATGCAAATGAGGATTCCTTCATAAATATGTGCCACAGCACAATACTGAATGTTTTCAGAAATCCTAAAGGGCTGCCAGCAGTGGCACAGTTTAACGCTACTGAAACCCAGCCCTTAACAGTGCACAGATTCATCTGCATACTGTCAATGGTTGGGTACCCTGGTGGTTCAGCGGTCTGTCCCCTGCCTTGATCCCTGTCCCCATACATAAATACATTAAAATTGGTGGTTCAGTGATGCCTCCCCTGCCTCAATCTGTGACTGCTGCCCGTTGTCATATAAATAAATCTCTGGTGGTCCCTCTTCCTCCCCTTCCCTGATCGCCACCCTGTTTCATATAAATAAATCCCTGGTGGTCCAGTGATCCCTCCCTCATTCTTGGATTGCCATCTTGACACAAAGAAATAATTTCCTTAGTAGTCTAATGGACCCCCACTATGGCAGATATTGACCCACCACCCTGTCCCCACCAACCTGACCCATGCCAGTAACTGGCACAGCCCTCCTCACACCACCATGGCCAGCCACTGACTGAACTGTCAGTGAGTGCTTACAGTACACAGTATGCACTTATTGGTTGACCGGTCAACCAGAGAGCACATACTATGTACTGTACATGCTGATTGACAGTTTAGTCAGCAGTTGTCCATCAGTCTGAGAAGGGCTGTGCCAGTCACTGGTACAGGTCAGGTCTGGGTGGAATGGGGTGGTGGGTCACTACCTGCCAGGGTGAGGGGTGAGGGCCACTAGACTACCAGGGAAATTATTTCTTTGGGTCGGGATGGTGATCAGAGAATGGGGGAAGGACAATTAGATCACTGGGGATTTATTTATATGAAAAGGGGCAGCAGTCAGAGAATGAGGGAGAGGGGAGGGACCACTAGGGATTTATTTATATGACACAGGGTGGTGATCAGGGATTGGGGCAGAGGATGGACCACTGATCCACCCATTTTAATTTATTTATGTATGGGTACAGGGACTGGGGCAGGGGAGGGATCGCTGAACCACCAATTTTATATTATTTATGTATGTGGACAGGGATCTGGGCTGGGGAAGGGGCACTGAACCACCAATTTTAATTTATGTATGGGGACAAGGATTGGGGCAGGGGAAGGACCGCTGAACTACCAATGTTATTTTATTGCTATATGGGACAGGGATTGGGGTTTGGGGAATACCTGGCCCTGTATACTTGGGCCAGATTCTCACATGCAGATGAGCCCATAATGGCATTGCAAATAGCCCCTTAGCACCGTGCATGCCCAATGGGCTCATTTGCATCTTTGGGATGAATATCACCCATAGGGGCTGTGGTACTCACCAGTTTGCATCACATCTTACTCCTGCGGGAGGTCTTCAGACCTGCCCTCTGGCAGCACTGCACCAAACATGGTGACCACATGCTGTATGCCACTCTACCAGGGTCTGATATTCAAACAGATAGTGCAGTCAGTTTGGATCATGCTATCTGTTTGAAATGGTGCCAGAGCCACCCGGCCCTACTTTTGTTTTTGTGCAGTGTACCTGTTTGCACGTGCAGCTGGCTGGCTCTGAAAATGGGGCCCTTATACTTTTGTACACTAGCTTTTTAAGCAATGAGTACTACTTGCTGACCCCTAGGAACATTTAAGATGATCCTGACCAACTAATGAGGAATTAAATAAAGACTGCCCAATAATAATCTAAATTATTGTACTTTGAATAATATAGGCTTTTTGTCTGTAGAGGATTCCTATTTTAGCACCCAATTTCTTCAGTAAGTAATTTATAAGGGTGCCTCACTTTAATTGTGCATCCAGCCATTGTCGTAAATATCTATAATTAGATACATCTGTGAGAGCTTCTATAGGGTATTATGTAACAATTTCCAACATACTAAAAGTCATTTTCAATTTATGAGCCAAGCAAAACAGCATAGTTTGAGTTTTTAATGAACTGAGGACCAAAAAGTCCTTACTAAAATACTGTTTGAGACAATTAAAACTGCTTTAAAGAGTATTGTAACCAGGCCAGATTTTCTTCCCATCTATTTAGGATCATGTCATTAGTGTTCATGTGCATCTGAGAGCCATGCATACTAATATCACCCCACCCCCAACTACCTGGCACTTTGAGTGCATGCCTTGCAATGCTACTAACAGGCAACTATCAGCCAAAAACATAAAACACAATTTTGTAGGGACAAATCAAAACCAAAAGGTTTCACATTATGCACCAACAGCTCTTAGACTATAGTGTTAAAGGACTTGGACAAATCTATAAAAAGAGCAGTAGCAAACATATTTTGATCAACTGACCATTGGATATTACTGGTTACTTTATGTAACTCCATATTGTGTTATGCATTGGTTTAAAACCAGATTCTCTTCCATTAACTAGGTTTTGTTTATTAAAAAAAAATGAGTTGTACAGATACTAGTTTTCCATACACTTGACTCTAAACTAAGTAAAATGCTCAAGAAAAATCAAGTACATGTAATCAGATTTCTTATATACTGTAGCAGTGCCAATGAGTGTTTAAAAGCAGTTTACTATTCAAATCTTCATAGTGTGGCATCTATGTTGTCACTGGGGTAAATCAAAACTGAGAAAGACTGGGAGTCGTACAAGGAAAAAATGAGAGAGTCTAACAAACAAATTAGAAAGAAAAAAGCCCAGACAGAGGAAAAGATAGCAGAAGAGTCGAGAGGAGACAAATCATATTTTAGATACATTTGAGAACATAGGAAGGCAAAAGGTGGGATAGTAAAGACTGCTACTGAAGAAGGGAAATGCACCAAACATGATCCAGAGAAATTCAAAATCCTCAGCAAATACTTCTGCTTGGTGTTTACCAAAGAGGACCCAGGGAATGGCTTAGCCCTGAAAAAACATAATACCTCAGGACCAGGAGTAGACACAAGTCCCTTTACAGAAGTTGAAGAACGGGAGGCACTAAATAAACTAAAAGCAGGCAAGGCCATGGGACCAGACGAGATGCACCCCAGAATCCTTAAGGAACTGGGGACAGAATTAGCATTCATTCTGGCACTTCTATTCATGAAATCCTAGAAGAGTGGTATGGTACCCGAAGACTGGAAAAAGACAATAGTGGTTTCACTTCTCAAATCAGGCAGTTGCGCAGAGGCTAGTAATTACAGACTGGTGAGCCTCATGTCTATAGTAGAGAAACTAATGGAGACACTACTCAAACAGAGGACCATAGCATTCCTTGAAACTAGCAGCCAACAAGACTCTAAACAGCATGGTTTCACAGCAGGGTAGGTCATGCCAAACAAATCTGCTTAACTTTTTTGACTACACTACAAAAATAGTGGATGACGGTGGGGCAGTAGATGTGGTCTACCTAGGCTTTAGTAAGGCCTTCAACTCAGTTCCACACAGAAGGCTGGTAAAGAAGCTTGACCATACAGGGGTTGGTCCAGAAGTAGTCAGATGGGTACAAAACTAGTTACGAGGCAGAACCCAAAGAGTACAAGTTAATGGAATGCAATCAATGGAAGGCAGGGAGACCAGCAGGATGCCCCAGGGCTCAGTGCTGGGGCCTCTACTCTTCAATGTTTTTATAGCAGACATCACTGATGGACTGTAAGGGAAAGTGTGTCTGTCCACAGATGACACCAAGATATGTAACAGGGTGGACACCTCAGAAGGAGTGAGCAAGATGGAAGCTGACCTCAATAAACTAGAAGAATGGTCTGGAGTGTGGCAGCTGAGATTTAATGCCAAAAAGTGCAAGGTCATGCACATAGGAAAGAAAAATCCAAGAAAGGAGTATTACCTAAGAGGTGAAAGACTGGCAGCCTCAAACTAGGAACAAGTTCTGGGAATCATATCTCAGATGACTTGAAGGTTAGTAATCAGTGTGAGAAGGCAACATTGAAGGCCAACAGAATGCTGCTATAGTAAGTAACTAGTATTGATTCTGTTTTGGGGGTTGACTTTTCTTAGTTTAACTTTAATTTGCCAGGGAGAAACTGTAACTGGGAGATATTTGAAGTCATTTGTGATTAGACCTGTTACTTAACCTCTGTGAAATAGGTGTCTGTTAAGTGGAGGAGCTGAAAGGAACCTAGTTGAAATGTCGATTTAAAACAGGAGTTGTTTGTGGTCTCTGTCTGCTGAGACAGAGAGAGAGAGAGAAAGCAGCCAAAGCTTCCTTAAATCAAGGAGGTTGTTTTCTAGACTACACTGAATTTAATTATTACTTTTTGGGCCTGTGTAAGTAACTAGAATGGATTCTGTTTTTGGGGTTGACTTTTCTTAGTTTAACTTTAATTTGCCATGGAGGAACTGTAGCTGGGAGATATTTGCAGTCCTTTGTGACTAGATTTGTTACTTAACCTTTGTGAAATAGGTGTCTGAAAGGAAGGAAGGCACTCTCTGGGGTAGAGGGTCATAGTTGTAGTTGATTTTTTCTGGATGGCATAGGTTCACTCCCACCCACTGACCCACCCTGCTCCTCACCCCACCTGCCCCAAGCACATAACTTCCTTTATAGCAGGGGTTCTGACATCACTTCCCCAAAACTGCTAACAACATACACCTGTTCATATCCTTAAAGGCACAGCACACTGAATGGGGGTAGAGACAAAAGCTTGCACACACTAGAAGAAGAACAAAAAAAAAAAGAAAAGCATCTGTAACAGGAAGGGACACAGACATGTGGGGAGTGGTGTAATGCACTGGCTGTGGAGTAGCAGTTTTCCGAGACACATTCTGGAGACTGCGTTGCTGCCCTATTTGTAGGCACCTCTCTGGTCTGAGGGAGGAGGTTGTTTGTGTCCATGCTGACCTGGAAAGAATTCTGGAATCCTGCTCCCCCACCCAGAGACCACCCAGGCTACTGCCACTACCTCAGAGATTGCCAAGAAAGAGGAGTGATTGGACTACGGTGGGTTCAGGCAGGGTGAGGGTGGTGGAACAGAGGCACATAACTCCAGCTGTGTCTCTCCATAATTCATTCGCCACTCTGCTGGAGCATGGTTCCTCTATGGAGGCACCCACAGTGGAGATGAAGGAGGATGCTGGGAACCTCCACAATGGAGACCCACAGGAGGGTGGCACAGGACCCCACAGGGGAAGGAAACAACTCCTGGTGGGGGATTCAATTTTTAGGAGGTAGAACTGGGTGTGGGAGGGGAAAGGGAGGTAAGGTGCCTGCCTGGCACCATGGCTTGGAGGGACAGGAAATTAATCCTCAGGATCATAGGAGCAGCTGCAAGGGGGAGTGAGCTGGATGTCATTATCCACCTAGGGACAAATGATCTGGCTGAGGATGGGATCAGAGCAGTGCAACAGGAGTTTGTGGAGTTGGGAAGGGGCCTTAAACAAGTAGCACACATGGTAACTTTCTCGGAAGTGCTACCTGTCCATGGCATGGATGAGGCTAGGGTACTCTGCACCATGGGATTCAATGACTGGTTGAAAAACTGGTGCAGAGCTCAGGGATTTGGCTTCACTGGGGACTGGGGCTCCACCTAGAAGGATGCAGGCCTATACAGGCATGATAGTCTGCATCTGTCTAGGAGAGGAACCAGGATCCAGTGATAGGTTTAAATGCTTCATTGCATACTTAAACTAGCCAAGGGGGGCACCCAAAAAAGGAGAAGAAGGGAAATCCTAGTTCCCCTTAAAAATTCAGGGTAGTTAGTGAGGTAAACACCAATATAGAGCAGTCGATAGGGAGAAGGGCTGGGGTAAATGGAGAAAAAGACAAAGGACAGGGATGGGGCAAAAAGAAATAAAGTTATAAAAAATGGAGAGTAATGAGTACCAATGCCTATAGTCTAGGTTAAAAGCTCCCTGAAATGGTGGCCTTGATGGAAGAGGGATGCTTGGATATTGTGGCAGTCACAGAAACATGGTACACAGAGAACCATGACTGGGATATCAACATACCAGAGTACATAATCTACAGGCAGGACAGGGAGGGAAGAAGAGAAGGAGGAGTAGCTCTCTATGTAAGGGAAGGGATCAAAGCAACAGAACTAAAGGGTAAACAGGGAGGAAAGGAGGCACTGTGGGTCACCCTGAAGACTGGAAATGGCACCACAATCCTCAGAGGGGTTGTATACAGACCCCCATCTCAGGAGGAGGAGGAAATGGACAAGAAAATGATAGAAGGCATCCTTGAGATGGCAGAGAAAGAGGATATATAGCTGATGGGGGACCTGAATATGCCAGACATTAACTGGGGCACCTTTGCTGCAGCCACATCCAAGAGCAGGGCCATTCTTGATGCCCTACAAGGGGCATGCCTCAGACAGCTAGTTTTGGAACCCACTTAGGAGGGAGCAATTTTAGACCGGGTACTCTTAAATGGGGATAGAGAGAGGATCTCCAGTCTTGAAGTGGGTAGCCATTTGGGAAAAAGCAACCACCAAACAGTGTGGTTCACCATAAACTTAGCTGCAGAGCCAAGCCATACAAAAGTGAAGGTACTGGACTTCAGGAGGGCTGATTTTGTCAAAATGGGAGAATGCCTCAGAAAAGCACTAGCAAACAGGCAAGAAGGTGGGGTGGAGCAACAATTGGGAAATATCAAAACCACCATCATAGAGGCAACAAGCCTTTGTGTGAAGCAAATAAACAAATCAAAATGAAAGAAAAAAACACTATGATTCTCATAAGAAGTGGTGGGGAAGGTAAGGGAGAAAAAGATAGCATTCGGGAACTATAAGGAAACTCAGAAGGAGCAGGACAGAGAATTGTACCATTTGAAGCAGAAGGAAGTGGGGAAGGCAGTCAGAATAGCAAAGGCCCAAACCAAGGAAAAGATAGCCAACTCGGTTAAGAAGGGGGATAAAACCTTTTATAGGTACATTAGGGAGCAAAGAAAGTCTAAGGCAGGGATACTGAGGCTGAATAAAGAGGAAGGTAGTTGGCCAGAGAGCGACAGTGAAAAAGCAGGGATACTGAACAAATTCTTCTTCTCAGTATTCACAATGGAAAAGCAGGGGGAGATACCTAATCCAGTCAATAGATGTACTCTGGATGGGGGGTTGATATTAGTCCTTTCACAGAAGAAAAGGTTCTGAAATAACTCTTAAAACTGAAAGTGGATAAAGCAATGGGGGCTGATGGGATTCACCCCAGAATTCTAAAAGAACTAAGGGAAGAACTAGTAACATCACTGACTACCCTTTTTAATAAATCATGGGAGGATGGTTTGGTACCTGAGGACTGGAGGAGGGCAGATGTGATTCCCCTTCACAAAAGTGGGAGCAAGACAGAGGCAGGAAACTACAGACCTGTCAGTTTGACCTCAGTGGTAGGGAAAATGATGGAATCACTTCTGAAGGAAAGAATTGTTGAGTACCTAGAGGAAAGTGGGCACATGACCCAAGGCAGCATGGATTCACAGCAGGAAGGTCATGTCAGACAAATCTAATTGATTTCTTTGACTGGGTGACCAAAGTAGTAGACCAGGGAGGGGTGTGGACATGGCCTACCTAGACTTTAGCAAGGCATTTGACACAGTCCACACAAAGATTAATAAATAAATTAGCCAGCCTGGAGTGGGTCCCAAGGTGATAGCCTGGGTAAAACACTGGCTGGACAACAGGACACAGTGGGTAATAGTAAATGGAGTCCACAGTGAAGAAGGGGGGTTACTAGTGGGGTACCGCAGGGTTCAATACTGGGGCCGGTCCTTTTTAATGTCTTTATAAGTGACATTGCAGAGGGACTGGAAGGGAAAGTAAGTCTCTTTTCAGATGACACGAAGATCTGCAATAGGGTTAATATGCAAGGTGGGGTAGAAAGGATGAAAAGGGACTTGGCAAGGTTGGAGGAATGGTCAAATGTATGGCAGCTTAGATTCAATGCAAAGAAGTGCAAAGTAATGCACATGGGAAACAAAAACTCAGAAGAAGATTACACAATTGGCGGTGAGATACTGACAACAACAAAAATGGAAAGGGACCTGGGGGTAGTCATATAAGATGACTTAATGGGCCAACAATGTGAGAATACAGAAAGGAGGGCTGAGGAGATACTGGGATGCATAGGGAGAGGCATCACCAGTAGAAAACAGGAAGTTGTTGGCCCTCTATACAGACAGTTGGTAAGACCACATCTGGAGTACTGTGTACAGTTCTGGAGACCCCATCTCCACAAAGACATAGACAGAGTGGAGGCTGTCCAGAGGAGGGCAACCAAAATGGTGCAGGGTCTGCACCAGAAGACATTTGAAGAAAGACTAAAGTAGCTTAGGATGTATAGCCTCGAGGAAAGGAGGGAGAGGGGGGACATGATAGAAACTTTCAAATACCTCAAGGGAATCAACAAAGTCCAAGAGGGTAGCATCTTTCAGAAAAATAGATGTGCAAGAACAAGGGGCACAATTTAAAGATAGAGGGGGGGAACGGCTCAGAGGTAATGTGAGGAAGTGTTTCTTCACAGAGGGTTGTAGATGCATGGAACAGCCTTCATGAGGAGGTTGTAGAGTCAAAAACAGTGGGGGAATTCAAGAATGCATGGGAAAGACATAGGCAATTCTAGTGGGGGGGTATGAGGAAGTAGGCTGTTGGTTAACTAGGATCTGCAGCTTATCCATTAGGTAGGGAAATGGGCAGACTAGGTGGGCCAAGGGGTCCTTATCTGCCATCAAATTCTATGACTCTATGTTTCTATATACAAATTTCTATGCTCCGCAAGGCTAGTCCAATTTAATGCACTATACATGGTGTGCCGGTGCGCCAAACGAGGTGCATCTAAAGCAAACCTTACAAATCTGTTCAAGGCTGTGTCCAACCTCTCCAAAACAGTTTTGATGCACCGGCATACACCATGTCCCCATAATCAAACAACGGAATTGTTGTAGAGTCAAATGTACCCTAACTTTATTTGGTATACATCTCTTTAATCTTTTAATCAAATTTTCTATATGTAAATCCCATTTTAGATTTGTGTCCAACCATTATCCCAAATATCTGTTACGAGTTCACCTATGTTAATGTATGTTTAGTCAACATTTTAATTTGCAGTAAATTTGTTGTAATTGTCTGCTTATTTTCAAAAAGCAGTGATTTTTTGTTATTTAGTATCAGACTTTGTGACTTGTAATACTCTTGTAAAATGTCAAAAATGCATTGAGGCATTTTCTGAATTTCCTGAAGAGAAACACCTTCAGTATACAAAATTACGTCATTTACATATGAGTGGTGCCTCGCCCCTTTTATTAGGGCACCAGTACCATTCGTATACAGATTAAACAAAAGCGGGCCCAGCACCGATCCCTGAGGGACTCCAGATTTAACAGGTGCAAACTAAGATGTGAACTTTCTTAAAGTGACCTGTTGGGTCCTGCCAATTAAGTAGTGCTTAAACCAATTCAGGGCCACCTGGTCGAGGCCAGTGTCCTTCAGTGTGGCTAACAAAACTGTATGGCTAAGCGTATCAAATGCTTTGGACAGATCTATAAATATGGCCCTGACAAGGAGGCCCCTATCCAGTGAGGACTGAATATCAGAGGTTACCTCTATCATGAGCAGGAGGAGAGAGGTGGTACTACCACTGTATGGATCACTGATCAGGCATCACCTGGAATACGGAGTCCAGTTCTGGAGGCCTCACCTCAGGAAGGACATTGACCAGATGGAAACAGTACAGAGAAAGGTGACAAAAATGATTCAGGGTCTGCAGTACATGTCCTATGAGGAAAGACTTAGGGAACTGAATATGTACTCCTGGAGCACAGAAGAGAGAGAGGGGACATGGTTGAAACATTCAAGTACATAAAAGGCATTAACAAGGTACAGGCACAGGAACTTTTCACTTCAAGAAGGGCTCCAGGACCAGGGGAGATGAACTCAGGCTGCAAGGGGGGTGGTTTTCTACCTACACCAGGACGTTTTTCTTCACAGAAAGAGTGGTGGTATGCCTAGAACAGTCTGCCCCAAGAGGTTAGGAGGGTCAGCACTGTGGGGGGGATTCAAGAATGCATGGAATAGACACAAGGGAGCCCTGACTACAAAGGGTAACTAGAGTGTCAAAATAGGTCTAAAACAAATGGGCAGACAAGATGGACCTAAAGGTATCCTTCTGCCATCAACTTCTATGTTTCTATGTTTCTAATATGGCATTAGGATTTTTAAAGCTAGCACCCCACACCCACCCTGAACACACCAGCAGGCATTGGGGGTGTGCCTTGGGGTCAACGGCCCTAATGATCACCCCATTCCATAAGTAAATAAGCTAAGATGGGTACAGTATAGGAGAATGGGCTGAGTGTTAGGATCGATGACTCCAAGGCACCCCCCCAAAGCCTGTTGGTGTGTGCAAGGTTGGTGTGGAGTGTTAGCTTTGAAAACCCTAATGCCACATTTCCCTACTTTTGTGGCTTTATTTCTAACTATAGCATCAATGCATGTTTTTGCAATTTATATATATATATATATATATATCTATATATATATATATAGATATATATATAGATATACAGTATATGTATACAGGTATATATACACACATTCTTTGCAAAAAAACTCCATTAATGCATCAGTTAGGGTTGTTTCCACACTGACAAAAGTGGAAATTCAACGTTAGGGTTACCAGCCCACTACCCCACCCCCACAAAACCCTAACTCTGCATTCCCCCCCAACCCCCTCACATACACACACACATATGCAAGCAAGGGAAAGGCCAAGGCAAGACAACCAACCAGAGACAAGCAGGATCAGGTAAGAGAAGTAACATACAACTCTAAACGTTCCACAAGACACAGGCATAATCACGGTACACCAACTGTATGAGCTCTGCAGCCACCATAGTGCCTTGGGGGTACACACATGCTAAACAATCATGGGTGATGGCTCACAGTAAGCATTTTTGTGTTACAAACATTAATAACAAGATTTAAGCAGATGCCCATATTTCAATAGTTAACAGCTGATGAAACACACAGTATGTTATGCACACATAAGCCTGGATATTCAAAAGAGTTGAGCCAAGCGCAATAGGGTTGCGCTCACGCAAGTCCGAAATTGCACCATTCTGTGATATTCAGCAGGAGGCAGTTGCACCAGCAAAAACATGCTGAGCAACAGCGCAATGATAATGAAGGCATGCGCAACTGAAGGGGGAGGAACCATGCATAAAGGGCGCAGTGTGATGTTCAAAGACTTGCGCAATGCGCAACAGAGGAGCAAGCAGGAGTTGCGCCATAGCGGAAATGAGCCAAAATAAAAAGGAGCAAGGAAGAGGCGCAAGAACGCTACAGGGAAGCCACATGAGGCAGAGGGAGAGGCAGGGACAGGGAAAGTGTCAGAAAGAGGGCAGGCCGGAAACTAACAGCAGAAGAGAGGCACAGGAAAGTGTGTGGAGCCACACATTCCAGAGGCCAGCACAGACAGGTGTACCCGTGCAGGGAGGTAGCAGTCAGGACAGCGGGGGGAACAAAGCAACAGCTGCTAGGGGGGAGTGCAAGTCAGGGACAAGGCCAATGCCACCTTCCACATGGAGGCTGTAATGAGGGGGGTGAGAAGGCGGGCGGCAGGGGAACGTGGCCGTGGAAGGGCCCGTCGGTGGTATGCCCCCAACAGGCAGTACCAAGCCCGCACCAGCTTTGAGCTGTATACAGATACCAAGATTGTGGGCCGGTACCACCTGAACAGAGCAATACTGAGGTGGCTCTGTGAACTGTGCCGTGATGTGATGCAGGCACCCACACAACGGAGTCATGCTATGTCAGTGGAGACCAAGGTAACAGCCTGCATGTGCTTGCTTGCCACGGGTACCTTCCAGAGACCAACTGGGGACATCACAGGCATAACCCAGTTGGCCATGTCACACAATCTCACCCAATTCCTCAGTGCACTGCTGCCACATGCTGAGTAGTACATCCATTTCCCTAGCACTGCGGAGGAGCGCATAGCAAACATTCAGGAGTTCTACAGGGTAGCATGTATGCCTGGTGTGCTAGGGGCAATAGACTGCACCCATGTGGCCATACACACACCACCTGGCAATGAGGGGACCACATACATGAACCTCAAGGGCTATTCCAGCATCAACTGCCAGGTGGTGTGCGATGCCAGTGGGCGCATCATCAATGTCTGTGCCATGCACCCTGGTGGAGCACACGATTCACACATCTGGCACTGTGCCATCGATTTGAGAGTGGGGACAACCCCACAAGACACCTAGTGGGTGAGTATGCAAACCAAATGGACATATCGTGGTCCTGGGGGGGGTATGGCCAGAGGTGCCATGGTTGTGGCCTACAGGGCTTGGGGCAGGCTGAAGCTGAACATGAAAGTAACTTCCACCCTCTGCATACAGGTGACAGTGGATACCCACTCTGTCCTTGGCTGCTCACACCCTACCGGAGGCCCATGACCCCATCACAGCAATGCTACAATGAGGCACATGCCACCACATGCAATGTCATTGAGCGGGTGTTCGGGATGCTGAAGGCACGTTTCCATTGCCTGGACACCTCTGGTGGTGCCCTACAGTACAGCCCCTCAAAGGCCTGTGGGATATTCCTGGCCTGTTGCATCTTGCACAACATGGCCAAAGAATGTGGGATAGCCATACAGGTTGAAGAGGGGTACAGCGATGGGGGCACCGGCGATGATGGTGATGGGCAGCCCCCCTTGGCCGATGAGACCCCGATGGATCCGGCTGGCACAGCTGCACCGGGACACCATCACAGAGGAGCACTTCAGCCAACGCAGGTAAGTCACGGTGCCATACGCAACCACCAGTGGCTAAGGCACAACCCACAAACATGCATGGAAACACACCAGGGGTGCATGCTGGCAAGGGATGTGGCAGGGTACAGAAGCACACACACACAACCAGGGATGGGTGAAGATCAACACGCCACATGGACGGACACACACACGCACACACACAATGCACCAAACATGCACAGAGGGCAGGAGGAACACCGAGCCAGAGCACCAACCCTAGCAACACACATGTCCACAGGCCACCATGTCCACTGTCTGTCCATGTGCGTGTGTCGGATGCTGGGCACCATCGCACTTTGGGGTACAGTGCAATGCAGGCATCATCATGCACATGTAATTGTGGACAGCAGCAGGGAGGGTGTGCAGGTGGACCATGTGTCTGCATGCAGGGCCAGGCACCCACCCGTGCACTGCCCACTGAAACACACAATGCATACAGGGCAGCACCAGACAGTGCCCGCACTGGGAGACAGGTCAGTCTCGCAGCACAGTGCCACAGCCACCTCAGATGCATGGGCGGCCCCGCTGAGATGTGCCAGCACTGGCAGGCTGACCACAGGCCTCATGGGGTGGCACCGATTGTCCTCCAGGGGTTCCACTGCGTGAACGCGACCGTGCCCACGCAGGGGTCTGTAGCACACTGAACATGTCTGCACCAGGAGTGCTCGGGATGCCCACAGCTGAACCCGGCATCGACAGGGTGGGTGTCGCATGACACCGGGAATGGGGAGTGGATAGCGCATTGCGTGGTGTGAGTGATGCATGGGCACCTGACTGTGTGCCCATTGTGGCCCTGACAGCAATGAACGCCTGTGCATGACTGTCAATGGCAGTGGTCACATTCTCCTGCAAACGGTCCATCCATGACAGGATCCTATCGGTGTCCCTGCTGCAATGCTCCTCTGTCCACTCCAGAGCCACACACAGTGCCTCCACGGATGTTGCAAGCCGCATCTGCTGCTGGACCGATGCCCGCAGTATGCAGGTGTGCTCGTCCAAGAGGTCATCTGCCTCCTCGGCATCGTGTCCCTCAGGGTGTGCATGGGCCTGATGTTCAGCACCCCTTGAGGGTGGGTGCTGCACACCAGGACCAGGTATGGGCAAGTCCACAGGCGGTGCACAGACACCGCTGCTGAGCCCTGAACTCCCAGTCCTGGTGGGTGACTGCTGCTGCCACCCCTCCAACTGCTGCACCCAAGGGCTCAGTAGTGCCGCCGCAGTGGCCGCAATAGTCCCACTGTCCTGACCAGACACCGGTGCTGCTCCACTGGTACTGACAGGCACAGCCTGGGACTTGCTGACACGCTGGCCCACATGGCGGCACCAGCCAGAGCCATGGGCATGAGCTGACCTGCTGTGTGTCCATTCCGTGGCACACACGTGTCACTGCCCATGACGGTCATGTCTTCATCACTGGTGCAGGTCTCTGCCCCAGCCACAGCCACAGCGTGCTGGCATCCTTGGATGCCAGAACACTGAGACACAGGAAGGGCTTCCCCCACACCTGTCTCAACGACATCAGTGTGGACAGCCAGGTGGCCCCACTGTCATGCCGATCCACAGATACCTGTGGAGGTGGATGGTCCAAACTCTGACTCTGGCTGACTGTCCTCAGTGGACAGGCCCACCAACGTTGACCCATGCAGATGCTCAGGATCTGTAAGGGAAAGCAAAGTCACGTTACTGCTTGTTACCTACCCGCCCCCCCCAAGGCAGACCATGGCTTACCATGCAGAGATGGGCCACCACCCGTCTGGAAGCCACCGCCCAGAACTCCCTCTATGGCACTGTGGCACATGCTTACAGCAAGCCTGTCCTCTGCTGGTGTGAGCTGCACCACCTCCAGCTGTCCCCCGCCTGTTGCAGCACGTGCCGCCCTGATGGCAGCCACCTTCTCCTTCACCCTCCTCCTGTCAGTACCCATCTTCTTCTGACACTCCTGAACGGAGCACTGCTGGCTGCCATGCAGGTTCATGGCATGTGCCACCTCCTCCCATGCAGCAGCACGGGCCGGAGGGGTGCCCCGGCGTCCACTGAGCAGTGGCTCCTGATCCAGGTAGGCCTCGAAAAGTGCCTCGGTCTCGGCCGTCATGAAATTGGGCCTCCTCTTCTGCCCACCACTGTTGTCCTCCTCACTCAGAACTTGCTCGGTCATTATTCAGCCTGTAAGGATGGCAGTGGTTACCTGTGACTGTGCAGTCCAAAGCATGTACCTGAATCCACAGTCCACACTCCTACACAGCATGCAACTCACCAATAAACTGCAGTAACTGACTATGGCCACTGCAGCACTTTGTCACACTTTTATAGTGCAATGCATGCAAATTAGGTGAGGAGCAACTTTAATTAGATGCAGATCATGGTGCTGTGTCATTGAATGGCTGATCGGATGATTTGCATATGACGTCAGAATATTGTGCTTTTGCGCTTTGCGCAATTGTGTTGAACGTGCTGAGCCAATGGCGCAGTTCCATGGCATGTGTGGTACACCTCATTGCACATGCCCAGGCTGCTGACGCTGGCGTCTGCCACGCTGATGATGTGCTGTGCACGATGGTCAATGCAGGGCATGGCCACCATTGTGCTAGTGGCGCTATAGTGAAGGTCACTACATGGCGCTGTGACAATGGGCCTCCATAGGTGCAATGGCACAACTGCCTGATAGTCCACTGTGGCACTGGCACACAGGCAACCAATCACGCTATACGCATAGTTGTCCAAAGGCGCTGTGCATGGCCTTGCGTCAGAGATCCTTTGACCCTGTGCCCAACCTTTGCCCCCTTGGCACCATGCATCAGGCATGGGTGCACCTCTATCGTGCTGTTCAGTACCAGTGCGATAGGGAATGGCAGCGCTGTACCACGCAGCATTTGCACATGAAGTACCGCAATGCAAAGTGCCATATTGCCTACTATAGCCATTGAGATGGCACGCAGAAGAGCCCCACAGTGGACTGCCATAGAGTTGGCCAACCTTGTGGCTGTTGTGGAGCCACACCATGGGCCTCTGTTTGGGGAGGAGCCACTGGACAGGGTCAGGACCCAGGTCTGGCAGGGGGTGGCCACCACCTGGAGGAGGCCACCGGACAGAGGAGGACCGTGGGACCAGTGCAGGCACTGCTATGGGGACCTCAAGAGGAGGGAGCCAGACCTACTAGCCCGTCTGCGGTCGCATGCCAGGAGGGGCACGGTGCCACGTCCAGGTGGGTGATCCGTCTACGCACTTGTATTGTCCATATGGGTAACAGTGTTGTATGTGTCCAGCACATAGGGGAGGGCTAGTCTAGGGTTGGCTGTGGCAGTGTTTACAGGGTGTGGGGTGGGTGGGTCTGGCTGGGTGGGTGGGCACACATTGGGGCAGGGGACTTTGCTTCAGGATTGTACTGATGTTCTTCTCTCCTTGTTTCCCCTGCAGGCATGGACGAGCATCGCCAGAGGAGGGGAGAGTGGCAGGGGGAGGAGGACAGAGCATCCAGGCAGGACGGGGACCATCACCACTGACCTGACCGGTCTGATGAGGGTGAGTGCCATAACACCATGATTACTATTGCATGCTGTGTAACGTGGTGGGCAGCGGGCCATGGCCACCATACATGGACACCACTGCCATGCACGTGACTTGTGACAGTCAGCACTGTCCAGTGGCACTGCATGTCTGGGAGTGCGTCAGTGGTGGTCCATGCATGCACCGGGCACATGGCTGTGGCACTGCCTTCACACCACATAGCCACATTACTGTACGGCCATGGTGGTGCTGTGCAGGACATGGGTGGTGGGTGTGTGCAGTGGTCCACATGACTGTGGCTGCCTGGGTGGGCAGGTCTTGTGGACACGGTCACTGTGGGTGGCCACACACCATCACAGGGGCGTGGCACATGGCTGTATGCCATGCACTATGGGTGGGCTGCAGGGGGATAGACAGTCACACCTATTGACTCTGCTCCCTCGTTCTAGGTGATCAGAGGCTCCTGCAAATCCAGCAGTCCATTAATGAGCTGCTCCAGGTGGCCAGGGAGACTCTGCAGCTCCTCCATCAAATAAACCACCATGGGGTCAGGAGGAGAAGGAGGAGCAGACATCAGCGTCAGGAGGAGGAGGACCGGGGCAGCCGTTAATGTCCCCATGCCCCAACTATCACCTTCCCCCCTTTGACCCACCCTCACATCCCTTCTTCCCTCTCTCATATGTTCACCTCTGCCCCTTACCCACCCCCACCTTGTTTATGTCCCCCCCCCACGTTTGTACATAGTTCTGCATATAGTTATTTTTGATATGTTTCAATACAACTATTTTGATATGAATACTGTGGTGGTCTCTGATTTGCAGCGGGCTATAGGTGCTCAGCTGTGGCGGTGTGCATGGCATCTGGGGTGGTGCAGTCATGGGTATGTGTGTATGTCCACGGGGAAGTGACTATGGTGTGGGAGTAGCTATCAGTCAGTGTCTGTGACGTGTGTGTGTTGTTCCCTGTACATTGCATTACTGTGTGCAGTGGTCCATGGTGCATGCTCTGTGTCCATGGTGCCCCTGTCAACCCATCCATGGCCTGTGCAGCTGACACCCTTGCATGTCTATGACCTGCAAGGTCTGCTGCCATGTCACTGGTGGCTGTCCATGCAGGGCAGCCACTGTACCCATCACAATGCTGAGTTGCCTCCTGCACTGGTGTGGTGCATGTTTGCCTCAGGTGACACTGTGGCCTCCGTGGTTGTTGTCCCACCTCTATGCTGTGGCTTGTGTGTGTTGCAGGGGATATGCACCACTGTCTGTGACTTGTGCTCCAGGCATATGATGGTGGCATACAGGTCCACAGTGCCTGCGCAGGGTGGCTGGCACTCCTGTGTCATGGAGGACTGCAGGCTGTGTGTACATGGTTTCCATGGGCCCACACTGGGGGCTTGGTTGCCACGCTACTGTGTCCCTGTGTTATTGTCCCCTTGGGTATGGGTGGGTGTTTGTCCCTGCACTGTGTTGCATCCGGTGTGGTGCATGCTTCCACACCCACTGTGGGTGTCTGTGCTGGCTGTTGTGACCAGTGGTGGGTCGGGGGTGTCACTGGACTACTGTGCAGGGTGCTGTATCTCTGATGGTGGTGTCAGGGGCAAGCCTTGTCCCGTGTGGGGTACCTCTTGTGCTGACGCATGGTCAGTCTCTCAGCTGTGCCTCGGGGGGATTGTGTGTGTTGGCACTGTGTCTGCCATTGTTGCATTGCCGTGTGCTGCCACCCACTGCTGGGTGATCATGGTGGGGCTGGCTTGTATGGTTCTGTGGTGCACGAGGTTGCAGTGTCATAGTGGGGGTGGTGGTATGCATGGGGTTTCCTGCAGTGGTGGTCACTGCTCATGGGGGGGTGTCTGGGGGTCACAGTGCAGGGTGTGCTATGCACTGGGGGATGGTGGCACGGTGGTCTGCCTCCCTTGTGGCAGTCTCAGCTTGCCGATGGATTGATGGGGCACCATGGCCCAGCTGTGGGTTATTTGCTTGTATCCATGGGCCGGTGGTTTTTCCAGCCCTCCCCCAGTTGTGCTGTGCTTGGGGTGTGGGGGGACGATGTCAGTTCTGCTGTGTGTTCCTGTGCCCATCTGTGCCATGGGTGGTGGGCCCCTACCTCCCTGGTTGTACTGTTACATTGCTCTGCAGCTGGGGGGATCCCTGCTTGTGCTATGACGCCTCTGGACTGCTCAGCTGGACATTCCTTGTTGCGCCATAGCGCATCATATTTGATCAGCTTCCCCCCCAGTTGCGCTATGGCGCAGGTTGTGTGATATTCAGACATTGGCTGTAGGTGCAATTTGGCTTGCTCCTTTTTTGAATATCGTGTCTGTTGCGCATGGGCACAATAGACTTGTGCTTGCTCCTGCTATTGCGCACTTTTTGGGTGCAGTTTGAATATCCAGGCCATAGTGTATTAGAAATTACAGTTTGTGTGAGCCTAGCAACAGTCATTGGATGTTTACATTTTTTTTCTGGTACAGTGAGTCAATCCTAATAACAAACAATGGAAATAATAAAAATAATTTTTTTGTAGCGTAGTTTACTAGTAAGATGTAAAAGCAACAGCTGTAACATGCAAAGGTAACCATAACATACTGTTAATAAGTATTTCCAAGTAACTCAGCAGTATAAAAACATGTGATGGTGGTAGTTTCCCACCTGAGCAGTATCTCCAAAGTACTCTGTATGTATCAGATATATCTGTCCTGCTACCACATGCCTATGTGGTAGCTGTGATACTTGCAGCAACTCAATTGTTGAATTATGACACATATAAATGAATATTTTGAAAATGTATACAGACTAAGGGCCAGATATTCAAAACTTTGCCCCGGAGCAAAATTAGCACTGCCCGGCGGGCAAAAAGTGCCCGGAGCAAAACCAGAGCTATATTCAAAAGGAAATAGCCCGGTGCAAAACCAGCTGAATATAGCAAGACAAGGAAGCCTGGCAAAGAGGCCGAGAAGCGCAGGGCAAAACTTGCCTGGGAGCAAGACAGCACTGAACATAGCAGATAAGACAGCACTGAAAATAGCAATCAGACAGAGGCAGTGCAAACACCCACATAAACAAAGTGTCAGAGGTGTAAGCAGCTGTACAGGAACACAGGCAAGCAAATCAGCGCTACCAGGCATAACTGCAGTACTAGTGAAAGACATGGAATAATCGGGACCCACAAGTGAAACCAGAATACCACAGAACACTGTCAAATCCTGACTCCCCCCCAAAAAGACACAGGACACAGGAATGTCAAGCATAACATATTATAATTCAACAAGCATTTGTCAATGCCGAACGTTAGCTTGCAGGTATTTGCAGTGGTATTTGGCACTTGGACATGGCTTAAAAAAATCAGTGACAAAGAAGTACAAGCATTTGTCAATGCCGAATGTTGCTTGCTTCTATGTGCTGTTTAGGTATTTGGATGTCGCTGGAGTGCAAATATTGAAAATTTGTGAACTTACGAGCATGCGTAGGAACTGCGCAACGCATGCTCGTAACACAGTCATTTTTAGGAAATTTTTCACCAAATTTTCAACATAGTCATTTTAAGACCTCTGCTCATGAACAGTGTCACTGTGATTTTCTTAATGTGTCCCATACATTGAGTTCGCACACCGACTGCGCCATTGTGCGCTACATGGGCGGAAACATGTTTTGGGCAGGATGTGAAAAATGAAAGCTGTACTGCTCATAAGGAGGTGTGGTAAAATGGCAATGTTGAAAATCTGGAGTGAAAATACTGAAAATTTGTGAACTTACGAGCGTGCGTAGGAACTGCGCAACACACGCTCGTAAAACGGTCATTTTTAGGAATTTTTCCACCAAATTTTCAAAATAGGCTTTTTGAGAGCCCACCTTATGAACACTGGCAGGGTCATTTCATTAATCATTCTGCAAAGGTGATTTTGCACAGTGACTGTGAAATCACCCTTTGGGCCTGAATAACGCCATGACAGTGACAGCATTCATGAGAAGAGGTCCAAAATACCCATAGGTGCCGGAACAGGGGGGGCCACTAGGGCCATGGCCCTACCACTTTCATAAGTGGCCCTATCACTTTTTGCTATCATGGTAATGTATTTAATAGGAGAAAATTTACCCCTTACGTCCTTGGCCCTACCACTTTTCAAACCGTTCTGGCACCACTGCAAATACCCCATGTTGAAAATTTGGTGCAAAAATTCCAAAAAATGCCTGAGATATGCAATAAAGTTGAAAACCCCCTATCTATCCCATTATACAGCTTACCGGCATTTCCTCAGTTCGTGGTCAGCTTTGAAGAGTGCAGACATGTTCCCGGTCCACCGATGATCGTTACTTAGAGCTCCAGAGTAAGTATGGGGTGAGGGTTGGAGAGGCAGGGTTACACAGTGGGTAGGTGCGGGTTGTGGGAGGGTGGGGAGACAGCGATGGAACGTTTTCTTATTTACAGTTTTTTTTTTATTCAGACTACGTGATGTTTGCCTACGCTGGGGTGGGCTCTCAGCATGGTAGCAGGGAAAGCTGTTTGGGGGACGTGGAGCCAATGGGGATTGGGCATCCCCATCAACAAAACAAGATTTGCCATGCTGGGGTGGGCTCCCCAGTGTGACACCAAAGCTTTGGGGCGTGCAGACTTGAAGCCGATTGGGCAACTTCTGCCGCTATAACAGTTTCCTTTGTTTTGTATATTTGTATTAGATATTTCATGCGGCTCACCCATAAATAAAACAAAGCCAGGACAGCAACAGGACGAGGAAGCTGGACATATTTTTGTTTTGGCAGCTCATACAGAAGCGCTGCCAGCACTGATCGCAGCGGTGGTTTTCTTTGAAGTGAAGACCACTGCTGTCATACACAGCACCCGCATCCATTGGTGCAGGACCACCACGCCTGCTCAACGGAGCAGTGGATGGCACAGGACAGTCTCACCTCCAAAGTGTCCTATTCTCCCAAGACGTTCCTTGCACATGCGCGCAAGCGAATGTAAAAAGGGAACAGGTAAGGCACAAAGGCAACAAGAAAACATAAACAGAAAAACAAATCAAAACACAGCAGAATACAGCATGCAAAAATGGGGTACAAGAAAAACACAATGAAAGGGAAAAGGGCAAGGCTAACAAAGGGACTGCAAACAATGGAGAAAATTGTAACACTATAAAAACGGCTATCGTGACAACTATGTACATTGCAATGGGGAAAGAATGTGGAAGGGAGAGGGATGTGGACATAGGAAGGAATGGAGGGAAACAGGATGGCAGACAAAGGGCTAGGGACAGTGGGCCTGGGACAGGAAGCAGGAGAACAATAGGAGGTACAAATTAGGGACGGGCAGGTGCTGGCAGACGGTCTTCAAGGATGGCTGCCACCCATTTGACTTCGGCAATTAAAACAGTCTGCTGCTCAATGAGCGTACGTTGTTGTCGTACCACCTGCCTCAGCAGCTCATCCTGGCTCTCATCCTCCTCTGGATGGGTGGCCCACAGTGACGCCCGATGTGGACCTACAGGAGACAGAGGGACCATATCAGGACATGACGATGACACAAAGGCTCCATGTACCCCCACACGGTGGACAGCATGCCCAAATAACCATGCCCATGTGCCAGTACAGAACAAGCCACAATGCACACAAACATGTGCCTACAGGACAAGGCAGTATGTAACAGGCAGCATGCAACACCCCAATGTACATGGATATGCATAGATGGATGCTGAGAAGCATCACACAGTGGAATCCAGCCAGCACAGCAGTGTGCAGACTGTAACAGTGCAAACAGACAGCTACCCCCTGAGATGTGAATGACAAGTGGACACTGAATGACATGCACACGGAATGACACATGGTGGGACATGCTGCCCACAGGCACACAGCTATGATACCCAATGCAGATCACACCCCCTGGAGAAGGTGCAACAGCTACACCCAGGTGTGTAACCAGACAAGTCTGTCCCATACCCCCCAACAGTGGCCCACCCTCACTGGTGCCCCCCCAAGAACTGTAGAGACCCAGCCAAACTGCCACCCACTATGCTAGAACACAGCAGCCGTACAAATGATGGCAGGAAGCCCTGAACAGGTGTGTGACTGACATAAGTGCGGAACAGTGGCAAGTCACACAGATAGAGACTCGACATGGACCACAGACAGCAGATGACCACAGAGGATAACGACACTGGCAATAGTACAGTAGTGACTGCAGGACAGGTAACCAAGCAGTACAAAGACAGAGAAAGTGCTAATGCCCACCTACACCCATGGCCACAACAGAAGGATGATGAGCCCACACTGGGAAACAGCATGATATGGGGCTGTGCCACCACCCAAGGTGGTAGCACCGTGAAGGTACACATGCAAGAAGGCACACACAAGTGAAACAGGGACACAGGCCATGGTCCACCAGTGGCAGGGCAGTGGTAGGCCAATGATATGCACAGGACAGTGTCACCCTGGTGGCCAAGGCATGGCGAGGCACACACCCACACTTGTGGGAGCAGCGTCTGCCATAGGATCTGACACCCAGCACACCATGCTACCACAGAACAACCCCTGTAGCACACCTGCATAACCTATACACAAATACCATGCACTGCAGGGACTGAAGGACAGCACCCTGTAGGGGACAATGGCTCCCACAACAGAGCTGGAGCCAACAGGCAGGGGTGTAGCCAGGGTGGGCACAGCTGCACACCATGTGGACACACTGCTATCCCCCCCTCCCCATCATTAGGGTGAGCTACCCCACCCTGGAGTGTAGCCAGATACTATACAAACGTACATCAGGACTGTGTAGGTTGCCACCAGTGTCATAAGAAATACCACTCATGAAACACATGACAATGGGCGATGCTCTGCATGGGTAAATACAAAGCCATGCATAGCACCCCAAGACACTCACAGACCAGTCCCCAGCCTGTACAGGTGTATGTTCCGTGGGAGACAAAGACATTCATAGTGACCAGTTCCCCTAGCATATACTCCAATGAATGACAACACAGAAAGGTACAGCATTGTCTCTGTTAGGCTTCATGGACAAAGGAAGCAGTGCAGAGCCAATTTGCCCCCGCCAGAAATAAAATAGAACACCATGGAGTGCTTGGAGGATGCCTACCTACACCCATGCCGCAACAGGCACACATGAAATGCACAGCCACACAGGCCCATGTGGCACCATAGTCCCAGAGGCTCCCCCCAACTACCACGTGCATGTACGCCATGGAGGTCAGACAAGGGCACACAATAACATACCCATGTCCTCACCACCATGGCATTACACTGGTAAGGAGATACAGGCACCACATGACACTGTGGCCCCCCCATTCGCCATAGTGTGAATAGCCCTGGCAGGCACTTACAACATGTCCTGCACAGATACTGACACATTATACATGGTACTATGAATGAGACATGCCATGAGAATTGGAGAACAGTGTTGCCATGGCAGACAGGACAACAGAAGCAGCAGTAACAGGCAGTACAACAGGCTGACTCCAGTAATCCCCCACCTCCAGGCATGACAACTGGCCTACGGCCATGCACAGACATGCAGCATCCTTCCACAATTGTGGACATAACAGCAACATGTCACACATGGCAGTACAAGGCAGATATCAGTGCACATGGCAGTAATGGCAACAATAGATCAGACATACAGAAAGCCATGTCTCAGGCTTCACAGCAGAAGGCAAGGCACTGGAGGCATGGAAGACAACACAACTGCACGCAGCCAAATCACATCAGGCCTGGATTACCTAGCCAACTGAGCCACGACACCAGACACAGCACTCCAGTGCAGGGGGTGTAGCCAGACATTTTCATGTTGTACACACAATCCCCAACAGTTACACCCCCCTTAAAAGGAATGTACTCATCAACCCCAAATGGTACCCCCTTCCAAATAAGTAAGATGGTTGTCAGATGATTCCCCTAATCTCTAAAGAGGTTATACGTGTATCTGTCTCCTAAACAACATAATTTCAAACAGAGACACTCCCCAGTGGCCTACAGTAACCCAAATACTATGGATTAGATTTAAAATGTTAACAGAAAGGCATATAGTTTGGGACATGCACTCAACAAAACTGTACACAAATGTGTACAGTGCGTATGCCTGCCTACACCCTTGCTCCAGTGCCTGCAATGGCAACTTAGACACATAGTAGAAAAAGCACAATGGCACACTACTCACGCAACACACCCCTGTCACCGTCACTGCTCTCCGCCGCGTGCTGTGCTATTGGAGGCACCCTGCGCCTGTCCGTGGATGGCCTCTGTTCAGACTGCGGCTTGCCCCTCCTGTCTCCGGTGTATCCTCTGCACTCTGCAGTGGGAAGATGGTACAGCATCATTACTACAATATCAGCCACCATGGTATGCTAAAGACCACCCTGTACCCTGGTGGCGTAGCACAACACATGCATCACTGGCACACAGGCGCAGTGCACCACCAAAGCCATGCCAAGCATGACACGGGTCAGTGCATACCTTCTCCCCCTGGCTCACACAGTACACAAACAATGGATAGGAGGACCCCATGGCATAAGAGCAACATGTCTGAGTAGTATTTAAAGTGTACCTTTGAACAGGTAGCGAATGGTTAAATGGCAGTGGGATTTGAACCCATGTCCAACAGTGACCCGAGTCACATATCAATACACAAGGTGCACAAAAGTGTATGCATGGTATATCCTAGCTGGACCCCACCAGCACAGCAACACACATGCACACAAGCACACCACCGAACACACATCCCCACCTCCCATTACAGCAGCGCCGTGAGAGTCATCACTTACTTGGCACAGGCACAGTCCCCTCCTGAACCATTGCCCTGCATCATTCCAGCAGTGGGTGCTGCCTGTGCCTGATATCCACGTATCAGTGGCGGCACTGCTCACCATCAAGGGGTATACCCATGATTGCTGTGAGGCGACGGGCAATTGAAACCCAGACCTGGCTACGGGGACAGTCACCCTCCTGGACAGGTCCAAATAGGTGCTGATGGCGCTTTTCAGTTAATTTAACTAGGTTGGCCATCTCCACCTCATCCCAACGCCTGTCACGGCCCACCACTGCCCTTTGCCTACGTCTCCCAGACATGGCTAATATGAGAGGGGGAAAGAAAATGCTCCACTGGTGTATGAATGACTGGCCACACACCCTGACACTCCCAAGCACTGCAGTCTAGTGCCGTGCAGATGTATGCCATAGCGCCGCACTAACAGGAAGTGTTCACAATGCGCATGCGTGGCCCCTACCATGACCCTGAGCTCATGTACCATGAATGCGTATAGTGCCGCACTATGTTGTGTAGCGCCACGCTACATTGTGCTAAGACAGGGTGATAGCACGGACATGGGGGCCTCACAAGCATGCGTGTAGTCCTCGCTAATGCACATAGCGCTGCGCTAGTTGGATAGTGTGGTGCTGCCTCTCCATTAGCCCTGTGCTGGGCTTTGCACAGTGCTGCTATGCTAGCGCGGGGCTAATCAGAGCCATATTCAACAGGTGTATGAAAATGGGGAACTTGTGTATGCATGGGGCAAACCGTGTGATTAGCATATCATTAAGCGCTCATTTACATGACTAACAGGCTTGATTGCCTGGGTGGGCTATAAAAGGGCAAGCAGTGCACCACCAGTGTTGTGTTGTGGTAATGCAGCGTAATTACAGAAGTGAGAATCAACAACACACTGCTGGAGAGATGCAACAGGGGGATGAGCAGTGAGAGGCAGGTATGTCTGACTGCCATGGGACACACTTGAATGCACTGTACTGACGGCTGCATGGGACTCCTATCGTCAACTGCACTATGCATGTTCCCCTGCAGGGAACTGTTCCATGTGCCACTGCCTGCACAATGTGCCTGCCAGCCAAGTGCACTAGTGCACTACCGTGCTGTGTCCTGTGACATTGGCCCACTGACTTGACTCCCTGGATGTGTGGTGTGATGGGCTGTGGCCCCCCTGCAGGACGTACACAGTGTCCCGGTGATGTGCCGTCTCATGCAGCATGGTGCCCTGACATTGCTAGCGCAATTGTCCACGCAACCACTGTAGTGCTCAAGAGGGGCACGTTACAGTGCAAGGTGGTTAGTGTAGAGGTGGGCCCAGTCATGGGAGTACATGGCAGCCACAGGCGACAGCAGTGCACATGTGTGTACAGGGCTTGCTGTCCATACACGGGATGGACAGTGACTATGTGGCCGTGTGCACCGTACATGCACATGCATCAATATGATATGTCCATGTGGCCTGTGGCACTGTAGGGGGTGGCATTGTGATGTCTAATCTGTAATGCAATGCAGCACTGACACAGCCAATGACACATGTCCCCTTTCAATTATCCCATAGGTGTGGTAGCACCCCAGGAGCGCATCTGTGCCCACAAATTCTTGCAGGATGAGTTAAACACCCTGGTACATATGGTTATGAAGAGGGAGCAGGTGCTATGCACACACAGGGCCACTGATGCCATGGTGCGGCAAGCTTGGGAGGAAGTTACTACAGCTTTAAATGCTGTCGGAGGCCGTGGAAGAATGACAGAGGCTGTGCTCAAAAGATGGAATGACCTTCTGCGATGTGCGAAGGAGGAGGAGGCACAGCGACTGAGGGACAGGATGAGGACTGGTGGTGGACCACCTGAACACCAACAGCGGATGGAGGAGCCACACATGGCGGTGGTGGCATCAACACTAAGGATGGTGGCAGTAACAGGTGTGCCAGGTGGTGGATGTGAGACGCCCCTCGCACTTCCAAGGCCAGGTCTGTGTTCACATGTATAATTCCTGTATGTTGTGCTGGCATGGGTGCATGGTCATGCTGTTGGTGTCCTGCACAGGGTGTACTGTATCCTGCTGAACAGATGCCTGCCATGGCCTTGGTCACTGTGGGTTGGGTAGGTGCATGTGGTCACGGGCTTGTGTGAAGGGGGTATGTGTCCTGAGGTCTGCATGGTGTAGTTGTGGTAGTGGTGGTAGTGGTGGTGGTGTTTGGTCATAGTGTCCATGGACGGGTGACTGACCCTGTCCCTATTGTCTCCACAGCGATATCTGCCAGGCCTGTACCACAACAGGATGTGCCAAGGATGTACAGCCTGATGTCGTGCAGGAGGTGGATGAGGAACGGCCGTCAACATCTGGGCTCTGTGAAGCTCATGGCCACACAGACACCATGCATGTGTGGCATTCACATGGACAGGGGGTGCAACTGCCTGGGGAGGGGGGTCACACCTCACTAGGGGGATTGGGATACACTGGCCACCTGGATGCTGCACAGACAGAGGATGATGGTATAGGGGAGGTCCTACTGGTCACTGTCACCAGTGAAGATGACACTGATGTGTCCGAGTATTCGCAACACCTGGCCATTCCTGTGCAAGGGGATGCAGGGGTGGGGCTGCTTGCAGGCCATGGGACGGGTGCCAGTGGTTTATTAAGTGTCACCAATGTGGCTGTACCTGAGCACACGGTGGTGGGCATTGTGGGGGACATCACAGAACTGCAGGGTGTGCAGTTTCAAACACATGTTGGGGTCCATGTCCATACGGTGCCACAGACCACCACCAGTAGTAGCCAGCAGCAGGACGTACCTGGTGGGCAACAGCATCCAATTGCTCCAGTGCCACAGGCACCTCTGCCAGCTGCAGCTGAGGGTTCTGTGCCTCTGGGGAAGGATGGCCATGGTGTCCGGCCACTCCTGCAGGCTGCTGTCACCTCCCAGCAGGAGGCCCATATGGACCTGCATGGCATGTGGAGGGTGCTGCGACATGAGCTGGGACAGATAAGGGAGGCCATCTCATTGGGCTTTGCCCATGCTGAACAGCAGGTGGAGGACAGGTTGGGCCGCCTGGTGGGTGCCATCGACCGTGGCTTTTCTGGCCTGACTGCTGCAGTGGTCAACATCAGGAATGTCCTGCGTGGTGTGCCTGGTAGTCGTCAGCATGGGATGGTTGGCCATGGTGCAGACGGTACAGGGGCAGACAGGCGGGCATACCATGGCCACAGGGCTGCCAGTGGTTCAAGCTCAACAGCATCACACACTCCATTTGCAACCCAGTGCCGCCGTGGCCGTCCAACCACCCTATCAGGCTCCACCGTCCCCCGGGGGGCACAGGAGGCTGACTCTGCCTGCCTCGCCTTTCTCTTCAGCATTTTCCTCTGCCCAGAGCACCCCAGGGTCTGTGTCCCATGGTGCAGGTGCACAGCACATGCATGGGGGTAGGCGTCAGTGATGCCCAAATCGGTCTGCGGTACTGTGCATTCATCACCCACATGCACGTGCACACACACACACACATCCACTGCCACAGTTGTCCCCCTTACCCTCACAGCACACATCACACTTCCCCACCGACACTACACCGTTTGTGTCTGTCCCTCCCACGTGTGTCCTGCACAATCCAGACCTCACACCACATGCACACATTTTGTCTGTTCCACTGTGTTTGTTTACTGGTGTGATTGTTGGTGTCACTGACACGTTTGTTTGTGCACATTAAATGGATAATTACTTGTACTCGTTCAAGTTGTTGAGCATTCTGTACTTACCCTCTTGTCTATAGCAGTGTCCTGATGATGTTGTCCCTGTGCTGTATGGTCCTGCGTGCCATGCAAGGGTCCCTCCTCTCGAGTTGCTCCACTATCTCCCTGACCGCTGGCTCTGGCTCACTGTCAGACTGTCCCTCAGGTTCAGGTGCCTGTATCCCATGGTTCATTGCCATGTTGTGCAGCATACAACAGGCTAGGAAGATACGGCATACCTTCTGAGGTGTATACTGTAGGGCACCGCCTGATGTGTCTAGGCATCTGAATCACATCTTCAGGTTGCCAAACACCCTCTCTATGATGTTCCTTGTTCTGGCATGTGCCTCGTTGTACATCTCCTCAGCCACTGTGGCCAGTCAGAGTACTGGTGTCAGCAGTCCGGGTCGCAGGGGATAGGCACTGTCCCCTGTCAAGAGATGTAGACCTGTTAGTGCCGTACTGCAGTCTGTCATCTGCTGTCCTGTACCTCTATGTGGCCCTCCCACACCCCTTCCCTGGCCTGCAATGCCTGCCCCCATCCATGCTGTTGTGTGTATGCCTTGTATGCTACTACTCACCGACTAGTTGCCCACTGGGTATCCTGCCCTCCTCAAAAAGCCTGGCACAGCTGGGACTGGTGCCAGATGAAGGCGTCGTGGGCACTGCTGGGGTACTGTGCATAGACATTGCTGATGCACCCAGCCGCATTGCACACCACCTGGCAGTTGATGGAGTGGTCCCCTTCTTGTTGACGTACATGTCACTGCCATCACCAAGTGATGCATGGATGGGGACATGGGGTGCAGTCAATGGCACCCAGTACGGATGGTAGGTGTGCAACTCGATGGAACTGCTGCATTGTTTCTCTGCGCTTTGCTGCCGTGCTGGGGAATACTATGAATACCCCAGCATGTGGCAGGAAATCCTCTAGGAACTGGTTCAGGAGGCATGAGGTGGCTGACTGCGTTACCCCAATGGTGTCCCCTGTTGGTCGTTGGAACGTTCCTGTGGCAAGGAAGCACATCGCTGCTGTCACCTTCTCCTCCACTGTCATGGCATGGCTGCGTCTGGTATTTTTGTGCAGCTGCTCATGCAGGAGTTCACAGAGCTACCTCAACATTCCCCTGTTCATCCTGTACCAGCCAATGATGTGGTCATCAGGCAGGGTCTCGAAGGAGACCCTGGGCCAGTACAACCTGTTTGCAGCATACCGTCTCCTTGACCTGCGTTGTGGCCCATGTTGTGCCTGCTCCCTTTCCTCCTCCTCCACTACAGCTGCCATTAATGGCAGCATCACTGCTACTGGCACTGCACACATTCCCACTTCCTGTGGTGGTCCCTCCTCCTCTGTGTTTTGCCCTGGGTTAAGACCAGCCTTTTATAGGTGGTAACTAGTGCCACACTACGTCCCACGCTATGTATCCTAGCATGGCACTGGGCCTTTGAATATCCCCTTGTGCATCTCTCTTGGCCCCTCTTCCTTTTGCCCCTTGCATACATTAGTGGTTTGCCCCACACTAATGCTGTTAGCGTGCGCTTACTGGTTCTTTGAATATGGCGGCTCCACGCTATTCCTGCACTATTGCCGTGCTATTGGTTTGCGTGCCGCGCTATGCTTTGAATATCTGGCCCCAAGTGTTGTTGTATTGAGAAGATATGCCAGCAGCAATGTGCCATCATACTGTGCTGGCAGTATAGAGTTGATTATACTGTATTTGTTCTTTCATTACATAGTGTTATGTGAAATCAGTACAGTGTTGTGATTATTGTGCTTACAGATGTGCTGGAGTGGTATAGTGTCTTATAGTCTTGCATGTGTTTGTGTGTGGGGGATGGGGTGGGGGAATGCAGAGTTAGGGTTTTGAGGAGGGGGCATGGAGGCGGGGCTGTAGTAACTCTAACATTGAATTTCCACACTTTTGTTGGTGTGGAAACAACACTAACTGATGCATTAATGGAATTTTTTGCAAAGATTTCCTTTCTTTTTGGAAAAGCGTAATATAAATAGTAAATGGCTTGTGTTGGTGGGAACGCAGAGCCTGCCCATTTGTGCATAATGATATGTGTCTGTGGGAGTGTGGGCCCTCTGGGCACTGCACTCCCACTTACACATAAGTATGGAGCCATACAGCAGCCCTATAAGGCAAGGAACCCTTGTCAATATCTTGGGAACCGTAGCAGGTAGAAAAAAATTTAAATGTTGTTGTAATCATGAGAGTGAGTAGTCCTCGCAACATAAGTCGACTGAATCTGTAACTTGCATAGTTTCTGAGATACGGGCACCAAAAAGCTCTGTGAATGCTAACTCTGTGGGTGTAGTAGTGGGCCTCGGGCATGAAAATGAGCAATTGGAACACTAATTCCTAAATATCTCAGTAACCATACAACATAGAAAAATAATTCAAATGTCATGTTATTTATGGCTTTCTAACCTACTTCTGCACTTAGTCCCCCTATAGGACTAAGATTTTTTATGACAAATAGTCTATATCTCGAACTGTTTTTGAGATATGGGCCCCGAAAGGTGTCATGGACACCGCAGTGTAATCTTATGGGAACATTTATGAACTTTGGAATGCTGTTACTTTGGGCCCCTTTAATGTTTTGGCACCAAACCACTGAAAGGCACACCAGTTGGATCAGGGCTCGCATCCTGCAATTTTCAGCCCAAAAGACCAAACCGTTTTGTTGCAGGAGGATGGCAAAAATTTGCAGTTATTTTGAGAATGCTTTCGCAAAATACTTTTGCAGATCATGAAGGTTTTGAAAAAAAATCATGAAAGTTTCACATTTGTGAAAGTATTTTGCAAAAATACTTTTTCCACAAAGTTGGAAAAGGCATTTCTGGTGGGCTTAACACCCCAAAAAAGATATGGCTAGCATCCTCATGACCCCACTAGGTAAACAACAGTCATTGTTTACCTAGAGGGTCCTAATTTTAAATGCCAGGCATTTTTCTGTATCACTAGCTGAAAACAAGATGGAGAAATTATGAAAGTAACAGGGTCATTTGCGAAACTGAAAATGGCATTTGTGAAACTTTCGTAATGCACAGCTAACTTTCCCCATTGACTATAATTGGGAAATTTGTTTTTTGAATATCTTTTGAATGGTTTAATATTTTTTCACCAAATCTTCAAAAGGCACATAAGTGACCAAGACTACATCTTCCCTGAACATTTTGGACTGAACGGACAAATAATGTGGGCTGCAAGTGCAAAAAACTCCATTAATGCATCAGTTAGGGTTAATAATACAGCAAAAAAAGTTTTGAAATGTGATGCTAGGGTTCAAAACCCTAACTCCACATCCCCCACACACATACACATATGCAAGTCTATAAGACACTATACCACTCCATCACGTCTGTAACCACAATACTCACAACACTGTACTTATTTCACATAACAATATGTAATGAAAAAACAAATATAGTATCATTGACTCTATACTGGCAAGCACAGTATGATGACACATTATTGCTGGCATATCTTCTTCATATAGTGAGACTTACTCTGTACACATTTTCAGAATATTGACTTTTATGTGTCACTATTCAACAATTAGGTTGCTGCGGATATCGCTGGGCATGTGGTAACAGGAAACATAGACATGAGACATACTACTTTTAAGATACTGCTCAGGTGGCCAGCCTAGTGGCACTGAGGGTTGAGGCACCAGACACTACACCTCATGCCACACCATCTTGGGAACAAGCTCGGGGAGCCAGGGGTCAGCTGGAGAGAGAGAGGATTGTGTGTCTAGAGGACTGCTTTCCTCTCTCTGGGGAGGGTTTTAGGGGCAGCTCAGTGTCCTAGTGACCCCCAATGGAGATTGGAGGCACTACAGGTATACCAGCTTGAGTTGTATGGGGTGGGGGGGTATGGCAGATATCGGCAGGGCAGCTGTGCGCAGACATCATGGAACGTTGCTGCTCCGGGGCAACAAAAGCTAGAAAATCCCCATCCACAGGGATAGGCGATGGCACCACCACTCATCACCACACTCCACCTGCCAAACTCCTTCCACCCTTGGTCTGAGCCCTGCCCAGCCAACCAAATTGTAGATAGAGCACCCTGGGTGGAAAAGGTAGCCCTACTTCGAGGGGCTCAGAGCCGGGGGGGATCACCAGGCTGGTGCCGGGGGCTGGAGAGTTTCAGGCACAGAGGTAGAGCAACGAGAGAGGTGGATACCTGAGAGAGTTTCCCGTGAGTACAGAGTATAAACAGAGTTAAAAAAAAAGAAAGAAACTGCTCAGGTATGAAATTAGTACCATCACATGTTGTTATACTGGTGCGTTATCTGAAAATACTCATTAGCAGCATGTTATTGTTAGCTTTGTATGTTACAACTGTTGCCTTCATGTGTTACTTGTAAACTATACTACAAATTATTACTTTCATTATTACTACCATTTGTTATTAGAACTGACTCACTCTATCAGAAAAATAAATGCAAACATCCAATGACCATTGGTAGGCTTATACTAACTCTCATTTCCAAGAAACTATCTGTGGATAACATACTGAGTGTTACATCTCTTTTTCACTATTGAAATATAGGCATCTGCTTAAATATTGTTACTGCTGTTTGTAACACAAAATGCTTACTGTGGGGCATCACCCATGGTTGCCCAGCATGCATGTCTACCCCCAATGCAATTTAATGGTGGCAGAACTCATACAGTTGGTGACCCATGATGATGGATGTGTCATGCAGTACATTTAGAGAGTTGTACATTACTTCTGTTACCTGATGTTGGTTGTCTCTGAGTGATAGTGGTGAGAGTTAGGCACGATGACTCCAATGCAGACCCCAATGCATGTTGGTGAAGGTGGGGTGGTGGGGGTGATAACCCTAATATTGAATTTCCTTGCTTTTGCCAATGTGAAACAACCCTAACTGATGCATTAATGGAATTTTTTTGCCATGAATTTCCCTTCTTTTTGAGAATGTGCACTATAAATAGGGAAAGATATGTGGCGGTGGGAGCGCGGGGCCCCACCATGCTGCCCATTTCTGCATAATAGACCTAACAGTAATGCTAATGGTAACAGTAACAGTAACAGTAAGGGTAATGCTAACCGTAACAGTAATTCAAACGGTAATGCTAACAGTAACATTAAGAGTAATGGTAACATATGAGCAAATGCATAGGTAATGCTAATGGTAAGGGTAATGCAAACAGTAACAGAAACGCAAATGGTAACAATAACAGTAATGGTAACAGTGATGGAAGCGGAAATGGAAATGCAAGCGCTATCGGTAATGCTAACAGTAATGGTGATGCAAACAGAAACGCTAATGATAATGGTAGTAAAAACGCAAAGGGTTATGGTAATGCTAATGGTGATGTAAACGCAAACAGTAATGGTAACGGTAATGGCAATGGAAACGTGAACGCAAATGCAAATGGTAACGGTTATGATAATGTAAATGCAAATGGTAACAAATGGAAACAGAAAAGCTAACGGTAATGCTAAGTGAGCAGCGAATGTAAAAGGTAACGCAAGCGCAAACATTAATGGTAATAGTAACGGTGACGCAAACATAAACGCAAATACAAACAGTAACAGAAACACAAGTGCAAAAGCAAACTGTAATGCAAATGGTAATGCAAATGCAAGTGCAAATGCAATCAGTAATGGTAATGTAAATGCAAACGCTAACAGTAACGTTAACGGTGATGCAAACATAAACGCAAACTGTAATGCAAATGCAAGCGCAAACACAAAAGGTAACAGTAATGCTAATGGTTACGGAAACGCAAACACAAACACAAATGGTAATGCAAATGCAAGCACAAATGCAAACAGTAATGGTAACGGTAACATATACACAAACACAAACAGTAACACTAACGGTGACGCAAACGTAAATGCAAACACAAACAGTAATGCAAATGGAAGCCCAAACACAAACGGTAATGGTAACAGTAATGATAACGCTAACGGTGATGCAAATGGAAAAGCTAACACAAACAGTAATGGAAATGCAAGCGCCAACGTAAATGGTAACACTGACTATAACACTAAGGTTGTCACAAACTGAAAGTCAAGCGATAATGGTAACGCACATGCATTGTGTCCGAAAGAGGTGCATCCAGAAGCACAGTGAATACAAAGAATGTGGGCATAATAGTGGCCCTCATACAGGAAAATGAGCACTTGGAGTACTAAATTGCTTATATCTCAGGAATCGTAAAAGGTAGAAAGAAATTAAAATGCCATATTATTTTTTACTTCCCAGGCTAGTTTTGCACTTAGCCCCCATTCAGGGGGGCTAAGAGTTTTTATGATGAAAAGTCTGTATCTTGAACCATTTTCAAGATACTGGACCCAAAAGGCGCGGTGGACGCTGTAATGTTATCCTATGGGAAAAATTGTCAAATCCGGAGTGTTGTAACTTTGAAACCCTGCAATATTTTGGCACCAAACCACCAAAAGGCTCATCTGTGGGATCTTGGATTTGTTCCCTGCAAAATTCAGCCCAAAAGACCAAACAGTTGTTTTGCAGGAGGGTGACAAAGATTTCCTATTGTTTTGGCCATACTTTCGAAAATTTCTTTCGCAAATCACAAAAGTTTTGTAAAAAAAATGTGTGACACTTTCGCATTTGCAAAATTATTTTGCAAAAGTACTTTTTCCAAAAATTAAAAAAATATATTTCTGGGGGGTTTAACCCCCCAAAAAAGATAATGACTTGCATCCTGAGGACCCGACTAGGTGAACACAACAAAAATTGTGTCCCTAGAAGGTTCCAATTTTAAATGCCAGGCATTTTTCTGAGCTGTAACTGAAAACAAAAAGGCCAATTTGTGAAAGTAAAATGGTCATTTGCGAAAGTAAAAATAGCCTTTTGTGACATTTTTGCATATTTAACTTTTCTCATAGACTATAATGGGAAACAGGTTTTTTTAATAACGTTTTGAACTGTTCAATACTTTTTTAACAAAATCTTCAAAAGGGACCTTGGCTGCATATTCTCTGAAGTTTTTGGACTGAATGCACAAACCATGTGGTCTGTAGATGCGAGCAAAGAAACATGCAGAAATGCATAATTTATGTGTTTTTTGGTGCACTGTAGCTCCACAACCATACATCTGACTGTAATGTAACATGACAGATACAGAGATCTATGGTACCAGACCACACATGCAAAATTTCAGGCAAATCCGTCAAAGGGTGGCAAAGTTATTAAGGTGCAAATTTTGAGATTTAACTTTAAATGGGGTACTCAACCCTTACTATAGTGGCATTACTGTGCCACTATATTATATATAGACATAGTATAGTGGCACGGTAGTGCCAGTATAGTTAGGGTTGCATAGCCATTGCTATGTTAAACCTCAAATTTTGCACTTTAATAACTTTTGAACTGTTTGTCTGATTTACCTGAAATTCAGCATGTAGAAAGATTTTTCATAGGTCTCTAGATCTGGAAATTTGTGTGTCAGTCAGGTGTATGGTTGTGGAATCGTAGTGCACTCAACAAGTGAAAAATCCCGAACCTTCCTTTTTCTTTGTCCACCCATAATTCACTGAAGAATGCATTTGAGTGGGTTCAGATTGGGTTGGCTGCATGGGTCCTGGCTAGCACTGGTGCTTTTTGAAGATTTCGTGAAGCAATCTTGTTCCGTTCAAAAGTTATGCCATTTTTTGTCTCCCATTATAGTCAATGGGAAAATTTATATGTGTAATGCGAAAACAATCGTGGTCACATTTTTTGATCGAGCTTGCCAAAAATGTTGTCGAACTGCCACCATCTTGTTTTCAGTTAGCGATGGAGAAAAAACATTATAACTCAAAAAATACTGCACATCTGAACACAGGGATCATTGGGTTTACCTAAATGGGCCCCGAGGAACATGCCTATGGCATTAGTTTGTGGCTAGCTAGCCTGGAAACACGTTTACATTTTTTTTTTATGTTTTTGATCATGACAATGTTTTGTGCTTTGAAAACAATTGCAAAAACATTAAATATGATTGCAATCACATTTTTTTGATCGTGATCACATTCCCATCATAGAGATAGGAGAATTTTGCAATGTGTTTCTTTTCTTTGTCACTTGATTGTGGCACGGTGAATTGTGCTATTGGCCTGACATTTTCAGGGAAGGGAGCCCTAGTGCCATGCATGTGCCTTGCAGTGGTTTGGGTGGAAAAATTAAAGAGGCCCCTAGTTACAGTATTCCAAAGTTCAGAAGTTTCCCCATAGGATAACATTGCGATGGTTGTTTTCTTTATCCTGTCATTGTGTCAACGTGGATTGCGCTATTGGTCTGAACTTTCCAGGGTGCAAAGCCCTGGTCCTACAGATGAGCCTTTTGGTGGTTTGGTAAGGAACCATTGAACACGACCATAATTACAGCATTGCGAAGTTCAGTAATTTTCCCATAGGATAACATTGTGGTGCCTATTGCACCTTTCGGGGCCCGTTTCTCGAAAATGGTTTGAGATACAGACTTTTCGTTGGAAACTTTCTTCGTCCACTTTAAAAGGAGACTAAGTACAGAACTAACTTACAAAGCCATGAAACCCCTAAAATTTGAATTTTTTCTCTAGCTTGTATGGTTCCTGAGATATTTGCAAATTAGTGTTCTAATTGCTCATTTTCATGGCAGTAGGCCACAATTATGCTGTCAGAGTTAGCACAAACATTGTGATTCGGTGCCCATATGTTGGAAATGATGCAAGATACAGATTCAATTGACTTATGTTGCGAGACCTACTCATTCTCACCATTACAACCACACTTGAATTTTTTTCTACCTCCTACGGTTCCTGAGATATGGGCAAGTTACTGTTACAAAGGCTTCTTGCTTTATAGAGCTGCAATATGGCTCCATTGCTATGTGTAAGTGGGAGCACAGGCCCTGGAGTGCCCACGCTCCCACATATACATACCATTATGCACAGATGGGCTGTTTGGTGGGAGCGTGGGGCCCAAAGAGCGCAGTGCTCCCACCAACACAATCCATTTACTACTTACACTTTCAAAAAAGATAGGAAATTATTTGCAAAATCTTCATTAATGCATCAGTTAGGGTTGCTTCCACATCAACGAAAGTGTGGAAATTCCATGTTAGGATTACCACCCCACCACCCCACCCCCACAAGCCCTCCTCAAAACCCTAACTCTGCATTCCCCCAACCCCACCCTCCACACACACATGCAAGATACATGCAACATTGTACAACACTACCACTCCAGCGCATCAGTAAGCACAATATTCACAACACTGTACTACTTTCACATAACACTATGTAATAGAAAAACAAATACAATATAAGTGAGTCTATACTGCTAGCGCAGTGTGATCGCACATTACTAGTGACTTATCTTTCTTATACAATTACACTTAGTCTGTTCAGATTTTTGAAATATTGATTTATATGTGTCATATTCCAACAATTGGGTCACTGCAAGTATCATCCCTACCACACAGGCATCTGGTAGTAGCACAGATACACCTGAGACATACACAATACTTTGGAAATACTGCTCCGGTGGCATGCTACCACCAACACATGTTGTTCTGCTGCTTCGTTACCAGGAAACACTAATTAACAGTATCTTATGGTTACTGTTGTATGTTACAACTGTTGCTTTTACGTCTTTCTTGTAAACTATGATATAAGACATTACTTTTATTACTATCACTGTTTGTTATTAGGACTAACTCACTATATCACAAAACAAAATGCAAACATCCAATGACTGTTGCTAGGCTCACAGAAACTGTCATTTCTAATACAGTATGTGTGGATAACATCTGCATGCCTGTCTACCTCAAGCCACTATGAATGCTGCAGAACTCATACACTTCATGGACTGTGACAATGCCTCTGTCTTCTGGAATGTTTACAGAGTTGTCTGTCACTTCTGTTACTTGATCCTCCTTGTCCCTGGTTGCTTGTCTTGCCTTGGCCCTTGCCTTGCTTGCATGTGTGTGTGTGGGGGGGTTGTGGGGAATGCGGAGTTAGGGTTTTGAGGAGGGGGTGTGGGGGTGGGGTGGTAACCCTAATGTGGAATTTACACACTTTTGTCAGTGTGAAAACAACCCTTACTGATGCATTAATGAAGTTTTTCAAAGAATATATATATATATATATATATATATACACACACACACAGAGGGTGGGATATTCAGAAGGGTTGCACATGGTGTGACACAGTTGCGCCATGCGCAACCCTCTGATGTGCCCCAGCACAATATTCAAAAGGGGAAAGTGCGCGGCACACATCCCAATGCTCCGGGGTGCATCAGTAATGCATGCGCGCGCAAGTTGGGCAGCGTGCCTGTGCATACTCCGCACATCCCGATATTCAGCCCATGATGTGCTGAGCAGATGCAGGCACAACCCTACTTCTGCGCCGCACACGGTTGAGCCTAGAAAAAGAACGGGGCTGGCCACCTGGATGAAGCTGCCGATGGCGGGCGCAACCCGGCAGCTGCCAGCTGTGGGTGGCCACCCAAGCTCTGGAGCCAGGGTCTGTCGGCGTCGCGCCCCCCCACTGCCCGATCACGGACAATGTAAAAGAAAGATAATCCCCACTTCCAGCCTGATCATGGGCATAAGTAAGTAAACAAATACAACATAAAGACTCCCTGGTGGTCCAGCGGTACCCCTCCTCCCCACCCGACCATGGAGCCCCACCACCCAGCTCCCCCCGGTCAGTGGCAGGTGGCAGCCTCACCTGCAAGCCGTGGCCACCCCGCTGACTGACAGGCAGCAGCTGTATGCCCATTGGCTGATAGCGCTGATGGGCTGCAGACCACCACAAACCTGGCGGAATGGATCCATTCACATCTGGATTGTGGTATGGTGGTTGGCCTACTGACCCACATGTGGATCACCAAGTGTACTGTGCGCTGTCAGCCGGGTGGGTGGCCTGGTGGCTTGCAGTGGGAGCTGCCACCCACTCACTGACCAGGGGGGAGCATGGTGGTGGGATCAGTGTGGTGGGCAGGGGGTACCACTGGACCACCAGGGAGTCATTATATTGTATTTGTTTACTTATGCCCACGATCAGGATAGTAGTGGTCCACTGGACCACCAGGGATTATCTTTCATTTACATTGCCACGATCAGGCAGGATTCAGTCCACTGGACCACCAGGGATGGTGATATTACTACATAGCCCATGAACGGGCATTGGGGCATTTTGCCACCTAGGGGCAGGGGGAATTCTCCGACAGCTGCAGCCTGGCAGGGCGCCAGGTGCAAGTCGCCAGGGATCAGCACACTTGCATGCAAATGGGGCCATAATGCCATGCATATGGCCCCATTTGCACCTTGCATGCATAATGGCCCCATTTGCATACCCACCACTGAATATCGTGGTTCCTGCACCTAGCACAACCATATTTGTGCTGGCGCATCCCCCTGCTCCTCACTTGCCACTTGCTCTGGTGCAGTGCCACTGCGCCATGCACAATGCAGGCAGCCACTGTGCCATATTCAATGGTGCTGAGCCATGGCGCAGCACCGTTGAATATTGCCCAGGTCATGCCCTGGTGCATCCCAGTTGCACTGCACCCAGGCTTGCGCCCCAGCCTGGCACAGTCTGAATAGCCCACCCACAGTATATACAGTATACATATATATATAGAGAGAGAGAGAGAGAGAGAGCGAGAGAGAGCAAAACATCTTTGTTTATTTATGTATTTTATTTATTTATTTATTTATTTATTTATTTTAGTCTTTGGTAACCAGGTAAGGTCCACTAGGCACAGGTGCCTGTTTTCAGGGGAGATCTGGGAGCACTGGGCGGTTAAGGGACTTGCCCAGAGTCACACAGTATGTATGTGCAAGGAGGTTGTGGAAAATCAGACCGAGGTCTGGTCTGCTGGATGGACCAAGCTCATTCACAGCTCATTACTCTAACCTCTAGGCTATATCGCCATGTCACGTCAGTTAGTTAGTTAAAGCAGAGAATGGAAGAGTTCAATCCTATCCTCATTCTCACTCGCACAAACCCACAGGCGGGGTAGGGGGCCGTCTGGGGCCGTGAACCCCAACCCTCACCCCATTCCATTTCAAAATTAGGTGACTTACCTACAGCATAGGAGAATGGGTAAACATTAGGTTCAGAGTCTCAAAACAGCCCCCCACCTGTGGGTCTGTGCAGGTGGAATGGGATGTTAGGGTTGGAAACCCTAATGCCACATTTCCCTACTTTGTCACTTTAACCCTAACTGATGACATTATCATGAATACGCTTGAGCAGGTTATAGTTGGATAACATCCCACCTTGGTTGGCTGGGCCGAGGCCAACGCCGAGGGCTGCCAACACCCAAGGTGGATGTTATCCCAGCATAACACCCACCCTGGAGGGCATTATTCCTATTATACAATGGCTCGCCATGTAAAAAATGAAAAGATAAAAACTATATTTAAAAAGTTGATTTTTTGCTGTTTATTTCATGTGTAGGTGTACTTAGTAAAAATAGTGCTGTTTTACTGTTGTGACCAGTGGGTGGAGCTGCTGTTAATGTCTTTATATCTGACTAAGCTGCTGGTTTTGTACTTCCACAGTAACATCCTCGCTTGTTATTTTTTCCTGTACAGTAACGCGGTTTTTAATATTAAGCCTGTCTGTGTTTCTGATCTTTCCCGCCGCGGTGGTTTGCGGTGTTTCCGCTGTCTGACTGGTGCCAGGAGGATGTGGTGACTGAAATGAACGCTGGACTTGGTAGGAGGAGATTTTATTTTAAATAAAATTATGTCAGCAAATTGCCTGGCGCGAAGCGGTGAACGAGGCGCCGTGGTGGCAGTTTGAATAGCTGCACACTCGCTCACCGCCGCACTTCAATCCATGTTATAGTTTTTTAAATAATATTTTGTTTGTGTGTGGTGGGGTGGGCCATTTATCATTGTTTTGGCAGAAAATTGAGTCTTGTGTCACTGGTGAGCTGGGCCGGGACAGCCGATTTCAAGCAGCACACGGGTTACTGAAGCTGCTGGTAGACAAGGTTGCGGAGCGTTTGTTTTTAAATTATTGATGCGGTCTCGTCTGTACTGGGACTACAGTCGGGATGTTATGCTGGGATAACATCCCGGCTCCAGTCCCAGTTTGACCAATCACAGTCCAGGAAATTTCCTTGCCATTGTATAATGAAGTTTTTTGCAATTTATGTCCTTACCTTTTTAGATAGTATAGTAGTATCCTTATTTTACAGTAGGAGGGCAGGGAACTTTGGATCCTGTGCTCCCATCCCTTTATAGCACTGACGTCGGCAGGCATATGCAGTGTACTCAGCTGAGTACACTTTTCCCGGGGGGGGGGTAGCATTTTGTCAGTAATGTATTCTGCCCACACAGTCTGCATATTTTCTTTTGTGTACCTCATACTTAGCAGTCTAAACAGTAATGCCCCATTTCTGTGCTGAAACGGGATGGGGCAGGGGGGGGTGGTCGGGTGATGTGTCATTCATCACTAGTTCCATTGTGGGCATTACTCTTGCTGGCCGGTTGATCCATGGGGGCAGTAGCATATCAATGCTGCAAACCGATTGGCTATGCCAAAGAGATGAGCCCAAGCTCCTGCTGGGATTGGCTGAGGGGTGGGGTCAAAGCAGCGGACTTTTCAAATGTAGAGAATAAAAATGCAAGTTTTTCTGTGTTTGTTCCCTTATCCTTTCAGATTCCGAGGATGACTGGAGTGATCCTTGGCTTTGTGTGAGATGATCTTTGGCAGCAGCAGTGGCAACGATGAGGCAGCGGCAGACCAGCACAAATTTCGAGGATCGGTGAATTCAGTGGCCGTGCACGGCAGCGAGCGAGACCTGACCTAGCCAAGCTTCGATCTGCAGTTTGTGGCAGCGCCAGTGAGTGTGTCCACTTCGTGACCAATTTGCTTGCTTTGTGTCGGGGGAGTGACTGAGTCGGGAGGGACCAAGTCCACAATCACCCTTTTTGTTCTACTGGAGATGGAGAAGCAGTGATTCAGAGAGCCAGATAGAGAAGGTCCACAGGTGCAGATAAATTGTACAGCAAAAAAAAGCAGCGACTTAGTGAGGTGAACTTCACAAGCACAGATTCCACACACCGCCACCACAGCCCAGCAGCTAATAAGGTAAGCCCGGCCTCCTTCTGAAAGACCTCGGGGGGGGCACAACTGAGACTCAGGAGTCAGGAGGGATTGGGAAGACAAATAGGCAACTTACGCCATGGCTATGGGGGGCAGATTCCTAAACTTTTTAATAAAATAATGGAGAGACTGCCTACTCACTGCCCAGCTTTTCATGATGGCTATGGGGCGGGGGGAAGAGAAAAAGTGGTATAAATAGAGATTGGAGAACCTATCCTATATTGAAAGTGCATCTGAATGGGTGGGAGAAATTAAGGACTGGCTATCTGTGGCTATGCTGCTGCGTGGCAGAAAATTTAAATAAATTCTGAATCCTGACTTCAAAATAAATGGAGGAGACTGCACTGCCCCTTTTTCTCTGGGGGAGGGTGGCGAGAAAGAAAGCAGCTTCAGAACAGTTTGCTTTTATTTAATAAATGGGGAAGGTGGTAAGTAGCATAGCTGCTTAAGGCTCTGATCTGCAAATCTAGAAACATGGGTTTGAATCCCACAGCCCCCACTTACATACTGTGTGAGCCAGAGCAAGTCACTCAACTTCCCTGCGCTCCCAGGTTGCACCTGTAAACAAGCTTTCAGCTGATTAAACAGCTGAAGAAAAAAAATGAACAGCCCCCTTTTTTCACCATGGCTATGCTGTGTTTGTTGTTGGGGGAGGAGGGGCAGCAGAATTGTTTCCTGGTGCAACTTTGTACATGGCCAGTTTTATAAGTTTGACTTTGACCATGCTTGCTAGTACCGGTGCCACTGCCTGAGAGAGAGAGAGAGAGAGGGGGGGGGCAGCAGGGACAATGGGCAAAGAAACAGTGGACACACACAAAATTGAGTGGTCTCTGCTTACTTTTACTTTAGTTTAAACAGGGCAAGAAAATGTTTTTAAATTTAATGACTGATATAATGCAAAAGATAAATAATATGAAGCATGCACCATCTCTGTTTTTGTGTGTTCATTGGTTTTCCTTGGCCTCCCCCAACATACAGATGGAAATGCTTCACTCACTTTGGATTTTATGAACTTCTGAGTTTTTGTTGGATTGTCAGATGTTAATGTATTCCACTGCAATGGCAGCTTTTTACCAATGTGAATTACATCATAATAAAAGCAGTTTTTCACAGTGTCATACAAGATACATTTTATCTTCTGTAACTGAAATAGCAAGTAGCTTTTCCTGCTCTGATACTGGTTTTCCTGGGATAATATTGCTTATAGTTGTCCCAAGTGTTACTTCTGCCAGGACACTGGGGCCTGCACAGTAGTACAAGCCTTGTCTGCGTCAGCTGTGTGATTAGCCTCTCCTCTGTAAGCTATGCTGCTTTTGTTTAGGAGCCTACATGTGAAGCAGACTAATTTTCCTGGCACTTTGTGTGGGATGCAGAAAGTTTTCCTTTCATTATTTATAGTGGGTCATGAGTGTTCAGGAAATCAAGAAGTGGTTTATCTGTGGTATGCACAGTATAAGCATTGCTTGTGGAGCAGCAGTGGGTAGCATCCTATGGGGAGCTTTCTTACAGAGCAACTTTCAATTTTTATTTTTTGCTTTTCACTGTTTGCTTACTAAATAGTTATTGCCCTGAAACTTCTAAAATGTGTCTTTCTCCTCCCCCCCGCTAACCACATAATTGATGATTCCCATCTGTCTGTTGTCATGGTTGGCACTAATGCCATAAACAATCACACTGAGCTTAACAGAGGAGCGTCACATGTTTAGATGGACCACCAAGATGTGATTTTTGGAAGGAATGTTGAAAATTCAGTATTATCTCCCCCATTATTTTTACGGCTGCAGTAGGCAAAGCCTGCAGACGTGTTGCATGTACAAAAGGAGTGATGTCATGTTTTCTGTCCGTGGAACTGACTGAAGGTGTAAATAGTCTCCTCCACCTTACCCTCCTCCAAGAAATGTTTTCTGCCCTCAAATAAATACGCTTTCATGTTAGTCAATGGTTGCAGTGCACTATTTTCTTTCTTAAGTGGGAGGTACAAGAACTGGAACCTGAGTAGTGGGTGGCAGCATTAGTTTTTTTGGGGGGGGAGTCAGATCCACCCCACCTCCACCCAGGAAGCTCCTAAAGAATCACCACACCTTTTTTTGGGGTTCATGTGGGAGGGGCATGAGATGGCTCTATCATGCTGGAACAACTGACTATCAGAGCTGGCTGGGGCATCAGAGTTTAAGCTTTAGAAGGAAAAGCCTGAAACTGCAACCCTATACAGCACTTGTTTAAACAGCATTGGCTCAGCTTACATTCCTCTCCTGGTCACACATTTTCACAAATACATTCCAAGAGATGGAAAGTCCCTCCTGGTGGGTATATGGTGTTATTCAGACCTGTCCTCCAACCCTGCGCCCACCACCTTGCTCTGTATTTTGCATCAGCTGAAGCATGCCAGTATAGCAAGAGGCTGCAGTGTATATTTTTTACTGAGCTTGCAGTTTTAAAGGAGTAGTCCACTCAGAATTTGCAAACACATATGTTATGCAGAGTGCTTTGATTTGAATGTTAAGTCCTAGTGTGTCCCTCCCTCTGTCTGCTATTAGGATTTTTTCCTAAATTAGCCTATTAGCAGACACCTGAGAGCTAGCTAACTGGGATTTCAAACAACATGAAGTCGTTTTGTATTCTGACACTATGCAGTTAGCCCCAGCACTTGAACTACTCAGGAGAGGAAAGAGTTAACTTTATGCCAGAGCATAGAACGTTGAGCTCGAGCGCAGTCCAAACCTCTGTCTGCTGCACTTTCCAGTGTAACCATCAGATTCTTTACTCCGTCTAACTGAACAGTCACTCCGAAGATCTCTCCTCTGCTTTCAGTTCAGTGTAAGTAAAACGTTGGTTAAATACCATCTTTATTCCGTTATCTTTCAGTTCAAATCCCTGTCTGTGGTACAGTAAGTGTATAGGTAGTGGACTGATAGGTTAAAGTGTGTGTTTTTGTGTGGAAATTATAAAAAAATAACAAAAAAGTTTCTTTATCGGTTCGGCTGAGACCTCTCAAATACCCATAACACGGTTAGGAGCTGATAAGGAAGTCTTGCCTGACTGAAGCTGAGTAAAGGGTAAGTTTTTGTTAGGATGGCTACATCTGAGAAACCCAAAAGAGAAACTGGGCCCACTGGGTTCCAACACTGCAGTGTGTGTGGGGAGGCCTTTGCTAAGGCTGATCCCCACATCACCTGTGTTTACTATCTGGGGTTTGATCACCTCAATTCAGACAGTCAAATCTGTAAGAATTTTCCTAAGGCCACCCTGGATAAAAGATTGGTCAGGCTTAGGGAAAAGGAGGCCAAGAAGTCCGCTGACCCAGATGGCTAGCCCGATTCGGTTCCGACCGAACCTGAGGGAGTGCTCTCTGACCAGGGCGTTACTTATTCGGGCAAAAGGAGAGCCGATTCCGAGGGATCAGTTCTGTCAAAAAGAAAGAAGAAAGACAAATCAGCTGGTTCGGATCCAGAACCACATTGTCCAACTGCCGAAGAAATTGCCTGGGTGATTAGCATTGTAGAATCGCTCCATCCGGTTCCGACTGATCCGGCGCCATCAGGTAGGCGTTCGGTTCGGACAGTTCCTATGATTCCGGATTATTCCCCTGAAGAGTATTATGAATCAGATCTGGAAGGGGGTGAAGATTACGATGATGATGATGATGATAATGATATAGAAGGTCTGGGTGAGACCATAGATCGGACATCTCCCCAGACAGACCTTCTGGTGTTTCTCCTCCTAGGCTTTCTGAGTCCCCTTCCCACTTTATGTTCTACAAAAAAAGTGGCAGAAACCCTCCAGCTCCCTTTGGTTGAAGCTGTTGAGGAACAAGAGGAGCCTGACTATGTTGAGATGATGAACATCCCAGAGTCCAAGCGACTGTCTGTGCCCCTCCACAAATTTTTTGGGAAACAGACACATTGACTGCTTAAAACCCCAAATTATCTACCTCCTGTGGACAAATGAATGGACAAGAGGTATATGCTGTCAGGCTCAGGTACAGATTTCCTGTACCAGCAATGCAGCCATGTTGGAGTTGTGCAGGCTGCAGCCTGTGATAAGGCTAGCATACCCTGGCTTCACCTCCCCCCCAGATAAGGATTTCCAGGAAGATAGATGCCATGGCTAAGAAACAGTATTTGGCATCCTCTTTGGGACTCAAACAGGCTAATTACATGGCCTATACAGCCAGATACCAGAAGTCCAGATGGGATACTGTTCTTGAACTAGTTAAACAGGCTTCCCCCCAGCTAGCCAAGAAGCTGGAGGAGGTGGCTGCTGATGGGATAGAGGCATCAAAGATCCAATTTCATGCAGCTGTGGACTCCAATGATATGTCATCACGAGTCATGGCTACATCTGTGGCTCTTCAGAGAATGGCTTGGCTCAGATGTACTAGCCTTTCACAAGACACCTAGGCTAAGGCCACGGATTTCCCTGTGGTGGATAATTCTCTGTTTGGGGAGCAGACAGAGAATTATATGAAGAAAATGTACGAGTATAGGACCACTTACAGGAGTGCACAGGCCAAGGAAAGGCAGGCAACTCCTCATAAGCAGCAATCTAGGGGCAGAGGCAGGCCTTTTCACAGGCCTTTCTACCAGGCACAGGTCTCCTCTCCTTTTCCTTAGAGGGGGTTCTTCAGAGGGAGAGGCAGAAGGGGGATGAGCAGGGCTGCATCCTCCTCTCAGCCCAAGGCTTCTGCCAAGCAGGCACCCTGATGTGTCAGCTCGAGTCGACTCCCCCCTTCCAGTAGGAGGCAGGCTGGCTTACTACTTCCAGGCCTGGAAGCCTGTTACCTCAGACAAGTGGGTCCTGGAGGTAGTAAGCCAGGGACTGGCCCTCAGCTTCAGAAGATTCCCAAAACTGAAGGTCAGGTCTTTTCCACCTGCAAACATCTCCAAAACCATTGCCTTAGAGACCAAGGTTTCCTCTCTACTGGCTCTCAGAGCTATAGAGAGAGTTCCTACAGTACACGGGGCAAAGGTCTGTATTCCAGATACTACCTTACCCCAAAAAAGACAGGGGAGTGACAACCCATCCTAGATCTAAGATCCCTAAACAAGCACCTATTAAAGCCAGAATTCAAAATGGTGACTCTGGGAATAATTCTTCCCTCTCTAAGAACAGGGGACTGGCTAGCCTCTCTGGACCTCAAGGATGCCTACTTTCACATTCCCATCAGGTGCTCCCACAGAAAGTACCTCAGGTTTGAATTGCCTTCAGGCCATTATCAGTTCAGAGCAATGCCCTTCGGGCTAACATCAGCACCAAGGGTATTCACAAAATGCCTAGCAGTAGTAGTGGTCTTCCTAAGGAGACAAAACATCTCCATGTTCCCGTACCTGGATGACTGGCTCATTGTGGGTCAGTCTCCAGACCAAGTCAAGTCAGACCTACAAGTGTTCCAGCAATTGCTCACTTCTCTAGGATTCCTTCTCAATCTTCCAAAGTCAGTTCTCAAACCAGTGCAACTCCTGACCTTCATAGGAGTAGAGCTGGACACTGTCCAAGCAAGAGCCCTTCTTCCTCTGGCAAGGATAAAGGCCCTCACAGACCTGGCTTCTTCCTTTCGCCTTCTGGTTTCCTGACCAGCAAGGCATTTTCTTCAGCTCCTGGGCCACATGGCAGCCTCCACTGCAGTGGTACAAAGTGCCAGACTTCAGAAGAGGGACATTCAGTTTCACTTAAGGGCCTTTTGGTCCCAGAAAAAAGACTTTCTAACCAAATTAATTCCAGTGACTCAGACTCTGATCCAAGCTCTTCAGTGGTGGCTGGACCAGAACAACCTCAGAAAAGGAGTCCCATTCATCACCCAGCCTCATTCTGTGGTTCTCACCACAGATGCCTCTCTCCTGGGATAGGGTGCTCACTTGGGGACACTCACAGTGCAGGGAGTGTGGTCCCCTCTGGAGTCTTTACTTCATATCAGTCTCCTGGAGCTCAGGGCAGTATACCTGGCTCTACAAACTTTCTCAGAATCAGTACAGAACAAGGTGGTTCAGGTCAGGACAGACAACACCACCACCATGTGGTACATCAACAAGCAGGGAGGCACTCTACGGCCTTGTGCATGGAAGCTATGACATTATGGTCCTTGGCTTATTCTCTATAGACTTCTCTGGTAGCAGTCCACCTACCAGGAAAGGACAATGTGCTAGTAGATGCTTTGAGCAGGATCTCTCAGGGCCATCATGAGTGGTCCCTGGACCCCTTAGTGCTGAAGGTGATATTTTCAAGGTGGGGCACTCCAGAGATAGACCTCTTTGCAGCCCCAGATAATCACCAACTTCCTCTATTCTGTTGCAGACCCCCAGTATTGGGCTCAGTCCCCCTGGATGCTCTACTTCTGGATTGGCAGGGGACATTTCTGTATGCCTTTCCCCTCTTTCCTCTCTTGTTCAAAGTTCTGCTGAAGATAAGGTCACAGTCTTGCAAAGTGATCCTGATTGCTCCAGACTGGGCCAGACAGCCTTGGTATCCTCTGTTACTGTCCCTGGCTGTCCATCTTCCCTTAGCTCTTCCCAAAAATCAGAATCTGCTAACCTCCTCTCAGTGCAGAATTTGGTACTCCAACCTTCGGTCTCTCAACCTCAAGGCATGGCTCTTGAAGAGCTAGAATATGCAAGTCTCAATTTGTCTCAAGGGGTTCTGGACATTCTCAAGGCTTCTTGAAAACCTGCCCCCAGAAAAATGTATAATTCCAAATGGAAAAGGTTCAGCATTTGGTGTTCCAATAAGCACATTTCCCCAGATTCTGCTGACTTGGCTACAGTTCTGGATTATATGGTTCACCTTAATGGCTTAGGCCTCAGACCAGCTACCCTCAAAGTACATTTGTCAGCGGTTTCTTCTTTTTTGTCAGTGGGAAAGTCCTCCTCACTGCCATCTCACCCTGTTTTCTGTAAATTCTTCAAAAGATTGCTTCATACCAATCCTCCCTTTAGGGATCCTACTCCTGCTTGGGATCTTAATGTTTGCATTGCTCAGCTTATGCAACACTCCTTTGAGCCTTTGGCCTCAGCAGAACTTAAGTACTTGACTTGGAAAACTGTGTTCCTGGTAGCTATTACCTTTGCCAGGCATATCAATGAGTTATAAGCTCTGTCAGTGGAGCGTGATTTTATCTCATTCCATAGAGATAAGGTGGTTCTTAGAACCAAAAGGAGGTTTTTACCCAAAGTGGTTTCAGATTTTCTTCTGAACCAATCCATGTCTCTTCCTGTGTTCTTCACCGATCATTCTTCTTCAGGAGAGAGAAGAATACACAGTTTGGATGTTAAAAGGGCTCTTAGCTACTACATTGAACGTACTGAGGCACTTAGGTTTGACTCCCTCCAGTTGTTCCTCACTTATGGGGAGGTGGGGAAGGGTAAACCTGCTACTAAGAGAACTATTGCCAGATGGATTGTTTCTTGTATACAATTCTGCTATGAAAAGCTAGGCAAAGTACCCCCCTCAGGTCTGAGGGTTCATTCAACTAGAGGTACAGCTGCTTCTCTGGCTGCTGCCAGGGATATACCATTGTTAGAGATATGCAAAGCAGCCACCTGGAAAACAGTCCATTCATTCACCAAGCATTACTCTCTGGATACCCAGGCTAGGAGTGATGCTAGGTTTGGTACAGCAGTACTGCAGAGCCTATTCCCAAAATAGGTTCCATCTCTCATCCATGGAGGTACTGCTTGGTAGTCTGCATATTGTCAGAATACAGCAAGACTTCATGTTGTTTGAAGACAAAATTACTCACCTTAGTAATTGTGTTTCTTCTAATGGAGTCTTGCTGTATTCTGACCTCCCCACGCCTCCCCTCTCAGAACCTGTTTTTTGGGAAGTGGGCTGGTAGGTGCAGTGTTGTACCTCAGGGGTGCACTTGACACTCCCCCTTTTTTAGAGAGGGATAGTGAGTTATGTTATATTGTATTTTGATAGTTATAGTTGTTCACTACCTAGTTCTTCTTTTGGATTTTTTGACTTGAGTGTTTTGGGATCCAAAATATTTGGTTGGCTTTGGGCTAGTATTTTTTGCAATTTTCCACACAGTAGGTGCAGTTAGTTAGTATTAGCTCATAAGAACCTGATGGTTACACTGGGAAGTGCAGCAGACAGAGGTTTGAACCAAGCTCGAGCTCAATGTTCTATGCTCTGGCATAGAGTTAACTCTTTCCTCTCCGGAGCAGTTCAAGTGCTGGGGCTAACTGCATATTGTCAGAATACAGTAAGACTCCATTAGAAGAAGCACAATTACTAAGATGAGTAATTTTTTCTTCTGTAAGAAAACTGCTACTAAATTAAGCTTTAATTCACTATGCAAGCAATAACACACTATGACGTGTGGGTTATCGCTCGAGAGTATAGCTAGGTGTACTAAGGCATGAGGTGCTTGCACCAAGTGCCTTATGCCCTGGCCGTGCTCTTATCAGGCGATAACCCACACCTCGGAGTGTGTTATTGCACTTAGAAAAATGGGTTCCCCTAATAAAAAAAATCAATAGAAAAGAACATAAAAAGTATAAGTAAAAAGGTTTTAACAGTATGATATTGTCTATATAAAAACATGAAAAGTAGTCCTTGTCATTGTATTGCAGTGGAGATATTTGATAAAACTTTACTAGGGGACTGTGATGTCTGTCTTCTTCTTTCCACTCCCAGTCAAGACACATGCAGATTATGTGTTTTCTTTTTGTGTGTGTGTGTGTATGTGTCTTTGCATTTGCATTTGCATTAGGTAGCAAATGTTCAATGACTCACTGACAAGGAGTTTTACTGGATCTGGGACCTTGCCAGACCCTGTATTTAGTCAATCTCTGATAGTGGTTTTCTGCATCCCCCAACCCCCACGATCCTCTAGAATGTGCTTTTGTTTTGTTTTGTTAATAAAAATTGAACAAATGCAGTTTTCCAGCGGAGATTGAGAGCGAGCATGTCCCTCGCCAGCCATCGTAATTAGCGCTTCCCCGCTAGCGCTTTCCTGATCTTGGTTCATTGCTGGCTATGTAAATAGAAAGCAGGAGTATTAAAAATAAATAAAACTACCATTTGAAACATCTGGTTCAGCCAGGAAGAGGACAGGACCAGGTGTTGTGAGTTGTGGAGGAGCAGTCCGAGGTTCATTTCAAAGCCGTGTCATGCGAAGTCACCCGATTACCAGGCCACTCAGTTTGTTTTCCAAACTGGAGAGGTAAAATTATTTGTGGTATACTGTAGGTTGAGGGCAAAGGACTCGGAGTAAAAAAATAGTTTTCATGGTCCCGTCATGAAGTGTAAATTGTGACTCCACTGCCAGTAATGGACGTTGTGTTTTGGTATGGGGGTGGAGGTGGGGCAGGGAGCGAGAGCCAGGGAAGCTCAGCTACACAGATCTTCATTCTTGGCTGCAATGGTTTCTTTTGTGTGGTGAGTCCTGCACGGCTGAAGAGGTACCAGTTGGTAGGTTATGGCCTGATAAGGACACGGCTAAAGGTACTTCTCAGCCAATCAGGACCCAGAGAGTTCCCAACCCATTTTATAATGTTGTTTTATGCGTGTGTCAGGTCTAGCTTGCAGGAATGTTTTAATTTTAAAACTTTTAATTTTTATCAAACTATACACAACCATAAAATCACATAAATTGCCCAGATCATTAGCGCTATAATTAGTTAAGACTCTAGCTATTTTCTTACAGAAAACCCACTCAGTTAGATTTCAAGTATTTGCTAAACTATAAATGTAGGTACCAGCATTCTACTAGGCAGAACTAACATTTAGTGCTGATTTTGCTCTGTGTCATGATTTTCATTTTTTTTTTACAAATGAAGTGTATAGTATGAAGCTGCAGCCTAGAAACTGCAAAATACTTTAAAGTCAACTTTTCTCCTTTGTGTGGTATAACATGAAAACAGCAGGATGGATGACAGCTACACATTTGATCCCATTTTACAATGGTTCATTGCACTACACATTTAGTGTATCCCACTTTTTCAAATAATAAAACAAATATTTGCCAACCTAAATAACTCACACATACATATTTTTATACTTTATTAAAATGATACTTCACATTGGTAACCAAAAAAAAAAATGAAAATCATGTCACAGAGCAAAATCTGCACTAACTGCTAGTTCTACCTTTTAGAATAGAGGAGGCAGTATAGTGCGGTGGTCTAAGGCACTGAGCTGCAAACCTGGTGTCTTGAGTTTGAATCCAACAGCCTCCACATGCATACTGTGTCTCCCTGAGCAAATCACTTAACTTCCTTGTGCTCCCAGGTCACACCTGTAAACAAGATTTAGTGTGTCTCTCCTGCTAAAAAAAAAAAGAAAGAACACTGGTACCTACATTTACAGTTCAGCAAATACTTTAGAGCTAACTGAGTGAGTTTTCTGTAAGAAAACTGCTATAGTCTTTACTGAGTATAGCAGTGATGATCTGGGGCAATTTTTGCGCTTTTTATTGTTGTGCGTAGTTTGATGAAATTAAATTTTAAAATGAAAACGCATATTACTGCTAGCTAGACATGACACACCCAAAAAAACACAAGTAGTGAATTAGAGCTATTTAGTAGCTGTTTTCTTACAGAAACCCCAGTTAGGTAGCTCTCAGGCATCTTCTAAATTGTAACTGTTGCTATTTGTGCTCACTGGATAAGAACAGTTACAAAGCTCTGCTGTTGTGAACCAATTTTAAAAAGCACTGCATATGCTAAATCTATGGACCTGGCTATTTCACTGTCACATGAGACAGGGTGCTTTGAAGGAGGCAGAAGGCAATAAACCTATTTGTGATGGAGATCCCCAAGGGTCATAAAACTACCCTAGAGCTAGCAGCCTAATTTAGGAAAAACTCCTAATAGCAGACAGAGGGAAGGACACACTAGAACTTTACATACAAATCAAAACACTCTGCATACCATATACATAGATACATAGACAGTGTCAGCAGATAAGGGCCTATGGCCCACCCAGTCTGCCCATTTGAGCTTGTAAGTTCAGTTTATGTTTTCCTAGAAGTCTGTTGCCCCTTACCTCTGACCTCCAGAATTCCTTTATGTCTATCCCATGCATTCTTAAATCCCGTGATTGTTTCAGCCCCCACCACTTCCTCTAGCAGGGTGTTCCACTTGTCCACCACCCATTCTGTGAAGAAATTCATCATCTTGTTTCCTCTGAATCGTCCTCCCTTCAACTTCGTCCCATGCCCTCTAGTCCTGGTACATCTTTTTCGCTTAAAAATAGTGTATTCCTGCACCCTGTTCCTCCCTGTGAGATACTTGTGTGTCTCTATCATATCCCCTCTCTCTCTCTCCTCTCCTCCAGGGAGTACATGTTCAGTTCCTTCAACCTGTCTTCATAGGACTTGTGATGCAATCCATGCACCATCTTTGTTGCCCTCCTCTGAACCTTTCTCTACCCTGTCTATGTCCTTACGTAGGTATGGTCTCCAGAACTGTACACTGTACTTCAGGTGGGGCTCTACTAGTGTCTTGTATAGCTGGAATTATGACCTCCTTTTCCTACTGGAGATGCCCCTGCCTATACATCACAGCATCCCTATTTGCTTTTACCTGCTGCCTTGTCACACTGTTTCCTACCTTTGAGGTCATCGAGATGATAACCAAGATCTCTTTCCTGTTTGGTGCATGCTATATCCTCACCCCTCAACTGATATATTGTGCCAGGGTTTTGTGCCATATATGCATTATCTTGCACTTCTTTGCATTGAATTTCAACTGCCAAACCCTGACCATTCTTCAAGTTTCTGCAGGTCCCTTCTCATTCTGTCTACATCCTCTGTGTGTCTACTCTGTTACAGAGCTTTGTGTCATCAGCTTAACAGTGAAATTCTGCCTCTAGGTCCTGCACAATGTCACTGATGAAGATGTTGAATAGGACTGGTCCCAGCACTGATCTCTGTGGTACCCCACTGGTCACTCTTCCTCTGTGGAGTGACAGCCACTTACCACCACCCTCTGTGTCCTGCCACCCAGCCAGTTACCTACCCACCACACTACTGTCCTGCCCACACCTATATTCCCCAGTTTGTGTAGTAGTCTTCTATGTGGCACAGTGTCAAAGGCCTTGCTGAAGTCCAGATAGGCCATGTCCACTTCCTCCCGATCCATCTCCCTAGTCACCCAGTCAAAAATTCAATGAGGTTGGTCTGACATGACCTCCCCCTGGTGAAACCATGCTGCCTTGGGTCCTGTAGTCCATTGACAACTCAGATGTTCCACCAATCTCTCCTTCAGTAGTGCTTCCATGTTCTTCCTACTACCGAGGTGAGGCTTGACTGGTCTGTAGTTTCCTGCTTCCTCTTTGTTCCCGCTTTGTATAAGGGGACTACATCTGCTGTCCTCCAGTCTTTGGGTACCTCCCTGTTTCCAGTGATTGGCTTAAACAGGATAGCCAGAGGTTCAGCCACCACCTCTCTTAGTTCTTTAAGGACCCTGAGGTGCCCCATCTGGCCCCATTGCTTTATCAACTCTTATTACTCCAGTTCATTCAGGACCCTTTCTCATGTAAAGGATTGTGTCCATTTCTTCACCATTCTCACCCCTTGTACTCCCTTCAGACCCATTACCCTACTCTTCCTCAGTAAAGACTGAGCAGAAATACCTGTTCAATATGTCAGCTTTACTGTCATCCTCCACGCAGCCCCATCCTCCCCTTCAGTCTCACTATCCTCCTTTGTCTTTTTCTTTTTTCACTTATGTACCTATAAAAGGTTTTGTCCCTCTACCTCATTGATTTTGCAATGTGTTCTTGCAATGTGTTCTTCTGTTTGAGCTTTGGCTTCCTTACTGACCTCCCTGCCTCCTTTGCTTCTCCTGGTACTTCTCCCTATCCCCTTCTGCCTGTGTCTTTGTATTGTTCTGAATGCAACTTTTTGGCTTTCACTTTCTTTGCTACCTCTTTGGAAAACCATAATGGTCTCTCTTCCTTTTCCTCTTGCTAACCTGCTTAATGCATAATTCTGTTGTTCTTGTAATCCCCATTTTAAATACTGCCCACTATTCCTCAACCCCTGATTCCTGTCCCACTCCCCTTAATGCCTCTTTCAAGTATCTCCTCATTTTCCCAAAGTCTGCCCCCCTAAAATCCAGGATACGTGTTTTTCTGTGGTTTGGTTCTGCTCTTTTTGTGATTTCAAACCACAATGACTGGTGGTCACTGTTCCCCAGGTGCTCCCCCACTGTTACCCCATCACACTGTCCCTGTTTGTGAGCACAAGGTCCAGTATTGCCTTCTGTCAAGTTGGTTCCATGACCAGTTGCTTGAGGAAGGCACCCTGAAGGGAGTCCAGGATAAATCTGCTCCTAGTTGATGCTGCTGCTGGGATGCTCCAGTCCACGTCTGGAATATTGAAGTCTCCAACCAGTACTACCTCACCCTTGTCTGCCATCCTTTGGATGGCTAGCATCAGCTCCCTATCTGTTTCTTCCTCCTGGGCTGGTGGTCTATAGACCACACCTGTGCAGATGGCTGTCCCCATTTTCCTTTCCAGCTTAACCCACAGTATCTCTCCCCCATTTTGTTCCTCCTGGATCTCTGTGGCCCTTATGTCATTTTTCACATACAGTGCCACTCCTCCTCCCTTCCTGCCTGCTCTGTCTCTTCTGAATATGTTGTAGCCAGGTATGGCCATCTCCCTGTCATGGTTATCATTACACCAGGTTTCAGTGATGGCCACAATGTCCAGGTCTGACTGCACCATGACAGCCTCCAGATCTTCCATCTTGTTGCTAAGGCTCCTGGCATTTGCACACATGGCTTTCCATGATTTGACCTCACTAGACTGTTTCGTTGTTCTACTCCAGCCCCTTCCTTGGTTGTCCTTTATCCCTGGTTCTCCTTGCTATCTGCCCTTCTGCTGAATTTTGCCCCTTTTCTGCCTATCCACCTCTTGGGCACTAATCTCCATCTTTGCACACTGCTTTGAAGAGATAGCCACTCCACTGGTTCACTGGTTCCACTGGTGTTGGGGGGTGAGCAAGTAGGTACCTCCTTGCTGGCCTGCCACCCCTTTGCTAGTTTAAATGCTTGTCAATGTAGCATTTAAACTTATCATTGAGTGCTTGGATTCCCTCCTGGATGGATGCAGGCTGTCAGGCTTGAACAAACCTCCATCCTCCAGGTGGGTCCCCAGTCACCAATGAATCCAAACCTCTTTCCTCACAGCACCAGTTCTTCAACCATGAGTTAAAGTTCCTGGTGCATGCACTCCTATACTCTCCTGCCCTCCTCACAGGTAGTACTTCTGAGAAAGTGACAGAATTAGCTACTTGTTTGAGACCCCTCCCAATTTCCAAACTCTTCCTGAACTTCCTTGGCTCCCCATTTGCCCAGGTCATTAGTACCTAGGTGGCTAATGACATCCAGCTCACACCCTCCTGTCTTGCCTCTCCCAGTGATCCCCAGGCTCTTCCTTCCATCCCTCCATGCCGTGGCACCTGGTAGGCACCTCACCTCCCTGTCCTCCCCCTCCTGTGTTCCTAGCTGGATCCCTCTTATGATGGAGTCCCCCACCAGGATTCACTTCCTCCTCCTCTGGGGTCCACTGCTTTCCCCACTGAGGTCACCTCCTTGACTAACCTCCACATCCTTTCCTTCCACTTCTCTGGGTACCACTATTTGGTTGTCCTCGTTTGCAAGTGTGGCATATGAGTTCTTCAGTGGAACAGGATCTGGGATGTGCCTCTGCCTGACCGCTCTAACCCTCCCTGAGCCCACTGTCATCCAAGTGCTTCTCATTCTTGGCATCCTTTGAGGCAGTTGTATTTGATGGTGGTCTCTGGATAGGGGTGATGGTACTCTTGACCCAGTTTACTTCCACTCTGAGTCTGGCTACCTCATCCCACAGTCCAGAGAGAGAGAGATGGCGATAGGGCACCCTCAGTGTCCAGAAGGTCTGCCTGAATATGGCTGCCCCACAGCCATTGCATTGCAATTACTCCCACATTTTACTGCAATTATACTGCTATTCCACTACTTGTCTGCTACTGAAGCTGTCCTAGTTACCTTTTATTAATTTACTGTCCTAAAAATCCTGCTACTGATCCTCAGATAATTTTCTTTAAAAAAAAAACAATAAATAAATAAATGAGTCAAAACACTTGTCGTGCTGAGGGTGGGCTTCTTCCCCCTTATGCCCCTCCTACTTCACACCCCTTACTATACCTTGTGTTTAGCTCCTGTCAAATTCTTTAATTGAGCCATTCCCAATCGGTATCCTTCCAATAACCACTTTGTGGTGTGCATACCAGTGTGGTTATTTCACTCTTATTTACAGCTTTACACCTTTATCAGTTTTTAATTGCAGTTCTGTCTAAATGCTCCACCATGTAGCCTCCAGTCTCCCACTATACCTGCATGCATTGCAGTACTGTTTCACTCCATGCAGGGAGATCGGAGGCTACCAGGACATATGCAGATGGCAGTGTGGAGCGCAGGTGTAGGCTGCAATACTGGGATGCCTCCATACCACAGTAACTTGACAGCTGTATGTGCACCCCTTGAGTGTACTCCCATGTCCCCACCTAACTTACCTCTCTGTCTGCACTCACCTCCCCGGGGGCCACCTTTCAATGGTATCTGTGTACTGTTCTTGATTATTCTTCTCACTGTGCCGAGTGTTGGGAGTACCCTGCCTGCCCGTGTGTGATGTGGCAGCAATACTACCTGCAGAGCAGTGCCAGTAGTGAACACATACATTAGTGGAGCTCCTGAGTGCATCATGGAGCACTGCTGTGGTGGACAATAGACGTGTAGCACTGTGTACAGTGGAGCAGTGGGGAACACTGAAGGCAGTAGTAGAGGGTCTGCCTTCAGCCATACAGCAGCAGTACATGAACATCTATTGTGCCCAGGTGCCCTAACACTGGCAGAACTGATGCCATGTGTCCCCCCTTCCCTTCCCTCCCTCTTACTGACATAGCCTCGATTCCAACATACAGATCTCCCTCTCCCGCAAACCTCTCTCTGTCACCTCCACAACATGTGTGTCTCATAACTGTGAAATATGGTTATTTACATAATATGACTGTGCCACATGCACAGTACTCCAGAGGACATGTAGGAGGGCATCTAAAATGCAGCTGTCATCACTGAGTGCACCATGGGATGTGCACTGCTACTACAGGGTTGAGACCATACACACTATCGCACTCAGTGTGGACAGGCTGTAATGTTTTCAAACCATTATCCACACTGTTCATTGGCAGTGTGGACACACTGTAATGTTTACAGACTGTAACAGTTTGAATCCAGTACAGCTTTTTCGAGTGTAGTGTGGACAGGGCCTGCATGTCTATGTAATTATCTATCTATCTATCTATCTATCTATCTATCTATCTATCTATCTATCTATCTATCAGTTGCATGTATCGCTATTTTTACCTATTTCTAAAATAAACCTGCATATCACATTTGCCTGCACTCTGAACATATACTTATGAAACTGTGCATATTTGTACTCCACTTCTGCACAAACCTCATACTTTCCTAATATTTCCATTATCGCAAGCATAACTACCTTGCCCTTATCAAAAGTGACCCCCTCTGAAAGTTACTATCACATTTTCTCTAACAGTCCATTATCATTACTCCTGACTTTCTGACATCAACACATTGCTTAAATATAACTTACACATAGAAAACAGGGAAAGAAGCAACTTCAGCTTCTATATGCTACTGCACTGACCCATGTTCCATTTGTAACTACAAACTATAGAACGCACACAGCTTACCATGCTGTATCCAAATTACCTTTATTGATAAAAACAGATGCAAAAAAGAATGTCGCAGTTTTAAGATATGCTACATAAATGGTGGACAGACACTCAACTTTACAAACTACAAACAAATCACTCACTGAGTGCTCCCGCAGCCATTGCTTGCCAGCAGCAACATGCTGAACACGTATGCTAATCAGCTGACGTTTCTCCGTAAGGCCTTCTCAGAGCTTACATCACCTCATGGAAAAAAACCCTGTTTCTCTAAAAACAAACAAACAAAAAAAAAAACTGTGTAAATAATTTCAAGGCTGAACATATACCAGCCATTACTTTTTCATGTACTGCCACCTTCTGTACCATCATGGGGATTTGCATATGTTTCCCATAATGCTTTGCATTATTGGGGTATGTGCAATTGTGTTTTCTTTAAAATTTGCCTGTCCTGCCAACATCATCTGGGATAACACATACATCAGTGGCATTTGCTCTGGGGTTCTTTTGAAAACCTACAGTACTTCCTATTCCTTACATTAAAATGTACCCTTCCACGTATTTTCCTAATAATGTGTATGCCTTCCTTAGAACAGAAATTAAAACAAATCTTTCTACTTACAAATCATTGTGTTGTTTCTCCATACCTCCTTAACAATTCCACACAACTTCATTATGCAGCTGTGGTGGATATGACCAGATTTTGTTTATGCATAGAAGTTGGCAGCAGAAAGTCTATTCTTGTTCTGCAGTAGTTGTTTTTTTTCAGCCTGTTTCAGTGCTTGCTTATGCAACATTTTGCCATTTAATTGTCAGCTGCACTTCCAGGTTACAAACTTGTTTTTCACTATAGTGTTTTTTTTTTTTTTAAAAAGCAGTTAACCTGTGGAGTTTAATGAGCCCATTAGCCAATGGTTCATAGCACACCATTAAGGAGATTAGCAGATGCTTAGCCTAATCATCCATGCTGGAGCAGCAAAACAAAGTGTAACATAGACAGGATAGAGGCAGTCCAGAGGAGGGCAACTAAAATGGTGCAGGGTCTGCAAGAGAAGCCGTATGAGGAGAGACTAAAGGAGCTTAATATGTATACCCTTGAGGAAAGAAGGGAGAGGGGGGACATGATAGAAACTTTTAAGTACCTCAGTGGAATCAACAAAGTCCAAGAGGGTAGCATTTTTCAGAAAAAGAGACTTGCAAGAACAAGGGACACAATTTAAAGATAGAAGGAGAGCAGTTCAGGGCAATGGAGGAAGTATTATTTCACAGAGAGGGTAGTGGATGCATGGAACAGCCTTCCTGAGGAGGTTGTGGGGTCTAAAACTGTGGGAGAATTCAAGAATGCATGGGACAGACATAAGGCAATTCTTGTGGGGGGTAGGAAGAAATAGGCTGTTGGTTAACTAAGATCTGTGGCCTATCCTGTAGGTAGGGAAATGGGCAGACTAGATGGGCCTAGCAGTCCTTATCTGCCGTCAAAGTCTATGTTTCTATGTTAACCTTGTTTTTTATTACAGTGAAGGGCAATATTCAGTTAAGTATCATTTGCAACTAAGCTTTTTAATCTCTAATAGAATTCAAGCATCTTCAAATGGTAACAGTGTTTTAAATTTCTTTTGTTGGGGGGACAGCTTACCACTTCAAAACAGTACTGCAGTCTGTCAGACTAACTTGGTGGAGTTCTAATAGGGGGTGACGAGAGAGCTATATTAGAGCAGGGCAGTGGATGTCCTCTTTCTAGACTTCAGCTGGGCATTTGACTCGGTGCCGCATCCCAGGTTGCTAATGAAGCAGGAGGATATGGGGGTGGGGGGAGTTGGTAAAGTGGGGGGCAGTTGGTAAGATGGATAGGAAATTGGCTGGCGGGGAGGGTACAAAAGGAGATGGTGGTGGGAGGTCTCATCTACCAGGAGAGTCAGTAGTGGGTTCCACAGGGATTGGTGCTGGGCCCACTTCTGTTTAATGCCTATATCTCAGACATCAGAAGAGGTATCAGGAGTGGGATGAGCCTATTTGCTGACAACTTGAAACTGTGGTCAGAGGTGGAAGAGGAGGAGGGGAGGTTTTCTCTCTAGGAGGACCTGAAGACCCTGGGGAGGTGGTCATGCCCCTGGAAACTAAAGTTGAACACTGGGAAAGGCAGGGCGCTCCACCTGGGGGCCAAAAACCCAGTGCATGTGTACACTGTGGGTGGACACTACAAGTTTCTAGGGGAAGAAGGATCTCTGGATGATGACGGAAGCCAAAATGAACTCTGAGCAGTGTAGAAGGGCTATGACCCAAGCTAATAAAATGCCAGTGTGCATTGTCAGGGGGATAACCTTAGGGAGCTGAGAGGTGCTCCATCTGCTGTATAATTGCCTGGTTAAGCTGCACCTTGAATACTGCATGCAGTTTTGACATCCTTACTTAAAAAGGCATATTGCTCTTCTGGAGAGGGTCCAGAAGGGTGGTGACCAGGGGGAGACAAGGAAGCAATACTTTATGGAGAGGGTTGTGGAGCCCTGGAATGTGCTGCCTGTGCAACTGGTGGCTGTTGGAACTGTGGACTGTGGAGGGGTGTAAAGAGGTTAGGATAGGTACGAGGGGTCCAGAGCCTCACCAGGGGTGGGTGAGTGGTGTGACATCAGGTGTCAACCTTAACCTTTTTTTGCACTAGTCAGTTGGGCAAGTTGATTCAAAATTGCACTAGCCCACAGATGGTTGCACTAGCCCTCAATTATAATGGTACATTTTGATCACTTATACAGGAAACAATGCAAGCCAAGAAATAATCTGATTATTGTACATTTATCCTACTCCCACATTGCTTCCAGCTCTCCAGCAGAAAATAAACTGCAATGCCATCACACAAAGTGACCCCCCCCCATTGTTTTGTACCATGGCCTCCTCTCTTCCTCTTTCTGCTCTCCCCCACCAAACCAGAGGACATCACAACAGCAAATGGTCAATCAAGCAGTTCTAGCTCTACTCACACAGTGACTGACATCATAGTGCACCGACCTCACCACACTGTCACCACCACCCACATGGCAATGAACAGTCAACACACACAGTAGCTGACATCATCATGCACCGACCTCACCACACTGTCACCACCCACCACATGGCAATGAACAGTCAACACACACAGTAGCTGACATCATCATGCACCGACCTCACCACACTGTCACCACCACCCACATGGCAATGAACAGTCAGGCAGAGAAAGACACTCTCAGCCCCCACCCTATAGTCAATTGGAGACCTGCACATCTAAGATTTCTTTGGGGTGGGGGCTACAGAAAGCTAAGGGGCTTGAGAAATAGAAAACGATGACATTTTTATTTTTAAAAGCATTGATTTTAATATGCTTTGCCCCAACAATAACAGATTTTTCTTTAACATTGTCCTTTCATCAGCCCAGGGAAAACAGTACACAGGCAAAATGCTATGCTATCTCTATTTCTATATAGAATGATCCATGTACCCCAGGAATGCCTATTTTAAGCTTTCAAATGATGTATTAAAGTTTATTTTTGTACCATACGTGATCCAAAGCTTTATTTTTAAGCTGAAAGGACATGCTGGGTGGGATAAGGGTGGGACTGTATGGATGGTAATGGCTGGCATGGCCCATTTAGAAGGGCTGGGGACCCCCCTTCTGACCTAGTTTACCACCTTGTGTCTCAACTAAGAAAAGTAAGGGGAGTGTTGGTGAAAAGCAGTGCCACTAGGTCAAAGTCCTCCCCTGTGGGCACTGTTTTCTGAAATGAAACAAAAAAAAGGGATGGTGAGGCAGTCATTTCAAGCTTGGTGGGGGTATCTGTGTGCTGAGACCTTTAACCTTGCTGAAACCACTGCCTTGCAGGTTTCGCAATGCAAGGGGGTGGTATCTGTGGTATGTTTGCAGAAGTTGGGGGTGGTCATTACTGGTAAAAATTGTACAGATTTCACAGTTTGAATGTGTTGTGTAGAAAGCTGATGACTCATTAGCAGTTATGTAAAATGTGGTAGGCAAAGTTGCTCAAATTATGAGTGTCTCATTGATGCCAGAAAGTGCTTACTGGCACCATGCCTCACTGCAAATGTACTGTTTTGACAGTGACTTGACTGGAATGTCATGTATTGTTATATAGTTCTGCTTCTACTACCCATATTTAAACTGCCATTCTGTGGTGCGTTGTCTTGCATCCACTTTGCTGGCAGGTTCCGAAATGTGTGTGGTGCACTTCGTTTTGGCCCAACAATGTAAGTTGGAATTTAAATACTATTTTTTTCCCATTTTCAGTTTTCAGCCTGCAGTATCGCTAATTATTTTTGTCCTTGCACAGCATAGAGTTTTCACTGAAGAAAAAGCAAGTGTCTGGGGCACAGCAGAGGAAAACAAAACGTGCTAGACAGGAAGAGAAACAGCAACTGTCCAGAGTTATGGCTGCTTTCCTAAGTCTGTATGTAAGAAAAAATGTCATCTTGACATGTTTTAAGGTTTAAACATATCTTTTTCATAAAGCTTTAAGTATGTCTAGTTGTTGTTGTGTAACTTTTTCCCCCTTTGTACAGCAGGAACTGTATGGCCATTTTTTTTATTACATTTTTAATTTTTACCCTGAAGTCTCTTTTGATCAAATGGTAGCTTTTTGTAATAACTTGCAGAACTGTTAATGCTCAATTGCAAAATGCAATGGCCAACTGAATTGGCAGCTCTAACCTGTGAATGTTTTGTCTTCTTGATGACTGTTTATTTCTAATAGTGAAGTTCTACTTTCTTTAGGCCTGTTGCTGAGAAACCTGCTCCTGTTGTGGCACAAGATCTCCTGGAGGAACGATCCATGATTCAGTAAGCATACACCTTTGTTTTTATTGACTTTTTGCTAACTGGGACACTCTGAGATAGTGACAATGCAGCTTATTCCAGCCTCAACTGGGGAGGGGGAGCTGGTAGGGGAGGCAGATGAGCTTGAGCAATATTTGTAGGTGGTATTTCTTAAACATTTCCAGCTGCATATCTCACTGCATGCTTCTAATACAAACACAATGTTTACGATGGTAATTCAGGCTCAGTAACAGTGTTTTTGTTATATTATAGGAACTTCAATGCCAACGTAATAGTAGGAGAATGTTCTGGTATATTTCTGAAATATGAATTTTAATAAGCTATAATTCGTATGTTGCTTTATTCATAATGTTAATCTAACCAGGTATTTTCTCTTTCCCTGTCTCTCTCCTTTTTAGGAATACAACCACCTCAGATACTACGTTATGCAAAAACCATACTGCTTTGGATGAATCACAGTCACATTATGAAGAGCCAGTTACTGTTCCTTGTACCAACTACACAGAGTGTGAAGAGCCAGCTGCTCCGCAAAGCAGCAGAACTGAGGACCATGATACCCCACAGCAGAATGATGGTGACATCGGTTTATATAAATGCATGAACCTGACTGTGTTGTTAGGATTGTTTGCTTCTCTCTCTCAGTGGCAACCATCTCCTGATTTCCATTTCCCAAAACGACTGATGGGATATGCTGGCAGCCAACAGTACAGAAGATTCAATCCACATCTTCTCCATTAATTTAAGTTTGCATGGTACTCCCCAAAATTAGATGCTGTCTTCTGTGGCCCCTGCTTTGTGTTCAACATGTGTAAAGAATCTGTTTTGGTCTCTACGCCCATGACTGACTGGTCCAATGGAAAGAAGATATTGGAGAGACACAGCAAGTCGAAGGAACATGGGAATGCAGTTATAAAGGCTGAGGCAATTGTTGAAGTCTGTGGTGGTAAAATGAAGACAGCATATCTGTCCATTGTGCAACAGGAAAAAAAAGTTGACTGAACGCACCAGGCATGCCCTGAGATGAATTGTGAAAATAATCATTCTTTGTGGAAGACGAAATTTTGCTTTATGTGGAAGAGGCTACAGTACAGGAAATTTCAAGGCTTTGCTTGACTACACTGCAGAACTGGACCCAATATTTGAAGAACATTTGAAGGAAGCACCAAGGAACGCATAGTACGTCTTGGCACAAATCCAGAATGAACTGATTCAGCTCATCGGGTTGAGATTCAATGGATAATTCTCTACCTAGTCAAAGTTGCAAAATTCTTCAGTTTAATAGCGGATGGAACAACTGATATTTCACACAAGGAGCAGATCACCCTGTCTTTGCGATATGTACACAGAAGTGAAGACGGGAATGTGGAACTCCGAGAAGACTTTATCAAATTTGTGGAAGCCTTCGACACCATTGAAAAAGTCCTTGCAGATCTCTTTCTACAGTGACTGAAAGCCTGGGGCATTGAAACAGAATACCTGAGAGGACAAGGTTATGACCGAGGAAGTAATATGAGTGGTCATTTCAATGGAGTGCAGGCAAGAATTTGGGCTGTACTTCCAGAAGCAATGTATAGTGCCTGTAAGGCACATAACCTTAATACAGCCATTGTTCATTCCTGTGCAACTTAACAAGTGTCTAACATGTTCGACACATGCAGAAAAGTTATTTCTTCATTAAAGACTTCAGCAAAGCGTCACAATGTGTATTTATCAGAACTGAAGGAATCTGCAAGCTGCCAAATGAATATGAAGACACTGAGGAGGATAGAAGTACATCATTAAGGGCACCTGGCAACACACATTGGATGAGTCAAGCTGATTCACGTCACAGTTTCAAAAATAAATACACTGTGATAGTCAGCACCTTGGAGAAGATTGCTGGGTTTGGTGACAATGATGCAGAAAGATTTTTATTCTCCATTAGGAAGTTTGATTTTATTGTTACTTTGGTGTGTGTAGAATCTGTGCTTGCAACAACAAAGTCACTTCATTTATACCTGCAACGTGAACAAACTGACTAATTCCAGGCATCAGAGATGATAGAGAATCAGTTTTACAAGCCTGTATGTGGAGAGATGAAGCGCTATGAATATGGTGCCCTATTTGAAGAATCTGTTCCCAGAATCTGTGGAAGGCAGACTCAAAGGAGCAACATCACTGTAGCAGATTCAGAGGAGTGCTACCGCCGGAACACCTTCATACCATTCTTGAATCATGTTATATCTGAACTAAGGGAGCAACTCATTGAATGCCGCCCATGTTTCCTAGCACAATATTTGGTACCCAGTGCTCTGCATGTTCTTCAGGATGACAGTAAGGTAACTGCACTCTATGAAGCTTACAAGACTGATCTTTCCAGTCTAACAAACCTGAAACGGGATCTGCAGAGATGATCAGGAAAATGGTCTGCAGGGAAGAGTGGCCAACTACAATCCTTGATACTTTACAGAAATTAAACCCTGCATTCTATCTGGAAATCAACACTACTTTATGCATTTTGGCTATCATGCCAGTCAGTGCTGCATCAGCAGAGAGGTCATTCAGTGCACTGAGAAGATTGAAGACCTGGCTAAGGAACACCATGAGTGAAATGAGATTAACTGGTTTGGCTCTGCTACACATCCATCAAGACATCGAAGCTGATGTTGTTCAAGTGTTAAAGGATTTTGATCCATGCAACGATCGACGCATAAACTTCATTTCAAGGTGATGTATTACAGAATTAAAGTGAATCCATTTTCATTATGGTGTCTTCGGTTGTTTCATAACTCTTAAATTGTGAAACTGTTGACATACCATATGTTGGATGGTTTGTTGCTATTTGGTGCAGAGTGGTTTAAGTAGTTAAGTTGACCAGATCCAAACCTAAGCATCATGTCGCCCGCCCCAGCCCTTGGTTGTTGCTGTTGTTCTAGTCATTTGAAAGTTCATTTCATTGCCACTGTGTCTAAGTCAACATACTTTTTAATTTGGGTTCCTGTGTGCTGTTGGTTTCTTGTATAGTTGCTGTACATTTAAGGCAATTAATCAGTAATTGTACACAGTTTGTGGGGAACTGTACATTACAATGTTATTCTGTTGACTGGATGATTTTGAGTACTGTATATGGGTGACTATGTGAATGATTTCTGCGTGTTTGGGTGTCTGAATAATTGCCAGCTGGGGATGAGCAACTTTCCTGAGATAGCAGATAGTGTGTGAGCACCAGTACTGCTGTAATGTGCTTCAATGTGTATAATGCAGTATTACTTTATTGGTTCACATTACTTGGTATTCAAAATTGTAAACTGGTGCCATACACTGCTGTGATTATTTTATTGAGTGGATGATTTGGTTGCTTTGGGTAGGAGTGCAGCACATGTGTGTCTTTTTTTTTTGTTAATCTAATTTGAGTTGTAATACATTTTTAAATTGTATAACTGGTAATATAACAAAAGTTTGGAATGTTTTTTTTTGGTGTGAACGGTTTTAAGCAGGTAAGGTGTGAATCAAAACCAGAGCACATCTAGCTTACCCCAGCCCTCCTGTACTGTAATGTAAATTACTGTAATTTTAAGGTAATTAGTAATAGAACACTGCTCTGGGTAGTTGGGTATATTACCATTTTGTTGAATGGGTGATTTGAGGTACTTTGGGTATGAATGGGTTGTTCATGTTCACATTTTTGGTTGGGGTCGTTGCTCCACTGTTTGTCGTGTTTTTTTGTTTTTATTCATCTTGGTATTTGATATTGTAGTCAGTGCTTAACTGGTAAGGGTTCAACATTTGGGTGGCATGGAGCTGTTTGGTGCGAATGGTTTAGGTGTTAACAGAACCAAAACCAGAGCACCAGGTAACTTCCCCCAGCACTCTTGTACAATAAGTAACGTAAATAGATATTATAATAATGTAGTTGGCAATATTATACTATTGTTCCTATGTTACGAGACTGTGTGATCTGGTTTGGTATTTGATATTGTAGTCGGTGCTTAACTGGTAAGAGTTCAATGTTTGGGTGGTACAGAGCTGTTTGGTGTGGATGATTTATACCATTGTTATGTTAAAAGGCTGTGTGATCTGGTTTGGGTATGTGGAAGTATGAGATTTTGGGCTGGTTTAGTTTGGGTATGCAGAAGTATGAGATTCTTGGCTGGACTGAGTGGACCTCTGTGGTACTTTGATGTGGTACAGAGGCTTGTCATAATGTATCCTAAACATTGTAACTAAATGCCAGTCTGTTAGTCTGACATTGTTGGTGAGTGAAAAGCTTTCTTACAATATGGAAATGCGAATATGCATGCTACTCCTTTACTTTTGTATCTACAGTACTCAATGCATACTCTATATAATGTTTGAGTTGGGAGGGAGGGGTTGAAAAATGTGGGGGTAGCAGTGTGACTGCTCTGTGCACAAATCTGAAATCCCTGCCTACACCCCTGTTCCATAGATGTGTCCGGCCCCTGCATTTCCAGTTGTAGCACAACAGTCACCATATTGTTACCATAGCCATGTTATTACCCCACCTTATGTTTCCAGTTCAGAAACTTTTTCAATCCCCTCCAAAACATAACTCTGTGCAAGTGCAATGCCAATCCACAGTGCAGGTGCAAAAACACATTTTGGAAAGGCTATGACAAATGATAGCTGTGACATACATGACATGGTGTAATAAGAAAGCTATGTTGAAAATTTGGGCTCAAAAAATTAAAAATTTCCAAAGTTACGAGCACGTGTACAGAAACTGCAGCAAATAGTCATCATTCTGCCACTTTTAATTATTCTGACCCCACATTTTCAACATAGACTTTTTATGACCTTACCGCATGTACACACTACAGAAAATTTTCAGATCCCGCAAAACATAATTCTGCTCAACTGCCATGCCATTCTGCGCCACAAGTGCGAAAACACATTTTGACCAGGATTTCAAAAATGACAGCTGTCACATACATGAAGTGGGTAATAACAAGGTTGTGTTGAAAATATGGGATGAAAACATCGAAAATTTCCAAAGTTATGAGCGTGTATAGTAAGATTGAAACGAATGGTCATGACACAATCATTTTTTCAAATTTTGACCCCAGATTTTCAACATAGCCTTCTTATGACTTTATCTCATGAGCAAAATCACTGTTGTTACACAAATACCACCAGAAAGGTGATTTCTCCAACTGACCGTGGAATCGCTTTTCCAGTGGGAGTTGCCTTATAACAGTCATATTGTTCATGAGATGGTGTCCCCAAAACACCATGCTGAAAATCTGGAGACAAAATGACTAAAAAAAGCCACGTTATGGCTGAAAATTGCCCCCCCTTTTGAAATACATTGAAGTGCATTTACCTTAGTTCATATTGCAGTTGCCAGTTCCAGCAGCAAAACGTGTCTTTGATCAGCGGAACGAGTCTCAAACCTGGGACCTCAATACTGTATGTGAGTGGTGGTTTGTGGGGACGTCATAAGGGTGTGGGGAGGTGGGTGCACAGTGGGTGGTCAGGTGTGGGGTGCGGCCATGATCGTCAATGGGCGGTTTTCCTTTACAGGTTTCACAAAAAAACAAAAGACATTGAGGGACAGTTTTATACTTTTCAGGAAAACCCTCACAAACAGGAGGGTGGGGGATACTACAAAACCTACAAATTAAAAAAAAATAGGCATTGGAGGGTGGGGGAGTACTACTAGCCACCAGAGAGAAACTGGCAGCCTTCTACCTCCCCCCCCCCAAGAAAAAGGGTCTGCAAATATACACATATATATAAAACAAAATAAATAAAACATAAAACAATTATAAATATATAGGGGAGGAGGTACCACTAGATATCAGGTATAAAGGGGAATAGTGGCAGAAAGCCACAAATAAAGAAAAAATATATAATAACAAAACCATAAAGGTGGAAAAATAAAAAAATAAAACATATTGGGATTGAGGATAGGTGGTGTCATTAGACACCAGGGCTATTTATAGGGCAAAAAGGACAAGGTTCCTCTATTTTTGGGAACCAGATGGCCCAAAAACTATTTTTGTACACCATTCCCATTCCTATTTCACCATCTTAGTCTGCCATGGTGAAAAAGGAAATTGGCTGGTGAACAAGGATTCCCATCCGGCCATCTGGTCATGAAAATTTCAGACCAGATGACCTGACCAGGAATCCTTGTTCACCAGCCGATTTCTATTTTCACCATCCTTTTCCATGAAGGCTAAAAAGGAAATCGGCTGGCAAACAAGGATTCCTAGTCTAGCCATCTGGTCATGAAATTTTCATGACCAGATGGGAATCCTTTTTTGCCACAGAAATTTCTTTTTTGCCATTCCTTTTTCACCATGAAGAAAAAGAAATGGCAAAAAAGGAATTTAGCGAGTGCCAAAAAAGGATTTAAATTCTTTTAAAAAACGTTTTTGGGGGCATACAGATATCAGAAACCACAAAGCACACTTCATCAACTCCCAATGAGCAAAAATCACACTTTTATATATAAAACAGACATCCCTGGGCAGAGTTAGGACAGTTTGTTTTGGGTAAAGTCAAAAAACAAGATGGCAGCTCATGAAAAAGGATCTTTTTCTGTGGACCAAGGATTGCTCCATGATGAACAAGGATTGGAGCCTCAAGAAAAAGGATCCTTTTTCATTTCATTCCTCTATCCAAAAGAGTGAACTGAGCATGCTCAGAACCCAGAATTTAAAAATTGAATAACTTTGGAACGGATTAACATTTTTCATCTAGGCCCTGAAGACCATCATCCTGTGATTTGAATTTAAACTGACTATCTAATGCATCTGCTCCATTGGTAACCTTACAACACTATGGCTACAGCTAATTAAAGACCCAAGGGTTAACTAAAAAATTCTAGCAACAGCTCCTCCTGGATATTGGTAAACAAGCCTCACTTATATAACGTGCAGGGTACACGGAATGATGGAAGCCATTGTCCCATAGCTGGCATAAGATCTTCAACCACCCAATCCTGCTGAATTTGTCCTCAAAAGGTCAAAAAAGTTCAACACACGATACTCCATGACACAGTAACACAATATATTGGCAAGATTTCTACCTACAACCTCAGTGGAAACAGCTCTCCAGATCCTAAAGGACATTATCCTAATGCTCTCAACATTCAGGCACCATTCACCAAAATCAGAACTAAAGCAAGGTCCTGCCCCTGGTTCACACTGATCTTAAACAGCCTTGTAGCCAGACAAACTGTGGAAAAGGCAAGAAAACTAAGGATTCCAGAGACTAGTAAATTTCAGAAAAGCAAGAAACCCACTACAACACAAATAAGATCATAAGCTGCCTATTATAGAACTGATGCCTCATAATAACCCAACCAGGCTCAGGAACTATAAGGTATCTTGGGCCAAAACTCTCTCCTGCCTTAACCTGCAAACTGCTAAATAACACAGAAATTACGACAAACAAGAAATCTAAATACCTTCAACACCACTTCACCAGCCAAGCGAACATTTGACTCTTCACTGCAAATCTCTGAGATCTTCCTTGAACCTTCAATCCAATAGGTCAAAAGGCCACATCAACCTTCTCTTTCAACCCAACATCCTTGAAAAGAGGAAGATCTCCTCTCAATTTAGATACTTCAAAAAGTGCAGGCACAGACTCCTGGACCCCTACTTCCTCAAGATTGCATCTCAAGTCTCATCACCCCCTCACTCATCTCTTCAATCTTCCCTCACCACTGGATCCATTCCCTCCACTTGGAAAACAGCTCAAGTAGTTCCTTTTCTCAAATCTGGTGATCCCATGGACCTCAACAATACAGGCCCATTTCCATCCTATCAGTTCTATCCAAGATGCTCTCGAAAAGTTAGTAAACCACAATTAAGGGACTACCTGGATAACAATAACCTCCTAAATACAGCACAATCAGGATTTAGATCAAGGCATAGCACCATTTCGCCCTAGCCAAAGTAACCAACGACTGGCAGATTGCTATGGATAAGAAGAACAGTACCTGTGCTGTGTTCCTGGATGCGCAAAGAAGCATTTGACACAGTGGATCATGAATCATTAATCACCTCCCTTGGCTCACTGGGTTGGATTCCCCTTCACTCAATTGGTTCAAGTGCTATCTATCAGATAGATCACAACTAGTAAAATGGAATCTACCTATCCACCTTAAAACCACTGTTAAGAGGTGTACCAGGACTCTATTCTTGGCCATCCTGCTTTGCCATCTATATTAATAATATTGATGCTAACCTCACTCATTCCAACATCCATCTGTTTGCTGATGATACTGTATTATATAGTAGCAATCCTTCATTATCTAAAACTTCCAACTGCAATCGAATTTTCCATCCACCATCCTACTGGATACAAAACTACTTCAAATGCCAAAAACAAAAGCTATGTTCTTTACCTCAAAGGTTGCTCTGCCACTCCCACCATCCACCACCCTACAACTAACCACCTTACTTGGAGAAGCTGGGAATTAGTTGATAACTTCAAAAATACCTTGAGTCTGGATTGATAACAAGCTTGACTATTCTGTCCATATTGAGGAGCTACTAAAGAAACTGAGACAAAGGCTTGGTTTATTTTAAGAATAAAAGCACTACCTCAACAGAGACTCCAAAAAAGATTAATCCAGGCTTCATTCCTATCCCTCATTGATTATGCTGACTTTCTGTATGGACATTGTTCAGTCCCTCTTAAATAAACTTGGACACCCTATACCACAGGTCCATCAGATTCATTACTGACCTTCCCTTCAGCACCCATCATTGCTCCTTTATAAGGCAGTTAACTGGACATCATTACAACACAGAAGAAATAGGAATGCTGCAATTTGGATATTCAAAGCCTTATCAGGCAAGCTACCTACCTATATCTCAGACTGTTTTACTCAAATTACCTCTAGGCCATACAACCTAAGGATCAGCAAAATTATCATTCTTAAGGTCCCCAATGTCTGCACCCAGTTTGGGAGGGCTACATTAGCTACTCACTAGCAATTGTTTGGAATTCACCTAAAAAACCATGAAGCTAAATAACCTCCTACCCTAATATCCTTCAAAGATTATTCACCACCCTATTCCCAGAACTCTGCAACTGCTACCACAAGGCTAAACCCGGTACCTACCCCCCGTGTTCCTATAATGATGATAAACTCCCATTTCCAGTCCCAAGATTCACCCTCAAAATGCCTGCTAGGTCCTATAATTCACAAATTACTCCTGATGTGCCCATTACCTTCTGTCTCACAGATTAAAAGTTTTAATGTGTCTGTACATATGTATATTGTTATATATTAGCACTTATGTCATTGTATTACTGTTTATGTTACCCCTGTCATTGTATTACTGTTTATGCTACCCTTGTCAATGTAATAACACTTGCACTTCTTGACCACTCAGGTCCATCTTGTAAATGAGCTATGCTCAATGATGTTCGCCTGATTAAATAAAGATTTTGATTGATTGATTGATTGATTGAACACACTGGACAGTAGTAAGGGAACATTACCCCTGACCACATGGGATGGTAGGAAGGTAATCTCGCCCATCCAGGGAGCATCAGAGCCACCGCCACTACCTCAGAGGTTGCGATGAAAGCACAGCCGGTAGACCACAGTGTGTTCAGGGAGGGTGAGGAAGGTCGAACAGAGGCACACCTAGTCAGTGGTTCGACTTCACACTCCATACACCATTCGGGGCACAGCTCCCCTATGGATGCACCCGCAGAGGAGACTAAGGAGGCAGAGGACAACTATAACAGGGATGCACACAGGAAGGAGGCCGAGAGACACACGCAAGGAAGAAAGCAGCTCCCTGGAGGGTTACTCAATTATTAGGGGAGAGAACTTTGTGGAAGTGAAAATAAAGTAATGTGCCTACCTGGAGCAATGGCTTGAGGGACAGAGCGCGTCCTCAGGATCACGAGAACAGCTGGCCAAGTCTAAGCTGGACATCATTGTCCACCTAAGGACAAATGACTTGGCTCAACATGAGAATTAGAGCAGTGCAGAAGGGCTTTGTAGAATTGGGGCGGGCCTAAACAAGTCGCACACACAGTATCCATCTCAGAGGTGCTGCCTGTCAATGTCATGAGTGAGGTGAGGGTACTTTGCACCATGCAGATTAATGAATGGTTGCAAAAATGGTGCACAGAACAGGGTTTTGGCTTCATTGAGTGGGGTTCCACCAGGAGGGACACCAACATCTACTGGCAGGAAGGTCTGCATCTGTCCAGGAAGGAACAATTTTTTAGCGGTTGGTTTAAATGCTTCATTGGCAGGCTTTTAAACTAGTCAGAGAGTAGGCACTGATAAGCGGGAAAATCACAGCGCTCAGACAAATGGGGTACTAAATGAGAAAAAGACTGAGGTAGAAAGGTTAGTGGGATGCTGCAGCAGAAGGTAAAGCCATCAAAAATGGAGAGCAATGAGTACCAATGCCCATAGTCTGGGTAACAAGCTCCGAATTAGGTGGCCTTGATGGAGGAGGAACATCTGGATATCGTTGCAGTCACAGAAACAAGTAACACACAAAACCATGACTGGACCATAAACATACCAGGATACACTGTCTACGAGAGGGACAGGGAGGCTAGAAGAGGAGGAGGAGGAGTAGCTCTTTACATAAGGGAGGGAATCAAAGCAACAGAACAAAAGGGAAAACAGGGTGGAGAATTTATTTATTGAAAATGTTTTACCAGGAAAGGCACACTGAGCAAAAAGATGCTCGTCTCACGGTGCGACCTGGGGGGGAGTTACTGAGGAGGCTAGTAACATATAGACGGTTGAGCTTAACAACAGAACAAACAGAGACAAAGCATAGGTGGAAGGGATTACAATTGGGCATATACATAGGGAGAACAGCAAAGTATGCACAATATCAAACAATAACGATTAACAGGATCTAGGTTACACAGCGAGTTGGAAACAGAGCTGACCATGAACAATTGGGTTTGGAAAACATATCATGGTACACACTGAAGCAGCAGGAGGTACAAGTGCAGGTTTCATAACAGGTACAGACATCAGAGCTTAGTGCAAGTAGCAGAAGTTGAGCAAAGGGAGATGTAACAGGCTAGAGAGGGTGAAAAAGCAAGATGGGGTAGGGAAGGAGTGAGTAGGGGTGATGGGCTGTGAAGTGGGGAGAGAGTAGGTGAGATTGGGTGGTTTTGGAGCACGGATAGAAGGGAAGGGGAAGGGAGAAATAGACAGTGGGTCAGTGATGAAAGAGAGAGTGTAATTGCATAGGGTGGTATATAGGCCAGACAATTCGGTGAAGAAGCACCTGGGGTTAATTTGGAGAACAGCAATGGAACATCGATCCACACAAGTGTTGCATCCAGACCTCCGTCTCCGGGGAAGGAAATTGACAAGGAAATAATAGAAAGTATACTTAGAATGGCATAAAAAGTGGGGATATTGCTGATGGGTGAACTGAGTATACCAGATGTTAACTGGAGTGCAGTTGCAGCAGCCACTGAATAGTGAGTTTATTCTAGATGCCCTACAGAGGGGCATGCCTTAGACAACTAATAGCGAAGCCCACTCAAGAGAGGAGCAATCTTAGACCAGGTTCTCTAAAATGGAGATGAAGAGAGGTCACAGATGTAGAAGTGGTAGCCATCTGGGAACTAGTGACCATTGAACAGTATGGTTCACAATGAACACAGCAACAGAGTCAAGTCACAAAAGCCAAAGGTACTGGATTTTAGGAGGGCTGACTTTGCCAGAATGGTGGAGTGCCTAAGGAATGCACTAGTGAATGGGTGGAAGGAGGAGGGAAGAACAATGGGAATAATAAAAATCTCATCACAGAGGTGACAAGCCTTGTGTGAAGCAAATAAACAAAACAAAACAATGTTAGAAACCACTATGGTTCTCAAAGGAAGTGGCAGTGAATGTGCAGGAGAAAAAGAAAGCATTCAGGAAGTACAAGGAATCACAGAAGGAGCAGGCATAAGGGTAGGGGTCTTGGGGCTAAAGGGAACGAAGGGAGCGGAGTGGAAGGGCACTGGTAAAATTGATATTGGAAGTTTTGTTGTGGTATGATGGTGTCATTTCTCATACAGTTATAGTTGGGCAGATAGAATGCCATCCAGAAGAACCACCACGTCCAGTGCCACCATGTTGGCAGATGCAGCAAAACTGATGAAACAAATGATGGAATTGGTTGAAGCAGCGAAAAAGAGGAAGGCGGTGGAGGAATCCCAGAGGAAATGGAAAGAGACTGAGGACAAGGAGGGAGCCGGGATGAGGAACAAGCAACAGAGGAGGGCAGCGCCCGACCCACCGGGCTCCAGCGACCCCAGGACCAGCAGGGCCACAACCGGGTGGGGGTAAGGAAATAGATATGACTAATGAATCAGACTTGAAGGAGTATATAGAGGGCTTATTAAGCAATATGGGGGAGTAAGGGGTGTCAAAGATGGAATGAGCCCTGCTGTCCATCAAAGAAAAAGGCAAGAAGGAAAAAGGAGAGGTGGGCAAGAGGGGGGATAGGAAACTCTACTACGGACCTCCTGGGTTCACGCTGGATGACCACGTGCCGACCTCCATTAAGGAAAAGATTTGGAAGGGTGAATACGTGGATATATTCGGGTTGGTAGATGAGGAAACAGCAAAATGATACGAGCAGCAGGAGTCAGTGGGCAAGTCGGAGATGGTAGTAGCCTTGACGGTGGTGGGGCATAAAGTTGAGGAAGCTAAATGGAAGGGAAAGAATACTGACACATGGCAGGTGGGCTTCCTGATCCACAGCGCTTTGTTGCTCGAGAATCAGCCAGACATGGCGATCCCTCTGTTGACTTACATGGCTATTATTAGGGACGCAGACAAGGCGAGATTGGTTTTGGGTGGATCAAAATATGATGAGGCTTTCAGGAGGAGGATGGCGGCGAAGGAGATTTAAGATGGACTGCACCCATGTGGAACTGTGAGTACGCTCCGGGCCCAGTAGAGAGGTCAGGAGCAGAGCCGGGCGTGTTCACCAGGTGCTGACAGCAAAGATACTGGGCCTTCAATAGGGCATCTTGATCTTGGCGAGTTGCAAATTTTGCGCCTATGCTCATGGTGTGGGGGACACCTGGCAACAGGATATCAGCTAAGTGTGGACAGGGTTAGTCAGGCTGGGGACAGCTCACGGAGCAGCCCTTTTGTAACAGCCGGGAGGGACACAGCAGGGGATGGGGGGGCCAGTGGCAGGGAGGGCATGCAGGTGCCTATGGGTGGAACTAGAAAGGGTCTGGAAAGGAGGAGGTGGGGTACGCTCTGGCCCACACCCCCATAAAGGTGGGGGTAGTGGAAGCCTGGATGGCAGGCTATCCGAACAAGGCCGGAGTGGAATTATTAAGGCAGGGGTTTAAGAGCAGTTTCCTGCTGGGTTTCGATGGGGTGAGGGCGGCGATGAAGGCAAAAAATTTGGCTTTGATAAAAGGGAAGGAGGACATAGTAAGAAGGAAGATCCACAAGGAAATTAAGGCAGGTAGGGTGGAAAGGCCGCTGCAGGAACCTCCTTGTGACCGCTTCAGGGTGTCCCCACTGGGGTGGTACCTAAGAAGCAGGAGGGTGAGTTCAGGCTCATACACCACCTGTCATACCCAGAGGGCGGTTCAGTGAACGAGGGGATACTGGACCGACTGAGGGCGGTGTCTTACACCTCCCTAGACCAAGCGGAGAAATAGTGAGGGCAATGGAGGGGCATGACTGGTGAAGACAGACATAGAGTCTGCCTTCTGTTTGCTGCAGATTGACCCCGTGGACTGGGACCTCCCTGGGTTTCCAGTTAGGGGGCCTTTATCGTCGACAAGCAATGCCCATAGGGCTGTTCGGTGGCATGCGCCACGCTTTGAAATGTTCAGCTGTGGGTGCAGTGGGTTTTTTGTCCCAGATGCGGGCATAAGAGGGTGGTGCACTATCTGGATGATTTCTTGTTAATAGGAACCAGCAGGGAGGAGACCCGGACAGTGCTGGCAGACTTCAGAGCATGTGTGACAGGATAGGGTCCCCTGGCAGCAGGGAAAACAGAGGGACGGTCCACAAGTTAGAATTTCTGGGGATTGAGTGGATGCAGAGGAAGAGTGTTTTCATCTGCCTGGAAATAAGGTAACAAGGCTGCAGGGGATGCTGACACTAATGGGGGAAGGAGGAGGGTGCTGCTGGTACAGGTACAGCAACTACTGGGGCACCTTAATTTTGCCTGCAAAGCCATAAGCCCAGAAAGACTCAATGAGGAGTTTGGTAAGGGTCACAAGTGAAGGAGACAGCTGCATCACTGGGTGGACATAAGAAGGGGGAAAAGAGGATCTGCAGGTGTGGGAAAATTTCTGAGTCTTACAATTAGGTAGCCTTTGTCAAGAGGAATGGGCCTCCAGCAGTGACATAGAGTTATACACTGACACAGTGGGCGGTACAGTATGGGTGCTTATTTTAGGGGAGTGGATGTCAGAGCATGGCTGGCCAGCTGGCAGAAGAAGGATGGACGAAGGACATCACCTTCCTTGAAATATTCCCATTTGGGTGGCCCTGGAAACATGGGGAGGGTGCATGGAGGAACAGGAAAATATTCTGGTGCGATAACAGGAGGCGTGGTAGAAGTGATCAACAGACAGAGTGGGCAGGCGAGGAAGCTTGGGGTGGGTCCTCAGGCACTTGGTATTGCTGGGACTACAGCTGAACCAGTCCTTCAGGGCACAACATTGATGGCATAAAGCAAGTGGCTGACAGTCTGTCTCGGTTTCAGATGGAACAATTTTGGGAGCTGGCCCGGAGGCAGCACTTACTCGGACCAGGGTGCCAGAATGGGTGTGGAGGAGATTGGAGGGTGAGAGCCAGGGCACTATACAGAGGGTCATGGTCACCCAACACCCTGAGAGGCCTCCGAGGGGCATGAGCCAGTTTCCAAGCATTCAGGGCCCAGCAAGGTTGGGATCACGAGTGACAGTGAAAGAAGAACAAGTCCAGCAGTACATGGTGTCGAAATGGGAGGAGGGCATGTCACCCTCCACCATGGGAGTCCAACTGGCAGGAATCAGCTGGATGTGCCAGGATAGAGGATGGGAAGACATCACGTGCAGCCACACAGTCAAGAGGATGGCACTGGGATGGCAGAGAGGAAGGGGCATGAGGCAAGACGGGAGAAGACCCATCATGGGGCCTCTCCTTGCGAGGTTATGTGGGGCATTGTTGCATGTTTGTACAACAGCAATCTTGAGCCTGCCTGTTCTGAGCTATATTTGCAGTCATGGCAAAAGGGGCTTTTAGGGTAGGCGAGGTGGTGCCCCCAGGAAAAGGCGGTGACAGAGGTCCTCAGAGGAGAATGTGAAAGTGGAGGATGGTAGGTTGGTCTTAAGGCTGCTGAGGTCTAAAACAGACCAGTAGGGGAAGGGCTGCACAGTAGTAATCCATAGGTAAGAGGGCAAGGGTGTGTGTGTGGTGCAGGCCATGCAGGAGTTTGGTGCAAGGCACGGCCGGGGACCTGGGACTTGGTTCATACATGGAAAAGGGGAACCGGTCACAGGTTTCCTGGTGAGGCTGTCTTAAAGAAGGCTCTGGCATTTGTGGGGGAGAACCCAAAAGAGTTTGCGCCTCACTCATTCAGGATTGGGTCAGCATTAGAGGTGGCCACAGGGGGAAAAGAGGAAAGGGAGATCCAGAAGGTGGGCAGGTGGACATCAAAATGTTATAAAAGATATGTACGGCATTGACAGCTACTAACTGAAGCCCCCCCTTTTCTCCCCCACAGTAGGTGCAAAGACACAGGTGTGGATTGTGGAACACTCATTCATCTATTGAGCGGAGAGGTTTTTAGCCGCCATGAGGCTAGGGATGCAGCTGCATCTGGGAGCGGAACACACCAAAGTGTGGTGGAAAGTCCTGAGAGGCATAAGGTGGGCTCCTCTGGAGGAATTACGGGTGTGTTGGGCAGCAGCAGATGGAATCATTATTCACCTGGAGGGGAATGACCTGGGGTCAGTGCCATGGGGGTCTTTGCTGAAGGACATCCTGAGGGACCTAGAGAAGGTGAAGAGTTGGTAGCCGCAAGTGGTCATAGGCTGGTCAGAGGTCACATCTAGGAGGGTTTGGAGGGGAGAGAAAGGCCCCAAAACAATAGAGGTGGCCAGAAAGTGGCTAAATAGAAAAGTGGCTCAGGTGGTAATAGAGATGGGGAGAGTGCACATCCTGCATAGGGATATATCGTTCAAACATGCTGTGGTCTACAGGTTAGATGGGGTCCACTTGACCGGATTTGGCATGGGTCTGTTCCTACAGCTGTTCAGGGAGCTGGTAGGGGAGATTAATAAGAAGGGGCAAAGGGGTTCCCCACAAGAGGGGAGCCCCATCTTCCAGCACAAGTGGGAGATGGGTCAGTGGAGGGGGTCACCTGTGGAGAAAGGGAAAAGGGGGGCAGATAGAGGGAAGGGGGGCAGGTACCACAGGCTGAGGACAAAGGAACCCAGGCATGGATGTAACAGCAGATGGGGGAGGGATATAGAGCTAGTGGGTAGATCTCTGTGTCCACACCTAGCGGGGGGGAGTTGTCAAGGTAGAGTGGTGCCCGTGTTGGTGTTGTGAAGGGGGGGCCAGATACTGGTGTCCGGACCCTGACAAGAGAAGAAGAGGAAGGAGAGCCAGAGAAGAACCATGAGAGGGAAGAAAGGACTACGAGGTCCTGGAAGAGAAGGACTGTTATGTCCATATTTAATGAACTGACTGTTTAAGGATATGGTGCAATATGTTGTAAATACAATTATGTCTTAATAAACACTGCCAACGAGCATACAAAGCAAGAAGTAGTGGTCGCAATCATTCTTGGGTGGGGATCCAGGGACAATTGTGCTTGCCCCTAAAAGGCAAGCCAGGTTGTCCTGGGACACAGCTAAGATGATGACCAAGGGGGGGATGGGGCTGCTTGGAGGGAGGTCGCATGATGACAGAGAGGGAAGGGGGTGCTTGTTGGCTACTGGACAGAGGGAGGGTCTAATAGGGCCAGGGGAGTAATAGGGCAGGAGTATTTCTGGCCTGCAGCCCTCACACTGCCTCTTTTCTGCTGTAAGATTCCCACCTGCCCACCCAGCATAAAGCGGGGGGGTAAGATGAAGTGAAGACGGCGCGAGGTAGGAGAGGAAGCAACACGGAGCAACAGAGGGGGCCCTGGGTATGGCAGGTGAGGCCGAGACTGCCAGGAGTCAGGGGACCAGGGTGGAGTCCCACTAGCAATACTTGGGAGCAGTAAGACCTGAACAAAGGAAGCAGAAGGGGTTGCATGGGGAGCAAAGGGAAAAAGGGGGCAGATAGAAGGAGGAGGCAGGCAGGTACCATGGGCTGAGGACAAAGGAACCAGGCATGGATGTAACAGGGATGGGGAGGGACATAGAGCTAGTGGGTGGATCTCTGTGTCCGCACCCTGCAGGGGAGGTCCGGGTAGGGAGGTACCTGTGTTGGTGTTGTGAAGGGGGGGGCCAGATACTGGTGTCCAGACCCTGACAAGAGAAGAAGAGGAGGGAGATCCAGAGAAGAACCACGAGAGGGAAGAAAGGACTGGAGGTCCTGGAAGAGAAGGACTGTTATGTCCATATTTAATGAACTGACTGTTTAAGGATATGGTGCAATATGTTATAAATAAAATTATGTCTTAATAAACACTGCCAATGAGCATCCAAAGCAAGAAGTAGTGGTCTCAATGATTCCTTGGTGGGGATCCAGGGACAATGAAGTTTTTCTATAAATAAGAGCTCTTGCATGGACATTTAGGACTTAATGTTATGTAATAGTGTATTGAAGAAAACTTTTTTGCAAGAGAAATGCTGCATGTACTTGATACATGTCTGAACCAAAACGGAAAATGTATGTATATTGTCTATACAAGTAGGCAGTATAGTGTTGTGGTTAAGAGCACTGAGCTGCACACCTGGAGAGTTGGGTTTGAATCCTATCAGCCTCCACTTGCATACTGTGTGACCCTGAGCAAGTCAATTAACTTCTGTGTGTTCCCAGGTCACACCTGGAAACAAGCTCTGGCTTAGTGTACCTTTCCTGGTTAAACAATTTCCCTTTCCTTTCTATAGATCTATTGGGGTTATATCGGAAGCTAGTATGAATAAGAAACATGGCAAATGAAGTGATATTGAGGCAGCCATATTTGAATGAAAATAAGTGCATCGGATTGTGTATAACATTAAATGCTGCAAATATAGTTCTGTTTGTCATTCATGCAAAAAGTATTAAGGTGATTACAAGGTCTTATAAAGGTGACAATTTCCTGTTTCACAAAAGCATTTTTACATCTGTATCAAAAGTAAACCGTTACTGGATCTCATTTTCAGTACCAACCATATGTTTTTAATACAGCAAAATCATGGTGCAGGTGTCAGAAAACACACTTTCAATAAGTGTATGTATTAACTAATGCACCATTCATGGTTGCATTTGTTGGGTTTTGATTCTTACAGCTTTAGAAAACCACATTGCTGCAGGGGAAATCTTTATTTAAAAAGAAACACAGGTTAACAGTTGAGAAAGCAAATGAAAATGAAGACAGTTACCTGTTGACAATGTGCTGTACTGCTTTGAAGGCTATTAAGAAGAACTATCAACTGACTGATTAATTATGGTCATAAAACTCTCAGCCAGCCAACTTCAAAGGTATAACTCAGGATCTGCTGTTAAATTAGGAGAGCCAGAGAAGAACCATGAGAGGGAAGAAAGGACTACGAGGTCCTGGAAGAGAAGGACTGTTATGTCCATATTTAATGAACTGACTGTTTAAGGATATGGTGCAATATGTTGTAAATACAATTATGTCTTAATAAACACTGCCAACGAGCATACAAAGCAAGAAGTGTAGTAAGCCAGCAGAAGAGGTAAGTGTGGTCTAACAGCTCGAGCAGAATCCCAGCTTAGCCATTTTCCACTGTGTGACCCTAGGGCTTGATTCCTACCCAGCTATAAAGTACAGTAGCAAAAGTGACCCAGTTCCAAATAAGATGCAGTATTTAAGGTCTCCTCTGTGGATGCATTCAAATGACCAAATAAAAGTTCAATAAAAGTACTGGGGGTCTTTGGTTGGCTAAAGAGATCTATGCCACTATGTGGAATCGCCACTGTATTGGAGAGTAGTCTAGCAACCCCTCCCCCAGCAGCCAGGTTCAGGCCAGGCACAATCTCAGCCAGTCAGCTCAGGGAAAAAATGAGATGAAAAACATCTCTTTAAAGGCCCCCAATTAGTCGCAAAAAGAACATCTGGGCAAAATATATTAAGTACCTGAAGGTTTGTGTCTGGTGTACTTAGAATGGTTGTTCTTGAGCCGGGCATCCTTCAGGAGGTGGCTGGGGTGGTTGTTGCGGCGAGTGTGGCAGCAATAAATACTTTTTTTTAAGGACACAGCGAGAGCGAATTTTGGTTACGTCGCGATCCAAAAAACAAGTAGCAAGGTACTCTGGCAACCGCCTGGTTTTCAGCGTTCTCTCCGACACTGCAACGGAAGCGCGTTCTCTTATCCTCACACTAGAATCGCCACTGTATTGGAGAGTAGTGTGAAGCAACCCCCCCCCAGCAGCCAGGTTCAGGGCCAGGCACAATCTCAGCCAGTCAGCTCAGGGGAAAAATGAGATGAAAATCTCTTTGCTAACTTCCCCCGAATTAGTCGCAAAAGAACATCTGGCAAAATATATTACACCTGAAGGTTTGTGTCTGGTGTACTTCAGGAATGGTCGTCTTGAGCCGGCGTCCTTCAGGAGGTGGCTGGGGTGGTTGTTGTGATCAAAAAGCAGCTAGAGTAGTGAGGTAGTGAGGTTCTCTGGCAACAGCGTGGTTTTCAGCGTTGTCTCCGACACTGCAATGGAAGCGCATTCTCTCCTCCTTCTTCCGTTTTTTCTGCACCTGGGAAGAAGCTGCTCTAGGTGTCTGCTTTTAAAGGGACAAACTCCCGAAAGCTCACACTAGCAGCGCGAGTTCCGTGAGTCACTGGCAGGAAATTTTAAATTCTGGCAGCCAATGGGGATTCCGTGATTCCGTCCGTGATCACAGAATTACGGTAAAACAGTGGCCTTGATTATGAGGCACTGGTTTAGAGCTGTACCTTGTACTTCATACAGGAGGTTATGGGCTGTGGAAGGGGTGACCATCGAGGTTGACTACCCCAAGGAAAACCCCAGCACTGATTCATTAAGACCCCATAGACCCAAAACCCTAATGTTTTTCCCTTTAGCTGCTTGGGGGAGATGGGGAGTTAGGGCTGGAAATCCTAATGCCACAGTTCCCTACTTTTGTGGTATTGTTGAACCACAACTGATGCATTAATGCAGTTTGTTCAATGTATATATACAGTAATACATGTCTGAGCCCTTGCCTCCATAGAAAATGTCATCATATATCTCCCTGTATACCATGGTACACTTATTAGCATATATGAAAAGAATAATTAGCATATATGAAAAAGTGAATTAGCATATATGAAACCAACTAGATAGTTACACTGTATTAATGTGTTAGTAACACTTTAATAATGCATTAATACCAAACACACTACAAACCACCGATATAGTCGTTTTGGGGGACTTCAACTTACTGGACATAGATTGGGATAGGAGAACCACGAAAAATGCTGTGCACAGAAGATATTTAGAAATGATGGAGGAGGTAGGACTAACATAATTAGTCTACAAACCAACAAGAGGAGACAATATTTTGGATTGGATTGTAACTAACTGTGAGGAGTTAATAACTAGGATAAATATTATAGAAAACCTAAGTAATAATGATCATGGGGTAGTTCAATTCTACATAAAAAAAGAATTAATAATTCAAAAAGGTGTTATGGTAATAAGAAATTATAACAAGGCAGATTTTCACATGATAAGATTGAAGTTGGATGAGTGGAATTGGAAGAGTTTATTTAATGATAAAACAGTAGAAGAAATGTGGGAGATATTAAAAGGTAAGATACAAAAGTTGGAAGACAAATATGTCCCTAAAAAGAAGTTATATAATACAAGGGGAAAAAACCTATGTGGTGTATGAATGGAATAATGAGGTTATGTAAAGAAAACAAAAAGGCATATGACAATATGAAAAAACTAGGGACAGAGGAGGCTAGTATGGCACACAAAATAAAGGTAGAAAGGAAAAGACTGGAAATGAATTTAGTATACAGAAAGGATAATGGAAAGGGATTGTATTCCTATTTAAATAATAATAATAAGTTGTCAGGTCAATTAGGATCTTTGAACATAAATGGTAGCGAAGTGACGGAAGCAACAAAAACGGTAGAACATCTAAACCAATACTTCTGTTCAGTATATGATGACAAGGATAACGAAGAGATCAAAGTTAATGATAATATAAAGAAGGAAACGCATATGGATGTTACAAAAGAAGATATTGAAAAAATATTGAATGGTTTAAAACCTCATAAATCATCAGGTCCAGATTTATTTATCTTTTAAACTTAGATTGTAGGCTTGTAGTGACACTATACTTTCTTTCTGTGTTGTCTTACTTATAATTGTTTTTGGGCTGTTGAAAATTTAAAAAATAGTGGTGGTGTAATTCTGTGCTGTCTTTAATTGCTGCAAATTTCCCCCCACCCTTCCCCAACTCTTAATTATATGCCCTGATAAATCTGATTGACAGGAGCTAAACACAGGGTATAGTAAGAGGTGTGAAGTAGGAGGGGCTAAGGGGAAGAAGACCACCCTCAGCACGACAAGTTTTTGACTCATTTATTTATTTATTGGTTTCTTTTCCTTAAAAAATATATATCTGAGGATCAGTTACAGGATTTTAGTACTGTAAATAAATAAAAGAGAACTAAGAGAGCTCAGTAGCAGATAAGTAGTGGAATTGCAGTATAATGTGGGAGTGGTGCAATGCAGTGGCTGTGGGGCAGCCATATTCAGGCAGACTTTCTGGACACTGAGGTGCTGCCCTATCTGCATGCATCTCCGGACTGCGGATGAGGTAGCAGACTCAGAGCGGAAGTAAACTGGGTCAGGAGTACCATCACCCCTGTCCAGGAGCCACCCAGTCCAATGCAGCTGCCTCAAAGGATGCCGAGAACGAGGAGCACTTGGATGACAGTGGGCTCAGGGAGGTTAGAGCAGTCAGGCAGAGGCACATCCCAGATCCTATTCCTCTCAAGAACTCATATGCCACACTGGCAAATGAGGACAACCAAACAGAGGTACCCAGGGAAGTGGAAGGAAAGGATGTGGAGGTTAGGCAAGGAGGTGACCTCAGTGGGGAAAGCAGTGGACCCCAGCGGAGCAGGAAGCGAATCCTGGTGGGGGACTCCATCATAAGAGGGATCCAGCTAGGAACACAGGAGGGGGAGGACAGGGAGGTGAGGTGCCTACCAGGTGCCACGGCATGGAGGGATGAAGGAAGATACTGGGGATCACTGGGAAGGCAAGACAGGAGGGTGAGCTGGATGTCATTATCCACCTAGGTACTAATGACTTGGCAAATGGGGAGCCAAAGAAAGTTCAGGAAGAGTTTAGGAAACTGGGAGGGTCTCAAGCAAGTAGCTACTTCTGTCACTTTCTCAGAAGTACTCACCTGTGAGAGGCAAGGAGAGCATAGGAGTGCATGCACCAGGAACTTTAACTCATGGTTGAAGAACTGGTGCTGTGAGGAAGGGTTTGGATTCATTGGTGACTGGGGACCCATCTGGAGGGATGGAGGTTGTTCAAGCCTGCGCCTGCATCCATCCTGGAGAATCAAGCACTCAATGATAAGTTTCAATGCTACATTGACAAGCATTTAAACTAGCAAAGGGGTGGCAGGCCAGCAAGGATGATACCTACTTGCTCACCCCCACAGCTAGTAATGGAACCAGTGAACCAGAGGAGTGGCTATCTCTGCAAAGCAGTGTGCAAAAGATGGAGATTACTGTCCAAAAGGTGGATAAGCAGAATAGGGGCAAAATTCAGAAGGGCAGACAGCAAGGAGAACCAGGGATAAATGACAACCAAGGAAGGGGCTGGAGTAGAACAGTGAAGCAGTCTAGGAAGGTCAAATCATGGAAAGCCATGTGTGCAAATGCCAGGAGCCTTAGCAACAAGATGGAAGATCTGGAGGCTGTCATGGTACAGTCAGACCTGGACATTGTGGCCATCACTGAAACCTGGTGTAATGATAACCATGACTGGGAGATGGCCATACCTGGCTACAACATATTCAGAAGAGACAAAGCAGGCAGGAAGGGAGGAGGAGTGGCACTGTATGTGAAAAATGACATAAGTGCCACACAGATCCAGGAGGAACAAAATGGGGGAGAGATACTGTGGGTTAAGCTGGAAAGGAAAATGGGGCCAGCCATCCGCACAGGTGTGGTCTATAGACCACCAGCCCAGGAGGAAGAAACAGATAGTAGCTGATGCTAGCCATCCAAATGATGGCAGACAAGGGTGAGGTAGTACTGGTTGAGACTTCAATATACCAGACGGGACTGGAGCATCCCAGCAGCAGCATCAACTAGAGCAGATTTATCCTGGACTCTTTCAGGGTGCCTTCTCAAGCAACTGGTCATGGAACCAATCGCAGAAGGCAATACTGGACCTTGTGCTCACAAACAGGGACAGTGTGATGGGGGTAACAGTGGGGAGCACCTGGGTAACAGTGACCACCAGTCATTGTGGTTTGAAATCACAGAAAGAGCAGAACCAAACCACACAAAAACACGTATCCTGGATTTTAGGGGGCAGACTTTGGGAAATGGGGAGATACTTGAAAGAGGCATTAAGGGAATGGGACAGGAATCAGGGATTGAGGAACAGTGGGCAGTATTTAAAATGGGGATTATAAGAACAACAGAATTATGCATTAAGCAGGTTAGCAAGAGGAAAGAAAGAGGAGACCATTATGGTTTTCCAAAGAGGCAAAGAAAGTGAAAGCCAAAAAGATTGCATTCAGGCAATACAAAAAGACACAGGCAGAAGGGATAGGGAGAAGTACCAGGAGAAACAAAGGAGGCAGGAAGTCAGTAAGGGAAGCCAAAGCTCAGACAGAAGAACACATTGCAAAATCAGTGGTTAAAGGGGACAAAACCTTTACAGGTACATAAGGAAAAAGAAAGACAAAGGGAGGGATAGTGAGACTGAAGGGGAGGATGGGAGCCGTGGAGGATGACAACAGTAAAGCTGACATATTGAACAGGTATTTCTGCTCAGTCTTTACTAAGGAAGAGGGGTAATGGGTCTGAAGGGAGTACAAGGGTGAGAATGGTGCAGAATGGACACAAGTCCTTTACACAGAAAGGGTCCTGAAGGAACTGGAAGTAATAAGAGCTGATAAAGCAATGGGGCCAGATGGGGTGCACCCCAGGGTCCTTAAAGAACTAAGAGAGGTGGTGGCTGAACCTCTGGCTATCCTGTTCAGCCAATCACTGGAAACAGGGAGGTACCCAAAGACTGAGGAGACAGATGTAGTCCCTTTATACAAAAGTGGGAACAAAGAGGAAGCAGGGAACTACAGACCAGTCAGCCTCACCTCGGTAGTGGGAAAGATCATGGAAGCACTACTGAAGGAGAGATTGGTGGAACATCTGGTTGTCAATGGACTACAGGACCCAAGGCAGCATGGTTTCACCAGGGGGAGGTCATGTCAGACCAACCTCATTGAATTTTTTGACTGGGTGACTAGGGAGGTGAATCAGGGAGGCAGTGGACATGGCTTATCTGGACTTCAGCAAGGCCTTTGACACTGTGCCACATAGAAGACTATTACACAAACTGGGGAATATGGGGTGGGCAGGACAGTAGTGTGGTGGTTAGGTAACTGGCTAGGGTGGCAGGACACAGAGGGTGGTGGTAAATGGCTGTCACTCCACAGAGGGAAGAGTGACCAGTGGGGTACCACAGGGATCAGTGCTGGGACCGGTCCTATTCAACATCTTCATCAGTGACATTGCACAGGATATAGAAGGCAGAATTTCACTGTTCGCTGATGACACAAAGCTCTGTAACAGAGTAGACACACCAGAGGGTGTAGACAGAATGAGAAGGACCTGCAGAAACTTGAAGAATGGTCAAGGGTTTGGCAGTTGAAATTCAATGCAAAGAAGTGCAAGATAATGCATATGGGGCACAAAACCCTGGCACAATATATCAGTTGGGGGTGAGGATATAGCATGCACCAAGCAGGAAAGGGATCTTGGGGTTGTCATCTCTGATGACCCAAGGTAGGGAAACAGTGTGACAAGGCATCAGGTAAAGCAAATAGGATGCTGGGATGTATAGGCAGGGGCATCACCAGCAGGAAAAGGAGGTCATAATTCCACTATACAAGACACTGGTGAGGCCCCACCTGGAGTACAGTGTACAGTTCTGGAGACCATACCCACGTAAGGACATAGACAGGGTAGAGAAGGTTCAGAGGAGGGCAACAAAGATGGTGCATGGGTTGCATCACAAGTCCTATGAAGACAGGTTGAAGGAACTGAATATGTACTCCCTGGAGGAGAGGAGGGAGAGGGATATGATAGAGACATACAAGTATCTTACAGGGAAGAACAGGGTGCAGGAAAACACTATTTTAAGCGAAAAGATGTTTCAGGACTAGAGGGAATGGGATGAAGTTGGAGGGAGGACGATTCAGAGGAAGCATGAGAAAGAATTTTCAAAGAACGGGTGGTGGACAAGTGGAACACCCTGCCAGAGGAAGTGGTGGGGGCTGAAACAATCATGGGATTTAAGAATGCATGGGATAGACATAAAGGAATTCTAGAGGTCAGGGGTAAGGGGAAATAGACTTCTAGGAAAACAAACTGAACTTACAAGCTCAAATGGGCAGACTAGGTGGGCCATAGGCCCTTATCTGCTGACACTGTCTATGTATCTATGTATCTATGTATCTATGTTATTGCACCCTAGGTTGTTAAAAGAATTAGTTCACAGATAGCATCCCCGTTAGCAATGTTAATAGGTAGATCATTTTCTACAGGGGAGATACCAGCAGATTGGAGAAGTGCAATAGTAATACCTATTTATAAAAAAAGGGGTTAAAAATCTCCATGGCAAACTATAGACCAGTTAGCCTGATGGCAGTCTTGTGTAAAGTGGCAGAATGTCTTCTGAAAGACAAGTCAGATGAAGATCTCAAGGAATTAAAAGTGAATTATGCTAGACAACATGGGTATAAAAAAATAGGTAATGTTTAACCAATCAACTCATATTTTATGAACAAATAAATAAAAAAGTATATGAAAACAAACCCATGGATATTTTCTTCCTTGACTTTCAGAAAGCATTCAACAAGGTTCCACACAACCAACTCATTGCAAAAATGGTAAAAATAGGTGTGGATAGTAGATTGATTAGGTGGGTGCAGAGTTAGTTGAGAGATAGAAAACAGGCAGTGAGGATAAGAGGTGTTTTGTCAGGTCAGGTGGGGGTCACGAGATGGGTTCCTCAGGGGTCGGTGCTGGGACCCATGCTGTTTTCATTATACATAGGAGATATTTAGTATGGTATCCAGAACTTTATGGTAAAATTTGCAGATGATGTGAAATTGGGAGGGCAGGAAGGCTCAATGGAAGAAATCAAACAATTGGAGGCCAACTTAAAACAATGCCGAATGTTGCTTGCTTGTATGTGCTGTTTAGGTATTTGGAAGTCATAGTTCCATGCCTTCCTCCCAAGTCATCCACTGTGTCTTTCTGCTCAGTATTCACAGAAGAGTGGGAGGGACAAGGGCCACAGCAGTACAGCAGTTGCCAAGGGGGTGAAGAGGTGGACAATAGTCCATTCAAAGGCAAAAGAGTCCTGCAGGAGCTCACTAAATTGAAGGTGGACAAAGCGATGGAACCAGATGGCATAAGCCCAAGGATATTAAGAGAACTGTGAAGGGAGATAGCAGTACCTCTGGCAGCCATGTTCACTGAGTCATTCAACATGAGTGAATTGGAGGAGGGTACATGTGGTCCCTCTATACAAATGCAGCAGCAGGGAGGAGGCAGAGAACAATAGGCCATTCAGCCTCACCTCAGTAGTGAGGAAGATCATGGAGGCATTGCTTAAAGAAAGGATAGTGGGGCATCTAGAAGCCATCAGAGCCCAGGACCATAGACAACATGGATTCACAGTGGGGACATCATGTCAGACAAATCTGGTTGATTTCTTTGACTGGGTGACAAAGGAAGTGAATCAGGGTGGGGCAGTGGACAATGCTTACCTTGATTTCAGCAAAGCCTTTGACACCATCCCATATAGGAGGCTGATAAAGTAGCTGGGTAGGCTGGGCATGGGGGAAAGGGTGGTAAACTGGGTTAGAAACTGGCTAACAGACAGGAGGCAGAGATTGGTGTTAAATGGGGTGCAGTCTAGGGAGAGGGGGTGACCAGTGGGGTGCTGCAGGGTCTTCATTAGTAACATTGCAGAATGGCTGAAGGGAATTTTTTCACCAGATTTTCAACATAGCCATTTTAAGACCTCTGCTCATGAACAGTGTCGCTGTGATTTTCTTAATCTGTCCCAAACATTGATTGCGCACATTGACTGTGCCATTGTGCACTACATGCACAGAAACACATTTTGGGCGACATGTGAAAAATGACAGCTGTACTGCTCATAAGGAGGTGTGGCAAAATGGCAATGTTGAAAATCTGGAGTGCAAATATAAAAAATTTGCGAACGTACAAGCGTGGGTAGGAACTGCGCAATGTACGCTCATAAAACAGTCATTTTTATGAATTGTTTCACCAAATTTTCAACATAGCCATTTTAACACCTCTGCTCATGAACAGTTTCACTGTGATTTTCTTAATGTGTCCCATACATTGATTTCGCACACCAACTGCACCATTGTGCACTACATGGGCGGAAACACATTTTGGGCAAGATGTGAAAAATGACAGCTGTACTGCTCATAAGGAGGTGTGGTAAAATGGCAATGTTGAAAATTTGGAGTGAAAATATTGAAAAATCATGAAATACAGCAGACGTAGGAACTGTGCAATGCACGCTTAAAACAGTCATTTTAGGATCGCCATAATTTTCAACATAGACTTTTGAGAGCCCACCTTATGAACACTGGCAGGGTTGTTTTATTAATTATCCCAAAAGGTGATTTCATGGTGACTGAAATCACCCTTCGGGCCCCGATTAATGCCATGACAGTGCAAGAATTCATGAGGAGGGGTCCTAAAAGCCCTATGTTGAAAATTTGGGCCCAAAATTCCCAAATGCCTGGAGATATGCAACAAAGTTGAAAAAACCCTATTCATTACATTATACAGCTTACCGTCATTTCCTCAGTTCACGGTCGGTTTTGAAGAGTGCAGACGTGTTCCCGGTCCACGAAGATCGTCGGCTTGAGTCTGGAGGTAGTATGGGGTGAGGGGTGTGGGAGGTGGGGTGTGCAGTGGGTGGGTGGGGTTTGGGGGCAGGGAGACTACAAGGGACCATTTTTTTGTTTACAGGTTTATTTGTTTTAATTAAGACGACGTGGGACGTTTGCCACGCTGGGGTGGGCTCCCAGCATGGCAGCTGGAAAGGCTGTTTTGGGGGGGTCTGGAGCTGATGGGGGATTGGCCACCCCTGTCGGCCACAACAAGCTTTGCCACACTGGGGTGGGCTCCCAGCGTGGCACTTGGAAAGCTTTTGGGGGGGCATGCAGCCATGGAACTGGCGGAGGATTGGTCACCCCCGTTGGCTATAACAGTTTTTGCCACGCTGTAGGCTCCCAGTGTGGCACCAGGACAGCTTTGTGGGGGTGTGGAGCTGACAGGGATTGGGCACTCTGCCGCCATACAGTGTGTGCATGGGGAGGAGTGCATCAGCACGCAGTATGCGGCTTGTGTGTGTGTGTGGGGCCCTGCTCACTGAAGCGGAGCTCCCCCTTTCAACTGTACGGCACTGCATTTTCAACTGCTGTCATAGACAGCTGAAGCAGAGATTGGGGAACTGGGGCCGCGACTGCAAACACACTGACTGAATTGGAAGACGGGTGCCACACCTCTGAAAACTCGGATGATGGCACTATGTTTCTTGCACATGCGTGCAAGCAACATAAAAATGGGCAAGAGATAATAGAATGCCATTTAGTGCATAGAAGTGTAGAGTAATGCATGTGGGGAATAAGAACCCCAAACATGTGTATTACTTAAAGGACTCCAAGATGGAGGCAACAGATAAAGAAAAGGACTGTGTAATAATAGTAGATGAGGGTATGACATTTAAGACACAAAGGTCAGAGGTTATTAGGAGAACGAGTTATATGACAAGAAATATAAGAAGAAACTTTATATATAGATCCAAACAATGTCTTGTACCATTGTACAGAGCTTATGTAAGGCCCTATTTGGACTATGGATCACCAATGTGGAGTCCATATACGAAAGGTGTAATAAATAGATTAGAAAGAGTCCAAAGGACATACACTAGGATGTTATGGTCAGAAAAAGGTAAGGGGTACGAAGATAGACTGGGAAGGTTGAAAATATTTAAGCTGGAAGATAGAAGGAAAAGAGGGGATTTATTGCAATTATTTAAGATCATGAAGGACCCAGAGTTAATGGAAGGACTAGGGATAGAAATAGTGAATAAACCAGAAGGATTAAGAAGACATAGGTCACAAATAAAAATGGAGATGGTTAAAAAGAACTATAGATATTTCTAGTTTGTGCAGAGAACAGCCAGAATATGGAATGCCCTACCAGATATCATTGTCTCTAGTAAAACTATAGAACAATTTAAAAGAGAGATAGATAAGCTAATGGCCCAGATATTCAAAAGGGTTGTGCTGCGCATGCGCAACTCCAAAAATGCGCCATTCTGCGATATTCAGAAGGGGCCAGTTGCGCCACCAAAACATGCTGAGCAACAGCGCAATGGAAATGAAGGCAGCGCAAACTGGCGGGGGCGGGTCCATGCATAAAGGCAATGCGACATCGAACACTCTAATGTGCAAGAGTGGTCAGCCAGAAGTTACAGAGTAGCGGAATTGAGCCAAAATAAAAGGTTTAAGGAAGCGGGCGCAAGAACCCTAGCAGGCCGCAAACTGGGGGAGAGAGAGAGAAAGAGAGAGCAGGAGCTGGAAGGCAGAGAGGGACAGTGGGTCCAGGAGGACAGAGAGGCCAGTGGGGTGCCCGTGCAGTGGAAGCAGCAGGGGGCAGCGGGGTAACACAGGAACAGCAGCCGGGGGCAGAAGCCAGGAGATGGACAGTGCCAGCCTCACATGGAAGCTGTAATGAGGGGGGTGAGACACCATGCTGCAGGGGACGTGGCGGCTGAGGAGCCTGGCCGGTGGATGCCCCGACAGGCGGTATCGTGCCCGCATCAGCCGCGGCTGTACACAGATGTCGAGATTGTGGGCCGGCACCGCCTGAACAGGGCAATACTGAGACGGCTCTGCGAGCTGTGCAGTGATGTGATGCAGGCACCTCACGACGGAGTCACGCCTGTCCATGGAGACCAAGGTGACAGCCTGCATGTGCCTGCTCGCCACGGGCACCTTCCAGAGGCCAACAGGGACACCACAGGCATTACACAGTCGGCCACGTCACGCATCCTCACCCAATTCCTCAGTGCACTGCTGCCTCATGCTGCGGAGTACATCCATTTCCCCAGCACCGCGGTAGAACGTACAACAAACATGAAGGAGTTCCACAGGGTAGCACGTATGCCTGGCGTGCTAGGGGCCATAGACTGCACCCATGTGGCCATTTGCACGCCACCTGGCCCCAACGGCCAGGCATATCGGAACCGAAAGGGGTTTTCCAGTGTCAACTGCCAGGTGGTGTGTGATGCCACTGGGCGCATTATCAATGTCTGTGCCACACACCCTGGCGGAGCACATGATGCCTTCATATGGCACCAGACTGCACTGTGCCATCGATTCGAGAGTGGGGACATTCCCACGGGTCATCTAGTTGGTGAGTACACATGTATGGAATGCAAACTCTGGGCAAGGGTGGAAATGACACAGGTGCCATGGTAGTGGCACACAAGGATATAGACAATATGGACCTGACATGACACTGATCTCCACTATCTCCACACAGGTGACTGTGGATACCCACTCCGTCCCTGGCTGCTCACACCGTACCGGCACCCCATGACCCCAGCGCAGCTATGCTTCAATGAGGCACATTCCGCAACACGTAACATCATAGAGCGGGTGTTTGGGATGCTCAAGGCACACTTCCGATGCCTGGACACCTCCGGCGGAGCCCTACAGTACAACCCCCAAAAGGCCTGTGGGATATTCCTGGCCTGTTGCATCCTGCATAACATGGCCAAAGACCATGGGATAGCCATGACAGGTCCAAGAGAGGGAGCTGGCTGGGACGCCAGTGGCGTCCGTGATGGTAGTGATGAGCAGCCTCCTAGGACGGAGGGACCCCGACTGACCCGGCAGGCCCAGCTGCACCGGGACACCATTGCAGAAGAGCACTATGCCCAACACAGGTAAGTCAAGGGGACATGCAGGCAACACTGTCCATGCGCAAACCACAGGCACACAGGGAACACACCGTGCATGAAGGTCAGGGAGTTGAAGGTTCCAGGCATACCAACACACCATCAGAGAGGGGTGAGCACCATATGGACACACACACACACCAGGCAGCATACATGGGCAGCATCACAGCACTGGCGGAAACGACATTGCCAACACACAGCACCACCAACCACCCCACCACCTGGACCGTCCACGCACGCGTGTCGGACCTGGGCACCTTTGCACCTTGGTGTACAGTGCAATGCAGGCATCATCATGCACACGCACCTGTGGACAGCAGTTGGGAGAGTGCAGGTGGTCCCAGCAGCGTGGTGAGCAGAGCACCCAGCAGTGCACTGCCCACCATGACACACATTGCACACAGGGCAGCACCAGACAGGGCCTGCACTGGGAGACAGCTCAGCCAGGTAGCACTGTCCCACGGCCACCACGGATGCATGGGCGGCCCGCGTAGGCCCAGCAGCACTGGCAGGCTGAGCAGGGTACATCGGGTGGCGCTGGAGCACCACCAGGGTCCCATCTGTGCGAACGCGACTTGCCCGCATAGGGCTCTGCATCCGCCAAACAAACTTGCACCAGGGGTGCTTGGGATGCCCACAGCAGAACCCGCATCGACAGGTCTGGTGTCGATGACGCCGGAACGGGAGTGGAGAGCGACTGTGTGGTGTGTGGCAAGGGCACCTGACAGTGTGGCCACGCGTCCACGAAGAGACCACTGCCTGGGTCAGCCTGTCAATGGCAGCGGTCACATCCGTCCGCATAAGGACCAGCTCGCTCGTCCATGCAATACTCCCTGCTGCCGCTCCACGGACACAGACAGTGCCTTCACGGACCTTGTAACCCGCCCCCTGCAGCTGTACTGAGTCCTGCAGCAGGCAGGTGTGCGCATCCAATGGGTACTGTGCCCCAATGGCATCGTGACCCCCAGGGTGTGGACGGTCCTGGTGCACAGCACCCCTTGAGGGTGGGCGCTGTTCACCAGGACCAGGTATGGGCGGATCAAAGGGTGGTGGACATGTGCCACTGCTTGACACTGTACCCCCAGACCTGGTGACTGCTGCTGCTGCCCCTCCAACTGCTGAGCCCCCAGGTCCACCTGTTCCACCTCCGCGCTGACAACAGTGCCAGACACCTGCACAGCCACCGGTGCTGCCCCACCGTGCTGACAGTCACAGCCTGGGACTGTGCAGCATGCTGGCACACAGGTGTGAACCAGGAAGGCCCAGGGGCACGTATGGCCTGCCATGTGTCCGCCATGGGACACACACCTATCACTGCCCATTGCAGGCCTGCTATCATCAATGATGCAGGTGCGTGCCACTGCCATAGGCACAGCATGCTGGCATACCTGCATGCCAGACTGCTGTGACACAGGCTGTGCACCCCCTGCACCTGTATCACTGACACCGGAGTTGTTGGCCCAGCGTGCATGCTGCTGCAGTGCCTGCAGGCTGGTGGCGGAGGTGGATGGTCCCTCCTCCACGTCCAGCAGGTCTGCATCACTGTCTGGACCCACCACCACCACCGTCTCCTGAAGACGAACAGGATCTGTAACAGAAAGAGAGTACATGAGTGCATGAACAACAGCCCCCAACAACACCACCATGTCTTACTCGGCAGTGATGGGCTTCCACCTGTCTGGAATCCTCCGCCTGGTACACCTGCAATGGCACTCGGCTGCATGGCCGCACCAGTGTCTCCTCTGTAGGGGTCAGTTGCAACACCACTGGTGGGCCCCCACCAGTGCCAGCACGCGCGCCTGAAGGCTGCCACCTTCTCCTTCAGCCTCCCGCGGCCAGTCCCCATCTTCTTCTTGCATTCCTGCACGGGCGCTGGTGGCTTTATGCAGGTTGACGGCCCAGCTAACCCTCCCATGCAGCTGCACGTTCCTGAGGGTGCCCTCCGTCCACTCACTAGTGGCTCATCCTCCAGGTAGCCTGGAAGAGGGCCTCTGTCTCTGCCGTGGTGAAGTTCGCCTCCTCCTATGCCCGCCGGCCCACCCTCAGTTTGGTTCTGGTCAGTCATGGTGATCTGTATGGGTGGAAGTGGACACCTGTCACTGTGCAGTCGACAGCATTTCCCATGAGCATAGCTACTACCGGGGCGGAAGCTCCTACGCTTCCTCTCCGCATGGCAGATACTGACAGAAAGGGTGCCGCTTGTCCTTTCTAAGTGCTCTTTTCATGCTCAGCCCTCAGCTTTTATCATCCTCCGCCCATGAGCATTGTCCTGAGCATCACACAGCATGTAACTCACCTCTCACCTGCAGTAACCAAATCTGGCCAGCACAACCCACTGTCGATTTTCATAGCGCAACACATGCAAATGAGGTGTGGCGCAACTTTAATGACATGCTAATCGCGCTTACCGCGCCTTTGAATGGCTGATCGCATGATTTGCATATGTCGGCTGAATATCGATATTTGCGCTTGCACAATACGGAAGGTCCGTTGAGCTAATGGTGCAGGTTTGTGGTTGTGCCACACTGCATTGCGATGCCCAGACAGCTTACGCATGCATCTATCGCGCTGCAGACCTGCTGAGCGACGAGGCAGCTATTCAGACCATGGCTACCATTGTGCCAGTGGCACCACAGCACTGGGCACTATAGGGCGCTGTGGCACTACCGCGATATAGTCCATCGTAGCACTGGTGCGCAGTCTGGCAGTCGCCAAGCAGGATGCCTATACGTCCAATGGCGCCAGCGAGCTTTCGCGCTACTGCCGTGACCTTGTGTATGCCCTCTGACCCCTGGCGCTGTTGGCATGCCATGTGTGTATCCCATTGGCGCTGTCTGGTGACAGCACCATGTGACGTGACGGCGCTGTTCGAACAGCACAATTGGAGCCTGTGGTGGTCTATTGCGCAACAACTCCACGTGGGGTTATGGCGCAGCGGGGCGCCATATTGCCTGCTGTAAAGTTGGTGCCATGGCTAGGAGGAGGGTGGTGTCCTGGAGCCAGATTGAAGTGGCCAACCTGGTGGCCCTAGTTGAGCCACACTATGATGGCCTGTATGGTGAGGCACCCCTCACCAGTGCCAGGACTCAGCTGTGGCAGCAAGTGGCCACTGACCTGGTGGAGATCACTGGACGGGCCGGTTCGCTGAGCAGTGCCGCACCGCACAGTGACTCACCGGATGGAGCCAGAACTTTGTCGTGGCTGCGTCACATGCCAGGCAGGGCGAGTGCCCAGGCCAGGTGAGTGTACCATCTATGCACCTATATTCTCTGTAGGTGTGTGCTTGGGTGGCTGTGCATAGGTGCCGGCTCGGACACGGGTTGGCTGTGTCAGTGTGTGCAGCTGTGCGATGGATGGTTATGGCTGTGTGGGCAGGCACTCACTGGGGCAGGGGCACTCTGCTTTTGAGTCACACTGATGTTTGTCTCAACATATGTCTCCCACAGGCCGGAATCTGAGGACGAGGGTGACGGTGACATGGGTCAGGCCAGGCCCCGTGCCGGGGGTGTTGTGCCCCAGCAGCAGCAGCAGCAGCAGCAGCAGCATCAGCAGCAGCAGTGGCAGAGCCAGCTGCTGGAGGAGTGTGAGTACACTACTTCATGGATGCTATTGCATGCTGGGGTGGGGGCAAGACCACCAGCCATGCACAACACAACCATGCAGGAAAGGGAGGTCATAATTCCACTATACAAGACACTGGTGAGGCCCCACCTGGAGTACAGTGTACAGTTCTGGAGACCATACCCTACGTATGGACATGGACTGGGTAGAGGGTTCAGAGGAGGGCAACACGGATGGTGCATGGATTGCATCACAAGTCCTATGACGACAGGTTGAAGGAACTGAACATGTACTCCTGGAGGAGAGGAGGGAGAGGGGATAGATGGGGACATACAAGTATCTTACAGGGGGAACAGAGTGCAGGAAAACACTATTTTTAAGCATAAGAGATGTTCCAGGACTAGAGGGCATGGGATGAAGTTGGAGGGGGGACGATTCAGAGGAAACATGAGAAAGAATTTCTTCACAGAACGGGTGGTGGACAAGTGGAACACCCTGCCAGAGGAAGTGGTGGGGGCTGACTTGGTCACGGGATTTAAGAATGCACGGGATAGACATAAAGGAATTCTGGAGGTCAGGGTAAGCAACAGACCTATAGGAAAACAGAGTGAACTTACAAGCTCAAATGGGCAGACTGGTGGGCCTATAGGCCCTTATCTCCGTACACACTGTCTATGTATCCATGTATGTAGGCATGACACAGGTGACATGCATCACTGTGCAGTATCACAGCACGCCTGTGTATGCGCCACTGGTGGTCCAGGCATGCACTGGGCACATAGCTGTGTAACTGGCATCGCACTCACGCTGCCACGCCACTTGCCAGCCTAGTTTGTACTGTGATTGACGTGGGCAGTGTGTGTGGGCGGTGGTGTGCATAGCTGGTGCCCTGTTTGTGATGGCCATGTGCATGTTCACTGTGGGGTGTGTGCCATCACAGGTGCGGGACATTGGGCTATATGGCTTGCAGGTTGGGTGGTGTTCAGGGTTGTGGTCAGTCACAGCCATTGACTGTGTTCCCATTTTCCTAGGCCTCGAGGTTCTCAGGAGGTTGGGCGATGATGTCAGGCGCCTACACAAGTCAGCATTGAGAACCAGGAGATCCTGCAAGCCATCCGTGACATGGACGCCAGCAGGGGTGGCACAGGATGGTGTATCAGCAGGGGAGGACCAGGAGCGGCTGGGCCATAGCCAACATTACCCTTCCCACTTCTCCCATCCCTACCACCCTGCCTTCCTCTCCAAGTTTTTAATCCTCCCCTTGAACACCCCTTCCTTGTACCCGCCCCTTGTAAATAGTTTCTATTGTTGTTGTTATAATATGTTCAATATACATTTCTATTTTGATATATGAATACTGTGTCGGTCTCTGATTTGCAGCTGGCTATGGGTGCTCAGTTGCAGGTGTGTACATGCCATCTGGGCTGGTATGGTCCTGGGTATGTGTGTGTGTGTGTGTGTGTGTGTGTGTGCATGTGTGTGCATGGGAGGTATCTCCAGCATGGCAGTGACTTTCGTTGGTGTTGCCATCTGCTGCCACCCGCTGCTGGGTGCACAGGGTGTGTCTGGCTTGTAGGCTTCTGTGTTGCACGGGGCTGACGAGTGCTGGGGACTGCATGGTTTCCTGCAGTGCCAGTCACTGCACATGGGTGGTGTCTTGGGGTCACAGTGCAGGGTGTGCTGTGGGTACGGGGGGCTGATGTGCACTGTGGTTGTCAACCCCCTGTGTGTGGCACTCTCCGCCTGCCAATGGTTGTGCTGGGGTGTCATGGCTCTGCTATGCTTTGTTGGCTTGTCCCCATGGGCACGTGGATCATCCGTCCCACTCCCAGTGATGCTGTGCTTGGGGTGTGCAGGTGTGGTGGGGGTTCTGCAGTGTGTTCCTGTGCCCATGTGTGGCATGGCTGGCGGTGGGCCCCAGCCTGCCTCCCTGGATGTGCAGTTCCATTGCTCTGGGGGGAGGGCTGTGTTTGCACTATGGCAGCTCTGGAATGCTCAGCTGTGCTTCCCTGGTTGCTCCATAGCGCAACATTTTGGCTCAGCTTCTCCTTCCTGGTTGTGCGATGGCGCAGTATGTGCGATATTCAGACGTTGGTTGCTTGCGCAATTTGCTCTGCTCCATGTTTGAATATCGCACCTGTTGCGCATTTGCTCAACTGGTTTGTGCTTGCTCCTGCTGTTGCGCTACTTTTGAGCGCAGTTTGAATATCTGGGCCAATATGTTTTAGGAACTGAATTGTGCCCGCTTTGTGGGAAACGGTATAATGGGCCATGGTGCCTTCTTCCGTGTCATCACCTAGTATGAAATCTAGTATTACACACAATAACACACATACTAAGCACCATAATAACACAAGTATCAAACACCTTAACACATGTAACAAACATCTTAATTATTCATGTAGGAAGCACATTAATAGCACATAAAACAACCACCTTAGAAAGCCGTTTAGCAATGCAGGTCACAGAACTAACAGTCAACCCCAAAATCAACAGCTCACAAACTGGGAAACCTGGGAAACCATAAGGGCCTACACCACACTACAGCAGTTCCCTCCCACATCATTTCTCACACAGTGTATCATCAACTAGAACCTATTACAACTGCCAAGCCCTCCATACTGCTTCCTCCTTCATGATCCTCCAGGTCACCTATGCTCTAGGCCAACTCCCACCTCACTGTTGCTTCCCTCATTCTGCTCCAGACTGACTTCATTCTGCTTCAGCTGACTCCTGACACTTCTTGGATGTTGCTCCTCATCTCACACTGCTGCTCCTAGCCGCTAAGCTCCTCTCCACACACTGGTGCTCCTCACACTGATGCTAAACTGATGATCTCAATCACAAACAGAAATGCAAACCGTCACTCCAGACCACATGTTCAAAGTTGCTCACACACCATACTGAAGTGGAAATCCCACCAAACCACTACCCCTTTTTTAGGAGACATCCTAAAATGGGTGCACGCACATGAATGCAAGTATGTTCACCCTACACTATGGAAATAAACTGCTTCACTAAGCAACTGCACTACTACATAACACCACTACACTACGGAAAAACTCTAAGGACCTACAAAAAGAAAAAAAACAGCACCAATGAAAGACACAACCACAAAGGTGATCAAAATGATGTATTATGTAAAATAAATGATATCAAAGTCCACTATACTCAAAAAATACTTTTATTTATTTATTTATTTAGTTTTTGTTGACTGGGCAAGTGCACTAGACAAATCCTGCCTATTTTCAGACATGACCCAGGGGAGGGGGATACAGATAAATGCCAACTGACCTCAAACCAGATTAAGCTGTTGGTGGTATTTTTCGTGAATGGAAGAAATTTGGCCATTGCACTGGGGAAATTCCCCTGCTCTTTTCGAGAAGTGCCATGGGATCTTTAACATCCACCTTAACAGGCAGATGCGACTTCGGTTTAATGTCTCATCTGAAAGACGGCACCTCAGGAGTGCAGCACCCTCCTCATGCTGCACTACAGTGTCAGTACTGGGATATTAATCCAAGTGCCTGGTGTGGGGATAGAACCCACAGCCTACTGATCTCTCGGCCTCAGAGGCGAGTGTGCTACCTGCTGAGCCACTGACACTAGTTAATACAATAATATCATCTCAGGGTCAAACAAGCTCATAAAAGCCACTTGAACGTTTGACCCCTTAATGGTATTATTTCCTTGTATACCACACTTTGCCATCATTTATTCTCTATATAAATTGTTTTAAGATAAATTATTATAAACATACATTTATTATTTGCTTCCATAATTACTAAAACAAACCATAAAATGCATGGTTTCTGTTTCACATTGCTGAAGTAATTTCCCTCAGTAATATAATGCCATCATACCCTGCAGTTTTTAATGAACATGTTTTTTCCACACATATATTTGCATTAGTACAATGTAGTTTTTGTGTAAACACATTTGTAACAGTGCAGTGACTCTACTGGAAAGAATTTGACATTCTTTCCAATAGTCACCGCCCATCTTTACCTCATATATAACAAAACCATTCATTTGCTATTTATACCACCACAATTTAAAACTCTTAAAACTATAGAAGGGTCACAGTACAAATTGCCAGGCTAGCTGAGAACCAGTTCAGAGTACACCTTTGATTTTTCTGTGAAAGACTCTGATTTACTCTTTTTATAATTACTTTACCCTACGTGACTATGAAAAGATTGGCTGGGGTGCTGCTTTGTCTCTCTGCTTTATTTTGCCTGATACAATTTACTTACTGAAGTATTTTTATTTTGGAAGAGAGAGTTGTTTGTCCTGCTGGCAATCCTGACACTGCTTTTGTTCAGTGTGTTTGCAGTTTTGTTAATGCAAGCAGCATGAGAATGAGACGGGTCACACCCAAACCATCCCTCCCTCCATTTCAAGATGTTTCTTGTTTGCTTCAATTGTGTACTTGTTGTTATGGCAAGCAGCATCAAGTTCCATCTCTCCATCCCTCCTTCCCTCTGTTCTTGCTCCTAAAACCAGGCTGAGAGGGGGCAGAAACCTTGACCTCAATCAAGTGTTCCATTAATCTGTCTTTAATAATGGCCTTCAGGACCTTGGCCAGCATTGATGTCAGACTGACCAGCCCTCTCTCCATTTATCTGATGTTAAACATTGTGCACCATGTCCCACAAAGAACAGAAAATACTGGGGACTGCTATAATTATTTAACAGCCAAGGTGCCCTCTTTCCATTCGGGGGACCAAGGGTTTAATCCTGAACCCTTGATCCCAGTCAATAGTAAGAATTTGAGTAGCAGTCCAGCAGATGTTATCTCATCTTTGGGAAGGATCTCCTACAATTCTCATGGAATGACTGCTTCCTGATTGTTCAGGGGATAGGAAGTTGTTCCATGGGGAACGTCCTTAGTTTTGCATCCATCACCCCAGCATTGGCTTAGCATAGAGTCCCACTGGTGAAAGGGCATAAGATGCCAACAGTATACCCAGCCTGGTGCCAGGGATGACATTCCATGATCCCCTAAAGGACACTGTAATAGCTCCAGTTAACTCACTGTTGACAAGGGGAATCTGTCCCTCCTCCTAGTATGAAGCCATTAATGCCCATTGGCAGAAATAGCTATGTGAGAAAGGACTAGTGAGGGTTTAATGTGGTGCTCCAGCATGGCTGAACAAGGAGTTGACTGAATAGAATTATTTAACACCATTGGCTCTACTGAGGGGAGTCCACTATCAGTTCTCCCATGGATCCCTGAATTATTAAAAAATTGGAAGAAATCAGGGCAAGATTTGCTCAGAATACCTCCTGATGGGGCATTTAGTAATACTTGCTGTGACCTCCCTCAAGGGCTATTTATGGTCAGATGACCAAGCTTCCTCCAGAAGCTTATTTTCTTTGCTGCATCCCTGCTGCTAGGTTTGCTGCAGTCCTGTTCCTGGTGATTTCCCCCACCTGCTTCTCTCTGTGCTTGTGCTATGTTTGGTCTCTGAGTTTTGGAGGCCTTCCCATACATATCTGCTGCCATCAACAGCTTGCTTGAGTCAGAATTCTGGGTACTTTGAGTAGCAACTGCACTAACATGCTCTATTTCTTTCACTCCTATTTACCTTATATTTTACACATTTTAGAGTGTACTTACCAGACTTGTTCAGTTTAAACTTTTCCATCCTGCATGTTCCTCATGCCATTTACATACAAACAGGACAGCATGAGGAGGGAAGGGGAGGGGAGGGATGAGAGGGGTTGGTGAAGAAGGAAGGGGACCAAGGGAAGATGGAGCTGGAAAGGGGCAGGTGAGGAGAAAGGGGGGGTCCAGAGCCACAGTGGAGGGTGGTGTCTCTAAACACCTGAAGTCTGGGGAACAAAATGGGGGAATTGCAGTCATTGTTGGTTGAGGGAAGGGTTGAAATAGTGGCCATCACAAAGACTTGGGTCACACAAAACCATAACTGAGACCTAGCAGTTGCCAGGTATAAAATGTACAGAAAGCATAGGGGGATGGGAAGGGGGAAGTGGGGCTGTACATGAAAGAGGGAATAATTTGCACCAGAGAGGAAGATGTGGAGGGCAAGCCTGAAACTTTGTGGGTGCAGATCCAATCTATTAAAAGGAGGAAACTAAGGATGGGGGGTGGTCTGCAGACTGCCTTCACAGGATGAGGAATTGAATAGGGTACTGAGGTCGCAGATCATAAATTTGTCCAGCAGGGGGAAAATACCTATAATGGGGGATTTCAATCTCTCTGGGGTGAACTGGAGAATCCCAGCAATCTCCTGCACTAGGGAACAAGTATTGCTGGATGCTTTCCATGGTGCCTCCTGACTCAAGGTGTCATGGAGCCCACTAAGAAGACGGCCATCCTGGATCTGGTCCTTTCCAACTGTGAACATGTTTAGGATGTGAAGGTGGATGTGCTGCTGGTAAAAAGTGACCATCACACAATGTGGTTTCACTTTGACATGGGCAGAAGGATGGTCAGGACCAAGCAGAGGATCTTGGACTTTTAGAGGGCTGACTTTGGTGGGATCGGAGAAGTTCTGAAAGGACACCTTGCTAGGATCAAAGTGGGTATGGATGTGGAACAGAAATGGGACATAATAAAGAAGTGATTGATGGAGGCCACTAGTGACTGTGCCAAAATCAAAAGGTAGAAAGCTAAGGCCAAAAAAAACAGCTGGTTCAGCAAGGAGGTGGAAAAGCTGATTGGGAACAAGAAGGCAACTTTTAGAAAGTACAAACATACTCAGAAGGAGGAGGATAGGGTGGACTATGCTGCTAAGTCAAGAGAGGTGAGAAGGGTGATAAAGGAAGCAAAGGTCACAAGAGAGCTACAGCTAGCCCATGGGGGAAGGAGGGTGAGATGGCCTTTTTTAGGTAAATAGGGAGAAAAGAAACATAAAGGATGCGATAGCCAGGCTAAAAAAGGAGATGAGCTAGGCAGAGGGTAGTGAAGAAATGGCAGAGATGCTTAACAGGCACTTCTGTTCTGACTTCACCCCAAAGGTGGATGGACCAGTATCACCGGAGAATAGGGGGTGCAGATGGATAGGGAGGAAGTCACAGATGGTGCAATTCAAGCCAACAGAGTACTCAAGGACTTAAGGGCTCTCAAGGTGGACAAATCAACATGGCCAGATGACATGCACCTGTCCTTAGAGAATGGCGGAGGTTCTTGTTGGTCCCCAGGCAGACCTGTTTAACACCCCTCTGGAGTCTGTAAACATGCCCTGGACTGGAGAATGGTGCATGTGGTGCCTCTTCATAAAAGTGGGCCAAGAGATGAACCAGGAAACTACAGACAAGTCAGCCTAACCTTAATAGGCTGATGAAGACCATCCTGAAAAAGAGACTGGTTTGCTTTCTGTAGGAAAACAGGCTGCAGGACAAGAGGCAGCATACTGTAGGTTGGTGTCCGGAAGATCCTGCCAAACTAACCTAACTGAATTTTTCAATTGGGTCACTAGGACAGTGGACAAGGGCCAGGCAGTTGATGTCCAGTATCTCAACTTCAGCAATGCCTTTGATTCAGTGTCACATAGGAGACTAGTCAGGAAACTGGAGGAGCTGGGGGTTATGACTAAGCTCATGAGATGTATCAGAAGCTATCTGTAGGATAGAAGTCAATGGGTGATAGTCGGGGGACAATTCTCAGAGATGAGGCCTGTGACCAGTGGGGTCCCACAGGACTCAATGCTTGGTCTGGTGTTGTTTAACATCTCCATAAGTGCCATTACAGATGGGATCAAGGGTAAACTCTGCCTGTTAGCAGATGACACCAAACTTTGTGGGAGAGTGGCCACAGAGGAAGGAAGACAGGAACTTTGGGAGGATGTAGCCAGGTTTGAAAAGTGGTCTGACTTTTGACAGCTGGGGTTCAATGCTAAAAATTGCAAAGTTAAGCACTTGGGGGTGAAGAATCTGGAGACCAAATACTGGTTTGGCAGACAGCAGGTAAACAAGTCAGAGGAAGAAAACCACCTGGGTGTAATAATCACAAGTGATCTGAAACACGCTTCACACTGCAAGAGAGCCGCAACCAAAGCAACTTAGATGCTGGGCTGCATAGCCAGGGGAATTAACACCAGGAAGGCAGAGGTCATTCTGCTTCTGTACAGGTCACTGGTAAGACCACTCCTGGAGCATAGTATGCAGTTTTTAGTACCCATATCTTAAGAAGAATATTAACTTGTGGAAGCAGTCCAGAGAAGGGAAACCAAGATGATCCAGGGCCAGCAGGGCAACACCTATGAGGAGAGGCTCAGGAAGCTCAACATGTACTCTCTTGAGGAAAGAAGGGAGAGGGAAGGCATGACTGAGACCTTCAAGTACCTTAAAGGTTTACAGGGTGAGCACTTAGGGGTCTCTTCAGCCTTAGCAGGAACAAGCCCACTAGGGGCCACAGCCTAAAGGTGGTAAAGGGAAGGTTTAGGAGGGAGATGAAGAGGCACTATTTTACCAAGAGGGTGGTAGCCAAGTAGAATGTGCTAACAGAGAAGGTGGTGTCCTTAAAACAGTGCCTTCAAGAGGGGCTAGGACAGGGAAGAGTTACAGGTAGAAGGGCGCGAATGGGGGGAGATGAGAAAGTTGAGGGAGGTCAAAAGAGAAATGGAGGGGGCATTCCTTTGTAAATACATAAGGAGCTGCACAGTTCAACAGACTAGACAGACCACAAGGCCTTTATCTGCTGGCATGTTCATATACGACTATTCAGTACTCAAAGTTGTATTTGTTCAACCATTGGTCATTACAATAAATAGAAAACCAATACAGACATGTACGTAAAACACTTAATTATTAAATAATATATACAACTAGCAGCAGATAAGTAAATATTTGTTAGAGTGGATCTTTGGGAATACCATACAACTCTTTTCTAAATCTTAAGACAGCTTCAATGTACTTGCCCAACAGTCAAGCATCATTTTCAAACCAAGGATTTAACAGGTATTTTAATACAATTAGCAAGATAATAACTATAGCTCTTGATAATATTAAACAAATACATCTCTGTCCACTTTGTATAAACTGGACACACAAATAGGATATAATATAAATTCTATTAAAAACTCTTGTTACAAAAACAATCCAGACATACATTTCCTTGTATTTGCGTGTCTTAATTCAATATTTTTAAGAGGATAAACTTAAACCTACATTACTTAATCTTCTCTCCTTTGAGGAAATAGGGAGAGATGAATACAGTTCACATCTATGGGCCAGCTTATTTTTTGCATACCAAAGGGTTAATTCATAAAATGAGATTACAGCAAGACCATTGTTTCTTTATTTCTCAAAGATTTTGTGTCTTAAATGCAGTTCATAACAAGTTAAGATCATTATAATATATGGTGGAATGTTGCTATGCATGGAATTCCATGCTCGGAATATGCTTGTTCTGCTGCAGTAGTGACATCATTATGTTGTTCTGTTGCAGTAGTGACATCATTATGATATTCTGCTGCAGTAGTGATGTCACTACTACAGCAGAACAACTTGGAATGCTGCCACATAGTTGCTTTCCTCTATCCAATTGCGCTGAAAGTTGTTTTTTTTTTTTTACTTGAACTTGCAGAAATATCGGCAGCATACTGTGTCAGTTAAAAAAAAAGAAAATGTTAAAATGTCTATTCTTCATTGTCTTCACTAGCTGGTTTTGTGTAATTTTCTATGCTGTGACTGTGCTCTCGAGGCCATCTGTTACCAAGGAAACCTCTCGAGACAAGAACATCCTTGTTGTGTATGACTGCTCATACACAATCCTCTGTATTGCTTTAACAGAATCCTCCCATAATGTCAAGAGGTTACAGTCTGACAAGGTATACTTTATATGGGCTAGTCACTAGGAAGAAAACACATTTTTTTGCCATTCAATTTTTTCCAACAGACATAACCAAGGCCAGGTATTAACAATGTTATTTAGAATCCTCAGCCAATAATTCAGCATTCTTAAGTTAGCTAAAGCTTTGATGGGGATTCTACCAAGTTCTGTTCGCATATGCTGCTCAGACCAAGATTTCCCCACCTTGAGAAGATTGCAATAGAATAAGGAAAATGGGATCTCCATACCATGGGGACAATAACAGGCCCATATTTCCACCCTGCATGGCATCACAGGGTTCAGTTTAGCTTCCCCTGCCATAAGTACTGGTACCACTGTTAACTGTCCATTAAGGACATTAGATCTCATGATTGCTTGTTAAAGATGTCTTATTTTCTTATTTTGAAATTTTACATGTTTAGACCATTTCCATTAGATAAGAATATAACCACTAGGAGGGCAACTAAAATGGTGCAGGGTCTTCAATAGAAGCCATACTAAGAGATACTAAAGGAGCTTAATATGTATACCCTTGCAGAAAGGAGGGAGAGTGGGGACATGATAGAAACTTTTAGTACCTCAAGGGAGTCAACAAAGTCCAAGAGGGTAGCATCTTTCAGAAAAAGAGATGTGCAAGAACAAGGGGACACAATTTGAAGATAGAGGGGGAACGGCTCAGGGGCAATGCAAGGAAGTATTTTTTTCACAGAGAGGGTGGTGGACACATGGAACAGCCTTTCTGAGGAGATTGTGGGGTCAAAAACAGTGGGGAAATTCAAGAATGCATGGGACAGACATAATGCAATTCTTGTGCAGGGTAGGAAGAAATAAGCTGTTGGTTAACTGGGATCTGCAGCTTATCCAGCAGGTAGGGAAATGGGCAGACTAGGTGGGCCAAGTAGTCCTTATCTGCCATCAAAGTCTATGTTTCTATGTAGGTAAGTATATTCTTCAACTGTTTCCAGTGGTATTTTTATTTATATAGAATTTGTACTGTTTTCTACACCAAAAAAACATAATTTTCATTTTATTTAAGTTCATGAATAATTTATGATTATAAGCAGCATGGGTCCATGGCAGGGCGATCATGCCAGCCAGCTTTATTGTCTTCTTCAATTGGGCGATGAGGGAGTTCGACAGAGGCCACACGGTGGATCTCCTCTACTTTGATTTCAGTAAGGCATTCAACTCAGTGCCACATAAGAGCCAGTTGAAGAAGTTGGAGGACCTTGGAACAGCAAAGGACATAGTCAGGTGGCTGTGAAATTGGCTTAAAGGTAGACAACAGAGGGCATTGTCAATGGGTGAAGTCAGCAGAAGGGGAGGTCACAATTGGGGTAGTTCAGGGATCGGCCCTGGGCCCAGTCCTTTTCAACATGTTCATTAGTGACATTGGCAAAGGAATCCAGGGTAAACTTGCCCTCTTTGCTGATGACACTAAGCTTTGCAGAAGGGTGGACAGTGTGGAGGGAGTTATGGAACTGCAATATGATCTCCACAGGCTAGAGAGATTTTCAAATGTGTGACAGCTAAAGTTTAATGCAAAGAAGTGCTAGGTGATGCATCTGGGGAAAGGCAACCCCCAGACAGAGTACTGGCTAAATGGGGTTAGTACCACTACAGAAGAAAAGGACCTGGGAGTCATTATTTGTGACACCATAAAATGGTCAAGCCAATGCAATTAAGCATACAGCAAAGCAAGCAAGATGTTGGGGTGTAAAGGGAGGAGAATAGATAGTAGGATCAGGGAGGCGATCCTCACCCTTTATCTATCCTTGTTGAGGCCATACCTGGAGTACTGTGTCCAGTTCTGGAGCCTTCACCTAAGAAAGGACAGGGACTGGCTAGAGGCCATGCAGAGAAGGCATCAGAGATGATACAGAGCCTCCAGGGGTCTCCTAAGAGAAGTGGCTGAGAGTGCTAAGCATGTACTCACTGGAGGCCAGAAAAGAGGGGGGGGATATGATTGAAATTTTTAAGTTCCTGAAGGGCATAAATAGAGTGCCCCACACAGCTATTCAGTAGGAGTACCAGCTCATCGACACGTGAGCATGAATGGAAACTGCAGGGGGGGAGCTTCAGGACAGATGTGAGGAAGTACTACTTTACTGAAAGGGTGGTAGAGCCATGGAACTACACTTTCAGTGCAGGGTTGGGGGGATGAGCTGAAGGGGAGATGGTAGGTCCCCGGATTGACACTAGATCCCAGGAAACTTTTTGGGCAGATTCGATGGACCCCAGTCTTTTTCTGCCATCACAATATATGCTTCTATGTTACAGACAATATGAAAAAGATCCAAGTTATGTTGAAAGGCTGATGGGAGATAATGAAAGCAAGATTATATCATCAGCATATGCCAATGGTGGGCATAGTTTCCCTTGACTATTTGAAGAATGAAAATTAGTGCTGTTCATATTCTCTAGTAGTTCACTGATGTTTAAATATAAGTGTATAGGGGCAAGTATGCAGAGCCAAGCTATACAAGGATGAATGTTTTAGCTTCATGAGAGCCTATTTTGGGAAGATGGGAAAAAACTTGGAAGAGGCCCTTGAAGGGGTAGAGAAACTGGAGGAAGTGGAGGAAATTTGTGCTAAAATTAATTGGGCAATTACACATGTAACAGACCTCTGTGTCAGACAAGTTAGTAAGAACAAGAGGAAAAGGAGAACACTTTGGTTTACTAAGGAAATAAGGGAGAGGGTAAGGGTAAAAAAGTCAGCCTTTAGGAAATACAGGAAGTCACAGAGGGAGGAGGACAGGAAGAGTATCAGGTTAGGCAGAGGGAAGCAGGGAGGGCAATCGGGAGGGCAATCAGGAGAACCAAGGTGCAAACAGAGGAGAGAATAGCTAGAGAAATTAGAAAGGGGGACAGGACTTATTATAGGTATACCAGTGATAGGAGAAAGGTTGGGGCGGGGATTAATAGGCTGAAAAGGACAGTGGGAGAAAGCATTGAAGGAGATCAGGAAAAAGCAAATGTACTAAACAGATACTTCTGTTTGGTGTTTATGGAAAAAAGGGATGGGGAGGGTCCATGAATGACAGGGATAATAAGGGTGAGGAAGTGGACACTGTGCCTTTTACAGTGGAAAGAGTACTGGAGGAATTAGTTAAGCTAAGGTGGGACAAAGTGATGGGACCCGACAGTGTGCATCCCAGGGTTTTAAGGAAACTCGGAAAACATTTTGCAGTACCAGTAGAGCAGTTATTCAACTGGTCGCTGGAAACAGGGGTGGTTGCCAAGGACTGGAGGAGGGCAAATGTTACTCCACTCCACAAGAGCAGAAGTAGAGAAGAGGCAGAAATCTACAGGCCAGTCAGCCTGCCCTCTGTGGTGGGGAAGGTTATGGAGGCACTGTTGAAGGAGAGGATCATGAGGTACTTACAGGCTTTTGACCTGCAAGACCCAAGGCTGTACAGCTTCACAGCAGGAGGTCATGTCAAACAAAGTTTTTGGACTTTTGCGACTGGGTGACCAGAGAGATTGACTGTGGGGGGCAGTAGATGTTATGTACCTCGACTTCAGCAAAGCATTCTACACAGGAGGCTTGTAAACAAATTTGGAAGTCTGGGAGTGGGCACGAAGATAGAAAACTGGGTGAGAAAGTGGTTAGAAGATAGAGAACAGAAGGTAGTGGTAAATAGGGTCCATTCAGGCGAGGGGAAAGTGACCAGTGGAATGCTGCAGGGGTCAGTTCTAGGGCCATTACTCTTCAACATATTTATAGGGGACATTGCAGAAGGAATTGAAGGGAAAATATGCCTATTTGCTAACAATACGAAGATCTGTAACTGGGTGGACACCAAAGGAGGAATGGGCAGGATGAAAAGGGATTTAAACAGGCTGGAGGAGTGGTCGAGGACATGGCAATTAGGATTCAATGCTAAACAATGTAGGGTCATGCACTTGGGACCCAACAACCCAAGGGTAGACTACATGATGGGAGGGGTGGTGCTTGAGGCCATGAAGAAGGAAAAAGATCTGGAAATGATTATATCTAAGGATCTAAAGGTGGCCAGTCAATGTGATAAAGCAGTGGGAAGGGCCAGCAGAGTGCTGGAGTACATAGAGAGGGGCATAACTAGTAGAAAGAGGGAGGTAATGATACCACTATACAAAACCTTGGTGAGACCCTACCTTGAATACTATATGGTGTAAAAATATTGAAAAACCACAAGTTATGAGCCTATGTTGAATTTTGCAAATGTAGGCTAATAACTTTGGTAATTTCCAATATTTCTAACCCAAATTTACAACATAGCCATATCTTTACAGCACCTCATGAATGTGACAGCTGTCATTTTTAAAATCATGGCCAATGTTATTTTTTTTACATCCCAAAAGGTGATTTTGCATTCCCTGCATGAAATCACCTTTCAGCCAGAAGTTGAACATTTTCTCTGCCCTTGTTAATTAGGTGGGGTCATAAGAAGGCTATGTTGGAAATTTGGTGTAAAAACATTAAAAACCAAAAAAGTTATGAGCCTAAGTTGATTTTTGCGAACGCAGGCTTGTAAGTTCGGTAATATTCAATATTTTCACCCCAGGTTTTCCATATAGCCATTTCTTTGCAGCACCTCATGAATGTGACAGCTGTCATTTTTCAACTCCTGCCCAAAATGTGTTTTTGTGTCCCAAAAATTGATTACGCAGTCCCTGCGCAAAAACACCTTTAAGCCAGGAGTTGAACATTTTGTCTGCCCGTCTTCATGAGGCAGGGCCATAACAAGGCTATGTTGAAAATTTGGTGTAGAAATATTACAAACCAACACATTTATGAGCCTGTGTTACATTTTACAAATGCACACTTGTAACTTTGGTAATTTACAATATTTTTACCCCAAATTCCTCAGCTGCAGCCCTATCAGCTCTGTCCAGAGTTTGTTATATAGCAGTATAACAATATTAGTTTTCCAGCTATCTGGTATGAAATGTTTTTTCGAATAGTTGTTAAAGAGATGATAACTGGTACCCGGATATTAAGGTGAAGCTTAAAGACATCGGAAGGAATTCTATCAATACCTGAGGCCTTGATGGTTTTACAGGACATTATTAATTCCTCTACCTCATAGAAAAAGAGAAAATTAAAGGGACAAAATCTAAGTTACAGCCTGCCCGGTGGTGCTGAGGGCTGAGATGCAAGACACCACATCTCATGCTATGCCAGAGACCTGTGTTTGAGTGCGAGCTTAAGCTGCTGGAGGCTGGTGTGGGGGAATGGCTGGTAGATGATAGTAGCAGCTGCTGGGCTGCTCTCATCTCTCGGATTGGGGAGGCTAGTTTCCTTGCTCTCAGATGACACCCGGTGGAGGCTGAGTGTCAGAGCAGAGGCCTGCAGGACTGATGTTGCGTGGGATGGTGGAAGGAGACTGTGAAGTTGTGAGCACAAGCATGCCTCCATGTGCATGTACCCACTGTTCTAGCCATAGCTGTGGGTCAGGATGGGAGAAAACACAGAAAAAAAGCCTATGTCTCTCTGCTGCTGTGTGTGACAGGCCCTGACACTCTCAGACCCTGCTCCTTGTGGATCTCCACTGGTAAAAAGATGATGGGGGAGAGGCTGACAGGGTTGGGAGCTGAGGGGGCCCAATGAGCAGATGAAGGTGGCACCGGCAGAGCAAACAGCTATATAAGAATAAAAATCTAAATTACAGCTTATATCATACAGCATATCATCTTCCCTGGCACTTGAGTCATAGAAGGTACTGCTGAAATAAGAAATCCATTTTTCAGCTGGAATTAAGGCTGAGGATTACATTCATTGTTTTTTCCTTTAGTCAGCATTGTCTAAACTGAATGTGAATCTTTGTTATTAATGGCTTTGTACTTCAGTTTCCAATTCTCCTGTTGACGTTTTTTCTTCTGTGTCAGGAATTTGTGTTATATTGTTTCCCAGCTTTGTTTAGATTTATTAGATTTTCCCTATTTGGATGTTTACTGCAATACTTTATTATTTTCATGAGATTTTACTTTCCTTCTCTGTAAATATGGTTGAACCAAGTTCTAGTTTTTGAAATCTCCTTTCTGTTGATGTATAAAATAGAATAGAAACTTGCAAAAAGATAAGAGAGAAGTACTGTGTCATCTGATGGGGACTGACATGTTTTATTTTCTCAATGGTTTCTGAGTTCTGTTGTAAGAATTAAGCAATAACGCACAACAAGGTGTGTGTTGTGCTGGGATAACGTCACACTTCGGGTGGTTGGGCACCAGGTCAAGTGCATCCAACACACAAGAAATGACATTATCCCAGTGCAACACATACACTGGAGTACATTATTGCTATTACACAATGGTGCGTTATATTTAGAATAAAAAAATATAATCAATACATGTTTACATTTTCTTTTTTTTACAGATTTACTACAGTGGAGGAGCATTTAAAGAAAAAGAAGTTCCCTTTGTGGTTCTCCAGCAGCTGGCATGCTTACTGTGTGCTGTCTGTACCTGTGGGTTTCTGTTTCACCTCTCCCATGCTGTCTCCGATTATTGGTCCATCTCGGTTTCTGTGTTTTTCTTGGTCTTTCTTCCTTTCATTCTGGTAAGTTACTGATATATTTTTCAAAAAAGCATAACAAAACAAATAGACGGCAGTTACAAATAGATGGCAGTTTTGACATCAGCTTTGCCACCAAGCTGAGAGCGCAGCGTGTTGACTTGCGCACGTGCTAACATCTGAACAGTCAATCAGGTTTAAATACAATTTTTTTTATGTTCTCCCAGTACAGTTTCTAGCATTTGTGATTTGTACTGAGAGAAAGCTGAGGACAACAGTGAAAGTGTTGGGTGGCATGGGTGATTTGAGGCAGGTTGTGGTGCAGAGAATGTGTGGGCATGAATGGGTGCACGCTACAATCAGGACAAGCTGCTCATTGTGGTGGGTTGTTTAAATGTGAAGGAAAGAAACATACATGTTTGTGTTTGGGGGAATACTGTGGGGGTAGGAGGTTGTTGGCATTGTGTGTGGTTGTGGTTGGTGGTGGCAAACGAGCAAGGTTCATGGCTGAACACTGGAGACTGGGGTTGGGGGGCTTGCGAAGCCCACGATGACTTCAGGAAGGAGGGGTGTAGTGATTGTTTTTATGTTTACTGAGGTTGTCTTGCTGTTGGTCCTTCATATAGTGATGTTATACTGAGATAATATCACTGTTGAAGGATGGCACCAACCAATCAGAGCTCAGCATTCTTTCTTGTCATGATGCTTTACATTTGAATCCCATCTGAGATGTCTTTTGCTAAGCACTTCTATACATATTCTTCTCTTTCAAATGAGATTCAGATTTAGGGGGTGTACCAATAAGCATATTTAATGGCACAATTATGGTAGAGTGATCACTTTCAGTGGGATGAATTACTTCGAAATCTGTTAACATATTAAAGTCAGCAATAGAGGTAATAGCATAATCTATAACACTTTAATCATTATAAGATGGGAAGGTGTGACTGCCTTCAGTATCCATATGAGATCAGCCATTCAGGATGACCAGATCATTATCCTCCACCAGTTTTATCAGTTTTATCCCATTTTTATTTATGTGACAATCAGTGAAACATAGAAACATAGAATTTGACGGCAGATAAGGACTGCTTGGCTCACCTAGTCTGCCCATTTTCCTACCTAATGGATAAGCTGCAGATCCTAGTAAACCAACAGCCTACTTCCTCCTACCCCCACTAGAATTGCCTTATGTCTATCCCATGCATCAGTACTATTACTTTTAGATCCAATTGACGAAATTACATGAAAAAAGAATCAATATTAATTATAAGTGGCACTACATGAATTAAAGTCTCCTTCGACTCAAAGATTTTCTGAATATTCCCAATAAATAAATAAAATAAAACACCCCATGAGGAATTTAAAGGTCTCTGTCATATCACCCTTCTCCCTCCTCTTTTCCAGGCTGTACATATTGAGGCTCCTTAGTTTCATCACGTAGGGCTTTTGATACAAACCCTACACCATTTTAGTTGCTTTACTCTGGACAGCCTCCACTCTATCTTAGGCCTTCCAGAGATGTGGGGCCCAATTCTTAAAAAGCACTTACTGTAGATCACTGAAATTTGAAGCAATCTAGGGCTGTTGCAAACCCCAGGTGCTCCAGACCCAGCGCCCAATTCTATTTCTATAAAAAATAGGGTCCTGGTGTCAAACTCCCTGGGTTTGCCGCATGTCACCTGCTGTGCCAAACATTTGGCACACCTGCAGGAATTGCTGCAGGGATCCTGCCCCCCCCACCTGGCTCAACACTAGCAGGGCCAGGATATTGGGAGAGGTATGAAGCTGCTGGACAGGAGGGGGACAGCTGGAGAAGGGGCACAGGAGATGTCCTGGGGGAGTCATGGAGACAGCTCGGCAACAGCTTGAGTGATGGCACCCTGCAGGGTGCATTGTCATTGTAATGGATGAGGACTATACTGCCTGTAATGTATATACAGTGAAGTTAGCTGCCCTGGTGGGCTAGTGGCCCCCCTATCTCTGATGTCTCCCAAAATCATTGATGTCACATGTCCTGGTGATCTAGAGGACCCTCGCCCTCCCAGCCCCGATCTGCCCATGTATCAGCATGTTCAGAAACCCATTTTCTGAAGGTCTAGTGCCCCTTCAACCCTGAAATACCCATAAATTAACATGTCAATGCAGTAATTCCTTGGTGGTCTAGTGGACCTCCACCCCAGCAGGTAATGCCCACCACCCTGTTCTGTTCCATCCAGAACCCCGAGCCGGTGAGTGACACAGCCCTCCTCTTACCATCACAACTGGCTGCCGCCTGAGCTGTCACTGAGTGCATACTGTATACAATACGTGCTCAGTGACATCTCAGTCAGCAGCCAGACATGGTGGTGAGAGGAGGGCTGTTCCAGTCACCAGCTCAGGGTTTGGGATGGGGAGGTAGTGGGGTGGTGGACACTACCTGCTGGAGTGGGGGGGTGGGGGTCCACAAGACCACCAAGGAATGATTGCATTAACATGTTAATGTATGGCCATTTTGGGACAGGGGCGGCACTAGGTAACCAGGGAATGGGTTTCTGAACATGTTGATTTATGGGCAGATCAGTGCTGGGAAGGTGGGAGTCCACTAGACCACTAGGGCATGTTACATCATTTATTTTGGGGACATCAGGGGGACTTCAAGACCACCAGGGCAGCTAACTTCACCATACGTGCATTGGGGACATCTGGGGGGATCCTCTAGACAACCAGGACAGCTAACTTCACTGTACATATAATGCAAATACACCTTGCAGGGTGCCATCACTTGTGCTGCTGCCAACTTGTCTGCATGACCCTCCCACCTTACACCTCCTGTGCCCCTTCTCCAACCAGCAGCCCATTCTTGGATCCCTTCCCGCTGGCGCAAGCCATTTAGACCACCTCTTGGCTGGTTTAAGTGGTGCCCGTGCTGTGTCGGCGGGGCTGGGAATCCCAAAAGGGATGTTGCTGCCCACCATGGCACAAACCCTTAGGATTGGCGCAGACCTGGTTGCTTGCTGCAACCTGGTGCAATGGGCTCGGCACAGCTGTGTTGGATTTGATGCAGGCTGCCTTACTGAATCGCTGCTTGTGCAAGTTGTGACGCAAGTCACCGCTTGCATCAAATTCTTCTGACGCAAGTCTCTAAAGGTTTAGAGAATCAGGCCCGTGGCCTCCAAAACTGGACACAGTACTCTAGATGAGGTCTTACCAAAGATATATACAGAGGCAATAAAACCTGCCACCTACTGCTGGTTATACCCCTCCCTATGCACCTCAGCATCCTACTTGCCCTCCCAACTGTCTTGTCGCACTGCCTGGCCACCTTTTGGTCATCTGATATGATTACCCCCAGGTCTCTTTCCTGCTTGGTGGTTGTCAGTACCACTCCTCCCATTTTGTACTCCACCCCTGAGTTTCTGTGCCTTTAGTGCATTACTTTGACTTTTTCACATTAAAATCCAGGTGCCATGCTCATGTCCACTCCCTGAGTTTTCTCAGGTCTCCACTCATCCTTTTCACTCCCCCCTCAGAGTGTTCACTCTATTTAGGTATCATCTGCAAAGGGCAGACCTTCCCTTCCAGCTCCTCTGCAATATCACTTATAAAGACATTAAAAGAAGACCGGTCCCAGCACTGATCCCTGAATCACCAAATGATTTAATAGACCATCTCACAGTCAACAAAAAGTGCACCCCAACAACATACAAAACAATGGAGGTGCCGGAAGCTGGAAATTTGGCTCCTCAGCACGTATGTCCTCTGGTCCTCACTGCTACACCACCTACCTCCACTTCCTAGGCAAGTTGGTTCCTGGTCCCATTACACATATCACCACCAGCAACACTGAGTTTGAGTCCTCACACACAAAATAAACACATTGGGAGGAATATTATTTATTTATGACAACCAATCAGACTCTAGTTATGGCAGAATGGCCTGACATATCATAGACTGATTGAGGGCCACACAGGCACTTACATGCACTGGCACAGCTTCTTGCTCCCACCTCTTGCTCTCAGTCTCAGTGCTCAATGCTGTTCTGTACAGTCATGTGAAAGACTGTCAGTGTGATGTACCATAGGTCCTGTGTGTATGTGTGGGTGTCTAAAGATATGGTTGTATACATACTTCAGGGCTAGATACCACATTGGGTGTGGGCAACACTACTGTGTTCCTGGCCATCTGTGTGCATGCCAACCATGGTGTCCTATGTGGTGCCGCCCTTGTGCCCTCTGGTGCTGGGTTGTGTTCACCCTGGGGTGGGAGAGTGTGCCCGGTGCTGCTGGGGTCCATGCCCACTGATGATAGGTGAGTGTCCAGTAATGGGTGTATGTCCACTTGTGTGGAGGTGTGAATACATTGGTGATGAGCCATGTAGGCACCGATGCTGTGTAGTGTACCCCATAGTAATGGCATATGTGCTACTGGTGTAAGGGTGTGCCTTTACCTGCGGGGTATGGGTAATGCACTGCACACAATGCATGGCTCATGGCACTGTATGCTGGGCATGCATCCTGCTTCAGCCTGCACACTACTCTGTCCTAAACTGTACTGTATAACCCCCCCTCTCGTCTCCTATAGCACAGCACTTGGGTTTGGACACCAAGGAGGATGCCGCAGGATCACCCTGGCATGTGCAGTTTCCACTGCCAACCCATCGGCGCCACCCAGAGGACAGCAGCAAGGAGGCTGTGGAAGAGGACAAAATGAAGACTCCTACCTGGAAAGCATGGAGCAGGCAGGGCCCACCCCAGACCAGGAGAGACTGTCCCCCACTGCCAGCCCTTGTACAACTGGAGCCCAGCCACTGTCCTCACATGGCCCAGCAGTCAGAGAGGTGCAGCCCATAACTGTACCTGGCACAGCCACTGCTGTACCACCCCAGGACCCCATCTGCACCATGGTTGGTGCCCTACTACCTCCTGCCGATACTGAAGGGCCAGCCAACACTGCTTCTCCTCAGGATGCCCCAAGTGGCATGATCACAGCCCTGCTGCCCCACACCCATCATACCGGGCTGGCCACAGCCAGCCCACAGAGCCCACCACAGGCTGCTGCACCTACTGCAGTGCAGCCACAGCCCATACAACAGTCGTGGGTGCAGCCTGACTTTGTCCACGGGACAGTCCCTGGTGACAGCAGGATGCAGCTAAGAACTTGCAGCTGCTGTGGTCCACCATGGAAGCACAGAGTACTGCACAGCAGGAGCTGACAAACCTCCATCAAATGCTGCATGAAGACATACAGCATGCTGAGCAGCAGGCAGAGGTGTGGCACGCAGAGCTCCTGGTGCCCCTACTGTACCTGTGTGCTGCTGTGTGGGAGACTGCTGCAATGGTGGCAGGCACTGCGAAGGCCGGCCATAGGCCTGGCCTGTCCAGTGTGAGTAGTGCCATCCCACAACAGACACCACAGCATATATGATGCCATGCAGTGCCAGGATGAGAATGCACAGTACAACTGTGTCTCACAGGTCACTGAGGACACCACGCACACCAGGTTGTTGCCTGCCCCATGGGGCCATGACTGGGGACAGGTTACACCATCCCCATGCTCATCCCCTCTACCATGGCTGAGGTCTCTACCACCACACAAGGGAATACGCAGACAGACTGTCTGTACCCAGAGTGGTGGTAGGGGAAGAAATAGGTAGCATATGGCCATCCCCCAACAGAGCTTCCCAACCACCTCTGTTGTACCCCTGCAACACCAACAGATGCCCTTGTGTTGTGGCCCAGTCTCTCTGACCCTGGCATGCATGGCCTGTAGTACAGCCCCTACCCAGCCTGGCTGGTGGGAACACCTGTATAGATCTCTGTTGCCTCCCCATGGCATGTGTTTGTGTGTACCCCATTTGTGCTACCCATTGCATGGTGGACCTCTTATGCCATGCACCCCCTGTCCCCACCTGGATGGCATTTATCTCTGTTGGCACCACTTGGTACCACCTGCAAACATGGACTTATATTTGTGAGTGCCCCATTTGCACCCCACCCCCTTACCTGGTAGTGTTGCATCTGTGTTACACTCGTCATGTTATCCCCTTGACTATCATACTGCGCTGTTTGCATTGTTGTTGTTTTATGTGTGATAATACATTGCTTAATCATCTTACAGTCTCTTGTGTGTCCTGTACTCACCTGTCATGTCTGTAGATGTCTTGCATGATTCAGGTTTGGCACTCCTGGGCCTTCCTGGCCATTCTGGGATCATGCCTGTTGAGCTGCTCTGGTGTCCCCTGGTCCTCTCATTCCTTATCCAGTGCAGGTTGTTCCTTTGTGGCCAGCATGCATATCCGACAGTTGAGTGCCATGTTGTGTAGTATACAACAGGCAATGAATATGGCACAGGCCTTCTGAGGGGTATACCATAAGGCACCACTGGAACAGCTAAGGCACTGGAACTGCATCTTGAGCATTCCAAACACATGCTCGGTGATGTGTGTGGTGGTGTGTGCCACATTGTAGCTGTCCTCTGCAATAGATGTGGGGCGGAAGACAGGCTTAAGGAGCCAGGGGAGCAGGAGATAAGCACTGTCCCCTGTGAAAGTAAAGGGCATAGGTTAATGTCACACAGTGGCATAGACACATGGACAATGATGGCAGGTTACAACCACTGGTCCATCCAGTCGATCCCTAGACCCTAGCATTACTGGGGCCTACTGTCCATAGAGGGGTCTACCCCATGATGTCCCATATGAGGCTTCAGAGGCGCCTGTGGGGTATACTCACAGATGAGGTGACCACCAAGGATGTCCCCACCTTCAAACCTCTGGAAAAAGATGGAATTGAGCCATACGAAGGCATCATAGGCACTACGGGGGTACCGAGCCAGGACATTGGCGATGCACCCTGTTGCATCACACAACACCTGGCAATTGCAGTACCCCTTCTATTTGAGCTAGGCCTCCACTCCCTAACCAGTGAGTGTCCAGATGACAACATGGGTGCAGTCAATGGCACTGAGTACAGATGGTACGTGCACAACTCGATCGAACTGCTGCATGGTTGCTGTTTGCTCCACTGGAGTGCTGGGGAATATGATAAACTCACCTACATGGTCCAGCAGAGCATCTAGGAATTGGCCCAACAGGCGTGAGTTGGTTGACTGTGAGATTCCAGTGGTGTCCCCCACCAGTGTCTGGAATGTTCCACTGCCAGATAACACATTGTAGCTGACACCTTGAGCTCTACAGACAATGCATGGCTAAGCTGCATGTCTGTTCATAGCTGGTCATGCAGCAGCTCACACAGTTGCCTGTGTATGGGCCTGTTGAGCCTATACTGGCCCACAAGCTGGTTGTCACTGAGGACTTCATACGTGACTCATGGACGGCATCATCTGTGTGCAGCATAGAGCCTCTGCAGCCTACGTATGGCCCCAGAGTGGGAACTGGCCCTCTACTCCTCCTGTACGAGCTGCTGCAGCATGTACAGAATGTGTGCTTCTCCAAGTGCCATCTTGCACTGTTGCCTGCAGTGTCTCCGTTCACCCCTGGGACTTGCTGGGTTTAAGCTGGCCATTTTACAGGTGATAAATGCACAGCACTAAGTAGCATGTGTTAACCCTGTTGTGTGGTGCTAACACACTGAATATCACACTGTGCCAGTATACATGGTTCTGGCCCACCTTTGCATGCTGCGTACATTTCCTCGGTATGTGTGCACAAATGGCTTTAGCATACGCTGCACAGCCCTTCGAATGTAGGACTCCAGTGCAATCCTTACACAAAGTGGGTGCAACCACTTTGAGCGTGGTGCAAAACCATGAATATCTGACCTTTACAGTACTTAACATGCACTTCAGCTTCAAAAACAGACTATCCTGCTTGGATATTTGGCCAGAGGAGCTGATATCAAAGTAATCTATTAGTTTTCTTTGAGGGGGTGTTGAGGGATATTAATCAGGGTGGAGTGGTGGATGTGGCTTACCTGGATTTCAGTAAGGCCCGCTACACCTTTTCACATAGCAGAATAGTAAAGAAGCTGGGCAGCCTGGGAGTGTGTACTAAAATGTTAAAATGGGTAGAGAATTTGTTGGGGAGTTGGCATCAGTGGGTGGTTGGAAATGGCATTCACCTGATGTTGGAGAAGTGACCATTGGTGTGTGACAGGGATCAGTACTTTGGCCTACATTCTTTATTGACATCACTGGTGATAATAAAGAGGGGTTAGAAGGTAAGATATGCTTTTTTTTTAATATAATTACAATTTTTCAGTTTTTCCCTTTTCTACTCCTTCCCGGAGTCACAGCATACACGTGCGTAGGAGAGCGTGGAGGCACACACACGCCATGATCCGGTGACCCCTTCCATCCTACCCCAGACTTGCATTGCCACTCCTACCACCTGTGCACCCATCAGTCCTCCACTCAATGGGTGTGGGACTACAGAGGAGCGGGCGTCCACCCCTGGAGGGGAAATCCCACTCCAGCTCCCCCCCCTCGGCCAGCACCCTGGCAGCATGGCATGAGGTGTCACGTCCAGTGCCTCAACCCTCAGCACTACCGATTCAGCCAAAATATGCTTTTTTTTCTGGTTGAGACAAAGATCTATCACAGAGTAGACACTATCAAGGGGGAGGGGGTGAAAAACTGAATGGAACAATAAAGACAGGACTACTTAAGCTTGATGAGTGGTCCAGTGTGTGTCATTAAATGGAGAATAATGGATGGGCAACTAGGCACAACCAGTGTGTTCTGCCATAGACAGGTTCTGATTCCCTCTAACCTCGAAAGTGAAGCTTGAGATGTCAGTGGGAATCAGAACCCCGAGTTTGCAGAACACACTGGTTATGAATAAAGTTGCTCATCCTGTATTTTATTTAATGTTTATAGTACTGAGTTAAATGTGCATGGGGCAGTTATGTTGCTTTCAGAATGAAATTGCAGTGTGCAGTCTCTTTAGCTTTAAGAATGATGTTGTAACACAAAAGGGTTCAACCACATTCCATGACCTTTGAACTGTGGTACAGCAGCATATTAAAAGGCATGGAATTCTACACAGAACAACACTCAACAATACGCCATATATTCATTGTGAATAAATGAGAAATCAAGTACTTGGCGCATAGAAACCAAGTGGTGGAGTACATGAAGGCGGTACTGCAATGGTGAGCATGAAAGAGAAAAGAAAACTGGGGACTGTCATTCCTGATGACCTAAAAGAAGCCAAGCAGTGTGACAAAGCAGATGGGAGCACCAGTGGGATGTTGCGATTAGGGCTATGCGAATACTGAATATTATTTCCTGAATACCACGAATAATTAGCTATTCGTTATTCGGAATCTGAATAACGAATAGCTCACTATTCGCATGGTATTCAGGGAATAATGTAACACCCTTTCCTCCCACCCTCAGATAGCACCCAAAATCCCCTCCTCCCCCCCAAGCCCCTAAGCTCACAAACCAGCTTTACAATAAAAAAAAGTCAGCAATTTCTTTTGGGCACCAGCTCAACTCCACCCATCCACCTCCATGGTCGTCCAGCCGGTCGACAGGTTTCATACATTCATCTCCCCCGGTAGCACCAGCAACAGCCCCTGCCTCCCCTAAACCCTGCCTGCACGTAGAGGCAGGAGGCAGTATAGCACAGTGGTTTAAGGCTCTGAGCTGTAAATCTGGTGACATTCAGCAGACCAGACCTGGGTTTGAATCCCACAGCTTCCACTTGCATACTGTGTGATCCTGAGCAAGTCACTTAACTTCCCTGTGCTCCCAGATTGCACCTGTAAAAAAGCTTTCAGCTTAGTGTGTCTCACCTGGTTAAATAACTACATAAAAAAAAAAAGAGAGAATAAAAAAATGAAAGTACAAGGCAGTTGGCACAGCCCACCCTCCTCCATGGCCAGCTGCCTTCTTTTTTTTTTTGTGACTTTCTTTTATGCACCCCCTCTGACTGGCATCCTTCCAGGGTGCTCACATGGCGAGGATTGCTACTCCCGGCCTGAACCCTAGACCCACAGTGATCTCCCCCATCTTCCAGGCAGACTCTAGTGCTTCGGATCACCCCCCTGGCCTGGCCCACTCTCCCTAGCGACCTTATCTGTAATTAGAGAGAGCCCTACCTGGATCGACAGGTCTGCCTGGAGATCACTGCAGTGGAAGTGGGCCGGCAATGGGATGTGCATTCTGCCCCTGCAGCCCCCATCATCTCCACACCATCGGGAGGGATTTTCCTTGTTTTTTGCATGCTTTCCCCCAGGGAGTGCAAGGTGCAATGACGTCTGCACACGGCTGCCCTGCTGACGTCTGCCACACTCCCTCCCCTCTACAATTCAGCTGGCATGCCTGTAGTGCTCTCAGTCTCCAACGGGAATCACTAGGCAGCCAAGCTAGCCCTGAAACCCTCCCCAGAGAGAGGAGAGCAGTCTTCCGGATGCTCGATCCTCCCTCTCTCCCCTGCCGACCCCCGGCGGTCCAGGCTCGTTCCCGAACCCGGGTCGCCGGCGTGGCACGAGGTGTGACGTCCAGCGCCTCAAACCTCAGTGCCACCAGGCTAACCGGCTGCCTTCTTATGGATGAAACCACACTTGCTTGCTCTTATATGAGAAGCGAGTTGATCATGTGATGTCATGTGATCATCGTTCTATATAAAATAGCTGCTGTAATTCATAAGCACAGAATAGCCATGGAAAAGGTGGTCTGTGCCGCTGCCTTGTGCTAACATTTTTTAATTCTCTTACATGCAGGAAGGGTTTGGGGGGGAGGCAGGAGGCTGCTGCTGGCTACCGGGAGGGGGAGATGAATGTATGAAACCTGGCAGGCTGGTGGATGGCCATGGAGGTGGGTGGAGTTGTGCCGGTCGCCCCCAAAACAAATTGCTGACTTTTTTCTATTGTAAAACTGGTTTGCAAGCTTAGGGGCTGGGGGAGGAGGAGGGGGTTTTGGGTGCTATCTGAGGGTGGGGGATGGGAGCAGTTAAACAATTGCCAAACATGAATATTCAGCCGAATATTTGGCAGTTCGGGCGCCGAATACCGAATATTCGAAAAAAGGTATTTGCACAGCCCTAGTTGCTATGCATAGGTATCACCAGCAAGAAGTGTGAGGTGTTTACACCACTATAAAATTAAGTAATTGATGAATCCTCAACTACTGTACTGTGTCCAGTTCTGGAGACTATATCTCCGAATGGACACACACAGGTTACAGGCGATCTAGAGGAGGACAGCTAAAATGGTGTAGTATCACGCTGTCACCACCAAATGTGCCCTGCATCAGGGAATGTCTATAGAGCATGCCAGTGGAATTGGTGCCCCAAGGTTTTACATACTTGGGGAAAAACATCACCACATTATGGAGGAACTTGGTTAAGGAAAACTATACACCCATCACAGCCTCCATCAGAGCAGAAACACAAAGATGGACTAAGCTATACCTATCCCTGAAAGGCAGGGTAGAAGTTGTATGCATGTTCATGCAGCCTAAGATAGCATACCTCATGTGCAACCTACCAATCCCTATGCAACCAAATATACTTCTGAAAATCAACAAGGTGATAGCAGGGTTCATCTGGTAAGGCAAAGCCATAAGATTTGGAAAAATTAGTTTAAGGGTGCACTGGTCTGGGGGTAATGGGTCTCCCCTGGCTGCAGAGATATATACTAGCATATACGGCTGCACAAGCAATCAGATGGTTTCTCCCCAAAACCACAAATACCCCTGTATGGATGAATCTGGAAATGGACCTATCAGAATCCACATGGCTGGGGAAACTGCTGAGTAAAGGGGGACACCCAAAGGGCCACCTTCCTCCTGTTATCTGAGAGACAAGAGAAGCTTGGCACAGGTGCAAACATCTCACTCAATATCCAGCCCCCATATGGGCACCATCTGCACAGTACAGCCCCTTACGTGGCAACCCAGATGTGCTAGTGCGGGGACAAGCCATCAACTGGATGTCTTGGCAGCAGGTGGGCATCTGTACAATAGCAGATCTTTATGCACTGGACTCTGAAGCCATGATGTCCTTCCTGCAAATGCAGGCACAGTATCTACAACCCAAAACAGACTTCTGGAGATTTCTCCAGATCCGGGATGCATCCAAGACTATCAGAGCCACAGCACCTATGGGAGATGGGTGGAAATAGCTGACCACCATGCATAAACAAGGCAAAGTAAAGGACACTGCAGGCAAGATGTATGATATGCTTAGGGACTTTCTACCCGATACCACGATTAAGTGTAAGGTGCAATGGGAGCAGGACCTACAAATAAAGATAACAGACATCGAAGGGTGGCAATACCTCAAGGATGCCCATCTGGTCTACAGGGATTCTAGGAGCCTGCTTATACACCTTAAGGTACTGCTGAGATGGTACTGTATACTGGACAAACTCCAAAATATGAGACTTATGCACCGTTCTGCATGCTGGAGGTGCCAGGCTCCACAGGCCAATCTGCTGCATATAGTATGGCAGTGTCCCATACTGGTGCCCTTCTGGATAGGAGTAATTCAGGACTGTTCCAAGATCCTGCAAACAAAAGGCCCTGCTACACCAATCCTTAGCCTTTTGGGGCAGTAACTCAAAGGTGTCAAACTGTTCCGAGCAATCCAAAAAATGGCTCCTTGTGGTACTACTCGAAGCCAAAAAGGCTATCCTAATGAGGTAGTGCCAAAATCTACCTCCCTCTCTTCTTACATGGCATACAACAGCGACTTAGTTAGCACTTTTCAAATGGTTGACATACATCACCTCCAACCACACACAGGTTTACAACAAGAAATGGGGCCTTTATCTCAGATCACACCTATGCTTTACCCACACCTCACCACCTGGCAACCCACCCTTCTGACCCAGACAACATTCTTACTACACTTTAAGCTTCCACCCGAACTGGTTCATTTCAGTCCTTATAGGCTGAAGGATCTTAGAAAGGGGTCACTCTCAATAATACTGGTTCAGCGCCCCCCCCCCAAGACGGGTCAGCAATGGCTGGTAATAATCAGGTTTTTGCTCCGTTCCCATCTGTAAAGGTTCAACAAGATGAGCCCACACCGCTTCTAGGCTGATGTATACCCAGGCTGCATACTCCTTTATTGACTCAGGACTAGGGGGTATGGTCTGCCATGCAATGGTTGATGTTCTTATGGTTAATATTGAAAAGAACTAATTATCCCAATGTAGAATTCTACGTAGTGTTGCATTCCTTCAGTGCATGCCAATATTTGCAAACAGTGTGTCCTATAAGCAAAAGTTAAGTATACAACTGTTACCTACTGTATTTGATGCCAAGTCATCTCTGCTTTATGTATGTTCCATTGTTGAAAAATCATTATAAAATCTTATGATTAAAAAAATGGTGCAGTGACTGTAACATATAGAATTATGGATGGGGTAGTGTGCATTATGAGAATTTAATGGTCATCCAAGGTATGGGTTGCTACATAAACCCAGGGGGCAAAGCCCGAAGGGGTTATTAAAGCATCTCATACTGAGAGCGGCCATTGCATTTGGGTAGGGCACTTCCCCATCTTTTATTGTTTATAATTGCTGAGCAGCAATTTTTTTGCCAACGTGCATTTGGTATTGCTGTGTCTCACTCATGTGTCAGTCAGTTACACACACACACACGCACACATGCTCTGTCTTTGTCTCATTTGCTTTTTTTTTTACTTGTTAAGGTTTTTTATTTAATCTGGCATTTATCTTTTCACTTGCAGACTTGCAGAGCTGGATATTTGGACTGCAATCACAATCGGGCTTATCTCAGGCACTTCGGCCTCTGAGCCATTCCTGGTTCCCACTGGTAGTTGTTGTCCACAGCGGGTTCCGAATGACAGGATCAACCAGATAGATTTTTTTTGCTTATAGATCTTGAGCAGGTTGGAAAAAAAGAAACCAATGATGACTCTCTGTCTGGCAGCTCCTCAGTATGTGGAATAAGGAGCCACCATGTTTCTGAAACTGTTTACCCGGCCCAGCAGTAGAGCAACAGCCAATCAAGGAATGACTGTTTTTTGAGTGACTCCACGCATGCTTGCCATTGTAATACGTGGGTTATAATGGCTAATTATAACTCGGTCAGCCTATGTAAAAAAATTGCTGACCAGTTATTATAAAATAATATGACCAGAGGCTAAAGTATCTCATATACACTCTGGAGGTAACTATGGATATGTTATGGTACGATATGAAAAGACAGGAACTTTCAAATACCTCACATGTATAAATAAGGTTCAAGAGGAAAGCATACTCAGATTAAAAGGTGTCCAAGAACAAGGGGTCATGATATGAAGCTGGGGGAGGGTAGACCAAGGCAAAATGTGTGAAAGTCCTTCTTTAATAGGGCAGTAAATGCACTGAACATCCTCAAAGCAGAGGTGGTAGTATCAGAAATGACACTGGTATTCATAAATGCATAAGATATGCTTAATGGAACATTGATGCAGTGGAAGTGGTGATAAAGCCGGCAAATAAGTAGGGTCTGTTGCATAGCAGTAGGTAGGGGAAACAGGCTGTCTAGGTGGGGAAGGACATCCTTATCTGCCAAGAATTGCTATACAGTGTATAACAGAGAACTGCTCTGCATAGACTTCCATCCCTTTCAAAATGTTGTTGTAGCACACTTCAAAGATCATGGAATGTGATTGTACCCTTCTGTGGTACAATAGCACTATGGAACATCTAGAGACTGCATATGACAATTTCATTCTGAAAGCCAAAGAACTGCTGGGTGCACATTTCACATAACTGTAACACTGCATATTTCACATAACTGTAACGTGAACTATTGTTAGAGAACATTGATCCCTTGCCTGTATTTATGTATTTATACAGTATATCTTGTATAATGCCCACCTTGTTTGTTATATCTTGCACTGTGTGCTGGTATTATTATTTGTTCACCTCTGTATATTGCCTGACTGCACTGGATTCTGTACTTGCTTATGTATGATTCACTGCCGTTGTTCACTGTATTTTACCATTGGATGTGCCAGTTTCTGGTCCAGACCATGGCTGAAAAAGGTCTTTGGACCAGTGCACCAACCCGGTTAACAAATGAATAAAAAAATAATACTATACACTATAAAAATACACGGTGAACAACTTTATTCACAAACAGTGTATTATGCTACCTCGTGATTCTGATTGCCATGGATCTCAGTCAGTGCGAATACACAAACTCCAGTGGACATCTTGGACATGGCACACTTCTCTGCCGTGAGCTCCATCTTCAATGAGAACTTCATCACAGGAACTGGGTTATGAACTGGCTGGGGGATAGGAAGCAGAGGGTAGTGGTTAACAATATCCAGTCCAAGGAAAGGGAGGTGACCAGTGGGGTACCTCAGTGATCAGTCCTGGGGTCTGTCCTTTTCAATGTCATCATTAGTGACATTGCAGAAGGGCTGGAAGGAAAGGGTCATCTCTTAGCAGATGACACCAAGATTTGCAATAGAGCAGGCACTCTAGATGGAGTGGAGAAAATTAGGAGGTACCTAGAAAAGCTGGAAAAATGGTTCAAAGTGTGGCAACAAGAGATTCAATGTGAAGAAGTGTAACATCATGCACATGGAGTGCAGAAACCCTGCAGAGAGCTACAGGATGGGGAGGGGGCAGAATTGCTGGCAGTCACTAGGGAAAAAAGATACTTGGGGATTATCATCTTAGATGACCTAACAGTGGCCAAACAATGCACAAAGGCTATAGGGAGAATCAGTGGCATGCTGGGGTGCACTGAGGGGTATCACGAGCAGAAGAAGGGAGGTGGTGATACCACTGTACAGCATGCTGGTGAGGTTTCATCTGGTATGCCTTGTGCAGTTCTGGAGCCACATCTTCATAAAGATGTAGACAGGGTGGATGTGGTTCAGTGAAGGGCAACTAGGATGGTACAGGGCTTGCACTACAAGACATATGAGGAGAGATTGAGGGACCTCAATATGTATTCACTGGAGGAGTGAAGACAAAGTGGAGATATAATAGAGACCTTCAAGTATCTTAAAGACATAAATAAGGTGCAAGTGGGTGACATCTTTCAGTATAGAACAAGTACTAGAAAAAGGGGGCACAATATGAGATTGGAGGGGGGAAGGATAAAGGAAATATGAGGAAGTTTTCTTCTTCACTGAAAGGGTGTGGATACATGGAATGGCCTACCCCAAGAGGTGGTGGGAGCAAGCACAGCAGAGAGATTCAAGCATGCTTGGGATAGACATAAAGGAACCCTAGAAGTGGGAAGGAGAGGCTAAGCTGATGCCCAAATAGGGTCAAGAGCCACTGTTACAGGTAAAGAAAAAGGGGAGACTAGATGGGGCTAGTGGTTCTTATTTGCCATCAATTTTCTATGTTCTTGTTTCTAACTTTCCTGCAAGAGCTCCATGTTCTCCATGAGTGGTGTGAATGGCTTTATGCTGCCGTGTTGTCTCTGACTAGAGTTTGTTTTACTGTATCTTGTGGTTTCCGTGGTAATGAGACCTCCAGAGCTGTGCTCGCGAGGTCTCTTGTTACCACAGAAACTTCTCGAATGAAAAAACAACCTTGTTGTATATGATTGCTTATACACAGTCCTCTATGTTGTTATTTTTTTAAGCCAGGCCCGCTGTAATATTCATTATGTAAGCCAGCTGAAGTAGTGCACAGCACCTGGGCTATCTGAGTAATAGATTACTCACCCTGTGGGATACAGCATAGCAACTGATATCAACCACATTAGAGGGCATTGGGATAAAAGCACAATAATGCAAGGGAGAGACACATTTTTCATAAGAAAAAATAATTTATAACATTTACAAAATTCTTAAATACTGTCAGAAGAGGAGTATGAAAGCAATAAATAAATCTGCAAGATGACTGAGATCTAAGAATGTACTGTATGAAATTTTGGGGAACAGGAAAAAAACAATTGGCCTAACAAGCTGTTTTCTTAGAGGATAACATTTATCATTACCCACCTGCTTTCTTCCTTGATCCCTTCATTCATCAGCACCAATCAAACCTTCTGTTCAAACTCCATTTATTTGTTGCATCAGTAGCTTTAAATTTAAAAGGTAAAGTCTGACAGTGTCCCATTTAAAGTTGCACTGGGACTTTAGAATGTGTATTTTTCTCTTATTAGCTATTCTTATTCATAACAACAGTGCAAGTGTTATAAATCTACCATATTCCTTATAATGCAATAACAAAGTATACAAATGTAGAAAAGTATAGTTAATACTCCAAATAGTAAGACTTTAAATAAAATATTGGGCCCAATTCTCAGTCACAAGGGACTGGCACAAAAATGATAACTTGTAAAATGGCACTTTTGCATCAATCCCTTAGTTGCAACCCCCCTGAGCTATGTGTGAAGAAGGTTACATAGCTCTGCCCAGTATTTATAAACCACTTGACGAGTGTGGGCAGAAGATTTTGGGGTCATCCCATTTTGCCATTTACAAAAAATGGTGACCCTCACTTGTGCAGGCCCAGTCATTTTCCGAAACATGGACCCTGCTCTAGACATAATCAGGGCAGGCAGTAGGGGTGCTGAAATTGTGGGAAGGACATCAAAAAAGGCATGCGTGGTGGAGTAGGGCAGGGGGAGGGTTCCACTAGATGCCAGTGACTGTTCTTGAGCTGGGATTATGAGGGGGCTACTGAACCATAAGGATGAACAAGACATAGTCATCAGGAATGGCAGTTCTCTTCCAGAGCAGAAGCAGATCTAAAGGTGAGGGTTGGTAGGCAGGGATGATTAAAGCATTAGTACTGGTGCTATGGAGAGTTTGGCATTTCACAGCACCATGGGACTGGTATATATACTAGAACACAAAACTGGCATGGAAAGGAAAATAGGAAGGCAGTTAACTATGCAAAAATAATTTTCTGTCACCTTTAAATCATTTTTTCTATTTCTCCTTTCTAGCTGTGCACCACAGAATCTCAACAGCTGAAAAAAGCTATAAGAATTAGAGCTGTAGCAGAAATTGAAAAACAAAAGCATCACAACAAAGATAAAAATAATTTAATGCTGTTTTTGACGTACTCATCTGAAGAACATCTCTGTAACATATGTTGTTTGTGCCTGCTTGTTACGAATTTTAGACTTTATGTGAGAAAACACTATGGCCCAGATATTCATATAGTTGTGCATGGACCAGTCAGACTCGTTCCTATAAATACATGGCTCAAACACACAGACAGCAGATGCGCAACTTCATGCCCAGTGACAGAGAGAGGGAGGAGAGAGACAGAGTGAGATATATATATATATATATATATATATATATATATAGAGAGAGAGAGAGAGAGAGAGAGTGAGAGACACACACACAAACAGTGACACAGACAAACGCAGAGGCCGACAGACAGATAGACAGGCACCCAGCCACCCAGGGGATAGACACATGGAAAGAGGGATGGAGAGTGCCCCATTTCTAATGGAAGCAGTAATGAGGGGTGTGAGGAGGCAGGAGGAACACCAACGTGGCTGACAAAGGGCCCGGCAGCGGTATGCCCAACACAGGTGGTACTGTGCCCGCATCACATTCGAGAACTATAGTGACACTGAGATTGTGGGCCAGTGCCACCTGAACAGGGCCATTCTGAGGCAGCTCTACGAGCTGTGCAGTGAGGAGATGTGGCACCCACCAGACGTAGCCATGCCATGTCTGTGGAGACTAAGGTGACCACTGCCATGTGCTTGCTCGCCATGGACACCTTCCAACGACCAACAGGGGACACCATGGGTCTCATTCAGTCGGCCACATCCTGCCTCCTTACCCAGTTCCTCAATGCTCTGCTGACACGTGCTTCGGAGTTCATACATTTCCCCAGCACACAGGCAGAGCCTACAGCAAACATGCAAGACTTCCACAGGGTAGCATGCATGCCTGGCGTGATTGGTGCCATTGACTGCACCCACATGGGCATCCACATGCCACCTGGCCCCGAGGGCAATGTGTACATCAATAGGAAAGGGAACCTGACCATCAACTTCCAGGTGGTGTGCGATGTCATAGGGCGCATCATCAATGTCTGCACCATATACCCTGGGAGTGCACATGACGTGTTCATCTGGCACAGCTCTGCGCTGTGCCACAGGTTTGAATGTGGGGACATCCCCATGGGCCACCTAGTGGGTGAGTACAGCATGGGCCAGGAGCCATGGGAATGGCAGCCCTGGGGGTGGGGGCAGACAGGATGGGTGTGGTGGTGTGGGCATTGGAGACAGGGTAAGGGGTGCGGAACAGCATAGCGCAGGGCTAACCATGTCAATCTCCACACAGGTGACAGCTCGTACTCTCTGAGGCCCTGGCTGCTCACCCCCTAATGGCAACCAGTGTTCCCAGTGGAGGAGAGGTACAAGGAGGCACACGCCAGCATACGCAATATCATTGAGCATGTCTTTGCCATCCTGAAGGCATGATTCCATTGCCTAGACAAGTCAGGTGGTGCCCTACAATACAGCCCCTCCAAAGGCTGTGGCCTATTTCTGGCCTACTGCATACTGCACAACATGGCCATTGACCATGGAATAGCTGTCGAGGCTGATGAGGGTGACAGTAGTGGGGATGATGGTGACAATGGGCCAGAGGAAGGTGGGCAGCCACCCCCCCTGGGTGGAGGGACCCCACCTGGTGCAGTTGCCACATTGCCACCACAACACAATTGCCCAGGAACATTATGGTGAATGCAGGTAAGTGCAGTGACACACATGCATGGAGCACATAGACCACCACACAACACACAGGCAGGGACGTGCACAATGGGATGCATGCATGGAATGGGCCGCACAACAGGGATGGCGGAGGCACTGGCACATGGCTGCACACACACACACACACACACACACACACACACACACACATGCAGCACAGGCATCTGCAGAGACACACACACACACTCTAACAGGCAGTGGAACAAGGCGTGGATCAGAAGTCATGGCCTCCTGCATGTGGTGCAGCCCATCCAGGATCTGCACAGTGCCCCTGTTCTGCTGCTTGGCCAGCTGGCACACCTCTGACCTCAGTGCCTGCACCCCAGTGGCAAGCAGCACCTGTTGCTTAATGGATGTGCTCAGCAACCGGGTGTGCTCAGCCAGCTGCTCAGCTTCCTGTGCCTCCTGGCCTGGTCGCTGATCGACTGTGGGTGACCTGCCACACTGTCCAGCCTCCTGCTCTGGTGGACGCTGCACAGTGGGCCATGCAGAGGCTAAGGGTACAGCAGGCACAGTGGCGGTGGGCCCGTGTCATGCTGCCCAGTGACACCTGCTTCCTGCTGCTGCCACCCACTTTTCTGCTGGGTGGTGGCCTGTGCCATCACAGCTGCAAAAGCACCACCACCCACACAGGGAACAGTGGTGCCGGAACATACCGCTGCACCTGAAGGGATTGGAGGTGGCTGTGCAGCCGTGGGCACGGTGCTGGGCCCTGATGATGCCTGTGAGGCAGGCAGTGGCGACTCCATCACAATGTCCCCCAACCTGTCCAGGATCAGGGTGATGTCATCATCAGAGCCGGACCCCACCCCGAGCTGAGTCTTTGCACACAGCACCTCCAGGCTGGCCTGTCCGATCCCAGGTCGATGATGTTCACCGGTACCTCTCTGCTCAGCCACAGCCTGTCTGGGCTACGGATGCTGGTGAACATTGAGGGTCCATCCACAGCGGCTGTGGATGTGACCACTGCCCCATCCTCTCCACGGAGGCGTGATGGTGCTGCAAGAGAAGATGGTATGGTCAGTGGTGTGGTAGCCCTCATGTGTCCACCCCAGGTGCATGCCACTGGTACCATTGGCCAGCAGTGTGCCATGTATGGTGGTGGGCACATGAGCATGTGGCATGCGGACCAGCAGCATGCACACCGGCATGCCTTGGCACACACCTGCCTGGACAGTGGGTGTGAGTAACATACATACATACCATGCAGTGATGGGCTGCCACCTGTCTGGAATCCCCTTCCGGGCACACCTTCCACCGCAGTGCGGTGTCTGGCAGCTGCAACCAACTCCTCCATGGCCGTCAGTGTGGGTGCAGTAGACGGCCCTCTGCCAGTGGCACTGTGGGAGATTTGTATGGCTGCCACCTTCTCCTTGATTCACTGCTTGTCCGTCCCAACCTTCTTGCAGCACTCCTGAGCAGAATGCTGGTGTCTGCCGTGCTGGTTCACAAAGGCTGCAACTTCGTCCCAGCCAACTGACCTGTTGTGTGGTGTGCCCATGGCACCACTCAACAGGGGCTCCCTGTCAAAGTAGACCTTGAACAGGGCATCTGTCTCTCCCTTGGTGAAGTTTGGCCTGTGCTTGCATGCAGGCCCATGCTCCTTACCCTCCTCAAGTCCTGACATGTTGCCACCTGTGAACAGTGACAGCACAGTCTGTCAGTGCCAGCATGTTCATTGGCAATCCTCCATTGCAGTGCTGATGCTTGGCTATGTGTGTCTGTGCCAGCATCCACTTACCTAGAAAGGTTGCAATACCAGTCCATGGCCTGTGCCATTCCCTGGTGCTTATAAGGTGCATCACATGCAAATAAGCTTGTGCTCAACGGTAATGATATGCTAATGCACCTTACTGTGCCACACATTGGCTGATGAGGACATTTGCATATGGCGGCTGAATATCACAGTCGTGTGCCGTGCTCAACTGAGTTTCGCAGGAGCAACCCCATGGTGCATGTCCCACGCATGCACGGTGCAGTCACACAGTGTGCATGTGAGCACTCTGTCATATATGCCTATCACGCTCCCAGCATGACATGTGAGATACAGTGCTATTGTGCACACATCATTGGGGTTGCATCACGCATGCCCGTGCAGACTGTCACTGGCCCCAATCACGCATATGCGTGATGCGGCATGTGGCGCATCTCCAGCACGTGTGTGACCCTGTGCAGGGTCACGCCCTGTCACCCCTGGCTCAGGGTCATGACACCATGCAGTGTGGGTCATGGCATGGTGCACAGGCTCGGTAATCTACTGTGCACCTGCACTGTGCATCAGCATCGCGCACATCCGAGTTGCACAATTGCAGCATGTCACCCCCTATCACGCGTTGCACATGTGCTGCCCCCACGTGCGATATACACTTGAAATGTCCAGAACTACACAGCATGTGGAAATGGCAAGCAGACAGGACTGTCGGGCGTGCAATTGGACGGATGTAGAGCTGGTGAACTTGGTGGCAGTGGTTCAGCCATATGTGGCCCAGCTCTATGGGCAGGTGCCACTCCAGCAGGCATGGGGTCAGGTGTAGCACAGTGTGTCAAGGGCCCTAGAGAGGTGCACAGGTGTGGTCAGGTCTGCAGAGCAGTGTCACGACAGATATGGTGACCTGTGGAGATGGAATCCCAAATGTCCTGCACTGGATGCAGGTGCGGGTGCAGCGTGGGGCTGTGCCACAGCCAGGTAGATATGTGCAGGTGGTGTGCATGCCCATGTGCCCAACCATAGTATGCTATGTTTGCACGGCATGGTCCGCTGCTGGGGAGTGCCTGTCCACGAGACCACAGGCATCATGCTTGTCCACAGCACATGTTGTGGGCATGCTGGCATGTGGGCTGGGGGACTGCTGGGTGTAGGCCAGTGCACAGCAGGCTGTGGGGTGGCGGGTGCCACCCATGCATGTGTACTCATCTCCTCTTCTCTACATGTCTCTCACAGGGCCAGAGGACTGCAGGCAGGCCAGAGAGGCTGCTGATGACCGGAGGAGCCTGGGTAGGCCACAGGGGAGCAGCACAGGGGTTGGTGAGGTACAGATAAATGTAGTCACACTGGTATTCACTGTCAGTGTGGGTTGGCAGTAGGTGCAGGGTATGGGCATGGGTGCCTTGGCCATGTGTCAGGTCGGCTGTGTGTGGCGCACGGTCCCTCTGGCATTCTGCTGTGGCACGTCCATTGGTGGTATGTGGCCAGTCATGAGGGGGTTGTGCACATGGCCACCGCCCTGTGTGCAGTGACAGTGCTGCCACCCTGTGCCATGTGCCCATGCATACATGGCCACAGCGCGACACACTGTCTGCCTGTCTGTGCCATTGTGATGTGCCATTTGGATAGCTGGGGTGGACCATGTGGCACCAGTCCATTGTGGTCCCCCTGTGGTGTGTTCCCCCACTGTCCGCTGTGCACTGTGTGTGTACGGTGGTCATTTGTGCAGTGCAGTGATTGCCCTCTTGTGCCTTCCCCTAGGTGCTCATCAGCCAGTGGCCAGGATGGGTGCCATATGGAGAACGCAGGGCCTGGGACTGGTGGTGGGACTCCAGAGGAGAATACTGCAGGTAGCAGTGGGCATCAGGAGTGCCCTGTGGGGCCTGGAGTGGTCCCTGCATCATTGGTGATGGAGCCCAGTGCATATAGCACCTTCCCCTTCCATTCCTGTTCCCCTGTAGTCACACCTCCAGTTGTACAGACCCCACGTCACTGTCCCCCTCTCATGCCCCGATTTGCTGTTTGTAATGTTCACCATTGTTTTTGATAAATCTGATATTTTGATACATACCTGTGTCTGTGTGTGATTTGCAGTTGACGTGGGAAGCCATGCTGCAGCTGTTGTTTCCTTGTTCATGGGGTCACTGCCAGTGAGGGGCGGGTCACTGGCACCAGCCACATGGGGACTGTGGGATCTGTGTCAGGCATACCACTGTGACCCATGGCCTTAGTGTGTGTACCTGACTGCACATGGGACAGATGTGTTGGTGTGTGAGCATGGTGGGTTGCTCCACTGTTGTGAGCAGACATGGAGGTGGGGGGTGACATGCACGGGGTCCAGGTCCCCTTGGTGGCATGGCTCCCCTGGGGTCATTTGGATCACACCATCCACAGGTGCACTATCCTGCACATGGGGGGGTTGCCTGCCTGTAGCATACTGCAGGGGTGTATCGTCTATGGTTATGTGGGGTGGGGACCAGGACCTGGGTGTGGTTGTGCCAGGGATCTGTGGATTGCTGCACCTGTGGGTGGACAGTGTCCATGGCCTGCATGCTGCAGGGCTGTGTGGGGTGTGATGTCCATTGCAGGTGGGTTGGGCACACCGTCCCTTGTCCTCCACTGCCAGAACAGCTGTGTTCACCTGTGGGTTGGGTGTCTGGGGACAACTCCTGTCCAAGGGGCATGAGTGGGCTGGCAAGATGCATGGTGGGGTGCCTGGGCAGGTGTCCAGGCTCCATTGCTAGCGTGCAGGTGTTGTTTGGGTGGGCATGATCCATGACCACCGGTAAATGGTTGGGCTCTGGGGATTGTGTCCCAGGCACGTCATGGTCCAGTGTGGTTGGGCATGGGTACATAGGCCGGCCATCCATGGCCACGGAGATGCAGGTTGCCCTGGGTCCTTTGTTATTGGTCATGATTGCCGGTTGTGTTGCTCCTGTTGTGTGTGTCCCTGCACCGCCAGGTTGGTGCATGGCCGGTTAGATCTACCACAGTGTTGGTGTGGAGTCACATACATTGCCTTGTGGGTTCAGCTGTCGGCTACATGCGGACGGGATCGGATGGTGCTGCAGGTTTCCACGGGGCCAGTGGGTTGTTCTGTGTGTGTGTCCCTTTGGCTGGCCACCCTGGGAGGCCCTGCTGTGTCTGGCAGGCCCTGCTGGCTGACATGTCTGTGGTGCAGTCTGTTTGTGTTACTGCCTCTGTTCCACTGGGCATGGCCGTTGTCCTGGTTGTCCTCCCACAGCCACATGGGCCACTGACCCTGCGGTCACTGGGCATGTGCACCGTGCCCCTGCCCTGTGTGTGTCCCAGTGCAGCCTGTGTTCTGGTGCAGCCTGTGTCCTGATGCAGCCTGTGGCAGCTCATGCGAATCATGCTCCTGTCTGCCAGGGCTGCCGTCTGCTACTGGTGCTGCTCACATCCATTGTGGCCAGCACTGTGGTCCCTCTTACCAGTACTTCAGCTGAACTGTGTGACACTGTGTGGCATGTGGGTTGGCTGCTACTGGGTTCATCCTCCTTGTGTTTGGTCCATCCACTGGCACCATGCCCTATGCACAGTGTGTGACTGTCCAATGGGTGTCTGTAGCTTGACACTTCTGTTGGCATGGCTGTCATGTCACGGTTGTGGACCGGTGCCTGTCACATGCTCATTGGGGTGGGGTTATCTGTGCACCATCCCTTGGTGCCATTTTGTCCCTGCGGGTCCCTGCATCTGCGTCTGGAGTGTGCTCTGGGTGGGGGTCCTGTGCCCCTTGCCCTGCCCTGTACTGCCTTTGTTCTGTGTCCCTTCTGCCTGTTGCTCCTGCCCTGCTGATGGGTTTGTGCTCAGGTCTGCTCCGCACATCCCTGGTTGCCCCGGCGCATCCCTGGTTGTGCCATGGTGCATCTTTGCCATATTCAACCGCATTGCGCTGCTGCTTTTTGGGTGGTGCATCTTCTGAATATGGCTCTGGGTGTGCCATGGCTCACTTGACTTGCGCTGCACTGGGCTTGCACCGGGGACTGTCGCATTTCTGAATAGCCAGCCCTATGAGTAGTTGTCTCCAGAAAATAAAAAGACTTTAACCTGTCTTCAAATCCTAGAAAGGATTGCCTTCTTTCCAAATTCATAAAATACAGAGAAAACAAACAGTTGACAATGCCGAATGTTTGCTTGCTTGTATTTGTTGTTTTGCATTGACAGTGCAGAGGTGATAATTAAAGGAAAACTGCACCGTCATATCTTCTAAATGTTATTTGTTTTCATGTCAACAGACAACTCTTTTCATGTAACTGTTAAAGATGTATGCAACTGCTTCAGTTAGTTTTCACACTTCACACTTCATACTAGGCCCTGTCACTGTCCTGGGAGGGTCCAATTCGTGGTTGTTGAAATCTCATTGTCCCTGAGAGCTCCATTAGCATATGAGAACATGATGTCAGATCAACCATTTATATCATGTATCTCTATGTTGAAATAATAAATACCCTGCAAAAACTCTCTGGAAACTCATAAACCGAATGGAGTTTAAAGGGAAAAAACCTGTATTACAACTCAAATAGCTTGTAAAACTCACTGAAGGCAAATGTGGTATTTCACACCTTCTTGCAGCTTGTTTTTTTTTTTTAAACTGCTTAAGCAGACAGGCATACTGGGGAGTTTAAAGGTTGATTACGCATCACATTCTCATATGCTAATGCAGCTGTCAGGGACAAAGAGATTTCAACAACCTATGAAGTGGACCCTCCCAGGACAGTGACAGGGCCTAGTATGAAGTGTAAAAACTAACTGAAGCAGTTGCATACATCTTTAACAGCTACATGAAAAGAGTTGTCTGTTGACATGGAAACAAATTACATTTTAGAAGATATGAGGGTGCAGTTTTCCTTTAACAAATTTATAACTCGAGTTATACAAGTGAAATTGTCATGATTTGGAAATGAAGAAATTTTGAAAGTATTTGTTTTTTTGCCCCAGCATATGAACAGGACAGGTGTCATTTATGAAATACCCCAAACCATTGTTTTTGTAGAAAGTCTGCTATATTTTTATCGTAGAGTGCACCCTTCCCACTGACAGTACAGGTCCAGTTTCACCTTCAGCCATAAGATCAACAAAGCTGGCAGTTCTTAAATACAGTAAATCTTTCACCAATCTACCCCAGATTTCACAACATACCATTAGCAATTGTTCAGCTAGAAGAGTTCATGGTCTTCAAAAGTAAAAGTCTAGTTGTGGCAGGGAATGAATCAAAAACTAGACATAAAACTGCAAGCCCTCTCTAGCTAAGTTCCAATGGTACTGAGCAGCTCCAAGGTATGGAACTGTCGTTTTTGTACAGTGAAAGGCAGTATAGCCTAGAGCTTAGAGCGAGAGCTGTGAATGAGCTTGGTACATCCAACAGACATGAGTTTGATTCCCACAACCCCCACTTGCATACTGTGTGACCCTAAACAAATCACTTAGTTTAGTTTATTAATTTAACAGAACGTTTTACCTCATTGCGACTCTAGGCACTTTACAGATACCCAAGCACTATACATAAATTTAAAATATACATAAAATATAACAAACACAGTAAGTTAAAATTAAAAGGAGAGAAAAGTTATATTAAATAAAAAGTTCTTCAGATCCCTCTTGAAGGCACTAACCGAGGGGGCTTCTCTGAGCAACCAAGGCAGTGAATTCCACTGGGTTGGCGCCGCAACAGAAAAAGTCCAGGTGCCAGATGACTTCAGATGGACCCTGGGAATCACTAGGAGGCCCTTGTCGGCTGACTGGAAGGGACAAGACAGGCGGTAGGGCTGTAGGAGGTCTTGCAGGTAGCCGGGACCCAGTCCATGTAGGGATTTATAGGTCAGTAACCCCAATCTTGAAGGTGATCTGTCACCTAATAGGGAGTCAGTGCAGAGAGTGCAGCACAGGCGTAATGTGACATGACCTCAAAAGGCCAGTCAGCAGCCTGGTTGTCGCATTCTGCACTTTCTGTAGGCGGTGAAGATCAGCCCCCAATAGCCCTAGGTAAAGGGCACTGCAGTAATTAAGCTGTGATGTCATGAAGGCATGGACTCGTGATGGCAGATCACCTGAAGGAATCAGGTGTTTAATCCTGGTGATGTTTCTAAGATGATAAAAGCCATTCTGGACCATGGCCAACACCTGAGATTCAAGTGTTAGGCCGCTATCCAGCACAACATCAAGATTTTTCACCTTAGAAGAGGTGAGAATCTGGGAATCTCAAAGCCTAAGCCAGGTGACTCGACCAGCCTGCACACCAGCCATTGGGTGACCAGATTCCATCGCCAGTACTTTTGTTTTATCCGGATTTAACTTCAACCAGTTGGTACTCATCCAGTCCTGGATTTCAGTAAGGCAATGATTAAAAAATGAGACCGCATCCTGTTGTTTGGGCACAAAAAAGACATGTAGAGCTGATTATCATCAGCACAGCAATGAAAACTCAATCTGTACCATCTTATAATGTCCTCTAGTTGTAGCATATACACCACAAACAACATGGGGACAAAAGGGAACCCTGAGGGGACCCCACATGGCAGGGGCAGTGGTCTTGAGGAAAAAGCCCCTAAGACCACCCTCTGGATCCTGTCAGTGAGAAAAGAATGGAACCAGTTGAGGACTACACCAGAAAGCCCACAATAAACCTGCAGGTGATCCAAAAGTACCCCATGGTCCATGGTGTCAAACGCAGCTGAGAGGTCAAGGAGAACAAGAATGGAATGCTCTCCTCAATCCCTCACCACCAGGAGATCATTAAGCACCTGAACCAAGGCAGTCTCAGTACTGTGCCTTTTCCTGAAACCCAACTGGAGAGGGTCATAGATGTCGCAGATGTCGTATGTTGGCAAATGAGCCTCCAGTTGTAAAACCACCACCTTCTCAATAACCTTCCCCAAAAAGGGTAGGTTACAGACAGGTCTGTAGTTCGCCAGACAATCCGGGTCTAGTGATGTTTTCTTAAAGAGGGGTCTCACCACTGCCTCCTTAAGAGGGTCAGAAAAGAGCCCCCTCACTAAAGAACACTGGACTATCTTAGCGAGGACCAGGCCGATGGACTCAACGCATCCTACAAGAAGGTGCGTTGGACCCAGGTCCAAACTACAGTGGGTAGTCCTCAACTCCTGGATGACCTTAATGACATTTTCAACTGCCAACTGGTCAAAGTCAGACCAGAGAAATAGAATGCCTGTTACAAACACCGGCTTGCCACCACAAGGTCCCAATGGAGGGCGCTGACTGGATCCCAGTTCTGACAGAAGAGCTCTTATCAGCAAAAAACAGAGCAAACTCATCATGCTTAGATTGTGAAAAGGCTCTAACAGACTGAAGACAAGCCAGATTACACAGCCTGTCAACAGTCCGGAAAAGCTGAGCTGGTCTGTTAGTTGCTGCAGCAATCTCCCTGGACAGGAACTCTGCCTTCTTATGGGAAATTGACCAGCAACACGCCAACCTTCAGCCCCTCACCTTCAACTCCCTGAGAGTCACATCAAACCATGAGGATCTCTGGTGTGAGGTGAGGGACTGAACACTGACCGGTGCGATGGAGTCGAAGGTATCAGTGACAGTCCTATTATAGGTTGACACCAACTCCCCTAGCTCCTTGCAAGCACTCATCACACCTCATAGGTTCAGCACCGCCAAAAGACCCTCTGGGGTCAAACCCCTCAAAGGGTGGTACTGAACCATATCCGTAAGTGAGGGCCTATCGGGGGGGCTTCAAACGAGAACTTCATGGTATAGTGGTCCGACCCAATGACCGGTTCCACTATGAGGTCAGTGACCTCCAGTCCCAGTGAAAAGACAAGGTTCAGAGAGAGGCCGAGTGCATTGGTTGCAGAGATAACCACCTGTGTCAGCCCCAATGATTGCATTAATCAGAGGAAGTCTTGTCCAAACGGCGAAAGTTTGTCATCAATCCAAGTGCTGACGTTACCCAGAATTATCCATCTGGGTGACTCCAGTACTAGTTTGACGACAAAGTACATGACTTCCTGCAGGAATTTCCTCTCATTTATTTATTTATTGAATTTATTTATTGAAATGGTTTCACCAGGAAAGGCACACTGAGCAACAAGATGCTCATCTCCCTGTGCGACGTGGGGGGAGGGGTACAAGGGGGTTGGATAACCACCTGTGTCAGTCCCAATGATTGCATTAATCAGAGGAAGTCTTGTCCAAACGGCGAAAGTTCGTCGTCAATCCAATCCATTTCCCAGGGGATGATAAATGAGAAGGATCCTGCAACTCCTTGAATGGCCACACATTCAAAAGACCTTGTTGTTCCCACTGGGAAGGCTTTGAAGTTTAAGTCGGACTTAAAACATATTGCCATACCTCCACCCCTATGATCCTTTCTCCAGTAGTGGATCACCGAGAACCCAGCAGGAACTGCCGATTCCAACACTGGGCCAGCATTTTCATCTAACCAGATGACACAAGTCAGGTCAACCGTAGAAACCAAATTAGCTATAATAGCCATCTTGTTTCTAATAGACCTGACACTGCACAACACTGCCCGAGAAGAAAAGGTGGACGAGGCTGGTCCATTGGGTACCTGCCCACCAAAGGTGGAGCCCTTGGGTATGGGAACAAGACAGGGAGGACCCCTGTTGTGAACCCATTTCACCCCAGGGTGCCTCCTAGAGCTCACCACACCAATCTGTTTACCTCCAGCAACATTTCCCAAAACAGGCCTCGCAGACCCCCACCTCCTCCCGCTTTGGGCAATACCAATGCCCTACAATGTCCATAAACTTTGGGTGGCAATGTGGGACAATCAAAGGGGCAAAGGTCCTGAAGCTGAGATGGGGAGTAGTGCCTTCTCATGGGTGCCACCAACCAACACATTCTAAATCTACAACTATTCCTATTATAGCAAATTAAAATTATATAACATAAACCACTAGATTAGCTGCCCTTCTTAACAGTAAATACTATATAGAAACCCACACTAGTGAAAATCCACAAATGAAACAGAATACCAAATAAAATTTCCACAATAACAACTAAAAGAAAATCCAATCATACAATGCACACACACACACACACACACACACACACACACACACACACACACACACACACACACACACACACACACACACACACACCCTCCCAATCCCTAAGCAAACCCAGAATAGCATATAACAAAATAAAATAGAAGGAAGTCCAAAATTCAAGGAGCGGTCCCAAGAACTAGTCCCACAAAGTACTCCAGCCAAGCGTTGGACCCAGTCACTGAGCAGTAAAGGCTCCAACTAGGCCCACCAATAACAGTTCACAGGTACATCATAAGCGAAGCAAAACTAGTAGTTTATAGCTGAACAAGGGACTCTCACCACCCTGAACTGCATACAAGATTAAAATTGTCCCGGTCACTATTTGACCCTCTCAGTGCTCATCCTAGGTTCTAGTTCAAATCTTCAAATAATAAAATACCGACCAAGCAAGCAAAGTAAATTAAGGTATCCTGAGGTGTTCCTGGTTCTGGAGACACCAGGGCTCTCCCACCGCTCCGCCTCACCTCCCAGTATGAGTCTTTCCTCTCAAAAAGTCCAAAAAGTCACTTTACCTAGAAATAAATTCTTGGTCAGGCCTTTCTCCATAAAGAGCAACTCCAGTAACCAAAAGCTGCAAACTCCAAGAGCGTACATGCCCCAGTCCAACACAGCATACCGCTTTTCGATCCTGCATCCAGCATCCACTGGAACATCCAGAACACCGAAGTGTTCAGCTGTTTCTCCTCTGACTACACAACACTTGCCATAGTGAAACAGGCCGGCTCCCCACAGCCATCAATCTGCCAGCCAGCACACCAGCATCTCCTTAAATGGACAGATGGCTTCCCACCAGTATGGGCAAACAGGCCGGCTCTCCGCAGCCACCATCCCACCAGCCAGTGATCCGACACCCTCAACAGGCTCTGCAGTGACTCCCAAGACCACTGACACCTTCGGACAGCAAACAGTTTCTGGATCTCCTCACTCTCTGCAGGGTTACAATACAATAAGTCCAATCTTGCAACCCGCTCCAAAAACTGGAAACTCCCTAACAAAAAACAATAAATCTTAGCTCCTAACACTAGCTTATTCAGGTCCATGTCTAGTGCTTCCCCAAACTAAATCTTGATACTAACTAATAATAATTAAAATAATAACATAAGATAAAGTAACAATAAAGATTAAAAAAGTAAAATTAAAAGACTCCCTCTGTAAATTGCTAACTTAACCTCCCCAGTGCTCCAGGGTTGCCCCTGAAAACAGACACTTGTGCACTTGTGCCTAGTGGAACTTTACCTGGTTATGAAAGAATAAATAAATATACTGTACAAGCTAAATAATGTATAAGCAGATGCTGCACAATACAGACACATACATGCATGCAAGTACACACATACACTTCACTGAACAAACAAGCATACCCCACACAATACACAAACTCAAAACTTTTAACCTGATCAGTTCCTGCACTAGGGCCTCTGAAGTTGGCATGATCATTTCTCAAGTTCAAGTAATTTTTCCAAGTTGCATTCAAACTTCAAAGTCCCAGTTGGAACTTTTCAAGTTATCAACAACACAGAACTTCAAACCTTGCTGAAACTTTATCACTAATATCAGCAATGACACCTAACAGTTTCTCCTATACTACAGAAATTGTAGTGAGAATGAAAAAAAGTCTCACACTAGGGATCAAACCAGGTTACCTACCCACTACTGCTTGGTAGCCTGTAGCTCTACTCTTGTATAAAGGCTCCTTCACAGGAAATACAGGCTGTGGCAAAGGACATTAAGCACTACGTGCAGACCTCCCCACACACACACAGCTGCAGTAGATTTAGTAATGAAACAGTCAGTTTTGAAGTAATGTTCCCAAGTTTCATTAAACTTCAGTCTCAGCTTGAAAATTGTTTTTGAAAGTGTATTTTATTGACTTTTTAGTACACATAAAACACATACAGTAATTTAACAAAACAGCATACCGAAACTGAATTAATGAGATATCAATTACCGGTTAACCCTAATAATTTGTACCATATTCCATTACCTGTTGAGGTACTAACACTTCATATATCCTCTAAATCAATGAAAACTGAATACTATACAAGACAAGATTGAGAATAAAAGTAAAAGAAAAAAATGAGTGACATACCAAGATAGATAGATAGATAGATAGATAGATAGATAGATAGATAGATAAAAATGCTTACTTTTTTTAACAGGAAAATAAACCTTTAGGAGTGCAAAGCCCTGTTTTACAAGGTTGTCCTATATGAGCAAATGGTTACAAAGTGAAGTACAAATCTTAACAAGGTTTCATAAAAATGTCAACTAACATTGAAATACACCAAACACTTTTTAACAATTACATACAAAAGAGCCATAAAATTATCACATTTAACTGTCACATACGGTAACTAGGGTTATGTTTCTAGTAATGATGTCAGTATACAAAACAAAAGAAGGCTTGAAATAGCACCTTTGATGTAATATTTCCAATAACCATACCCTTAGAGCTAAACACACTTTTGACGAATTACATACAAGAAGCCATAGATTTATCACATTTAACTGTCCCTGAGTGGACAGAATAATGGCTGTCATATACAATACCTAGGGTCATATTCCTAAATGAAGACACAACAATCGCAATATCCCTTATTGTTCTTCTGTGTTTAAACATACTTATGTAAGCAATAAGGCATGATGGATTGTGCATGGAACACAGTTTACTGCATGGCCAGGGGCATGAAAAGCACAAGGCCGAAGGCCGAGAGACTTTAGCCACTGGCCGTGCGGTAAAATGTGTTCCTCGCGCATCCCGGAGTGCATTATTGCGCTTATAAAATGGGCTCCTTTTCTTAAAACTTTTTACAGTTGGGAAAAGCATGTTTATATGCAGAAACAATAGATTTACTTGTGTGAATTTTTGATAAAATAGTCCTTTTGCCCACTACAAATGTTGTCATTGATGATGTCATTGTATTGTTGCCTACTTTTTTCCTGTTTTTTTCTCCATTTTTCCCCACATTCAAGATATGGAATGTTTGTCATGGAATCTTTACCATGGAATAATGGATTCAAAATTCTGCTCAGTTCCACTGGCAGAATGTTTCTCTCCTAACACACTGTACACACAGACAACAAAGGCCTTTGTTACAGCCAGGGACTCAATTAACTCACTGTCAACGCTAGAAGAAGAGAGTTCCCTGATAAGCAGGTAAAAATAGAAGGGGGATTTTTCACTGTCAGCAAAGAAACAGTTGTAGTGAAAATTATAAACAATACTTGTTGTTTCTAATTTGTTTGTGTATGTAAGGAAAGTGTGATAATCAGGGAAACAGCATTTAATTAATTTGTTTTATTTTTTTATATAAGGTAGTTTTATTTTTAGAGCCCAGTTGAAGTTTTTTTACATTGTAAAGGTAGCAGCCATGTTTGTGGTGGAAGATCAGTTCTGGCTGTAGGGGGCTAACTGAAATGCATGTGTTCCAAATGCCCATTGATCTGGGTTCTAGACTCTTCACTGCTGAGCAGTCCTCTTTTTTAACCATGTGTAAACCATATTTTACACATAAATAAGAGCCAATCTGATTACATGGTTTAACCCAGTCATTTTATAATTTTAGTTGAAGCATATGTGTTCTGGGGGGAAGGGGATCCCTAGGAACCAGGGGCCTGGACAGAGTTACTCCTGTAGAGCTAATTCTGCAAGAGTCTCCCTTATATCTTTGCTCTCTCTCAGTGCCTTATAGTGCAGAAAGGGCAACCATCTGCCTCAGCTTGAAATTTTGAAGTTATCAGCAATACAGAACTTCTTCTCTAAAGCTCATTGACAGGAAATGCATGCTGTGGCAAAGGACATGCTGTACTGAGAGCAGCCACCACCGCCAGATGCAGTGGATTTAGTAATGCACCAGTCTGGCAATTCAAAGTAATGTCTCCCAAGTTGCAATCAAACCTGAAAGTCTCAACTGGAACTTTTCAAGCTACAGTATCAGCAATATAGAACTTTAAACTTTGCTGACGCTCAATCACTAACATCAGCAAGGGCATCTAACAATTTCTCTCATATTACAACACTGTAGTGAAAATGAAAATAATGGCCCCCACTGGGATCAAAAGCTACAGTGGATTTAGTAATCAACCTTTCAGTCAATACGAAGTAATGTTTCCAAGTTGCATTCAAATCTCAAAGTCTCTGCTGTAAATGTTCAAGTTATCATCAATATAAAACTTCACACCTTGATGAAACTCTATCACTAGAGTCCCATTAAATTCTTATTTTTTATAATTTTTTTTATTTTTCTGGAATTTTGTGTTATTTCTTTTCATTTATTGAAAATTTAGTTTTATTTCTTGTTATCACATTTACATTCATAAAATACCTCAAAATGACTTTATACACACTAGAATTCACAATTCTAGTATACTACATCGTATTAAACAACATTATGCTATGGTCTTGAAAGGTTTTGTGAATCAGACAGTTCTGCTGCTGCTTCCTTGCTGACCATCTCTGTGGTAACAATGGAGCCTAAACAATAACTGCTGCAAGCATTTATTTTGTTCTTGCAAAAAAAAAAGCATTTTTTAAAACTTTTTTCATGTGTTTGTTCTTGTTTTATTTTGTTTTATACCTTGATTTTCTTTTTATTGCTTGTTTTTTTTCTTTTCTAAGAAAAAACACAGGGCTCTATCTATCTCTAATACCAGCAATGACATCAAACTATTTCTCTCATACTACAGTAACTAAGTCAGAAAGAAAAACGTTTCACACTGGGGATCAAACCCAGACACCTACCTATTACTGTTTGGTATTATGATACTTTACTGCTGTACTAAAAGGAAATGCATGCTGTGGCAAAGGACATCCAACACTGAGTGCACATCCTCCACCCAATAGCTGCAGAGGATTTAATAATGCACCAATCTGTCAATTGGAAAGTAACCCTTGCCTCAGTGTTTACGCACAGAGGTTCTTTGTCAATTAGAAATTATGTTTCCCAAGTTGCATTCAAACCTGAAAGTCTCAGCAGGAACTTTTCAAGTTATTAGCAATATAGAACTTTAAACATTGCTGAAACTCTATCACTAACATCAGCAAGGGCATCTATTTTTCTCATGCTACCGAAATTGTAGTGAGAATGAAAAAATGTCCCACATTGGGATCAAATCCAGTCCCCCTACCCACTACTGCTTAGTAGTCTATAGCTCTACCACTGTACAAAGGTTCTGTCACAGAAAATGCATGTTGTGACAAAGGACATTCAGCACAGAGTGCAGACCCCACAAACACACACAGCTACAGTGGATTTAGTAATGAACATTTCAGTCAGTTTGAAATAATATTCCCACATTGCATTCAAACCTCACATCTTGCTGAAACTCTATCACTAACATCAGCAATAACATCAAACAATTTCTCTCATACTACAGTAACTGAATAAGAAAGAAAAAATGCCTCATCCTGGGGATCAAATCTAGTCCCCCTACCCACTACTGCATGGGACTCTTTAGCTTTACTGCTATACTAAAGCTCACTGACAGGAAATGCATGCTGTGGCTTTTTTCCAAGCTGCATTCAAACCTGAAAGTCTCAGCAGGATGTTTTCATTTTTTTATCCTCCTAGTCGGCCCCCATCAGCCCAGTGACCCAGCCTCCTCACCCTGAAGTCCACCAGAACTTACTGCAGCCATCTTCCCCAGGGCATGCCACCCCTGGTGGGGTAAGTGGAATTCCCCAACCCCCTGTACTAGATCCTGTTCCAGATGGCATGCCCAGCTGCTTGGGTGCAGGACTTGCAGGCACTTGGCACCATCCTGCCAAAGGCTTTCTTCTTTTTGTGTTAGTACTTTTTCTGGAGCCAGCTGTCATCCAGAGGGAGCCCCCAGCCCCATCCCCAGCATCCACCATCCAACGCTGACCCATACTACCAGGGTTTGCCCTCCCGGTGGGGCCAGTAGGGTACCCCAACCCGCACCAGAGACCAGATTCAGTGGGCCAGTGCCATGGCTCACTGGGAGCAGAGCCTGTGAGGCACCCTCCACCATTGTGCCATGGCATTTTTTTTCCTGGTTTCACCCCAGAAATTGAGGTGCACAATGATGCCCATGGAGAGGAGCATGTGAGCATCCACACATGCTCCCTCCAAGCATCTGCCCCAGTTCCTCTCTCTTCTACAGCATGGTGCCCTGTCCCCCAGCCTCTGATAGGGAGCAGGCAGGTGCCAACCTCTGAGGGCCCCCCTCCCTGGAGAAGGAGAGCAGTCCATCAGATGCTCAATCCCTCTCCTCCCCTGCTGACCCCCGGCAGACCATGCTCATTCCCAAACACAGGTTGCCAGCATAGTGTGAAATAAGGCATCCAACACCTCAAATCAGCACCACCAGGCCGGCTAAAGGCTTTCTTCCTCTTGTACTGTACCCTGGGAGGCATGGCATGGAACTGCATCATGACACATGCCATGTGTTCCTGCATGACATGCACTAACATTTGTCATGTCCCCTCCATCCATGCTGACCCAGGCTGCTTGTCACCCAGCTTCCACTAGGGGTCAGACAAGCACCAGGCTCATTCCACCCTCCCCCCAAAGAAGGACAGCAGTCCTACAGATGCTCAATCCTCCTCCCTCTGGCCAGCTCTCCCACGGAACTAGGGTTCTGGGTGATAGGTTTAGATACTTCATAGGAAAGCTTTTAAAGTAGCCTAGGGGGAGGCACTGAACAGGAGCAGGGAATTCCCAGCCTCCCCCCAAACAAAACAGGGTAGTTAGTGAAGAAAACAACAAGGTAGAGAAGTTGATAGGAAGCAGGATGGGGTCAATGGAGAAAAAGACAGTAAGGGCAGGGATGGGGCTAAAAAGGGTAAGACCATCAAAAAATGGAGAGTGATGAATACCAATGCTCATAGTCTGGGTAACAAGCTTCCTGAACTAGTGGCCTTGATGGGAGAGGGACGCCTGGATATTGTGGCAGTCACAGAAACTTGGTACACAGAGAACCATGACTGGGATGTCAACACACCAGGGTACGCAATCTACAGGAGGGATAGAGAGGGTAAAAGAGGAGGAGGAGTAGCTCTCTGTGTGAGGGAAGGGATCAAAGCAACAGAATTAAAGGGTAAATAGGGAGGAAAGGAGGCACTGTGGGTCACCTTGGAGATAGGAAATGGCACCACAATCCGCATGGATGTTGTTTATAGACCCCCATCTCAGGGAGAGGAAAGGGACAAGGAAATGATAGAAGGCATCCTTAGAATGGCAGAAAAAAGGGGAGATATTATTGATGGGGGACCTGAATATGCCAGATGTTAACTGGAGCACATTTGCTGCAGCCACATCCAAGAGCAGGGTCTTTCTCGGTGCCCTTCAGGGCACATGCCTCAGACAGCTAGTGTTGGAACCCACTTGGGATGGAGCAATCTTAGACCTAGTCCTCTCAAATGGAGATGAAGAAAGGATCTCAGATTTAGAAGTGGGTAGCCATCTGGGAACAAGTGACCACCGAACAGTGTGGTTCACGGTAAACTCAGTTGTAGAATCAAGCCATACAAAAGCGAGGGTACTAGACTTTAGGAGGGCTGACATTGGCAAAATGGGAGAGTGCATAAGGAATGCACTGGCAAGTGGGCAAGAAGGAGGAGTGGAGGAACAATGGGGAAAAATCAAAACTGCCATTACAGAGGCAACAAGCAAAAATAAACAAATAAATCATAATGAAGGAAAAAAACTCTATGGTTCTCAAAAGAGGTGTCAGAGAAGGTTAGGGAGAAAAAGATAGCTTTCAGGAAGTATAAGGACTCACAGAATAAGCAGGACAGGGAACTGTATCAGCTAAAGCAGAAGGAAGCAGGGAAGGCAGTCAGAACAGCAAAGACCAAAGCAGAGGAAAAGATAGCCAGCTTGGTTAAGAAGGTGGAGAAAATCTTTTATAGGTACATTAGGGAGCAAAAAAAGACCAAGGGAGGGATAGTGAGGCTTAATAAAGGGGAGGGGTGGGGGCAGAGGGTGACAGTGAAACGGTAGAGATACTGAATGAATACTTTTGCTCAGTATTCACAAAAGAAGAGGGGGCGGAGATATCTAAACCAAACAAAAGAAGCACTCTGGATAGCGGGGTTGATACTGGTCCTTTCACAGAAGAAAGGGTGATGAAAGAACTCCTGAAACCTAAGGTGGACAAAACAATGAGGCCTGATGGGATTCACCCCTGAATTCTATAAGAACTAATGGTCAAACTAGTGATACCACTGACTAACCTTTTTAACAAATAATGGGAGGATGGTGTGGTGCTGGAGGACTGGAGGAAGGCAGATGTTTTTCCCCTCCACAAAAGTGGGAGCAAGGCAGAAGCAGGAAACTACAGACCTGTTAGTTTGATCTCAGTGGTAGGGAAAATGATGGAATCACTTCTCAAAGAAAGAATTGCTGAGTACCTAGAGGTCAGAGGGGCACAGGACCCAAGGCAGCATGGATTCACAGTGGGAAGGTCATGTCAGACGAATCTAATAGAGTTCTTTGACTGGGTGACCAAGGTAGTAGACCAGGAAGGGGCTGTGGATGTGGCCTAACTAGACTTTAGCAAGGCATTTGACACAGCCCCACACAAAAGATTAATAAACAAGTTAGCCAGTCTTGGAGTGGGTCCCAGGGTGGCAGCCTGGGTAAAACATTGGCTGGACTAAGGCACACAGAGGGTAATGGTAAACGGAGTCCACTCCAAAGAAAGGCAGGTTACTAGTGGGGTACCACAGGGTTCAGTACTGGGACCAGACCTCTTTAATGTCTTTATAAGTGACATTGCACAGGGACTGGAAGGAAAACTATGCCTCTTTGCAGATGACATGAAGATCTGCAACAGAGTTGATACACTAGAGGGGAGTGGAAAGGATGATAAGGAACTTGGCTAGGTTGGAGGGCACGGGCTCAATATGTCACATGGCAGAATGTCATATGGCACAATCGTGTTGCGCGATTTCTTGCTGCTTTTTGTTCTGTGGGGGACTCCGCCACCCACACCCCCTGTTACAAGGGGCTGCACCCTCTGGACCCCCCCACAAAAGATTCCAACTCTGGGGGGGTCCAACTCGGAGAGCACACAGGTCCTGGATTCACCATAATGCCATATGCTATTAAGCATATGACATTATGACCTGATGCAAGGTTGGAGGACTGGTCAAAAGGTTGGCAGCTAAGATTCAATGCAAAGAAGTGCAAAGTAATGCACATGGGAAACAAAAACCCAGGGGAAGTGTACACAATAGGGAGTGTGGTACTAACAACAACTAAAATGGAAAGAGACCTGGGGGTAGTCATATCAGATGACCTAAAAGTAGGCAAGCAATGTGAGAAGGGAATAAGGAGGGCTGGGGGGATACTGGGATGCATAGGGAGAGGCATCACTAGTAGAAAACAGGAGGTTGTAATCCCTCTGTACAGACAGTTGGTGAGACCCCATCTGGGAGTACTGTGTGCAGTTCTGGAGACCCCATCTCCACAAGGACATAAACAGGATGGAGGCAGTCCAGAGAAGGGCAAATAAAATGGTGTAGGGTCTGCACCATAAGCCATATGAGGAGAGACTAAAGGAGCTTAATATGTATACCCTAGAGGAAAGGAGGGAGAGGGGGGACATGCTAGAGACCTTCAAGTACCTCAAGGGAGTCAACAATGTCCAAGCGGGTAGTATATTTCAGAAAAAGAGATGTGCAAGAACAAGGGCGCACAATTTGAAGATAGAGGGGGGAAGGCTCAAGGGCAATGTGAGGAAGTATTTTTTCACAGAGAGGGTGGTGGATGCATGGAACAGCCTTCCTGAGGAGGTTGTGGGGGTCAGAAACAGTGGGGGAATTGAAGAATGCATGGGACAGACATAAGGCAATTCTGGCAGGCAGGAGGAAGTATGCTGTTGGATAAGTAGGATCTGCAGCTTATCCAATAGGTAGGGAAATGGGCATACTGGGTGGGCCAGGCAGTCCTTATCTGCCATCAAAGTCTATGTTTCTATGTTTCTATCAGCATCACAAATGGTAGTGCTACCACTGTGCTGATGGGCCAGCTAGTAGGAACTTTTCAAGTTATTAACATTCTAGAACTTCAAACTTTTCTGAAACTCAACCACTAACATCAGCAAGGGCATCCAACAATTTCTCTCATACTAAAGAAATTGTAGTGGGAACAAAAAAATGTCCCATACTGGGATCAAACCAAGGCCTTCTATGCACTACTGCTTGGTAGCCTGTAGCTCTACCACTGTACAAAAGCTCTGGTACAGGAAATGAATGCTGTGGCAAAGGACATTCAGCTCTGAGTGAAGACCCCCAAAATGCACACACACAGCTGCCATGGATTTATTAATGATCCTGTCAGTCATTTTATAGAACTGTTCCCAAGGTGCTTACAAACCTCAAAGTCTCAGCTGGAAATTTTCAAGTTATCAGCAATGTAGAACATCACATCTTGCTGAAACTCTATCACTAACATCAGCAATGATGTCAAACAATTTCTCTCATACTACAGTAACAGAGTAAGGAAGAAGAAAAAATTTCCCACCCCGGGGATCAAACCCAAGCCCCCTACCTACTACTGCTTGGTAGTCTGTAGCTTTACTGTTGTACTACAGTTCATTGAAAGGAAATGCATCTTGCGGCAAAGGACATCCAACACTGAGTGCACCCCCAACAGCCACAGATGATTTAGTAATGCACCAGTCTATCAATTTGAAGTAATGTTTCCCAAGTTACATTCAAGCCTAAATGTCTCAGCAGGAACTGTTCAAGTTATCAGTAATATAGGACTTCAAACCTAGCTGAAACTCTATCACTGACATCAGCAAGGGCATCTAAAAATGTTTCTAATACTATATACATTGTAATGAGACAGAAAAAAAAAATAGCTGCACTAAGTATTGAGCCCATGATTGTGAAGGTCTAGAACCCTACACCAGCACCTAAAAGCCCTATCACACTGACATCAATAATGACAACATGTAGCTGAATCACTTACACTGAATATACCTTTGAACCTGACTAAATGCATAAAAGAGTATGTATGACAACAACAGGCACTTACAGCTATGCTGTTGGCACCAAAAAGTATTGGATTCCATGTACTAATGCAGCAGAGTAGCTACACAGCCGTATCTGGGGTGCACAACCACTCTGCACCCATTGTGCCCCCCACGCAGCCAGCTGCAGGAGTCACCTACTGGGTGCGCAGCCCACCGCCAGCCCACACGGAGGACAATGCAGTCGGGGCTAGTGGGAGGGTGTGCCGGGGGCGAGATCACACTCCACGACATGTCGTGGAGTGCTGGGTGCAGGGGGCACACAGTACGCAAGGGGAACATCTGCCATAAGGTCTGTGCGCCCCTTGGGATGTCACCTCCCCTGTTGCAGAATGACAGGTGGGGACTGCGTCCCCCACACCATGCTGCCCCAGTCCACAGACAGTCAATGGTGGTTTGAGAACAGCCTACCAGGCGCTAGCCCAATTCTTTGTTTCCATGCACTGCGCAGTGGCAGCCATATCTCCACATCTATGGATGCAAAGGATCCACCGGTGGACCAGGTCAGGCATCACATTGGATGCCCACCCAGTCTGCGTATCTTTCCTCCACACTCCTGTGCACCGGGGGGTGGGGGCAGTGCGCGGACAGGAGGCCGGCAGTCATGCATACCCCCGGTGCACACCTGTCCATGTGTGTGCAGCTACGCTTGCAAGGTACGCACAGAATCCACGTACCCCACCCCATTAGTGTATTGCTGCCATTATTTGCAACCTTTACTGGAGTTCAACATTTCCTTGGGAACCAGTCCTGATGGCTGTTATATAATCAAGTTCAGAAAGTCAGATGGTTTCAGTTTCCTTGCCATAATACAAAGATTTCCCATTCCAGTCCCACCCGCTTTGTTCAGAAGAAAAAGAACATATCAAGAAGCATTCTGTCTCCAGTGAAGATGAAATTATAGGGATCAGCGGAGTTTGGGTAAGTATATCTGGAGCACTTCCTCATTTCAAAGTACTCACATGATGATGGATGGACTGCCTTTTAAGTTTTAAGGGCACACCACTCCACTTCTATGGTAAACTGATGACTAAACAGGCAGCAGCAAATGGAATTGTGGGGAAACGTTTTCTAAAATAACAGAAAAAGCAATATGTCAGTGAATCAGAAAAATACGTGCCATATTCAATATGATTTGGGGTTTATAATTTTTTTTACAGTGCAGGCTATAAGGGTGCAATTAGACTGAACTTTGAAGTAATACCATTTTAATTTTGCTCTTGTCAGAATCAGATTATGATGGGGGCAGTAACACAGTGCACTGAGACTCCTTAGCTGCTAGCCAAGCCTGGAGCCAACTCTCAGCTCATGAACTCTGTCTAGGGAGGTAAGTTTAATCAGAGCCACCACAGCAAATTCTAAACATGACTCATTCTGCTGCTGAGTGGAACCATGGAAACTGAGACTGGGATTGTGCATTTTGCATGGTCTGCTGCCCAGAGTCACAAAAATCTGGGAACACTAGAACAAGAAACTTAAAACAACAGCCAAGACAAAGTAAAACAAAAATTTAAATCACTGCCAGGACTGTTATTCTAGTTAGTTTACACAAGATAAGTAAGGTTTAGGGTATGTGGTGACTTCTCTTTAATGTGTATTAATTATTCAGGATATTCAAATTTTAAATATGTAGTCATTTTGATTTTTGGAGCAGTTTAAGTGAAAGTACTTGGAATCACATCTTTGCTGCTAGGTTTCTACTCATATAAGCCACTTACCTTCTTCTGTGTATACTATCTGACTCTGAAGGAACCAGTAACTGCTTGCCATGGTGCTACTGTACTGTTGCTCCTTGGTACAGGACTCCATGCTGAAAGCTTGACTGCTTTGCTCATTTCCCTTCTGGGTTGCTCATCCTCTCACTAGACTTGGATCCAGTGCTCTCAGTGAGTTGAGGTACACTGGTGGGCAGTGTCACATCTCCTGGTGATTGTCAGTGTCTCCCTGCCTGCTGCTGCTGCCACCACTGCTGTGCATTTGTTGCTCCCTCAGGATATAGAAACATAGAAGCTGTCAGCAGAAAAGGACCTCTTGGCCCACCTTGTCTGCCCTAAAGTCCCTATCTACTTTGCTACCGTAGACCCTAAGTGGTCTCCGGCCTCACCCCCCAAAGCCCTGTTACAAAGGTCCCGTGTCAATCCCATGCATGTTTGAAACCTGTTACCATTTCGGTACTCACCACCTCTGCTGGGAGGCTGTTCCAGGTGTCCATCACCCTTTCTGTGAAGAAATATTTCCTCACATCTCTTCTAAGTCTCCCCCATTCCAGCTTCATATCATGCCCCCTTGTCCTTGAGCATTTCTTTCTGTGCAATATGCCACCCTCCTGTACCTTATTGATACCCTTGAGGTGTTTGAATGTTACTGTCATGTCTCTCCTTTCTCTCCTTTCCTCCAGTGGGTACATATTTAATTCCTTGAGTATTTCCTTGTAGGGCTTCTGATGTAGGCCATCCACCATTTTGGTTGCCCTCCTCTTTACCACTTCCACTTGGTATATGTCCTTCCTGAGATGGGGCCTCCAGAACTACATACAGTACTCCAGTACTTCCATTACTCTGTCCCTTGCTCCTAAAGATCTCTCTCGGACCAGGTGATGAGTCATGAAGAATAAAAACACTGGTGCTGGAGTATGGAAAGAGATGATATTTTGAAACTCCCGCAGGCTGCCTTGTTACACACAAAGCAGCCAATCGACAGAGAAGTAGCCATCCCTTTCACAGTATTGCAAAAAAAGCAGTGCAGCAGAGCTGAATGAAACCAATTAGTGTGTACTGGCAACAGCCAATTGGAGTGTGATCCTGGGCTGAGTTCCGAACAACCAGTACACCTTCATGCCCTCCCCTTGTTAACCTGTCCTAAAGAGATAATAAAACATAACAAAGAACCATCAGACTGTTCATGGCATGCACATGCGACTGACCACCTCCCCACCAGCTGATTACTGAGGGACTCATAATTACACGTAAGCTGCATATACAAGGTACTAGTACTGGCAAGGGCGTCATACAAAGACAATTTTTAGAGGGCCACATAATACAAACCTTTCTGGGGGGGGTCTGATGGCATGCTCCCCTGTGAAAAGTTTGAAAAATTAGAGCCAAGTGGTGTATTCTGGTGGGTTTTGATAAGCTGTGAAACAGCTCAACAGCCTACTAAAAGACAACAGAATGCTGAGGTGCATGTACGCAATGATTATACTGTAAAGTTTAGTACTACTAGTGTGTCGCACACATTTTGCTCAAAGAAAATTTTGAAAATACAGTCCAAATGATGCATTCTGGTGGCTTTTAGCAGGCTGTGAAGAAGTTCCACAGTCTCCAAAAAGACAGAATGCTGAGGCCCAGTAATAATCAATTTTCATACAAATGTGCAGGTGGAACACTATATTTATAGTCAAGGAGTCCTCCACCCCACAGCACTGCACAGAAAAATCACTTTATAAACATACTTGCGGCAGTGCCTCCACCCAATAACCTAGGCCCTGGAATGTTTGGTTTTGATTTATCACTGTCTCTGTAAACAAATGGTAATTATTTCTAAAATTTATTATGCATTTCTCATTTTCTACCTGTTTGTGGTATTTATATGCTTGCTTGTCTTTTCTCTTTTCATCATTGTCCTTTTTCCCTTTCATCTCTATGCTCTAGTCTCTCTTTTCTGTGCCTGTTTACTTTCTTCTGCCTGTTGGTTTTGTCTGTGTTATCTTCGGGGCTTTACCTTTCTCCCTCTCCCTCTTTCCAGTCCATGGGAGTGTCATAAATGTGATGCGATGTGTTGTCATCTCATCTATTTTCTCTTCTGTGCCCCTGCTCTTTCTAAGGCCAGACTGACCCTCGAAGTTTACATCTCTCTCCTTTTCTTCTTTGCACTATTTTAGTCTTTCACTTTCTGTTCCTGACTCTCCATTTCCACTTCATTGCTTCCCTTTACTTGTATTCATTCTCTCTCAATTTCTTTTCTCTTTGATTCTTTCTGTCTGTTGTTTTGTTCTGTCACTTTAAGCCTGAGCCACTTTTTCTTTTCCTCAGTCCAAATCCCCCCACCTCCAGTTTCTTCTCCTTCTCTGGTTTCCTGCCAGTTCACTTACCCAAGTCCAACCTAAAACAAGCATTTGTCAATGCCGAATGTTTGCTTGCTGGCATTGGCAGTGGTAGTGTAGAAGTTACAGAGCTACGTAATAGGAATGGCAGTGAAGTATTGAACTGAAGCCAACCCCACCACCACCCTGCAGAGAGTGACAGGCATTGGGGTGTGCCTTTGGGTTGTCAGGCATAACGGCCACGCCATTTCACCACACCCCACCCTGCAGACACTGACAAGTGTCACGGTGTGCCTTGGGGTCTTTGTCCCTTATGCGCACCCCATTCCATCAGGAAATACGGTGAGATGGGTGCGTATAGGAGAATGGGGTGAACTTTGGGGCCAAAGAGTCCAAGGCATACCTCAATGCCTCTCACTGGCTGCAGGGTGGAATGGTATGAGCATTGCAGGCAAGAATCCCAAGTCACAACCCTGATGCCTGTCATTCTCTACGGGTTGGGCGTTATGGTTGGAAACCGTAATACCTCAGGCATTGTTGGTATTTTTCCTCCAAATTTTCAACATTTTTTTGTGACCCCACCTCATGAACAGCGGCAATATCAGTTTGTTAGCCGAAAGCTGCTTATGCACAGCGACTCAGGCATTTAGCACCACAGGTGCAAACACATTCCAAACAGGATGTAAAAAATGACAGCTATACTGTTCATGGGGAGGTGTAAAAAATGGCAATGTTGCAAATCTGTAGTAAAAATATAAAAACTGGTGAAGTCACGAGCGTACATAGAAACTGTGCAATGCACACCCGTAATGTAATTAGTTTGGGGATTTTTTACAGCAGATTGTCAACAGAGGCATTTTGGGACCTCCGATCATGAACAGTGTCACTGTGATTTACTTTATCTGTCCCGAACAATGATTTCTCACAGTGACCATGCATCTCTGCGCTGAAAGTGTGAAAACACATTTCGGCCATGTTGTGAAAAATGACAGCTGTACTGTTCATAAGGAAGTGTGGAAAAATGCCACTGGTGAAAATCTGGACTGAAAATATTACAAAGTCACTAACTTACGAGGGAGCGTGGAAACTGTGCAATGCTCACTCGTAACACAGTCATTTTATGGACTTTTGTCACCAAATTTTCAACATAGCCATTTTAAGAACTCTGCTCGTGAAAAGTGTAACTGTGATTTTCTTAATCTGTCCCAAACATTGCTTTTGCACACTGACTGCACCATTGTGCGCTACATGTACGAAAACACATTTTGGGCGGCATGTGAAAAATGGCAGCTGTACTGTTCATAAAGAAGTGTTATAAAATGGCAATGTTGAAAATCTGGAGTGAAAATATTGAAAATTCGTAAACTTACGAGCGTGCGTAGGAACTGCGCAACGCACGCTTGAAAACAGTCATTTTAGGAGTTTTTTTTCATCTAAATTTTCAACATAGCCATTTTAAGACCTCTGCTTATAAACAGTGTCACTGTGATTTTCTTTAATGTGTCCCATACATTGATTTCAAGACACCGACTGTGCCATTGTGCGCCATATGGGCGGAAACATGTTTTGGGCAAGATGGAAAATGACAGCTGCACTGCTCATAAGGAGGTGTGGTAAAATGGCAATGTTGAAAATCTGGAGTGAAAATATTGAAAATTCGCGAACTTACGAGTGTGCGTAGGAACTGCGCAACGCATGCTCGTAAAACAGTCATATTTAGGGATTTTTTCACCAAATTTTCAAAATAGCCATTCTAAGACCTCTGCTCATGAACAGTGTCACTGTGATTTTCTTAATGTGTCCCATACATTGATTTCGCACACCGACTTCGCCATTGTGCGCTACATGGGCGGAAACACATTTTGGGCAAGATGTGAAAAATGACAGCTGTACTGTTCATAAGGAGAATGTAATAAAATGGCAATGTTGAAAATCTGGAGTGAAAATATTGAAAATTGGCGAACTTACAAGCATGCGTAGGAACTGCGCAACGCACGCGTAAAACAGTCATTTTTAGATTTTATTATCCTCAACATAGCTATTTTAAGACCTCTGCTTATAAACAGCATCACTGTGATTTTCTTAATGTGTCCCATACATTGATTTCGCACACCGACTGCGCCATTGTGCGCTACATGGTCGGAAACACATTTTGGGCAAGATGTGAAAAATGACAGCTGCACTGCTCATAAGGAGGTGTGGTAAAATGGCAATGTTGAAAATCTGGAGTGAAAATATTGAAAATTCGTGAACTTACGAGCTTGCGTAGGAACTGCGCAACACACGCTGGTAAAACAGTCATTTTTTAGAAATTTTTCTACCAAATTTTCAAAATAGGCTTCTTGAGAGCCCACCTTATGAGCACTGGCAGTGTCGCTTTGCTAATCAGGCCCAAAAGGTGATTTCACGCAGTGACTGAGAAATCACCCTTTGGGCCTGAATAACACCATGACAGTGACATCATTCATGAGAAGGAGTCCCAAAACCCCATGTTGAAAATTTGGTGCAAAATTCCAAAATGCCTGAGATATGCAACAAAGTTGAAAAACCCTATCTATCCCATTATACAGCTTACGCGCATTTCCTCAGTTCAAGGGTCGGCTTTTGAAGAGTGCAGACATGTTCCCGTCCACCCAAGATCGTCGGGCTGAGGTCTGGAGGTAAGTATGGGGTGAGGGGGGTGGGGAGGCAGGTGCGCAGGGTGGGTGCGGGTTGTGGGGGGCAGGGAGAAGCGCCGAGGACAGTTTTTATTTGCATTTTTTTACCAAAATGACGACGTTGGACGCTTGCCATGCTGGGGTGGGTCACAGCATGGCAGAAGGATCGTTGGGGCGTGAGCCGATGGTGTTGGGCACCCCTGTCGGCCATAGCATCAGCTGCCACGCTGGGGTGGGCCCCAGCGGGCAGCCAGCACTCGGGGGCAGTGGAGCAGACGGGATTGGGCACCCCTGTCGGCTTATACGATAGCTTGTCACACTGGGGTGGGCACCCAGCGTGGCATGTGGAAGGCTTTGTGGGGCACAGCACAGTCGACGGGATTGGAATTCCCTGCCGGCTATACAGTGTGTGCGTGGGGCAGCATGCAGTATGCGTGCGTGTGTGTGTGTGTATGTGCATGTGTGTGTGTGTGTGTGTGTAGGGAAAGCATGCATGAGCAGGCGATATCTGATCGCTGATCACTGAAGCGTAGCTCCCCTTTCAACTGTACGCCACTGCATTTTGGAGCTGTCATAGACAGCTCCAGCATGCATTGGCGGACTGGGGCCACGCCTGCCAACACACTGACTGAATTGGAAGAGGGGGTGACACACCTCCGAAAACTCAGATGATGGCACTATGTTTCTTGCACATGCGTACAAGCAAACATAATGAGGCACAGTCAAGGATCACTAACCAACTGTGACAGAGAGTCTTGGATTGGCCTGCCACCAGCTTGAAGAAAATAATGAATCTGACCTGTTTGTACCAAAGCACTGCCACTGACTCAGTCTCTCGACAGCCCACAACATCCATTTTGGTGGAGCTGTGAAGCACGCCTTTCGGCACAGGTGTCCTTCATGCATTCTGTTCTTCAGCCTGCTGCCCAGTGCAGAAAGAAAGGTGCTGCTGCTGATAAAACTGATGCATTCAGATGCCACTGTCAATCATCACACTACAATTTACAGCAGCACAGCATGCAGCTGCAAGTCAGTGCTCCCTGCACACTTGTACAGTGATGCTTAGACAAGGAAGGACTCTTGAGCTGCACAAGACAGGTCACTGTATGTCTGTAGGAGGAGAGCTGTACAGGCAGGCTGGTCTCTGGCCAAAGTGACACAGAAATTCAGTGTATAAGCTGCAGCCTATAAATTCTGACTTAAAATATTCATCTGACTGAACAATCAATTTTATTAGCAGCAGCAGACAATACAGTATAACTCCATTTATCCGAACTGCCTGGGAGACACAAACTTTGTCTGGATAAACGGGGGATCAGTTAAGAGAGACACGCATGAGGCAATGTTTATTCAAGCAAAAAAACATTATTTATTTTGTAAGCACCATAACAAAAAGAGGAAGGCAGATAAAACAAGTACAGTACTGTACTGTACATACATTTACTGGCATATTAGCATGTTACAAATTCATTTTTATTTGCCAAGAAAGTGCTTTATTGTTTTTTGTTTGCTGTTGTCGCACCTTTTTTGTGTGGCTCGCTGCTTCATACTGTGAAGCAGCATTACTTGTATGGGGTCACAATCTGCCTGTGTGTCAGGGACAGCATCATTGCAAGTCTGAGTGCGGCTCATTTTGATCCCTGGTCTTCTCCAAGATTTCTGGATGCTGTCTGCTCTGACCAAGTCCCAAGCTTCAGTAGCCATGCAGATGACATCCTTTAAATTTATACTCTTCAGGATTGTGTTAAGAGGTAGGGTTTCATTGTCCTCTGCAAGGACTGTTTGAAGCAGTTTCTTCCTATACCCACAGCATGGTTCAGTTGGTAGCACATCTGCCTCTGAACCAGAAGGTCGTGGGTTCTCATCCCACACCGGGATGGACTTGCACCTAAAAATCGCTGGCATCTGTGTGCAGTATTGGGGGGTGCTGTACTGCTGGGGTGTGCCATCCTTCGGATGAGACGTTAAACCGAGGTCCCTTCTGCCCATCCTGGTGTTGTCCTGGTGGGTGTCCAGGTGGAAGTAAAAGAATCCAGGGTACTCTTCGTAAAGAGCAGGGAACATTCCCGGTGTCCTGGCCAACATTCCCCTTCCCATAAACTGGTTCAAGCAATTATCCAGGCTGTGTGTGGATGATGATGTGCGATATGGCTGCCACCACACATTCAGTCACTTCACTACCAGTCTAGCATTGCTTGTAAAGCGCTTTGGGATACTGTGTATGAAAAGCACTATATAAATGCTGATTCTTCTTCTTCTCTTAAAAATCTCCAGCACCCCTTGATCGCAGGGTTAGAGCTTGCTGGTGTTAGCAGACAAGAACATGACCCTGATTTTGCCATCGCGGGTCCGGACAGGAGCAATGTCTGGATGAGCTGGAGAGTTATCCAGCAGTAAGATGGGTTTCAGGGGTAGACCTCTGGAGTGAAGGTAAGATTTCACCTGCGGTACAAACTGCTCTGCAAACCAGACACGGAAGATGGTGCCATTCATCCAGCAGTTATGCTGGGCTTATACTGTACCGGCAGTGTTGCTTTATTTAGGTGTTTGAAACACCTTGGATCCTGGGATTTGCCAATTAGCAGTAACTTTAGTTTGTGACCAACTGAGTTTACACAGCCCAGGGTTGCCATGTGCTCTTTCTGCTTTTTATAGCCCGGAGCATTGGTTTCTGATCCATGTGCAAGAGTGCGATCTGGGAGACAGTGCCAAAAAAGACCTGCCTCGTCAGCTTTAAAGATTTGCTCAGGTGCGAGACCTTCAGTCTCAATTGTGGTTAGCAATGTATCGATGAATGGGGCAATGTTTTGCTCTGCAGCGCTCAGCCGCTCCCCACACAATTTAAGCTGTCGTATCCCATGCCTTACTTTAAACCAATTGAGCCAGCCCTCGCTTGCCACAAAGGAATCTTGACTACCAAGTCTGGTGTGGAACTAAAGCACTTTCTCTTTTAGTAAAGGGCCAGATATTGGAGTGCCCTTCTCTCTCTCCTGGCAGAACCAGAGACAAATTGCCTCATCACGCTGGTCATCCTTGCAGCTCTGCAGACCTAACAGAACTTTTAGGAACTGGAAACACATCCTTGCAGGTGCGTATGTTTTTTCAATCGGCCGCACCAGCCGCCATCACCATTTTCATGGCGAGCTCTCTCAACTTCTCATTCGCTGTTTTGAGGTCGCTTATGGTGGACTTCCCGACCCCATACTTTCCTGCCAGCACAACTGCTTTCTCGCTGTTCTCCAACCAGTCAAGAATTTGCAGTTTCTATTCCAGAGAGAGCACAACTCTCTTCCATTTAACAGACATGATGATACAGTGACATAACAGTGCTTGTGGGGCTTTATTAAGAGCTTTCTTAAGCTGTTGGCAATTAAGGCAATTAAGGTATTTAAGGTAGCAGGAATTAACTGGCAGTAGGAATGGATTTAATGGATTGCTTAATTGAAGCTGCCAGGTGAAAATTACAGTCTTGAGCAAGTGTCGATTAGTTGGTTACCGGGTTTAGTACATTTAGTGTGGGGGACATCAGAGAGGTTCATTAGACAGGGAGGTTCGGATTAGAGAAGGTCGGATAAACGGGGTTGGACTGTAATTGTGATGGGTGACAGAACTGCTGCAATCTATCCCATAAAGAAACAGTAGGCAGAACACCATAACAGCAGGAGTAATGATCATGAAACGGGTTGGTCGAAAGTGAGACAGCAAGATTAAACTTCTCTATCTGTTTACTCCTGCTAGCGCCTCCCCCCTTACTCACCTCCTAAATCTCTCCTTCACCATTTGCACTGTCCCCCAGTCTTGGAAGATTGCCAAGATTTTTGCCCACCACAGAGGGGGTGATACCTCCACTTCCTGCAACTTCTGCCCTATCTTCTTTCTCCCTTCTGTTGCAAAACTGCAGGAAAAAGTTTAAAACTTCTCTACTCATGGGTTGCAGATTTCCTCCATTCCTGCAACTTCCTTCCTTTCTCCCTTCCAGTCTGGCTTTAGGAAGGATTATTTCACCATCTCCTCCCTTTCTCAGTGATGGATCAGGGGAACATCACAATGGCCATTTTCATCAATCTGGCCAAAGCCTTTGATTCAGTGTCCCACTCACTCCTTCTGGATAAGTGGAGTTCTGCTGATCTCTCAGCCCCCACTGTCAACTGGTTACATTCCTACCTCTCGGACCATCAACAGTTGGTACAGGTAGGAGGTGCCATCTCTCCACGCCTCCCTATCTAGGTCAGGGTCCCGAAGGGATCCATTCTGGGTCCAGTCCTCTTCTCCAGCTTCCTAAATGACCTCCCTTCCACCTGTGCCTACTCACATATTCACATGTATGCAGATGACACAGTTTTCTATACCTCTGGTCCCTTGACTGTATCTCCAGAAGGCTCACTTCACCAAGACTTTCACGATGTTCTGTGTTGGTTCCAGTCTAACCAACTTAGGGTCAACACAAACAAAATTAGTGTGTATGACCATTGGTACCAGCCAGAAGCTGGCTTGGCTCACCTCACTCCATGTCTTCTCCATGTTGGATGGCACACCAGTTGAAGCAGTCCCAACTTTTAAGTACCACAGCGTGTGGCTAGATAGCAGACTTGACTCCTCTGCCCACATTGATGCAATCCATGCCAAACTCTGCCCCAAACTCAGTGCCCTGTACCGCAATTAGGACTACCTTTCTCCCCAGGTCCACTGGGGATTTGTCACCAAAATGGTTCTCCTGGTTTTTGACTGTGCAGCTGTGGTTTATGGCACCACCCCCTCCTTGCCTTTGCCAAACTGGACACCCTTTGTACCACCTTCTGCCACTTTGCTACCAACCCACCCTCTTGTACTCACCACTGCTCCCTTTACTTTTCTCTATCCATCCTCCCTCTCCCCTCATGTTGCCAGTCCCATTGTGCTTCCCTCATTTCTAAATACTGATCTGGCTCCCTCTCCTCTTACTTATCCTATCTCCTCTCCCTTATCTCCTCCTCCTACTCCCTGTGCTCAAGAGACCCATGCACATTGTCCCTTCCCCTCCATAACTCCTCAGCCAGGAAATCTGCTTTCTCATGCCAACTTCCCTTCCTCTGCAACCAGCTACCCTCCTCCATCCATCTCTCCCCATCTCTTCCCACCATTAGACACCAGCTGAAACTCCTCTCCCTTCACTCTGCTCCTGCAAGCCCTCTTTCTGAAGCCTTCTCTTACTCTTGGGCTTTTGACCACCCCTTACCTCTCCCTCAACCCAACCTTGTTGAAGGTTTACTGCTACTTTCAGCACCAGCTCAGCCTTCCTTTACTTTAGCACTGTGCACATTGAGTTTGCCCAATTTGCACAGATGATTTGTATGCCAATACATTTGTCCTCCATATACAGTGTTTTGCCATTTTGTCTGTACTGCACTCAACTTATGCCCCTTATGTCATCCTCATTGTAACCACATCACCTGACTGGCTGTATTCTGTTTGTAATTGTTTTTCTCCTCTTCCCCTTTCCCCCAGGTTGCACCTGGAATTAGCCTCAGCTCAGTGTGCCTCTCCCAGTTACCAATTTTAAATAAGTAACTAAGACTCATGATAATGGGAACTGGGGGACACCACAGCCACTAGTTCTCACCCACAGCTCTGTCCCTCCTCTGCTTCATCTTCTCTCCTCTCAGCCACACACCAGCACACACTATGGACATTTTTTCTGTTAAGAGGTAGGCCAGGCCAGCGGAGGGAACCTTATCAGGTGTTCCAGGTTGGTCACTGCAGTACCATGATTTCTTTTTTTAACTAAGAAAAAACAATACCAGCCTCCAGGAAAATATGAGAGGGCACATGCCCCCCAGTGCCCTATGGACATGGCACCTATGCTGGCCATACTAATCTTTGCACCCAGTTTGTTTTACAGTATGCCCAAATGTACTGAATGTATGCCTGCCAGCATCAGTTTTCCAGCCTAGAAGGCATGGGGAGGGTTTATGCAGATGAAAGGAGCCAGCTGCTCTGTGAATAGAGTGGTTGGCTCCTTTCAGGTATGAGAAGTTTCTGCCCCATGAGCAGAACACCGTGTCACGATCAGCCTAGCTGATCATTGGGCTGTCGCTGTCGAGCCCACTGCAGCCTGAGCTGTGCCGGACCTGATAGTAACACACCTCTGAAATGTGGTTCTTTGTAACAATATGTTTGCTATGCATGCATTCACATGCTAACATAAAAATGAACCTATTAAAATTAATTTAAAGAGCAGCTCTGCACTTCCGCATGCACTCTCATAAATATGATGTTATAGTTATATCTATTTACTAGAAAATACATTTTTGCCATTTTCAGATTTCCTTTGCAGGGTTCATAACACATTTTGGAAGTCTATCCAAAATGCCTGTATAAAAAGCAATGGCCTATACCCTATTGACCTCGGTATCTCTTGTACAGGGTGACCACGACTGAGTGCACTCAGAAAGGGTGACTCAATCATGGCACCTGTGCACAGTGCTACCTGGCAGGGTAATGACCGGATATGGGGGTAGGTGAAAATAGTGACGGATGTTGCTATGTGTACACGTATGTGTGGGGGAAGGGACCATGCCATGCGATGGGTGGAAGGGAAGGGAGGATTTGTGGGGTGTAGTGCAGCAGTGGGATGCTGAGCTGGCCATGTAGTGTGGTAGGTTGGGTTCGGTTCTGGGCACAATTGTGGTTTTGTGCCTTTTTTTTTTTTTTAGTTTTACACCTCCCCCCCACCCCAACATGCACCCCCTGGAGTTGAGAATTCTTTAATGGGGGGTATGGGAGGCACAGCCCCCCACATAAAAAAGAAACCCATAGATCTCAGGTGCCCTCTTGCAGTTTGCCATGAGCGTACATCACTAAAATGCATTTCCGGCGATGTACACTCGCTCAAACTGCAATCACTATTCAGCGATCGCTGTTATCACATAGAACCATTGACCTCATAGTGCCTTTGTTTATGACCCACAATGTTCACTATGGCAACAAACTATGATGTCACACACAGCAACTGTGAGTTAAGCTGGAAACAGTCAGATGCTTTTTGAAAGACTCAGTGAAATATTCACTATTTATCTGAAATATGTACTAGACCACAAACAAAAGAAACTAAAAGGAAGCTATAAAACATTAAAGTTAAGCAAGAGTGTTAGACATCTAATAGTTTAAAGCTTTATATTTTAGTAAAGCTGGTAACCATAACCTATTTTGAGACTGCTCTTAGTGCTATGTGGAATGCAGAATTTCGTTGGAGAAATTAGCATGGAAGGGCCATTCCACCAGTGGAATTTTTGCCAGAATTTTACTGGTTCTTCTGCTAAATTCCACCTCTTGTGATCCTCAGAATACATTTTTTCCATGGAAAATCTTTCCACAACCATTTCCGTAGAAAATATTGAGATCCGCAGAAAAAGCATTTTTCCACAGAAAATCATTCTGCAACCATTTTTGTGGAAAATATTGACATCCCAGGAATACAATTCCATGGAAATATTGTGAAAAAACTGATTCCACATTTTTCTGCCTTGGGATTCCTCCATTCGGTTTTCGGCAAAATTTCTGCAGAATTTTGGCGGAATTTCAATAATTCTGCAAAATTTTGTCCCGCCAGACTTTGAAAATTCCACACAGCACTAACTGCTCTCATTTCTAATTGTTACTGTAAAGTTGTCTCAGGTGGAACAAAAGTGTCTTTATAACTAGAGGACGGTAACAAAGCCTACAGTTAACATGAACATATAAAAATCAAACAAATCGGATCCACACCATGAACACAGTCGTGCCTTCATTGGTTAGATTAGGTACATGTTTGCAATCGCTGTGGTGACTGGCACTGACTCACGCAGACTGTTTAAACACACTTAATGTTCACAGTAAAAAAGAGGAGTTCAAAACTGTTTAAAGTGCTATTCTTTTTATTGTGCACACATTAGCAGTGGAAATACTCAGTCCCCATTACAAGTCATAGGACATTACAGCCATGAATGGTCAGAGGGGATTGGCTTGCTGGTGCAAGGTTTGAATCAAATTCCAGTTCAAGCTGGGTCCATGGTGCTGAGCGATAAGGGATTGCCTGGCACACTGGTGACCTGGGTTTGCACCTGAGCCCAGGCCAACAGGAGTGGAGGCCAGCAGGGAGGATTCAGAGAATCTGTTGGATGCTCTCCTCTCCAGGGGTGGTGCAAACTTGCTTCATTCTCTAGCAGCTCCTAACAGATCATTGGAGCAGCACAGCTTGCAGCGTGGGTGACCATGTGCCATTGTGTGCCTAGCCAGGATGCCACATGTGAGCAGCCACCGTGTGGGTGGAGGGTGAGCAGGGAAGAAACAAAAAAGGGGAAAAATGGCCACCTGGCCAACCAGATGATGGCGGCCGGTGCCCCTTGTGCCACAAAGCCCAGAAGTGTCCGCATTGTTTTTCCCGCCATGGCCCAGCATAGATGCTAAGTCTGTTAGGGTGAGTCTTCACTCCCAGAACACCATGGGGGAGCCCCCCAATGAAGGGATACACTGGGTCAACCAGGCTGCAACAAGAGATGGGGTGGCGGGATGGTGAACAGGGGTCTAGCAGCGGGGTCCTAGGCCTCCTGAAGGAGTGGTCAGCCAGAAGGGCTGGGGATAAAAAGAGAAAAAAAAAAACCTCCAATTCAATATCCTTTATCCTGGCTGTTATGTCCTATAGCCTGTAATGGGGATTGAGTGTTTCCACTGTTGATTTGTGTACAATAAAAAGAACAGCATTTTAAAAAGCAACTCCACTCTTCAGCAGGTACATTCATAAATAAGATGTTTCAGCCATCACAACTTACTAGAAAATACTTTTTTTTCCACTTTCAATGTTTCTTTCCAAGATCTACAGCACATCTTGGTAATTTGTCTTAAAAGTCTTTAGAAAAATATTGCCTCTCCCTTGTTAACCTCACAGTATCTTTGTTTATTACATCATAGTGCTCATCATTACAAAAGACTCTGATGTCACAAACAGCAGCTCGGTGATTAGCAGGGGAATATTACGCAAAAAGCCATGAGGGGGTGTGGGTTATCGGGGGATTTACCACGGCTGGAGTGGTTTGCCCATGAGGCACAGCCGAGTGGGTAAATCCTCACCAGCTGTGGTAAATCCCCCGATAACCCACATCCTCCGAGTAGCTTGTTGTGATTATACCAAGGTTCAGTATTTAGTAGACCAACAAGGAAAAGTAAAAAAAACAAAACAAATAACTAGCAAATAATTAAGTTAAAACATAATTGGTGTAAAATGAGTGATTACTTATTTATAGTGTTTTCATTGTAGTAGCGTTGCTCTTTAAAGGTAAACAATTTTGAACCCTCCTCTTTGCTGCGAACAAGAAGTGTATTCAAACAGGCTGGGTGAAAGTTGATGCCACTACCACAATAATTACAAAAACATATAAAAATGTTCCATTCTGCATTAGTAAGTTTTCCATTTGGGTGGGGCCTAGTTCAACTTAATAGTTGCTACACATACTCTATAATACTCTGCAGTAGTTCTCTTTACTCATTATTTGTTTAAACTGTGACCAGATATAACCCTGTAAAACATAATACCCTGGTAATTTTGAACTTGAGACTTTGTCCTCTGCACAGAAGTGAAGCACATGTCCTTATTCAAAACAGCTTCCTGCATGAATGTGACACCCCCATTAGTTCTATTGCAACAAGCGCCATCTGCTGCTAACAGCAAGACTGCAGTCACACTGGGAAGGCATAACAAGACAAGTGGTTGCAGAGACCTACATTTCTCATGCAAAAGCTCCACCAAAATCTCATGGTATGGCAGCTACCATCACCTCCTACATTCACACACAGTCCATGCTCCAGTCAAACAGTGACCCCCCACAGAATACCACACCCAGTAAAAACAAGGTATCCACATGACATGGGCCGAGAGTGTGGCCAGTTGTATTTGGTGCCCATACCCAGGGTTCCCACCAGACTGAGTGGGCAGGTAGCCAAAGAGTGAGTGCTCTCTTCTTATCCCCTTCAGGCAACACTATGCAATGCAAGATTGGTGATCAACGAGACTGCCATAACAGTAGATTTTATTTCTGGTTCCTCTGTAAGTTTGGCTTGCATCACAGAGACCTGACTGAGTGATGATGCTGGTCCAGTCTTGGAGGTGTCTCTCCCAACCAGATTCTCTGTGGTGCACTGCCCAAGGAGGGATCGCATGGGAGTGACCATCTGTTTTAGACCCAAATTGAGCTTCACCATGCACCCAGTAGGTGAAACCTCATTGTCTGAATACATGGCAGTGTGTTGGGGTCCAGATACTGGTTGTAGTGTCCCCCTTGTATACTGGCCTCTGGGGCATCAGTGGAATTTTCTGCAGGAAATTGCAGACTTCATTGCAGACAGGGTGTTGGAGTCATTCAGATGGTTGGTTCTAGGTGTCTTCAGTGCCTGGATCAACAATGAACTCTCACACTTTGGTCAAAATGTCCTCCATGTGATGGAATCACTGGACCATGCACAAGTTGTTACTTCCATAACCAACCAGCATGGCCATGCCGTGTGCTTGTGTATTTTTCCCTGAGTCTCTAAACTGATAATCTTGAGATTGATCTGTTCAGTTGGTCAGTTCATTGCATTGGGAAGTTCTCTTACAGGGCCCCCTGCTGTAGTTCTCCCCCAGAGGAAATGGCTGTATACCACCCTTAAAAGGGCCACAACCTGAGGGACTTGTAGCAACATTGGACATTTCAGATATTCTAGTAGTGTGAGAGTTGAGACTGGAAGAGCTGTGGTAGCTTATAATAGGGTCAGCTGTATGCCTCTAGATATTGTAGCACCCATTCATGTATGTCCCCTGGTCTTGCACCAGGGCACCCCATGGTTTGTTGAGAGCTTTGGGAGTTAAAGGCCAAGGGACGAGGTTGGAGTATTGTTGGAGAAGATGCAGGGCTCTGGAAGATAAACTGGCTTTTATTGTGAATAACAGGACAATCACCCAGAAAAAGGCAGCTTTTTAGGTGATCGCTGCTGGGAGAAATTGACAAGCTCATTTCTTTCAGACTGTTAGCAGGCTACTTCATCCAGACTGTCTGTAGCCTGCTAGGGCATTTTTATCTGCTAAGAGTTGAAGAATTTGCTTGATTTTTTTCTTGGACAGGGGCTTAGATATTCATAGCATTGTGCCTAGTGCAAATTGTGCTGTACATGTATTTGCACCTGTTTACCATATTCAACATAGTGTGCTGCACGTTTATGTGCACAAGCACTCAAGCACAGAGTTAATGTATGCAGCACCGAAACTGGGGGGGGGGCGGTGATGTGCATATTGTGCACAGTGTGATTTTCAGAGTTATACTGCTGCTCTAATAGAATAGAACAGCACAACAGCGCTGAGCAGATGCCACCTATAAATAACAGCTGTTAATGTGTGGGGCAAACCCAGAGGTATGGGGAGGCATAGCATAACACCCACACACCCAGCTGAAAACCAAATGGCTCACACTGTGTGTCTGAGGCAGCTGGTCATAAAAGATGAGGAGAGGGACAATGCCCCCTGCCCCCGGACCCAGGCACAGGCCACGGAGGTGCTATGCTGCAGACAGTACCATCCATGAGTTGCATTTGAAGTCTTCAGGGACAAACAAATTGTGTGCTGGTACAGGCTCAACAGGCCCATGATCATGACAAGCTCTGGACAGACACCTAGTACAGCCATGCAATGTCCATACAGCTCAAGCTGACAGCCACACTGTGCTTCCTGGTCACCAGAACCTTCCAGACACAGTGGGGAACACCACTGGTATCTTGCAGTCTGCTAACTCATGACCGTTGGGCCAGTTCCTAGATGCCCTGCTGGCCCATACTGGGGAGTTCATCATGTTCGCCACCACACCAACAGAGCGCACAGCAATCATGCAGCAGTTATACTGAGTTGCGCGTCTACCATCTGTACCCAGTGCCATTGACCGCACTCGTGTTGCCATCCTGGCAACCACCGTTGATGGATCTGAGATCTATGTGAATAGGAAGGGGTACCATTCCATCAACTGCCAAGTGGTGTACAATGCAACAGGGCACATCATCAATGTCCTGGCACTGTTCCCTAGCAGTGCCCCTTGATGGCTTCATCTGGCAAAATTCCATCCTGTGCCAGAGGTTCGAAGGTGGGTACATCTCTAGTGGGTGGCACAGCACTGGCTGAGCCAGTGGGGTTGGTCTGAAAGGCAGGACATGAGCCATGCCATATGTGGAGTCCTGGGGTGGCACAGCTGCGGCTGTACCAAGGGCAGTGGCCTGAGGCAGCGTGGTGATGGCCTTGCCGAGGAGAAGGGCTGGGCCCCATATGTGCCCCTGCCTGGGGCATTCCTCAGTCAACTAGTCATCAAACCCACTCATGGGGTAATACTGGACCTAGTACTCACTAACAGGGGCAGTGCTGCAAATGTCAAACTGGGAGGCCACCTACAGACCAGTGATCACTGTAAGTGTGGTTCAATATAAAGACAGCTACGAAATTGAACAACTTAAGGAAAAAGGTCCTGGACTTCAGGAGGGCAGATTTTGTAAAGAGAGATAGATGAATGCCTCAGGGATGACCTGGTGGGGGGATGACCTGGGTGGGGTGGTGGAACAGTAGACGAAGCTAAAAGAGGACATAGTGAAGGCGACAAACCTCTGCATCACGCAAGTGAAAAAAAGTAAGAGAAAAAGACACTGCTATGGTTCTCAAAAGAGGTTGATGAAAAGGTAAAGGCTAAAAGGGTAGCATTCAGAAGATATAATGAGACACAGAGGGAGAAGAATAGGGAGCTGTATTGGGGAAACAGAGGAAAACAGGGAAAGCAGTAAAGAGTGCAAAGGCACAAACATAAGAGAGAATAGCCCAAGTGGTAACAAATGGGGACAAGACATTTTTTAGGTATGTAAATGAAAACAGGAAGACCGGGGAGAGACTGTCAGGTTAAAAAGGAAAGAGGAACTGTGCAGAGGGGAATCAGGGAAAGCAGGCATCCTGAACAAATACTTTTGCTCAGTGTTCAGAATGGAAGGAGAAAGGGAGGGATTACAAAAAAGTAACAGTAGGTCTGAAGGGAAGGAGGTTGACACTAGTCCTTTTTCAGAGGAAATAGTCCTAAAGCAACTTGCAAATCTGTAAATGTACAAAGCAATTGGACCAGATGGGGTACATACAGCTCAAGGAGGTACTGGCTGCACCTCTGACAATCCTATTTAACAGCTCACTGGAAAGAGTAATTCCAGAGGACTGAAGAGCAGATGTAGTCCCACTTCGCAAAAGTGATAGCAGAGAGGAGGCTGAGAATGATAAGCCAGTCAGTCTGATATCAGTGGTGGGAAAGTTAATGGAATCACTGCTGAAGGACAGGATAGTAGAATATTTTGAATCTAATGGGTTACAAGACCTGAGACGGCATGGATTCACTGGTGGGAGGTCATGTCAAACAAATGTGGTAAATTTCTCTGATTGGGTGACCAAGAAATTAGATTAAGGTGGAGCAGTGGATGTGGCCTACCTAGATTACGGTAAGGCATTTGACACCATTCCACATAAGAGACTATTAAGTAAGCTGGGTAGCTTAGGAGTGGATCCAAATGTGGTAAACTTGGTAAGAAATTGATTAGGGGACGAGCTACAGAGGATGGTGGTAAATGGAGTTTACTCCAAGGAGGGGAGGGTGACCAGCGGAATGCATCAGGGATCAGTACTGGGACCAATCCTCTTTAATGTCTTTATAGATAACACTGCAGAGGAGCTGGAGGGGAAGGTCTGCCTCTTTGTGGATGACACCAAAATCTGCAATAGGTAAACACTCCAGGGGGGTTAAAAGGATGAGTAGAGACTTGAGAAAACTTGGAGTGGTCAAGAGCATGGCAGCTGGGTTTCCATACAAAAAAGTGCAAAATAAATGCACTTGGGGCATAGGAATCCAAGGGCAGAGTACAAAATAGGGGGTAGTGTTATTGACGACCACAAAGCAGGGAGAGACCACAGAGTAATCATCTGTGATGACCTAAAGGTGGCCAGGCAGTGAGACAAGGCAGTTGGGAGAGCTATTGGGATGCTGGAATGCAAAGGGAGAGGTATCACCAGCAGAAGGAGGTAGGTAGTGCTGCCTCTATGTAGATCACTGGTAAGATCTCACCTAGAATATTGTGTATAGTTCTGGAAGCCACATCTCTGGAAAAATATAGACAGTGGAGGCAGTCCAGAGGAGGACAGCTAAAAGTGTATTGCTGATATTTTGGCTCCTCCTCTAACTTAGTTATTTAACTTATCCCTTACCACAGTTTCCCTACTGCATGGAAGTATTACTTGTGCCATCCTTCTTCACAAAAGGGGGGATACAACAATGGTAGATAATTATTGCCCCATTTCTCTACTCCACGTAGTTTCAGAATTCATGGAAAAAATTGTCTTATCCCAGATTAATGATTACCTAACAAATTATCAGGCTTTATTTTGTTTCCAGTCAGGTTTTAGATATAAGTTTTCTGCCCAGACAGCACTGATTGACTTTCATGATTCTGTTTCTAGGGCTTTCTATAAGAGGTATCTTGTGGGTTTTGTTTTCATTGACCTGTCGAAAGCTTTCAACGTGATCAATCATTCTTTATGCTTAACTCACCTGTCCTCCTTTGTTTTTTCTTCAAATGTCATTAATTGGTTTTCTTCTTATTTGCATGGGAGAACTCAATCTGTTTCTTGAAATTGTTGCCTGTCACTTCCTCAGCCAGTTACTACTGAGGTTCCACATGGGTCTACTCTTGGTCCCATCTTATTCAATTTATTTGTAGATCCTTTACCCTCTATTGTTGATTCTTATTCTGCTAGACCTTATGCTGACGACATGGTGCTTTTCTGTGCTCACAAATCTTCCTCTGTTCTTGCCATGACTCTTCAGAGTGACAATGACAAAGTGGTGAAATGGTTCTCAGAGAACCTTCTACTTTCAAATAATAAAAAGACTCAGTCAGTGCTGTCTGATTCTCTGTACTTGCTGTCTTTAGTGGATTCTTCTTTTTCCGTTCACTTGAAAAATCATCCATTGAAACTTGTTAATGAATTGAAGTATCTTGGTCTTGTTTTTGACTCCTCTTTGACTTTCAAACCACTCATTGACAAAACTGTATCTAAGGTTCATCAATGTCTGAGGTGTTTAGAACATGCCGGACAGTTTGTCAATTTTGGACCATAAACACATTATTGGGCAAGCAATTCTTCCCATTCTTGACTATGGCAATACTGTTTATTGCCATGCTCCTGGTTCGCATTCCTTCCCTTAAACACAGCTTATTTTCAGATGCTATGTTTTATTTTGAAATCTAGATGGGATGAGCATCATTGTTTATTATTACCCCATTTAAATTGGCTGTCACCCACTTCTAGGCATAACTTACATTGGTTATCTCTTATTTAGAAATCAGTTCACAACCAAACCCCAGTTTATTTATCTCAAAGGTTAATCATTCCTGCTCATAAATATAGTTTTAGGGATGTTCCGCAATTGGGTTCTCTTCTTCCCAAATTTTTTACAAGCTTTCGCAAAGAATGTTTTTCATAAGGTGCTGCGTTTACCTGGAACAGCGTGTCCCCTCAGCTCAGAAATTGCTCCATCATTGGTACTTTTATATACGGCTTAAAAAGTTATTGCAGAAACAACCTACCTAGAGTTATTTTACTAGTTAATCTGTGTTTTTTTAGTTTCATGTTGTTGTTGTGTTTATAACCATGACTTAGGACATTCTGTAAACAAGACCTGATTCTCATGGAACTCATCCTGTACTTCTTCAATACGAACATACAAACATGCCAGCAGACAAAGGCCTTACAGTCTATCTAGTCTGCTCAATTGTCCTGCTCCATATGCATTTACAAAGGGAACTTTCCTCCTCCCCATTTCCCTTTTGACCTCCCTCTATTTCCCTGTCTCTCCTGCCACTGGCTCCCCTTCTACCTGCAATTTTCTACTCACCCTGTCCCAATCCTTCTTGGTGCTGTCCACCATTTTTAGGGCTACCACCTCCTCTGACAACTCATTCCACTTTACCATCACCCTCTCAGTGAAATAATGCCACTTCATCTCCCTCCTGAACCTTCCCCTCACCAGCTTTAGGCTGTTCCCCCTAGTGGTCTTGTTGCTGATAATGCTTAAAGAGGCACTCAGTGCTCACTCTGTTAATACCCTTAAGGTACCTGAAGGTCGTAATCTACACATTGAGCTCCCTGAGCCTCTTGTCATAGGTGTTGTCCTGCTGGCCCTGGATCATCATTTTTGCCCTTCTGTGCACTGTCTCCAGCAAGTTGACATCTTTCTTAAGATACAGGCAGCAAAACTGCACACTATACTCCTGGTATGGTTTTAGCAGTGACATGTACAGCAGCAGAATGACCTCCGCCTTCTTGGTGGCAATTCACCATTGTTATGCAGCCCAGCATTCGATTTTCTCAGGCTGCAGCTCTCTTGCAGTGTGCAGAGTGTTTCAGGTCACTTGTGATTATTACTCCCAGATCCTTTTCTTCTTCTTCCTCTTCTTCTTCTGACCTGGTTACCCACATTCCACCCAACTTGTATTCTGTCCCTGGGTTCTTTGCCCCCAAGTGCATCATTTTGCAGTTTTTTGCATTGAACCCCAGCTGCCAAATGCCAGACCACTTTCCTAGACTAGCCAGGTCCTCCCTGAGTTCCAGTCTTCCCTCCTCCATGTCCACCCTTTCAAAGATCTTGATGTAATCTGCGAACAGACAAATCTTACCCTTGATCCCATCCATGATGTTACTTAGGGAAAATGTTAAATAACACTGGGCCGAGTACAGAGCCTTTTTTTTTTTGAAAATAGTGAACTTTATTGGACTTTAAGTGAAAAGTACAACAGAAAACAAGAACAGAACATATAGTGAAGCTAATGACTGCCTAATCTGTCAACAAACAGGGAATAGGCAGCAAAATAGTAGTGCTGATACAGAAATAGCAATGAGAACAAATTCAATACATGTGACTACATGCAAAGGTAAGAAAATACTAAGGATCAACATAAACTGAAAACACAGTTCATATAGTTAAGAGTAGAGCATCTAACAGACCCCATCTGTTTATATATGAGGCCTATGCATTTCTCATGTGGCATATTATTTTATCTATACATAATGCCTCCAGGGTTGAGCTATGCCACTCTTTTAACTATAGCTAAAATAAGGGAGATGTAGTATTCCCTTTTTCCAGAAACTGTGTCTAAATTTAGCCCTAGTAAATAGATTTGGGAAGGGTAAAGGCATTTTCCAATCCCAGTAATGGGTCCAGATGTGATTTAACCTCATCCCATAAGGGTCTAGCTTAAGCGCAATCCCATAGGATATGCTTCAGTGTGCCACTATTCTGCTTACATCTTGAATGTAGGTCAGAACTCAGCTTCCTCATTTTATATAGTTTTACTGGGGTGTAGTAAAGGTTATGATTGATCATATATTGCATTAGCTTTACACCATCAAACTTTAGAAATGTGTAAGTCCCTTTCCATATAGCAGTTATGTTGCTTAAATTGGTGAGTTTGTGGAATTCGGACTGCCAGTGTGGGCAGGAGGCATTTGTCTTGGGTAGTGGTATGAGACAACAGTTTTTTGTATATTAGGGAAGTGGCATGCCATTATTCAGCTAGAATTCCCAGCTCATCCCATTTAGTGAAGTTCCCAGTCTCCCAGGGTCTGGGGCCCAGGGTCAAGGCTAACATGTGCTGCAGCTGAAGAAAGGGAAGATGGGGGCCATACTTTGCTTACATTTGTTATAGGGTACTAGGGAATTAACATCCATTAGCATATTGAGATTGTGTAACTCAACAGCTCCCAGAAAAGTTGCTGGAAGGGGTTTGTGTTGTATTTTGAAGCTGGGATTGCCTGTTAGGAGTTGTTCAGGTTCCAAGTGGGGGCTTGTGCCCAATAATCTGTGGTGTAGTTTATTAACCAGGACAGAGGTTGCTACAAGGGTGGGTTTCAGGAGCTGTGGAAACTTATTATAGGCGATATTAGGAAGGCTTTTATGTTGACACCAGCTATTTGACATAGGCTTAATTCCATTATTTTCCATTAGGGGAGGTAGGTAAGAGCATCCATTTGCTCCATGCATTTTCTCCACCTTAGAAATGTACTTGAACGGGTTGCAAGGTAGTATAGCCTAAAATCAGGAGCTGTAGCCCACCCTTCTCTTTTAAAGGGGTTAGCTTTTTGTAGGCCCTGCATGAGGATTTACCATTCTAGAGAAAGGAAGAGAGAGCGGATTTTATTTGAATGAACCATTTTTTTGGAAGCACACCACCTGTCATCCCAAGAGGATACAATAACCTAGGAAGGATGTTCATTTTTATTACTTTAATTGTAGCCCAGAGAGTCAAGGGGAGAGTTTACTAATGGTTCAAATTCTGCTTGACAAGCGTGAGAAAGGAATCTAGGTTTTTAGAGAGCATCAACTTCTTGCTCTGGGAAATAAAGATGGCAAGATATTTAATTGAGTCAGGGCACCAGATACCCCCCAATTGCATTGTATGTGTTTTAAAGGTGTAATGGTTGAGTGGAATTATACAGATTTTGGTGAGATTCAGCTTATACCCTGACATATGCCCAAATTCCTGCAGCAGGGTAAGCACCAGTGGAATTGAGTGGGCAGTGTCTTCATGTTGTAGAAGCACATCATCAGCACAAGTGGAGATCTTATAACTAAGGTCCCCCTCCTTGATGTCCTTTATTTTGTCATCAGCCAAGATTCATCTGGCGCACCAGTTATTAGAGGTTCTATATACAGATTAAAAAGGTAGGGAGAAAGGGGGTAACCTTGTCTGGTGCCTTTTTGTAACTCAATGGGAAGGGAATGGCCACCATTACAAAATATTCTGGAAGGGGGGCGTGAGTACAAGAATTTGACCCTGTCAATGAATGAGGAGGGAAAAACAAATTTGTGCAGTGTCTCAAAAAGAAAGGTCCACAACACTCTGTCAAGGGCCTTCTCTGTGTCCAGGGAAAGCAATACAGCTAGGATTTGGGAGTCCCTGGATGCAGAGAGAATGTGGGCCAATTTACGCAAGTGGTCAGTAGTGAGCCTGCCTTGCATGAACTGTGAAGTCCAACTGCTGAGGATCAATCAGAGAACTCCAGACAGTATTCACTCTGGTAGCAGGAATTTTGGCTAGTATTTTCAAATCAATGTTAAGGAGTGAAACAGGTCTGTAGCTGCTCATAAGTGTCAAATGTTTGTCAGGGTAGGGCTTCCTGCAAAGTCAGATCTAGATCCACATTTTCCTTACCTTCATTAAAGAGAAGCACAAAGGGGTTGATAGGTTGTGTGTTAGGGCTTTGTAAAAATTAGAGGAGAAACCATCAGGACCAGGTGCTTTGTCCAGTGGTAGGGTGGCTATAGGCAGTTTAACTTCATATACTGAGATGGGAGCACCTAACTTTTCAAGGTGTTTGGGTGCAAGTTTGGAAAGCCGAGCCTTATATAGAAACTGTTGGCTCTCAGAAGCAGGCACGGGCAGTCCCTTAGTATATACTGTAGCTCAGTGTAGAACTCACCAAAAGCCATAGCTATGTCCTTGGGTTGAGATAGAGGTTGAACAGTTTTAGACTGAATAGATTGAATTGTTCTACTCATCTCCTGCTGTTTGAACCTGAAAGCCAGCAGTCTCCCCTGCCTTTTCTCCTTGGTCAGTGTATTTGGTTTTGGCCCTGAATATTGCAAATTCTGCCTATACCCTGAGAAGTTCCCCATATATTTTACTCTAGCTGCATTAAGTTGAAGATGGGTGGTAGAGTTACATTGCCAGGAGACCCTCTTTTAGAGGTCTTTCCTGGTTTGCAAAAGCTGTTTGCCCTCTGCTTCTCTCTTCCTTTTCCTGGTGGAGGCCAAGTGAATAAGCCCCCCCCCCCCCAGAGGTTGCACTTAAAAGCTCCCCAAAGGTGGGATTGGGAAGTACTGTAACTGAATTTACATTAGTACAGAAACACTGCTTAACACAATCCTGTATCCTGTCATGACATTGTGAGTCCTTTAGCAGATTGTTATTAAGTCTCCACATTTTGTCGCAATGGGATTGCTCAAGGCGCAAAAAGGTCATTCCAACTGGAGAGTGGTCGGATATGATCATGGAGTATATTTCACAAACAGTGGTGACCTTAAGGATATCTTGGCTTATTAAAAAGAAATCAGACCTGGAGAAGGAGTCATGGGCAGCTGACCAAAATGTGTATTCTTGGGAGGTGGGGTGTAACATCTGCCATATATCTACCAGCCTCAGGGAATCCTATAGTTCCTGGAAGGCCCTCTGGGAAAAGGAAAGGCCCATCTGTTTGGTCCTAGACTTGTCCAATGCATTATCTGGCACTAGATTCCAGTCCCCTGCCAGAAGAACAGGGCGGTTAGGTGTAGTCGTCAATTTAGTTAGACGTGTGGTGAAGAACTGTGGTTCCTCTGTGTTTGGATCATAGATTGTGGTGAGAGTTATCTCTACATTGCCTAAATTGCCCCTAACTATTATGTATCTCCCCAGCAGATCTATTTGCTGGTCAGTGGGTTGGAAAGGCAGGTTTTTGTGAATTAAAATCGCTACCCCCACCCTTTTGTTACTAACACAGACAGCAAACACCTGTCCTACTTACTCCCTCCTCCAAAGTGAAGCTTGATACATGGAAGTGTGTTTCTCCTGCAGGAAAGCAATTTTGACCCCTAGGGTTTTGAGATGCTTGAGTAGCTGGTATCTCTTTTTTTAGTCTAGGCCTCTTTTACATTCCATGTTACGCAACAGTAAGGGTTGACTGCTATAGTTAGTTATAAATAAATGTTTGTGAAACCTGTGATGAAATGAATAAGGGGAACTGAAAGGTTTGCTTATGGATAACATTTTAAGACTTGGGATTGGAGGCACAGTTCCATGTAGTCCTATGTGAGTAGAAAGCCCTTGCCCATGAAGGAAGCATTCTAATGATGTATCAGCAGTGCACAGTAACAACAAGAACATACAACACCAATAACAGGCTAAAACATGTAACAAGCATGATCAGCATTGCACTACTAAAAAACACAACAAAACCTGTGGTGCAATGAGAGCAACACAGAAAAGGAGAAAAGTGTAGGAATTTTTTGAGGAACTCACCAGTTACAACCTCAGAAGGAGTATCACACTGGCGCGGGGTCACCAACCACAATCAGTAAGTCCGATCAGGCCAGTACGAGGGTGACCCTCTGTTCATGAACTAAATGAACAGTATTGTAAATAAACCTCAAATGAATGTTGTGCAGTTGTAGTATGCAAAAAGGGGTAATGTGCAGCATGGTTAATGAACTGTAGTGTAATCCCATAACTAGGGGTGCACATAGGGTGAAAAGAAAACATGAATAACAAGAAAACTCATTAAGAATACAGTAACCTTCCCCCTGACCCAATACTTCCTGGATTACTGGAGCCCCAGATTCATGTGACCATTGCATGAGTTAGTCCACCATGTTATAACAACAAGAACAGTTCAAGCACAGTTTGCAAGTCATTGGTGGCAGGGTACTCCCAGGTGCAGTGCATCCCAGGCAAAATTCAGCACATTGATGACAGGTGAGAGCCCAAAAAGGCAGCTGAAGGCAGTCGGATGTTTACGGTACCTGTGACAGTCAGGGAGGGTTCAAGGTTCAGCAACTCAGGTGCTCCAGAGAGAACATGGTGCTGTTCACTAAGTTAAGAGGAGCCAGATGCAATGGGTAGGGTCAGAAACATAATCAGATTCTGTGTGCAGGACTTCATTACTCAAGTAGCTGTCCAATAATGCAAGAAGGTCGCTAGAGAAAGAGCCAGTGAAAGAATCCATTTTGCAGTTTGCAGGGTAGAGCTTCTGTGAGAAGTTCTGACTGCTCGAATATGCAAACTGGGTCCCTCTTGACAGTGCAGTGTGGAAGCGCCAGTGAGGTATGTGCCCTGTATACATTCTCACTGGCTGTTTTGTTGTTTGGGGAGACAGCCACGGGGTTGCACAATGCAGGAAATGACAATTGACTGCTCTTGACAGGGAATCCAGCTGTGGTAGAGCAGTCAGGAACTGTGTGGTGGGAAAAGGGGCTAAAGAAAGGGTGACTGCAGAAAGATGAAAAAACAGTCCACCATGCTGAGTCCCTCTAAGTCCAAGTGTGCTGATCTGAAGCAAGATTAAAATGTAATGTAACACTCAGATCTACTTGGACAGCGATGTACAGTATAACAAGCACCACTAATAACACACAGGGAGATCCTGTAACACTGGAGTAGAGTCATAAAGGAAACAGGCAAAGATACATACTAGATGTCGTGCCTGAAAATAGTCATTTTATGGCTAGTGCACTTACCTGGTTAACAAAAGCTAAATAAATAAAATAAATTAAGATGCTTAGTCCACAGTCCAAACTGAAGCATTTGAAGATTCAGTTACCTAAGGAGTTGCAGAATGGGCATCGGGGGGTAGTCAATGAGGTGGGGACATTTTAAAAAGATCAGGTAGAAGACTCGTGCAAACAAATTAATTAATTGACTGCCACTAGGGGCACTGGAGTGAATGGCAGCATAAAGCTACAGCTCACGAGTGAGGAGGGCCTTATCTGTCAAAATCCAAAACTCTCATGCTCTAAATAACAAATCTCAGACCTCAAAGCTGTGCAGCACAATGCAAAGAACCAGAAGATACCAAACTAAAGCCTATAGGCAAAGGAATCCAGAAGTACCTTGGACTTACCTACCTGCTGACTTTCATAGCCTACAGCCTGGGCATGTAACAGCCCCCACCTCCAGTAGTCTGGGATCCACCCTCGGTGGAACGGATGTTTGGGCAGCTGATGTTACAAATGGCTCAAGTTACTGTGGCAACTAACCACACAGCACAGGTCATGCAATCCATGGAAGCACGGCTGTTTCAAAATGAAAACTGGCCGAAAGAAATAGAAGGCAGCCTACAACACCATGATGCCACACTCCAGGAGCACCAGGCCATGTTAATACTGCTACAACAAAAAATTGATGACCTCAAGAACCATGGAAGGAAAAACAATCTCTGGTTCCTGGGGTTTCCCAAGAAAGCTGAGGGACACAGCATGGAAGCTTTCCTTCAAGCGGCACCGCAGGAAATTCTCCAACTTGATCCCAGGTGAAAACTGCAGGTGGAAAGGGCCCACTGGATTCTCACCCCTTTATCCAAGCCCTCAGAGAGACCCAGGCCTATCATCGCCCAGTTTCTGGACTTTCACGACAAAGAACTAGTCATGACCAAGTCCAGGGAACTACAATCACTTATGTGGAAGAACCACCAGATAAACATATACTTGGACTACTCCAAGGACCTGTCAGATAGACAGAGGGCCTTAACGGTGGCTCACCATGCAATACATTGACTTGATCTCTCCTTCTCCCTCAGCTACCTGGCCACAATGTGGGTAGAGTATAATGGAGTTCTGATGTCCTTTGCATCTCCAGAGGCTGTAATGGACTTCTTACAGTGAAACTGGCCTGGAAAACTGAAGTTTAAAGCAACACAACAACTGACTGTGTATGGGCAGTCAGGAAGGCTGGATCGGCACTACCACTAAAGCAGCAGAAAAAGAACCCCAGCAAGAGTAGGCCAGATGAATCATGAGAGCTCCCCCAGAGCCACCAGGAAACTCCACACCTCATGACAACATGGGAGAAGAGATCACCCCACGGAGAGGCATAGCAGCTACAGCTCTGTGCTCCAGCTCATGGATATCGCCTCCTGCAGCACTATTGCCGACATCCCGATGAAGAACCGATACGCCGCACTGAGGCCCATCACTCTGGAGCCATAACTGAAGAGCTCCGGAGACTTGCTTTCAACGCTGACCCAGTCCTGCTCCCGACCGGCATCACTGAATAGATCGTGGGCGGATCGGGTCTCATCCCCCAGCAAGGCCTCCACTGGGTGGGACATGTCCTCTCCTATTCTCCAAGCCCAGAAGGCATTGCCAACCAGATGATGGGGAATCGATGAGGGCTGGAACTCTACCATGCAGTTGTGTTTTGAATATCTTAGTAGGCCTCGGGGTAGGCCGCCAAACAGCCGTCTGAACTTGCTCCTCCCCCCCGGGATCTCCTCCTCTGAATTTCCCCCAGGCTTCCCCAATCATGCCTGGGCAAGCTAAGCATTTAAGGGCATGTAGCACCCCAAGAAGGACTGGTAACTGGGGTATTGGCTGCCTAGGAACTTGTCCGGCCCATGAGGAATAGGTGCCTCACACACACACACACACACACACACACCCGTCTCAATCTCCATCGCCATGGCTCTCCGTTTCGGGGGACTGCACAAGTGTGGGTGGCTCAATGGACACAGGAGCTCCTGTCTAAGGAGGTCCCTGAGTTAATAATGGAGGGTCCGGTTGTCCACTGAGCTAGCTGCGTGGTCAGTCAGCAAGGAGGGGAATGGGAGCTATGGTGATAGCACTCCCTGGCAATGCATAGGGAGGGGATGGGAAAAGAAGCTCTGTGTAAAAGCAGAGAGTGATAGATGATAGCATTGCCTCCCTCCCCCAATGCAATGTGCCCCTGCCTGCCAAAGCCCCTGGCATACCAGTGGAGGGACAGAGGGCCAGACCGCAGGTCAGGGGCAGCAGGGAACAGGTCAAATGGATGTGGGGGTACTCCAGAGCCAAAGCGATTCCCCCTCCCCAAATTTATTTTATTTTATTTTAGTCTTTGGTAACTAGCTACAGCCCACTAGGCACAAGTGACATGCTCAGAATCACACAGTGTACAAGTGGAGGTTGTGAGAATCAAACTCAGGTCTGGTCTGCTGGATGTATCAAGATTGTTCACACCTTGTTCCTCTAACCTCTAGGCTATACTGCCAGCTGGATACACACTACAAGCGTTGGAGGGTGGTCAGGACTCACAGACTCCCTTGGAGGCACGTAACTCAGGGGATGCTCACTTCTGGGGGAGGGAACCCCCCCCACCTTACATAGGCACACAGCCCCAGAAGACGCTCCAGACAGGGGTCGAGTATCCTGCAAGGAAAGTATCCCCCCTGCTTTGACTCCTGGTAGCCCCCCCATACTCCCTCTTTCCTGGATATGCCCCGGGCCGGGTTTATGTGATAACTGTGAAAGCCTAAAGGCGATCGCCGTTATTGAGAAGCCAAGAGTAGCAAAAAATTTTTCAGCACTCTGGCACAGCAAAATGGCACTGGGGACTTACTTTTTTAATGTTTTATGTGGGAGGCTGTGCCCCTCGTACTCCCCTACTTAAGGATTCTCAACTCTGAGGGGTGCATGTCAGGAGGGGGGTGAAAACATAAAAAAAAAAAAAAAGGATTGGGCCGGGCACAACAAAAACGCACCAGCACCTAGACCTGAACCCAGTACCCTGCCGACCAGTGCCACCAACCCATCCACCATGCCACGGGCGCCAGCACAGCAACCCACCACGGCACCACCCTCACATTCTCTCCCACCACTCGCTGTGAATGCTTGCCCCCACGCATGTATGTATAGCGACATCCTGTTGCTATTTTCACGCTTCCAATCTGGCCGCCTCTATCCTAGGGTAGCCCTGGACATTGGGTCACCATTATTGTGCGTGCCCAATCCCTAGTGGTCGTATGTCGGGCTAGTCCCCCTGTGCCTGGTTTCCCCTCCCCTTATAGCACCCCTCATCCCCCTGCTCAGTTATGGAGCAAAGGATGGCCGACCGCATTTCAGCTCAGCTGCACTCAATTTCCAGGCCCTTCATAGGCTGATGTAGCTGTCCTTTAGCTCCATTATGAAGTACACCCCTCCCAGCAGCACCCCAGGATCAGAGGTGAACCTTCAACTAAGTGCTGCGGCCACTGGCACACCTCTGCCTCCTAGTGTAAAAGGCCTATTGGCAATTGTACATAGTTTTAAGTGTTAAGATGAAGGTATACTGTTATGTTTGTATGTACATGGTTGAAGATACGATAATATGTACTATGACTGGTACCTCAAAGCTGGGCCACAAACTGAATACACCTGCTCTATGCTTCTATGCCCCACCACATTTCCCACACCCACCTAAGAACAGAGGATCCCAGCCCTCAGTCTCATATACAACTCATCAACTCTACCGAACACTGCCTCCTCTCAAAGAACTTAATGGGTGACATCACAGCCTACTCTTGGAATGTGCGAGGGCTGAACACCCCCACAAAGAGGAGGCAGGTGCTCACTCACCTGAAGAGACCAAGGCCGGACCTAGCATTCCTGCAGGAAACAAAATTGACCAAGGGGAATCATGAGAGGCTCAAAAGGGACTGAGTGGGCATGACATTACATGTCTCAGCCCCGACAAAAAAAAGAGGGGTGGCCATTCTGTTCAGTAAAAAACTGTGCTGGACTGTGTCCAAAGTGGTCCCCGACCCTGAGGGTAGATGTGTGCTGGCACAGATAGTCATGCCTGAAGGACCCATGTTACTAGGGAACATTTATGATGCCAACAAGGACAACCCAACCTTTTTTCACTCCTTGGCCAAATTGGGATTGGGGAGCCGGCAGCAGCGGGTGCCCCGGTGTTTCTCAGAGGTGATTTCAATTTGACCCTCGATCCATTTGTAGACAGGAGCCTGTCTAATGTAGAGCCCCACAGCAGAAGTACTGCAGCCCTAGTTATGATTATGCAGGACATGGCCCTCTCTGATGTGTGGAGGGTTTTTCACCGAAGGGACCAAGATTACTCCTTCCATTCCCAGATGCACAACTCCCACAGCAGAATTGACTTTTGGCTCACATCCCCAGACATTACCAAGGCATCCCTGGAAGCTGCTATCCACCTGATTTTAATCTCAGACCACGCACCAACCCAGTTAACCTTCGCGTGGGGCCCCCATCTTCTCCTTTTCTGCCTGGCACCTAAACTCCCTCTAACTGAGGGACCCAGACTTTGCCCCCTGGTTACACCAACAGGACAATCATTTCTTCCAAGAGAACCCGACTGTGGACACCTCTGCAGGAAACACCTGGGAGGCATTTAAAGCCACCTTAAGGGGGGCAATAATGAGCTTGGCATACAGCCAGCAGAGAAAAAGGTAACAGCGGCTTCTGGAATTGGAAAAATAGCTGGGGAGGCCAAAGTCTTATTTAAAGCCTTACCCCACCCCTCCCTCCAGTCACAGGCCAGCCTTAAAGTTGCAGGACTGCGGCTGGAGATAAATAAACTGGTTGCCAGGAATGCAGAGGTCTCTATTCTCCATCTTAAACACAAATATTGGGAGGCTGGGAAAAAGGGGGAGGCGGGGTAAGGTCCTGGCATACCGTCTAAAGAAACAAGCGGAAAGACATATTCCTGGCCTGGATGATGGTTTGGGGCAGACACACAGTACCCTGGACAAAATAAATAAGATTATGGCGGAATTCTACACCAGTCTCTACTCCTCCTCTTCCTCCTTGAGAGACCCACACCCGGAAGGTGCAGCAGCCTTTCTGCAAAGACTGAACCTCTCCAAGCTGGTCAGCCACCAGGCATAGGCCTAGGCCCCTCTGACACCGGAAGAAGTGGCCGCTACCACCCAATCTTTGAAGACTGGGAAGGCCCCAGGTGGAGACTGATTCCCCATGAAAATATGGCAGCTCCTCCACCAGACAGTGTCCCCAGTTCTCTACCAAGTGTACTCTGTAGCCCTAGGGGCGAGCTCCCCCCCATCTTTCAGGGAAGCAATAATAACGATCCTTCCTAAAAAAGACAAAGATCCCCATAAAGCCTTGAACTATAGGCCCATATCCCTGCTCAATGTGGACAGCAAAGTCCTGGCCAAATTAATGGCCTTCAGACTTAACCCCCTTCTGCCCCATCTCATCCAACCTTCCCAAGTAGGCTTCATTAAGGGACACTACAGCATGGATCATATCAGATCCCTCATAAATCTAATGCACTCTGCTAAATCACTTCCCACCCAAGCCGCAGCGTTTGCTATTGACTTTGAGAAGGCATTCAGCTCACTTGAATGGGACTTTGTACAACAAGTCCTACGTACCATGGGCTTTGGTCCGGGGTTCCAGGCATGGATAGAGGCAATGTACTACCTCCCTATGGCCAGGGTACTGATGAATGCCCTGCTGTCCCCGCCTCTCCCACTTGGGAGGGGCACATGCCAGGGCTACCCCATCTCCTCCCTACTCTTTGTGCTGGCAGTGGAACCCCTGGTGGCAGCCATAAGGCATGACACTGCCATCAAGGATGTATGAATTGGACAGGTGGAATACAAGTCACTCATGTACGCGGATGACCTTCTTCTACCACTGGTGGACATCGACAGCTCCATCCCCCCCCGTCCACCCTATCTGACTTTGCAGTCTTCTCAGGGCTCCGCCTCAACCAGGCTAAAACTGAAATTCTCTCACTAAACAATCGCTGCTCTCCCCAGATGGCTGTAGCCCATAATCTCAGATGGGCGCTGAACGGAATCACATACCTGGGGATCCTAATTACCTCGCACTTGTCAAAAATCTGGGAGGCCAATCTGAAACCCCTTTTGGCCAATATACAAACCGAACTGGGCAGATGGAAGCCCCTCCAGCGTACTTTAGCTAGCAAAATTTTGGCCATTAAAATAGTCACCACCCCCAAGAGTCTATACATCTTGTCTCACTTCCCCCTCAAACTGCCCCCCCATATGGTACAACAGGATAGACACCATGGTAGGGCATTTTATTTGGAAAGGAAAGAAGCCCTGATATGGCAGAAACAAGCTGCGGGCCCATTGGTCGGAGGGAGGTTGGTGCATGCCCTGACTTGAACGTTACAAATGGGCATTCCAAGCCGCACAAACTTTGAGGTGGTTCCCAGCTCCGCATGGGAGGGTGCCACAATGGCTGGACATGGAGCAGGTGTATAGCAGAGTTACCCATCTTTCTATGTTACTGTATAGCAGCCACCCTCAGAGTATACGACAACACTCTACAATAGGACCCTTTATAGAATATTGGATTAAAACACATAAGAAATTGAAATGGGACCCAACCCCTCTTAATCTCACCCCTTTGTGGGGCAATGCAGATATCACAATTGTAATGCCTCAAAGTTGGGGAATCCCAGTAAGGAAAATAAAGTTATAGGGGGGTTTTAAAATGCCCCAGGGGTTCCTCTTTGGTGCCCTAGCAAAACGTTTGAAAGGGCTTTGGCATGTAAAGTAAATGTTTTTTTTCTCCCTGCTGCCTGCCTGCTCCATTCCACCCCCCTCCCAGAGCAGACAGCAGGAGAATGGGCACCCATGCGCCAGGTTCACTGCCTCTGGCCAGTGCATGGTGCCTCTTTCAAGTCCCTAGCATTTGTTTGGCGCAGGCTCGGGGTTCGAGAACCAGAACCCCGAGCACTTTTTGAAACAAAGTCTGGTCCGTTTAAAAAAAAAAAAAGAGTTGTTGTTGTTGGGCTGTGGAGTAAAGAGGATCACAGGAGTGCGACAGGGACTCGTGGCTTACCTGGGGTCATGAAGCCGGTCCTGTTGACTCTGCGGTGATTCCCCTCCTCCAGTCCTAAGAAGCCTACTGCTGCTGTCCGGTTGTGCTGCCAAGTCCAGCAGGTTCCCCCCCGAAAGAAGAATTCGGCCGTTCGCCGTGCGTTGGGCTGAATAGCCCCTCCATTTATTTGTTTTAGTCCCCCCCTTTGTTTTAAGTTTAATTTCCATCCCTCGCCAGCGGCAGAGTAGTGCCGCATTGTTGTTTGCCTGTCATCCTTCAGAGGCCCCCTAGTCGTCCCCCCAGCTGCCTGAAACTGTCCCTCCCTCTGCCAGTATACCTCCTGCCTCCTGTCTGCCTCCTGTTGTCCCGGAGTGGTGTGGTGAGTCGGCGGCATCACGCGATTCGTGCTGACCGCCTTGAATCTAGAGGACTGTAAATGTTGTTCAAAAAGCGCATTAGGCGCTACAAGTGACCAAAGCGCTGCATGGGCATCGGGTCACTAGGACCCTGCATTTCAGTATTAATAAGTGAGTCGGGATTAGCGAAGCCCACAGGAGGGGCTGAGAGTCAAGGCCAGTATAGCGGCCTTATAAATATTCATAAAGAGGCAGGCTTTGGGGCGGCGATGTGCTATTGAAGGACAGCAGCTCACAGAGAGCTGCAGATTTAAAGGGGGCCCAACCACTTTTGGCCTAATAATTATTTAAATGGGCAATTCAGGCCCAGTATAAAGTGGGGCACTGGGCCCAGTTTTGAGAGGGGCTATCAGGCCCAGGGTTTAATGGGGGCAATCCAGGCCCATGGTAAAGAGGGCACCGGCCCAGTATAAATTAGGGCACCAGGCCCAGTTTTGAGAGGGTTATCAGGCCCAGGGTTCAATAAGGGTTATCAGGCCCATAGTTAAAGAGGGCGCGAGGCCCATAGTGTTGGGAGGGCTTCCAGGCCCATAGTAAAGAGGGCACCAGGCTCACTGTATTTAGGGCATCAGGCCTGAGTTATTGTAGGGCATCAGGCCCGAGGTAAATGTAGGGCATTAGGCCAGAGGTAAAGCAGGGTTCGTGGGTGACCCCAGCCTAGTGTAATATGGCAAGCCAGCCTAGTGGTACTAAGGGTGGCCCCGGCCTAGGGGATTAGGGCAAGCCAGCCTAGTGGTACTAAGGGCGGCCCCGGCCTAGGGGATTAGGGCAATCCAGCCTAGTGGTACTAAAGGAGGCCCCAGCCTAGTGGATTAGGGCAAGCCAGCCTAGTGGTACTAAGGGAGGCCCCGGCCGAAGGGATTAGGGCAAGCCAGCCTAGTGGTACTAAGGGCGGCCCTGGCCTAGTAGGGTAGGGCAAGCCAGACTAGTGATGATGAGGGCATCCTTAGCAAAACGTTCAGGAGTAGCCAGATACTATTCGGGAAGACCCTACATTTAGGAAAAGGGGTCCATCCAAGGGTGCTCAGTTCGCATATACTGTGAAGCTACTGTAACAACTGTACTGCTTATTCAATTGTTATTGCTAAAATACGTGAAAGACTGTGAACTTGCTAAGAAGCACCAGGACTGTGTTGTATTGGGCTGTGGTTACTTATCCCTGGGTATCTGAACTATTGCCCCAGGTATCTGAGCTATTGGCCCAGGTATCTGAACTATTGCCCTAAGTATCCGAACTATTGCCCCAGGTATCTGAACTATTGCCCTAGTACCCAAACTATTGCCCAAATTTCTGAACTATCACTCTAAGTATTCGAACTATTGCTCCAAGCACCTGAACAACTGCCCCACCTGTAGCAATTACCCAGAAATTTATGATTTGCCATTCCTCAGCGAATCCTCAGATCATTCCGCAGTCCCTTTTGGCAATACAGGAAGGTGCATTTTCAGCTAGATTGTTACTACTGTATGGGGACAGTCTCAGTCTTCCACCACACTACCGTCCCATAGTGTGGCCTGTAATACTCCTCACTCAGCATCAATCTCTACTCAGAAGAAGACATCTTCTCAGCATTCTTCACTCCTGTGGGATCGTCCATCAGCTCATCACTTCCGTCTGTGTCGTCTGCCGAAGTCGAGTCTGTCGCCAGTCGTACAAGTCGTACCCGCCGTTTCTTGTTTTCACAGCTCAAGGTACGCTCCACCGAAACACATCACGACAGCCGTGCCAGTGTCGTTTCGTATGGTTCCTGTTCCAGATGTCCCGAAGTTGGTCGCCCTCTACAGAAGAGTGTGCTCATCCTGGAGAACCTGGTCAGCGCTCCTCCTGGTCGTTTGCAGAAAGTCGAGTCCGTCAAAGCCCAGTACGGGACGCATCCGCCGTTTCTTTGTTTTTGTTCTAGTTCCTGATCCTAAGATTGCAGAATCAACCATCATCTCTTCAGATTCTTCTGGTTCCTGTTCCTGTCAGGAATCCTTCTGAGTTCAGCTGTCCCTTGGAGTGCTGCAGCATCCTTCAGGTCGTGGTGGTTCTCCATTGGATTCGTCGCCACGAAGGTCCTGATTTCTCCTCTCCCTTGGCAACCCTGAAAGTGGGTTTTGGCCGAGGAACCCTTGTTTTCAGTAGAAATCCCGACAGCCCATCAGTGGGTATTTCAGGAACCAGTTGCTCTGGTTCTTTATTCCGGCAGCCTCGGAGAGAGTGGGTTTTGCCGAAGAATCATATGGTCTGTTTAACAAACCTCTCACTACCCAGTGGCCTTGACAAGGTCCCTGCTGGGATTTACATTAGCATTTATTGTTCCGTTTGCTTATCTCTTCGTAGCTACCATCGCAGACTGACGGTGTACACAAAGACGCCGGATCTCTGGACTCTAGTAACATCTGGACTTTGATGGAAGTGTGTAGTGATAATTAACCTAATACAGTTCTGAGTGGCTTATGTCATCTGATCCTCACCTAAGGTTATCGAATTGTAGAATAATTTTAGAATAAGAGTGGCAGTAGGCCTCTAGTCTATTCTTGTGGTAATAATCTTAGCAGTCATAGATAAAGTATTTGTCTGTTTATCGCCCTATTGTTTTCGGGTGACCCCTCCTTCCTCTTGTGACTGTGTCTCCCTACCCTCTGGTACAAAATAAATGCCCTGCGGGCATTGAATCACTAGGTCAACTCCTGTCTCTCCTTGTCTGGGTAATGGTTATCTTATCCACAATAATTTGGACCTTGGTGCCTCATTCATCTCTTTTCACCACCTTTAGAGCAGAGTACCACACAGAGCACCTCTAGTACATCACAAAATCGACCACCACCCCATTGGCTGTCCACAGTGGGCAAAAGCAGGTCTCCAATTCCTGGAGGATATTTACAAGCCAGGCTCCACCACACTGGACACATTCCAGGGAATCAGGGAATGCCACACTATTCCATCCACGGACCATTGGAAATACCTGCAAATCAGGAGTGCCATACAAATGCTCATTAAGAAACATCCCAGAGGGGCAAAAACATCCCTGGTAGGCCGTTGGCTCTCCCTCAAGAAAGGCCAATCCAGTACTGTATATACGACTCTTAGAACCAAGATTCCTTCCCAATCCCTGGATGCTAAGTCAAAATAGGAGACAGCCCTAGGGATTCAAATCACAGATAAGGCCTGGGAAGCATGCTGGAGGCCAGCACACAGAGCCTACTCTGACCCCTGCAGCATGCTTATCCAGAACAAGATAATGCAATCCTAGTACAGAACCCTGGCAGTACTTCACAGGGCTAAGCTCACACCAGATGATTGCTGCTGGAGATGCCAAATGCAAAATGGTGATTTATTGCACATACTATGGCAGTGCCCCCTAATCAGGCCAATATGACAGCACTTCTGTTCCCTAGGGGCCCAGATAATAAGGAAGCCCATCCACCTCTCACCGGAGTTACTCCTTTTAGGCCTTCGTACTGAACCTCTACACTTTACTCTCCAGGAGCAGAAATGGTTAGCTATCCTGAGTATACTTGCAATGAGGCTGATCCTCTGTAGATGGAGACCACAGGACGTCCCCTCCTTCACTGAGGTGTTGAATGCCCTGGCCCAAACAACCACCCTGGCACGAATGCCTCGTGGTGACAAACACATTACCTCACAACAATACTTTCTGGACCCCCTTTTTAGTTCTGCTGAAACCAAAAGAGGGGATTGGTTGAGTGGAAAGTAAGCAACCCTCCCCCATCGCCAACCCCCTCCTTGTCCACCAGATTACAGGTAGGCAGCGAGAGACCAGTCATAGGTTAATGTATGCTTTCAGGTCATATTGCAAAATAGTAATTGACATTCTTTCTTGATGTGTATACCGCACCCTTGGATCCTTCAAGATTCTCTGTGTGTATGTGTTTATGTTCATACAGGACCCCTTAAAGAGTCTGAACCTGATCGAGACTTTGGAAAGCACCCCAAGAGTCACCTCTTAGAGATGATGCTCCAGGCTGCTCCAGGCATGCAGTTTTCTTAATAAGTTGGCAAAGAAATCATTATTTCATACTGTGAGCTACCTCCATCCCTCCTGTAACAAAGGCAGATGTTGGAAGCCTGGAGCGGGTGGAGTGGCCCCAGAGTATAAGATTATGTATTCACCTGTTCAGAGAATTGTCCTGCATGTGACAGATGCTGACTGCCTCCTGCACAGCACACTAAAATGTATGTCTGATGGTTTTCTTTTAACTTCAAAATAAAAAACCTTTAACAACAAAAAATGTATTAATTAATTAATAAAAAGTGTACCTGGTCCTGTTAGGCGTAGTTATTATTCAGTACCTTGGCAGTGGCTAGCACAGTGAGGGTATACCCTCCTAAAATGAATAAAAAATGCAGCTTGGACATACTTAACTTGAGGTAGTGCCAAATACCAGATGCTGCACCTAGTCCCCTTTCTCCCTGGGAATATTGGCAGTGGCCCACTGCACAGAGACACCACAAGAGCGAAACCCGAAAAAAGACCTTTACAGTGAATGTCGTTGTAATGGTCTGGGTTTCACTGATGCAACATCTCCGGTATTCTGCCCTTCCCCAAAAACTTCAACATGGAGTTGATAATATATAATTGTGGGGGGTGCAGGGGGCTCTTACATGGGGGGGGTACAGTGGGCACAGACCCCCACAAAAAACACTTGGTTTCTGGACAGCACAATACCGCATGTTGGCATTGTGCTATCGCTGTAGGGGATGTCGGCAGCTTTGTTGTCGACGAACAGTGGTACTTCCGGAATTTGGTATATAGCCCCTTTTTAGTCAGAGCTACAAAGGCTTAACAGGGCTTATCACTTCCTTCCTTCCTTTCTCGTGGGTGCAGATAATCAGTGCCTGCTAACTGAGTTGTATATTCCAGGCACACAGCTTCTTCCATTATTCATTCAGGCTCAGGCCCCACCAACATGCTTCTTGTTCATTTTCTTTGGTGGAACAGTGGGATGGATTCTGAAGAAACTATTAAAGCATCCTCCTGGAGGGTGAGCCAACAACAGGTCTTCGCTGTCCCCAATCTCAGACCCCAGTTGAGGCCTGAGCCTCCAGAGACCCATACTGAGGAGAACCAGTGCCGTTCCGAACCCAGGACCCTGCCACCATCCTGGACCTGCAGGCTCCCTCCGGCTAGTCACAGCAGAAGAAGTGTACCCAGAGGTGCTCAGAACCCAGAGGGTTCTGTCTGGAACTCAAAACTGTAACTCAGAACACACTGTCAACAGGACTGGAGTCCCCTTTATACGCCCCTAGCAGCTGAAAAACAACACCCTGGAAGGCTCCTGGCTAATGGGCACCAACTGTACGTAGCATACAGGACATTCTGTCACTAGGCAGACACAACTGCAATTGCAGCAAACACATAACTAACATTCTGAAACACTAGGCTATAACCTTACCCCCTTAAGTGCAAAAATCTGCAGATCACAAATTTAAACATTTAGGTTAACTCATAGCCCTATCTCTGATAGCTGGGTTACAACTTAAAAACATAAAAAATATTCCTGTATGGTTAACATTAAAGCACTCTTACTATGTCCATTATTCAACAGTAATATGTTACACTTGCTCCACTCACTTCTGCATTAGTTCAGTGCGCAAACAGCAGCCTTCCCAGATGTTTGCACAGCAGTTTAAATCCTTGTCTGCACAGCATCTTCCTTTTATGGGTTTCCCAGTGTTTGAAGGACAGCCATGTTAGGACATACTGTACCGATGTTCACTAATACTGTCCTACCATGACCCTAAAGCCATGTTTACACGGCTGCTTTTTCCTGTGGTGGTGCGTGTGTGTCTGCACTGCCACAACCTTGGAAGGTGATACTGCTTTGCATTCACTCAGCTCCTCTCAGCACCGACACAATATGTGCTGGAGAGGGGCTGAGAGTACTGAGAGGCACTACAGGAAGTTGGGACAGTTCCCTGTGCATATCATAGTGAGTGGTGCAGTATGTCCACACGGCTACTTGCACTGCTTACTCTGCAGCTCGAGAGGCTCAGTGAGTGACTTAACATGATTTGGTAAGTGTCCACATAGCCACTTTTGCACCACACCAACCAGTGCACTCAGGTTGCTGCAGTGCAAAGGTGGTCGTGTAAATTGCTGCTTATTCAGATTTGGTGATTTGAACAACAGTAACTGAATCCTGGATAGTGGAAAACCCTGCTGATGTCACAGCCACCCAATTTAGCCAAAATAAATGGGTTTTCCAAGACAGGGGCTGATATCCTGCTGTACTGCAGTAAAAAAGCCCACTCATACATTTCAAGATTTTTTTTCAAGATTCAGGATTTTTATTTAAAAACAGGAAAGATGGTACAAACCAACTGAGCTTCGTTCATTTACAATGGCTTCCTGATAACGGTTAAGACAACATTTGATTGTTTTAGTACAGATTTATACAAGACATACAAAATATTAATAAAAACAATCATTCAAAAGTTACAAAATTACAATGGACAATAATACGCAGTAATTTATACTATGATTATAAAATATCTATAGACAAGAATCACAGTAGACCAGACAATTGCTGCTAGATAACCTAATTGCTACTCTGCTTTGCTGTGAGTACCGATTTTAATTGACTGTGGGCCTGCTGCCTACTACAGTTACTGCACTGTTAATCTCTGCCATTCTACTGTGTTACTAATTGTATTCCACTTGAATGTTTTTGTCTTGTATCAACCTGACATGCTCCCTGGTTAGCTAGTTTGTGTATATGTACTTCAGTGCTACATATCTAGGCCCAGATATTCAAAAGGGTTGCGCCATGCGCAACAGGGTTGCGCTTGCGCAACTCCAAAATTGCGCCATTCTGCAATATTCAGGAAGGGCCAGTTAGCCACGAAAACATGCTGAGCAACAAGCGCAATGGAAATGAAGGCATGCGCGCGGCGAGAGGGCAGGTCCATGCGCCAAAGTGCGCAATCGATATCCGAACACTTGCGCCAATGCGCCAAGGTAGCTCAACGGAAGTTTAAGCTGCGGATTTGAGCCAAAATAAAAAGGCTCAAGGAAGCGGTGCAAGAACTCTAGCAGGCCGCAAACTGGGGGGAGAGAGAGAGAGAGAGAGAGAGAGACAGGAGCTGGAAGGGCAGAGAGGGACAGTGGGTCCAGGAGGACAGAGAGGCCAGTGGGGGGTGCCCGGTGCAGTGGAAGCAGCAGTGGGGGCAGCGGGGGTAACACAGGAACAGCAGCCGGGGGCAGAAGCCAGGGAGATGGACAGTGTCAGCTTCCACATGGAAGCTGTAATGAGAGGTGAGACACCATGCTGCAGGGCGTGGCAGCGGAGGGGCCCGTCGGTATGCCCGACAGGTGGTATCGTGCCCGCATCAGCTTTGAGCTGTACACAGACGTCGAGATTGTGGCCCGTACCGCCTGAACAGGGCAATACTGGGGGCAGCTCTGCGAGCTGTGCAGTGATGTGATGCAGGCACCCTCACGTCGAGTCATGCTCTGTCCGTGGAGACCAAGGTGACAGCCTGCATGTGCCTGCTCGCCACGGGCACCTTCCAGAGGCTGACAGGGGACACCACAGGCATTACACAGTCGGCCATGTCACATTCTCACCCAATTCCTCAGTGCACTGCTGCCTCATGCTGCGGGTACATCCATTTCCCAGCACACGGCAGGCGTACAACAAACATGCAGGAGTTCCACAGGGTAGCATATATGCCTGGCGTGCTAGGGCCATAGACTGCACCCATGTGGCCATTTGCATGCCACCTGGCCCCGGCGGCCAGGCTTGCCGGAACCAAAGGGCTTTTCCAGTGTCAACTGCCGGTGGTGTGTGATGCCACTGGGCGCATTATCAATGTCTGTGCCACACACCCTGGCGGAGCACATGATGCCTTCATATGGCACCAGTCTGCACTGTGCCATCGATTCGAGAGTGGGAACATCCCCACGGGTCATCTAGTGGGTGAGTACACATGTATAGAATGCAAACTCTGTGCAAGGGTGGGAATGACACAGGTGCCATGGTAGTGGCACACAAGGATATAGGCAATATGGACCTGACATGACACTGATCTCCACTATCTCCACACAGGTGACTACGGATACCCACTCCGTCCCTGGCTGCTCACACCATGCAGCCCCGACCCACAGCGCAGCTAGGTTTTCAATGAGGCACATGCCGCAACACGTAACATCATAGGCGGGTGTTTGGGATGCTCAAGGCGCGCTTCCGATGCCTGGACACCTCGGGGAGCCTACAGTACAGCCCCCAAAAGGCCTGTGGGATATTCCTGGCCTGTTGCATCCTGCACAACATGGCCAAGACCATGGGATAGCCGTACAGGTCCAAGAGGGGACAGGTGCGGGGACGCCAGTGGCGCTGTGATGTGGGTGATGAGCAGCCCCCTAGGGCGGAGGGACCCCCAACTGACCCGGCAGGCCCAGCTGCACTGGGACACCATTGCAGAAGAGCACTATGCCCAACACAGGTAAGTCAAGGGGACATGTGCAGGCAACACTGTCCATCGGAAAACCACAGGCACACAGGGGAACACCGTGCATGAAGGTCAGGGAGTTGAAGGTTCAGACATGCCAACACACCATCAGAGAGGGTGAGCACTCATATGGCACACACACACCAGCCAGCATACATGGGCAGCAGCACAGCATCATGGAAATGACATTGCCAACACACAGCACCACCAACCACCCCACCACCTGGACTGTCCATGTAAGCGTGTGTCAGGACCTGGGCACCCTGCACCTTGGTGTCAGTGCAATGCAGGCATCATCATGCACATGCACCTGTGGACAGCAGTTGGGAGGTGTGCAGGTGGTCCATGTGTCAGCCAGGTGAGCAGAGACCCAGCAGTGCACTGCCCACCATGACACACATTGCACAAGGGCAGCACCAGACAGGGCCTGCACTGGGAGACAGTTCAGTCAGGTAGCACTGTCCCACGGCCACCACAGATGCGTGGGCAGCCCCACCGTGGCCCAGCAGCACTGGCAGGCTGAGCAGAGGCCACATCGGGTGGCGCTGGTGCACCACCAGGGGACCCACTGCGCGAATGCGACCTTTCCCGCACAGGGGTCTGCATCCTGCCAAACAAACTTGCACCAGGGGTGCTCGGGATGCCCACAGCAGAACCCGGCGTCGACAGGCCTGGTGTCGCACGATGCAGAGGCGGTGGGTGGAGGCGCACTGTGGGGTGTGTGTGGTACAGGGGCACCTGACAGTGTGTGCCACGCGTCCGCGACAGAGACCACTGCCTGGGTCAGCTCTGTCAATGGCAGCGGTCACATCTGTCCGCATAAGGACCAGCTCGGCTCGGTCCGAGCCTCCCTGCTATGCGCTCCACGGACACAGACAGTGCCTCCACGGACACTTGCAACCCCGCCCTGCAGCTGCAGGTCCTGCAGCAGGCGGGTATCGCGATAATGGGTACTGTGCCCCAATGGTTATGACCCCAGGGTGTGGGCGGTCCTGGTGCCTAGCACCCCTTGAGGGTGGTGGCTGTTCACCAGGACCAGGTATGGGCGGATCAAGGGGCGGTGGACATGTGCCACTGCTTGACACTGTACCCCCAGACCTGGTGCAACTGCTGCTGCCGCCTCAACTGCTGAGCCCCCAGGTCCACCTGTTCCACCTCCGTAGCTGACAACAGTGCCAGACCTGCACAGCCACTGGTGCTGCCCCCACGGTGCTGACAGGCACAGCCTGGGACTGTGCCAGCATGCTGGTACACTGGTGTGAACCAGGAAGGCCCAGGGCACGTGCTGGCCTGCCATGTGTCCGTCATGGGACACACACCTATCACTGCCCATTGCAGGCCTGCTATCATCAATGGTGCAGGTGCGTGCCACTGCCATAGGCACAGCATGCTGGCATACCTGCATGCTAGACTGCTGTATTTACAGGCTGTGCACCCCTGCACCCGTATCACTGACACCGGGTTGTTGGCCCAGCGTGCATGCTGCTGCAGTGCCTGCAGGCTGGTGGCGGTGGATGGTCCTCTTCCACGTCAGCAGGTCTGCCTCACTGTCTGGACCCACCACCACCACCGTCTCCTGCAGACGAATAGGACCTGTAACAGAAAGAGAGTACATGAGTGCATGTGAACAACAGCCCCCCAACAACATCACCATGTCATACCATGCAGTGATGGGCTTCCACCTGTCTGGAATCCCTCCGCCTGATCGCCCGCAATGACACTCGGCTGCATGGCGCGATGTGTCTCCTCTGTGGGGTCAGCTGCAGCACCACTGGTGGGCCCCACCAGTGCCAGCCACGTCTGCCTAGGCTGCCACCTTCTCCTTCAGCCTCCTGCGGTCAGTCCCCTTCTTCCTGCATTCCTGCATGAGTGCTGGTGGCTTCCACATGGTTGGCGCGGCCGAGCTACCCCTCCCATGCAGCTGCACCCTGAGGTGCCCTCCGTCCACTCAATAGTGGCTCATCCTCCGGTAGGCCTGGAAGAGGCCTCTGTCTCTGCCGTGGTGAGTTCGGCCTCCTCTCGCCGCTGTCCACACCTCAGCTTGGCTCTGGTCAGTCATGGTGATCTGTATGGGTGGAAGTGGACACCTGTCACTGTGCAGTCAACAGCATTTCCCCATGAGCATAGCTGCGGCCCGGGGGGGTGAAGCCCCCGTTTCCTCTCCGCATGGCAGATACTGATAGAAAGGGTGCCCTTTGTCCCTTTCTAAGTGCCTTTTCATGCTCAGCCCCTCAGCCTTTATCATCCTGCTTCCTTGGGCATTGTCCTGAGCATCACAAGCATGTAACTCACCTCTCACCTGCAGTAACAAATCTGGCCAGCACAGCCCACAGTCGCATTTTATAAGCGCAACACATGCGAATGAGGTGTGGCTCAGCTTTAATGACATGCTAATCGCGCCACTGCGCTTTGCAGATAGCTGATCAGATGGTTGCATATGTCGGCTGAATGCCGTATTTTGCACTTTACTTGTCTGGAAGGTCCGGCTGAGCCAATACCGGCGCCAGGTTTGTGGCTGCGTGCCACACTGCATTGCGCATGCCCAGACGGCTGCGCGTACGTCCTGTCGAGGCTGCAGACCTGATGAGCGAGAGGCGATCCAGGCCATGGCCACCATTGTGCCAGTGGCGCTACAGCACTGGGCACTATAGGCGGTGTGGCACTACTGCGCCGATAGTCCACTGTGGCACTGGTGCTCAGCTTGGCAGTCGCGCAGGATGCTTATACATCCCATGGCGCCTGTGCGTAGCCTTGCGCTCATTGCCGTGACCTTGTGTATGCCCTCTGGCCCTGGCGCTGTTGGCATGCCATGTGTGCGTCCCTTGCGGCTGTCTGGTGACAGCGCCATGTAAAATCGAAGGCGCTGTTAAATTGGCCTTGATTGGAGCCTATGGTGGTCTATTGCGCAACAACTCCCACGTTGGGTTCTGGCCGGCGCAGCGGGCGCTTACATTGCCCTGTAAAGTTGGTGCCATGGCTAGGAGGAGCGTGTCCTGGGCCAGCTTGAAGTGGCCAACCTGGTGGCCCTGGTGGAGCCCACTGTGAGGCACTGTGTGGTGAGGCCCCTCACCATGCCTAGGACCCACGTGTGGCAGCAAGTGGCCACTGACTGGTGGAGGTCACTGGCGGGGCGGTCTGCTGAGCAGTGCGGCGCGGTGCAGTGACCTCCGCTGGAAGGGCAGACTCTTAGCGCAGCTGCGTTCACGTAGCAGGCGGGCGTGGTGCCCAGGCCAGAGTGAGTGTACCATCTATGCCTATATTCTCTGTGAAATTGTGTGTGTGCTTGGGTGGCTGTGCATGGTGTGTCAGTGTGTGCAGCTGTGCGATGGATGGTTATGGCTGTGTGGGCAGGCACTCTCACTGGGGCAGGGGCACTCTGCTTTGAGTCACACTGATGTTTGTCTCAACATATGTCTCCCACAGGCGGATTGTGAGGACACAGGGCCAGGGTGACGTGGCCATGCCAGGGCCCCGTGCCGGGGGTGTGCCCCAACAGCAGCAGCAGCAGCAGCGTCAGACCCAGCTGCTGGAGGTGTGAGTATCATTACTTCATGGATGCTATTGCATGCTGGGGGCAAGACCACCAGCCATGCGGGACACAACCAATGGGAGGTCATAATTCCACTATACAAAACACTAGTGAGTCCCCACACTGGAGTACAGTGTACAGTTCGGAGACCATACCATGGTGGACATGGACTGGGTGGAGAGGGTTCAGAGGAGGCGACATGGATGGTGCATGGATTGCATCACAAGTCCTATGCAGACAGGTTGACGGAACTGAACATGTACTCCCTGGAGGAGGAGGAGTGTGGGGATATGATGGGGACATACAAGTATCTTACGGGGAACAGGTGCAGGAAAACAATATTTTAAGCGTAGAGGATGTTCCAGGACTAGGGCATGGGATGAAGTTGGGGGGGACGATTCAGGAGGAAACATGAAATATTTCTTCACAGAATGGGTGGTGGACAAGTGGAACACCCTGCTGAGATGGTGGTGGGGCTGACTTGGTCACGGATTTATGAATGCATGGGTTGGCCATAAAGGAATTCTGGAGGTCAGGGGTGAGGGGAGCGGACTTATAGGACAACAGAGTGAACTTACAAGGTCAAATGGACAGACTGGGTGTCCCATAGGCCCTTATCTGCCGACACTGTCTATGTATCCATGTATGTCGGCATGACACAGGTGACCTGCATCACAGTGCAGTATCCACGGCGCGTCTGTGTATGCATCACTGGTGGTCCAGGCATGCACTGGGCACATAGCTGTGTAACTGGCATCGCACCGCGTTGCCACATCACTTGCCAGCCCTAGTTTGTACTGTGATTGACATGGGCAGTGTGTGGGGGGTGTGGTGCACTAGCTGGTGCCGCCTGTTTGTGATGGCCATGTGCATGTTCACTGTGGGTGGGTGCATGCCATCACAGGTGCGGGACATTGGGCTATATGGCTTGCAGGTTGGGTGGTGTTCAGGGTTGTGGTCAGTCACAGCCATTGACTGTGTTCCCATTTTCCTAGGGCCCGAGGTTCTCCGGGGATCTGCATGACATCTGGGCCTGACACAGGGTGCCATGCTGAGAACCAGGCCATCCTTCAGTCAATCAGGCGCCATGGCCTGGGAGGGACGTCACCGGACAGTGCAGCACCAGGCAGAGGATGACCAGCCAGCTGGGCCTTAGGGGCACATCCTTCACTTCTCCCATCCTACCACCCTGCCTTCCCTCTCCCAGTTGTTCATCCCTACCCCTTGAACACCCTACCTTGTACCCATCCCCCTTGTAAATAGTTATTGTTTATGGTTTGGTTATTTAGTATTTGAAACTTTAAATATACCTTTATATTTTGATATGAATACTGTGTTGGTCTCTGATTTGCAGCTGGCTATGGGTGCTCAGTTGCAGTGGTATTGCATGCCATCTGGGGTGGTATGGTCCTGGGTGTGTGTGTGTGTGTGTGTGTGTGTGTGTGTGTGTTGCATGGGAGGTATCTCCAGCATGGAATTGACTTTCTGTTGGTCTTGCCGTCTGCTGCCACCCACTGCTGGGTGCACAGGGTGGGTCTGGCCTGTATGCTTCTCTGCAGCACAGGGGTTGGCCGGTGTACCAGGGGGATGCATGGTGTTTCCTGCAGTGCCAGTCACTGCACATGGGTGGTGTCTTGGGGTCATGGTGCAGGGTGTGCTGTGCATCTGAGGGGCTGATGTGCACTGTGGTTGTCAACCCCCTGTTGTGGCCTCTCTGCCTGCCAGTGGTTGTGCTGGGGTGTCCAGGGCTCTGCTATGCTTTGTTGGCTTGTCCCCATGGGCACGTGGATCATCCGTCCCACCCCAGTGATGCTGTGCTTGGGGTGTGCGGTGTGGTGGGGTTCTGCAGTGTGTTCCTGTGCCCATGTGTGGCATGGCTGGCGGTGGGCCCCAGCCTGCCTCCCTGGATGTGCAGTTCCATTGCTCTGGGGGCTGTGCTTGCGCTATAGGCAGCTCTGGAATGCTCAGCTGAGCTTCCATGGTTCGCCATAGTGCAACATTTTAACTCAGCTTCTCCTCCCTGGTTCGCGATGGCACAGTATGTGCGATATTCAGGCGTTGGTTGCTTGCGCTGTTTGCTCTGCTCCATGTTTGAATATCGCACCTGTTAGCATTCTTTAACTGGTTTCATGCTCTATTCTTGCCAGTTTTGAGCGCAGTTTGAATATCCAGGCCCTAGTGTCATTGCTTGCTCATTGTTACCAACTGCTCAGTCCCATTATGTACTTTGCTGCCTCTAGTCTAATTAGCCAGTGTTTTGCTGACTCCTTGAAAAATCCTACTTGGGTACATCCACATTCCACATTTTGTCCCTTATTCATTTTTGATTTAAAGGTAACGCACTAGAATTTACTTGTGCTAAGTTTACCTGTTAGTGCTCTCTCTCTCCTACTTGCACCTGTTAAGCTTTCAGTGATCTGTGGAGTACCTCTGTGCTGCAGCTCACACCTGCTTGTTGCTTCCTATTGTTTAGTTATAGCCAGGTCTGTTACCATGTGTTATCAACTGCTACTGATCACTTGTCTAGCAGAACTACTAACCTGCTTCACTGTTACTTGCCTGCCATTGTGCACAATATAACTACTGTGGGTGCTGCTTGACATTTTTCCCTTGCCCCCCTCCTCCTGGCCACAATGTCCTTTGCACTCCTCTGCCTGCTCCATTTATCTCTCCTCCTCCTACCCCTCTACCTCCCTCCCCCATTCAACTCTGATACCCTGCCTTCTCTCCCACCCCAGTCCCCCTCTCTCCTTACCTTCTCTCCCTTCCCTCCCTCCCTCCCTATTCACCCTGGTCTCCTACCATCCCTTTTCCTCAACCTGGAGTTTCTCCACTGTGCCCTCCTCTCCCATCATCACCCCTATTCTCCCTGCTCTTCTACCTGCTCCATGGGTAGGAAGCTCCATTCCATACTTCTCCTCATTCTCCTGCTCCTCCTCCTGTCTGGTGATGTGGAGCCCAGCCCTCCTCCCTCCCTTTCTCTGCTACTGCCAAGGGTCTCAGTGTCTTCCATCTGAATGCTAGCAGCCTTCTACATAATTCAGCCTCCTCACCATCTGGGTTCAGTTATACACTCCAGATTTCCTCTGTATCTCTAGTCCTGAATCTCCTCCAGTACTCCTATCTCTAGCCTGTCCCTTCCTAATTACTATCTTTTCAGGAAGGATGGCGCAAACATGGAGGAGGGGTTACCATCTATGTCCACCAGAGCCTCAAGTCAAGTCAAATTTATTTTTTAAAAGCGCTTTACCGAAACCAAAGCACCTGTACAATATAAAAACATCAAATTTAAACAATAACCATAAAATATACACACAGATTAAGATAACCATAAAATAAATAGCAGTAATACCGGAGCTAGCCCAATTCCCCAAAGGCGTTTTCATATAAATATGTCTTCAAATGTGATTTAAAGGCCTTGACGGACAGGCACTCTCTAATCCGACGAGGTAGAGTGTTCCAAAGGGTCAGGGCTACAAAGGAAAAAGCCCTAGCTCCCAATATCTGCAAGCGGACCCTTGGAACCTCTAGCAATCCCTTGTCAGTGGAACAGAGCGAGCAGAGGGGGCAGTAGGGCCAAAGGAGGTCTTGCAGGTAACCCGGTCCGTGTAGGGTCTTATAGGTCAGCAACGCAACCTTGAAGATGATCCTCCATCACACCAGCAGCCAGTGCAGCTCGCATAGTACAGGTGTGACATGGCTAGTTCTTGACAACCCTGTCAACAACTTGGCCGCAGCGTTCTGCACCAGCTGCAGGCGATGAAGGTCCACCCCTGGCAACCCTAGGTATAGGGCATTGCAGTAGTCCAGACGAGAGGACACGGAGGAGTGAACCAATGTAGGCAGGTCCTCCTAGATGTTTTATCGGGGTGATGTTCCTCAGATGGTAAAATGAGGACTTAACAACTAATGACACCTGTGATTTCAATGTCAGTTTGCTATCAAGTACAATGCCCAGATTCCGCACCTGTTCAGAAGGTCTCAACTGGTTGCCACCTAGCTCAAGGCCAGATGGTTGGCCAGGAGACAACTTCTCTACCCATTGACCTGGATCTACCACCAACACCTCAGTCTTATCCGGATACAGTTTCAACCAGTTAGCACTCATCCAGTCTTGGATTTCAGAGAGGCAGCTGTTAAAGACCGAGATCGCACTATCCTGTTCGGGCACAAAAGACATGTAGAGCTGAGTATCATCTGCATAACAGTGAAAACTCAGCCCATACCACTTTATAATGTCTCCTAATGGCAGCATATACACCGTGAACAACATGGGGGTCAGCACCAAACCCTGCGGAACCCCACACGGCAGGGAGAAGGAGGCAGAGGAAAAATCCCCGATACCACCCTCTTAGTCCTGTTTATGAGGAAAGATTTAAACCATCTGAGGACTTTATCTGACAGTCTGCAAAGGAGTCGCAGGTGTTCTAGCAGCACCCCATGGTCCACGGTGTCAAATGCTGCACAGAGATCAAGGAGGACCAGAATTGAACGACTCCTCCGATCTCTCACTATCAGGAGATCATTAAGTACTCGAACTAGTGCTGTCTCGGTACTATGCCTCTTTCTGAAACCAGACTGGAGAGGATCTTGGACTTCGTGGGTGGTAAGAAAGTTCTCCAGCTGCAGCGCGACTACCTTCTCAATAACCTTTCCCAGAAAGGGAAGGTTAGAGACCGGTCTGTAGTTTGCAAGACAGTCTGAGTCACAGGAAGATTTCTTTAAAAGGGGTGTCACCAGAGCTTCCTTCAGGATGTCCAGAAACACCCCCTGATCCAGTGAGCACCAGACTATCTCCGCAAGAATCGGTCCAATGACGTCCAAACACCCCACAAGGAGGTGTGTAGGACCAGGATCCAAACTACAGTAGGTCGGTCGCAAGCTCTGAACAATCTTCACGATATCCAAGATCGCTGGCTGGTTGAAATCCGTCCAGACAGATTGGGTGTCTGTGCCATCCCGTCGACCACCACTCTGCTCATTTGAATGAGTCAAGTGGATCTTCAACCTGATGGAGGACACCTTATCTGCAAAAAATTAAGCAAACCCCTCACACTTTACTTGTGAAAAGGCTCTCCGATCCTGAAGACAGGCTGGATTGAACAGCCTGCCCACGGTCTGAAAGAGCAGAGCCGGTCGATTGTTTGCTGCAGCAATCCCCTTGGACAAGAATTCTGCCTTCTTACAGGAGACTGCTGATTGATAGTCCAAATAATGGGCCATCAACATAAGCCTGTCCTCCTCCCTGCCAGATTTCCATCAACAACGTTCCAACCTTCGCCCTGCTCTCCTCAACTCCCTCAAAGTCCCATCAAACCAAGGAGACCGAGGGCGGAGAGGGAGCGGGCGAGCTCAGACAGGAGCTATGGAATCCAGGGCCCTCAGCACCATACTATTATAGTGCACTACTAGGTCTCCTGGATCCAAGCTTTCCAATGGCCTACTTGATAGCTTCAGTACCTCCATCAGACCCTCTGGGGTAACTCCCCTCAAAGGGCGGTACCGGACCATCTCCAAAGAGGCAGGTCTCACAGAGGGAGCCCCGAAACTGAACCTTACAGGGTAATGGTCTGATCATCCGACCGGTTCCACCACCAGGTTGGTGGCTTCCATACCCAGGAGGAATACCAGGTCCAAAAAGTGATCCCGTAAAAATGAGTCGCAGAGGTAACTACCTGTGTAAAGCCCAACGAGATCATCAGTTGGAGGAAGTTTTGACCAAAAAATGAGAGTTCATCATTGACCCAGGCATTGAAATCCCCCAGAACCAACCACCTGGGAGATTCCAATACCATGTCGACCATGAAGTCTGCAACTTCCTGCAGGAAAGCTTTCCCATCTCCGGGTGGACAGTAGATGAGAAGAATCCTGCCGCCCACACCTGCTCCCATGATACACTCAAAGGATCTGGTAATCCCTACTGGAACCTCTACAAGGCCCAGTTCCATCTTAAAACAGATGGCTACACCCCCGCCCCTACGATCCAATCTCGGGTGGTGTATCACCGAGTACCCGGCTGGAACTGCAGACTCCAAAATCAGGCCAGCATCCTCATCCATCCAGGTCTCGGTAATGCAAGCCAGGTCAGATGTCTCAACAAGATCAGCAGTAATTGCTGTCTTGTTTTTTATTAACCTGGCATTGCATAACACCACCCGAGTTGGATGAGTGGCCATGGAAGAGCAGGTCGCTTGCCCACTACTCGTGGAGCCCTCAGTTATGGCAACTAGACAGAGAGGTCCCCTCTCCAGGCCACATTTTGCCCCGGGGTGCCTCCTTGGACCCACTACCCCAATCCGCCTGCCCCGCTCCCCTCCCTCACCAGACCCAAGGGACCAATTTTTCCACCCCCTCCTCACTATCCCCAGCGCACGACAGTGCATAGACACCAAATGGTGTAATGGGGGAATGTGAAAAGGGCGCAGGTCCCTCAGCCTGGCGGAAGAGTAGCGCCTGCCTGCCGACACAAAGCCCCAACACATACTGCAAATACTTGTACCAGCAATAGGTCTAGCAACACAATCCCAGTATCACAACCCAATAAACCCAAAATTAATAATCCCCCCCAAACCCCTACAAATTAACACTAAAACAATTCCCTTAAAAAACCCCAACAGTCTATTTAGTCTCTCCACACCAGCCCCTCAAACTTCCACTTCAGGGACAGCGTCCAGGTAGCTACCAGCCGTTCCTTTTAATGCATTCACCAAATACATTTACTGAATAACTCAGAAGTTCTTACAGTACTTGCAGTTTCATAAAATCCTTATTCATTCCCCAATCTTTCTGATATAGTCCAAACAGGAAGTGTTATAAAATTGGACCCTCTCATATTCTTTAGGAGCCACAGCAAATCATTAATCCATTCACATCCGGTCTGTTCGGGGGATGAAATCCAGCCCTGCCCAGCCCATACAGAGGAAAAGCCCCAGCCCCAACACTCTCCTCACTTCAGGTAACCTGGGAAAACACCTGGACCAACCAGGTGAATCCCAGGAACCACGGGCCTAACCCAGGAGGCTACTGATCCTCTGATTGGTCCACCCTAGTCTCCCAAGGAGAGTAATCGGAGCCAAGGACCATCCACCGACAGGACCTGCAGGATCACCTCCTCCATGCCAATGACTTCTGTCCAAGTGCAAACCCCCAGTCTGGAAAATGTTCAGTGCCGAAGCCCAGACACTCCATACCACAATCCGCCAAGGTCTTCCTGGATCACCCAGCACCAATCCTGGGCCTCCTCTGTCCGTCCACCAAACGTCTCCTCCCGACTCCTCTGAACTCCGTCACCCCTTCCTCCAACAACCGAGACTTTGGTTGCTCCAACCAACAAGACTTCAGCTGCTTCTCCCGATCAGGTAGGGGAATTTAGTATCATCCAAACCTTCATTTATAAAATAATATCCTGGTGAATTTCCAATCGCTAATCCACTCTAAAAACATAAACGCTGGTAGCATCATTCCGTTCATACTCCTTTTACCCTGGATTAACAAACTTCTGAAATCCCTAATAGACGCAGACTACCCCTTATTAACTCACTTCAGGTCCCTGACTTACTACCGCTAAGAGAGAACCTCCCATGTACTATGGCCATCAGGAAGGCCGTACTGTCATCTTATGAATTTCTCCTAGTCAGGCTCTCATTCCCCTCCTCTGTACCTATATTCATTGGGGTTGTCTATGCCTTGCCTCAGATCTCACATTCATTCCTGGTTGGCTCTCTTTCCTCAATCACCTGTCATCCCTCCTTAGGTGAACCCTTACTCCTCAGGGAAGTCAATGTAAATTGACTCTCCCTATCCTCCAAATCTACCATTCACAGGACTGAGTCCCTTAATTTGTCTCAGGTTATTTCAGAACCCACCTGGCTCAAACCCCACTCTACCAATCATACCCTTTTGGATCATATTCTAACCTCCCACCCGCACCACATTGTTACAGCAGGTATTTTGCCAGATTCATTAGTGACCACTGCATGACATTCTACATCAGAAAAATCCAGCATCCCCCCTTCACCAAAATACATCTGGTCCAGGTCTCTCCGGTCATTAAATATCAATGCTCTACCAAGCAACCTCACTGCAATAGATTGGACAGCCATCCTCTCTGCTTCTGATATTGACGTGGTCCTCACACTATTAAACTACAAATTCTCTTCTGTCTGGGGCAAGCATGTCCCACTCAGGAAATCCAGAGTAAAAACTTCCCACCACCCCTGGATTACCACCAAAATCCTTGATCTGTGCAAGTCCTGAGATCTCACATGGGCCTGCTACAAATTACCCACTCCACTCCTGACCTCATCTCTTACAGGGCTCTGAGGAACAACTGTACAAAGGCTGTTCAAGCTGTGAAATTGCACTATTTATTTATTTGTTTTTGTTAACCAGGTAAGCACACTAGACAACAAGTGCCTATTTTCAGGTCCAACCCGGGAGGTTACAATACAGAAAAACATGGTACATTGTCATAGTAACATACAAGCCCACAATACAGGTGGGGCCAGAGAGATTTCAAAGCCAACCTCCAGTTAAACCTTAACTCTCTGGCTAGATTCTGGAAAGATATCCACTCCATTTTCGACCTCCCTGGCCAGTTCTCCTCCCCAAGCCTTATGATTAATGGTTCACCTGTGTATGACCCTACCTCTGTTGCTGCTCACTTCAGTGAGTTCATCACAACCTGTGCCTTCCCTTCTTCCCTTTGTCCAGGCTGCTCTCCTTCCAGTTCTTCTCCCCCCTTCACCCCTCACCAGGTTTTCACTTTCCCCATCACCAGAAACCCTGCTTGCCCTTTTTTCCCTCAACCCGTCAAAGTCCAGCCTTGACAGTCTGGGCCCCAAGCTCCTCAATGTCTCATCTCAACTTAGGCAGTATAGTGCAGTGGTTTAAGGCTCTGAGCTGCAAATCTGGTGACATCCAGCAGATCAGACCTGGGTTTGAATTCCACAGCTTCTACTTGCAGACTGTGTGACTCTGAACAAGTCACTTAACTTCTCTGTGCTCCCAGGTCGCACCAGTAAAAAAGCTTTCAGCTTAGTGTGCTAGTCCTGGTTAAACAACTAATAAAAAAAAAAAAAAACCTCCTGTCATTGCAGCTCCCCTTACTCATCTACTCAACCATTCCTTCTCCCTCAGTGTTGTTCTTCAATCCAGGAAGCTGGCCAAAGTTATTCCACTTCACAAATGGGGTGACCCCCTTCTTCCCCAATAACTTCTATCCCATCTCCCTCCTTCCCTCCCTCTCTAAGCTGCAAGAAAAACTAATCCATTCTAGACTCCTTGACTTCTTTCATCCTCCAACTTCCTCTCATCATTAGAGTCTTGTTTCCAGAAGCACCATTCCACCATCTCTTCCCTGCTTCATGTTACTGATTCTATCTTCTCTAGGATGGATCAGAGGCGGCACATTATGACCACTATATTCATCAATCTGGCCAAAGCCTTTGATTCAGTGTCCCTTTAACTCCTCCTGGACAAGCTGAGTTCTACTGGCCTCACAGCTCTCACTATTGCTTGGTTCTGTTCCTACCTAATGGGCTGACAACAGTCTGTACAGGTTGGGATGCCAGCCTGGATTCCATCCTTTTCTCCATCTTTCTGAATGACTTCTCCTCTGCCAGTGCCAACTCACATATCCACATGTATGCAGATGACACAGTCATCTTCACCTCCTGTACCTTCACCGCAGCTGTGGAAGATCTGTTCCAGTGAGACTTCAACAGCATTCTGCACTGGTTCCAATCCAACCAACTCAGAGTCAGAACTAAAAAATGATGTATATGACCTTTGGTACAAGTCAGAAACTGGCCAGACTCAGTGCTCCCCCTCCTCTGTTTTCACCACTGGAATGCATGCCTCTTGAAGCAGTTCAGTCTTTCAAGCACCGTGGTGTGTGGCTAGACAGTAAGCTTGACTTCATAGCCCACATTGATGCAATTCATACAAAATTCCATCCCCCTACCGGGTCATAATGTCACACGCTTAATAACATATGACATTATGGCTAAGCGGGTACAGCATAGTCTGTAGGCGCTAATGGTGCAATACCACGTGTACTGCTGTATGTGGTATTGCACTAGTAGCGCTTTCTCAAGCAGAGGATATGACCTCTGCTGGGAGTGGGTTCCACCGAGCAGTTACTGTGTCTCACAGGACTGAGCCTCAGCAGCAGGAACCCAGGCGCTGCGTCTGGGACCGGGTTTGATTCCCGGTCCCAGAATATTTAATTTTTTATTTCCTTGTGTGATCCCCACGTTGAACCCTCCACAGGTTGAGGAATCTTTGGTTGGGGTTTCAGGGTGCAACCCCTGTAACTGGGGGTGCAGGGGACAATGGCCCCCACAGAAAAAAGACATGCCTCATGGCAGCAATCACACTGTATTGGCAGTGTGATTTTGCCATGAGGCATAATGTCTTGTGACATTATGACCCAGTGCCCTCCATCCCTAGCTTGGTGCCCTGTATTGCAACAAAGACTGCTTATTTCTGCATGTCTGCAGGGAGCTTGTTACCAAAATGGTGCTCCCTGTCTTTGACTACATGGTCTATGGCACCACTCCTTCCACATCCCTTGCCAGACTGGGCACCCTCTGCAACCCCTTTTGCCACTTTGTTACAGACTGCCCCGCTCGCACATAGTATTGTTTACTGTATTCATCCCTATCCATCCTCCCTCTGCCCACATGTCACCAGACTCACTGTGCCTCCTTCATAGTCAAATACTGGTTTGGTTCCCTTCCCTAGTACCTCTCCTCTCCCAACTCCTCCCTGCTTCCTGGTCCCCCGTTCCAGGACCATCACACTTTTGCCACTCCTCACCCCTACACCTCTGCTGGGTGGTCTCCATCTCCTATTGACTTTTCTCACTCTGGAACCAGCTCTCCTCCTCCCACTGACTCTCCCCGTTCCTTGGTTCTGTCAGGCACCAAATGAAACTTCAGTGTGCCACCTCCCCTCCTGTTCCTGTTACCCATCCTTCTGACACCTCCCAGACCGAGTTTAACCATTGTGGTAAACACTCGGCTAGGTCTATGCTCCTGGTTTAACTACCACACCACTACAGTTTTCTCCCTCCATTAGAGGTTAGGCTTTAACTCACCATTTAGGTCAATCACCAGCTGTCGATATTGCTCTTGTTAGCCATGTATTGCTGCCACTTCTGAATATGCACTTGTTAAGTGTTCTTATTGATCTGTACCGCACTTTATTATTTGCACATACAATTTTTTCATTCATTCTAATTCTGTACAACATTTTTACCAAATGTTGTTCCACTGTTTTACATTTCTGTATTGTGCTGCCATGCTTCCACTGTTCCCTTCCCCTGGGTCACACCTGGAAACGAGCTTTGCCTCTGTGTGCCTCGCTCTGTTCCCAATTTTCAAATAACTTAAATAAACAAATAAAATAAATAAGTAATTCTCATTAAACCAATTGTTTATGCTTTGCAAAGAGGCCACTGAGGACCACAGTGAGTTAACCCCATTTATGAACAATTGATTGCTTCTCTAACTGTAGACTCTTCAGACAATACATATGCAAGTCTCTTGACTAGTCATAAGTGATCTAAATATATCTCCCTGACCCTGTATTGTTCATTCTTTTTTAATGCGGTTTCCTATTTTATTGTAAGGGCCTGTGTTCCTACAGTAATGCTTTTGTTCACCCTGCTAACCTGAAAAGAGAACAAAGAGAGAGAAGAAGAGACAATCAAAATTTAAATAACAGGGGCCCAATATTCAAGTTTGCCAGTGGGCAAAGTTATTGCCTGCCATTTACCCAGGGTTTGCAACCATGTGCAATATTCAAAGGGGTCAGGAGTGCATGCTAAATGGGTTAGCACGAAGGCAAGGATCAGTGCAAAAAGGGAGGGGCTTGGACATGAATATGGGCACAGCACAATATTCAGCCGATTAGCGCTGCACAAATGGAATAGTGCAGGCCACCCTGTGCTGCGCAGTTACCACTGGGAAGAAACCCACCTTGCTCCAGGAAACCCTAGTGGCTGGTGGAGCCACTGCAGCCAGCAATCACATTGGTGGTTGGGGGAGCCCACCTGCACAGTCCGCCAGTCACTGTATGTGATTATAGGGAGAGCGCATCCTCTGTACTGTAAAGGGAGCATGCATACTGTCTACAGTAAACAGTACACCTGCTCCCTTTACAATACACAGGACATGCACTCCCTGTTATTGCATATGGCAGCTGGTGAAGGTGTTAAGAGGAGGACTGTGCTGGTCACCCTATTGACTCTCCATGACTCTGCTGATTATGGTAAGGGGTGGTGCCAGGGTGGTGTAATTGGTGCGGGCGGTGTGGGCGATGCAGGAGAATACTTTCTTCTTAATGGGGCCGGGGATCAGAGGGTGGGGTGAACCACTGGACACCAGGGAATAATACATTTATAATGGGGCCGGGGATCAGAGTATGGGGGAGACCATTGGACATCTGGGAATAATACATTTGTAACAGGGCCAGGATGAGAAGATGAGGAGAATCACTGGACATCAGGAACTACTTTATTTTGAATAGGGTTGGGGATTGGAGGGGGGTGGGGGGGGGACCGGACACCAGGGAGTACTTTATTTTTGATGATGATGAGGATTGGAGGGTGGCGGGATCACTGAACACCAGAGAATGCTTTATTTTTAATTGGACAGAGATCGGAGGATGGGGGGACCACTGCACACCAGGGAATAGTTTATTTTGAACAGGACCAGGGATCAGAGGGTGGGGGGTCACTGAACACAGGAAATAATTTACTTTTAATGAGGACAGAGATCAGAGGGTGAGGAGGACCAGTGGACACCAGGGAATAATACATTTGTAACAGGGTTGGGTATCGAAGGGTGGTGGGAACCACTGGACACCAGTGAATAATTTACCTTAAGGGGGATGGGGATCAGAGGATGGGAGACCACTGGACACCAGGGAATACTTAAATTTTAATGGAGATCAGCAGATGGGGGGGGAGCCACTGGACACCAGGGTCTGCTTTACTTTTGATGGGTTAAGGCGATCGGAGAGGGTAAGTCCGGACACAGGAGGAATGCAAACCTGCCACAGCTTCCAATGCAAATGAGCCAATAATGGGCATCATATGGCCCCTTAGCACCTTGCATGCCCAATGGGTTCATTTGCATGGTGTCATCTGAGTGTCACGCCAGGGGCTCTTGATGCTGTCGGGTCTGGGGCACTGTTCCCCACACTTCCAGGATCCATGTCAGGCAGCGCTGCTCGACTTAGCACTGCACTGACATGCCCCTATATGCAGTCGGATAGAACTGGTGCACTATCTGACTGAATACAGCATCCTCTGGGTTGTGGGCAAGCACAGTGCAAATCCCTGTACTCTACTTTTGTTCCTTTTCCAATATCAGGCCCCAGGGGAGGTATCTACTGTAACAACTCTGGCTTATAAAGTGATACAGTACAGAACTGACTTGAAAGATCCCATCAAGCTACTACATTTAATTGCCTTTTTTATTCCCTTCAAACATACTCCTTATGTGTATTTGTCATGGAATAAATCTTAAAATAAATAAACCACAATTTCCCTCATCATTTCTACTTTTAGGATGGTGATACATGTTCAGGGTGTAGATCCAAAACAACTGTCTTGGGGCACTAGAGAGTTGCATCAAGAACAGATGCACTTCCGCTGAGCTCTCCACAGCCACATACTTAAAACCATTCAAATACACTTTTTCCTTACTACAAGCATGAACGTTGTATGAGCATTGGCTTTATCTAGTATTCAGGAGTATTCAGTGCAAAAATGGTGAGACCCAACAAAGGGGGAGCTGGAAGATCATCGAAGGTATGGCAGTAGCGGGCAGAGGCCTCAGGAGCAGCAGGCCCAAGTAAAGAGGTTGACCTGCCAGAGAAACAAGCATGGAAGATGGTTCTCTCCTCTGTCCAAGCAATGGATCAGAAAATAGAGGTGATCATAGAAAGGATGGGGTCGCAAGAGGTCAAAATTGCTTCTGCAACTGATGTTGCGCAGGCAGCCTATACATAATCAGTATCTTCCCCGAATGCCACAACAAAACTAATCCCAGAAAGTCCACAGATGTGGTATATACTGAAAGCCATAAAGAATGCACAAAGATCAGCGAACATTAGAATGGTGTGTCGAGCTCCCTACCCTACTGAAATTAACTCTGGAGCTTCTGGGGCACAGGCAGGAAAAAAAATTACAGAGTGATAACTAGATGGGCTGGACTTTCAGGAAATAACCCCTGCACTGTTATGATCATCACAGACAGTACCGAGTCTTAGAACATGATCTTGTTAACAGCATATACCCATTACCCTCTGTTACGTGGTGAACAGTCCATTCATCTTTTACCTGATGTTTTGTTCACTAGAAAGGCCAAGAGAAAGAGTTTCAATGGGGTTCAGTCTAAACTTTGAAGCCTGGGGCTGGTTCACTCCCAGTTAATGCTGACTCATCTCCGTATAGCCTATGAAGGAAAAGTTTTCATGTATGCCGACCCAAAGGCTACCAGCAAGTCAATTATTAAATCCAGTGCAGAGTAACTGTGCTTCCCAAACAGGATGAAAGAGAAGATGGAGAAGATTGAATATTTTTATATACTGGACTATACAATTTATATATGTTTGTAGTCCACATTCTGATACAGGTTAGCCGCTACATAGATCAATTAAATGTGGGTTGCAGGCACAGTATGTACAAGTATATTTTATTTCTTAACAAAAAAAAATTCAGTTTGGGACCTACTGTAACAGTTGTTTTTTGAGGGGTATTTCCCCTGTATCTTGATAACTGGCAACCAGTTAAGATGGTAAAGACTACATAGATTTGTTGACAACTTTTTTCCAAGCAGAAGTAAGCCCTGGATACACATGATAATTTCTAGTGATTAATGCTTACACCATTTATTTTTTCAGGACATTATCACCGTTCACTTACTTGTTTAGGACATTGTCACAATTCACTAATTTGGCCACTAGATGGCAAACAGAACACAGATTTTTTTTTCCTTTTTTTAGTTCGAGCATGAACAGCAATACTGTACTCAGTGTTTATTCTATGTGCCAGTTCTGTATAACGTTTAAAGTCAGTCTTGTTGCAGTATAGTATAACAATTATTAGTAGAAGTGTGAGTTACAATAGGAGGTAGGAGGATACGTTTTTGGGGGAGCCCAGTCTTATAATGTACATTTACCAAGATACTATAGATAAAAGAGGAAGAAAGTAGCATTCATCTACTTAAACAACAGATGTGGGGTTAATAGTCAGGCTACCACTGTTTGTTGATGGGCTGGCAGTGATGTTAAAACGGTATGTATCAATTTCTTCTTAATTATCCCATATGCTGCTACTTATCTCATGTATAACTACCTAAATTGTGGTAACATATTTGTGAAAAGGGATAATTGGGTGTTCCTGTTCATAACGATGAAGTAACACATGTAAGAAGCTCTATGAAGCTGTTTCAATCTGAAAGCAATACACATAACATTACAACAAACTGTCAGTAATAACTGTTTGTTGAGGTCCCTCCCCTCTGAGGTACTGTTACTTGTTCCATACCATAGAATCTTACTGCACTAACAGAATCTCCCTCTGTCATACAATGCCATGTGATAGCTGATAATTAATCTCACTTCCTAATCAAGCTGCTATGCTCCCATAAATGCACACCAAGTTCCCTGCTAGTTTTGCTCACATAAACACAGTCACGTGGCAAGGCAAGGCAATTTTATTTGTAGAGTGCCCTATCCCAAAGGCTCAGGGTGCTTCACATACAAATATCAATTAAAACAAAATACAGATCATCAACTCTTTAATCATAAATATAATCAGAGGTACAGACAATGAAATCAAACGTCAGGTCCATATGCTAGGTTGAACTGATGACTTTTTAGGCCCCTTTTAAAATCTTCCACAGAGGGGGAACTCCATAGATGGAATGACAAGGAGTTCCATATTGCTGGAAGTGCCACTGAGAAGGCTCTCTCACCAGATTGTTTAAAGTATGATCTTACAAGGGCCAGCAGCAATGCCTCAGTGGTTCAGAGAGTGGCTGGGTGTATACCAGGCCAAGCAGTCCTTAAGACAGGCAGGGTCCCATCCATTCTGGGCTCTGTATGTTAACACTTAAAGGTAATGTGCTACCTAATAGGAAGCCAGTGCAGCTGTTGCAGCATTGGTGTAATATGATCGCTATATGGCACCAACCTGGCTGCGGCATTCTGCACTAGCTGCAGGCAGTGCAGCAAACCTACAGGTAGCCCTAAGTATAGAGTGCTACTGTAGTTAAGTTTCAATGTCATGAAGGTATGACCTAGGGTCACCAGATCCTCTTGCTACAGATTTTGTCCAGTCTGGGAGATATTCCTTAAATGGAAAAATCCACTGCAAACTACAGCCGACACCTGGTGTTCCAGTGTCAGCCTTCAGTCCACAAATACTCTCAGATTTTTTACCCTATCCACAGCTGGCAGACTGTTGTGAATCATAGATGATAATCTGACAGTGTCATATCTTCTAGCTGGCCCTCGAGGACCTGGATGCACTAGCAACATTTCTGTCTTTGTCAGGTTGAGACTCGGCCAGTGATGTCCTCAGGTCTGTCCAATGTAAAGAACAAGTACAGTTAAGTATCATCTGAGTAGCAGTGAAAACTCACACCATACCATCAGGTGACCTTCCCCTGGCAGTATATTCACTGCAAACAACATGGGAGATGGAATCGAACCCGGGAAAGACCCACAGCTGACTGCTACCAGCTGGAACGAGAATGTTCCCATCATAACCCACTGCAATCTGCCATACAGAAAAGACTCTAACCACTTTAAAGTTGTCCCAGTGAGTCCCCCATATTTCCTGAGGGGCTCCATCAGTACCTCATGGTCCAAAGCATGGCCTGAGCTTCATCAAGATGGATGCCTAGGCTTTTTCTCTGTCTCTCTAAACCAAAGTCCTCCAACATCTGCCAGTTTCCTAGTACCAAACTCCATCCAGATTTGACTACTGGCATTAGTTCTATGGCAGCGATATATTTGTGTTTTTATTTTTCTTTAAAGTTACTCCATTTGGCGGCAGCACGTCAAACAAGATTCCAGTCAACAGTGGCCATGATTTCCTGCTCAATTGTACAATGGCAATGGCACTGCCTTCTGATTGTGTGGACAGTATGTTTGCACAGCTCCTGGCCAGAATAAACAAAATATGGGCTCAAACAGCCTCTAACCCCAACGCCATCAAAGAGCTGGGCAACAGACTGCATACTACTGAACAAAACTGTGCCCATATTGATAGCACCACCCAGGAACTTCAGGCACAGCTACTGGAACAAGTCAAAGTCATCCACCAACTACAAGAAAAGGTGGATAACTTCAAAATAGGGGGAGGCGTAATAACTTACACTTCATGGGACTACAGGAGAAAACTGAACTCAATGACTCAATAGGAATTCTGTGCAATATTCCATCTTCTCTCCTCCCTCACCTCTTTTCCCCTACCAGGAAATCCTCTCAATTTAGTCCAAGAAATGTACTAGATTTAATATTTGTAACAGCAAAAATCAGGGCCACAGATATAAAAGTAAACCAACCAATCCTGGGTGATCATTGCTCAATAAGCTGTATATTTAAATTTGAAGAAAGAAGATGGGATCCTGTGGGGACCACCCCAATAAAAATTAAACGTAGGGATAAAGAAGCCTTTTTGGCTAGATTAGTAGTAGTAGTAGTAAAAACCTTTATTTTTCAACAGGATTTGATGTCACAATTACACCAAGGTCCCATTTTCAAGGTGCTCCTGAATGATTATGATTTCCTAGCTCATAAGTTACTTAAAACATACAATACACAATTTTCCTACATGGAATTAGTGCAAATACATACCCAAAGGTACAGTACAATAGCAGGGAGAAGTATAACTACATTCTATCACTAATAATTCTTAAATATTACTAATGATTCACTTGTTTCATGTGTTTATTAATTCTAATCAAAACATGTGCATCTCTGTGTTAGTTCCTGCTTAAGAGCCGTATTGAATACTTTTTAATTATCATTTATATTTTATAATAATTAGTCAGCAATTTCTCTCAATGTACTGACCAGGTTGATATTTTCCATAACAACCGGCTGGTTGTTATGACATTCATGAGCCATGCCAGTCAAACTATGCTGCTGCCTCATTGGCCGACATTCTATATGTGGGTGGGGCCAGACAGTCTCACAAAACTGCTGGAGAAAATTTACTGGTCTGTTATTATAAAAAATAAAAGATGGTGAGGGTGTTTCATATGAGAATTTAATGCACACCCTCATTGTGGGATCTTTGATAAACCCCTCAGGCTTCGCCCTCGGGGTTTATGTAGCATCCCACAACTCGGGTGTGCATTAAATTCTCATATCAAGCCCTTCCCCATCCATTATTCTCTATCTCTTGCATGTTGTATTCATTCCAAACTTTTACTGCATAAAATGAGAAGGTCATCTCACCATATTTGGATTTTGGAATTTTTATTTGATAAAGTTTAAGTAGTTTAACATTTTTTAAATTATGTGTATAGTTTGTCTTTGTCAATTTATCATACAAATAAATGGGTTTTATTGTTTTTATCACATTTCTAACTTGGTTTATCCAAATAATATTTTGTTTATCTTTATGTGAATGCCAGTTCATCTCCTCATATAGATGGCAGTCGTGAGTTTGATTATCAGCTTTTTACACAAACTTTGCCAGTCGATTATATAGCACCTGCACCTTTTTTAGCTACTATTACAGTAGATGGGACAGATTGTTTCTATTGCCATCACCTGACTTAGCGATTCAAGAATTGACTAAATGGTTTAGGGAGATTTGTAATGAACTAACCCATTATAAAACTTGCATGCAAAGAAAGCTCCATATACCCTGGATAACTGAAAAATTAAAGAAACAGATACGTGTAAAAAATAGGCTTTGGAAAATAGCAGGAAAATCTTTAAAAATCTTTGTCACAGGTGTCAGAAGGGAATTGTTATCTGTGAAATTAACTAAGTGTAGAAAGATTTGCAAAGTAGGGGGAGTGGCTTAGCTAGAAGGAGACAGGTTAAAGCCAGATTTAAGCACTGCCCTAGATAGCTTCTGCCAGAGAACAGACAGAACACCAGGAGGAAGGAGCTACTGGTATAACTAAAACTTCTCTACTGGGACTATATTGCCCTCCTTCCCTCCCCTACACCCACCACCCTAAACCAGTTCTACTTTTATAGGCACAGGATTTAACTGACAACAGGAACTTCCTGTTTGGGAGCAGGAAGTGAGTGCTCACAGAGCCACCAAAGACTCACCATCCCAGAAGGCCAAGAGTAGCTCTCCATCCCCCCCTAGCTGCTAGAGGTCTGACTCTGAGCAAGTAAGGAGACTACTGAGAAATATAGGAACTTCTTGTCTTAGAACAGGAAGATCAGAAGCTAAAAGGGCACAGAAGCAGTAAGTAAGTAGGGGAAGAAAAAAGAAAAAAACAAAACAAAAAGAAAATAAACAAACAGAGGAAAGAGTAAGTATTCCAAACAACAGTAAGGGGGCCAGAAAAAAGACATGATGGGAGTGGTGCAGTGCAGTGGCTGTGGAGCAGCAGTCTTCCGGAGACGTTCTGGAGGATGCAGTGTTGTCCCATCTGCAGGCACCTCTCTGGGCTGAGGGAGGAGGTTGCTCATCTCCAGGCTGAGTTGACCAGGATTTGTGGGACCTCCTCTCCCACCCAGGGACCACCAGGGTCACTGCCATTGCCTCAGAGGTTGCCAAGAAAGAGGCGGTTGGACCACAGTGGGCTCAGGGAGGGTGAGGGTGGTTGAACAGAGGCGCATCCCTCCAGTTGTACCTCTCCACAATTTCTATGCTGTTCTGGAAAAGTGTGGTTCCTCTACGGAGGCACCCACAGTGGAGACCAAGGAGGATGCTGGGAACCTCCACAAAGGAGACCCACAGGAGGGTGGTATGTGACCCCACAGGGGAAGGAAACAACTCCTGGTGGAGGACTCCATTGTTAGGAAGGTAGAAGTGGGGGAGGAAGGGGAAAGGGAGGTAAGGTGACTGCCTGGCACCATGGCTTGGAGGGACAGGGAGTGAATCCTCAGGATCACAGGAGCAGCTGCACAGGGGAGGGAGCTGAATGTCATTGTCCACTTAGGGACAAATGATCTGGCTAAGAAAGGGATCAGAGCAGTGCAAGAAGCATTTGTGGAGATGGGGAGGGACCTTAGACATATAGCACACACGGTAACCTTCTCAGAGGTGCTGCCTCTCTATGGCATGCATGAGGCTAGGGTGCTCCACACCATGGGATTCAATCAGTGGTTGAAAAACTGGTGCAGAGCTCAGGGATTTGGCTTCATTGAGGATTGGGGGTCCACCTGGACAGATGCAGGCCTATACTGGCTTGATGGTCTACATCTGTCCAGGAGGGAACCAGGATCCTAGGTGATAGGATTAAATACTTCATTGGCAAGCATTTAAACTAGCCAAGGGAGGCACTGGAAAGAAGCAGGGAAATCCTAGCCCCCAAAAAAATCAAGGTACTAAGTGAGGTAGACACCAACATAGAGATGTCAATAGGGAGAAGTGCAGGGGTAAATGTAGAAAGTGACAAACGCAATAAGGACAGGGATGGGGCAAAAAGGGGTAAGGCCATCAAGAAATGGAGGGTAATGAGTACCAACGCCCATAGTCTGGGCAACAAGCTCCCTGAACTGGTGGCCTTGATGGAAGAGAGATGCCTGGATATCATAGCAGTCACAGAAACATGGTACACAGAGAACCATGACTGGGATGTTAACATACCAGGGTACACAACCTACAGGAGAGACAGGGAGAGCAACAGGGGGGAGTAGCTCTCTATGTAAGGCAAGGGATAAAAATAACTGAACAGAAGAGTAAACAGGGAGGAGAGAAGGCACTGTGGGTTATCTTAGAGACTGGAAATGGCACCACAATCCGCACAGGGATTGTATACAGACCCCCATGTCAGGGGGAGGGAATGGACAAGGATATGATAGAAGGCATACTTAGGATGGCAGAGAAAAGGGAGATACTGTTGATGGGGACCTTAACATGCCAGATGTTAACTGGAGCACCTTTGCTGCAGCCACATCCAAAAGCAGGGCCATTCTTGATGCCTTCAGGTGGCATGCCTCAGACAGCTAGTTTTGGAACCTACTCATGAGGGAGCAATCTAAGACCTCATACTCTCAAATGGGGACAGTGAGAGGATCTCAGATCTAGAAGTGGGTAGCCATTTGGGAACAAGTGACCACCAAACAGTGTGGTTCACGATAAACTCAGCTACAGAGTCAAGCCATACAAAAGTGAGGGTTCTGGACTTCAGGAGGGCTGACTTTGGCAAGACGGAAGAGTGCCTTAGAAAAGCACTAGGAAACAGGCTAGAAGGAGGGGTGGAGCAACAATGGGGAAATATCAAAACTGCCATTACAGAGGCAACAAGCCTTTGTGTGAAGCAAATAAACAAATCAAAATGAAAGAAAAAGCCACTATGGTTGTCAAAAGAAGTGGCGGTGAAGGTTAGGGAGAAAAAGATAGCATTTAGGAAGTATAAGGAAACACAGAAGGAGCAGGACAGAGAACTGTTCCAGTTAAGGCAGAAGGAAGCAGGGAGGGTAGTCAGAATAGCAAATGCACAAACTGAGGAAAAGATAGCCAATTCGGTTAAGAAGGGGGATAAAACCTTTTATAGGTATATCAGGGAGTGTAGAAAGACAAAGAGAGGGATAGTGAGACTGAATAGAATGGATGGTGGGTGGGCAGAGAGTGACAATGAAAAAGCAGGGATACTGAATGAATACTTCTATTCAGTATTCACAAAAGAGGAAGTGGGGGAGGTGTCTAATCCAATTAACAGAAGCACTCTGGAGAGGGGGGTCGATCCCAGTCCTTTCACAGAAGAAAGGGTTCTGAAAGAACTCCTAAAACTGAAGGTGGACAAAGCAATGGGGACAGATGGAATTCACCCTAGAATTCTAAAAGAATTAAGCAGAGAACTAGTGACACCACTGACTACCCTTTATAACAAATCATGGGAGGATGGTGTGGTACCTGAGGATGGGAAGAAGGCTGATGTGATTCCCCTTCACAAAAGTGGGAGCAAGACAGAGGCAGAAAACTACAGACCTGTCAGTTTGACCTCTGTGGTAGAGAAAGTGATGAATCACTTCTGAAGGAAAAATTATTAGTCACGTAGAGGCCAGTGGGGCTGGGACCCAAGGCAGCATGGGTTCACAGTGGGAAGGTCATGTCAGATGAATCTAATTGATTTCTTTGACTGGGTGACCAAGTAGTAGACCAGGGAGGGGCTGTGGACATGGCCTACCTAGACTTTAGCAAGGCATTTGACACAGTCCCACACAAAGACTAGTAGTCAAATTAACCAGCCTCGAAGTGGGTCCCAGGGTGGTAGCCTGGGTAAAACATTGGCTGAACAACAGGACACAGAAGGTAATTGTAAATGGAATCCACTCTGAAGAAAGAGGGGTTACTAGTGGGGTACCGCAGGGTTCAGTACTAGATCCAGTCCTATTTAATGTTTTTATAAGTGATATTGCAGAGGGACTGGAAGGAAAAGTATGCCTCTTTGCAGATGACACAAAGATCTGCAACAGGGTTGATACACAAGGAGGCATGGAAAGGATGAGAAGGGACTTGGCAAAGTTGGAGGAATGGTCAGAAGTATGGTAGCTTGGATTCATTGCAAAGAAGTGCAAATTAATGCACCTGGGAAACAAAAACCAAGGGGAAGATTACACAATGGGGGGGGAGGTAGTAACAACAACAAAAATGGAAAGGGACCTGGGGGTAATCATATCAGATGACCTTAAGGTTGGCAAGCAATGCGAGAAGGCGGTAGGGAGGGCTGGGGGGATACTGGGATGTATAGGGAGAGGCATCACCAGCAGAAAAAAGGAAGTTGTTATCCCCCTGTACAGGCAGTTGGTGAGACCCCATCTGGAGTACTGCATCCAGTTCTGGAGACCCCATCTCCGCAAGGACATAGACAGGATGGAGGCAGTTCAGAGGAGGGAAAATAAAATGGTGCAGGGTCTGCAGGAAAAGCCATACAAGGAGAGGCTAAAGGAGCTTAATATGTATACCCTTGAGGAAAGGAGGGAGAGGGGGGACATGATAGAAACATTGAAGCACCTCAATGGAATTAACAAAGTCCAAGAGGGTAGCATCTTTGAGAAAAAGAGATGTGCAAGAACAAGGGGAAACAATTTGAAGATAGAGGGGGGACGGCTCAGGGGCAATGTGAGGAAGTATTTTTTCACAGAGGGGTGGTGGACGCATGGAACAGCCTTCCTGAGGAGGTTGTGGGGTCTAAAACTGTGGGAGAATTCAAGAATGCATGGGACAGACATAAGGCAATTTTTGTGGGTGGGGGTAGGAAGAAATAGGCTGTTGGTTAAATAGGATCTGCAGCTTATCCTCTAGGTAGGGAAATGGACAGATTAGGTGGGCCAAGCGGTCCTTATCTGCCGTCAAAGTCTATGTTTCTATGTATCTAAGTTTCTATGTTTAAACCCAGCAGACTAGGAAAAATATAAGAAAGCCAGAAACACTTTGAGGCTACAAATCAGAAAATCAAAACAAAAGTATTATGAATCTAAAACTACTGAAACTACGGACACAAGAAAATGTTGGATGTTGATTAAATCATTTGATACCCCAGTGGCCCATGGACCTCCATCCAAATATTAAGTAAAGGTATTTCTCAGTCCCCTAAACAGTCAGCAAATATTTTGAATAACTATTTTGTAAAACTGCCTGACTTAGAAATTCCAACCCCAGCTCCTAAAAATGTAAATTTAAGTAACATAAACTCAGGTACACCAAAATTTAGATTCAAATGCGTCACTTGCAAACAAGTTAGGGATGAAATAAAAAGGCTTAAAATGAAAAAAGCATTTGCCTTAGACCAAATAGTAAATAGTTTTCTTAAAAATTCTGTTCAAGTGGTTGCCCCATTTTTAACTAAATTGTATCTGGAGCCTGATGGAAGGTATTTTTCCACTTAGTTGGAAGAATGCAAAAATCATTCCAGTTTACAAAGGAGGGGACATCTTTGAACCTACGAATTACAGGCATGTTGCCTTGTTGTCTGTGATTTCTAAGGTGTTTGAAAGACTACTGCAGGTCCAACTTAATGATTACCTGGAGAAATATTCTGTGCTATCTGGGTACCAGTCTGGCTTTCACAAAGGTTTCTCCACGAGCACCGCACTCACCAACATGGTGGACATTATAGCTTCTAAATTGGAGAATGACCTGATGGTGGGTGCGGTGTTCATCGATTTATCAAAGGCCTTTGATACTGTAGCCCATGGGTTACTGGGGGAGTGATTAGCTGATATTGGATTAGTCAAGGAGTCATGTGATTGGTTTGCTTCTTATTTACATAACAGAACTCAACAGGTGTATGATGATGGTCAGTTATCTGACAAAGTTCTGGTTCAAAGAAGGGTGCCCCAAGGCTCTATTTTGGGGCCAACATTATTTTAATTTTTAATATATATAAATCATTTAGCTGATACTGTAAAATATTAAAACATATGTCTATACGCTGACGACATCCTACTAATTGCTAGTGGAAAATCCCCTGAAATTATGGAAGCAAATTTACAGGCAGACTTTGGGGGACTTTGTACATGGTTGTCTGATTCAGGACTGGCAGTAAATGGTAAAGAAGCAAAACTCATGCAATTTTACAAATGTGGCAAAAAGTTTGAAAAAAGTAAACATGTAGTGGCAATAAAAACAACAAAAAATTAAGTCTTAGCCCAGGTACCAGAATTCAGATACCTAGGCATATGGATTGATGAAACTCTGAAGTTTGATTACCATATAATCGATATAATATCAAAAATAAACAAAAAGTTGGGGGCGTTCAGGCGGTCTAGTTTCTGTACGAATAAACATATGAGGAAAACTAGTAAATCAACTTCTTCTCCCAGTTCTTGAATATGGGAACCACGTATATGGCCTTGCAACTTAAAGTATGTTAACTAAAATTGATATTTTAGATACAGTAATCGTATGGCAACATTCATGTTGAGGAAGGATTATTGTGTACATCGCTGTGAATTTTATGAGGAACTTGGTTGGTTCCTGAAAGAAATCAAAAGAAAATTAGCATCAGCAACACAGATTTAGAAGGTCTTAAACCTAAACCAGCCAAAATATCTTTATGTTAAATTGGAAAAGAAAACATACCAGCAAAACTTACGAAGTATAAACTTGAGAAACTTTGTACTTCCTAAGTTTAAAAATAAATATAGTAATATGAGGTTCCTATTTATTACAATTAAATTATGGAATTCTATAAAATGTATAACAAAATATATAAAGACACAAAATCATTTTTAACTGATGTAAAATTAGAATTAAGTGTTCGTTGTGAGTGCTATGGTTAGACTAATCGGTCTGATCCATGGCACTCACAAAAATTTCAGTGTGTGAGCTGATTGGAAAATGGGCATTGTACATTATGGAGTGTTAGAGTATGTCATGTCAAGGGAGACATGTATTTATAGAACTGTACTATGCACTTTACATGATCATTGTAGTATACTGGGTGTTGTTGTATTGTTAAGTGATAAATGTATTTATAGAACTGTATTGAGCACCTTAAATGTTTCATTGTAATGTATGTTTGTTATTTTGTTGAAGCTACATATTTACAGGACCAACTTATAAATAGGACTTTGTCCTAATGATAAGTTGATTCCACTTATTTTCCTGTCTATAAAGACTTTTACTATTACTACTTGGGAGGAAACTAGCAGTGCCCTTAGCAGTGCTCTTCAACAAATCGTTAGAGAGCAGGGAGGTTTCAGAGGACTGGAAGAGGGCAACAGTAGTGCCACTCCACAAGAGCGGAAGCAAGCAAGAGCCAGGAAACTGCCGCCCAGTTATTCTAACTTCAGTGGTGGGAAAGCTGATGGAATCCCTACTGAAGGAAAGAATCATTGCTTTTTTTGAGGAAAGTGGTCAGCTTGACACAAAGCAACACAGTTTCACAGCAGGGAGGCCCTGCCAGACAAACCTGGTAGATTTCTTTGACTGGGTCATCAGAACAGCGGATCAGGGTGGGACTGTGGATATGGCTTACCTGGACTTCAGTAAGGCATTTGACTCGGTTCCGCACAGGGGACTAGTCAATAAACTGGAGAACATTGGAGTCTGGTTTAAGGTAACAGGCTGGGTCAGGAACTGGTTAAATGGGAGAACACCGAGAGTATTAGTAAATGGCACTCTGTCAGAGAAGGGTTGGGTGACTAGTGGGGTTACGTAAGGCTCGGTTCTGGGGCCGATCCTCTTCAACATATTCATCGGCTACATTGCTGATGGACTGAAGGGAAGTGTGTTCTGTTTACTGATGACACCAAAATCAACAACAGGGTTGACACACCAGAGGGGCAACAAAGCATGAAATCTGATCTCAAAAGTGGGAGAAATGGTCAAGGATCTGGCAACTGAAATTCAATGCCAAAAAATGTAAAGTCATGCACCTCATAAAACGTAACCCCAGGAAACTGTACTCGATGGGAGGAGAGCAACTGGTGGATACAAGGCTAGAGCGAGACCTAGGGGTGGTCATATCAGATGACTTCAAGGTCAGCAAACAATGCGATAAGGCAGCACTAAAAGCTAGTGACATCCTGGGATGCACAGGAAGGGTCATCACAAGCAGGAGGCAGGAAGTAATCATGCCTCTGTATCGATCCCTGATAAGACCCCACCTGGAATGCTGGTAGGCTGGAGATGGTACAGAGAAGAGCAACAAAGATGGTGCAGGGTTTGCACTAGAAACCATATGAAGCCAGATTCAGTGAACTCAATCTATACTCCCTAGAGCAGTGCAGGAATCGAGGGGACATGATAGAGTTTTTAAATACATTTAAGGCAACAACAAAATACAGGTGCAGAACCTCTTTCAGCTAAAAGACTGTAGCAGGACAAGAGGTCATGGCCTTTGCCTCAAGGAACGTAGGATCAGGAGCAATATGAGGAAATTCTTCTTCATGGACCATGTCGTTGAACCATGGAATAGCCTGCCGAAGGGGGTGGTGGGGGCAAAGATGATAGGGGAATTCAAGTGGCATGGGACAGGCATTGGGGGATACTCAAGCAGGCAGCTAATTGGGAGGGTAGGAAAACAAGGGCAGACTTGATGGATCATAAGGTCCTTACCTGCTGACAACTTCTATGTTTCTATGTTTCTCAAGCTCCCCAGTGACGTGAGGCTCAAAACTAAGTGGGCTCATAGGTCTCTCACCCTATCTCCTAAGAAAGATGACAGACAAGATACATCCTTACCAAGTTCTTATGATATCAAGATGAGGAGGATATATTTAGAAGGGACAGGGAGCTGAGGCACCTTGAGTGGCAAGGTCCCCAGTCATTATTTTTCAGGACTTTTCAAAGGACCTTATGAACCACTGAAGGGCTTACTCAGAGGTGATACACTGGCTTCACCATTTAGGCATCTCATTCACGTTGATGTACTGGTCTATGTTGCATACTGTGGTAAATGGTGTGCCTAGGATCTTTAACACCCCGAAGCAGCAGCAGCATTTACTGATGCCCAAAAGCACAAGGGGCAGGGAACAGGACTCGACCTTGATGACACCAGATCACAGCATCCCCCAGCTCTGGTACAGCCCTGATGGATGCTATCCCAGCAGACTAAGTGGGCAGCCTCACACCTCACTACAAGGGCCGGGGAAAGAACAATGGTCACTGCCCCCAAAATTCAAATACAGAAATAGGACCCAAGCCAGGAATTGGAGGGTGTGATCCCTCCCACTAGTTCAGTCCTGACACTATAGTAGAAGTGAGGACAAGTCCTGAGAAGAAGAAACTAGCTTTCGACCCTTCTCGCATCCAACTGATATGCTCCCTTAGCCACTGAAGCCCCTGATGCAGCTCAACGGGGGGACTTGAGCAGAAATACCTCCACCAGTGCCAACAGTTTGTACAACTCCACCACAGATCGCACAGCCAGACAATGGAAAAGCAAAAACCGCCACTTAGACTCATTGGGCTGAGGTGGTGGCTGCCTCGGTCCCTCTCCCCTCTTCAAACTCTTCAGGCCCTGTTGATGTTGCTAGCGGGGGTACAACATCCTTCAGTGAAACCCAGGAACTGGGGTGGGACCGCCATGAACAGGCACTTCTTTCAGTTCTCACAAACTCTGTTTAATAGTCTGGACTGGGGGGGGGCCTGACAGTGAAGGGCTAGAGGCCTACTCAATAATAAGGCCTTTGTTTCTCAAGTCTGTTGCACAAATGTGTGACAGAGTGTCTACCCTCATAGAGATACAAAGGGATTCAGCTACTGGTCAAACTAGCTCACACTGCCACAATCATCCTCTGATGTGACCACTCAGCTTTACTTTTTTACCCTCACTTGGTATGATGGCATGACTGACAACAAATCACCGAGTATTACTGACCAACTAGCACACCCTTTCCTAATCAATGTCATCATTAGCAGACCTTGTAATTTGCCTGCTTACAAATGTGAATGAGTGCACCTCACTACGATCTTTGCTCTGAATAACTCCAGCAAGTTATGCAGAACTACCCAACACCCTTCCACGCTCACATAAACAAGCACCTGCTCCCAGGAACAGTACTCTCATCTAACCCCTGCCCTGCATGGCTACACATGGATCCCGCCAAAAGAATAGAAGCCTTCCCAGCAGACAAACCTCCCTGACTACAATGTGCATCTATCTACAGTTGCTGCCATACCCCACATCCACAATAAGTGTCTTGCAAACCCTGCAGGAAGGTAACTGCCCAGTGAATGCTCTGTCTCTGCTCCTTACCTTGGCATGTCTTCATTGTCTGTGAAGTTGTGAAGCGCTCTGCTGATTGCTGCACTACAGGTTGCATGATAATCCAAATGTGACACAAAACTGGTCCAGAATCCAGCTGATCCTTGCATATGGGCTGCTACATGACCCAAAACTCAATTGGGAACGGCCCCTGCACATGAACTGAGGCAGGTACGCATGCCTTTGTCTACCAGGCCCTTCAGTAGATAACCACATGGATAGGTAACTGTAAAGTATGAGAAACCACAAGAGGCTGTTTACTGTTCAGCTTCTTTATTAAAAACTGTACGAGCATTTGCTGCTGAAGCTGAAACATGTGCAACACACGTGCACACATGTGCTTTACTATATTGCTCTCTGTATTCCATTGGCACCATCTACTGTTACATCATTATACTACATCTCCCTTTTTTTATTATTATTTTTTAGTTCACTTCAGTTCTTTTATCAAAATATAGCAAAACAAAAACATCTGTTGTTTATAACCACAATTAGGGCCAGAGGTTACTAGCACGTAGCCCTTTTGGGACCTGGTCTTTACCATCAATCCATATTGCATCCTCTTGTTCTTGCCCTATTTGTAATCTTGGTATTTTCTTGGAACTTTGATCTCGCTGCCAGATCTTGTTGTTCCAGGCATCATTTTTTCTGGTGTCTGCACCGACTGTATTTTCCTTGCAACTATCTGGTACTGTAGCTTAGGAGATGCTGCCACATCAGGTTAATCCACACTCTCTGAATGTTTCTCTGATATTGTAGGACTTGACTCATCAAAGTAATCAGGGATCACAGCAGGGAAGTTTTCCTCCTGTGTCTTTATTAGATGTTTCCTGTTTCTTTCATACGGTTTTTCCATCAGGTATACAAACTGTATATGATCTAGGGAACTCATACTTGGCGACCACAACTGCAGGTTGCCACTGTGCACATCTCATTCTTATTTGGTCTCCCTTTTGAATAACTGGCAACTCCTGTGCATGACGATCATGGTAGTACTTCTGGGTAACTTGTCTCGATTTCAGCTTGTCTCTCACTTCAATCTTATGTTCAGGTTTTAAAAGCAATGTTGATGCTAGCAACTTAGATTTTAACCTGCATCCCATAAGTAAATGTGCAGGAGAAAATCTAATGTCTTTCATAGGTGTGTTCCTGTATTCTAACAGTGCAAGATAGGGGTCTCCATCACTTTCTTGTGCCTTTTCAGTAAGTGTTTTACTGTTTGCACAGTCCTTTATGCTTGTCCATTGGCCTGTGGGAACCCCAGACTAGCTGTGGAGTGTTTAAATTCTCAGCTATCCACAAACATTCTGAACTCTGAATTAAAAAACTCTGGACCATTATCTGACATTACCACATCTTTTATCCCATGTCTGGCAAACACTGACTTCATGGCTGTAATAACTGTCTTGCTTGTAGACTCACAGAGTTTTATTATTTCTGGGTATTTGGAGTAATAGTCCACACAGAGAAGATATTCGGTTCCATTGAACCGAAAGAGGTCAGCTCCTATTTTAGCCCAAAGTCTGTCCAGAATATCATGAGACAACAGAGGTTCTGTAGGATTATTGTTTCTATTTGCATTGCAAACAGCACATTGTAAAACTGTTTCTTCAATCTGTTGGGACATACGAGGCCAGTACAGTATATCTCATGCTCTCTGTTTACACTTCACAACGCCAAGGTGGGCTTCATGTATTTTCTGGAGCATCTGTTTCCTCAGTTGTTGTGGAACTATCAGTTTTGCTCGTTTGAACAGTAACTTGTCAAAGTATATGATTTCCTCATGAAAAGTCCAATAGTCTGATTTCTAGCAGTACTTTGTCCCTTTCTGCAGGCCATCCATTTAGCACAACTGCTTTGAGCTGCTGTAGTGTCATGTCTTTATCTGTAGCTGACTGGAACTCCTGTAGTTTCTCTGCTGAAATAGGTAGCTGAATAGTAAGCAGATTTACTTCCAGCTCTTCATCTGGTAAGTCTTCAGTCTTCTCTCTAGGATATGCTCTGCTCAAGGTATCTGCAATGTGCATGTGTGTCCCAGGCTTGTAATGAACTTGTAGACTGTACCACTGCAACTGCATAAGCATCCTTTGTAGTCTTGGTGGTGATTGAATTAAAGGTTTCCTGAATATTATGTAACCCACCTACAAATGTGGGTTCCCAAAAAGGCTTCCGTGAGTTTGCACAAATGCTCGCTGCCTGGCTGGTGTCGGCGCAATTGCCGTTTAAAAGTATTGCCCATGAGCACCTCTAAAGCCTCCATGTACTGTCCCCTTAAGGCCTGCTTGTAGTGCAGTTACAATTAATCTGCAAGGGGGGTCTGAGTGTTTCCCAGCTCAAGTCCTGCCTGGGCTGCTGACTAATTGCTCCATTTCTGCCATCGCTATTTGCGCAGAGGGAGCCTTGCTGAAAAATGTAATTATCCACTAGACATTGTTTAGATCAATAGTGAAAATGTGTTTTCTTCTAACCTGCCTTCTTTACAGTGAGGACTGTTCTGTCTAGCTCCACCATTTTGGTCCTGAACTGCCGAATTGGACCAATCAGTACGTGGGGACTCTAAAATGGAGCCTGCAACTAAGGGGATATGTGGAACCAGACTCTGGGAATTGGAGTTTTGGACTGTGGCATCTTTTTTCACCAACAGGGGGAGTATGCTGTGACTGACAGTTTGCCTGACCAATTAAACCTTTTGGATCTAAGGGAAATCCCTTAAGTTGTCTGCTGGTAAGCCAGATTTGAGCTGGAAGTTGAGAGGGAAGGAGCTCGCATAGTCGAGCAGCCGTGTTGCGCAGTAGTTCAAGAGGGAGAACAGTGGAAGGCCCGAAACCTGGCCTGTTGCTGTTTTGCCTAGAGAGAGAGAGAAAATTAGTTGGACAGTGATCTGCTCGGTGTGCTGTGAAGCAAGCTATTGAATGGGGATCAGGCTCAACCTGAAGAAGACTGAAGATTTTGCCAAGCGCGATCAGCCTGTCAGGAATTTTAGCTACCGTTGCGCTCCCAGGTTTAGCAGTGACTTTGGGTTCAGGGCGAGGAGCTGTATGCCTGGTACAGTAAACTTTCTTTACATATAAGTGTACTGTGAATTGGAGGGGGGTCACAATCTAGTGTTCCCCAGAACTGAGTTGTGTGCTGAGGGCTGGAAGCTGTATCCAGCTCAAGTCAGACTGAATCCACCTGCTACTCAATGCAGTTGGACCCTGCCATGAGGGCCTTGTCTCCCTACCCTGCTCCTTCTGGCAATCCAGAACAACCATTATTCATCCTGTTCTCAGACTTGGGTATCGTGAGTAGCAAACAGGGTCGCTCCCTGTAACATATCTTTTAAATCACAAGAGTGTCATCTGATTAATTTGTTGTGTTGTTTCCACAAACTGAGCCCTCCAGCTCTGGATTACAATCAGTGGGTGTGCATGTTATTTCTTTTTCCTCACAGGGCTCTACCACCTGCAACGCCGGCCTACCCCGGGCAATGGTCCTGGCTAGCCCCCTTTTCCATCCTGGGTACCCAGAGAGTGTGACTGATAGGGACACTGACTGCATGCACAACTGTGATATTTATAGTGTGTTTAAGCCAATTAACCTGATTGCCCTCATCCTTGTTATAGACCCCTGAGTAAATCAAATCTACTTTTTTTTTTCTGCAATCTACATTGACTATGGTGTCTGTTTAAGCCTAAGGTATTGCATAGTTGTTTTTGTCTTGCATCACCTTGTTTTACAGGGGGTCCCCAGAGTCAAGCGGAAGGAACCAGTCCTGGGGGTAAGTGCTACATCTAGGTGTACGTGTAAAGCACATCAGGGGTGTTGCGAAGGTAAACATTGCGTACTGTGTGGGCCACTAGCAGGAGACAAGGGGGGGTCACATTGTCCCAGAGAGCTGTGGCCTGGTTAGTCTGACTAATGCCAACCCTGACCTTTGAGTGGAGGCACCTGTCACTGAACCTAGGCCCTTTAACCTGCTACTAGCCAAGCAGGCAGGGGTAGTAGCCCTTGGGATAACACAACCTAGGGGTTACAATTGCCTCTAATGGACGATGATCGGGACTCCACCTGCACTCGCTTCCCATACAAATACTGGTGGAATTTCTCACATCTATAAACAATTGCTATGAGTTCTTTTTCAATTTGAGCATATCTCTTCTGGCAGTCAGTAAGAGCTCTGGAACCATAGGCTACTGGCTTTCCCTCTTGCATTATCACTGCTCCCAAGCCTTCCAAGCTAGCATCCACAGATAGTGTAACTGGTTTGTTTACATCATAGAACTTAAGAATAGGTGCATTAGTTACCAAATTCTTGAGCTCTTGAAAGCTGTTTTTGTGCTGTTGTTCCCAGTGCCACTGGACCTTGTTCTCCAGCAGTTTCCCTAGTGGTGCACTTACTTCAGGCTGATTGGGAATGAATTTCACTAAATACTGGATCATACCCATGAATCTCATCAGAGCTGGTTTATCCTCTGGCTCTGGCATCTGCTGAATAGCTCTCACTTTCTCAGGGTCCAATTTTAACCCTTCACTGCTCAGAACATGACCTACTGTATGTAGCGTATTTCAGTCACTCTGATTTTGCACTTTTTTTTGTTCATCTTCAGATTTATACTTCTGGCTCTCTCCAGTAGTTGAATCAATCTCTGATCATGTTGCTTCACATTTTCTCCCCAGATGAGTATATCATCAATAATGTTCACTACTCTTTCTAGGCCTTGCAGCATCTGTGCTATGATTTTCTGGAACACCTCAGGTGCAGATGAGATGCCGAACGGGAGTCTCTGAAATCTGCGCCTTCCAAATGACATATTAACTGTACACAGTCTAAAGCTCTCTTCATCAAGCAGTATTTTCCAAAACCCTTGGTTTGCATCCAGCACTGAAAATACCTTAGCACGTAGCATCCCAGTTACTACTTTTTCCACTGTTCGCAGGGGGTAGTGCTCTCTTTATTGCACAGTTTAAATCTTTTGGATCAATACAGATCCTGAGCTTATCAGGCTATACTACTGCTACCATGCTGTTAACCAAGTTTGTAGGCTCAGTTTGTTTTGCAATAATGTCTAATTTTTCCATTCTTTCAAGTTCTGCTCTATCCTTCAGTGCTACTGGCACTTTTCCGGGAGAGTGCACACAGGTTTAACAGTGGGGTCTAACTAGATATGGTGCTGTCCTGGTATGCATCCTAGACCTGTAAACACATCTTCATAGTTATTAAGTATGTCTCTTTCTCTGGGATCTACATTAAAAATCCTTTTCAGCATGCCTAACTGCAAGCATGTTGCATGACCCAATATTGCTGGTGCATCTTGAGCAATTACTTGGAACTGGATGTTATATCTCTGGCCTTTATACTCACATATGAGCTCTTTTTGCCCTTTAGATATCATCTGATGTCCTGAATTGAGTAACTAGCTGAATCAGACAGCACCCTAAGGGGAAATAGGGGAGGCACTGCATGCTTGTTACCTTCTGCCACTACAGCTGGGCAAGCCTTGATTTTTTGAAGAAGAGTCGAGCCAGAGCCAAGCCAAGGCTCTGACTTGGCTCTTAAAGCCAATCACGAACCAAGCTGAAGGTTATCAGAAATTATACCACAAGTGCCGGCCCGGTGGTGCTGAGGGTTGAGGTGCTGGATGCCACACCTTGCGCTACACTGGCGACCTGTGTTCGGGAACGAGCATGGGCCACCAGAGGTCAGCAGGGGAGGAGAAGGATCAAGCGCCCAATGGCTGCTCTCCTTCTCCAGGGTGGGGAAAATGGCAGACCTCGCCACGATACCGCCACCTGGGGGAACTTAGGTGGTAGGTGCGGTAGGAGGTAGCCAGATGAGTTGGGAGGGGTGGATGTTGGCCAAGAGCCACAGCAGAGGCATGCCTCATCATGCCTCTGCCTCCTTGGCCCTCCCAGCATGCTGATGTCCAAGGGGGTGGGGAGAACTGCTGAGGAAAATGCCTAATCTGGGTCCTGGAGATGGGCCCCAGTACCACCGGCCAAGTGGCTGAGGGATCTTGGACAACAGACACCACCTCGTCTCAAGGTCAGAGGGGGTTTCTGGAGGTGTGCCTCTTCCCCAGCCCGGGGGATAATCCAGGATCTCAGGTTCAATTGAGGTGGAGGTCTGAGTAGGTCGTTCAGGTGCATACGGGACCCTGATGATAGGAGTTGGAGCAATGGTGAGGAGCATAAATACAGGGTTAAAAAAAAAGAAATTATACCACAGGTATCTAGTTTTAGCCAATCAGAACACAGGAAAACTGACAGTTATTATCCCACAAACTACTACTACTGCCTATAGTACCAGGTCTAAAAGTAGGTTATCCATATTCAGCCATGTCTCAGTAGGTTATTCACCCATTAACCACACCCACAAGTAGGTTATTCACCTCTAACAATGCCTACAGTAGGATATTCATATTCCCCTCTGCTCTACACATTGTGTGTCCACTCACAGTGGTGCTCCCCCATTGTTCTTACATGACCCTTTTACGCTGTACCTAAGTGCACCATTTCTGTCTCCCATTTTATTTAAATTCTATGTGTTTGGCAAAGAAGGCAGACCCTGGAGACTGAAGTAGAGCAAGGAGTGAGAAACAGATTTCTTGTTGAGGTGAGCCGGCATCGGGGGGGGGGGGGCGGGGACAGAGGGAGAAAGGTAGCTTTTTGCATTTGGGACTGAGCGGGTCAGAAACTGTACCAAATCACAAGAATGGTAGCTTTTTTTAATTAAAATATTTCACATATTCTGTACCTCAAGCAGAGTTTTACAGGACAAAAATGGACTTTGAAAAGTAAAGCTGTGACTCGGGGCATGCATAGTACCACCGGCACTAATATGCATGCCCAGAGTCACGGCTTTACTTTTCAAAGCCTGATTTCAACGTGTAACAGTGCTCGTTTTTCACTAGGCACTCCTGGTGTTATGATAGTAGTACCATTAATCCTGTAGGAGTATACTCGCAATAACAGGCTTCTGTGGTGATTAAACGCCTCGGCTTCACCTCGGTATTTAATCATCCACAGAAGCCAGTTATTGCTTTGTATACTCCTATAAGAGGAATGTTATCACTTAAATATAAAAACTTTCTTCTTCTTATACTGCAATAAATCTATTTTCTGCAATATATTTTACGTATTTCTGAAATGCTTCTAATTAAAAAAATCCTGTTTTATAAGTATCTGAGACAAAATAACTCACTTAAGATTATTCTAGGATGTCCATAATATCTTTTCCATATAAAAAATATATGATGATTTTTTTTTGGCCTACCAACAAGCTTTTGCTTAATTCCTTCCTGCCCACACCCAGCCACATTGCTTTTTACTGAGTCACATTACAGAAATTTTCCTAACTGACACATTACATCACCACAAGCAGAGTCCGACCACCGAACTGCAACTGACCGTCATCACCTTCAAGACCCCCTGCCGGCAGTCACAAACTCACAACAATTCACAATTTGTTTTTATTTACAGGTGATCCCAGTTATAAAAAACAAACTTAATGTAAGAAAGCGAGGTGAGAGCAAACAGCATAGCAAGTCAAAGGCAGAGCAGCAAAAGCAAGCAATGCCAAGACCTGGCAGAGTAGGCAGCCTGGTAGACAGAGGGGGATGGGAAAAGCAGACCAGCACTGAGTAAGTATTGACAGTTGGACGCATGGGTGTAGGCAGGCATACTCCAAGTACTCCATGGTGTGCAATTTTATTTAAGGGGGGCAGCAAATAGACTCTGAACTGCTTCCTTTTTCCATGAAACTAACAAAGAAAATGATGAACCTTTCTGTACTAGAAGGACTGGTCACTAATACTGTCTTTGCATCCCAAGGACAATACAACTTTACAGGCTCTGAGCTGGTATGTTGGTGTCTTAGGGAGCAATGTATGGCATTTGTATTTACCCATACATGGCAACAACCATTGTCATGAGAAACAAAAGTTGTATTTATTGTGCCAAATGAGGCAACAAACATGGTCCTGGTGTACATTTATATATTGTCTGGCTACACCCCTGGTTGGACACTACAGCATGGAGTGAGGACTCTTAGTGGAGGACACGTTGTTGCAGTTTGTTAGACTGGACAAAGCAGCAGGTGGAGCATGGGCACAGTCACTGCACATCACTATGCACTGCCACACATGATCAGCAGCTCTAACTGCTGCCAACTGGACACTCAGTAGGCTGGCTGGCTTCCACTTAAACTGCTGTGGTAATAGAGTGGTTATTGCTGCTGCACACCATTCCCACAGCACCTTCCCCTCTAAAGTACAATTCCGGTAATTAGATGCAGATATTGGTTTGCTGACAGACTCCATCCACATTATTTTTTTGTGGCCCCAAATCTGCAGGCAGATACTTCAGACCAATGACCAGATCTATCACCTGAGGCAGTCCAACACACACTAGGCCTTGCTTGACCAATAGACAGGGATGACTGACTCCACTCTCACTAGTGCCATGATGGGGATTTATCTAGGGGTCATCATGCTACAGCAAAAAAGAGGAAAAAAAAAACATTCATGATTGATGAGTAAAGATAAAGAGATGGTCAACTGAACTGGGAGTGTGTAAGCAAGATTAATATACCATGCAGCATGCACCATGATGCTCTTTCACTGTTCCCTCCCTTTTACTGGCTGTACGCAGGCCCCGGCCCTGGCTGCTCCCCGAATATACTTGCGACCACCTGTGGCTGCTCCTTGACCTCCTCCACCTTGCTACAAAGGCCCCTCAGCTCCTTTCTTGGAGTACTCCATGTCAGACCCCGACATTGCAGCGACCGGGTGAATATTTTTACTTTTGCAGTCAAAACCGAGAAACTGTACTGCTGCCGGCTCGTCCTCATTCTCCTGCTGATCTGACCGCGCTTTTATGTACGCAGGATGCCAGGATATGATTTTGCAGCTGTGCAGTGGAGCTCAGCTAGAGGCCAGGAAGGAGTGCTGGGAGTGCGGGCTCTCATTCTGACATTCTGCACATGTGCATACCAGTTTAGCGGGTCTGGTCAGGGGTGTGCTAGTTGGGTTTAAATTAAGCTTACAAAACTGGGTCGGACCCACGAAATGAGGGTCACTTGGGGGGCATGATTTCATTGCACACAAATTGACACAATACTGTATTTTTTACATTAAATCATCTATTGGCTCAGCTCATGGCTGGCCCGCATGTCAGGAATGGTGGCAAGCCGAGCCTAGCCAGGTCTCTGGCTTGAGCTTGGCTCGAGCCTGCATTGGCTCGCCCACCTTTATCTGCCACACTTTCTCATGCTGGTGCACCACTCTAAGATGGCAGACAGATCAGGCAAAAGCATGTAGGTGGTCCTACAGAGACCAACTGTCTGCACATTCCGCCTGACTCAGTAATATGCCCATAACCTCTACCCCACCACCACCACCAGACTATGCCTACCTAGTAAGGAGTGGTGATGCAGACGGGACCCAATCAGAATTCTGGAACTTCATCTCCTCTTCACCTCTGAGGACCCCCATTTCCAGTCTGCTGTGATATGGGTGGAAATGGTGGCTCATGGCAGGGGATAAAGCAATAATCCTGGGTATACTGGCAGACCTCAGAGAGAAAGGTGACACTAGAGAGAGTACTTTATAGTAAGCAGTGGCAGCTCCTGTTTCACCACACTCTGGGGGGACTGCGTGGTAGTGGAGGCACTGGAAGTGAGCTCCACTTCATGTTAAACTAGTTTCGGCCAAGCAACAGCTCCTGGGTATCCCTTGAATAGCACTGGCATCCTCTGAGCTCATCCATACCCATTGCCCAAAGGGTTAAAAACTGGATCTGCACTACCTTGCTGCACACCTCTGGCAACACAAGGCAATGGCCCCAGCAACAGGACTCCATATTAGCTCCCTTCCCTTCAAAGCCTTAACCACAATCTCACCCCCAGAACAAGAGTAGCTGACTACTCCTCCCCCACCGCAATGAGGGACCAAGTGGCCGAGCAGCACAGGCTGCAAAGCTCTGGAAAGAAAATTAGGCACTTCCTGATGTCTGGCAGTGAAACAACCCCAGGACCATGACTACACCTGTTATTCAGCCAGCCATCAGTCTTATAGCAGGCTGGAGATTTAGCTAGCCTCCCAAACCATCCTTCCCTTGGTGACGGCAGGCAGCATCCAACCTCAGATCATCTCAGATCATGCCCCACTACAGCTGGACTTGCTATGTGGCACAGCATACAAAAAGTCCCAATCCTGGCAGGCAAACCCATTGTTAATGATGACTGGCAGTTTACAGCCTGGATACAGGAAGAAGCTACAGCCTACTTCCATATCAATGGTAATGGGAGAAACATCTGTGAGTACCCTATGGGAGGCCTTCAAGGTCACAATGAGAGGGTTGATAACTTGGTACACTACATGCTGAAGAAAGGAGAGAGAGTCACAGCTAGTGAACATGGAGTCCTGATTAAAACTTAAAGAGAAAGAGTTGAAGGCTATGCCGAAGGGCGACACCAACCCCTTCTCCATGCAGAGATACTCAAACTTCACATGGAAATAGGCTCCTTCCTAGCTAGAAAAGCAGAGCTTGCACTGATGGGTCTCCAATGTAAGTACTGGGAGGGTGGTGAATGCTAGAGCATGGTCCTGGCCTACCATTTAAAAAAAATGGCATGCCTTTCTCTCTCCTTTTCTGGATCCAGGGTATGCCCAGTGGGAAGCCCATGGAATTACTAGATTGACACAGTTCATAGAAAATGATACATGTATCACGTTCCAGAGAGCCAAGGAAAAATTCCACTGGTCAAATACAGAATTTCTGAAGTACATGCAAGTGAGGCACTTTATCAGCTTGGATGACCACATTATATGGCTTACAAGGCCATATACAGGATGGGAGGTCTTTCTGTACAGTACGGTCAAAATTGCTGGCCATGGGAAATTTATATCTGGGATATACAAATTGTTAATTAAAGCTACCAGGGATTCCCTGCACACACAGAGGTTGGCATGGGAGAGGGAGGAAAATGTCTCAGTCAGTGAATCTGATTGGAGCCACAGATTAAAATGGGGGTGGAAGGTCACCTCAGCACCAGTATGGTGAAAATTGTTTTGGAAAGTATTAACTCAGTTCTTCCACACTCCAACTATCACACAACATTTAAGAGACTCCAAGTCAGCCACCTGCTGGAGGGCTTGCAGTCAGACAGGGAGCCACTGGCATATTTTCTGGGGCTGACCAGTGTTGGGAGCTTTTTGGAAGGCTGCGAAAGCCACAGTGCATGCTATTACAGGGGTCCTCATTCCACTGACTTTTGCGGAATGAGTATTGGGGATCCCCATGGTGACCCACCAGAGAGTGGAGACCAGAAAGGTCCTGTTTATATTAATGGTAGTAGCCCTAAAATTTATAATTGCGAGGTGGCCCCAGCCGGAGCCCCTCACTTTGGGAGATTGGGAGAGAAGAGTCAGAGAGGTACTTGTGATAGAAGCCTTGACAGCTAGGCTCTAACTCAGACTTGACAAGCATGAGGAGAGATGGAGAGGCTGTAAGACATGGCTGTTGGAACGGGAAGGGGAGGAATTTACTCTTTGAACAAATAGCCAGTACCAGGAGGTTGGCCAGCTACGCCCCTCGGGATGGGGATCAACCAGCTGGTTAGGAGTGGGCCCCTTCCAGCTCTAGTTGTGGGGGAGACATCCTGAACATCTATAAAAAATTGGCAATGCAGATGCTGGTGGGTGGCTGTATGCCCTCTGAAAGGTTTGGGGGGAGATGGTTATTGAAGAGGGTGCGAGGGGGAGGTATGTGCAATCAACTGTTGGGCCCTTTTGTTTTGTCCCTTATTTTTTGATGTAAGTGTTATTAACTATAATCCACTTGTTTCATTGACCCCCAATATATCAGGGAACACCTCATTGGTCATTATTTCCTACTAAGCAGCAGCTATAAGGATTTTTTTTGTTATATGTCATCTAGAGCATGAGTTACTTCCTGGAAGAAACATTGAAACTGGATTAATTTGTGGACTAAACTGTGATACATACTTTTTCTGTCACTTTTCACTTTTCAATGCTTTGTGTATGTTAAGCTGCTGTATCAATATATGGAATAAAGCTGAGTTTAAAAAAAACAGCATGCCAAGCACCATATTGCTGAACTAAAGGACCCCCCAGGAAAGATATGTAGCAAAGATGGTAGCATTAGCAATATAATGAGAGGGTTCTGCAGTACAAAGCCCTGTACAGCTCCACCTCAAACTCAACTGCTTCTCATATAGAAGCTTTCCTCAAATCTCTTCAGCTGCTTAAGTTCTTGTCTGAGGTAGCCCAAGGACTGGATGCTACACTCAGGACCACCAAGACTGAAGTTGCTCTGAAAGTCTCTATCCTTGGAAGGCACCTGGAGGGGACAGGTTCCCAGCCAAACTCCTACAACTCCTTTCCCCTGCAATTTGCCCCATACTGCTTCACCTGTATCAGGAATCAACAGCTACTGGCTCCTTGTGGCAGACTATGAGAAGGGTGAACATCATGTCCATCCTAAAACTGGAAAAGAGCTCAGAGATCTAGCTAGTTACCAACCTATCTCCTTCATTACGGTGGGCAGCAAGGTATTTGACAAAACCATGGCCATGAGACTAGAATCTGCTGCCATCCCTGATCCACCCATCTCAGGAGGGTTTTATCTGAGGAAGGCTTAACTCTGACCCCTTGTGCATGATCAAAAATTTGATCCATCCAGCAAAGGGTACCAGCAACCCAGCCACAGCCATAAACTTTGAGAAAGACTTCAATTCGGTGAAGGGGTGCCTTTACAAAGTGTTTGAGCAGATGCATTTTGGCCCTCACTTCCTGACCAACTTACAAACCATCTTCTCTAGACCTATGGCAGAGGTACTCGCCAACTACACCATCTCCAATCCATTTCCCCTGGAGAAGGGGATGCATCAGGGCTGCCCACTTCCACCCCTCCTTTTTGTTCTGACTATTGAATCCTGGAAGCTGCAATCTGCAGGGACCCTATGATCTAGGGCCTCAAAGTGGGGAAACAGCAGTACAAGACCCTGCTATATGTGGATGATCTACTCATGCTCACTGATCATGCCCCCTGCTGTACAGCCCAACTTCTGTCCCTGCTTGCCTCCTTCTCCAACATCTCCGGCCTCAAAATCAAACAGTCAAAAACCAAAATTCTACCCTTATAAACACTGTGTGGCCTCCGTAATGCAACCCCTAGGCTTGCACTGGGTCCAGAGATTTTCAAGTATTTGGGCATCAATATCTCCTAAAAGACCACAAAAATGGGTGACTTAAACTTTATGTCACTCATGGCAGAGTTGCACACAGAATATGATAGGTGAAAATCTCTTCAACTTTCCATGGCAGGGAAAATTAAAGCTATTAAAATGATCACTGCCCAAAATAGATTCCACACCTTACCCACTTACCTGTGCAAATTCCTAATAAATAGTTTGAAGCCATAGATAAAATGATTGGTTACTTCCTGTGGGGGAGCAGACAGCACAAATACAGTCAGGCAAAATTCCGAACACACTGGGGCAGGGGAGGATGGGGACTTCTATAACAAAATACATTTATTAGGGAAAAAATATAGAAACACTTACTCATGTGACATGCCAAGGGAGAATGCCATTCACACACCAATGTACAAACATGGACCGGTTTCATGTGTGCACACGTTGTCAAGGAGGTGAACCTGAAACTATACATACACTCTTAAAGTCAGGATTTAAAGTGCCAGTGCAAAATTGTGATTACAGGACAAAAACATTAAAACTAATTCAAGATACCATGTAAGCATAATTAAACAATTTATACATGAACATCACTAATTTCAAATTTCACTGACCTACGCAGCCAGTATAGTGTTATGCTTGTGCAACTGTAATAGTTTGGTTTTGGCTGTTCGCAGTCTCTATTCCAGAGGAATTACCACCCTGTAGGGGTACGAAGGCAAGGAACCCTCAGAGAGGGTTCCACCTCTAGAGGTGCAATGGGACAGTTCCCATGGCTAAAGGTACCTTAGGAATCCCCAAAAGAAATGTAGTATCATCCCCAAAAAGGAGGCAACATGAAGCATATGAGCAAGAAGTAACTGTGACATAGGAGCAGTAACTGTAATGTAGTAGTAGAGAAGCATAGGCAGTTTGATAAGGCAATGAGATGTTCAGTTGGATAACATAATGATTGCCCAGGTTTGCGTAGCATGATACTGATGTTTTGCTTTGAGATTAGGGGATCCCCTAAGAGAGGGGGAACGGCCGGACATCCTCCACCGCAATCCAACAGCGGAACCTACTGAAGAAACTAGGGGAAACAACTATGCTAACTAAGTGTTATGACCTGAGGCAACGGAGGAGAGAAAAAAACCCTATGAGGAGGAAATCTCTGGGAATCCAAGGCCTAGGTCACCTTCCCTCCAGGCTTGGCATAGTTTAATTAGTGATGGCTCTGCAGCTGCAATTTGGAAAACCCAATTAAAGGAAGGTGGAAAATATTCCAATTTGGAGGAAGGCTCACACTCAAACCCTCTAGTGGGAATGCCATGGAAGGTTGCAAGAAAATTCTGCAACAATACATGCATCCAAGGTGCAGGAGGAGAGCAACAACTGCTGAGGCACTTGCCTGGCCTACCCACCCTAAATCAAACCAGGTGAACCAGAGGCTGTTGTAGGGAGAATGCGGTGAAGGTGCCTTGCTAGGGAAACCACTAAAGTCAATGGCTAACCCTTATAGTGGAACACTAGAGCCAAAGGAGAGCATCGTAACCACCCTTCACCGCTAGTCTTAAATTCTACACCAGGAGCTGCTGTTGCATAGCAGGCAGCTAAAGCCAAGCCCGGGGCAAGGACATTCCCAGCTATAGGCCAGGTGAGAAGGATCCAGCCCCAAGTTGAACATGCTCGAGATGTGGACTAAATGCAGAGCGAGACCGTCGGCTGCAGGAACCCTACGCCAGAATAGAATGGCTGGCATGCCCCAGAAATTGATTGAGAGCTGAAGCTGGTGAGCTCAATGAGCATGGCATGCTGAGATCATAATGAGCATTGAGTGCTGAGACCTGCAAGGTCGAATACAGATTGAGTGCAGCAGAATCCCAGAGGCTGAAGCCGAGGGGATGGCAGTAGGCATGAAGCAATGGGTTGCGTAAGCAAGGAGCAATGGTTGTGTAAGCAAGTGTGGACCTGCACAGAGACCAGTAAGCAGTAGTAGAGATAGGTGGACCTGCATAAATACTGTCTAGCAATTAAACAGCTCTGAATTGGGGGCAAGCCAGCCAGACATGAATAGCCAAATCAACGTGACAAACTCTGAGGATTTTCGGTGGTGAAGACAGGATTTAGAACAGAATTAATTAGCCACATAGGCCACGACCCCCCAAACAACTCCCAGTCCCCTCCGTAGGACAAACAAGGAAGTGACGGAAAGGCCAAGAACCACATGCAGATATAAAAGCTAATTTAATAGCCTCAGCAGGAGCTTCAGCTAACCTCAGAGTAAAACAAGGTACAATAGCAATGGGAGTAAACAAAGCAGCAGCAGGAAGCAAGTAGGCCTGTACAGCAGTAGTAAAAACAAATGAATACACTGAGTTGCAACTGCAAAATAAAAGGAGGCATGATGCTCTTAAGCACTATCACCAGGCAATGCAATGAGACTGCAGCAATGAGGTAATTAGAACAAGCATGAGTAAGCTGTATAGCTAGGTTCAAGTAAATCTGAGTCAGGTGAAAGTAATAGAATATGCCTCATGGACCAGCTATAGTTAAGCTGAAATACACAGATCAGCTTTGCAGTTGCAGTGCAAGTAATTTGAGAGTTGTGAGTAACTGAAAGCAAGCAGTATGAGCTCTGAAATAGCAGTATGCTAGGAGCTTAGAAAAGCCCCCCCCCCAAAAAAAAGGAAGGAAGCACACACAGCCAAAGGCAAAATACAAATCAGAAGCAGTAAAATAAACACAGAAAACCAGCAGAGACAAGCAGGAGCAGCAAGGGGGGGGGGTCAGGCCCCAGCCAGCCAGCCAGGAAGGCCCAACCAGTTCAGATGACAAACCGACAGAGCCTTCGGCTGTAAAGAAAAAATGCTTCACAGTGAGGCTTACAGGAACTGCTTATATAACTCAGGAAGTGGGAGTGGCTGGATGCTTGGCCACCAAACTACAGGCAAGCCTTTGAATTATAATAAACAATGATAGTCCTTCATTTGATACACTTGCAATTTTGATCGGTTTCACAATGTTCAGAGGAGCAATGCAAGATTTTGTGGTACTCCGCACCTGTTATGACAAGTTTCCCCATATAGATGGAAGAGCTGTTCAAAGCAGGAAAAAGAAGAGCAATGTTAAAATGCAAATAATCATACCAGGCAACCATACTGTTTATAAGAAGGGCATTATGTCAAAGCTACCATTTAAGCCTGGGGTTTTTCGTGCTCCAAAACTATAAATTGAAGATGTCTCGCTACACAAAATCTTGTGGTCTAAATCCCCACTCCCACCCAGGGCCCACTGTTACTTTTTCTATCCTGCAAAAGGTAATGCAATGTGTGTTGTCCCCCAAATTTTCTATCAAATGTTTTGCCAAGGCATTTTCCTGATCACATCTTCTAATTTTACTCAGTTGTTCACCTATCCATAATTTAAATGCCCTTTTTTTCCAGTGTAAAATGCCTTACATGTACAGGAAGCCATGGAACCCCACACTAGGACAGTTAATAAACTGTCTAATGTCATACTTTTTCTGAACAATGACAGAAGAAAAAGTCAATGATTTTGTAATCACATGGCAATATTTACAGTGGCCACACTGATAATACTCCTTCAGTTGGTCAGGTAGCCACTGGCTAGTTGCTTTCAGTGTGGGTTGGAATGAATGAACTAAAACATCTGAGAAATTTTTCCCCTTCTCATATACAATCCTAGGAAAGTTGGTAACCTCACTCTCCAGTGGCGTGTCTGTTTGAAGTATGCGCCAATTTTTAAAAAGTGTATCCCTAACTGCTGGTGATATGACCCCATACGTTGTAACAAAATTTAAGGTAGGTTGTTGTACAGGGGTCCTATTTCTGTATTGGAGTAAATCACCCCTTTCCACACCAGTAGCATAAGATCTTGCTTCTGTGAGGACATTAAGACTACCTGGAATGTATTTCATCTGACCTAGCAACAAAATTATTAACCTGACTACAATTTCTCTTAGGTAAGTCAAAATTGAGATTTAAGAATATCCTCGATGGCATGGCAGTGATGACAACTTGAAGCATGAAGAACAGCATCCCAGTCTGTTTGTTTCCTAAACGAATGTGTTTTGACAGTGCTATCCAAATTCTTAAAAATCATAAGATCCAGAAAATTGATCTGCTGATTATTAGCATTTACAGAAAATTTCTAATTCCAATTCAAAGCACGCAAATAATCTATAAAACCTGACAATTCATGCTCTGTCCCCCCACCACACCATCAGGACATCATCAATAAAGTGCTTCCACAGAAAGATTTTTTGAAAAAAATTATTTTTTGTTTGATCATAAATAACTTCCCTTTCCGAATGTCCCAGATAAAGGTGTGCATAATTCGGGGCAAATGTTGCCCCCATAACCGTGCCTTTAATCTGGCAATAATATTTCCCTTCACACTAAGAAATCCAAGGAGATTTGGGGAAATAATACCATGATCACAGGGTCCACTATTTTCTTACAGTCAGGAGTAGTCCTTGAAGAATGGTTCATAAAATTCTCGATTACTCAGTTGTCTGTGGATTTCTCTGATATAGTCCACTGTATCAAGAGTTACTACAGAGCCTCTTTTATCTGCAGGTTTGACTGTTATATCAGAATGACTTCTAATTCATTAAATGCCTTCTTTCTTCTGATGTAATATTCACAGAATATTGTTATACATCCCTTTAAAATAATCTGTTTAAATTCTGCAAGCATGCTGTCTCAAATACAGTGACAGTACCATTTGTAGGTGGATTAAAGGTAGACTTTGGTTTAAAATGCACATCCTTATCATAAATCTGCACTAAATCCGCAGTCTCAACTGCTTCTCCCGATGTTTGTACTGGCATATTATTAACAGAATACCCCATCTTCGCCGGCCCGCTGACACAGCAGTAACCCTGTTGCTTGTGACGCCAGTGACCCTGGGTTCAGGAATGGGCCCGGGTCATCAGAAGGCTGGCCAGCGGAGGAGGCTTGAGCATCCAAGGGACTGCTCATATCCTCTGGGGGGTGGGGAGTTACACCGACTCGGTGCGTGCCTGACCTCTGGTGGTGGCTAGAGGTACAACTCAAACAAGTCTGTTCCAGGTGAGGAAGCATGAAAGATGTCAGTGTAAGCCTTGACATCAGCACACATCATGCCTCCAGGGGGGCATATGGAAAATACATGGCCCCAGCGCAACATCGACGAATGGTCCGATATGTCCCCCACCCACTAGCACCGCGACCCATGAGGAGGACCCCAACAAAATTCAAGGTACATGGGGCTCAGGGCCTGGCCCCATCTTGTCCCCAACTGGGGGGTAAGTCAAGGCTCTGTGGGGGTCCTCGGGGGGTCACGGTGTCTAGTAGGGGAGTCGGGTGAGAGTGCTAGTGTGAAGGGGCTTACACATAATTACAAAAAAAGAATACCCCATCTTCTGGTGATTAACAAAACTCTTGATATTTAACTTCAATGTAAATTTTTAATGTCCATATAAAGATCACATTTGTCAGAATTACGTGTCACCACAAAACTCAGTCTCTTATTCTATATTGAAATTTGTGGAGGTGTCAGCACTGCAGACAAAATATGTTTATGATGTTAGTTTCTTCTGATTCTGTTAAATTACCTATTTTGGCAACTTCTTCTGTGCTGGTGGTTTGCTGCTGGGCTGCCCCCTAGTATGACCTCCTTCAACCTCTTCCACTCCTCATTGTACATTTATGTGAGTGCTGAACTTGACTAGTCTGTCTGACCATCTCGGATGTAATTGTTCTGTGGGAGTCACCTCCTCTAAAAAAAATACATCTTCACCTGAATCAGTGCCAGATGCTGAGATGGAAGTAAAATAACTACATTGTTTTTAAAGATTGATTTTAGTCCTTTTTTCCATGACTCCGACTCTGTCTTCGACCCTACCCTTCTGGTTATTTCCAGGAAAATACCTGGTCCTTTAAATAATCTTGACAATCTCATTCAAATTTTTTGAGCTTAGTGGCCCTCATTTTTTCATCCTGCTTAGCTACTGTATTTTTCAATTCTGCTGCAAACCGCTTAAAGTCAGGGTGATCTTTAAATGCAGTTAAAGCACCTTCCTTCTCATTTAATTCTGCTTGTAGAGATTCACGTTGCTTTATGTAATCTCTAATTATGCACTGAACAAAAACCATAGAAGCTGTTTGCATGCTTGTCTTACAGTCTTCCATGAAATCATCTCTATCCAGACCATAATTAGGCCACTTCAGAACTCTCAAACCTCATGGAGCTCTGTTAACCAAAAGATATGCTAGACTGGTCCAGTATAAAACATTTCTATGCGCTTTTAATGTAACTTTTTCCAGAGCAATAAAAGCACTTTTGATATTAGACCCTTGGTTACTCACTCCCACTGCTTGTGGTGGTTCTGTGAAACCTGCATCAGGATCATCTGTTAAAAAAGGGTTATTATCCCTCACATTAGTAAAAATGGTAGCCGAAAATGAGGTAGTGGTGTCTCCTATGGACAAGTCAACAAATCTATAGGACATGTCAAGCTCACAGTCACCAGCTTATTTGTAATCCTGGCAACTTCTATGTGAGGCACCTGAGGTGGTATATGAACATATGAAATTTGCCAGCAGATAAAGGCCTAGAAGTCTATTAAGTCTGCTCGAATGTGCAGCTAGCACCCCTTATTCTGCAGCTGCCCTTCCCTTCCACCCTTCCCCTTCATTAACCCTCCCCCTCGTCCTGTCCCATCCTCATTTGAAGCAGTCCACTGTTCTACTGCATACCACTTCTGCAGGTAACGCATTCCACCCAGCCACCACCCTCTCTGTAAAAAGTGTCTCCTCATCTCCTCCGAACCTTCCTCTCTCAGTCTCATATCATGGCCCTGGTGGCCTCCCTCCCTTACTTTGAACAGCCCTCTTTACCCGTCTTGTTTATTCCTTTCATGTATTTAAAGGTTTCAATCATGTCACCCTGTCTCTCTCTCCTCCAGTGAGTACATGTTCAACTCCTTCAACCTCCTCTCGTATGATAAGTCCCCAGCCCTTGATCATCTTTGTCGCCCCTGCGCCTGCACTCCCTCCAGTAACTTAATGTCCCTCTTCAGATATCACGCCAGTACTGCACACAGTACTCCAGGTGTGGTCTAACTAATGACCTATACAGTGGCAGAATCACCTCCTCCTCCTCGAGGATATACCCCTTGCAATACAACCCAGCATTTTGTTGGCCTTTGCAGCTGCCTTCCTACATTGTGCCGAGTTGTTCATTGACCCTGTAATGAGCACACCCAGATCCTTCTCCTCCTCTGTCTGGGCTAGCTGCACTCCCCCTAGCTGGTAACTCCTTCTTGGGTTCTTCATCCCAAAATGCAGCACCTTGCACTTTTTGGCATTAAAGCCCAGTTGCCAGGTGTCTGACCAGGTTTCAAGCTTTGCAGATCATCCTGCAACCCCTGCCATCCCCTAGGTCATCCATCACCGTACCAACCTAGTATCATCAGCAAACAGACTGATCTTGCTCTTGATGTCCCATGATATGTCTGCAGTGAATATCCCAAACAACACTGGTCCCAACACTGAGGCCCTGTGGGACACCGCTTGTCACTGCCCTTGGGTGTGAGAGCTCCCCACCCACCACCACCCTCTGTTGCCTTCCCTGCAGCCAGTTTCCTACCCATCTCACCAGCTTTGCACCCACCCCTGTGCCTACTAACTTCCTTCCCAGCCTTCCATATGGCACCGAGTCAAATGCCTTACTGAAGTCCAGATACAGGACATCCACTGCATGGCCCCTGTCCAGTTGCCTAGTTACCCAGTCATAGAACTCGACCAGGTTGGTTTGGCAGGATCTGCCACGTGATGAAACCATGCTGTCTGCTGTCCTGTAGTCCTTTGGCCTCTAGAGGCCACCAGCCTCTCCTTCAGGATAGTCTCCATTAGCTTACCCACGATGGATGTGAGGCTCATTGGTCTGTAGTTTCCCGGTTCATCCTTGGGGCCACTCTTGTGGAGGGGCACCACATGAGCCATCCTCCAGTCCTGAGGTACACACCCCGAATGTAGTGAGGCATTAAATAGGTCTGCCAAAGGTCCTGCAAGGACCTCTGCCAGCTCCTTCAGTACCCTGGGGTGGATGCCATCTGGGCCTGGTGCCTTGTCCACCCTCAGTGCCTTCAAACCCTCTCGAACTCTGCCCTCCATGATTTCCCCATCTGTCACCACTTCCCCCTGCTTCTGCCATTTCTCCCACCTTGGGTGTCACCCCCCTCTTCTCTTTAGTAAATACTGAGCAGAAGTACTCATTTAGTGCTTCCGCCTTATCGTCACCCTGCTTCCACCCAACCCCCCTCCTTCCTAATCCTTACTATGTGGTCCTTACAGCTCCTTTTCTCCCTGATGTACTTAAAGAAGTCCTTCTCCCCCTTCTTAATGCCTTGTGCCAGCCTGAGTTCCGTAGATGCTTTGGCTCCTCTTACTGCCCTTGTCACCTCCTTCGATTCTGTCAAGTACTCCTCTCTGTCCTCCCCCCCTCCCTGTTTTCTTGTACTTCCCAAAGGCAGCTCTTTTCCTCCTTACCTTTTCCATGACCTCCTTACTCAACCAGCTTGGTTTCTTAGCCCTAGCCTTCTTGCTCTGGGTTTTGCAGCAGGTTTTGGTTGCCTCCACTATCCCCAGCTTTATGAGCTCCCACCTCTGGTTAGTATCCATACTAGATTGAATTCTGGCCAGGTACCCTTTTACCACTTCCCCCATCCTCCCAAAGTCGGCCCTCTTGAAGTCCAGCACTCTTGTGCCAGATTCCACTCCTTCCTTGCCCATATCCAATGTGAGCCATACTGAGTGGTGGTCACTCCCTGACAGCGGTTCCTCCACTGTAAGTTCTCTCACAAAGTCCCCATTTGCCAGTACAAGGTCAAGGATATTCCCTAACCTGGTTGGTTCACTGACCATTTGCAGCAGGAAGCTGTCCTGGAAGGCATCCAGCAGTACCTGCTCCCTTCTGTTCCTGGTTGTTGGGGTGCTCCAGTCCACTCCTGGCATGTTGAAGTCCCCCACAATCACCACACTACCCTTCTCATGGTCCTCCTGATCTGTCCCGCTAGTTCCCTGTCTAACTTCTCCGTCTGAGATGGTGGCCTGTACACCACTCCCATTCTAGAATCCTATTCTTGGAATCCTGGATTTGCACCCAAAGTGACTCCTACTACCCTCCTCCCTTCCTCCCTTACACACTTCAGTCCTTCCTTCACATATAGTGCCACCCCCTTTGCAATCACCCTGTCCCTACGAAATAACCTGTACCCTGGTACAGACAGGTCCCAGTCATTATATTGGGTGGCCCATGTTTCCATGATGGCTGCAATGTCCACCTCTCCCTCTGCCATGAGAACCTGTAACTCTGCAGTTTTCCTCCCAAGGCTCCTAGCATTAAGGATAACCACCTTCCACCCTTTTCACCCCTTCCCATCCTGCCCTCCTTTCCTAGCATCACCAATAGTACTTGCCATTTGTCCTTTGTCACTGTTATGGGGGGTAAGCTCATATGATTTCCCAATCTGTGGTCTCTGCATATCTCTTCCCCAACTGCCACCCCCCACTCCTAGTTTAAATTCCCAACTTCCTCTATATACTCTTCCATCCTCTGTTTCAACACTTTCTTTCCCTCCTCACTCAAGTGTAGTCTGTCCTTGGCATAGAGACTACTGTCCTCCCAGGTCCCTCCCCACCCCCTCAAAAGCCCATACCCTTTAGCACAACACCAGGTTCTTAGCCATCCGTTAAATTCCTCTATTCTCAGCTTTCTTGTTGTGCTTGCCTTTGGCACCGGAAGTATCTCCGAAAAAGTTACCGATCTTCCTGCCCCCTCACATAATTGTGCTAGTTCCTCAAACCTCCTCTGGACTATATCTACTGTCTTGTCAGCCAGGTTGTTTGTCCCAAGATGTATAATTAAATGAGGCTTGTTCCTACCCCTTCTAGCATATTTCAGAACAGACTGTCCCACCCTTTCCGCTGTCATTCCTGGCATGGCCTCCACCCAAATGCGACTATGCCTCTCCCCCTTGCTACCCCACCTAACTCCTCTTAGTATTGAGTCCCCCAGCACTAAGATTCCACCCCTCTTACTCCCTGCTTGCTTCCATTCATCTCCCTCTCTCATTTCCAGCTCCTCTTCTTCCTCCTGCACATTATGTCCCTCTTTTACCCCTGTTGCAATTCTCCCAGCAGAACTTCCCCCCTCTCCAGTTTGGTACAGGCATTTATCAATTACTCCTCTAATTTCATCATTTCCCTCCTCCACTTTCTTCCTCTCTAGCAGTGCACAGCTGTTTTCTGAAGACCCTTCACAAATGTCCACTCCCTCTCTCTTCATAGTAACCTGTTCTCTCCTTTCCACTCCATGACTTTTGCCACTTCTTCACCTCCCCTCACAAGTCCCTATCTCCTCCTTCCATTTGTCTTTTGTCTCCTGACCTGGTTTCCCCGGCAATCGTTCTTCCTGGCCTGGGTCCCTTTGTCTCTGCATTCCCTTCTTCTGACCCTCTCCTCACCACTGTTGGCTTAAATCGCCCTCCCTCCCTCATCTCCCCTTTTTCCTCCCTCCACTATTGTGCTAAACCCACCCACAATCTGCCTTGCCTGTCTTAGTTCCTCCTGCAGACCCTCAAGCTCCTTTCTAAGTTTTTCTATGTGGTTGCACACTAAACATCCTCCCACCACACTCCAGGCAATGTTTAGAAAGATTGGTGCACAGCAGTTGTTGCAGCCTACCACCCTACCCATTGCTGTCGTTGCCCACCAGTGACCCCCCACCCTTCCAGATGCAGGATACCAAACACTCCCCCAAGTCTCCCCTCTCCCCCTTCTATCAGTGCAAAACATTTTTGTTTTGATTTCCCTTACCTCCTTTGTTGCACACATTTAGATATATTGAGCACTGCTTTTTATATTCCAATCCTTCCTATCCACACTCAAAAAGAGACTTTAAGTAGCCATTGCACAACCTTCTTCAAACTCCTACTCCTCCTTTTCCCAATGCAATATCAATGCGAAGAAATAATAATGAAAGCTCCTAGATTTGCATTTACTTCCCTTCCACTGAGAGAGCTGTCACCTCTTCACTTGCTGCTGTTCCTTTCCTGGATGTCTGCTTCTGCTATGACAGGTGCATATCCTTTGCCTGTTTGAGGAAGTGATGTCAGAACCCCTTGTATAAACGAAATAATGGACCAGGGGTGGGTGGGGTGAGGGGTTTGGGGGGTGGGACCAGCCCAAGTCTTCCAGAAACAATCAGGTAGCTGAGGCCTCTGGTCAGACCATTAGCACCCTTCCCCCACTGTGCACTCAAACTCTGCAGCTAGTGAAGCCAACAACAATGAATCACAATTCTACTCAAAGCCCCCAAATAATGTTGCTACCCAAAGAAACAGGATTCCAATTCAAACAGCTTCACCAACAACACATCAAAATAGACTTGGAATTAGAAGGTATAGGTCTCCAATTCAAAGAAACAGACACAGTTAAATTACACCAATTATGTTTTAAAACAGATGAAATAGGCCTCTACAAATGCAGCCTGCCACACAGTGAACCAAACAAATGAGCCCACTTATAGCTACCAAAACAGGTTTCAAAATTCCAACAGCCCCAAACAATACCCTGCTAGCCCCTTAGTAGTAAGAAAGAAAAGAAATAACAGTCTACCAAGTAGAATCCATGAAAAACAATGTAAAACAAGAAGCTACTGTACTGTCGATCTGATCCTGTCCCCCCTTCTAGTTCCTTCTGAGAAGCCAAAGCACTGACTCCACACCTGATTCAGCTCTGCCTCCCTACTGAGTGAGACCTGGCCAGACCATTAGCACCCTTCCCCCACTGTGCACTCAAACTTTGCAGCTAGTGAAGCCAGCAACAATGAATCACAATCCTACTCAAAGCCCCCAAAATAGGTTTGCTACCCAAAGAAACAGGTCTCCAATTCAAACAGCTTCACCAACAACACATCAAAATAGGCTTGGAATTAGAAGGTATAGGTCTCCAATTCCGTATAGCTGAAAAAAAATATAGCTGAGACCAAGGAACAGTCACTCCAATTGAGAACTGAATGGACACACTGATTACACAACACGCCATGAGTGGAGTCTTCTGTGGTAGTTGATCACTTCCAGCATGTGTCAGACCACAAAACTTAACTCTAAACTCTTCGCTCCCTCTATAGAGGCCACACGTACATAACTGAAAGGTAATAAAGCATACCTAGGAGGTTGGGGTACCTTGGGTCAGAGTCCTGTGTCATATGGGGTGGTTGGTTCTGATGTGCCCTCATCAGGGTTCATTTGTTGCCCTGAGTGCAGTTCTCAGGTTAAGTTAACGGCCTCCAAATACAGTCCACCACAGGAGCCCATTTCCCAGATATAGGGCAGGTCAGCGGAACTGGGACTTATTTCAACATGACAGTAAGGCATAATTCACAGATCCTGAATTACCCACCCCTTCTATTCCCTCCAGCAGGCACTCCTGCTTCATGCCCACCCTTGTGAAATGCTTACAGTTAAGGACTTTAAGTTACTGTTTGCTATTGATTTTATTAACGGTAGTCATTCTGAAAAGTTACACACTCCTGTTTTAGCTGGGACTGGGTTTACTTATACCGCTTCGACAATGCTAGCACCGACGTACCCTACAGCGACAGCTACAATGCCAACCATCGGCATTGTAGCTATGGGATGTTGGCACTCACAATCAGGGGGCTGCACCCCCCAGAACCATGTAGTCTCCAGGATTCTAACTCCGAGTCAGAGTTGGACCAGAGGGGGCAATCACCCAGCGAGGTAGTCCCGATCGGCACACTGTCCACCACAGCGACGGGAGAATTTTACCTGATTCCTGCTGCTGTGATGGTGTTCACCATCAGGGTTTCACTGTGGTGACTGTACACCCTGGGGAGTTACCCAGTATGCCATTGTTTGCAATTTGGGACCAGTAGTGGCAAAGAATATATCTTTTTATGTTTTTGGACTAGTTAATATGCTATCCATGGGACTTGATATTGTTGAGAACGTTTGCTTTTATTACTTCACAACATGGACATGGATTGTTATTGTTTCTTTAGAGATGGGGAGGGTATACATAAGCTCCCATCCTGCCTGGAGACACTAACTGTGCACACTGCCCTTGCTAACAGGTGACATAACTCTGGCTACAGATTAATTATATTTTCTTCTTTTTTACCTGTACTGGGGACCTACAACCTAGCTGTGACAAACCCACATGAGGGGTTCATTCATCGACTCTCCATTAGGGGTGAACAGTCTTGCCCCCCTCCTGCCTTATAAGCTGACTTATAGTGTAAAGTAGTTCAATGTTTTCCTGAAGGGTTACCCTGCTGCAGCCCGGTTGGCCTGTTTGTTTTATTTATTTGGAGACATCATACATTTCCTTCAGTCTGATGGTCACTTTACAGTTCTTTATGGTTTTCAGATACCCAGACATAGTTTCTTTTTTGGGCACAGTCTGATATTTGAGTTTGCAGTGTACAGCAAATTGATACTAATTACAGTCAGCTACCATGGTATCCCAATGGGGACACACAGGTCTTATTACTACATACTGTCCTACAATTGGATATGGCCAGAAACCGTGGGGCTGGAATTTGTGGGAGTATTGTGCTGTATTTTAACGTACTGTAGCCCCTTGGATTGTTCCCCATTATGGCTACAGACCTTGTAAAATTCAATAACATTTTTTCTATCCCAGCTTAACAACTGCAACATTTTACATCACTTGACCAGATTGTTCATCCTATTACCATTATGTGAAATACATTTTACAGGGTCTACAGCCATAATGGCGGAACAATCCAAGGAGCCACATTAAAACATGACACAGTCTACCCACCAATTCCAGCCACACAGTTTCTGGCCATATCACTTTGCAGGACAATATGTAGCACCTGGGCCAGTGCATCCCCATAGGGATGACATAGTACTTGACTGCAATTTACACAAATTTGATGCACACACTACAAACTACAATAGCTGTATCCAGAAAATATACTATGTCTGGGTATCTGAAAACCATAAAGAACCAGAAAGTTACCATAAAACTGATGGAAACCTGTGTTATACCCAAACAAATAAAACAAGCAGGCCAACCAAGCTGCAGCAAGCTAAACCTTCAGGGAAAAAACATTTAAAACAGGATGGACAAAATGTAATTTTTTTTGCAAGAGACACATGTTTGTACCCCTTGAGGAAAGGAGGGAGAGGGGGGGACATGATAGAAACTTTTAAGTACCTCAGTGGAATCAACAAAGTCCAAGAGGGTAGCATCTTTCAGGAAAAGAGATGTGCAAGAACAAGGGGACAAGTTTGAAGATGGGGGGAGGCAGCTTAGGGGCAATGTGAGGAAGTATTTTTTTCACAGAGAGGGTGGTGGATGCATGGAACAGCCTTCCTGAAGAGGTTGTGGGATTTAAAACTGTGGAAATATTCAAAAACGCATGGGACAGACATAAGGCAATTCTTGTGGGGGTAGGAAGAAATAGGCTGTTGATTAACTAGGATCTGCAGTTTATCCAGTAGGTAGGGAAATGGGCAGACTAGGTGAGCCAAGTGGTGCTTATCTGCCATCAAAGTCTATGTTTCTATGTGTTTCCACTGGAGCATGAGAAGCTGGGACATATGGGGGGATGCACAGTCCATGCTTCAACATATCATAACACAAGAGGCAGGGCAGTTATTTTTCGCTACCAATTAGCACCTCACTTCTTCTCCAAGAATCTAGTGTTACAGGCACTCTTTATGATAAGCTGGCAACTATGTCCAATGTCTACTTCCTGCCCCACTCTGACAGAAAGGTTCCACAGGTTTTCTTCAATAAATTGCTTTAGGTGTTACACTGCCAATTAATTATAAGTGGTGACATTAACGTGAAAATGGATACCACTACCCTGCACCATTTCAAGTCTCATTAGCCCAGAAATAATTTAAACAGAATATAGACCACCTCAGTATCTTAGATGCTTGACAACGGCTCTTCCCAACAGGCAAGTCGTATATGCACAGCTCACCATGCCATGGAATTTTGCACATTTGGATTATTATTTTAAAACTTATGAGCACTTTTCCACAGTGCAATACATAGGGTACACCTTCCATTGCTTTTAAACCACTACCAGATCTATATGAAGTTAGATGTTGATCACACCCATTGAAATGTGTTCTGGCACTTTAATACATCACTGCTATGAGAGGAAACTTTTAAGGTGCAATTTTTGGAGAAAAAACAGCAAATTATGCAGGAAAATGAATACCCTGATGTCACCACCCCTATTTGCTGGGACACACTAAAAACTGTACTATGCGGGGAATTGATCTCCTATTCTGCCCTTAAGAATCCACGGCAGGAAGAGAAACAGAAACCTCACAAATATTCTTACCACTCTTCAGATGTTAAACTCTCCAAGAGATAAGGGAATAGACTCCCACATTAGACAAGTGAAGGCCCAGATTCAACAGATTATTGATTCTATGGTGGAACAAGCCTTGCAGTTCCTCAAGCAGTCCCATTTCGAGGGGGGTTCTTGGGATATGATGTTATTAGCTCGTAGACTGCGACAGCAGAAAAGGAATGCCATGCAGCAGCTGTTCCAGCTCCATGACAATCACACAAGATTGTTGATTAACAATTAACATAAAATGATGGACATTATGTGGAATTATTACTGGGACTTCTATACAGAAATGAATCAGACATCCCTGACCTGTATACAGGACTATTTGGCCCACCCCTCTTTACCCAGTTTGACACAGACACTGTGGTTATCCATCACTGTGGAGGGCGTTCACAGTGTGTTAATGGTGGCTAAAACACATAAGTGCTAAGGCTCGGATGGGCACCAGGTTGCGATGTATAAAACATTTTGGGACCAGCTGCTTCAGCCCCAGTTGAGAGCTTTCCTTTCCATACAAAAGGGTACAAATCCACCCCCTACATGGTCCCATGCCATGATACTAGCTATATCCAAACCTTGTAAAGTCTAAGATCCCTGCTCTCCACTTTCGTACAGATCAATTTCCATACTTAACATGGACTACAAGATATAAATGTCCATTTGGACTGCCTACTCCCATCGCTGATTCTTAAGGATCAGGTCAGTATTGTCTGCAAGAGGCAGATGGCAGACAACATCCATTGAATTCTCCAGTTGCTGAACTATGTAACCCAATGTTCAACCCCAGCAGTCATGCTAAACCTCAGCGCTGAGACGGCATTCAACAGGGGGTTTTGGGCATTTCCCTGGGACACCCTGCTGAATTTTAGCTTTCCTCCTATTTCTTGAATGGCTACAGACTATCTACAGCACTCCCACAACATTTGTGCAAATCAGTGGTTCCTGCTCTGCCCCAATAACTTCATCTAGGGGAAACATGCCAGGGGTGCCCTGTCCCCCCTCCTCTCTGCTGTCCATATTGCGCCATTAGTGCAAGCGATACAAAATAATGAGGGGTGGATGGGGTTCCCCCTGGACAGTGAGCACTTCAAGATTGCACTTTATGCTGATGAGGTCACACTCCTTTCCCCATAATGCTCCATTCTGCAGACTGGAAGGAGATACAGGAATTTGGCACTCTGGCGGGTTTTCAACTTAACACTCAGAAAACTGATTTACTTACCTTTAACTTTTGTCATCACCTGGCATTTATGCAGAAGTACCCCTTCTGGTGGCATAAAACAGTGGTGAAAAACTTGGGGATAAATGTACAGTACCATTTTATTTGGGGAATCGTTAACTCTTACATTGTGAACACTTAACGCAGCAATTGATGGTGGATGTTGCAAAATGGTCACAATTCCCACCAAGCTTTTTTCCAGAGAACTGAATCAGTATGGATGAACATTTTGCCTATGGTTTCGTATCTTATGTAAACCCTCCCTACCATCCCATCCGAATACTATTATAGGGCCTGGGACATGTTAATTTCCAGATTCGTTTGGGGTGGACAACATCTGAGAATCTAGTATACCACTCTCTAACTTCAGTTTCTTGGTGGGGGGGAGGGCCTTCTGAATCTAACAGACTATGCCATGACTACTCATTTTAAAATATTGGACCTCTGGCTCTTATCAACTTATGAAGCCACATGGAAACATATAGATATAGATATGATAATAGAAGATTTATTTAATTTAAGGCTAACCTTATTTTCTTATCCTGTAGGTAAGGATGAGTACAACAGTTCTTCCACTTCACTGCCCCTACATTAATGTTTTGACAAAGGCTTTGCAAACTACTGGGGACCTTCCATCTGTTCCTTTTCAGCTGGCAATGCCTCAAGCTGGAGACTTCCCTCCCACACAAATGGATGCCACATTTCAGAGGTAACAGGCTTTGGGACTTAGCCAGTGGTTCCAGTCATGGATGTACAAGGAGTTCTCACATTCTGTGAGCTCTAACAAAAATATGGTCTCAAGACAGGGAGCATTTCCGCTAATTGCAGGTACACTCTTACTTGCTCCATGTGGGTAGGGTATGATCAGCTGTACCTACCAATACCCCTTTAATAATTCATATTTTGATGGCCATTTTTGGTGGGAGGTCGTGGACCATTTCATGGGATACTTATAGAAGGAAATATGGGAGCTCATGGTGGGCTTCACAAATAATGTGTCGGATAGATAGAATAAGGAATTGGAGTCCTCTATTACCCCGGAGATCTGGAATAAGTATGCAAGCGCTGCCATTAAAATAACTTCTGCCCCACTGTGGGATGAGTTTGTATGAAAGTGCTGAATCTAATTTTTCAGGACCCCACATATAGAGGCACAGTATGTGGGATGGCAATATGCTCAGTGCTGGAGGCTGTGTGGGAGGGAGGATGTGGATCATGCTCATGTTTTTGGGAGCTGTTACAATTTACAGCAGTTGTGGATAGATCTAAAGGAACAATTTCAACAGCTGCCTATAGACCCAGTACTAATTTCCGCTAGCATGGCCTTGTTGACAATATCCCCTGATAATGTACACCATGGCCTATATTATTTAGTTACAATATTAATTTTGGAAGTTAAGAAAGCTATAAGCCATCTTTGGTTAAAGCCCTGTGCCATTACAATGCATCAGTGGTGAAAGATCATTTCCCACATTTATTAGATGGAGCAGATTACCCATCACCTTAGGGACCAAGAAGATGACTCTCGGACATGCTGGCAGTCATGGGCACTCTGTGTAATGCAACATGATGATGCATCCATTCCATAACAGGTATACAGTAAATTAAATGTATTTATCACTAGACAGTAGGTCTCTGTATTCTGGGGATTTTTCCATATCACCTGATTGCCATAAATTCACTATGTAGATGGCATGAGTACTATCTGTACTGTGTAGTATCCAAGCATAAGCTTTCTGGGTCACTAAAATTAACTGCATAAGCTTGCTATGTAATGGTAGACTGTTTGTATACTTGAATGCCAGATATTATTGCATTGTATATACTGCATCATTTGTTCTGTTCCTTTTCACTGTTACTTTTATTTACGAAAAACTCAAGAACATCAATTAAAAATTATACAATGGCATACATACAGCTTCAAAACTCCTGCACTTTGATTGGTTGGCTGGCACCTTTCCAGCGTTATAAATCCACCAGTATAGGCACTGGAAAAGGTGCCAGTCAACTGTAACTCATGCCAACCTAAAAGATATCACTACCACCATCGTACATCAAAAGAAACCACCGCTATTTTCTTCACTGCTTACAGAACAGAGCCGCAGGAAATACAAAAAAAATGAAGACATCATTCGAACTATTAGATATAGAGGACCTTTAAATAATATTCAATGACCAAAATGAACCATCCAACATGGAAAGAGTACCTGTAAATACAATTGTACATCCTTCACCATCACCTTCGAGTCACACTTCCATTGTAAATATGGCCGCACTCAATGCCAATGCTGAAATTTTACTCAGCCTGGGAAGTCATCATCAACCTCCAGTCTCTCTCCATGAGCAGTCAACAGCTGCCACCAGTTCAAAAAACAAGGCCACCTGTAAAAAAAAGTTAATGCTGGTGTTGGAAATGAAAAAAAAAAACCACCTTGCTCCTGACTGCAAAATGCACACTAAAGCCACAATCCCTGATACAGCATGAAACCTGGAAGCACATGACACAGCCTCAGTGCTCACACTGCAGAACAAGTATCGTAAATCAGGACTATTTTTTGTCCCACAGCAATAAATTCAATAAAAATAATTCAAAATGTCTAAAAAAATTTTTTTTTGTTTTTTATTTTTGTAAAAGAAAAAAAAGTGGAACATTGTATAATAGAACATACCACTTCAGGGTGTGGGTATATGGGGGGGGGATTTACCACTTCTGGTGTGGTTACATCACTAAGCCTGCAGCCTCATGACCAAACCACACCAGACATGGTAAATCCCCCCATATACCCACACCCTGTTGTGGTATATTGTTTAAAAAATGTGATACAGATGGACTCTGCAGGCCTGAACTGAGCAGCAGTGACTTTTCTAATTGAACTGTCTCCAGTTATGTTTTCTCACTGCAGATTTACAAAAGGCTTTACCTCACATGTGAGCTAGCAGTGTTTGGTTGGTGTCCAGTGCTGTATTGAGGTTACTTTTGATGCTGTTTAAACTTGTCTACCATGATAATGATGCAGATGGACTCCACAGCAGATGGATTGTGCAGCACTGAATTAGGGAGCAGCAGCAACTTTTCGAATTGCACTGTCTCCAATGATGTTTTCTCACTGCAGATTTATAAAAGGCTTTACCTCCTATGTGAGTCAGCAGTGTTGGGTTGGTGTCCAGTGTTATGTGGTTACTTTTTTTTTAATCTGTTTTCTCTCCTGCTGTGCTCTGGTAGCCCCCACTCCTTCAAGCTCTGCAGGTCCTCTCGCGACACCTACTGGCCCAATCCGAACCTCTCTGACCCTCACATTGCAGCCGATCCACGGGATATCCCAGACATAACCCTTGGCCGGGCGGGTCCCCCTCTTCCAAGGGGGAAGACACTGAGTGGGGAGGCCCAGTGCGATCATGATAGGGCCCAGGGATGCTGCTGAGGGAACGGGGGACTCACTGAAGCCACCGGAGGTGTCTGGGGAACAGAGAGTTGTCATCTGGCAGCCACCTGAGTGGTATTTCCACTTTTCTGGTTCCCCATCGCAATGCTTGTGTAGTGCCTCCAGTCTCCACTAGGGGCCACTACTGAGCTGGGCCCTCCCCAAGCCCACCCCAGGATAGGAGAGCAGTCCATCGGATGCTCTATCCTATCCTCCCCTGCCGACCCCCAGTGCCCCGAGTCCATTCCTGAACCCGGGTCGCCAGCGTGGTTCGAGGTGTGGCGTCCAGTGCCTCAACCCTCTGGCCACTGAGCTGGCATGTGGTTACTTTTGATGCTGTTTAAACTTGTCTAGTCTGATAACAACTCATTCAGTCTGACCAGATGGTTTCCTTTATCAGTTTTAGACTTCATTTTAGCATTCTATTTTAGGAAATAGGTCTTATTGTTAGCATTAGAAAACATTGACAGATTGTCATTTAACAGCATTTAGAAAGTACACATTTGCAGAAGAAAGACATTGGGTGGGATATTCAAAAGGGTTGCACAATGCGCAATAGGGTTGCGCCTCCGCAAGTCAGAAAATGCGCCATTCTGCGATATTCAGCAGGAGGCAGTTGCGCTACTGAAAACATGCTGAGCAACAGCGCAATGCTAATGAAGGCATGCGCAACCAAAGGGGGTGGAACCATGCATAAAGTGTGCAGTGCGATATTCAAAGACTTGCGCAATGCGCAACAGTGGATCAGGCGGAAGTTGTGCCATAGCGGAAATGAGCCAAAATAAAAAGGAGCAAGGAAGAGGTGCAAGAATGCTACAGGGAAGCCACATGAGGCAGGGAGAGAGACAAGGCCAGAGGGACAAAGAGGGCAGGCCAGGGAGAGCAGAGGACAAAATAGGGGCAAGGGAAGGTGTGTGGGGCCACAGAGTGCAGAGGCCAGTAGGTGTACCCGGTGCAGTGGAGGTAGCAGTCAGGACAGTGGGGGAACAGAGCAACAACAGCCGGGGGGAACACAAGCCAGGGACATGGACAGTGCCACCTTCCACATGGAAGCCGTAATGAGGGGGGTGCGAAGGCATGCTGCAGGGGGCCGTGGCCGTGGAAGGGCTCGTTGGCGGTACACCCCCAACAGGCAGTACCGAGCCCACACCAGCTTTGAGCTTTACTCAGATGTCGAGATTGTGGGCCAGTACCACCTGAACAGGGCAATACTGAGGCGGCTCTGTGAGCTGTGCAGTGATGTGATGCAGGCACCCTCACGACGGAGTCACGCTCTGTCAGTGGAGACAAAGGTAACAGCCTGCATGTGCTTGCTCATCACGGGTACCTTCCAGAGACCAACAGGGGACACCACAGGCATAACACAGTTGGCAACGTCACGTATTCTCACCCAATTCCTCAGCGCACTGCTGCCACATGCTGCGGAGTACATCCATTTCCCCAGCACCATGGCAGAGCGCACAGCAAACATACAGGAGTTCCACAGGGTAGCACGTATGCCTGGTGTGCTAGGGGCAATAGACTGCACCCATGTGGCCATTCGCACGCCACCTGGCCCTGATGGGGCTGCCAATATGAATCAGAAGGGTTATGCCAGTGTCAACTGCCAGGTGGTGTGTGATGCCAGTGGGCGCATCATCAATGTCTGTGCCACGCACCCTGGGAGAGCACACAATTCATTCATATGGTACCAGTCGGCACTGTGCTATCGATTCGAGAGTGGGGACATCCCCACAGGACATCTAGTGGGTGAGTATGCATGTAGGACTGACAAATCAGGGGCAAGCTTGGGTAAGCCACAGGTGCCATGGGTGTGGCACACAGGGTTAGGGGCAATATGAGCCTGAACAAGACACTAACCTCCACCACCTCCACACAGGTGACAGTGGATACCCACTCCATCCCTGGCTGCTCACACCCTACCAGTGGCCCACGACCCCATCGCAGCAACGCTTCAATGAGGCACATGCCACCACACGCAACATCATTGAGCGGGTGTTTGGGATGCTGAAGGCGCACTTCCATTGCCTAGACACCTCCGGTGGTGCCCTACAGTATAGCCCGTCAAAGGCCTGTGGGATATCCCTGGCCTGTTGTATCCTGCACAACATGGCCAAAGACTATGGGATATCCATACAGGTCGAAGAGGGGTACAGCGATGGGGACGATGGTGACGCCAGTGACGATGGGGATGGGCAGCCTCCCCTTGGACGATGGGACCCCCGACTGATCCGGCTGGCCCAGCTGCACCGGGACACCATTACAGAGGAGCACTTCACCCAACGCAGGTAAGTCATGGGGCCATGTGCAACCAACAGTGGCTAGGGCACAACCCACATACACACAGGGAAACATGCCAGGGGTGCATGACAGCAAGGGAAGTGGCAGGGCACAGAAGCACACACATACAACCAGGGAGGGGTGAACAGTAACACGCCACATGGACGGACACACACACACACACACACACACACAATAGGCACAAAGTGCACAGGGGTCAGGTGCACAACAGAGCCGGAACACAGACACTAAAAACACACATGTCCACAGGCCACCACGTCCACTGACTGTCCATGTACATGTGTCAGATGCTGGGCACCTTCTCACTTTGGTGTACAGCACAATGCAGGCATCATCATGCACATGCACCTGTGGACAGCAGTCAGGAGGGTGTGCAGGTGGTCCATGTGTCTGCATGTAGGGCTGAGCACCCACCAGTGCACTGCCCACCGAAACACAAATTGCACACAGGGCAGCACCAGACAGGGCCCATACTGGGAGACAGCTCAGTCTTGCGGTACAGTGCCACGGCCACCTCGGATGCATGGGCAGCCCCACCGAGACCCAGCAGCACTGGCAGGCTGAGCATGGGCCTCATGGGGTGGCACCGATGGACCACCAGGGGTTCCACTGTGCAAACACAACCTTGCCCGCACAGGGGTCTGCAGCACACCGAACATTCCTGCACCAGGAGTGCTTGGGATGCCCACAGCTGAACCTGGCATTGACAAGGTGGGTGTCATATGATGCCGGGAACAGGGAATGGATAGCGTACTGCATGGTGTGAGCGGCACAGGGGCACCTGACTGTGTGCCCAATGTGGCCACGACAGCGACCAATGCCTGTGTCTGCCTGTCAATGGCGGCAGTCACATCCATCCGCAAATGGTCAATCCATGACAGGATCCTCTCATTGTCCCTTCTGTGCCACTCCAGAGCCACACACAGTGCCTCCACAGACGTTGCAACCCGCATCTGCTGCTGTACTGATGCCTGCAGCAGGCGGGTGTGCTCGTCAAAGAGGTCGTCTGCCACATCAGCAACCTGTCCCTCAGGGTATGGAAGGGCCTGATGTTCAGCACCTCTTGAGGGTGGGCACTGCTCACCAGGACCAGGTATGGGCAAGTCCACAGGCGGTGCACATATGCCACTGCTGAACCCTGTACCCCCAGTCCCGGTGGGTGACTGCTGCTGCTGCCCCTCTGCCTGCTGTGCCCAAGGGATCAGTTGTTCCGCTGCTGTGGCTGCAACAGTGCCAGTGACCTGTACAGCCACCGGTGCTGCCCCACTGGTGCTGACAGGCACAGTCTGGGACTGTGTTGACGTGCTGGCACACACGTCGGAACCAGCTAGGTCCATGGGCGTGAGCTGTCCTGCTGTGTGTCCATTCTGTGACACACACATGTCAATGCCCATAGTGGTTGTTGCAGCATCAATGGTGCAGGTCTGTGCCACAGCCACAGTGTGCTGGCATGCTTGCATGCCAGACCACTGAGACACAGGAAGGGCACCCCCCACACCTGTCTCAATGACATCAGTGATGGCAGCCCGGCGTGCACACTGGTACAATGCACGCCGGCTACCTGTGGAGGTGGATGGTCCCTCCTCCAACTCCGGATGGCTGTCCGCAGTGGACAGGCCCTCCACCACTGACCCCTGCAGACGCACAGGATCTGTAACAGAAAGTGAGAACACGTTAGTGCATGTGATCTACCTTCCCCGCCGACCATGACATACAATGCAGTGATGGGCTACCACCTGTCTGGAAGCCACCTCCAGGAACGCCCTCAATGGCACTGCCCTGCATGCTTGCAGTGAGCCTGTCCTCTGCCAGAGTCAGCTGCACCACCTCCGGCTGGCCCCCGCCTGTTGCAGCACGTGCCGCCCTAATGGCTGCCACCTTCTCCTTCACCCTCCTCCTGTCAGTCCCCATCTTCTTTTTACACTCCTGCACAGAGCGCTGGTGGCTGCCGTGCAGGTTGATGGCACATGCCACCCCCTCCCATGCAGTAGCATGGGCCTGAGGGGTGCCCCACCGTCCACTGAGAAGTGGCTCTTCATCCAGGTAGGCCTCGAAGAGTGTCTCCATCTCAGCTTTCATAAAATTAGGCCTCCTCTTCTGCCCACCATCATCCTCCTCACCCATTCCTCACTCGGTCATATCACAGTCTGTATGGGTGAGAGTGGTCACCTGTGACTGTGCAGTACACAGCAATTCCCTGAGACCACAGTCCAGAACATCACACAGCATGCAATTCACCTATAAACTGCAGTAACCAAATATGGCCACTGCAGAACAGCGTCGCATTTTTATAGCACACTCCATGCAAATTAGGTGTGGCGCAACTTTAATGAGATGCAAATCGCGTTGCTGCACCATTGAATAGCTGATCGGATGATTTGCATATGAAGGCTGAATATCGCGCTGTTGCACTTTGCGCAATTGTGTTGTACGTGCTGAGCCAAAGGCGCAGTTCTGTGGATGCATAGTACACCGCACTGCGCATGCCCAGGTAGCTGACGCAGGCATCTGCTGTGCTGATGACATGCTGTGCATGGTAGGCAATTCAGGGCACAGCCACCATTGTGCCAGTGGTGCTACGGCGACGGTCACTACATGGCGCTGTGGCACAGCTGCGAAATAGTTCACTGTGGCAATGGCACACAGGCGACCAATCGCACTGGACACATAGATGTCCGATGGCGCTGTGCGTGGCCATGCGCCAGAGACCCATAACCCTGTGCCCAACCTTTGCCCCCTTGGCGCTGTACGTATGGCATGTCTGCAGCTCTATCACGCTGTTTGGTGACAGCGCAATAGGGGATGGCGGCGTAATGTATTGCGCAGCAATTCCACGCGGGGTTGCCGTGCTGTGGAGCACCATATTGCCTACTATAGATCTGGAGATGGCATGCAGAACAGCCCCCCAATGGATGCCCTCGAGCTGGCCAACCTGGTGGCCGTTGTGGAGCCTCACTATGGCCCACTGTATGGAGAGGTTCCCCTGGACAGGGCCAGGACCCAGGTGTGGCAACAGGTGGCCACTGACCTGAAGGCGGCCACTGGCAGAAGGAGGACCCCAGAACAATGCAGGCACTGCTATGGGGACCTGAGCAGAAGGGAGCCGGGGCTACTTGCACATCTGCGGTCGCATGCCAGGAGGGGCGTGGTGCCTTGACCAGGTGGGTGATCCATCTACACACCTGTATGTTCCATATGGGTAACACTGTCTATTGTGTCCAGCACATGGGGAGGGTTGGTCTAGGGTTGGCTGTGGTGGTGTTTACAGGGTATGTGATGTATGGGTCTGGCTGGGTGGGTGGGCACACTCATTGGGGCAGGGGGAATATGCTTTGGGATTTTACTGATGTGTTTCTCACCTTTTGTTTCCCACAGGCATGGCAGAGCGGAGGAGGGCCATGGCTGAGCAGCAGAGGGTGGTGGCAGCAGTGCCCAAGTGTGGCGGTGCAGAACCACAATGCCAGCAACAGCCCAATGAGGGTGAGTGCCATGACAACATGATTGCTATTGCATGCTGTGTGACAGGGTGGGGAGCAGAGCATGGCCACCATCCATGGACACCACTGCCATGCACGTGACATGTGACAGTCAGCACTGTCCAGTGGCACTGCATGTCTGGGAGTGCGTCAATGGTGGCCAATGCGTGCACTGGGCACATGGCTGTGGCACTGCCTGCCCACCGCGCAGCCACATTACTGTATGGCCTTGGTTGTGCTGTGCTGGACATGGGCGGCGTGTGTGTGCAGTGGTACACATGGCTGTTGCTGCCTGGTTGGGCATGTCTTGTGCACACGGTCACGGTGGGTGGGTGCACTTCATCACAGGAGCGGGGCACTTGGCAGTATGCCATACATGATGGGTGAGCTTCAGGGAGATGGACAGTCACATCCATTGACTCTGATCCCTTGTCCTAGGTGTCTGGATACTACTACGGATTGAGAGATCCATGCAGCAGCTGTTGCGGGTGGCCATGGACTCCCTTGAGATCCTGCAGGACCTCCAGCGGCATGGATTGCGGAGGAGACGGAGGCCCTGGGACCAGCACCAGGCAGCAGGGGAGCAGGCTGGAGGACAGTAGCTGGCCATCACCTCCCCCCTTTGACTAGCCCTCACACCCTGCCTTCCCTCTCCCAGTTGTTCACCCCTACCCCTTACCCACCCCTACCTTGTACCCATACCTCTACCCCTGTTTTGTACATATGTAAATAGTTGTTGATGTTGTTGTTGTACTTGTTGTTGTTTTGTAATACAGTTATTTTGATATGAATACTCGGTGGTCTCTGATTTGCAGCTGGCTATAGGTGCTCAGTTGCAGTGGTGTGCATGGCATCTGGGGTGGTATAGTCATTGTGTGTGTGTGTGCGTGGGGAGGTGTCTCTGGTGTGGAGTGGCTTTCAGTCGGTATCTGTGGTGTGTGTTGTTCTCTGTGCATTGCATTGCTGTGTGCAGTGTTCCATGGTGCCTGCTCTGTGTCCATTGTGCCCCTGTCAAGCTGTCCCTGGCCTGTGCAGCTGACACCCTTGCATGTCTGTGGCCTGCCAGGTCTGCTGCCTTGTCAGTGGGTGCTGTCCTGCAGGTCATCCACTGTGACCGCCATAATGCTGGGTTGCCACCTGTCACCGTTGGGGTGCATGTTTGCCTCGGGTGACACTGTGGCCTCCACAGTTGCTGTCCCACCTCCATGCTGTGTCTTGTGTGTGTTGCAGGGGCTGTGCAGCACTGTCTGTGACTTGTGATCCAGGCAAATGCTGGTGGCATACAGGGCCACAGTACATGCACAGGGTGGGTGTCACCCCTGTGCCATGGTGGACTGCAGGCTGTGTGTGCACAGTTCACATGTGCCCACATTGGGGGCTGGGTAGCCACACTACTGTGTCCCTGTGTTGGTGTCCCTGAGGGTATGGGTGTGTGTTTGCCCCTGCACTGTGTTACATCCAGTGTGCTGCATGCTTCCATGCACCACTGTGGGTGTCTGTGCTGGCTGCTGTGGCTCATGGTGGGTCGCGCTGTGACACCTGTCTACTGTACAGGATGCTGTATCAATGGCAGTGGTGTCAGGGGCACGCCCTTTCCCATGTGGGGTACCACTTGTGGCGACACATGTTCAGTCTCTCAGCTGTGCCTCAGGGGGGTTGTGCGTGTTGGCACTGTGTCTGCCATTGTTGCATTGCCGTGTGCTGCCACCCACTGCTGGGTGCTCATGGTGGGTCTGGCTTGTATGGTTCTGTGGTACACGAGGTTGCAGTATGAGCTATTTTAAAGTGGTGGAGACTGCTGATTCAGGTCTCTGTGCCCTCAGGGGATGGGGCAGGAAGGGTTTTCCTGCATTTCCATGGGCAACCCCCTGGCTACTGCTAGTGAAGAAGCTGCCTTATTTTGTCCACGAGTATGGGAAACAAGAAGATTTCATGATTTGCCTGTGGGGCACCTGCAACCGGAGGGTGAGTTCTGCTCTTTCTAAAGGGCCCATGTTTCACCTGAACTGTGTTAAAGTGGGGATTTGACTACTGAAGTAATGGGAGGCCTAGAGTAATAGGCTTAGCCAAAAGTAAAAGTATGTTCAAGTCCAGCACATAGGGGAAGTCAAGACACGTAGAGGAGATGTGACATACATCTACCCAGTAATCTACATTGCCAAACTTTCAGAAAAGAGTTGTTTAGTTTCCAGAGAAATGATCGGGTATGGATTGTGGGAGCTGGAGGTGGGAGACCCCCCATCTTTAGTAACCAGGTCCACCTCTACGGATTTGCTCTGTGGATTTCTACTTTGCCTCATGCACTTGGCCAGTGATGAGGGAAGTATCGAGATGTGGGATTGGAAGGAAAACTCCCTCTAGGAGTTGAAGGCTCTAAGGTGGTTTGGGGAGCCACCAATTGGAAAACTGGTTCATTTCCATAATGGACCACTGATCAAGTGGCCGGCGGGGGAGCCAGGCCAGTGGGGAAAACCCAAGTAGTGTACAAGTCGGGCTGTGTACCCAAAGCTGCATGCAAGTCCGGGCTGTGTGCCTGGTGGGTTTAGAGCCTGAGGTCTGGAAATGTGAAGAAGTGTTCTGTTGTCTCTAATCTGCATTACCAGGAATGTAGCCCCGTGGGGGTCTGTCTATGCTTTGTTTGTTCAGTTTGGATGTGAATAAAAGCCACACTGTAGAATCCCATTCCTGGTTTGGACATTACAGTTATTGCTTCCTGTGTTCGGATTACTTGGGTGCCCTGTGCAGAGTAGCCAAACCTAGGCCCCCTGTGCTGAGTAACCTAGTCCTCCCCGAACCCAGTCCCCACCAGGTACTGCTGTCAGCTTCAACAGCATGCCACCTGTCATTTGCAAAAAGGAAGGGGTCCGGGGGTTACACTGGACTTTAGGAGGGCTGACTTTGGGAAAATGAGAGAGTGCCTCAGGAAAGCACTAGCAAATGGGCAAGAAGGAGGGATGGAGGAACAATGGGGAATAATCAAAACAGCCATCTCAGAGGCAACAAGCCTTTGTGTGAAGCAAATCAACAAAACACAATGAAGGGAAAAACCTCTATGGTTTTCAAAAGAGGTGGAAGGGAAGGTTAAGGAGAAAAGGACTGCATTCAGGAAATATAAGGAAACACAGAAGAAGCAGGACAGAGTACTTTATCAGTGAAAGCAGAAGGAGGCAGGGAAGGCAGTCAGAATAGCAAAGGCACAAACTGAGGAAAAGATAGCCAGCTCTGTTAAAAAGGGGGATAAAACCTTTTACAGGTACATTAGGGAGTGAAGAAAGACCAAAGGAGGGATACAGAGACTTAATAAAGGGAAGGGAATGTGGGAAGAGGAAAGAGGGTGACAGTGAAAAAGCAGGGATACTGAATGAATACTTCTGCTCAGTATTCACAACGGAAGAGGAGGGAGGTACCTAAACCAAACAAGGGAAACACTCTGTCTAGGGGGGTCGATACTAGTCCATTCACAGAAGAAAGGGTTTTGAAAGAACTCTTGAAACTGAGGGTGGACAAAGCAATGGGGCCTGATGGGATTCACCCCTGGATTCTAAAAGAACTAAGGGTAGAACTAGTAACACCACTGACTACTCTCTTTAACAAATCATGGGAGGATGGGGTGGTACCTGAGGATTGGAGGAGGGTGGGTATGATTCCACTTCACAAAAGTGGGAGCACGGCAGAGGCAGAAAACTACAGACCAGTTAGTTTGACCTTAGTGGTAGGGAAAATGATGGAATCACTTCTGAAGGAAAGAATTGTTGAGTATCTAGAGGCCAGTGGGGCACAGGACCCAAGGCAGCATGGTTTCACAACAGGAAGGTCATGTTAGATGAACCTAATAGATTTCTTTGACTGGGTGACCAAAGTAGTAGACCAGGAATGGGCTGTGGATATGGTCTACCTAGATTTTAGCAAGGCATCTGACACAGTCTCACACAAAAGGTTAATATACAAGTTAGCCAGCATTGGAGTGGGTCCCAAGGTGGTAGCCTGGATAAAACAACTGACTGGACAACAGGACTCAAAAGGTAATAGTAAACAGAGTCTACAGTGAAGAAAGGAGGGTAATTAGTGGGGTACCGCAGGGTTCAGTACTAGAACAGGTCCTCTTTAATGTCTTTATAAGTGATGTTGGAGAGCACCTGGAAGGAAAAATATGTCTCTTTGCAGATGACACAAAGATCTGCAACAGGGTTGATACACAAGGTGGGGAGGAAAGGATAAAAAGGGACTTGGCAAGGTTGGAGGAATGGTCAAATATATGGCAGCTCAGATTCATTGCAAAGAAGTGCAAGGTAATGCACCTGGGAAAGGGGGGACATGATAGAAACTTTGAGTATCTCTAGGAATTAACAAAGTACAAGAGGGTAGCATTTTTCAGAAAAGAGATGTGATGAACAAGGGGCACAATTTGAAGATAGAGGGGGGATGGCTCAGAGGTAATGTTAGAAAGTATTTTTTCACAGAAAGGGTTGTGAATGCATGGAACAGCCTTCCTGAGGAGGTTGTGGAGTCGGGAACAGTGGGAGAATTCAAGAATGCATGGGACAGACATAAGGAAATTCTAGTGGGGGGGTAGGAGAAAGTAAGCTGTTGATTAACTAGAATCTGCAGCTTATCCATCAGGTAGGGAAATGGGCAGACTAGGTGGGCCAAGCAGTCCTTATCTGTCATCAAATTCTATGTTTCTATGATACGAGGTTGGAAAGGGGTGGACTAAGGGGTACAGTGAGGAAGTATTTCTTCACAGAAGGGTGGTGGAACCTTGAGAACTTCACAAGTCAGTTTCATTATGAAAGAGAAAAAAACACAACTGACACATTTCACACAATACTACTATACACTATAAAAAAATATAGGATGAGCAACTTTATGCATAACCAATGTGTTCTGTCATCTCGGGGTTCTGATTTCCATGGACCTCTCGAGCTTCAATCTCCTGGTCAGAGGGAATCAGAACCCCTCTGTGGCAGAAGACACTGGTTGTGAATAGTTGCCCATCCAGTAATCTCTATATTTAGTGCTGCATTGAGGATTTCTAAGTAATAAACGTGTGTCATACAATTGCTTTAAATTAGATCAAGATTCTGGTCTATTCAATTCAAATTGTTTAAGAGGAGGAGCAAAGTTTTTGGAAGATACCAAAGGAATAACAACCCTATAAGTCAGGAGGTAATGTCTTATAAATTGTTTTCTATGTAGGTGTGAAGGGCTACCCAGCTGTCAACTGTTCAGCAATATCAATTTTGACATCTCTGCAACAAAGCAATAAAGGCAGAAGACATTTCATAAAACCTTGAGACTGAAATTGATACCAGAGTTTCGCTAGCTATATGCTGCCCAGCACAGCTTTATCAATTGCAGAATCAGTTTCAGCCTCATGGTTCTATGAAATGGCTACTGCCTTGATTTAAGATAAGACTGATTTAGACAGGGATATGCCTGGACAGCTGATATCTAAAAGCAAGCCCAATACCTCATCCCCTTTGCATCTATGCTCCACTCTAGAAATTGAGTATTTTAATAACTTTTTTTTAAATTCTTTACTTTCTACCAGTTGTACAATCACAGTAATCCACTGCACAGTGTGGAGTGCACTGGGACTTATACATGCCTGGCGTTGTTGGTCACTTGCCAGGTGTGGGTAAATCCCAGCCCAACCCACACCTAGTTGTGGATTATTAAAGGAAAACTGCATGCTAAAATCAAGAAAATATATGTATTATTACATTTTTTGTGTTCTTACTTCATCCCAGTGTTTTTTCTGCTCAGGCTGTGAGAGGAGTTTTTTCTAACTTTCCTTGGCTGTTTTATGGCCCCTGAGGGCTGCCATTCAGGTTTCATTTATTGCATCTTGTCTCAGAGAGTCTTCCCAGAGTACCCTTTGCTCTGATGTCTAATAGGCCCTGCAGGAGGCCAGTGTCTTGTTACAGGGTCTTTATTACAGCTCAGCTACAGCAGAGAGAACAAAGCAACCAAGAGTCACATTGCTAGTCTTTGGGTAAGTGTAATAAGTTTCCTAAATATTGGTACCTTATCTGGCTGTGTTCTGCTTAGGGTATTGCATGTGTGTGTATGTGTGTGTGTGTGTGTGTGTATATGTGTGTGTGTGTGTGTGTGTGTGTTGATTCAGTTGCTTGTGCCTTGCATAGAAGACAGTACTTGCAGACAAATGTAATCATTTTGCAGCTGTGGTCATCCAATGGCTAACAAAGGAATTTACACCTCTAGATGAGTGGGGGAAGGGATACCAGCAAAGCAGGAGTTTCTGAGTTTGCAAAAGGTAGTAAATTAAGCACTGAAACTTAACTAACAAAGAAAAGGCCCATAAAACACTTTGGAGAGCCGGCCCATCAGCACAGTGGTTGGATTTCCATTTGTGACACCGGCGACCCAGGTTCGAGAGTGAACCCAGGTTGCTGGAAGGCCAGCTGGGAGAGAAGGCTTGAGCATCCCACGACTGCTCGCCTTCCCTGGGGGAGGGAGGGGACCAAGGTCCACAGTTTGCCTGACCCCGGGCAGAGACTCAAGGTATAGCAAGTCCTGCAGTTGCAGGACAGGCTGGTGGGAGCTGTGTGGTGGATGTCGTCGCGTAGTGCCTCGAAGTCAGGGTGCACACCACACAAGGGGAGAAAATGAGAAGAAAATGCACTGCCAGAGCATGGGTAGATGGAGAACCAGTGCCGACCCTCATTATGGCTGCCTGCCTGACCACTGGGGAACCCGACGAAATATAGAAGATATCGGGGCATCTGGGCCCCATCTTGAACTCTCCTGGGGGGTCAGCCATGGTTCCATGGGGGAAGCACCGGGCATTCAGGTAAGGCAAGCAGTGGGGTGGTTCACAGGTGTCTCCCGAAGAAGCATAGCTCCAGGGTGGGGGGGGAGGAGGATAAACAGAGCGGAAAAAAAACACTTTGGAGGAGGTTTCAACTTGCAACTAAAGGCAGTACTGGGAAGGGCTCAATTGTTGGAGGAGGTTTCAACTTGCAAAAAAAGGCAGTATTGGGGAGGGCTCAACTAACTTCTTAAGCCAGAGGAAAAATAGTGCTCTCAAGCTCCCATACACACACACACACACACACACACACACACACACACAAGCAGCGTAGTAATGAGGCTTCAGGGGAGGATACTAGTTTTAACACTTTATCATATTGTCTGGAATGTAATTTATGCAGGGAGTCGTTTTCTCAAAGCAAAACAACTGCAGGGCTATGCTTACTGCAGCCGTAAAATGCAGGGCTGCTGAAGAGGGGATACTTTTTTAGTTGTAGGTCAGTGGTGCCATATTAATTTCAGGAAAATCCAGTACATTTCTTTTTTTTGTGGTAATACCTTTTTTTTAGTTTATCTGAAGAATTTTTGTACCTAACAAAGGGACCTGAGAGGTCTTTAAAGCTTGTGTAAAAATTCTTCAATTAGTCTAATAAAAAGGTATTATCTAATGAAAAGCTATTACCACAAAAACAAGTGTAATGGAGTTTCTTTTTTAGAAGAAAAAACAAGAGAAAAACATCAAAAGTTAAATCTCAGGCTGAGCAGTGTATTACAAAGCAGTAGGCCACTAGGACCAGGGGCTTGCCTTGAGGGAACTGGGACGGAGGGACTGGAGTGTGCTTGGGCAGTGGACAGATGGGGCATAAGTAGTCTGGTAGTCTGCCAGTGCTTACCTACCTAATCATCACATAATTGTCTTTTGCCAGACTGGATGGACAGATGTTTTTTTCAGTGACTGCATTGCTGAACAAGCAGGGCATACATAGGCAGAGAGACTGAGAGCCTTGAAGCCTATGATCAAGGAGGTACTGGGCAGTGGGCAGCATGTGTGTGTGCCACCTGGCAGCCTACCAGTGCCCAGCTGTTACTAGTTGGTACTTTTCTGGCATCCTATAAAACAGAAACCTAAAATAAAAAAATCAGTTTGTTTTTCTTCTGCCAGTCTTCACATTCCCCAAGTTGCTCCTGAAGCAGTTTGTCTTTGTGTCAACCTGAGCTGTGCTGCTGCCATGGGATCTGGGCAGTGGGGCATCAAGTGTGTGCCAGATGGCAGCCTGCTTGTGCTCGGCCACCTGCTAACTGGTACCTTGCGGCATCCTATTAAAAAAAAAATGTTAAAGTAATAACTACAGGTGTTTTCTTCTGCTCACCTTCTTCACATTTCCCTAAGATGCTGAAGTTCATACTGAGTCCTGAAGCAGTCTGTTTGTGTGTCATCTTGAGCTGTGCTGCTGCTGCTGCAGAGTGAGCTGGGAAATGGGCAGCAATGTGTACCAGCTATCAACCTGCATGTGCCTGGCCATTGTTAGTTGCCACCTTTGTGGCATCTAATAAAAAAAGTTACAATAAAAAAAATAGTTTCCTTCTTCTGCCATTTTTCACTTTCTCAAGTTGCTAAATTTCAATTTAGAAACAATAAAAATGCAGTTAACGAGAAATAAAAAAAAGTAGTTTGTAGTTACAATTTTTTTTAGGAAATGGAGCAACAGAGAGGGCAAGGAATTAGTGGCATGGTGGAATCCTTTAGTCACATCAAAGAAAAACCAAAGTGGAGTGGCTTTTGTCAGAGACCCTCTGCCCTAGTGGGAACAAGAAGTGTAAAAGATAGTAGTCCAACAGTAAGTAAAGTTTGTTTGTTTGTTTTGTTTGTTTATATTGGTGAGATCATGGGCCAAAGACCCGTTTTCATGGTCGACCAGTTTTACATAGATGTACAATTAAATAAATATACAGAAATACAAAATACAAAAATGCTACTCATAATAAATCTCAGAACACCGATAATATACATTACAAGAATATCAATCAAAACATTGTAGGACCCACTCAGGGTGGCACTGCAAGGGCTGTAACTGGGCAATCATTGTAGAAAAAAATGTAAAAAAAAAAGAGTGCAACAGGTAGTAATAAGGGCAGTGGAGAAGCAGGAGCAAAGTGATTTGGTTGAGTTTGGGAACAGAGACACAGACTGGGATTATATATCTGATAGGGTGTCATCCACAAACAGGCAGCCCTTCCCTTCTGGCTCCTCTGCAATGTCCCTTGTAAAGACATTGAAGTGGATCAGTCCCAGCACTGATCCCTAAGATACCCCACTGGTCACCTTCCCTTCCTTGAAGTGAACTCCATTTATCACCACCCTCTGTCACCTATCCCCTAACCAATTTTGTATCCAGTTTGTCAACTTTGGATCCACTCCTATGCTACCCAGATTGCTTACTAGTCTCCTATGTGGAACAGTGTTGAATGCCTTACTGAAATCTAGGTAGGTCATGCCCACCATTCCATCTTGCTCTGGTTCCACGGTCACCCAGTCAAAGAAATCTATCAGACTTGTTTGACATGACCTCACCCCTGTGAAACCATGCTGCCTCGGGTCTTGTAACCCACTGGATTCAAGATATTCCACAATCCTTTCCTTCAGCAGTGATTCCATTAACTCCCACCACTGATGTCAGGCTGTCTGGCCTATAATTTTCAGACTCCTCCCTGCTACTGCTTTTGTGCAGTGTGACTACATCCACCCTCCTCCAGTCCTCCAGAACCACTCCTGTTTCCAGTAAGCTGCTAAATAGAACTGTAAGAGGTGCAGCCAGTATTTCCCTCTCAATACCCTTGGATGCACCCCATCTGGCCCCATTGCTTTGTCCACCTTCAGATTAACAAGTCCCTTCAGGACTCTCACCTCCAAAAAAGGACAAGTGCCCACCTCCTTCCCTCCAAAGCTTTTGTTACTTTTTAGTGCCCCTCCCCTTCTCCTTCCTCTGTGAACACTGTACAAGTACAAAAAGTGTTATAGTTTGACAACAATGCCTTTACAATACAATACATACATTTCATAACGTATTTTAGATAAATATACAATCAAGAAAATGATCGATATTAAAACAATCCTTGTTAAAAACAGATAGTGACCTACAGATCTCAGTGGTAAATAGCATAGGACAGCTTGACTAAATCACAACTGATGAAGACATGTTTTCTCTGTAAATTTGTACTATTTAAATATTTCACCAATTGATATAAAGTTGACATATCCTCTGTTGTAAAAAGTTCAGTTATAAATTTAGTCTTATTATGAGTTGCTCTATGGTTTTTTAATAATGGACCCAACCACTATTTTTTTTGTCCCTCCAAAAGAGATCAATATAATATTATATGTTCCAAATCATATTCTACCTTCAAACCACATTTACAGAAGGGGTTCATGACACCGTTTCACTTTTGCCAGTGAAGTAGATAATTAGCATTATACAATTCTATGAGAAATCTTGCGATCAACTATGATCAGCTGCTTGTAGTCATTTTAACAAATATGGTTACAAACCATGATCTTCCTTAATTATTTTAAACCATCTAAAGTTTTTTAAACTTTTTATTTTTATGGCATCTTTCATAAGTGCAGGGTCACAAACCCTCAACCCAACCAAGTTATTTATTTCATAAAATGGTTTTTGATAAATTTCATAAAACAGAAACCCCAATCCCAAAGGGAGAACAAGGTCTCTTATTTTCTTGATAAACGGGAATATAAAACCTTTACAGTTATATTCTATGGCTTTTTCTATACAAAGTCTGGGGAGTCGATATTCCGGCAATAAAAGTAATTTCAGAACATGTTTAATTCTTATTATCTGTGCCATTGTTACTAGTGAGTATTGTCTTAATTCCGTGTGTACAACTTCAGCAGGAACGGAATTTGGGACTTTTAAAAACACACCTATACATTTTATTTAATACAGTCTCTAAAGAGTTAATTTGATCATCTGCCCAAATTTCAGCTCCATACAATATACTTGTCTTCAATTTAACATTTATAACCTTCAAAAGCCCTGATATACTTCCATTCCCAAATCTGCCGCCAAATCTTTTGAAGGCATTGAATGATGTGTTCATTTTTATTTCAAGCTGTGATATATGCTTGTTCCAGGATGTACTCTCTGTGTATCTTATATCTAAGTAATCGTAGTATTTCACAGCTTGAATTTTGCTTTTATTAATGCATAGTGTTGGAACCTTTAATTTTCTGTTTCCAAATATTACTAGATTTGTTTTATTATTATTAATTACCAGTTTGTTTTCCTCACAGAGGTGAGCAAAATGATTTAATTTTCTCTGTAATCCTAGAAATGTTGTTGACATTAACACCAAATCATCTGCATAAGCTAGACAAGAAATCTTTAAATGATCTATCATTGGAGAATGGAATTCTGAATTTTCCACACCTTCTATTACTGAATTAATATACAAATTAAAAAATACCGGGGCCAAAATACACCCCTGTCTGACCCTCCAATTTGTAGTTATTTTGGAAGAGAACTCTCCAGATTGGTTACACTGAACTTGAAGCCATGTTATTTGATGAAGACAAATATTTCTAATAAATCTGGATCCATACCGTAGTTGAATAATTGTTGCCATAACAAGGGTCTATTAACAGTGTCAAAAGCTGTTTTCAAATCACTGAAACAGCAGTAAAGTTTATGTTTTTTTAATCTTTACATACTTCCAGATGAGGTGTGATAAAACAAAACAATGCTGCATTGTAGACCTATTGATTCTGAAACCGCTTTGCATTTCACTCATAATTTTTGCTTCATCTACCCAATGTTGAATTCTTTTTAATACAATTCTTGTAAATAATTTCTGTGAAGTATCTAACAGACTTTTGGGTCTGTACATCACTGGATCATTAATATTGCCCTTTTTTAAATTTTGGACATATGAACATACAAATCTTCCAGCAGAAACAGACCACGTGGTCTATCAAGTCTACTAGAATATGTAGCTAGCACCCTTACCTTGTAGCTGCCCCTTCCCCTTCACACTGTCCCATCCCCTTTTAAAATCACCACACTGTCTTACAGGATACCACCTCCTCTGGCAGTGTGTTCTAATCTGCCACCACCTTCTCCATGAAAAAGTGTCTCCTCATTGCCCTCCTATATCTACATCCAATTTCAGACCATGACCTCTTGTGTCACTCCCTCTCCTTAACTTAAATATCCCTTCTGTTCCTGTCTTGTTAATCTCCTTTAAGTACTTAAAGGTCTCGCTCATATCCCCCCAATCCCTCCTCTCCTCTCCTCCAGGGAGTACATATTCAACTCCCTCAGTCTCTCCTCGTATGTGTGTCCCCAGTCCCTGGATCATCCTAGTTGCTTTGCGGTGTACTCCTTCTAGCAATCTGATATTCTTCTTTAGATATGGGTGCCAGTACTGCATGCAGTACTCTGGGTGTGGCCTGACCAGTGACCTGTAGAGAGGCAGGATCACCTCCCTGCTCCTGGAGGAGATTCCTCTCGCAATACACCCCATCATCCTGTTGGCCTTTGCTGCTGCCTTCCTGCACTGCTCTGAGTTGTTCTTCTTCCCCGTTACAACCACCTCAAGATCCTTTTCCTCCTCGGTGATTCCTAGCTGTACTCCACCCAGCTGGTAACTCCTCCCTGAGTTCTTTGCTCCAACGTGCAGTGCCTTGCACTTTTTCGCATTGAACCCCAGCTGCCATGCTTCTGATCACTCCTCCAGTTTAGTCAGGTCATTCTGCAATCCCTGCCATCTTTCTATGTCATTCACCACCGCTCCCAACTTGGTATAATCAATGAAGAGGCTGATCTTATTCCTAATGCCATGTGAGATGTCTGCAATGAACATCCCAAACAACACCAGTCCCAGAACCGATCCCTGTGGCACCCCGCTTGACACCACCCTTGGAGACAAAAGCTCCCACCACCACTACTACCCTCTGCTGTCTTCTCTGTAGCCAATGGACATATATTACTACCCAACCATGTTTGAGGAAAGTGTTAACGTTGTATATATTTATTAAAAAGAAAATGAAAAATCAGAGCCCACCAGCTAGGAAATTATTTATATACATCTGCTATTATACCATCAGGACTCGGGGCTTTATTTGTGGCCATATCTCCTAGTGCAGTCATGATTTCCTGATGTTCTACATATAATGGGCTTGGGAATATTAATTGAGAATAAAAAAATATACTTTGTGTTTCATCATTTTGTGAATAGTATAGAGAAGTAAAAAGTGTCTCCCACTGTTTTGGTATTATAGATGCTTCTATTTGATTAGAATATTGTGAAAATCCACGGCTTACCAAAGTCCAAAATTCTTTAATATTTTTACTCATAATGGTATTTTTTAACTTCATCCATATTTTATATTGACATTTTTGTTTTTCTACATTCAATATTTCTTTATATTGTTTCCTAGTTTTATTTAGTTCTTTCAGCTTCATTTTATTATGATGTTCTTTATATTTCCTTATTAAATGGGTAGGATCTCTTTTAGTTTGTCTACATTTGAAATTAAACCTTGTTTTGTGTATATTTGCTCTAAGTGTATTTTTGTCAGAAGTGACTTTCAATACCAAATTATAGCTTCTCAATTTGTGTTTATACTTATATTTTTATTTCCATTTAATATTTAATTCCTAAGTTTTATTAGGTAATCCGAGTTTAAAATTTCTGCAAATTATGGAATTAACTTCGATGACCACCTTATACTTTCAGAATTTATATATCCACATTTTGTGAATGTAAGCAATTGTCTTTATTGATAGTTGCTGTTTTTTTTTTACCAATATACTTAATAATAAAGGAATATGTGTTGATTCTACTCTGTCCAAAACTGCCATATCATTTATCATGGAAATGGCCTCTTGATTTATCCATATTAAATCAATAATCAATGAACCTCTAGGCCCTATAGAGGTATAACTGCCTTCACAATCACTATTAGTTCTCCCATTAAGCACACAATAATCCTGATTTCTCATAACAGACAATAATAATGTTCCTTGGGTATTTGTATCTTTATCTTTCATTGAGTGAGTTACATTTATTTTATTGTTCATTATGTTAATGCCATTAACTAGCTCATCTTGTAGTGTGTATAATTTTATTTCTTCATACATTCTTGCACTAAAATCCCCTACAATAATTATAGGAATTAGATCATATTTTGTATTCAAAAAAAACTCCAGATACTGTTCAAAGGTCTCCCATGAGAATGAATATGTATTCTTAGTATTTCTTGGTGGAATATACACATTTATTAATAAACATTTTCCCACTTACCATCTAATAATATTCTTAGGGTATCTGGTAATGGATTCTCAAGTTGTGCTATCTGGAAATCTAATGAAGTTTTGGTATATATGGCTACGCCTCCCTTAGGTTTACCGAATGTTTAAATTTTTTGGGCTGAGTTAATAAATCCTTGAAAGCCTGGTAACATTGGTGGTATTTCTCTTATCAACCATGTTTCCTGGACACATATTATATCTGCAGTAGACAAGAAACTTTGAACATTAATGTCTGCCATCTTATTTATCAGACCTTCAGTGTTCCATGTTATTATATTTATGTTAATTTTTTGTGGAACTTTTTCCACACTATAATCCTCCTTTTGTCAATCAATATTTTCAATCTGCCACGCACTTTGATTTTGCATTACTTTGTCCTTTATCTCTTTATTATCCCACACTTTATTGTCTGTTAGACAGAGCCTGAGCTTGTGAACACCGAACAGAAGCATTTGTTCAGGATCTCTGCCTTTTCCTAGCTCCACTCTGCACAATCCCCCCCCCCCATCCCTTTTTAACCTTACAGTCCTACCCTTGGTCTTCCTCTTTTCACTTACATACCTAAAAAATGCCATGCTCCCTTTTGTTAGCTCTTGGGCTATTCTCCCTTCAGTTTGCACCTTTCAGCTCCTTACTGCTTTCTCTGATTAGCTCTGTTTCCCATGATACACCTCTCTATCCTTCTCCCTCTGCATTTACATATACCTACTGAATGCTACTCTTTTACCCTTTACCTTTTCAGCCACCTCTTTCAAGAATCATAGCAATCTCTTTTTCCTCTTGCTTTTGCTCACTTGTTTGATGCAGAGGTTTGTTGCCTTTACTATGTACCCTTTTATCTTTGCCAACAGTTCCTCCACCCCACCCAGGTAATCTCTCTTGCGAAGTCATCCCTGAGCCATTCCCCAATCTTTTTAAAATCTGCCCTCCTGAAGTCCAGGATCATCACCCTTGAGTGGTTAAATTCTGCAGCTGTCCTTACATTGAGCCCCACTGTATGGTGATCATTGGTCTCCAGGTGGCCTCCCAGCCTAGATCACAGAAACCCAGGAGCAGTGTACAAAATGAGTGGCATGGTATTGATGACCACCAAGCAGGAAAAAGACCTGGGGTAATCTATATTGGATCACCTAAAGGTGGCCAGGCAGTGTGACAAGCCAGTAGGGAGGGTGAGTGAGATGCTGGGGTGCAAAGGGAGGGGTATCACAAGCAAAAAGAAGGAGGTGGTATTGCCTCTGTATAGATCACTGGTAAGACCAAACCTAGAGTACTGTGTCAAGTTCTAGAGACCACATCTTTGGAAGACATAGATAGAGTAGAGGAGGTCCAGAGGAGGGCAACTAAAATGCTGCAGGGACTGCATCAAAAGCCCTAAGAAGAGGAGACTAAAGGACCTCAAAATGTACACCCTGGAACAGAGGAGGGATGGGGATATGAGAGACCTTTAAATACCTCACAGGGGTAAATAAGGTACAGGAGGGGAGTATTTTCCAGAAGAAAAGGTGCTCAAGAACAAGGGGACATGCTATGAAGCTGGAAGGCGGGTAGATTCAGAAGAGCTGTGAGGAAGTACTTCTTCACAAGGAAAGGGTGGATTCCTGGAACAACCTTCTAGCGGAAGTGGTGGAGGCAAAAACAGTGGTGGGGTTCAAGAATGCATGGGATAAGCACAAGAGAATCACAGTGGAAAGGAAAGGGGCAGGAGAAAGAGCAGTAGATCAGGCACAGTCTGTGGTAATAATGTAGGAAGGGAAAAATGGGCTGACTGGATGGGCCAAGTGGTCCTTATGTGCTGTCAAATTCTGTGTTTCAATATTTCTATAAAACTGATTGCAGCAGCAGTTCTGGGGAGGAGGTAGAAAATGTGGGAGTCATACATGGAAGAGGTATGTGTAAGAGAATAAAACAGACTAAAAGTGGTGGTAAAAGGACAAAACAAAAGAAAGAAGCCCCTAAATAACCAAGGGAAAAACACGACTGAAAAAACAGCAGAGAAAGAAACAGTAGAGACAGGTAGCATACCATGGCTAGACGGACATGAGGTAGAAGAATAGTTCCATGACCTTAAAAAACTGGCAGAAGAGGAGGAAAGTGATATGAAAGAAGGTCATGGTAGCTCACCCATAGGTAACAACAGAGAATGCAAGCAGGAATGACCATACTGGTCAGGTTGGTGGTGTGGGAGTTCTTTCAAGTGGAAAAAGAAACATCAACACATGTAGTGTGCCTTCTATGTAAGGATAAGCTGAGTTGGGGTAAGGAGGGAACAAGGCTAGGAACATTTACTATGAAAAGGTATTTACTGAACTCCCAGAGATCTTAGTATGAGAAAGCACACCAGTGCATGGCAGCAGCAGTAGTGGCACTAGTAGGCAGTGAAGCTGCAGATGATGATGATGATGATAATGCTGATGGGCAAGGGGAGGACAATATAGAAGACCAGGTGAAGATGAAGAGGAAGAAAGTCCTTCAGGTGGTAGCCAAAGCACAATTCCAACATCTTCCGTTCACAAAGTAGAAGCCAGCAACGTAGAAGCCAGCAGTCAAACCTAGGGCAAAAAAGCATTCAACTGTCACAGGCAGAGTCCCTGGAAATGGATCAGAAGCATAAATCCACAAGCCTGAGGCAAAAAAATAACAAGAGCAATTGTGGAAATGCCAGCCACTGACTTGCTGCTATTTTCCTTTCTGAACTATGGAGATTTCCTGTTGCTCATACAGGCTGCAGTGCCAAGGTATCAACTGCCCAGCTAAACCTAATTTTCCATAGCAACTCTTATTGATTTGTACCAGAGTATCTTCAAGACTGTGTCACATACCCTGAAAGCATCATTTGTGCCAGCAGTTCCCATCACCACTGATATGTGGACCAGTTGTCAGACTACTGACTAAATGGCAGGTACAGCCCACTGGGTCACTTTCCCCTCCTCCAGCTCAAGTGCTAGCAGCAGCAGCAGGAGAAGTAACAGCAAGTCACTGGTGCCTTCCAAACTCTACAAGCAGGCAGCTTTATGTATAGCTGAATTTGATAAGGACCACTGTATGTAAAATCTGTTACAAACTTTCTTGAGCAGAAGCTTGATAAGTGGTTGACACCACACTCATTACCACCAGGTTTTATAGTATCGGATAATACAAAGAACAGTGTAAAGGCAGTTGAAGATGAGAACTACAGTGGTAAGCAGCACCCCTTACAACAGTAGTACACAGTGGCATGCCACAGCAAATCCCTCTACCGGAAAAGCCACATTCCTCTGAATGTGGCTTTGAACAAAGGTATAATGCCGCAGCATGCCATAACTTATGATGGCACTGATGATGACAGTGGCTAGAACTGTATGTACAAGTTCTGTGTTTTGCTCACTGTATAAATGTGGTAGTTCATGGTTTCCTAGATAAGGAAGGCCCCACTGTGAAGGCCATTGTGGGTCTGACCAAAAATGTCTGTGGTCATTTTGGCCATTTTGTGAAGGTACAGAAGCTGTTACGAAATGTTCAGCAGTGAAACCACCTCTCCTGCCACCACCTGAAACAAGATGTGAAAACAGGATACAATTCCACCTATTACATGATGCAATGGCTGCTAGAACAATGAAGGCTATCCACCAGCATGCAGTTGAGCATGGTAATGGTAAGTGAGTGGTAAATATTAGCCCAATTCAGTGGTGCCTGATTAAGATCCTCTGCACTGTGCTGAAGACAGCTGATAAGGCTACACAGCTCGTGAGTGCTGACACAGTGGATCTAAGCCAGATACTCCTCCCTCATTGCTCTAATAAAGCTGCAACTTGTTCACATGAAAGCTCAATACAGGAATAAGGTGGATCAACTGCTGTCGGTCTAATAGAAAGAATAAGAATATGTTTCTGGAATGATGCACACATTTCAGAAATGTGCAGAGCTGACATGTTGGCCACTGTCTTGTATCCTCAGTTTAAGGACACTTTCAGGACATTATTTAATGCACAAGAATGTGATATGTCAAGGCTTGTTTTCTCCCAGTACTCGCTCTGAGCTGCTATCAGATTTCACCACCATTCAGACACTGAAAGAGTTACCTTAGTATGCTGCCACCACTCAGCTGCAACTTCACTCAGGATATCTATAGGTCTAAATCCCACTGGAGCCACTGTTCATGCAGTACAATGCTCCTTTCCAAAGGGCAAATGACCCACCCCTTCTGTTAAAGCTGAGGTCACTTTGCCTTAGATATGATAACTTTGTAGGTCACCTCTTCAGAAACAGATCACAAACTTTCCAATTTATCCCTGGTTATGGGTCACAGAAAACATAAAGTATATAAAAATAACATTTAATAATCCGTGATATTTACACATGTTACAGGATAATAAGCACTAAAGACTATGGGAAATTCAGTATTTCTATAGAGAAAAATAAACTAATTTTGAAAAGTTAAAGGGCATACAGAAGAACCTAACTCAAAGCAGTCTAAATTCTAAGTAGAGTAGAAGAAGCTTACCCCCAACTGAGAACTTGGTGATTTATGGCGAGTGGCCCCCTTTACAGTGACATCACAACTGCAAAAGCTGAAAAAAGACCATTACAGCAAAAATCGCTGTACTGGTCTGCAGTTCACTGATGTGGCTCCTCCCGGTGTTGCCCCCCCTCCGAAACAACTCGACCTGGAGTTGATAATATATAAATGTAGGGAGTGCACGGGCACAGCCCTCCCCGCAACAAACACTTTGTTTCTTGACAGCACAATACCGTGTGTTGGCATTGTACCTTCACTGTATGGGATGTCAGCAGATTTGCTGTCGATGAACAGTGGTGCTTCTATTTATGGGAGATTTGAACCTGTGGTGTTGCTAGTTCAGAATACCAAAACATAACTGAACTCTAAGAGCAAACACACACAGAAATATCATGGACTGGCTGCTCCTACACCTGTAGCATCATACATGCCCTCTCTGACATCACATACGGACCATTTCTTTTGCTCTGGAGACCACCATTTTCCAGAACAGGTCCAAACTTATTTTGTGGATTGAAGCCTGGTCCTTTTATTTTCCTGGCTGTTTAAACCTGTTGGTGCCATTTCACTCTACCTCAGGCCTGTTTACATTCAAAACATGTCTTTTCTAAGCCGTCCCAGTGGCGTGGAGGGCTGAGGTGCTGGTCACTGCACCTTGCATCACACTGGCAACTGATGTTCAGGAACAAGCACGGATTGCCAGGAGTTGGCAGGGAGGAAGGATTGAGCATCTGAAGGACTGCTCTCCTTCTCCAGGGAGAAGGTCCATGGCAGTCAGTGTATGGTTGCCTCCTGGTGGAGGCTGGAAGATAGCATGCTCCACTGCACATTGGGGTGGAGCTGAGGGCAGACGTTTGGAGGAAGCGCGTGCGTCCATGTTTGTGCTCCCCTCCAGTGACTTCATTGCACGTCCTCAGCTCCGGGATGAAAATGGAGGTGGGCACCTGTGTTGAGCGGCTTGATGGCTGTCCACGAGCTTCACGTGACAGATGGATCCAAGTTCTGTGGGAAGTCGGAGGCTCCCTGCGGCTCTGCTGTGGAGGGTTCAACCGCAGGGGTAATGGGTGCCGAAGGACCAGGTAGACATGGTCAGAATACCCGCAAAAAGGATGCAAGGCCAAGAGGGGAGCAGACCAGGTAGCCAGGAAAAGAGGTAAAAAGTAATAACAAACAAAAAAAAAACATGTATTTTCTTTATTAAAGGGATTAAGCTCTCTGAAGTTTAACTAAAACAAAAAGCTTTTAACAGGGCAGGAACTGGACTGTTTACACAAAGTCCCCTCCTAGCTGAGTGCCCCCAGGCATGGGCTATAGTGGAATATAATTTTAGTTTCCACCAGACCTCCCACCTCAGCTGAAATACTTTAGAGGCACTGATAATAACACACACACACACACACACACATACACAGACACACACGAAAAAAATACATCACAGGCTGTCACATCTCCTCCCCCCCCCCCGGGAAATATGAAAAACCCATCTTTTAGTGACCCTAAATTATGTTTTTTTTCACGTTAGCAGCTTAGTTCTACCTGCTATGCCCTGAGTCTCTCTCTGACTTGCACAGCATTCTCATGGCCTATCCAGCATTTTCACTTGGATACTAATTGAGGTCCGAATGAACACACTGATTCCACAATGCCCCAGGGTGGAGGCTTCTGTGGCAGTTAGCTGCTCCTGGCATGTGCCACACCACAATACTTACTCTAAACTGTTCTGCCCTCTGTAGGGGGCCATGTGTACATAACTGAAAATTAACAGAGCAGATCCAGGGGTCAGGGCCACCTTGGCTCAGAGCTCTATGTCAGATGGGGTGGCTGGTTCTGATGTCATTTGGTGCCTGAGTCCAGTTCTCAGGTTACATTAACTGCATCCAAGTACAGTCTGGCTTGCCAGCCAATGGCGCTGAGGGTTGAGGCACTGGATGTCACACCTCGCTCCACACCGGCCACCCGGGTTCGGGAATGAGCCCAGATCATCGGGGGTCAGCAGGGAAGGACTAGGATCGAGCGTCCGATGACAGGTCTCCTAGTCCTGAGGGAAAGGGTGCGATACACACTGCGCTCTGGCGGTCCCTGGGGATGCCCGATGGCACTGCAGAAGCACAGGTGTCTGCAGGGGGAGAAGCACTGCAGACATCTGCACATTTGTGCATGGATGTCATTGCATGCCTGTGCTCCCACTGGGGAGAAAAATGGAAAAGGCTGGGCACGACCGAGCAACTTGATGGCCATGCCCTGCCATGTGGGGAGGACTGTCGGAATCATGCTGGGGGGTTCGGTGCTGGTCCGGGCTGGCAGGGATGGGGGAGCCCTCCAGTACATCAGTCATGGCCATGCTGGACACCCCCCCATCATGTGAGTAAGCCTGCTGCTCTCCCGGCAGGCAGGGCCAGCAGCTGGATGCCCCCTTTGGTAGGCGCGGCAGCAGGGCACAAAAAGAAAGTTGCGATAAAAAAAAAAAAACAAGTACAGTCTGGCTTTGTAGCCCATTTCCCAGACATCAAGCAGACCAGTGGGACTGAGACCTATTTCAACACGACATTGTGGCACAGTTCAGGGACGAGCTCCTGGATTGCCCACCCTTCCTCTTCCCCTCAGGTAGCTGCTGCAGTACTCCCCCTCTGTGGAATGCTTACAGTTAAGGATTTTAAGTTACTATTTACTCTTGATTTCATTTTTTTAAATGTTTTATTTATGATTTGATTACAGTGTAATTGCACTGATCCAAGGGACCATTTTCAGACATGACGGGCCACAGTAGTGGCACAGCAAAAATAATACATACATACATACATACATATGTACATACCTTTATACATACATGATAATTGTTTACACACAAGTGTAATCATAACAATATATGAAAGTACTGATTGAAGTAATAAGAGAGCAAACTATACAATACACATAAGATAATTCAAAAATCAAAACTAACTTCTTAGGCAATCAAGGATGCTGTGAGCAGCTTCCCTCATCCTGGACAGCAATCTGTACACTGCACAAAGGTTAATACAGAGGACAAAGCTAAATTCATAGGCGACCATTAAGGAGGCTGTGAGCAGATATCCCCAATCTGGGATTTGAACTATCCTGTTAGCCAGGCAACCATTGAGCACAGAAAAAATAGTAGAGGGTAAAGGTAGGAGTGTGGCAGAAAAAGAGCGGTACAGCTGCCAGGGGTTGGGGGGGCTACTTGGGTGAGCACTTACAGCAATATGCCCCAAGCAGCCAGGTTCTGAACCTGGATTTGAAAGAGAAGTGAGAAGTGGTTGATCTGAGAGATGACGGTAGATTGTTCCACAGGGTAGGGGCTGCAACAGATAAGGCATTACTTCCCATACTAGTAGCAGCTCTAGGGACTTGAAGGGGGGGACAACTGAGAAATGGAGGGTCCTGGGAGAGTGTCTAACCCTGAGGAGGGGGGGGGACATGTTCCCTGTCTTGAGGGTGTTGTCAACGATACAGCCAAGGGTAAAGTCAAAGCGACCTTCAAGTGGTAGCCAGCCTAGAGACTGACAGAGGTTGCAGTGACGGGTGGAGAACGGGGCGAGTAGGGAAAATTGGCAGACATTGTTGTAGACAGAGGTGAATCGAGCTTGAAGGGCAGTGGTTATGTGTGAGTAGATAGGAGAGCAGTAATCTAAGATGGGAAGGAGATTCCCAACAATAGCCAGGAGAGCCTCCTTGGACAGGCAGTGTTTGATACGGTGAGCCGCCTCCATTTTCTGATTCACTCTGCATGTAACCAGGTTGATGTGTTCAGCAAAGGAGGGAGGTCCAGAGTTACCCCAGGTATGTAAAGGAGGGGACGTTCTCGAGGGCAGGGCCATCAGGAGAGAAGACTTGGAGGAGGAATGGCCTTGAGAGCTTTGGCAAGGTAGGTCTTGGACCCAAACAGCATTACCTTTTTTTTTTTTCATTCACCGGAAGCAAGCTGGCTATGAACCAACTGTGGGCCAAGCAGTAGTTATGTGTGAGGACAGAGGATATATGAGGGAGAGACTTATGCTATGATAAAGGATAAGGTTGTTCGCATAGAAAAGGGAGTAGCAGGTGAGGCTGTCAGAGGAGGTGTTAACAAAGATAGAAAGAGAAGGGCCCTAGAATGGAGCCCTGGGGAACACCAGTGGTCACTGAGGAGGGCAGGGGATGTAGCAGACCTGATGCACACAGCTTGGAAACAGTCAGAGAGGTAGCTCCGAAACCAATTGGTAGTCTCCACGGAGCAGCCAAACTGCAGTAACAGCGGGGAGGTGGCGTGATTTGCAAGTCAAGCGCCATTGACAGGTCAATGAAAATGGCACCGTGGCATATCCATGGTCCATGTTTGACAGGACATGGTCAGTGAATAGGGTAAGAGCTGGAGTAGTAGTACTGTGTTTTTTGCAAAAACCATGCTGCTGGTTGCACAAGAGGTTGTATTTTCTGAGATGTTTAGACAACTGGTGATGTACCAGTAGTCATTTTGAATAGTGACACACTCCTATTTTAGCTGGTCCTGTTACCCAGTATGTCGGCATTTGCAATTTGGGACCAGCAGTGGTAAAAATATGTTAACATGCTATCTCTGGGACTTGGTACTGTTAAGAACATTTGCTTTTATTAATTCACAACATGGACATGGATTGTTCTTGATTCTTTACAGATGGGGAGGGTATACATAAGTTTGCATCCAGCTGGGAGGCTGAAACCTCCTTTATCCCCTCAATCATATACCTATCCTTGCCTCTCTAGCAGGGGTGTGCGAATACTTTAATTCAGATATTCGGACGAATATTCATATTCGAGGCACCAGATATTTGTTATTCATTATTCATCCTCCCCAGATCATAAAAAAGACATTGCAACACTGTTAAACTCCACCACTTCCTTCCTTTTTAAAGTACAGTAGGCAATTCTGCCATGAACATTCCCCAACAGCCTTTCAGGCACCCAAAAAGGCAACAAACTACTGTACTGGTCAGTGGTCAGATGACACTTGGTCATCATAGGTTGAGCAAAGGCTGCAGATGACATGACGTTTTGTGTCTTGTCTAAGGCAACTAAAATGGCACTGGCATAAGTACATTGTATGTCTGCCCTAGAAGAGTGGAGAGTAAAGATGTGCCATGATAGAGACCTATAAAAGTACCTCACGGGGTGAAGACAGGGCACATAAGGGAGTCTCTTTCAAATGAGAAAGAGCACAAGTACCAGGGGCAATGAGGGCATGTGATGAAACTGAAGGGGAGTTCAAGACAGATGTGAAGAAATATTCATGGAAGGCATGATAGATGACACAGAGACAGCAGGCATAAGTGATGGTGCAGAAAACAGTGGGGCTTCATGCATGAGATGAAGTAATGACATAGCACTGGGGTGTACTTGAAAACAGGCAGGGAGGCAGCATGGTTGCTTTAGGGTCTTCAGATGAGACTGATAAGGCAGGGATGGACACTCTGGGCTGACTGTGTGGGCCAAACAGTCCTTTTCCAACAGATAGTTAGTAACCTAAAGTACACAATAGTAAGGTCACTAAAACATGACACATTATTTAAATGTTCCTAGTTTAACAGGGGCCTCATGGTGGTCCTGCAGTTATATGCCAGGGAGTGAAGACTCAGTTACCTTTTTAATTAAATATTTAACATGATAGAAAAAAGAAAGAGTGGGCCAAAAATAGTACCATTACACTTTCATAATGGGTTAAGTATGATTTCCCATCAATCACATTCCTGAACACATTAGCCCAACTCCTTAATCCCGACATCTAAAACGCCGACACATATGAAAACCTGACTTGCAAAATCCTGACAATTACTGGAAGAAGGAGAAGAAAGTGATTCAGTCTTAGACCTTGTACAGGTCTCAAGGTGGTAAACATAGCAGTTGGACCAGAATTGTACTTGTAATAATAATGCCAAAAAGACTTAAAAGACGTCAAGTAACCAAATGGATTCTTCCCGGAGAGCCAACTCTGACTCAACTATAACTATGTGTCCAGACAAACCTGGGGAGGGTATGTATATGACCAGGATGGAGCAACAGTCGATTGAGTTGGCCCTGACAATGACTACTGCTTCGGCGGTAAACAAAGCAGATGGAGAGAGCTGTTTTGGTGCGGTGCAGATTCTGCAGTTGGAGAAGGAGTGTGGCACTTCAATAGTGAGAGATTTGCTACCCAGGCCTCTTCTTGGCAGCACTGTGGTGACTGAAGGCAGAGCAAGCATGTAGGCTGATATGGATTTGGTTGGAAGTGTGCAGGGGGTGAAAAGTTGGAGGCAATGTTTCACGAAGGGTGCCGTTGATGAGACAAGGCAAGGCAAGGCAATTTTATTTGTAGGACACCCAATCCCGGAGGCTCTGGGTGCCTAACAGGAATTATAACAATGCATAATGAGAAACAGCATAAGTAATTAAAAAGAAAAATGATGCATAAATACAAGTATGACAATTTAAAATAGATTAAAAAGCTTTCAGACTGTCACAGAAAGGGACTATAGCAAGAAGGACTCAGAAATCTGGAAAAGCCAGGACAAAGAGGTGGGCCTTCAGCTTCCACTTGAACTCTTCAATCGAGGAGCCTCCCTGATGGAAGGTGGTATCAAATTCCACAGGGTTGGCCCAGAGATGCTGAATGCATGATCTCCTGAGGTCTTGAGCCGAACCCTGGGAATGTCCAGGAGGCCCTCGAGAGGGAGTGGAGGGAGCGAGCAGAGGTCGCGGTGTCAGGGTCTCTGACAGTTAACCAGGACTCAGTCCATATAGGGCCTTAAAGGTGAGAAGACCCACCTTGAAAAGGACCCTCCACCTGACTGGTAGCCAGTGCAGAGCCTGCAAGACAGGGGTCACATGACTGGACCATGAGATGCCCGTCAATAACCGGGCCACCGCGTTCTGCACTAGCTGAAGTCTGTGAAGGGTCCCTCCCATGACCCCAAAGTATAGAGCATTGAAGTAGTCAAATCTGGAGGTCACAAAGGCATGCACTAGTGTCAGCAGGTCCTCGGACGGAATGAGGGGCTTAATTTGTGCAATGTTCCACAGATGGTAGAAGCCACTACTGACAACAGATGACACCTGATCTTCAAAAATCAATCTGTTATCAAGGATCACGCCCAACTTTCACACCCTCAGGGAAGCCACCAATGGAGTAGAACCCAGGAAAAGCCCTGAGTCAGCCCCGGGTGGCAACCCATCATGTCCTCAACCAGGCTCGATCATCAGTACCTCCATCTTGGCCGGGTTAAGTCTCAGACAGCTGGAAGTCATCCAGACGTTGATTTTAGCCAGACAGTTGTCAAGCACATTGACTGTGCCTGATGTTCTGGGGAAAAGGACAAGTACAGCTGAGTATCATCTGCAAAACAGTGAAATGCTTTACTGTTGAATGATCTTGCCCAGGAGCAACATGTACACTGCGAACAGCATTGGTGACAAGATCAAGCTCTGTGGCACTTCACAAGACAGGTGCATTGGGGAGGAGGAGAAATTCCCCATCACTGCCAGCTGCACCCTGTTTGAGAGATAGGACTCAAACCACCTGATTACAGTATCGGAGTCCACAAAACTCACAGAGCCAACCAATAGAAAGTTATGGTTTCAGTTTCACCTTCCTTGGATGGCTTAGGCGTGCACGGGGAGTGACTGAAAATGGAAAGCAGTAGGAGGATGCTCTATTAAAAAATCTGGTGCTTTTAGAATGCCAAAATTAACCGGCAAGTCAAGGCTGAGTCAGGATCGAAGTTGTTTTAAAGACCGAAGCATGATTTAAAAGCACATTTATTTTTCTGACCAAAGTGGGTTTCAAGACGTGAGGACTGCAAGTGACGGATTTTACATTTCAGGAATTTAAACCGAGTCGGGATTTTGGTGTCGGGCATTTGTTTGTCAGGATTTCCATCAGTCATGATTTAGTACAGATCCCTTTCGTAACATTAGGCAGATTGAGAGCTGTACTGTAGCACCAGTTTAATGTGGGCAGATCAATAAGTTTAGCTTACGGAACACTAGCTGTTCAATGTGTTGAGGGTCCAGCTTGGAATGGTGTGGCTCAACAACATCACCAGCAGTGCTAAACATCCTCTCGAATGGCACACTTGTAAAAGGGCAACTTAGGTATTTTAAACAAGTTATGCCAGGTGAGGAGAGGAGTTCATTTTCTGAACCCAGTAGCCCAGTGGATCAACATCAAATGGCTCAATTGATTCTGCAAAGTAGCCATTAAGTACATTTTCTGCAGAGAGAGGCTGAGACTGTGAGCGTTTGTGTTGGTGTTGACACAATGATGTGCCGAGTAATGCCCAGTCACTCTCCTCTACACTGCCACCGTACCATCTTTCCCCATCTCTACCAGTACCATCTGATTCCAAACCACCACATGCCTGTCCCTCTCCATCAGGAACCCGAACTGGAGCATGTTCCTCCCCTTCCGAGTGTCTGACTGCCTGCATGGAACTATTTAACTCTTCACTCAGCTGTTCCCTAAAATGAGTCACCATTTGGCTGTCCATGGCTATCTGAACATACGAACATACGAAATTTGCCAGCAGATAAAGGCCTAGAGGTCTATCGAGTCTGCTCGAATGTGCAGCTAGCACCCCTTATTCTGCAGCTGCCCCTCCCTTCCACCCTTCCCGTTCATTAACCTTCCCCCTTGTCTTGTCCCATCCTCGTTTGAAGCAGTCCACTGTTCTACTGCATACCACTTCAGCAGGTAACGTATTCCACCCAGCCACCACCCTCTCTGTAAAAAGTGTCTCCCTCATCTCCCTCCTGAACATTTCTCGCTCCAGTCTCATATCATGCCCCAGGCCCTCCTCCCTTACTTTGAACAGCCCCTCTGTACCCATCTTTGTTTATTCCTTTCATGTATTTAAAGGTTTCAATCATGTCACCCGTCTCTCCTCTCCTCCAGTGAGTACATGTTCAACTCTTCAACCTCCTCTCATATGATAAGTCCCCCAGCCCTTGATCATCTTTGTCGCTCTGCACTGCACCCCTCCAGTAACTAATGTCCCTCTTCAGATATGGATGCCAGTACTGCACAGTACTCCAGGTGTGGTCTAACTATGACCTATACAGTGGCAGAATCACCTCCTCCCTCCTCAAGGATATACCCCTTGCAATACAACCCAGCATTTTGTTGGCCTTTGCAGCTGCCTTCCTACATTGTGCCGAGTTGTTCATTGACCCTGTATTACACACCAGTCCTTCTCCTCCTCTGTCTGGGCTAGCTGCACCCCCTAGCTGGTAACTCCTCCTTGGGTTCTTCATCCCAAAATGCAGCACCTTGCACTTTTTGGCATTAAAGCCCAGTTGCCAGGTGTCTGACCAGGTTTCAAGCTTTGCCAGATCGTCCTGCAACCCCTGCCATCCCCCTAGGTCATCCACCACCACGCCTACCTTGGTATCATCAGCAAACAGACTGATCTTGCTCTTGATGTCCCATGATATGTCTGCAATGAATATCCCAAACAACACTGGTCCCAACACCGAGCCCTGTGGAACACCGCTCGTCACTGCCCTTGGGTGTGACAGCTCCCCACCCACCACCACCCTCTGTTGCCTTCCCTGCAGCCAGTTTCCTACCCATCTCACCAGCTTTGTACCCGCCCCTGTGCCTACTAACTTCCTTCCCAGCCTTCCATGTGGCACTGGAGTCAAATGCCTTACTGAAGTCCAGATACAGGACATCCACTGCATGGCCCCTGTCCAGTTGCCTCACCTAGGGTCCAACATGGTAGCAAACATGTGATGGCAGGTATCCATGACTGTGGCAAACCTTGCATCAAGTTCTGTATCGAGATGAATAACAAGCTCAGTGGCCTCTTGTGTAGTGAGTGTGTTTTCAGCCAAAAATCATTGTAATGATCTTTTGAGAATATGCACAGCTGGGATAACTTAAGTAAGGCTGTGGAAGCACTTAGATCATGTGTACTCCTCTCAAATGAGTAAAAGCAAAAACTCTGCCTCAACAGCAATCATAGAAGAAAAAAAGTCCTCATGCTAGGACACTATAAAACTGCTTTTAATGTTGCAAAATATCAGTAAAAATAAGACATTGTAAAAGGTGCAAATAAGTGGTAGCAACACCCTAGGATGGTTACCAGGGTGCTGCTACCACTTTTTTATACCTTTTACAACCTGTCTTGTTTTTACTGATATTCTGTTATTCAAGCTGTTATAGTATCTGGTGAAGAACTTCTTTCTTATGATTGCTGTTAACCACGACTTTGGCTTTTACTAGACTAAATATTTGTAAGGGGGGCTCCAGCTTTGATATCGTGACCTGAGCCACCGTCGTTTCGGTTTACTCCCTCTCAAATGGCACAAGAACCTTCACCATGCCCTCAAGAACTAACCAATCATGATGTCCTAGGACCCCTCCAATGTCTGCCTCCATAGACATTTTGTGTAGTGCCCACTTTTGCTCCAAGAGTCATGAAAATATCAGGTATAATTAAGAATTCCACCGAGTGTTTACATCTTGTATTACACGATGTTGGGGCAGACCAAGGCATTCCTGAACGTCTTGTAATTTGTTAGTGGCTTGTACAGAGTGATGGAAATGGCTGTAGATGGAACAGGCTGTGGATAATATGTTGTTGGTCCTACTACAGCTACACGTGCATGAATCACCCTAAATTTAGGCGTGTGTGCAAAGCAATGAATATCACAAAATGGCCATCATTGATGGCTTTCACCATGTTTGTGCCATTGTCGGTAACAAAATGCCAGCTTTTAAATTGGTGTTAACACAAGTCCAAGATGACATGGGCTGGAATTTCAAAGGCCTTAGAATGCCACAGGGTACTTGCATCACACAAGCCTGATGCAAGAACACTGCACGAGGCTGCGCCAAGTGCTATTTTCAAAGGCAGCCTGCATCACCCAGCAGGCTGCCTGCACCAAAGTGTGCTAGCACCGCCTTGTGCCACGAAAGTGGCTGCAGCGTGGCGCTAGGGGGCTTGTGGCAGACCCAGACTGCCGCTGTCCTCAAATCTCAATTTTCAAAGACCTCCCCAGGAACTAAGTGCCAGGTACCATTAGACTAGCAAAGGGCTCGTCTAACAGTACTTAGACATCTCCTGGGAGGTGGCCAGTATGCTTGTACTGTGTGGCCTGCCTGATCCATCCCAAGGGTGATCCCTGGTGGTGTAGTGGTTCCCCCTCCCACCCTGACTGTTAATGATAAAATTCACTCTGGTAATCCTGGTGGCCCCCTCCACCCTGGTGATCTAGTGCCCCCGGCATGTGGTCCCTAACCCCGCACTGCCCCAAACCATACATGAGATTCATTGACTGGCACAGCCTCCACACCACCACGGCCGGGCACTACGCGAACCATCGGTGTCGTGCTGTATACAGTATGCCAATGACGGATTCATTTGGCGGACACTGTGGTGATGTGCAGAGGACTGTGCCGGTCACGGAATCTCATGTATGGATCGGGGGGTGCAGGATTGTGGCCACTACGTGCCGGGAGGGGAGCTGCTAGATCACCAGGGTGGCATTTTACTATAACAGTTGGGATGGAGATGGGGTGGTGGGTCACTGAAGTGCCACTGTTGGGCGCATCGGCCATCACATTGGGATGGGGGCACCAGTATGGCCCATGCGAGGGCACGGCTTTGCCCACCATCATGTGGTGCTTATGGCACTTCTGCTGGGTACACCATATGTTTGGAACACCCACTCACTTGCGCATAAGCAGTGGGACTAGGCACGGGACCATGCCCTTCTAAAATCAGGGGCAGAGTCCTGGATGCACCGCATTCTGGCGCAAGCTGCCGATGTCGCAGCTTGCATCAAGTGTCTGAAAATCCAGCCCCATGTCTTGCAGGAACATGAGAATATTATGTGCTTTACGGTCTTCCTCCATCAGTCTGACATTCAGCAAAGCTGAACTAATGAGACTACCAGATTGTGTGTGTGTGTGTGGGGGGCAGGGTGGAACACAAGGTGATGCATTGAAAACAGCAGCAGCAGGGTGTTGCACACACCAGTGTGCAGTTAAGGAGAGATAGGCATGCAGGGAGTAATTGCTAGTCCAGATATCTGAGTTCAAGCTCTCCAGGGGCCCCTGCCCCACAGGCGCAGCTCGGATACCAGGCGGTCAGTGCTTCCACAGCTGCCACTCGAGACCTCAAGCCGGACTATCCAAGCTCAAGCTGAGATCAAGCTCTCCTGGGGCTCCCTGTCCCACAGGCACAGGCTCTCAGACACTGGGCAGTCAGCACTTCCACAGCCGCCGCCTGAGACCTCAAGCCCAGACTCTCCAAGCTCAAGCCGAGATCAAGCTCTCCATGGGCCCCCTGTCCCACAGGCACAGGCTCTCAGACACCGGGCAGTCAACTGTTCCACAGCTGCCTCCGAGACCTCAAGCCTGGACTCTCCAAGCTCAAGCTGAGATCAAGCTCTCCAAGGGCCCCCTGCCCCACAGGCATAGGCTTTCGGACACCGGGAGGTCAGTGCTTCCACAGCTGCCACCCAAGACCTCAAGCCCAGACTTTCCAAGTTCAAGATACGGCAAAAGCCGCTAACCAATCGGAAATCTCGGGCACTGCCCTCCAATTGGCTCCTGCAGTCTACTTCTCTTTTCTTTCAAAATCCTGCCAAATTTGAACTTGCTTACCGAACTCTGCACAAAAAAGCTGTCTTACTTATTTCCTGTTTGTTAAAAGTTAAAATTTATCAATGTTTAGAGTGTAAAGGGCTAAGATTTTAAGTGATTTAGCTCCTTTCTGAAATTTATGTGTGCGCCAGACTTTAGACATCAAGGGAATACACATCCCTTTTTCCTGCAAATTTGGCTCTCCTGCTGGTGCAGACAGTCCTTTGTCCATGGCCAGCACTTAATCTTGTGCTTTTCCCTCTCTCTCCAGCCCAGATCAAGCTCTCCAGGGGCCCCCTGCCCCACAGGTGCAGGCTCTCAGACACCGGGTGGTCGGCATTCCTACAGCCACCGCCCAAGACCTCAGGCCCAGACTCTCCAAGCTCAGATACGGCAAAAGCCACTAACCAATTAGAACATGAGCCGCTAATTTCGCACCCACCCACTCACCCATCCCCCGCCCCTCCACTTACTAAATATACCGCTTCCCACCCACTTCTAAAAGCATGCCTACGAAAGTCTTCATCGACCTCTCCATTTTTTCAGTTGCCCACTTAGGAACGCCTTAAGTTAGCCAGCCGATATCACAGACGCATCCTCCTGAGGTTCCTTTTCCTAATCTTTATTGAACATTGTCTCCTATGCATTCAGCATGGGGCCTTGATAGCGCCCTCCTGAAGGGTGCCTAGCTAATATCTATACTGATCATCCTCTGTTGTGTCCAATTGTCATTTTATCCTCAGAAGCCTGTGCATGCAGAGACTGACTACTTAAAGATTTGTTTCCCATACACTGATTTACCCACTAGTTATTTATGTACCATGCAGATAGTACTACTGTCTGAGCACAACCTGGATACCTATCGTGTTGGTACCCGTATTGAGCCACTTCCTTAAGTTAGCACTTTTGTTCAATATTGCATTAGCCACCCTCTGCACAGCAAATCCCTCTACGGAAAAGCCACATTCCTCTGAATGTGGCTTTGTATAAAAATATAATGCGCAGCATGCCATAACTTATGATGGCACTGATATGACAGTGGCTAGAACTGTATGTACAAGTTCTGTGTTTTGCTCACTGTATAAATGTGGTAGTTCATGGTTTCCTAGATAAGGAAGGCCCCACTGTGAAGGCCATTGTGGGTCTGACCAAAATGTCTGTGGTCATTTTGGCCATTTTGTGAAGGTACAGAAGCTGTTACGAAATGTTCAGCAGTGAAACCACCTCTCCTGCCACCACCTGAAACAAGATGTGAAAACAGGATACAATTCCACCTATTACATGATGCAATGGCTGCTAGAACAATAGAAGGCTATCCACCAGCATGCAGTTGAGCATGGTAATGGTAAGTGAGTGGTAAATATTAGCCCAATTCAGTGGTGCCTGATTAAGATCCTCTGCACTGTGCTGAAGACAGCTGATAAGGCTACACAGCTCGTGAGTGCTGACACAGTGGATCTAAGCCAGATACTCCTCCCTCATTGCTCTAATAAAGCTGCAACTTGTTCACATGAAAGCTCAATACAGGAATAAGGTGGATCAACTGCTGTCGGTCTAATAGAAAGAATAAGAATATGTTTCTGGAATGATGCACACATTTCAGAAATGTGCAGAGCTGACATGTTGGCCACTGTCTTGTATCCTCAGTTTAAGGACACTTTCAGGACATTATTTAATGCACAAGAATGTGATATGTCAAGGCTTGTTTTCTCCCAGTACTCGCTCTGAGCTGCTATCAGATTTCACCACCATTCAGACACTGAAAGAGTTACCTTAGTATGCTGCCACCACTCAGCTGCAACTTCACTCAGGATATCTATAGGTCTAAATCCCACTGGAGCCACTGTTCATGCAGTACAATGCTCCTTTCCAAAGGGCAAATGACCCACCCCTTCTGTTAAAGCTGAGGTCACTTTGCCTTAGATATGATAACTTTGTAGGTCACCTCTTCAGAAACAGATCACAAACTTTCCAATTTATCCCTGGTTATGGGTCACAGAAAACATAAAGTATATAAAATAACATTTAATAATCCGTGATATTTACATGTTACAGGATAATAAGCACTAAAGACTATGGGAAATTCAGTATTTCTATAGAAAAATAAACTAATTTTGAAAAGTTAAAGGGCATACAGAAGAACCTAACTCAAAGCAGTCTAAATTCTAAGTAGAGTGAAGAAGCTACCCCAACTGAGAACTTGGTGATTTATGGCAGTGGCCCCCTTTACAGTGACATCACAACTGCAAAAGCTGAAAAGACCATTACAGCAAAAATCGCTGTACTGGTCTGCAGTTCACTGATGTGGCTCCTCCCGTGTTGCCCTCCGAAAACAACTCGACCTGGAGTTGATAATATATAAATGTAGGGAGTGCACGGGCACAGCCCTCCCCGCAACAAACACTTTGTTTCTTGACAGCACAATACCGTGTGTTGGCATTGTACCTTCACTGTATGGGATGTCAGCAGATTTGCTGTCGATGAACAGTGGTGCTTCTATTTATGGGAGATTTGAACCTGTGGTGTTGCTAGTTCAGAATACCAAAACATAACTGAACTCTAAGAGCAAACACACACAGAAATATCATGGACTGGCTGACCCACTACACCTGTAGCATCATACATGCCCCTCTCTGACATCACATACCGGACCATTTCTTTGCTCTCTGGAGACCACCATTTTCCAGAACAGGTCCAAACTTATTTTGTGGATTGAAGCCTGGTCCTTTTATTTTCCTGGCTGTTTAAACCTGTTGGGTGCCATTTCACTCTACCTCAGGCCTGTTTACATTCAAAACATGTCTTTTCTAAGCCGTCCCAGTGGCGTGGAGGGCTGAGGTGCTGGTCACTGCACCTTGCATCACACTGGCAACTGATGTTCAGGAACAAGCACGGATTGCCAGGAGTTGGCAGGGGAGGAGAAGGATTGAGCATCTGAAGGACTGCTCTCCTTCTCCGGGGAGGGAGGTCCATGGCAGTCAGTGTATGGTTGCCTCCTGGTGGAGGCTGGAAGATAGCATGCTCCACTGCACATTGGGGTGGAGCTGAGGGCAGACGTTTGGAGGAAGCGCGTGCGTCCATGTTTGTGCTCCCCTCCAGTGACTTCATTGCACGTCCTCAGCTCCGGGATGAAAATGGAGGTGGGCACCTGTGTTGAGCGGCTTGATGGCTGTCCACGAGCTTCACGTGACAGATGGATCCAAGTTCTGTGGGAAGTCGGAGGCTCCCTGCGGCTCTGCTGTGGAGGGTTCAACCGCAGGGGTAATGGGTGCCGAAGGACCAGGTAGACATGGTCAGAATACCCGCAAAAAGGATGCAAGGCCAAGAGGGGAGCAGACCAGGTAGCCAGGAAAAGAGGTAAAAGTAATAACAAACAAAAAAAACATGTATTTTCTTTATTAAAGGGATTAAGCTCTCTGAAGTTTAACTAAAACAAAAAGCTTTTAACAGGGCAGGAACTGGACTGTTTACACAAAGTCCCCTCCTAGCTGAGTGCCCCCAGGCATGGGCTATAGTGGAATATAATTTTAGTTTCCACCAGACCTCCCACCTCAGCTGAAATACTTTAGAGGCACTGATAATAACACACACACACACACACACACATACACAGACACACACGAAAAAAATACATCACAGGCTGTCACATCTCCTCCCGGAAATATGAAAAACCCATCTTTTAGTGACCCTAAATTATGTTTTTTTTCACGTTAGCAGCTTAGTTCTACCTGCTATGCCCCTGAGTCTCTCTCTGACTTGCACAGCATTCTCATGGCCTATCCAGCATTTTCACTTGGATACTAATTGAGGTCCGAATGAACACACTGATTCCACAATGCCCCAGGAGTGGAGGCTTCTGTGGCAGTTGGCTGCTCCTGGCATGTGCCACACCACAATACTTACTCTAAACTGTTCTGCCCTCTGTAGGGGGCCATGTGTACATAACTGAAAATTAACAGAGCAGATCCAGGGGGTCAGGGCCACCTTGGCTCAGAGCTCTATGTCAGATGGGGTGGCTGGTTCTGATGTCATTTGGTGCCCTGAGTCCAGTTCTCAGGTTACATTAACTGCATCCAAGTACAGTCTGGCTTGCCAGCCCAATGGCGCTGAGGGTTGAGGCACTGGATGTCACACCTCGCTCCACACCGGCCACCCGGGTTCGGGAATGAGCCCAGATCATCGGGGGTCAGCAGGGAAGGACTAGGATCGAGCGTCCGATGACAGGTCTCCTAGTCCTGAGGGAAAGAGTGCGATACACACTGCGCTCTGGCGGTCCCTGGGGATGCCCGATGGCACTGCAGAAGCACAGGTGTCTGCAGGGGGAGAAGCACTGCAGACATCTGCACATTTGTGCATGGATGTCATTGCATGCCTGTGCTCCCACTGGGGAGAAAAATGGAAAAGGCTGGGCACGACCGAGCAACTTGATGGCCATGCCCTGCCATGTGGGGAGGACTGTCGTGGAATCATGCTGGGGGGGTTCGGTGCTGGTCCGGCTGGCAGGGATGGGGGAGCCCTCCAGTACATCAGTCATGGCCATGCTGGACACCCCCCCATCATGTGAGTAAGCCTGCTGCTCTCCCGGCAGGCAGGGCCAGCAGCTGGATGCCCCTTTGGTAGCGGCAGCAGGGCACAAAAAGAAGTTGCGATAAAAAAAAAACAAGTACAGTCTGGCTTTGTAGCCCATTTCCCAGACATCAAGCAGACCAGTGGGACTGAGACCTATTTCAACACGACATTGTGGCACAGTTCAGGGACAGCTCCTGGATTGCCCACCCTTCCTCTTCCCCTCAGGTAGCTGCTGCAGTACTCCCCCTCTGTGGAATGCTTACAGTTAAGGATTTTAAGTTACTATTTACTCTTGATTTCATTTTTTTAAATGTTTTATTTATGATTTTGATTACAGTGTAATTGCACTGATCCAAGGGACCATTTTCAGACATGACCCGGGCCACAGTAGTGGCACAGCAAAAATGGCATACATACATACATACATACATATGTACATACCTTTATACATACATGATAATTGTTTACACACAAGTGTAATCATAACAATATATGAAAGTACTGATTGAAGTAATAAGAGAGCAAACTATACAATACACATAAGATAATTCAAAAATCAAAACTAACTTCTTAGGCAATCAAGGATGCTGTGAGCAGCTTCCCTCATCCTGGACAGCAATCTGTACACTGCACAAAGGTTAATACAGAGGACAAAGCTAAATTCATAGGCGACCATTAAGGGGCTGTGAGCAGACATCCCAATCTGGGATTTGAACTATCCCCTATTGTGGGCAACCATTGAGCACAGAAAAAATAGTAGAGGTAAAGGTAGGAGTGTGGCAGAAAAGAGCTACAGCTGCCAGGGGTGGGGGGCTACTTGGGTGAGCACTTACAGCAATATGCCCCAAGCAGCCAGGTTCTGAACCTGGATTTGAAAGAAAGTGAGAAGTGGTTGATCTGAGAGATGGCGGTGGAATTGTTCCACAGGGTAGGGCTGCAACAGATAAGGCATTACTTCCCATACTAGTAGCAGCTCTAGGGACTTGAAGGGGGGGACAACTGAGAAATGGAGGGTCCTGGGAGAGTGTCTAACCCTGAGGAGGGGGGGGGGACATGTTCCCTGTCTTGAGGGTGTTGTCAACGATACAGCCAAGGGTAAAGTCAAAGCGACCTTCAAGTGGTAGCCAGCCTAGAGACTGACAGAGGTTGCAGTGACGGGTGGAGAACGGGGCGAGTAGGGAAAATTGGCAGACATTGTTGTAGACAGAGGTGAATCGAGCTTGAAGGGCAGTGGTTATGTGTGAGTAGATAGGAGAGCAGTAATCTAAGATGGGAAGGAGATTCCCAACAATAGCCAGGAGAGCCTCCTTGGACAGGCAGTGTTTGATACGGTAAGCCGCCTCCATTTTCTGATTCACTCTGCATGTAACCAGGTTGATGTGTTCAGCAAAGGAGAGGGAGGGGCCCTGAGTTAACCCCAGGTATTGAAAGGAGGGGACGTTCTCGAGGGCAGGGCCATCAGGAGAGAAGACTTGGAGGGAGGAATTGGCCTTGAGAGCTTTGGCAAGGTAGGTCTTGGACCCAAACAGCATTACCTTTTTTTTTTTCATTCACCGGAAGCAAGCTGGCTATGAACCAACTGTGGGCCAAGCAGTAGTTATGTGTGAGGACGGAGGATATATGAGGGAGAGACTTATTGCTATGATAAAGGATAAGGTTGTTCGCATAGAAAAGGGAGTAGCAGGTGAGGCTGTCAGAGGGGAGGGTGTTAACAAAGATAGAAAAGAGAAGGGGCCCTAGAATGGAGCCCTGGGGAACACCAGTGGTCACTGAGAGGGCAGGGGATGTGGCAGACCTGATGCACACAGCTTGGAAACAGTCAGAGAGGTAGCTCCGAAACCAATTGGTAGTCTCCACGGAGCAGCCAAACTGCAGTAGCTTAGCGGGGAGGTGGACGTGATTTAGCAAGTCAAACGCCATTGACAGGTCAATGAAAATGGCACCGGTGGCATATCCATGGTCCATGTTTGACAGGACATGGTCAGTGAATAGGGTAAGAGCTGGAGTAGTAGTACTGTGTTTTTTGCAAAAACCATGCTGCTGGTTGCACAAGAGGTTGTATTTTCTGAGATGTTTAGACAACTGGTGATGTACCAGTAGTCATTTTGAATAGTGACACCTCCTATTTTAGCTGGTCCTGTTACCCAGTATGTCGGCATTTGCAATTTGGGACCAGCAGTGGTAAAAATATGTTAACATGCTATCTCTGGGACTTGGTACTGTTAAGAACATTTGCTTTTATTAATTCACAACATGGACATGGATTGTTCTTGATTCTTTACAGATGGGGAGGGTATACATAAGTTTGCATCCAGCTGGGAGGCTGAAACCTCCTTTATCCCCTCAATCATATACCTATCCTTGCCTCTCTAGCAGGGGTGTGCGAATACTTTAATTCAGATATTCGGACGAATATTCATATTCGAGGCACCAGATATTTGTTATTCATTATTCATCCTCCCAGATCATAAAAAGACATTGCAACACTGTTAAACTCACCACTTCCTTCCTTTAAAGTACAGTAGGCAATTCTGCCATGAACATTTCCCCAACAGCCTTTCAGGCACCCAAAAAGGCAACAAACTACTGTACTGGTCAGTGGTCAGATGACACTTGGTCATCATAGGTTGAGCAAAGGCTGCAGATGACATGACGTTTTGTGTCTTGTCTAAGGCAACTAAAATGGCACTGGCATAAGTACATTGTATGTCTGCCCTAGAAGAGTGGAGAGTAAAGATGTGCCATGATAGAGACCTATAAAAGTACCTCACGGGGTGAAGACAGGGCACATAAGGGAGTCTCTTTCAAATGAGAAAGAGCACAAGTACCAGGGGCAATGAGGGCATGTGATGAAACTGAAGGGGGAGTTCAAGACAGATGTGAAGAAATATTCATGGAAGGCATGATAGATGACTTACAGAGACAGCAGGCATAAGTGATGGTGCAGAAAACAGTGCGGGGCTTCAAGCATGCATGAGATAGGTAATGACATAGCACTGGGGTGTACTTGAAAACAGGCAGGGAGGCAGCATGGTTGCTTTAGGGTCTTCAGATGAGACTGATAAGGCAGGGATGGACACTCTGGGCTGACTGTGTGGGCCAAACAGTCCTTTTCCAACAGATAGTTAGTAACCTAAAGTACACAATAGTAAGGTCACTAAACATGACACATTATTTAAATGTTCCTAGTTTAACAGGGGCCTCATGGTGGTCCTGCAGTTATATGCCAGGGGTGAAGACTCAGTTACCTTTTTAATTAAATATTTAACATGATAGAAAAAGAAGAAAGTGGGCCAAAAATAGTACCATTACACTTTCATAATGGGTTAAGTATGATTTCCATCAATCACATTCCTCAACACATTAGCCCAACTCCTTAATCCCGACATCTAAAGCGCCGACACATATGAAAACCTGACTTGCAAAATCCTGACAATTACTGGAAGAAGGAGAAGAAAGTGATTCAGTCTTAGACCTTGTACAGGTCTCAAGGTGGTAAACATAGCAGTTGGACCAGAATTGTACTTGTAATAATAATGCCAAAAAAAGACTTAAAAGACGTCAAGTAACCAAATGGATTCTTCCCCGGAGAGCCCCAACTCTGACTCAACTATAACTATGTGTCCAGACAAACCTGAGGAGGGTATGTATGTGACCAGGATGGAGCAACAGTCGATTGAGTTGGCCCTGACAATGACTACTGCTTCGACGGTAAACAAAGCAGATGGAGAGAGCTGTTTTGGTGCGGTGCAGATTCTGCAGTTGGAGAAGGAGTGTGGCACTTCAATAGTGAGAGATTTGCTACCCAGGCCTCTTCTTGGCAGCACTGTGGTGACTGAAGGCAGAGCAAGCATGTAGGCTGATATGGATTTGGTTGGAAGTGTGCAGGGGGTGAAAAGTTGGAGGCAATGTTTACGAAGGGTGCCGTTGATGAGACAAGGCAAGGCAAGGCAATTTTATTTGTAGGACACCCAATCCCGGAGGCTCTGGGTGCCTAACAGGAATTATAACAATGCATAATGAGAAACAGCATAAGTAATTAAAGAAGAAAAATGATGCATAAATACAAGTATGACAATTTAAAATAGATTAAAAAGCTTTCAGACTGTCACAGAAAGGGACTATAGCAAGAAGGACTCAGAAATCTGGAAAAGCCAGGACAAAGAGGTGGGCCTTCAGCTTCCACTTGAACTCTTCAATCGAGGGAGCCTCCCTGATGGAAGGTGGTATCAAATTCCACAGGGTTGGCCCAGAGATGCTGAATGCATGATCTCCTGAGGTCTTGAGCCGAACCCTGGGAATGTCCAGGAGGCCCCTCGAAGAGGAGTGGAGGGAGCGAGCAGAGGTCGCCGGTGTCAGGGTCTCTGACAGTTAACCAGGACTCAGTCCATATAGGGCCTTAAAGGTGAGAAGACCCACCTTGAAAAGGACCCTCCACCTGACTGGTAGCCAGTGCAGAGCCTGCAAGACAGGGGTCACATGACTGGACCATGAGATGCCCGTCAATAACCGGACACGTGTTCTGCACTAGCTGAAGTCTGTGAGGTCCCTCCCATGACCCCAAAGTATAGAGCATTGAAGTAGTCAAATCTGGAGGTCACAAAGGCATGCACTAGTGTCAGCAGGTCCTCGGACGGAATGAGGGGCTTAATTTGTGCAATGTTCCACAGATGGTAGAAGCCACTACTGACAACAGATGACACCTGATCTTCAAAAATCAATCTGTTATCAAGGATCACGCCCAACTTTCACACCCTCAGGGAAGCCACCAATGGAGTAGAACCCAGGAAAAGCCCTGAGTCAGCCCCGGGTGGCAACCCATCATGTCCGCAACCAGGCTCGATCATCAGTACCTCCATCTTGGCAGGTTAAGTCTCAGACAGCTGGAAGTCATCCAGGCGTTGATTTTAGCCAGACAGTTGTCAAGCACATTGACTGTGCCTGATGTTCTGGGGAAAAGGACAAGTACAGCTGAGTATCATCTGCAAAACAGTGAAATGCTTTACTGTTGAATGATCTTGCCCAGGAGCAACATGTACACTGCGAACAGCATTGGTGACAAGATCAAGCTCTGTGGCACTTCACAAGACAGGTGCATTGGGGAGGAGGAGAAATTCCCCATCACTGCCAGCTGCACCCTGTTTGAGAGATAGGACTCAAACCACCTGATTACAGTATCGGAGAGTCCACAAAACTCACAGAGCCAACCAATAGAAAGTTATGGTTTCAGTTTCACCTTCCTTGGATGGCTTAGAGCGTACACGGGGAGTGACTGAAAATGGAAAGCAGTGAGAGGATGCTCTCATTAAAAAATCTGGTGCTTTTAGAATGCCAAAATTAACCGGCAAGTCAAGGCTGAGTCAGGATCGAAGTTGTTTTAAAGACCGAAGCATGATTTAAAAGCACATTTATTTTTCTGACCAAAGTGGGTTTCAAGACGTGAGGACTGCAAGTGACGGATTTTACATTTCAGGAATTTAAACCGAGTCGGGATTTTGGTGTCGGGCATTTGTTTGTCAGGATTTCCATCAGTCATGATTTAGTACAGATCCCTTTCGTAACATTAGGCAGATTGAGAGCTGTACTGTAGCACCAGTTTAATGTGGGCAGATCAATAAGTTTAGCTTACGGAACACTAGCTGTTCAATGTGTTGAGGGTCCAGCTTGGAATGGTGTGGCTCAACAACATCACCAGCAGTGCTAAACATCCTCTCGAATGGCACACTTGTAAAAGGGCAACTTAGGTATTTTAAAGCAAGTTATGCCAGGTGAGGAGAGGAGTTCATTTTCTGAACCCAGTAGCCCAGTGGATCAACATCAAATGGCTCAATTGATTCTGCAAAGTAGCCATTAAGTACATTTTCTGCAGAGAGAGGCTGAGACTGTGAGCGTTTGTGTTGGTGTTGACACAATGATGTGCCGAGTAATGCCCAGTCACTCTCCTCTACACTGCCACCGTACCATCTTTCCCCATCTCTACCAGTACCATCTGATTCCAAACCACCACATGCCTGTCCCTCTCCATCAGGAACCCGAACTGGAGCATGTTCCTCCCCTTCTCAGTGTCTGACTGCCTGCATGGAACTATTTAACTCTTCACTCAGCTGTTCCCTAAAATGAGTCACCATTTGGCTGTCCATGGCTATCTGAACATACGAACATACGAAATTTGCCAGCAGATAAAGGCCTAGAGGTCTATCGAGTCTGCTCGAATGTGCAGCTAGCACCCCTTATTCCTGCAGCTGCCCCTCCCTTCCACCCTCCTTCGCTCATTAACCTTCCCCTTGTCTTGTCCCATCCTCGTTTGAAGCAGTCCACTGTTCTGCATACCACTTCAGCAGGTAGCGTATTCCACCCAGCCACCACCCTCTCTGTAAAAAGTGTCTCCTCATCTCCCTCCTGAACATTTCTCGCTCCAGTCTCATATCATGCCCTGGCAGCCCTCCCTCCCTTACTTTGAACAGCCCCTCTGTACCCATCTTTGTTTATTCCTTTCATGTATTTAAAGGTTTCAATCATGTCACCCGCCTCCTCTCCTCCAGTGAGTACATGTTCAACCTTCAACCTCCTCTCATATGATAAGTCCCCAGCCCCTTGATCATCTTTGTCGCTCTGCACTGACCCCTCCAGTAACTTAATGTCCCTCTTCAGATATGGATGCCAGTACTGCCGAGTACTCCAGGTGTGGTCTAACTAATGACCTATACAGTGGCAGAATCACCTCCTCCCTCCTCAAGGATATACCCTTGCAATACAACCCAGCATTTTGTTGGCCTTTGCAGCTGCCTTCCTACATTGTGCCGAGTTGTTCATTGACCCTTAGTAGGCACACCAGATCCTTCTCCTCCTCTGTCTGGGCTAGCTGCACTCCCCCTAGCTGGTAACTCCTCCTTGGGTTCTTCATCCCAAAATGCAGCACCTGCACTTTTTGGCATTAAAGCCCAGTTGCCAGGTGTCTGACCAGGTTCAAGCTTGCCAGATCGTCCTGCAACCCTGCCATCCCCCTAGGTCATCCACCACCACGCCTACCTTGGTATCATCAGCAAACAGACTGATCTTGCTCTTGATGTCCCATGATATGTCTGCAATGAATATCCCAAACAACACTGGTCCCAACACCGAGCCCTGTGGAACACCGCTCGTCACTGCCCTTGGGTGTGACAGCTCCCCACCCACCACCACCCTCTGTTGCCTTCCCTGCAGCCAGTTTCCTACCCATCTCACCAGCTTTGCACCCGCCCCTGTGCCTACTAACTTCCTTCCCAGCCTTCCATGTGGCACTGAGTCAAATGCCTTACTGAAGTCCAGATACAGGACATCCACTGCATGGCCCCTGTCCAGTTGCCTCACCTAGGGTCCAACATGGTAGCAAACATGTGATGGCAGGTATCCATGACTGTGGCAAACCTTGCATCAAGTTCTGTATCGAGATGAATAACAAGCTCAGTGGCCTCTTGTGTAGTGAGTGTGTTTTCAGCCAAAAATCATTGTAATGATCTTTTGAGAATATGCACAGCTGGGATAACTTAAGTAAGGCTGTGGAAGCACTTAGATCATGTGTACTCCTCTCAAATGAGTAAAAGCAAAAACTCTGCCTCAACAGCAATCATAGAAGAAAAAAAGTCCTCATGCTAGGACACTATAAAACTGCTTTTAATGTTGCAAAATATCAGTAAAAATAAGACATTGTAAAAGGTGCAAATAAGTGGTAGCAACACCCTGGTAACCATCCTAGGTGCTGCCACCGTTACTACAACCTGGCGTCTGTTTACTGATATTCTGTTATTCAACTGTTATAGTATCTGGTGAAGAACTTCTTTCTTATGATTGCTGTTAACCAACGACTCCACACTCGAACTAAATATATTGTGGCGGGGCTCCAGCTTTGATCACGTGACCTGAGCCACCGTCGTTTCGTTTACTCCCTCTCAAATGGCACAAGAACCTTCACCATGCCCTCAAGAACTAACCAATCATGATGTCCTAGGACCCCTCCAATGTCTGCCTCCATAGACATTTTGTTAGTGCCCACTTTTGCTCCAAGAGTCATGAAAATATCAGGTATAATTAAAATTCCACAGTGTTTACATCTTGTATTACACGATGTTGGGGCAGACAAGAGCATTCCTGAACGTCTTGTAATTTGTTAGTGGCTTGTACAGAGTGATGGAAATGGCTGTAGATGGAACAGGCTGTGGATAATATGTTGTTGGTCCTACTACAGCTACACAGTGCATGAATCACCCCTAAATTTAGCGTGTGTGCAAAGCAATGAATACTCACAAAATGGCCATCATTGATGGCTTTCACCATGTTTGTGCCATTGTCGGTAACAAAAATGCCAGCTTTTAAATTGGTGTTAACACAAGTCCAAGATGACATGGGCTGGAATTTCAAAGGCCTTAGAATGCCACAGGGTACTTGCATCACACAAGCCTGATGCAAGAGGCACCTTGCACCAAGGGCTGCGCCAAGTGCTATTTTCAAAGGCAGCCTGCATCACCCAGCAGGCTGCCTGCACCAAAGTGTGCTAGCACCCGCCTTGTGCCACGAAAGTGGCTGCAGCGTGGCGCTAGGGGGCTCGTGGCAGACCCAGACTGCCGCTGTCCTCAAATCTCAATTTTCAAAGACCTCCCCAGGAACTAAGTGCCAGGTACCATTAGACTAGCAAAGGGCTCGTCTAACAGTACTTAGACATCTCCTGGGAGGGTCGCTTGGTATGTGCTACTGTGTGGCCTGCCTGATCCATCCCCAAAGGGTGATCCCTGGTGGTGTAGTGGTTCCCCCTCCCCACCCTGACTGTTAATGATAAAATTCACTCTGGTAATCTAGTGGCCCCCCTCCACCCTGGTGATCTAGTGCCCCCCGGCATGTAGTGCCCACAACCCCCGCACTGCCCCAAACCATACATGAGATTCATTGACTGGCACAGCCCTCCACACACCACCACGGCCGGGCACTACATGAACCATCAGTGTGCGTACTGTATACAGTATGCGCAATGACAGTTCATTTGGCGGCCGACTGTGGTGGTGTGCAGAGGACTGTGCCGGTCACGGAATCTCATGTATGGATCGGGGGGTGCAGGATTGTGGCCACTACGTGCCGGGAAGGGGGCTGCTAGATCACCAGGGTGGCATTTTACTATAACAGTTGGGATGGAGATGGGGTGGTGGGTCACTGAAGTGCCACTGTTGGGCGCATCGGCCATCACATTGGGATGGGGGCACCAGTATGGCCCATGCGAGGGCACGGCTTTGCCCACCATCATGTGGTGCTTGCGGCACTTCTGCTGGGTACACCATATGTTTGGAACACCCACTCACTTGCCGCAAGCAGTGGGACTTAGGCACGGGACCATGCCCCTTCTAAAATCAGGGGCAGAGTCCTGGATGCACCGGCACTTGGCGCAAGCTGCCGATGTCGCAGCTTGCATCAAGTGTCTGAAAATCCAGCCCCATGTCTTGCAGGAACATGAGAATATTATGTGCTTTACGGTCTTCCTCCATCAGTCTGACATTCAGCAAAGCTGAACTAATGAGACTACCAGATTGTGTGTGTGTGTGTGTGGGGGCAGGGTGGAACACAAGGTGATGCATTGAAAACAGCAGCAGCAGGGTGTTGCACACACCAGTGTGCAGTTAAGGAGAGATAGGCATGCAGGGAGTAATTGCTAGTCCAGATATCTGAGTTCAAGCTCTCCAGGGGCCCCCTGCCCCACAGGCGCAGGCTCTCGGATACCAGGCGGTCAGTGCTTCCACAGCTGCCACTCGAGACCTCAAGCCCGGACTATCCAAGCTCAAGCTGAGATCAAGCTCTCCTGGGGCTCCCTGTCCCACAGGCACAGGCTCTCAGACACTGGGCAGTCAGCACTTCCACAGCCGCCGCCTGAGACCTCAAGCCCAGACTCTCCAAGCTCAAGCCGAGATCAAGCTCTCCATGGGCCCCCTGTCCCACAGGCACAGGCTCTCAGACACCGGGCAGTCAACTGTTCCACAGCTGCCTCCGAGACCTCAAGCCTGGACTCTCCAAGCTCAAGCTGAGATCCAAGCTCTCCAAGGGCCCCTGCCCCACAGGCATAGGCTTTCGGACACCAGGGAGGTCAGTGCTTCCACAGCTGCCACCCAAGACCTCAAGCCCAGACTTTCCAAGTTCAAGATACAGCAAAGCCGCTAACCATCGAAATCTCGGCACTGCCTCCAATTGCTCCTGCAGTCTTAGCTCTTTTCTTTCAAAATCCTGCCAAATTTGAACTTGCTTACCGAACTCTGCACAAAAGCTGTCTTACTTATTTCCTGTTTGTTAAAAGTTAAAATTTATCAATGTTTAGAGTGTAAAGGGCTAAGATTTTAAGTGATTTAGCTCCTTTCTGAAATTTATGTTAATGCGCCAGACTTTTAGACATCAGGGAATACACATCCTTTTTCCTGCAAATTTGGCTCTCCTGCTGGTGCAGACAGTCCTTTGTCCATGGCCAGCACTTAATCTTGTGCTTTCCCTCTCTCCAGCCCAGATCAAGCTCTCCAGGGCCCCTGCCCCACAGGTGCAGCTCTCAGACACGGGTGGTCGGCATTCCTACAGCCACCGCCCAAGACCTCAAGGCCAGACTCTCCAAGCTCAGATACGGCAAAAGCCACTAACCAATTAGAACATGAGCCGCTAATTTCGCACCCACCCACTCACCCATCCCCCGCCCCTCCACTTACTAAATATACCGTTTCCCCACCCACTTCTAAAAGCATGCCTACGAAAGTCTTCATCGACCTCTCCATTTTTTCAGTTGCCCACTTAGGAACGCCCTTAAGTTAGCCAGCCGATATCACAGACGCATCCTCCTGAGGTTCCTTTTCCCTAATCTTTATTGAACATTGTCTCCTATTGCATTCAGCATGGGGGGCCTTGATAGCGCCCTCACGAAGGGTGCCTCGCTAATATCTATACTGATCATCCTCTGTTGTGTCCAATTGTCATTTTATCCTCAGAAGCCTGTGCATGCAGAGACTGACTACTTAAAGATTTGTTTCCCATACACTGATTTACCCACTAGTTATTTATGTACCATGCAGATAGTACTACTGTCTGAGCACAACCTGGATACCTATCGTGTTGGTACCCGTATTGAGCCACTTCCTTAAGTTAGCACTTTTGTTCAATATTGCATTAGCCACCCTCTGCACATCTCGGTCAGGGTATTGCTTCACCTAGCATTAGGGCGGTACACCCTTAGGGGTGGTGATAGGCTTACACAACAAGATAAGAATCATAAGCGTACCAGGGCCAAGCTTCTCAAACTAACGTTAGTTGCCTTAACGAAGCTGCTACTTCTCCTACTGATATGCTCAGATAACATTGAATTAAACCCTAGTCCCATCTCTCTCTCCCCTCTCTTCTCCGTTGGATATGGCCACTCTCAAAGGAATGAGTTTCTGGCATGTCAATGTCTGTAGCCTCCTAAAAAAGTTTATTATGATACAGACATGGATCAGCTATACCCAACCTGATGTCCTGGCAATATCTGAATCCTGGCTCAGGCCAGCCTCCCAGGACAGTGAGATTAGTATCCCCTCCTACCAGCTATTCAGAACTGATAGACCCACTAGGGGAGGTGGTGTGACTATATATGTTAAGGAAAGGTTTGCAACATCCTTTATGGATTCAAGAGCTGTTAAAAATGAGTTTGAATGTCTGGCACTCAAGATTGAATTATCTACTTCTCTGGCCATTAGAGTGATTGGTTGTTATAGATCCCCATCCGCTGGAACATTACTCTTATCCCACCTTGGTAACATCATTGAGAAAGAGAATCTTGGAACAATCATACTTGAGGACTGTAACTTTGACTGGCTCTCCAAGGCTACTTCACCCCTAAACACCTTTTGTGACGCTCGCGGGTTAGCACAGTTAATTCAAGAACCTACACATCCTAATAAAAAGAACCCGTGTAATAGCTCATTATTGGATGTTATGTTAGTTGATAAGCCACACCTTTACATGCACGTTGGAACTTTTTTCGCCAATGTCAGTGACCATTGTTTTATTGCCGCAGTTAGGTCACTACATCACACAGGCCCTTCAACTAAATTCATCACTAAAAGGACACAGTGCAACTTTGATGCGGCTGCCTATACATACGAATTGGGATATTCACCATGCTGGCAAGACTTCTACCTAGCCACCATGGTCAACACGGCGTACAATATTTTTAATGAAATTCTAGTAAGAGCCCTAGATGCACATGCCCCAATGGTAAAAATCAGAGTAAAAAGCAAAACTTGTCACTGGTTCACACTTGAAATGAAAACCACCCTGCTAGGCAGGGACAAACTGTGGAAAAAGGCGCGGCAGACGAAACTGGACTCAGACTGGTGCCAATTTAGGAAGGCATGTAATCATGTACAAAAATGATCAGAGATGCCAAAGCATCATTCTATCTTAAGGAACTAGACTCTGCTGCAAAGTGCTCCTCTAAATTCTGGAGGACAATCAAGGATATGTCCAGTCATACCCCAGCTAACTCCTTGCCACCAAAAATCACATCTGAAAGGAAAACTATATGTGATAAACAGGGGATCTTAGAAGCTTTCAACAATCATTTTGCCACAGCTGGTCTGGCCTTTGACAATTACCCTGCAGCCCTGGCCCACTTCAAGCTAAGTGACCCTTGTGTACACACCATTGCCCCACTACCTGGCTTCTCTTTCCAACCTGTACCACTAAAAGAGGTTGAAGATTTGATACCTTGGTTGGATGTAAAGAAGAGTGCTGGAGCTGATTCTATGGATCCCTACTTTATAAAAATCGTGTATCACATCCTTGCTGTCTCTATCACACATCTATTTAATTTATCACTGTCCCAAGGGTCCCTTCCTATCGTTTGGAAAACTGCCCATGTTATACCGTTGTTCAAATCCGGGGATACCTGCGACCTCAATAACTATAGACCGATTTCCTTACTGCCAATCTTGTCTAAGATCCTGGAAAAGGTTGTCAGCAATCAACTTAGAGCATATCTGGAAGTTTACAATTTACTAAACCCTACTATGCAATCGGGTTTTAGGTCTAAACATAGCACCATCTCAGCTCTTGCCAAAGTAACTATTGACTGGTACAGTGACCTTGACAGCAGAAACTTTGCCTGTTCAGTATTCCTAAACCTTAGCAAGGCTTTCATTACTGTGGATCATAGCCTGCTAATCTCCACCATGAAGAGCTTTGGTCTTGACTCAGCATGCTTGCAATGGTTCACAGAGTACCTGGTAGGATGGCAGCAACAAATCAAAGCTGAGACGGAGGTCTCCCCACTCAAACCTCTGCTCAGGGGAGTCCCACAAGGATCCATTCTTGGTCCACTGCTCTTTGCAATCTATATAAACAATATTGAGGTGGGCATCATCTAGGCAAAAATACATCTGTTTGCTGACAACACAGTGGTTTATATAAGTCATCCCACTGCCGAAGCTGCCTATGCAGACCTACAGGAAGAATTTGACCTGCTTCAGACTCAGCTCCTCCATAAAAAGCTTCTTTTAAATGCAAAGAAGACAAAGGCAATGCTGTTCACACCCTATAGTCGAATAACGAATCCTGCCAGCTCCAGGTCACTGCCTCTGATCACCACAATTATGGGAGAGAAATTGGATTTTATCCCCAAGTTTAAATACTTAGGAGTGTGGCTAGACCAGAACCTCACATTCTCTGTGCATGTTGAAGACATGGCAAAGAAGCTAAAGCAAAGGTTTGGTCTATTCTATAGAATTAGCCAGTTCCTCACTCGTGATGCCAAACTGCGACTAGTCTAATCTACTTTTCTCTCCCTAATCGACTATGGAGATTTTCTATATGGCCACTGTCCCAAAACCTCACTTAACAACTTGGACACGTTTTATCATAGGGCCATCAGGAACATTACCGGTCTTCCCCTCTGTACCCATCACTGCCTATTGTACAAAGCTAAAGGATGGTCCTCGCTTACATTCAGGCGTGAGAGAAATGCAGTCCTTTGGACCTACAGAGCTATCTTAAAAAGGCTCCCACATTATATTTCTGAATTTCTTCCCATAAGTGAGCTGGGACTGTAAGGTCTAAGGAGTGTGTCATATATCTCTCTATGCATCCCTAAAGCTACCACCCGCTTTGGCAGAATGGCCTTTAGCTTCACGTTGACGACCTTGTGGAACAAAATGCAAAAACTACTGAAACTAAGTTACCTCCAAAGTATTAATGCTTTCCAGTCATTATATGCCCAAGGTGTGTGTGAACATTGCAACTGTTACCCCGGCTCCTAATCATTAACTGCTGTTAGCCTGTTCCCCAGAGATTGGCCTTAGACATGACCGGCCATACCCCAGGTTGATTTGTGCATGTTTTATTAATCTGCATGAACTTATTACTTCCAGTCCCTGTACCCCTCTTGCGTGATATAATAAGTCTTACAGAGACATCTGAACCCAAAGCGCAAAATCTCTACCTCCTGGGTGGTTGCTCCTTCACAAGCCGCCATCCGAGACCATTCACCCAGACTCTTCTCCAACAAAGCACCGCTAAAGTCACCAACCGATCAGATCTCGAGTGCCTTCCGGCCCCTGCTTCCGATTGGCTCCTGCAGTTCTCTTCAGCGATCCTTCCAATGCCGGCAAAAATCGAATGGTCTGCTGCACTCTGCTAAAATAGATGTAACTGCTTCATTCCCTGACTGATACAATCCTTCCATACGGCTAAAATGTTATTATCGAGAGTCTGAGTGATTAAGCTCCCTTTGAATCATTGACCGAGACTGGCCCCAGGTGCCCTAGTGTATTCATACGTCCCTGCCTTGTGACCTTCCCATGACCAGACAGTCCATTGTACCTAGACAGCTAGTGCTAGCACCTAGTCTTGGATAATATATGTGGTAGGTGCTGTTCTACCCATGCCTCATTACCTCGCCCACACCTTCCTCCAGTATGCCACAGTACAGCCGCCTGTAGCCCCGATGTAAGCACTCCCTGGAGATGCCATGTTAGTGTCTGGCAGGCTGCCTGCTTACTTCAGATATAGCTATACCTGTTTTACTCTTTTGTGAACCAGTCAAGACAAAGGCTGTTATCATTTATTTCTGTCTGTCTGCCATGATAGCGATACCTGGGTCTTGCCTGTCCCTTTTTTTCTTATGAAAATTACTGTAACAATATTCATCTCTGTATCTCTGTGGAATTGCCTGTTCCCACTGCTCACTGGTCTTGTTGATGTTCTAGAATCAACTGTAATGCTATGTACATTTGTGTATCCTGATTTACACTTCTACTCTGTTTTATTCCCACTGTAAATATTGCTGCTTGTTTGTAATATAATCTGGACTTAACCAGGTCCATCTTGTAAATGAGCTTGCTCAACAATGTTCGCCTGGATAAATAAAGATTTGATTGACTGACTAATGTGCAGTGAAAAGCACCACAAACAACATCTGCAAGCAGAGCAGCAACAGCAGATTGCACACCATCATACAGTCATGGCAATACACTTCGAGAAAATGTAGTGCTAGATGGGATCTGATAATGTGGGTGCAGCCAGTATCTTCCACAACTGACATAGGCTGGAGATCCAACGCCATCATCTCAACAATCAGCTATGTGATTTGCTGTGCTGTTGGATGTGAGGCATGATACTTTGTGCATGCAGAGCATCCATTATTGGAACTGCCACTAGAGACATCGATGTAGACCGCTTCAACAATGGTGGTGTGTAAAGTGCTGATGACTGTCTCTGCCTTGTAGTATCACTGGAGTCAGAAGTAACCACCAGAGTAGAGTCCAGACTCTGTGTTGGTGGGAGGGAAGGAGTGCCATGACCACTGGGTTGCTCGAAATCAGATCTGTTGGTACTACTACCACTGCCACCAGTGCATGCCTGTCCACCACAGGGGTTTGGTCTTGGTGAAACCAAGGGTCCGAATCCAGACCCAGATGAGCTTTGATACAATTGAGGGTGCTTAAGCTTCAAGTGGTTGTGTAATGATGTTGTGGTTAAGTTAAAGAGTGATTTCCCTCAGCTTATAGTGGTGTTACAAAAAGAACAGACTGCCTTCCTTGTGTCCTTCATTAACACAGTGAAATGCAGCCACACAGCACTTTTAACACTGTGGTTACCAGTGATTCTGCTAGCACCACATCTTTCTGTTCTGTTTTTAACAGATGTGCCTGTCTTGTCCTGATGTTCTGGACCTATGACCACTGACCCTGATGGTGCCATGCCAGTGCTGCCATCACTTGGCTGTCCTTCATGCTGTGATGGAGCCTGCCAAAGAAATGTTAGTGTTGCTTGTTTGGTCTTCTTGGAAGGAGGGTACCCTTATCCTTACCCCTACCTCTATTGCTACTTCTACTACCCTTGCTACTAGTGCTCCACCTAGAGGCTGTTTTGCCAGCCACCTGTTTTTTTTTTGTGCCCTCAAGGTACATAGCGTACTCTGCCTCATCTTCAAAGTCACTCACATGTGCCTCTGATGAAGAAGATGACGCGTCACTGGGCAATTTATCATGTGGATGGAAACATTCAGAACCAGATGACTGGTCATTCTCTACAACTTTTTCAGGAGTACTGAGAAGCTAAGTAGCAGGAGGCATAACTGTATCAACTATAGTGGTCATGCTGGTAATATGCACCATGGCAGGGATACCAGACTGTGGTGATACTGTTACAGTAGTGGCAGTACAGGCAGGGTTCATAGTGTCAGTATTGGCTGGAGTGACAGTCACAGTTGCAGAACTGGCTGTAATAGTCATGCTGCCCATTGTTTTGGAAGAGTTAGATAGAGGGCAGGATTTTCCAACCACAGCGCAGGGCTTGCATTCTGCCTGATGTCACAGGACTTTGGTTTAGCCGGTGCACTGTACCACATTGCAGCAACTACACCTGATTTTCTGTTCCTGGGTGCAGTTGTGACACTTTCCATGATTTATGGCAGCTTGCGCCACATATGTGGCACAAGCTCCTTGTTGGAGGCCCCAGGAAGTGGCGCAGGCTAGACCACAAATATGTGGTCTAAGGACTGACAGTCAGTGCAAGGGATAGAAAATCCCGATTGCCAACAGGGGACTGCCGGAACTCCATGCGCCATATGGTCTGCGCACCAGGGGCTTGCGGCAGTCTTTACTGTTTCGAAAATCCAGCCCAGAGTCTCTATAGTGGTGGTGGTGGTAATGACATACAGTATGTGATGGTACTTGTGAGAGATGGGGACTTATTGGTGGCTGCTGTAGGAGTTGTGATGGTACTGGTGAGAGATGGGACACATTAGTGGTTGTGGTGGGAGTCAAGAACAGTGTCTTTCTGCTTGTGCTTCTTGTATCACTTTGTCCTGTGCCAGCCATAGTACTACTGTTGCTAAAAGACATAGGCTTGGAAAGGGTAAAGCATAATTTTGGGCATCGAATACAGGCTGGCTGTTGCTCACATTCAGGTTCAGCATCACCAACCTGTTCTTCCACTGTAGATTTGCTTGGGCTGGACCAAGTATGTTTTTTTCCACCTCTACCTGTCATTGTCTTTGTCTATGCCAACAAGTTCTAAACACTCTCAGGTATTTAATATTTCATAAATGTAGAAAGGTTCTGCTTTACTGTAGCACAGAAAAATTACTGCAAGCAGCACCTGCTGCAGTACTGCTTTATTTTCCACAGAAAAAATATTGCAAGCAGCACGCACACAGGGCAGGCAAGGGTGTGCAGGCACTGCAAGCGTCACAACCAGTACCTAGCCTTAAACCATGAGGGGTGGGAGTACAGTCAGCCGACTGCCCTCCAAGACTGCTAGTGGCTACTGACTTTCCTGAAACCTGAGACCAACCTCAGATTACACCATATTTTATATATATATATATATATATATATATATATATATATACACCATGCTACAAATATTTTTGCAGCAGAACTACTGTAATTATTTTTTATTTGTAAATGCGTTCTGCTGTATTTTAGTACAAAAAAATTATTGCAAGCAGCAATACTGCTTTATTTTTGCACAGAAAAAGTATTGCAAGCAGCATGCACTCAGGACAGCCAAGAGTGTGCGCACACTGCAAGCATCACTACCTAGCCCTAAACCATGGGGGGTGCTAGTGCAGTCAGCCGACTGGCCTCCAAGACTGCTGGAGGCTATTGACTTTCCTGAAACCCAAGCCCAAACTCAGATTACACCACAAATATTTCTTACACAGAGATTTCTACAGCAGAAGTACTGCAATTCAATTATTTTTTTTATTTGTAAATGCACAGACGTTCTGCTGTATTTCAGTACAAAAAAATGGTTGCAAGCAACAGTACTGCTTTATTTTCACACAGAAAATTATTGCAAGCAGCATGCACGCAGGGCAGGCAAGGGTGTGCGCACACTGCAAGCATCACTACCTAGCCCTAAACCATGGGGGGTGGGAGTGCTTTCAGCCAACTGCTCCCTGAGATTTCTGGCTAGGCTACTACTGGGTTTTGTGGAACCTGAGCCCCCCCCCCAGAAATACCTATTATTTACACCACCAAATTAAAGACTTTTTTTCAGTCAGTACAGTACAGTACAGGACAGGACAGTACAGCAGTCCAGGTAGAAATTAGAACTACTGTAATTAAGGAGGTAAACTGCAACTTAAGTCTCTCCACAGCTCCTCCTGGCAAAATAAATCAGTTTCTCTGGGGAAAAATACAAAAAGCCTCACACCACTACCAGGCATGCAGGCTCTAAGAAAAGAAACACTGCTCCTTCACTTTCAGAGCAAAGCACAGAGGCCCTGCTGAAATGAAGGTATATTAGTTTCTCTCTGCAGCTCCCAGCAAAACAATCACTACATCAGACGATTTAGCACTCAAAAAAAAAACTCCCAGTGCTCCCACTAGTACTAGGCACTAAGACACACAATCCAGAACAAAAAAATAAAGATTTGTGATGAAAATATTAGTTTTTTGCAACTCCCCATCTCTGCTGACTCAGCACTCTCTCTTCACTGTCCAGTATGATCATTCCACTATGCAGCAATGTCAAAGTGTCACGAGATCTGGCTTTGGCAAATGCTCAGTGATTGTAGGATTGCCACCTGTCCTGATTTTCACAGGACTGTCCTGATTTGGGCAGCTGTGTCCTGCAAAAAAACATGAAGAATACTACTTGTCCTGACATTATAATAGAAAAGATATTTTCTGACTTTCCTCTAAATGTTTCAAAAACTATAATACCTTTACTAAAATACCTTGAAATAATAAGAAACACTAGAAACAACTGAAAAACTACAACACAGTCTTAATTCTGATTATTTACTAAAAACAAGTCTGTTGCATACGAAACATACGAAACATACGAAATTTGCCAGCAGATAAAGGCCTAGAGGTCTATCAAGTCTGCTCGAATGTGCAGCTAGCACCCCTTATTCTGCAGCTGCCCCTCCCTTCCACCCTTCCCCTTCATTAACCCTCCCCCTTGTCCTGTCCCATCCTCGTTTGAAGCAGTCCACTGTTCTACTGCATACCACTTCTGCAGGTAACGATTCCACCCAGCCACCACCCTCTCCGTAAAAAAGTGTCTCCTCATCTCCCTCCTGAACCTTCCTCGCCCAGTCTCATATCATGGGCCCTGGTGGCCCTCCCTCCTTACTTTGAACAGCCCTCTGTACCTGTCTTGTTTATTCCTTTCATGTATTTAAAGGTTTCAATCATGTCCCCTGTCTCTCCTCTCCTCCAGTGAGTACATGTTCAACTCCTTCAACCTCCTCTCATATGATAAGTCCCCAGACCCTTGATCATCTTTGTCGCCTCGCGCTGCACTCCTCCAGTAACTTAATGTCCCTTTCAGATACGGACGCCAGAACTGCACGCAGTACTCCAGGTGTGGTCTAACCAATGACCCATACAGTGGCAGAATCACCTCCTCCCTCCTTGAGGATATACCCTTGCAATACAACCCAGCATTTTGTTGGCCTTTGCAGCTGCCTTCCTACACTGTGCCGAGTTGTTCATTGACCCTGTGATGAGCACACCCAGATCCTTCTCCTCCTCTGTCTGGGCTAGCTGCACTCCCCTAGCTGGTAAGTCCTCCTTGGGTTCTTCATCCCAAAATGCATCACCTTGCACTTTTGGCATTAAGCCCAGTTGCCAGGTGTCTGACCAGGTTTCAAGCTTTGCCAGATCATCCTGCAATCCCTGCCATCCCCTAGGTCATCCACCACCGCGCCAACCTTGGTATCATCAGCAAACAGACTGATCTTTGCTCTTGATGTCCCATGATATGTCTGCAATGAATATCCCAAACAACACTGGTCCCAACACCGAGCCCTGTGGGACACCACCTGCCACTGCCCTTGGGTGTGAGAGCTCCACCACCACCACCCTCTGTTGCCTTCCCTGCAGCCAGTTTCCTACCCATCTCACCAGCATTGCACCTGCCCCTGTGCCTACTAACTTCCTTCCCAGCTTCCATGTGGCACTGAGTCGAATGCCTTACTGAAGTCCAGATACAGGACATCCACTGCATGTCCCCGTCCAGTTGCCTAGTTACCCAGTCATAGAACCCAACCAGGTTGGTTTGGCAGGATCGGCCACGTGATGAAGCCATGCTGTCTGCTGTCCTGTAGTCCTTTGGCCTCTAAGAGGCCACCAGCCTCCTTCCAGGATAGTCTCCATTAGCTTACCCACGATGGATGTGAGGCTCACTGGTCTGTAGTTTCGTTCATCCTTGGGCCACTCTTGTGGAGGGGCACCACATGAGCCATCCTCCAGTCCTGAGGTACACACCTCGAATGTAGTGAGGCATTAAATAGGTTCGCCAAAGGTCCTGCAAGGACCTCTGCCAGCTCCTTCAGTACCCTGGGTGGATGCCATCTGGGCCTGGTGCCTTGTCCACCTCAGTGCCTTCAAACCCTCTCGAACTCTGTCCTCCATGATTTCCCATCTGTCACCACTTCCCCCCTCGCCTGCCATTTCACCCATCTTGGGTGTCACCCCCCTCTTCTCTTTAGTAAATACTGAGCAGAAGTACTCATTTAGTGCTTCTGCCTTATCATACCCTGCTTCCACCCAACCCCCCTCCTTCCTAATCCTTACTATGTGGTCCTTACAGCTCCTTTTCTCCCTGATGTACTTAAAGAAGTCCTTCTCCCCCTTCTTAATGCCTTGTGCCAGCCTGAGTTCCGTAGATGCTTTGGCTCCCCTTACTGCCCTTGTCACCTCCTTCGATTCTGTCAAGTACTCCTCTCTGTCCTCCCCCTCCCTGTTTTCTTGTATTTCCTAAAGGCAGCTCTTTTCCTCCTTACCTTTTCCATGACCTCCTTGCTCAACCAGCTCTGTTTCTTAGCTCTAGCCTTCTTGCTCTGGGCTTTGCAGCAGGTTTTGGTTGCCTCCACTATCCCCAACTTTATGAGCTCCCATCTCTGGTTAGTATCCATACTAGATTGAATTCTGGCCAGGTACCCTTTTACCACTTTCCCATCCTCCCAAAGTCAGCCCTCCTGAAGTCCAGCACTCTTGTGCCAGATTCCACTCCTTCCTTGCCCATATCCAATGTGAGCCATACTGAGTGGTGGTCACTCCCTGACAGCGGTTCTCCACTGTAAGTTCTCTCACAAAGTCCCCATTTGCCAGCACAAGGTCAAGGGTATTCCCTAACCTGGTTGGTTCACTGACCATTTGCAGCAGGAAGCTGTCCTGAAGGCATCCAGCAGTACCTGCTCCCTTCTGTTCCTGGTTGTTGGGGTGCTCCAGTCCACTTCTGGCATGTTGAAGTCCCCACAATCACCACCTACCCTTCTCGCAGGTCCTCCTGATCTGTCCCGCTGTTCCCTGTCTAACTCCTCCATCTGAGATGGTGGCCTGTACACCACTCCCATTCTAAGACTCCTATTCTTGGAATCCTGGATTTGCACCCAAAGTGACTCTGTACTGCCCTCCTCCCTTCCTCCCTTACACACTTCAGTCCTTCCTTCACATATAGTGCCACCCTCCTTTCCCAGTCACCCTGTCCCTACAAATAACCTGTACCCTGGTACAGACAGGTCCCAGTCATTATATTGGGTGGCCCATGTTTCCGTGATGGCTGCAATGTCACCTCTCCTCTGCCATGAGAACCTGCAACTCTGCAGTTTTCCTCCCAAGGCTCCTAGCATTAAGGGTAACCACCTTCCACCCTTTTCCCCTCCTCCCATCCTGCCCTCCTTTCCTAGCATCACCAATAGTACTTGCCATTTGTCCTTTGTCACTGTTATGGGGTAAGCTCATATGATTTCCCAACCTGTGGTCCCTGCATATCTCTTCCCCAACTGCCACCCCACTCCTAGTTTAAACTCCAAACTTCCTCTATATATTCTTCCATCCTCCTTCAACACTTTCTTTCCTTCCTCACTCAAATGTAGTCTGTCCTTGGCATAGAGACTTCTGTCCTCCCAGGTCCCTCCCCACCCCCAACAGCCCATACCCTTTAGCACAACACCAGGTTCTTAGCCATCTGTTAAATTCCTCTATTCTCAGCTTTGGTCTTTGCTTTGGTTGCATTGGTCAAGGTTACATATTATTTGTGAAAAATCATGTTTCAGTAAAAAATGTCCCACTTTGGGCTTCTTAAAAGGTGGTAACCCTAAGCAATTGGCCAGCAAGTCCTTCAAGAGCTTCAAATCCCATGGGAACACCAAATACCAAATACTGACGAATAGCTGTGCTATTCGGTATTTGGTTCCTGACTACCGAATACAATATTATTCACGGTATTAGGGATTTAATATGCATTACTTGCACACGCCTACTTTCTAGCCCCCCTTTTTTTTCTCTTGATGCATAGTTTGAATGATACTTTATTGTCTGAGGATGGGAAGGAAAAATAACTCTGCACACTACCCTTGCTAACAGGTGACTTGCAGCAGCTCTGCCTACAGGTTAAATTCCCTTCTTGTTTACCTGTACTGTGGGCCCACAACCTAGCTGTGACAACCTCACACGAGGGATCTATCCATCAACCTTCCATTAGGGATGAGCAGGCTTGTCCCTCCGCTGCCTCGGAAGCTGACTCATTGTATAAAGTTGTTCCATGTTTTCCTTTGAAGGTTTACCTTGTTGGAGCCCAGCTGGCCTGTTTGTTTAATTTGTTTGCTACATCATAGTTTTCCATCAGTCTGATGATAACTTTCCTGTTCTTTATGGTTTTCAGGCACCAAGACATAGTTTCTTTTTTAAGTAAAGATATTGGAGTTTGTGGTGTGCATCAAATCTGTGTAAATTACAGTCAACTACCACGCATTCCTATGGGGACACACTGGCCCTGGTGCTAAGTAGTTTCCTGCAAATGGAATGGGCCAGAATCCCTGAGGCTGGAATTGATGGGAGGACTGTACTGTGTTTTGTGTTTGTTTTTTGACTATTTTTCCCTCCCATCACTGCTGGCTGGGGCTCCTGCAGTTGACCTTACCTGTTCCCCTCCTACCTGAAATCCTTCCAGCTGTGACGTGGTCCTCATCACACCCGTGACACGCTACATGGAGTAGTCCCTCCAAAATCCTCCTTCTGCTCCTCAACGCTTTCTTCCAGTGCATCCATAGGTGGAGGTGACACTGAGACCAGCCCCACAGTGGGCAGGATCCGGTGCTGGAGGTGGGGGTAAGTGATGTCTACCCCCCAGCCAATGGATGTTTTCCCTGTTTTTGAGCTCCCCTAGGAGCCCAGACATGCAATGTCGTCCAGTGCAGCTGGATGCGCTCCTGCACCCAGCCCGTGGATGTCTGCCGAGGCTCCTCTCCTTTCATTTGCATGATCCCTGGACTGCAGCACTCCCAGCCTCTGCTGGGAGCCACTCATGCCAGAGAGTCATCCACCCACCCTCCCCAGGGAGGAGAGCAGTCCTCCGGATGCTCAATCCTCTCCTTCCCCATCAACCCCCGATGATTTGAGCTCAGTCCTCAACCCGGGTCACCGGCGTGGCGTGAGGTATGGCGTAGAAACATAGAAACATAGAAGTTGACGGCAGATAAGGACCGCAAGGCCCATCCAGTCTGCCCATTTCTTTTTCTACCTTATAAATGTGCCATCGGCCTTTGCTCTGTCAGTGACCTATCTATTCATAGTCATTTGTATTGCTCCCTTATGCCTATCCCATGCCTGTTTGAAGCCCTGCACTGTATTCATAGCCACCACTTCTTGTGGTAAGCCATTCCATGCATCTACCACCCTTTCTGTGAAAAAGAATTTCCTCACATTCCCCTTAATCGGCCTCCTCTAATCTCATGCTGTGTCCTCTTGTCCTGCTATTTTCTAATATTTAAACATGTTAGACTCTTTCACCTTGTTTATGCCCTTAAGGTGTTTAAATGTCTCGATCATATCACCCTCTCCTCCTTTTGCTCAAGGGTATACATATTGAGCTCCATTAATCTGTCCTCATATGTCTTCTGATGCAGTCCCTGCACCATTTTGGTTGCCCTCTCTGGACTGCCTCAATTTGGTTAATGTCCTTGTGAAGGTGTGGCCTCCAATACTGCACGCAGTACTCCAGATGGGGCCTAACCAATGTCTTGTACAGAGGGATTATTACCTCTTCACGACTTGTGATACCCCTACTTATCACACCCTAACACCCCCTAGCCTTACCTACTGCTTTAGAGGTCTGTTTGATGATTTTAGGTCATCAGTGATGATGATGCCCAAGTCTCTTTCTTCCTTTGTGACTGCTAGCAACTCCTCCCAGCCTATAAGTGGCTTCAGGGTTTCTCTTCCCTATGTGCATGATTTTGCACTTCTTTGCATTAAATCCCAGTTGCCACTCTTCTGACCATTCTGCTAGTTTATCCAGATCTCTTCTCATTCTGCCCACCCATCTGGATCATCTACTCTGTTGCAGATCTTGGTGTCATCTGCAAACAGACAAGCCTTACCCTCTAGTCCATCTGCAGGTCACTAATGAAGATGTTGAATAGGACTGGCCCCAGGACTGATCCTGAGTACCCCACTTGTGACTTGCATCTCTTCTGACTGTATACCATTTACCACCACTCTCTGTTTTCTGCCAGTCCAACCAGTTTGCCACCCAGTTGACCAACCTCTGACCCACCCGAGCCTACCTAGCTTATTTATCAATCTTCTATGTGGAACAGTGTCAAAGCTTTGCTGAAGTCAAGGTAGGCGACATCAACTGCTCCCCTTGGTCCACCACTCTGGTTACCCAGTCAAAGAAATCTATGAGATTAGTTTGACAGGACCTTCCTTTGTAAACCCATGCTGTCTTGGATCCTGTGCCCTATGGATTCCAGGTGTTGCACTATCCTTTCCTTAAGGAGTGCCTCCATAATCTTGCCCACTACTGAGGTAAGACTGACCGGTCTGTAGTTCCCGCCTCCTCCTGCTACCACTCTTGTGAGTGGGATCACATGAGCCCTTCTCCAGTCTTCTGGGACCTCTCCTGTGCTCAGAGACTCACTAAACAATTTTGCTAATGGCTCTGCTAGTTCCTCCTTTAGCTCCTTAAGTACCCTGGGATGTATGCCATCAGGTCCCATTGCCTTATCCACCCTGAGCTTAGCAAGCTCTTGTAGGACCCTTTCTTTTGTGAAGGGAGTAGTGCTCACCTCCTTCCCCCCTGTGTCCATGATGCTGAGCTGTGGGCCCTGCCCTACCTTCTCTTCAGTAAATACTGAGCAAAAGTATCTATTTAGGATAGATGCCTTTACAGGGTCCTCCTCCTCACATGCTCCCTTTTCTCCATTAAGCTTAGCAATACCCCCTCTGGACTTCTCCTTTCACTAATGTATCTATAGAAAGTCTTGTCACCTTCTTTTACTGTTCGTGCTAGTGTTTCCTCAGTTTGGGACTTTGCCTGCCTTACTGCCTTACCTGCTTCCCTTAGGGCAGTTTGGTATGCCTCCCTATCTTCATCCCGCTGTGTTCCCTTATATTTTCTGAAGGCCAGCCTTTTGGCTCTGACCTTTTCTGCTACTGTATTTGAGAACCAAAGTGGTTTCCTTCTTCTTTGCACTTCCTTTTCTGTCTAACACAATGGGATGTTGCTTCAAGTATTGTATCCTTAATGCTTGCCCACTTTGCCTGTACCTCCTCACCTGTGTTTCTTTTTGCCAGGGCTAGCTTAACTCTGTTGGCCATCTTATCAAAGTCAGCTCCTCTGAAGTCCCATATTTTTGCTTTGGAATGGGATGATTTAGATGTAGTAGCCAAATTGAACCATACCATGTGATGGTCACTGGCCCCAGGTGACCTTCTACCTGGAGATCTGTGATCCCTTCTTTGTTAGTCAGTACTAGATCTAGGATAGCCCTGTCTCTTGTGGGTTGCTGTACCAGTTGTTTGAGGCCCTCCCTGCAGGAATCCACTATGAGTCTAGTTCTGGCAGATGTTCCTGCTGGTATTGACCAATCTGTATCTGGCATGTTGAAGTCTCCCATTATCAGAACCTCCCTTTAGCTGTCATGTTTTGTATATCTTCTAACAGTAATGTGTCTATGTCCTCCCCTCTGGTCTGGGGCCTGTAGACAACCCCAGTTCTTATGGCTGTCCCATTTCCTGTTTCCAGGGTGACCCACAGTTCTTCTGGCTCCTTATGTGTATTCTGAATTTCTGTAGCTTTGATATTTTCATTAACATACAGTGCCACCCCTCCCCCCCTTTTTGCACCTCGGTCTCTTCTGAACAATACATAGCCAGGTACTGAAGTCTCCCAAGTGTGGTTACTGGTAAACCACGTCTCACTAATTGCTACTATGTCCAGTTTAGCCTCTGACATAATTGCCTGCAGGTCTGGGATCTTATTTCCCAGGCTGTGAGCATTTGTGTACATGATTTTCCATTGGCCAGATTTTGGTGTGTTAGTTGTTGGGTGAAGTTTGGCATTACCCCTGTGCATCGTATGGGGAGACAAACCTTTTTTCTTACCTGGTGATGCAAATGAATGGCAAACACGCTGAATTCCTGTTTGACCACTAGCTGAGGGGGGAGGGGTGTTCTTCCCATTTGACGTATGGGATGCTGCACCCCTCTCCCCATTTGCTAGTTTAAATATTCTGCAAAGACGTCAAACTTCTGCCCCAATGCACTGACTCCCTCTTTAGTCAGATGCAGTCCATCAAATTTGAAGAACTTTCGCTCCCAGAACTGTTGCCAGTTCCTCACAAATCTGTGTCCTTTTTCCTGGCACCAGTCCTGAGCCACGTGTTTAGCTCCCTATCTCCCTTCTCTGACCTTCCGTCCATCTGCTCCCTTCTCCCAGACTGGCAGGATCTCAGAGAAGGAGATGCCGGACGAAATAGATGATAGTTTGTCACCCAGCCTAGTCAGGTGTTCCTTGGTCTCCAACTGACCGGCTGGCGAGATCATTAGTCCCTATGTGTACTAGGACATCAATGTTTTCTCCTGCTTTGTGAACAATTTTAGCAATGCGGTCAGTGTCTCTCCATGCTGATGTACCTGGGAGACATCTGACCATCACCCTGGCTGGAGATGGGTATCAACTCCCGAATCATGGAGTCTCCTATGATCAGAAGTTTTTTGGATTTCCTTTGTGCTTGTTTAGTTTTGGTTCCTGATTTGGGTGAGTATTGTTGTGCTAGCTCCTGTGCCACAGTGTCCTGCTCTGCAGTGTCTTCTGCCTCTTTATTTGATTTCAGAGATAGAGGCAGATACCTGTTTGTAGTGTTTATATGGTTTTTGGAGGTAATGTGTTGGAGAGTAGAGAGTGATGGGGCACCTGATTTGCTCCTCCTAACCACCTGCCAACCTCCTGGACCAACTACCCTCTGCGGTCGAGGTTTTTCTGTTGGATGCTGGGGAAATGGCGGTGGTTCTTATAATGTATTTCCTCTTCAATATGAAATTTGGGCGTGCAATCTCTGCCCATGCTGCCTGGAGCTGAGACCTAAGATCTCCAAAGGCCCAGCATGAGGACAGTGTCCTAAATCTTGTAAGACTGTCCTTCTGAAAATTGTTCCACAGTACCTGCAGTTAATGAAATCCATTCCAAATAAGTTGCTGGGTTTGTAACCTAGTCAGAGTAATTAGAAGGAAAAAAATGCAAGTAATGGTTTAATTGTGCTTTGCTTAACTTGTTATAACAAGTTAAATTACTAGTGCCCTGTAAATGAGATCACCTTGTGGAGGCCCCACTGATCGCCCCTTCCTGCTCTGCCACAGGAAATGTCACAACTGTGGTACCCTATAAAAGGAGTGTAGCGTGGGGTGGTTGGGGATGGGGTGGGTGGCTGGGCCCTTCCCTGCCTAAAAAAGAAGAACCACGGACGAAAGAACAAGGAGGTGTAAGAGCAGAAACAATCAGTCAACAACAAATGCAGTAACCCTGAAAGCTTATCCTAATGTTAGATAAAACTGTAAAACCTGTAAAGCACCACCTGTAATAATTTCAGAGAAGATATACCCTGTAAGAAACACTTTGCTCCAGAGAAAAATAAAGCAGTAACAGAAGATATACCTTGCAAAGACAATTTGACTCAGAAGATTACAGCAGTAATCTGTTAGCACACACCTGTAGGCACACCTTGTAATAATGCAGAAGAAGGTATACCAGCAACAACAATTTGAATCAGAGAAAAAATAAAGCAATGAAATGTTAGCAACAAACAGTAGCAATCCCTGTGAGTAAAAAATAAAAACACCACCACACAGTAAATCTGCTTAGCCAAACTAAGTCTTAATCCTTCTCCCTTGCTCTGGTAAGTTTCTCTACTCTGCCTTTCAAGCAGTCTTAGAAGGAAAGAGCTCAGGTGAAGCTAGGTGCCTTGGCCAGCAAACCAAGTCTTCTACCTCCAAGATATCAACTAACCTGACTTTTTAACCCTTCTTCTGTTGGAAATTACTGACAGTTTGCCAGCTCCACCCCACATACACACCTAATCCTTTGGAAGAGCTGGGGAGGAAAAGCAATTAGCTCCTTCAATGTGAGAAGGAGACTGAAACACCTCTGAGACAACAAACCTTTTCAACAAACAAGAATAAAATAAAACACAGTGTCAAACAGTAATTTTGCTTAGCCCAATGATAAAAAGTCACAAAAATGTAAGCTCCACCTGTAATACAGTAATTTCAGAGAAGATATACCCTGTAAGAAACACTTTGCTCCAGAGAAAAATAAAGCAGTAACAGAAGATATACCTTGCAAAAGACAATTTGACTCAGAAGATTACAGCAGTAATCTGTTAGCACACACCTGTAGGCACACCTTGTAATAATGCAGAAGAAGGTATACCAGCAACAACAATTTGAATCAGAAAAAAATAAAGCAATGAAATGTTAGCAACAAACAGTAGCAATCCCTGTGAGTAAAAATAAAAACACCACCACACAGTAAATCTGCTTAGCCAAACTAAATCTTAATCCTTCTCCCTTGCTCTGGTAAGTTTCTCTACTCTGCCTTTCAAGCAGTCTTAGAAGGAAGAAGCTCAGGTGAAGCTAGGTGCCTTGGCCAGCAAACCAAGTCTTCTACCTCCAAGATATCAACTAACCTGACTTTTTAACCCTTCTTTCTGTTGGAAATTACTGACAGTTTGCCAGCTCCACCCCCACACACACACCTAATCCTTTGGAAGAGCTGTGGGAGGAAAAGCAATTAGCTCCTTCAATGTGAGAAGGAGACTGAAACACCTCTGAGACAACAAACCTTTTCAACAAACAAGAATAAAATAAAACACAGTGTCAAACAGTAATTTTGCTTAGCCCAATGATAAAAAAGTCACAAAAATGTAAGCTCCACCTGTAATACAGTAATTTCAGAGAAGATATACCCTGTAAGAAACACTTTGCTCCAGAGAAAAATAAAGCAGTAACAGAAGATATACCTTGCAAAAGACAATTTGACTCAGAAGATTACAGCAGTAATCTGTTAGCACACACCTGTAGGCACACCTTGTAATAATGCAGAAGAAGGTATACCAGCAACAACAATTTGAATCAGAGAAAAAATAAAGCAATGAAATGTTAGCAACAAACAGTAGCAATCCCTGAGTAAAAATAAAACACCACCACACAGTAAATCTGCTTAGCCAAACTAAGTCTTAATCCTTCTCCCTTGCTCTGGTAAGTTTCTCTACTCTGCCTTTCAAGCAGTCTTAGAAGGAAAGAGCTCAGGTGAAGCTAGGTGCCTTGGCAGCAAACCAAGTCTTCTACCTCCAAGATATCAACTAACCTGACTTTTTAACCCTTCTTTCTGTTGGAAATTACTGACAGTTTGCCAGCTCCACCCCCACATACACACCTAATCCTTTGGAAGAGCTGTGGGAGGAAAAGCAATTAGCTCCTTCAATGTGAGAAGGAGACTGAAACACCTCTGAGACAACAAACCTTTTCAACAAACAAGAATAAAATAAAACACAGTGTCAAACAGTAATTTTGCTTAGCCCAATGATAAAAAGTCACAAAATGTAAGCTCCACCTGTAATACAGTAATTTCAGAGAAGATATACCCTGTAAGAAACACTTTCTCCAGAGAAAATAAAGCAGTAACAGAAGATATACCTTGCAAAAGACAATTTGACTCAGAAGATTACAGCAGTAATCTGTTAGCACACACCTGTAGGCACACCTTGTAATAATGCAGAAGAAGGTATACCAGCAACAACAATTTGAATCAGAGAAAAATAAAGCAATGAAATGTTAGCAACAAACAGTAGCAATCCCTGTGAGTAAAAATAAAAACACCACCACACAGTAAATCTGCTTAGCCAAACTAAGTCTTAATCCTTCTCCCTTGCTCTGGTAAGTTTCTCTACTCTGCCTTTCAAGCAGTCTTAGAAGGAAAGAGCTCAGGTGAAGCTAGGTGCCTTGGCCAGCAAACCAAGTCTTCTACCTCCAAGATATCAACTAACCTGACTTTTAACCCTTTTTCTGTTGGAAATTACTGACAGTTTGCCAGCTCCACCCCACATACACACCTAATCCTTTGGAAGAGCTGTGGGAGGAAAAGCAATTAGCTCCTTCAATGTGAGAAGGAGACTGAAACACCTCTGAGACAACAAACCTTTTCAACAAACAAGAATAAAATAAAACACAGTGTCAAACAGTAATTTTGCTTAGCCCAATGATAAAAAGTCACAAAAATGTAAGCTCCACCTGTAATACAGTAATTTCAGAGAAGATATACCCTGTAAGAAACACTTTGCTCCAGAGAAAAATAAAGCAGTAACAGAAGATATACCTTGCAAAAGACAATTTGACTCAGAAGATTACAGCAGTAATCTGTTAGCACACACCTGTAGGCACACCTTGTAATAATGCAGAAGAAGGTATACCAGCAACAACAATTTGAATCAGAGAAAAAATAAAGCAATGAAATGTTAGCAACAAACAGTAGCAATCCCTGTGAGTAAAAAATAAAAACACCACCACACAGTAAATCTGCTTAGCCAAACTAAGTCTTAATCCTTCTCCCTTGCTCTGGTAAGTTTCTCTACTCTGCCTTTCAAGCAGTCTTAGAAGGAAAGAGCTCAGGTGAAGCTAGGTGCCTTGGCCAGCAAACCAAGTCTTCCCAGTTTAATTGCAGTATTTTAGCCTGTTTGACTAGACTGTTCATGGCATTAACATTATATAAGATGAATTTTGCAAGATCTATAGCCATAATGGGAAAACAATCCAAGGGGTCACATTCAAATATGGCATTGCCCTCACAAGAATTCCAGATCCACAGTTTCTGGCCATGTCACTTCACAAGAAAGTACAGTATGTAGTACTGGGACCAATGTGTCCCCATAGGAATGCTGTGGGACCTGAGTGTAATTTACACAAATTTGATGCACACACTACTAACTCCAATATATATAACCAAAAAATAAACTATGTCTGCTTATCTGAAAACCATGAAGAACCGGAACGTTACCATCACACTGACAGAAACCTATGATGTACCCAAATAAAACAAACAGGCCAACCTAGCCACAACAAGGTAACCCTTTAGGAAAAAACATTTAAACAGGGATAGCAAAAATGTAATTATTTTGCAAAAGACACATGTGTCTTTGCTGGAGCATGAGAATCTGGGACATAGGAGATATGCAGTCCACACTTCCTCGTATCATAATGGCAAAAGGCAGGGCACAGCTATTTTGTTAACTATTAGCACATTTCTTTAAACATAGAAACATAGACTTTGATGGCAGATAAGGATTGTTTGGCCCACCTAGTCTGCCCAATTTTCTACCTATCGGATAAGCTGCAGATCCTAGTTAACCAACAGTCTACTTCTTCCTACCCCCCACAAGAATTGCCTTATATCTATCCCATGCATTCTTGAATTCCACCACTGTTTTTGACCCCATGACCTCCTCAGGAAGGCCATTCCATGCATCCACCACCCTCTCTGTGAAAAAATACTTCCTCACATTGCCCCTGAGCCGTCCCCCCTCTATCTTCAGATTGTGTCCCCTTGTTCTTGCACATCTCTTTTTCTGAAAGATGCTACCCTCTTGGACTTTGTTGATTCCCTTGAGGTACTTAAAAGTTTCTAACATGTCCCCCCTCCCCGTTCTTTCCTGCAGCGTATAAATATTAAGCTCCTCAAGTCTCTCTTTGTATGGCTTCAGTTGCAGACCCTGCACCATTTTAGTTGCCCTCCTCTGGACTGCCTCCATCCTGTCTATGTCCTTGTGGAGATGGGGTCTCCAGAACTGCACACAGTACTCCAGATGGAAACAAAAACCCAGGGCACATGACCCAAGGCAGCATGTAGCCGGACTACAGGAGCTGTCTGAATTCAAAATCTGTAGGAACTGTAGTTTGGAGTTTTTTTGCGCCTTTTTTGCAGCTAAAGGGAGCCAAATCAGCCAACCAAATCTTTTGGATTTTGGGGAAGTCCGGGGCTGCTTGCAGCTTTCAGTTAGTTCTGAGCTAGGAAGTGAAATGAGAGGAGCTGAAGTGATTCTGAGCAGCAATCCTGAGTGGATTCGCATGGGAAAACTGTGAAAAGGCTGAGTTTTTGGCTTACATGTCTGCCTGCTGCCTCTGAGAGGGAGAGAAGTGAATTGTTTTGGACTAAATCCAAGTTTGTGTGACTACAGTAAGCTACTGAAGTGGGCCAGGCTCAACCTGAAGAAGACCGAAGATTTTGCTGAATGCGATCGGCCTGTCAGGAGTTCCAGCTACCCCTAAGCTCCCGGTGTGTGCAGAGACTTTGCGATTGTAACCCGGGAGCACTTTGCCTGGTACAGTAAAATTCCCTTACATGTAAATGTGCTATGAGCTGCTAGTAGGTCGTGAGTTAGTTCCCCACTGTGTGAACTGTGTTCTGCTTGCTGGAAGCTGTATCCAGCCCAAAAATGGACTGCATCCAAATTTGTCTTCATGCCATCTGGGCCTTGCCAGACTGGCCCAGCCAGACTACCCGCTGCACAGAGAAGCCATCGACGAGAGACCTGCCTGGGGATCAGCCCCCTGCTCCATGCTTGAATAGGAACGACTCCTCTGTGACTTGTGTGGGCCCTGCTCCTCCTGGCATTCTAGATCAACCACCTGCAGTCTCGATTTTCGTCCAGCCTGTGTCCAGTCTTGGGTATCGTGAGTAAATACCAGGGTAGCTCCCTGCAACAACAGCTTAATCTGAGTGCGTCATCTAATTGTCTTGTTGTTTCATTTCCTTTACGAACTGAGCCCTCTGGCTCCGGATTACAAATATTGTGTACTGTGCATGTTGTGTTTTCCATCACAGGGCCCCAACCAGCTGCAACCCCGGGCAACGGTCCTGACTAGCCCATCTCTTCTCCACCTGGGTACCCAGAGGTGGACTGTGTGGGGGGACTCAAATCGCATACATAACTGCTTGACTGATATAACCTTTAAGCTAATTAGCCTGATTTTGCCCCTCCCTTGTTCAAGTCCCCTGAATAAATCAGATCTAACTTTTTCTACATGTACTCTGACTGTGGTTCCAGTTTGTGCTCAAAGTACTGTACTGTTGCTATTTGCTGCGCATAACCTTGTTTTACAGGGGATCCCCAGGGTCGAGCCAGAGGAACCACCCTGGTGATAAGTGCAAACAGTGTGGGTACTTGTGTGGTGTACCAGGGGTATTGTAAAAGTGATCATTGTACAGTGTTCAGGCCACTAGAGGGGAAAGAGGGGGGTTACAGTGTCCCAGAGGGCTGTGCCCAGGTTAGCTTGACCACTACCAACCCTGACCTCTGAGTGGAGGCACCCATTTCAGAACTCAGGCCCCTTAACCTGCTACTAGCCAAGCAGACAGGGGTAGTAAACTTTGGGATAGCACCACCTAGGGGTTACATAGGGAAATAGGCAGACTGGGTGGGCCAAGCGGTCCTTATCGGTCATCAAATTCTATGTTTCTATGTAAGATCTAAAAAATCAGGAAGAATGGTCATGGGTTTGGCAACTGGGCTTCGATGCAAAAAAGTGTAAAATCATGCACTTGGGGCACAGAAACCCAGGGGCAATGTATCAATTGGGAGGAGAAGTACTAACAGTCATAAAACTGGAAAGGGACCTGGGAGGGTAATCATTTCTGATGACCTGAAGGTAGCTAGACAGTGTGACAAGGTAGTAGGAAAGGCTAGTGGGATGCTCTGCTGTAAAGGCAGGGGTATCACCAGCAGAAAAAGGGAGGTAATAATACCCCTGTATAGATTACTAGTGAGACCCCCCACCTTGAGTACTGTGTCCAGTTCTGGAGGCCTCACCTCTGAAAGGACATAGACAGGGTAGAGGAGGTACAAAGGAGGGCAACCAAAATGGTACAAGGCCTATATCAGAAGCCCTATGAAAAAAGGCTTAAGGAATTAAACGTGTACTCCCTAGAAGAAAGGAAGGAAATAGGGGATATGATAGAAACATTTAAATACCTCACATGTATAAACAAGTTACAGAGTTACAGAAAGGGAGCATTTTCCAGAGAAAGAGATGTTTGAGGACAAGGGGTCACACTATGAAGCTGGAGGGGGAAGGGCTGAGAGGAAATGTGAGGAAGTACTTCTTCATGGAAAGGATGGTGGATGTGGTCAGGGCTAAAATGGTTACGGGGTTCAAGAATGCATGGGATAGACACAAGGGGATCTTAGAAGTAAGGCAAGGTGGGGTTGCAAACCAGAGACTGAGTAGTGTCTGCAGTGGCACTGTAAGTAGGGAAAATAGGGCAGACTAGGTGGGCCAAGAGGTCCTTATCTGCCGACAGCTTCTGTATTCTTCTATTCTCCTCTGGATTTCTATGTTTCTATCACAGACCGGCATGACCGATGCATGATTCTTACAGGCACTCTTTATAATGAACTGGTAACTATGGCCAATGTCTACTTCCTGCCCCACTCTGACAAAAAGGTTCAATTGGTTTTCATCAATAAATTAACCTCAGTGTTACAGGGCCAATTGATTATGGGTGGTGACATTAACCTCTCATGCAAAAATTTGTTCAATGTGCTTGTGCAACTGGTTTCGTGCTTGTGTAACATAGATAGACTTTGGCTGTTTGCCTCTCTATCCCTGGGATATACCACCCTGTAGGGGTACAAAGGCAAGGAACCCTTGGAGAGGGTTTAGTATCCCATGACTTTGGCGACCGTGATTGGGCACCTACCAAAAGGACGACTCAATTGCGGTGCCTGTCATTGGGGTGACGGGAAAGTGGGTGACTGGATGGGGAGGTGCGTGAAATAGTGACATCCTGTCACTACATGCCTATGCATGCGGGTGGGGGGAGTGAGCATGCCGAGCGTGGGGTGGGAGGGATGGAGGAGTTGTAGGGGATGGCGCCACGGTGAGCTGCTGAGCTTCTTCCATGATGTGGTGGGTGGGTTCAGGGCTGGGGTGGGAATGGTGCTTGGTTCAGGTCCAGGCACTGGTACATTTTGTTCACGCCCGGCCCAAATTTTTATTTTTTCTGGGTGCACCCCCAACGCCATCCCGGAGATGAGAATCCTTAAGTAGGGGTGGGATGAAGCCCTGCATAAAGCGGAATATTCCAACTCCTGGCACCATTTTGCTGTGCGCCGGGAAGTACATCGCCAAAATATTTTTTTGGAATGTGCTGTCACCCTAAAGGTGATCGCCCATCAGTGATCGCTGTTATCACATAGATCCAGAGGGTTCCACCCCTTGAGGTGTTGCAGGAGTGATTCTCTTGGCTAAAGGTACCTTAGGAAGAAGCTCATGGAGGAGAGAGGCATGCCACTGGAGGAGGAGAGGTGGATGGATGGGCAAGGAAAAAATGCTTGTGTGTGGAGTGAGAAGAGCAGTCCTTAAATAGGTCAAAAGGGGTGTATGTGGCCAGTTGCACTGCCCCCTTGAACCACAGGCTATAGCCTTCAAAATACCACTAACCCTGCAACATTTTGAGGCTCACCAGCCCAAAAATATTTTAAACAAGATCTACATCACCACAGTATCTTAGATGTTTGGTGGTAGCTTCTCCTTATGAGCAGGGTATACAGTATACGCACAGCTCACCATGGCATGGAATTAAAGCTCATTTTGAATATCTGTTTACAACTTACTGTATGAGCACTTTTCCATGGTTTGAGAAATGGGGTATGGCCCTCAATTGCTCTCAGACAACACCCCATCTTTTTGAATTTAGATTTTGATCGCACCCATGGAAGCATGTTCAGTTACTTTAATTTTAATTTTTTTTTATTTTTATTTTATTCTTCTGGTAACTGGGTCAGGCCCACTAGGCACAATACCTGTTTTCAGGAGCTCCCAGGAGCACTGGGGAGGTTAAGTGACTTACTTAGGGTCACACAGTATGCAAATGGAGGTTGGGGGTATCAAACCCAGGTCTGCTGTATGTACCAAGCTCATTCACAGCTCATTACTCTAACCCCCATCTATACTGCCAGCCCTACTACATTCATGCTAAGAGAGGAAACTTTTAAGGTGCAATATTCTAAGAAAAAAAAAGCAAATTCTGTGGGAGAATGAAGGCCCTGATGTCATCGCCCCCATTAGTTAGGACACACTAAAAACTGTACAATGCATGGACTTAATCTATTCTGCACAAAAAAAAAAACTGCTGGATCAGAACCTGAGAAACCTTGCAAGTGCTCATCACTTTTCAGTTGCTAAACTCCCCAAGAGATACAGGAATAGGCTCCCAAATTAAACAAGTGAAGTCCCAATTTCAACAAATACTTTGTTCTAGGGTAGAACAAACCTTACAGTTCCTCAAGCTACTTTGAATGGGGTTCTCAGGATACAACGTTATGGCTCATAGGCTAAGACAGCAGAAGAGGAACACCATACTGCTCCAGCTCTGAGACCTTCAATCAGGATTGTTGACTCATTATTGACATAAAATTATGGACATTGCCGGCCTGGTGGCACTGAGGGTTGAGACGCTGGACACCACACCTCGCACCACACCGATGACGTGAGTTCGGGAAGGAACTTGGGTCACCGGGGGTCGGCAGGAGGAAGGAGGAGTGAGCGTTCCAATGGATGTTCTTCTTTGAGGTGGGTTTCCAGGGGTGCTTCAGGCACCCAACGTCCCTGAGGGTCAGTGGGAGCACCGACTTGTGGGGCTCTGGTGGCTCCCATGGGGATGAAGTCAGGGAGGGGAGGATGCCATTAGGCACTTGGTAGCGACGTGCACCAGCACGTTGCCTACCTGAGCCAGTATCCTCAGGGGTGGAAGGGAATCAAGAAAAAATGGAAAAAAACCCTCGTCCATCCTAGATGACGGCTGATCCGTGCCTCCTAGCCACCAATCCACGGGCATACCCCATTGTGCAGGCTCTCCTCTGAAGGTTGAAAAAGGGGGGTACTTCCTTGCCCCACCCAGGGGGTTATCCGGGCATCAAGGAAGCAAATGGAGAAGTCTGACACTCTAGGGGCAGACTCCGTGATGGTGGTCTGGGAAGGTTGACCAGTCGAAGGACTGGATGGTCGAGGATAGGGCAGGTGGATAAACAGTAAGTTAAAAAAAAAATTATGGATATTATGTGGAATTAATATTGGGGCTTCTATACAGAAACTAATCAGACATCCCACACCTGTATACAGGACTATTTGTCCCACCTCTCTTTACCCAGTTTGACACAGACACAGCAACAGCAACTGCTGTTACCCATCACTGTGGAGGAGGTTCACAGTGTGTTAATGGCAGCTAAAATGCATAAGTGCCTGGGCCTGGACGGGCACCTAGTTGAGATGTATAAAATCTTTCAGGACTAGCTGCTTCAGCTCCTGCTGAGAACTTTCCTTGCAGTACAACTGGTTACAGAATCTCTCCCTACATGGTCCCATGCCATGACATTGGTTATCAATCAATCAATCAAAATCTTTATTTAACCAGGAGAGCACCATTGAGCAAAGCTCATTTTCAAGATGGACCTGGGTGGGATACAAGGTCAAGAGTACATTATATTTACAAAAATATAGGCTGTCAATAATTACAGAATTCAAAGTACATAGCAAAGCAGTATCATAGTTAAACATACAAGCAGTTCAGTACATTTTAGTAGGTAGAGACAATAGATACACAAGAAGCCTGAGTCAAGTTAACAGTACAAGGTTAACAGATTTCAGTGGGAGGTAAACAATATACCCACAACAATGGATAAATGGTTCGGATAAGAGAGGGTTAAAGGGGACACCTATTCAGAGGGAGTTTGAGTTAAGTGGGCAAAATAGCAAGGGAGGCAGAAAGGGGAGGGTGACAAGGGGGTCTCTAGTAAGGCAGGAAGACTCCCATGAAATTGAGATCATGAATAAAGGGGGGGAAGGGGGGCTGAGAGGGCATAGTGGAGGAAACCATAAGGATAATGGCAGTGTTAAGGTTCTGTTATTGGGAGACTCGATGATTAGGGGTATCCAGTGGGAGGGACAGGGGGGTGGATGCCATAGCCAGGTGAAGGTAGTGAGTATCTCTGGGCTGACAGTGCACAGAGCAAAGTCCATGGTGTATGAAATGATTAGGTTGTGGAGGGCAAGGATTCCTGGTATTTGGGAACTAATGATCTAGGAAATAGCGTTTGGAAATCCAAGCAAGGTTCCAGAACTTGCCAGAGTCTGTCGGGATAATGGATGCAACATTTCCTTTTGAGATATTGCCAGTACCAAAGGCCTCAGTTGAGAAAAAATGAAGCTCACAGAGGTTAATGACTGGCTCAGGAAGTGGGGTGAAAGAGTGGGTTGGGGTGTTAGGGAACTGGAATGGAGTTTGGGAGGATAGGGACTATATGCCAAAGACAGGTTTCATCTTGCCCATTAGGAAGAAGTCCTTAAACGAGGGTTGGCTGACTACATACAAGAAAGGTGGGGTTTAAACTTGTGAGGGGAAGGGATAAGGAGGGCTGACCAGAAGCCCTCTCCTCCAGATAAGGAGTAGCCTTCAAGCCCAAGGGGAGGGAAACAGCCTGGGGTGGAGGTTTCAGGAGGAGCAGAGGAGGATGGAAGTATAAGGAATCTGGGTGGGGTTGACAAAGAGGATCAGGGATAAGGGGTGGGGTTGGTGTTAGTAAATGCCAGGAGCTTGGGAAACAAGATGCCAGAGTTCAGGGCCATGCTGTTTGGGGGGGGGTGGATGTGGCGGCGGTCACGGAGACGTGGGCCAACAAAAACCATGACTGGGACCTAAACGTACGGTGGTACACTATGCTTAGGAAGGATAGAAAGGAGGGCAGAGGGGGTGGAGTGGCTATGTTCATTAGAGATGAGATGGAATTGCTAGGGTAGAAGAGGCAAAGGGAAATGTGGCGGCCTTATGGGTCACCTTACGATCCCCAGCAGGAGATAAGGTCAAGCTGGGTGTAGCATATAGGCCCCCCGGGATGAGTGATGTTCTAGAGGATGGTTTGCTGGACAACATCATTGCCCAGTGTGGAACAAAAGGGGAAGGAGTGGTGTTGATGGGGACCTAATATGCCAGGTACAAACTGCGGAACCATGTCCTCTAAGGTGGCAAGAGCAGAGGCTGCTGGATGGCTTCCAGGATGTGTTCTTAACACAGCATGTGATGGAGCCCACAAGGGAGGGGCATGTCCTGGATGTGGTTCTGGCAGATGGGGACCTGGTAAGGGACATGGTTGTACAGGACCCCCTGACTGGGAGCGACCACAATACTGTCTGGTTTCAAATAAGCATGGGGGGAAGGTGGGTGAGATCTAGGACACTGGCAGTGGACTTCAGGGGGGAAGACTTTATGGGCATGGGAAATATTCTCAAGGAGCACTTGAAGGGGATTACCTCAATGACAAGTGTGGAAAGGAGATGGAGGTCATAAAACAGGGACTTCATGAGGCAGTCAGGATCTCGCTAAGTTGAAGCGTAAGGAGCAAGGTCACATAAACCATGCTGGTGGTCCAGTGAGGTACAGGTAGCAGTCAGAGAAAAGAAGGGGCCTACAAAATATAAAAACAACAAGAGGGGATAGGGATAAGGAAATGTACCAGCTTGCATCTAGAAAAGTCACCCGTATGGTGAGGGGAGCAAAGTCCAGTAAAGAGCAACGGCTGGCACAGGGGATACATGGAGGGGAAAAGGGGTTCTTCCGGTACATTGGGGAGCAGAGAAAAACTAAGGGCCATCTCAGCAGATTGAGATCAGAAGGAGGGTGGGTGGAAGAGGCGAGGGACCAGGCAGAGGTATTTATTGAGTACTTTGCCTCTGTGTTCACTAGGGAGAGGGATGGGATATCTACAAAGCAAGGCACGAAGGGATAGAAGCGTCAGTAAGTGGGATCAGGGAGCAACAGAAATGGAGCAAGAGGGAGGAGGTACCCCAGGGTGTCACATCTGGGTAAGATAAAAAGGCCAGTAAGGTGGAGGAGATGATGCTATCTCCGCCAAAAAGGGTGTAGTTAGCCCTCAAGGCCCTAAAGAAAGACAAATCTCCTGGGCGGATGGCATTCATCTGAGAGTACTATGGGAATTGGCAGACATACTGGCTGCACCCTGGTGGAGCTTACAGCAGGTCACTTGAGACAGGAGGTACCTAGGTTGGCGAGAGCACATGGTACCAATCCATAAAGGGGTCGAGGAAGTACCAGGTAACTATAGACCCATCAGATTGACCTCGGTGGTGGGAAAATTAATGGAGAGTATACTAAAGGAGACGATTGGGGGTGTACTTGGAGGAGGTGGGAGGTCTGGATAGTCGGCAACATGGGTTTGTGCCAGGTAGATCATGTCAAACTAACCTTGTGGAGTTCTATGAATGGGTAACATCAGAACTGGACAGGGTAAGCCTGTGGATGTATTATTCTTGGACTTCAGCAAGGCGTTGACTCTGTCTCCAATGGTCTGGTGGAGAAACTGATGGGGTTAGGAGTAGGCCCTTTGATGGTCAGAAAACTGGCTAGCTGGACGCACTTAGAGTAGTGGTCTGTGGAAGCTCTCGAACCCTAGAGAGGTTGGTAGTGGGGTACACAGAGAACTCGGTCCTAGGTCCAATCCTGTTAATACATACATACATAGCCGGACATCAGGAGGGATAGGGTGTGAAATGAGTCTCTTCGTGGATGACTCCAAGATGGGAGCAGTAGTTGAGGGAGAAGAGGGGAGGTTGGCCCTGCAAGGAGCCTGGACACCCTGGAAAGCTGGGCTCACACATGAAATTAATTTCAATATCACCAATGCAAGGTGTTGCATCTTGGTTGGGGAAACCCTAAACACAGGTACACCCTGGGAGGGGAGGCGCTGGAGGCCTTAATAGGGAAAAAGACCTAGGGGTCATGGTGGATGCATGTATGAATAACTCTGAGCAGTGCAGGAGAGCAGCTAGCAAGGCAAACAGGATGTTGGGAAGCATCATAAGGGGATCACCTCTAGGAGCAAGGAAGTGATTCTGCGCTGTACAATGGACTGGTTAGACCACCTTGAGTACTGTGTACAGTACTGGAACCACACTTGAAGAGGGACATACAGCTCCTGGAGAGGGTACAGGGATGGCAATAAAGATGATCACGAGGGCTAGGGGATTTGACGTATGAGGACAGACTTGAGGAGCTCTGCCTGTTTTCATTGGAGGAGAGGAGGCGGGGACATGATTGAGGTCTTCAAGTACCTCAAGGGAATAAATAGGAGGTAAACATGGAGGATCTTTAGACTAAAGCAGGGAGGTGTCACCAGAGGGCATGGTTTGAAGTTGGAAGGTGGAAGGTGAGGGGAAGAGGAGGGGTTTTCACTGAGAGAGTGGTGGACCCTTGGAATGCACTGCCTGGTGAGCTGGTTCAGAGATCCACAGTGGAGGGCTTCAAGAGAGGGTGGGACAGACACAGAAAGTGGATGTATCAGATGATGGCCTGTCCCAGGGGGGTTGGGGGGATGATAGGGGTTTCTGGAGCACAAGGGATGGGAGGGTCTCGGAAACCAACTAAGGAACTAAGGTTCGAGCAGACTCGATAGACCATAAGGCCTAATCTGCTGGCAAATAGTAAGTTAGAGCAAGTCCAGCAGGCTAGGGAAATTCAGGGATTGGTAGGGGTACCCAAAGCTAGTATAGATCCCTGCTCTCCACTTTTGTATAGAACAGTTTCCATACTTAACATGGACTATAAGATATACATGTCCGTTTGGGCTGCCAGGGTGAACTGCCTACTCCTGTTGCTGATTCATAAGGATCAGGGGAGGTTTTGTCCACCAGAGACACATGGCAGATAACATTTGCCAAACTCTCCAACTGCTGGACTATATAACCCAATGTTCAATCCCAGCAGTTATGCTAAGCCTCTATGCTGAGAAGGCATTCAGAGAGGGTATTGGACATTTACCTGGGACACCATGTCAAACTTTCACTTTCCTTTCCTTCCCCATTCCTCGAATGGCTACAAATTATCTACACAGCTTCCGGCATATGAGTGAATTAATGGTTCCTGCTCTTCCCCAATAACTTTATCTGTGGGAAAACACTAGGGATGCCTCTTTCTCCCCGCCTCTTTGCTCTTTATATTGGGCCATTACCACAAGCAATATGAAATAATGAAGGGGTGAAGGGTGTTCCCCTGGGCAGTGAGCACTTTAAGATCGCACTTATTGGCAATCATGTGTAACCCCCTTACAAATGGGGGTTCCTAAAAAGTTTCCTCGGAGCTGTTTTATGCTCCATGCCTGGTTATTAATCGGCATAAGAGCCGCTTAAATGGGGAACCGGTGAGTGCTCTTAAAAGCCTCCGTAAGCTGTCCCTTTAAGGGCTGCCTGTTGCAGCCGTAAGTAATTGAAATGGAGGGGGACTGTGTGTTGTATGCTCGAGTCCTGCCTGGGACACCAGAAAAGTAACTTCCTGCTGCCATCGCTAGTAGTGCAGAGGGAGTTCTGATGGAGGATGTGAATGTTTGTTAAAATACCATAAAATAATAATGGTAATATAGTTGTTCTAACCTGCCTTCTTTTGCAGTAAAAACTGTTTCGACTGCCTCCTCCATGTTGGACCGGGATTGTTAAATGGGACCAATCAGTGCCTTAGGACATTACAGGGCTGACTGACCAATAGAGGGACTGTTTATATTCTGGGAAAAGGCATTATGGGCTATGGCGCTTTTCGCTCCACTGAAGGCAGAGGAATGACTGGCATGTGCAGCCAGCCAATGACAGCGGGTAGCACCCAAACTGGAGGAAAAGCCCTTGCTGTTGGGGAAGATGCGTTGTGGCTGAGGGAGGAGAGGGCTCTGTGCTTCTGCGCTGGGAAGTGTTAGCGTGGGAAGCACGTGAAGGCCTGGTGACGTTTTCTCTGCGGCGAGTTAGCTCTAAAATCCACGGTAGCAGGCGGTCAGAGGAGGCTGTGCCATGTACAGCTACCCACCAGGCTCGACCTGTAGGAGGACTGGAGAATTTTCTGAATTTTGCTCGTTTCGCGGGAAGGCTAAAGCTGCCGTTGCAGCATTGCAGTGGCTGTGAGTTTGTGGAACCTTGGAAGCAGCTGCCTGGTGTGGTACCCCTCTGTTGCTGTTTGCCATATAAATGTGTGAGAAGGCTGGTGAAGTTCAGGCTCCATCCTGGCAGCGTTGAAGGAATCGTTATTTGCTGGGGTTGTGAGTACTAATTCAGGGTAATTCCCTGCAGAGTGCGTACACAGTGGTTTCCAGTGCATTATTATACTGCTGACTGTCTAATTAAACTTTCCTCCTATTCTGACCTGCTCGGGATTGTGATACTTATCTGTGTTAAGGCCCCCAACCAGCTGCCACGTGTGGACTAGCCGCTAGGGCTTGGGTACCCAGGACAGTAAAGACTAGGTTGTAGGCCTGTGCACAGAAGCCCTAAGTAGAATAAGTAGAGGATAAGCTGATTAACCTGATTCCCCTGTCCTTGTTATTTCTCCCTGAATAAATCAGATTGTTTTCTGTGCAACTGTACCCTGGCTACTGTGTATATTACTTGGGATCTGTTGCTTGGTGATTGTAATATAACTGTGCCTTATTTACAGGGGTCTTAAGGGAGGCGGAGTGATATTAGCTGGGGGTGAGTGTATTGGTGGAAAGTGTTGGTTGTGCCAAGTGTGAGCCACTAGCAGGGACAAACAGGGGTTGCAGTAACGAGAGGGCTGTAACGAGGCAATCTCGACAATATTGACCCTGACCTCTGGGTGGAGGCACCCGTCGACGGATCTGGGCCCCTTACCCTGTCTCTGTGGGGGCAGGCAGGGGTAGTAGCCTTAAGGGTAGCGCCCCCTGGGGGTTACAAATTGGAGGCACCACTGGGATTCAGCGTCCCCTAGTGGCCAAGTGGGGAAGCACACAAGAAATGGAGAAAATGGAAGGGGATATGCTGGGAAAAATTAAACTGGGACCCATCAAGACCATGGTACACAGACTGATGGGGTGGGGTGAAGCTGAAGAGCTAGACTCCCAGAAGCTTGTGTTATTGTTAGATGTGCCTTTGGGAACCCCAACTGTTGACGTTATTTCTGCTGCAGAGCAGTAAAATGTTTGGGCAAAGTGGAGGTAAAGGGCATATAGGCTGATTTGCTTGACCAGGCGCTGCAGGTGTTACTTCTATGCAGTGTGGCCATCGACCCGAGAAGGTGACCTCCTGTGATTTATCGGAGGGTGCTTCACAGGGATGGAGGCTAATTCATATTGAGTGGGTCAGTCACTCCTGGGGGTCTCCTCAAATGAACAGTTTTAAAGACAAGCTGCTTAAATTGTTGGCCGTGGAGGGAGAACTACCCAGGAGTTGCTACAAGCCTTAGATTTATCCAGTGATGCTACTCCTCAGGGCTCCCCTGGCACTTCCTTGCCCCCTAAGAGTTCTGTGCTGGCTTCCTGCCCTGGTGGTCCCACCCATACAGCTCGATTCTTACTGTAAGCTAAAGCTTTTCTCTGGCACGTGCGTGTGCCTCCAGGGAGGATGACCTGGAGGCCTGGATGGACTATGCCACCCCTTTAGTCCAGGAATGGCAATGCTCCGAGGGGGAGAAAAGGAAGAGGCTGATGGAGAGCTTGAGGGGCCCTGCTTTAGAAGCTATTAGATTCTTCCGGGCCACCCATCCGGAAGCCACCACTGCAGAGCATCTCTCTGCTTTAGAAGGGGTTTTTGGGAGTACTGAGACTGGTGAAGACTTATTATGGAAATTCAGGTCTGCTAAGCAGTGGAGAAATGAGAAACTGTCCGTTTTTGTCACTAGAGTGAAGCGGGCCTTGCAGAAGGCCTATAGAAAAGGGGGAATCACTGCCGCAGCCCTGAATCAGGTCCGGTTAGAGCATGTTCTAAAGTCTGCCAGATTTTCTAGTGTGATGCTGCTGAAACTTAAGCTACAGGATCGGCGGGCCACCCTGCCTGAATATTGTCAATTAATGAGGGAAATTAGGGAAGTGGAGACTGATGAAGAGGGGTGGGAGCCATGTGTGGGGGCAGTGAACCCTAGTGGGACCCCTGAGTCTAACACCCCTGAGGAGACTGGCTTGCCTGGAGGGTCCAAGGGTCCCCAGATTTTCCAGGTACTGTGGGAATGCGAGTTGTTTCCTCCGACCCCTACGTGGAGAGTGAGTTAAGGGCTGAGATCAGAAATTTACGAGAACTGGTGAGGGACTTAAAGCAGTCTACTATGTACCCTACTAGGCCTGGGGCCCCTGAGTCATGCAGAGACCCGAACCCCAGCCCAAGAGAGCTTTCTCACTCCTCTCAGGGCCCCCCTCAGAATAGTGACCTCCGGGACCCCAAGTTTTGCTATCATTGTGGGGAAGATGGGCATTTCCAGCCCGAGTGCCAGAGGCCGGAGAATTTAAGGAAAGTTAACAGCAGATTGATCGCCCGACACCACCAGGCCCAGTCTCGGGCCCCCAAGAAAAGTTTTGTGACTCAGGCCCATGCCCAGCGAGCTATCAATGCTGCTACCCCCAACTGGTCTGATGTGGTCGGACGCGTCTATGGAGACCAGGTGCGGGTAAATGGAATTCCCACTGAGCTGTATGGACAGTGCTCCAGGTAACTATCATGTTTCAGGACTGGTACCAGGCACACTTATCTGAGGCACTCCTGCAGCCTCTGACTGGTCTACATGTATGGGGGTTGGCGACAAGGCCTATCCGTATTTGGGATACATCCGTGTCTGGTTATCTTTCCTGCAACCGTGGATGGGATAGATGAGCAGGTGGAGACCTTAGTTTTAGTTTGTCCACCCACTGGACTGTATGCTGGGGTGCCTCTGTTGATTGGGACGAATGCGCATATGTTCGGACGATTGGCCCAATTGTGTTCTGAAAAACAAGCATTCCAGACTGGGCGAGCTTTAAGCATACCTGCTGTGATTCAATGGTCAAGTGCTACTCAGAAGAAGGTTAGTTCAGAGGAACCTGAAGACCCAGTGGGTGTGGTGTGGAAAAAGGATCCAGCTCCGGTGATACTTGCCCCGAATGCCCAATGTGTCCTGCATGGAGAGGTGTGACTAAAAATTGATGTTAAGAATAAGTTGTTGATGTTGTATGCGCCTGTGGAGGGAAGATTACCTAAGGGACTGTTGGTCAAACCCAGCATCTTGCCGGCTAGAGCTCATGCCTATGTTAAGAGGGTGATGGTTCAAGTGCATAATGTGTCCGACATGGAGGTTCAAATAAGAAGAGGGTGCACCTTGGCCAGCGTACATTGTGCGGATACTGCAGTACTGCCAAACTGAAAGGGTTCCAGTACAGATGATAGAGTTACTCCTGATTTGTTTGACTTCAGTGACTCCCCATTACCAGTTGAGTGGAAACAAAGGGTCAGTGAGAGGCTTGCCAATAGAGACCAGGTTTTCTCCCTGAAAGAGTGGGATGTGGGATGTGTACAAGGGGCTGAGCATCACATTCGGCTGCATGATGAAAGGCCTTTCTGAGATAGATCCTGGTGCCTGGCCCCCGCCGATATAGATGATGTAAGGCGGCATCTACAAGAAATGTTGGCTGCTGGTGTAATACAAGAGTCCAGGAGCCTCTATGCCTCCCCCATAGTAGTAGTAAGGAAAAAGAATGAGGCAGTTCGGATGTGTGTAGACTATCGCACTTTGAATCGGCGGACCATTCCGGACCAGTATACCATGCCACACATACAGGATGCATTGGCTTGTTTAAATGGTAGCAAGTGGTTCTCTGTGTTGGATCTTCACAGTGGATACTACTAGATCCTGATGGCCCCAGACGACCGGGAGAAGACTGTCTTCATTTGCCCCCTGAGTTTCTATGAGTTTATCCGGATGCCTCAAGGGATCTCGGGTGCCCCAGCCACTTTTCAGCGCCTGATGGAACGGGCTGTGGGGGACATGAATTTGCTCGAATGTCTGGTCTATTTAGATGACGTCATAGTGTTTGGTCGATCATTGGAAGAGCAGGAGCAACGATTATTCAAGGTCTTGGATCAGTTGGAGGATTTTGGCCTCAAGCTGTCTATTGACAAGTGTCAATTCTTCCAGACTTCTGTAAAATACGTGGGCCACATAGTGTCCACTGAGGGCATAGAGACTGACTCTGGCAAAGTGAAGGCTTTGACCACTTGGCTCAGCCAGGAATTTGAAAAAGAGTTACTGCTTGATTCCTAGGGTTTTGTGGATAACATAGGCGGTTTGTTAGGACTATTCTGGATTCGCCCCCTCCTCAACCTCACTCAGGGCTATCCGCCTATGCACAAAAAGTATAAGAAGGCTGTGCACTTGGAGACAGAAAAGATGTATTTCCGGTCGAATGATATGTTTGGGGATCGTTGGACTGCTGAGTGTGAGGAAGCCTTTTATGACATCATATATCAACTTACTCATGCCCCAGTGTTGGCCTATGCTGATCCGGCCAAGCCATACATTCTTCATACCGATGCCAGTCTACAGGGATTGGGGGCTGTGTTATACCAGAAGCACTCGAATGGTCTGAGACCTGTAGCATTTGCCAGCCGAAGCCTGACTCTTTCAGAAAAAAATTATCCAGTGCACAAACAAGAGTTCCTGGCTCTGAAGTGGTCCATTGTTGATCAGTTTCATGACTATTTGTATGGTGCCAAGATATTGGTAAAGACTGATAACAATCCTCTGACGTATGTACAGACCTCTGCCAAGTTGGATGCCACAGGCCATAGGTGGCTCTCTGCCTTGGCCTACCTGCGACTATGCTGTTGAATACGGCGGGCCTAAACCATATAGATGGGATGCTCTCTCCGGAGGCTATACCCGCGAACTGATTGGGTCAGGTTATCGAACCTGACATAAGAACCTTACCAGAAATTTGACAAGAGGAACAGGTGTCTCTATTGAGGTGGACTGCATGGTGGATTGTTTGGGACCGTCCATAAATTGCATACGACTGCCTATTGTCACTTCTGCACTAGACACTGGCTCATTGCCACAGTTCAACAATGATAGTCTCTCACAGGAATCAATTTCATGACCCCATGATCAAATCAGCTTTAGAAGCCCTCTGTGCTGGGAACAAGCGTGTCAAGTTACGTTCACTGATCTATGGACTGCCTTGTTGTATAAGGAGGGCCCCAAGTGAAACTGATTAACCAACTACTATACAGAGACTGTGAATAAGGAAGGCCGGGTAGACAAGCAACAACTGGTGCTGCCCTTAGTTTTAGAGAGGTGGTCTTAGGGTCCTTGCACAATCAAATGGGGCATCTTGGCATAGACCGGACTCTTGATCTAATGCCGGGCTCTTGATTTTACTGGCGAAAATATGTCGGATGTAGAGAAACATCGTCAAGACCTGTAGTACGCTGTTTGCAAAGAAAACTTTACCCCCAGAGAGCTGCTCCCTGGTTAACATCACCACAGGTACCCCTATGGAACTGGTCTGTATTGATTTCTTGAGTTTGAGCCCGATCTGAAAGTGTCAACAATATTGGTGGTCATGATCATTTACCGGTATACAGGGCTTTCCCGACTAAGGATCGAGAAGGCAACGCGGTGGCTAAGATACTTGTTGAACTTTTTTGTCCACTATGGGGCCCTTGCTGGATCCATTCTGACCAGGGAAGGACTTTGAGAGTTGTTTGATTAAAGAGATGCTATCCTTATGGGAGATGCGAAGTCAAGAACCACCCTATCATCCACAGGGAGATCCTCAGCCTGAAAGGTTTAACCGCACCTTGCTTGACATGTTGGGCACCTTGCAACCAAAAGATAAGCCGAGATGGAGCCAGCAGATTAGCACCTTAGTTCACGCTTACAATTGTACTAAAATTGACTCCACCGGGATTTTCCCCGTACCGACTGATGTTTGGGAGAGAGGCTAGACTGCCGGTTGATGTGTGTTTTGGGGTTTCCCCCTGATGGAGTGCAAGCAGAGAACCATCTACAATATGTACAGAAATTAAAGGCCCAATTAAACCGCCTTACCAACTGGCCCCAGAACTATAGGCAAGCATGAAACCTGGCCAACAAAGAATGATACGATAAGAAAGTAAAAGCAATGGAGTTAAAGAAGAGGACAGAGTGTTATTGAGGAATCTGGGACTACATGGGAAACATAAAATTGCTGACAGATGGCATCACCTCCTCACATTGTTGTGGGAAAATTGACAGATCTGCCTGTATATAAAGTCGGCCTGAAAACAATTCTAAAGATGTGAAAACTATGCAGAAATCATCTGCTGCCAATCGGACAAGTCCTGATTGAAGCTGAATCTCCAAATGCTCCCCTCAGGCCTATTACTAGATCTGCTTCCAAGAAGGCATCAAACCCGTTGATTCTTCAGCAGACCACCAAAAGGGTCTCGCCCAAGGTCTGCAGAGGAAGTGAGCAACCAGTGGTGTCAGAAGATGATGAAGACGATATTGAATACTATCCCTCTTATGAATTAAGTCAGTTATTTCGTGGCAATCCCCTTGTTAACTCTGGAGATGAGGTTGGGCCTTCTGGACTGTCTGAGCCTCCCGCTTTGTCTCCAGGACCAATGCTTCCAGACCTTGAATCGGGTGGCAATAATTCCCAGGAGGTGGGATCCGTGAGCATGGCTGAACTGTCTGGTCTGGCTGACTTATCTGACTTTTCAGAGGAAGAGAGTGAGATGGGGGAACACATAGAGTGATATGCAGGAACCGGAAGAATATTTTTGAATGCCTGATAGTTCCTACTGTACCTAGACAGCTAGCTGAGCCCAGTAGGGTGGGTCCGGGCATAGAAAGTCAGGTCCCCAATAATACTACTGAGCCCTTTTCCTCCATAGAAATCCCTGTTACTAATGTCAATTGAAACTGAATTGAGTCAGGACCTGGTTCCAGGATCTCTAAAGAGACCCCTGGTGATCAGCCCGACAAATACGACCAGTAATAAAGCTGATTATGAATCTCTGGGTCATCCAGTGGACTTGTCTTTGAATGTGGTCCACAAAGTTGTATGTCCCGAGCTCATGCTGGCAGCAGGGATGACTCCCGACTGTTGGTATTGCTTTTAGTGTGGTGTCCCTGTCTCGGGGACCCGCCAGTAACTAAAAGAGAGGGATTCCCTCAGTCCCAGTGTCACGAGCAGGAACCCATGACCTGAGTTAAAGAGGAACAAGACTTTATGGCCCGGATATTCAAACTGCGCCCAAAATGTGCGCAACAGCAGGAGCAAGCACAAACCAATTGCATATTGCGGCAACAGGTGCGATATTCAAACATGGAGCAGAACAAATTGCTCAAGCGCCAGCGTCTGAATATCACACATACTGCGATAAACAGCGGGAAGAGCTGAGCCAGAAATGTTGCGCTATAGGCGCGAAGCCAGAACAACCAACTGAGCAGTCAGAGGTGCCACTAAGCGCAACAGAAGCCCCCGAGCAATGAACTGCACATCCAGGGGAGGCAGGCTGGGGCCCACCACCAGCCATACCACACATGGGCACAGGAACACACTGCAGAACCAACAAGACACCTGCACACCCCAAGCACAGCATCACTGGGGGTGGGACGGATGATCTACTGGCCCATGGGGACAAGCCAACAAAGCACAGCAGAGCCATGACACCCCAGCACAACAACTGGCAGGCTGAAGTGCCACACACAGGGTTGACAACCACAGTGCACATCAGCCCCCGTCACAGCACAACACACCCTGCCATGACCCCAAGACTACCACCCATGTGCAGTGACTGGCACTGCAGAAACCATCCCATCCCCCAGCACACGTCAACTCCATGCACAGCAGAGAAGCATACAAGCCAGACATACCCTGTACCCATCAGTGGGTGGCAGCAGACGGCAAGAGCAACAGAAAGTCACTGCCATGCCGGAGATACCTCCCCATGCACACACGTGCGCACACACACACACACACACACCCAGGACCATACCACCGCAGATGGCATGTACACCACTGCAACTGAGCAACAATAGCCAGCTGCAAATCAGAGACCAACACAGTATTCATATCAAAATATAAATGTATTATCAAAGAGTAAAGTACAAAACAATAAACCAGAACTATTTACAAGGGGAGGGATGGGTACAAGGTAGGGGTGGGCAAGGGTGAGGGATGAACAACTTGGAGAGGAAGGCAGGAGTGGTAGGGATGGGTGAAGTGGGAAGGGTAATGTGGCTAAGGCCCAGCAGGCTGGTCGTCACTGTGCCTAGCAATGCTGTTGCCCCGCGATGCCTCCTCTGCAGGCCATGTCTCCGGATGTCATTCAGGATGGCCTGGTTATCTAGAGACACTTGTGTCAGGCCTACGAATGTCCCGGATGGATCCTCCTGAGAACTGTGAGGCCTAGGAAAATGGGAACACAGTCAATGGCTGTGACTGACCACAACCCTGAACACCACCCAACCTGCGAAGCTATAGCCCAGTGTCCCGCACCTGTGATGGCATGCACCCACCCACAGTGAACATGCACATGGCAAGCAAAACAGGCGGCACCAGCTATGTGCACCACTGCACACACACACTGCCCATGTCCATCCACAGCACAAACAAGGCTGTCAAGGTGGCCGGCCCAACAGCGTGGTCGATGCCAGTTACACAGCTATGTGCCCAGTGCATGCATGGACACCAGTGGCGCATACACAGGCGTGCTGTGATACTGGACAGTGATGCATGTCACCTGTGTCGTGCATACATACATAGATACATAGACAGTGTTGGCAGATAAGGGCCTATGGCCCACCCAGTCTGCCTATTTGAGCTTGTAAGTCACTTGTTTTCCTATAAGTCTGTTGCACCACCCCTGACCTCCAGAATTCCTTTATGTCTATCCGTGCATTCTTAAATCCCGTGATTGTTTCAGCCCCACCACTTCCTCTGGCAGGGTGTTCCGCTGTCCACCACCGTTCTGTGAAGAAATTCTTTCTCATGTTTCCTCTGAATCATCCTCCTCCAACTTCATCCCATGCCCTCTAGTCCTGGAACATCTTTTCACTTAAAAATAGTGTTTTCCTGCACCCTGTTCCCCCCTGTAAGATACTTGTATGTCTCTATCATATCCCCTCTCCCTCCTCTCCTCCACGGAGTACATGTTCAGTTCCTTCAACCTGTCTTCATAGGACTTGTGATGCAATCCATGCACCATCTTTTGTTGCCCTCCTCTGAACCTTCTCTACCCAGTCTATGTCCTTACATAGGTATGGTCTCCCAGAACTGTACACTGTACTCCAGGTGGGGCCTCACTAGTGTCTTGTATGGTGGAATTTATGACCTCCCCTTTCCTGCATGGTTGTGTTGCAGCATGGCTGGTGGTCTTGCCCCCAGCATGCAATAGCATCCATGAAGTAATGTGAGGCTCACCTCCTCAAGCAGCTGGGTCTGTCACGCTGCTGCTGCTGGGGTGCAACACCACCGCACCGGCCCTGGCACGGCCCTCCTCACCCCCGTGCCTGCATCCTCAGCCATCATCCCGGCCTGTGGGAGACATATGTTGAGACAAACAGTGACTCCAAAGCAGACTGCCCCTGCCCCAGGAGAGTGCCTGCCCACAGCCAGACCCATGCATCTCACACCTGCACACACCTCGACACAGCCAACCATGGCAGAGCCATCACTATGCAAAGCCACAAAACACACACACCCCTACAGAGAATAGCAGGTGCATAGATGTACACCCACCTGGCCTAGGCACTACTTATCCTCTTGGCATCGCGACCTGAGTCGCATCCAGAAGATCAGGATCTCCTCCGTGAGGTCACTGTACCAATGCCGGCACTGCTCAGCTGACCGGCACTCCAATGACCCCCACCCAGGTCAGTGGTCACTTGCTGCCACACCTGCGTCCTGGCAATGGTGAGGACGCCCACCATAAAGTGCCCCATAGTGGCTCCACCAGGAGCCACCAAGTTGGCCACTTCTACAGAGCTCCACTGCACTGCTCTTCTGACCCAGCCATGGTACCAACTCTTACAGCAGAGGCAATATGGCGCCTGGCTGCGCCAGAACCCCACGCGGGAGTGTTGCACAATAGACACCACCACAGGTTCCAATCGTAGCTGTTCAACAGCGCCGTCACTTCGACATAAGCTGTCACCAGACAGCGCCAATAAGCCGCATACCATGGCAGCGCTTCTAACAGACAGGGGCAAGGTCGCACACCAGGTCATGGCAATGACGCAGCGCCACGCACAGCACCATCTGACGAGCAAGCACATCCCGCGCGATCATCAGCCGCGCACCAGTGCCACAGTGGACTATTGGCGCGAGTAATGCCACAGCGCCATATAGTGCCCAGTGCTGTAGCACCACTGGCACAATGGTGGCCAGGGCCTGAATTGCCGATCACGCATGCATCAGCCAGCAGCGCGGCAGATGCCTGCGTAAGCTTATCTGGGCATGCGCAATGCAGTGTACCACACAGTCACAGATCTACGCCATTGGCTCAGCCGACTCAACCGTATTGCGCAAAGCGCAAATTCGCGATATTCAGCTGACACATGCAAATCATCTGATCAGCCATTCAAAGGCGCAGTGGCACGATTTGCATGTCATTATAGTTGCTCCACTCCTAATTTGCATGCATTGCGCTATAAATGTGCGACATTGGGCTGCGCTGGCCAGATTTGGTTACTGCAGGTGAGAGGTGAGTTGCATGCTGTGTGATGTTCTGGACAATGGTCATGGGAAAATGCTGTAGACTGCACAGTGACAGGTGTCCACTTCCCCCTATACAGATCACCATGACCGAGCAGAGCCAAGGTGAGGGTGAGGATGGTGGGCGTAGGAGGAGGCCCAACTTTACCCCAGCAGAGACAGAGGCCTCTTCCAGGCTCATCTGGATGAGGAGCCAGGTACTGAGTCGATTTGAGGGCACCCTCAGTCCCGTGCGGCTGCATGGAGGGGGTAGCTCGGGCGAGAACCCAGCAGCGAAGCCACCAGTGCTCCCATGCAGGAATGCAAGAAGAAGATGAGGGACAGACCACAGGAGGTTGAAGGAGAAGGTGGCAGCCTTCAGGGCGGCACGTGCTGGCACTGGCGGGGCCAGCAGTGGTGTTGGAGCTGACCCTCGGCTGAGGAGACACTGGCTGCATCAATGCAAGCGGAGCGCTAATGAGGGCATACCAGGAAGTGGATTCCAGACAGGTGGAAGCCCATCACTGCACGGTATGACATGGGTGGTGGTGTTGGGGGTGGGGAAGGTTGTTCACATGCAATCACATGTACTCTCTTTCTGTTACATATCCTGTTCGTGCCTCAGGAGACGGTGGTGGTGGGTCCAGGTGATGATGACCTGCTGGACATGGAGGAGGGTCCATCCACACTCTGTCACCAGCCAGCAAGGCACTCGCAGCAGCATGCAGCGCTGGGCCACCAACTCTGGTGTCAGTGATTGGTCGGTGGGGGTGCACAGCTCAACTTAGCAGTCTGGCATGCAAGCATGCCAGCACGCTGCAGACTATGGCTGTAGCACGCACCTGCACCATTGATGATGCAACGACTGCCAATGGGTTAGTGATAGGTGTGTGTCCCATGACGGACACAGGAGGCCAGCACGCGTCTCTGGGCCTTTCTTGGTTCCAACTTGTGTACCAGCATGCTGGCACAGTCCCAGGCTGTGCCTCTGTCAGCTACCAGTGGGGCTAGCACCGGTGGCTGTGCAGGTGTCTGGCACTGTTGCTGGCACAGCGGTGGAACAGAGTGTGACCCTGGGGCACAGCGGTTGGAGGGGCAGCAGCAGCAGTCACCCACCAGGTCTGGTGTACGGTGTCAGCGGTGGCACATGTCCGCCTTTGATCCACCCATTCCTGGTCCTGGCGAACAGCACCCACCCTCAAGGGGTGAAGCAGCATCAGGACCTTCACACCCTGGGGACAGGATAATCGCCGGGCACAGTGCTCCTTTGGACAAAGCACACCCACCTGCTGCAGGAATCAGTACAGCTGCAGAGGCAGGTTGCAATGTCTGTGGAGGCACTGTCTGTGGCTGTGGAAGCGGCACAGCGGGGAGTGTGCTCTGGACCGTGCAGAGCTGGTTCATATCTCGAGACTGGATGTGACCGCCACCATTGACAGGCTGACCCAGGCAGTGGTCTCTGGGTGGGACGCATTGGGCACACAGTCAGGTGCCCCTGTACCGCCACACCCCACACAGTTCACTCTCCACTCCATTCCCGGCATCATGCGACACCAGGCCTGTCGGCCGGGTTCTGCTGTGGACATCCCAGAGCACCCTGGCAGGTTTGTTCGGCATGCTGCAGACCCAAAGCGGCAAGGTCAACGTCCGCAGTGGGACCCCTGGTGGACCAACAGTGCCACCCCATGTGGCCCCTGCTCAGCCTGCCAATGCTGTTGGGTCATGGCGGGGCCGCCCACGCATCCGCAGTGGCCGTGGGACAGAGCTACATGACTGACCTGTCTCCCAGTGCGGGTCCTGTCTGGTGCTGCCCTGTGTGCAATGTGTGTCATGGTGGGCAGTGCACTGCTGGGTGCTCTACTCACCATGCTGACACACGGACCACCTGCACACCCTTCCAACTGCTGTCCACAGGTGCGTGTGCATGATGATGCCTGCATTGTACTGTACACCAAGGTGGAAGGGTGCCCAGCATCCGACACACGACTTGGACAGTACAGGTGGTGGGGTGGTCGGTGCTGTGTGTTAGCAATGTCGGTTCTGCTGTGCTGTGCATCTGCCCATGTACGCTCTGTGCCTGGTGTGTGTGTCCATATGAGTGCTCACCCTCCCTGATGGTGTGTTTGTATGCCTGGACCCTTCCACTCCCTGGCCGTCCATGCACCCCTGGTGTGTTACCCTGTGTGCCTGTGGTTTGTGCATGGACAGTGTTGGTTGCACATGTCCCTTGACTTACCTGTGTTCTGCATAGTGCTCCTCTGTGATGGTGTCCCGTGCAGCTGGGCCTGCCGGATCAGTCGGGGTCCCGCTGTCCTGGAGGGGCTGCTCATCACCATCAACACCGCGCCACTGGCGTCCCCATCGCTGTCCCTTCTTCAACCTGTACGGCTATCCCATGTCTTTGGCCATGTTGTGCAGGATGCAACAGGCCAGGAATATCCCACAGGCCTTTGGGGCTGTACTGTAGGGCACCGCCGAGGTGTCTAGGCATCGAAGCGCGTCTTGAGCATCCCAAACACCCCTATGATGTTGCGTGTGGAAACATGTGCTCATTATAGCGTTGCTGCGATGGGGCGGGCGGGGGCGCCTGCACGGTGTGAGTAGCCAGGGACGGAGGGGTATCCGCTGTCACCTGTGTGGAGATAGTGAGATCAGTCTCATGTTCAGGTCCATATTGCCCATATCCCTGTGTGCTACTACCATGGCACCTGTGGCATTCCACCCTTGCCCCGAGTTTGCATTCCATACATGTGTACTCACCCACTAGATGTCCTGTGGGATGTCCCTCTCGAATCGATGGCACAATGCGGACTGATACCATATGAAGGCATCATGGCTCCGGCCAGGGTGTGTGGCACAGACATTGATTATGCGCCCAGTGGCATCACACACACCACCTGGCAGTTGACACTGGAGAAGTCTTTCGTTCTATATGCGACCCCATTGGGGCCAGGTGGTGTGTGAATGGCCACATGGGTGCAGTCTATGGCCCCTAGCACGCCAGGCATACGTGCTACCCTGTGGAACTCCTGCATGTTTGCTGTACGCTCTGCCGCAGTGCTGGGGAAATGGATGTACTCCGCAGCATGTGGCAGCAGTGCGCTGAGGAATTGGGTGAGGATGCATGACGTGGCCGACTGTGTGATGCCTGTGGTGTCCCCTGTTGGCCTCTGGAAGGTGCCTGTGGTGAACAGGCACATGCAGGCTGTCACCTTGGTCTCCACCGACAGAGCGTGACTCCGTTGTGAGGGTGCCTGCATCACATCACTGCACAGCTCACAGAGCCGTCTCAGTATTGCCCTGTTCAGGCGGTACTGGCCCACAATCTCTACATCTGTGTACAGATCAAAGCTGATGAGGGCACGGTACTGCCTGTTGGGGGCATACCGCCGACGGGCCCTTCCACGGCCACGTCCCCCTGCAGCATGCATTCTCACCCCCCTCATTACAGCTTCCATGTGGAAGCTGGCACTGTCCATATCCCTGGCTTCTGACCCCCCTGGCTGGTGTTGCTGTGTTACCCCCGCTGTCCTCACTGCTACTTCCACTGCACTGGGCACCCGCTGGCCTCCTACAGCTCATGGCCCACGCTTGCCTTGGCCTGCCCTCAGCCTGTCTGTGTCTGTCTGTCTGTGTCTCTCTCTCTCTCTCTCCCCCACGGCAGCCTTGTAGCGTTCTTGCGCCGCTTCTTTGAGCCTTTTATTTTGGCTCATTTCCGCTTAGTGCGCACTTCCGGTTGTGCTGGCTGCCATTGCGAAGTCTTTGAATATCGCATTGGCGCCTTTTATGCATGGATCCACCCCTTGCGCTGCGCATGCCTTTCATTTTCATTGCTGTTGCTCAGCATGTTTTCGTGGCGCAACTGCCTTCTTCTGAATATCGCAAAATGGTGCATTTTTGGACTTGCGCATGTGCAACCTTGTTGCGCATGGCGCAACCCTTTTGAATATCTGGGCCTATGTGTATAAACTATAGTACACTGTGAATCTAGTATTCATGTATATTAGGTAAAATGTGATATAGTGTTAATTGGGATGTTCGCCTAAAATGCCTCAAGGGTGATTGCTTGACGCGGACGCCAAGCTTTTCTAGGCCAGGGAAGGTGTAACCCCCTTACAAATGGGGGTTCCTAAAAAGTTTCCTCGGAGCTGTTTTATGCTCCATGCCTGGTTATTAATCGGCATAACAGCCGCTTAAATGGGGAACCGGTGAGTGCTCTTAAAAGCCTCCGTAAGCTGTCCCTTTAAGGGCTGCCTGTTGCAGCTGTAAGTAATTGAAATGGAGGGGGACTGTGTGTTGTATGCTCAAGTCCTGTCTGGGACACCGGAAAAGTAACTCCCTGCTGCCATCGCTCGTAGTGCAGAGGGAGTTCTGATGGAGGATGTGAATGTTTGCTTAAAATACCGTAAAATAATAATGGTAATATAGTTGTTCTAACCTGCCTTCTTTTGCAGTAAAAACTGTTTCGACTGCCTCCTCCATGTTGGACCGGGATTGTTAAATGGGACCAATCAGTGCCTTGGGACATTACAGGGCTGACTGACCAATAGAGGGACTGTTTATATTCTGGGAAAAGGCATTATGGGCTATGGCGCTTTGTCGCTCCACTGAAGGCAGAGGAAATGACTGGCATGTGCAGCCAGCAATGACAAGCGGTAGCACCTAAACTGGAAGAAGAGCCCCTTGCTGTTGGGGGCAGATGCGTTGGCTGAGGGGAGGAGGAGGAGCTCTGTGCTTCTGCATTGGGAAGTGTTTGTGGGAAGGCGTGAAGGCCTGGAGGAGGTTTCTCTCATGCAGCGAGTTCGCTTCTAAAAACTACCAAGGGCGGTCAGAGTAGGCTGTGCCCTGTACAGCTACCCACCAGGCCTCGACCTGTAGGAGGACTGGAGAGTTTTCTGAATTTTGTCTATGCTTCGCTGGAAGGCTAAAGCTGCCGCTGCAGCATTGCAGTGGCTGTGAGTTTGTGGAACCTGAAGCAGCTGCCTGGTGTGGTACCCTCTGTTGCTGTTTGCCATATAAATGTGAGAAGGCTGGTGAAGTTCAGGCTCCATCCTGGCAGCGTTGAAGGAATCGTTATTTGCTGGGGTTGTGAGTACTAATTCAGGATAACTCCCTGCAGAGTGCGTACACAGTGGTTTCCAGTGCATTATTATACTGCTGACTGTCTAATTAAACTTTCCTCCTATTCTAACCTGCTCGGGATTGTGATGCTTATCTGTGTTAAGGGTCCCAACCAGCTGCCACGTGTGGACTAGCCGCTAGGGCTTGGGTACCCAGGGACAGTAAAGACTAGGTTGTAGGCCTGTGCACAGAGCCCTAGGTAGATAAGTAGAGGATAAGCTGATTAACCTGATTCCCCCTGTCCTTGTTATTTCTCTCCTGAATAAATCAGATTGTTTTCTGTGCAACTGTACCCTGGCTACTGTGTATATTACTTGGGATCTGTTGCTTGGTGATTGCAATATAACTGTGCCTTATTTTACAGGGGGTCTTCGAAGGGAGCGGAGTGATATTAGCCGGGGTGAGTGTATTGGTGAAAGTGTTGGTTGATTCCAGTGTGAGCCACTAGCGGGACAAACGGGGGGTTACAGTAACCCAGAGGGCTGTAACCGAGGCAATCTCGACAATATTGACCCTGACCTCTGGGTGGAGGCACCCGTCGACGGATCTGGGCCCCTTACCCTGTCTCTGTCAGGGCAGGCAGGGGTAGTAGCCTTAAGGGTAGCGCCCCCTTGGGGTTACACATGTGTTACTCACACCCCTTTCCACAGAAGGATCCATTCCAGAGATCTGGAAGGAGATACAAGAATTTGACACTCTGGCAAGTTTTTAACTTAAGATTCAGAAAACTGATTTACTTACATTTAACTTTTGTCATCCCCTGGCATTTAAGCAGAAATACCTCCTCTGGTGGCATAAGACAGTGGTTAAATATGTAGGGATGAATAAACTGTTTGATTTGGGGAACTGTGAACTCTTAAAGTTTTAACCGTTAATGCAACAATTAATGGTGGATGTTGCAAAATGGTTGTAACTCCCATTGAGTTTATTCCAGAGAACTGAATCAGCATGGATGAACATTTTGCCTAGGGTTTTGCATCTTATGCAAACCCCCCCCTCCCCCCACCATCTCCTCTGAATACTGTTTTAGGACCTGGGACAAGTTCATTTCCAGATTTGTTTGGGGTGCACAACACACAAGAATCTGGTATACCACTGTCCAACTCCTGCTTTCTTGGGGTGGGTCTCCCAAATCTAAGGGACTGTTCCATGGCTGCCAGTCTTACAATACTGACCCACTGGCTCTTACCCACTTATGAAGCCCCATGGAAACATATAGATATAGCAGTAGATGATTTATTTAATTTAAGGCTTACCTTATTTTCTTATACCCAAGTATAGTGCAAATGCAACAATTCTCCCACTTCGTTGCCACTACATTACTGATTTGGCAAAGGTTTTGCAAGCTAGTAGGGACCTCCGAGCTGTTGTTTTTCTGCCAGCAATGGCTAAAAATGGGTACTTCTCTCCCATGCAAATGGAGGACACATTTCAGAAGTGGCAGGTTTTGGAACTTAGTGGTTCCAATGCATGAATGTAAGGAAGTTCTCACATTTGGTGAGCTCCAACAAAAAGAAGGACTCAAGACAGGGAGCATTTCTGCTACCTGCATGCATGCTCCTTCTTGCTCCATGTATGAAGGGGATGATCGGCTTTACCTGCCAATACCCTTTAATCCTCCATAGTTTGATGGACAGTTTGAGAGTGAGGTCATGAGGCCATTTAATGGGACATCTATATAAGGAAATATAGGAGCTCAGTGGGGGGTCCACACATTATCTGTTGAATAGGTGGAATAAGGAATTGGAGTCTTCTTTTTCACTGGTGAGCTGGGATAAGTATGCAAGCTCCACCATTAAAATAAATGTTGCCCCTTTGTGGGATGAGTTCACGTAGAAATGCTTAAATCCAATTTTGCAAGGCTCCACATATACAGGTGTGACCCGGGTGCCGTGTTCCAGCGGGCTACTACCCCTGCCTGTTGGGCTCCAAACCTGGGCTTTGTTCTGATGATAACAGGGAGTTCTTTCCAAAAACAGAAAATAAATAGTGTGGTGCCTCCTCCCAGAATAAAAATATAGTGGGCCAGATGTTTGTCTGGTACAACCCCCTAGGATGCTGTACTTACCCACCTCCCCTTCCAGTCACCCCACACATGGAATACCTTACACAACTGCAGTACTTCACCTTGCATGCAGTCAATGACTTTAGCTAATAATATGTTCACAGATAGTATTAAACAACAATGAATATTTATTAAAAGGGGAGGGGGAATGGGAATGCAAAAATTAACAGCAGTTGCGTGCAATCTGTAAATTTAAACAGCAATAAAACACATTAATAACTGTGCCCATGCCCAACATCAGCACAATAAAAATGGACCAACCTCCCCAGTGGTACCAAAGTCCCTAAACAGTCTGATTGGTTACTCAGTAATAGTTGCAGGCCTGTATGCTGCCGCGGTTGGCCAGCGATGGTGCACTTTAAACTAAATTGTAACTTGCTGGGAAAACTTTAATATAACTCCCCAGGTCAGGGCAGGCACTGTGTTTACTCATGGTCCAGGTACACAGGGTCTGAAGCAGTAACTGCAGGCATGTCAAAGAGCTGGGGCCTGGAGCAGTAGAACAGGTTGGCAGCAGGCTTGAAGGCTGAGGCAGGATAGACTGGCAGCTTGTCACCTTCAGACTTACTTGCAGAGTCGGGCAGCTTGTCACCTTCTTAGTTGCCTTCTTAGGGATGCTGGAATAGGCCAGTACTGGGGACCAGGGCCACATGCCTCAGAGATAGGCAATCCAGTAATGCCTAGCAGTAGCACTACCTGGTTGACTCCCCCAAACCATCCCAGCTGATGGAAGGTCCTTCTCAGGCTTTCGATTCTCACAGGCTCTCTCATTCTCTCAGGCAGCAGACTTGGGCTCCTCTTCAGCAACTCTGGTTCACCCCTCTAGACTAGAAGGGCAAACAGTCTCTCAGGCAACTACCCTTTCTAAAAGATAGAGTTCCCAGGCAATGGGAATGTACTGTGGAGTCTCTCGGATCTGGCTGCTTGACCCAGGTGACACTTTCAGGTTCCCAACAGGAACACAGTTCACCCCCCTTCACAGGCTGATGGTTTCTCTCAGATGCTGCACAAATTCAGCTGCAAACAGTCCTTCAAACACACTCTCTGGATCTTTAGGTAATTGAGAGCTTCTGGCAAGGCTCCTGGCGATTGGCTGCGGAAGCCTTAAGCAGACTTCCAGACTTTTCCTTCAACACAGTCTAAGCCCTCCTGTCTTTTAGAGAGCTTCAGCCAGACTGCCTCAAGCTGCAATTGCCCCTGAGGATTGAGAGGAGAAATGGCAGCCTCTGATTGGTTAACACAACTATCCGTCTTTAAAATTAATTCGTATTAGGTCCACATAATGCCCAGTTGGTTGCTCATTTGGGTGCCAAGAACACTGTCTATACCCCCTACCCAGGAGCTATAGCTTCAGGTCCTTATGCTCCTTGAACCCTGATAGGCTGGCTTGGGATCAAAGGTACCAAATATGGCTGCTGATACAAACAGTTTACAGATAGTCCCAACTTTAAAGTCATTGTGCAAGCAAACTAAATACTTTCAATAAATGGATGCCCACAGTTCATTAGCTGCCCCTCTGCCCTATTGTCTGGTGCAGAATGGGGCTTGGCAGAGGCTCCACCTGCCTGTTGCTAGTGCCATAGCACTGACCCCTTAGGTGACAGGCAGAGCTATAAAACCCATAGCAGCCTCGGCTGCTCTTAAAGTCACATGCCCCCTTTTAGAATATAATGCTTAAGAGTGCTTTTAACAAAATTTTAATTTGACCCCTATTCTTTGTGCCTCTCTACCCCCTTTAGTCATTTCTACTATTCCTGGGGCCATAACACATGATGGGGAGCTTTACAGAGCCACTGAAATGGCTTTCACAATGAGTGTCATATCACCAGATGCAGTCTGCGAGCCAACCACAGCAGCTCACACATTTGCACACTGAGCTGCTTGGTGCTTGTGGCTTGTACCTTTGGGATGGCAGTTTTATGTTTTACTTCACTCCTGCAGTCCCCCACAACAACACAAACACTGAGGGCTGCCAGGAGCATTTTGGGGCAGCAACCAGCGACTGGGACTGGCACGAGTTGGGGTCAAGAGGCAGAGCAATGTTCTGGGAGGTGAATTAAGGTAAGCCCCACCCGTGGGAGGGGGGTTACACAGACATAGTATATGGGTCTGCAATATGCTCAGTGCTGGAGGCACTGTGGGCAGGAGTACGTGGATCATGCCCATCATGTTTTTTGCAGCTGTAATAATTTACCACTGTAGAGAGATCTAAAGAAACTATTTCAACAGTTGCCTCTAGACCCAGTCCTACTCTCTGCTGGCATGGTCTTGTTGACAATACCCCTGGATAATGTACACCTTGACTCACATTATTTAGTTTCAGTATTGATTTTGGCAGCTGAGAAAACTATAAGCCATCTTTGTTTCAGCACTCTTCCCCTACAGTGTCTCAGTGGTGAAAGATTGTTTTTTACATTTATCAGATGGAGCAGATTACCTATCACCTTAGGGACCAGGAAGATAACTTTTGGGTGTGCTAGCAACCATGGGTACTCTATATAATGCAGCAAGATGATGCATTAATTCCATAAAGTCAAGTATACAGTAAATGAAATTTATTAATTATTAGACAGTGGGTCTACATATTAAAAGGATTTTTCCATCTCACCTGTTTGTCATTAATTTACTATGTGGAAGGCATGAGTACTATCTGTACTGTGTAGTATCCAAGCATACACTTTTTGTGCCACTAAAATGAACTGCATAACGTAGCTACAGTACGTACTGGTAAACTGTATATTTGAATGTCAGACATTATTGCATTGTATACACTGCAACAATTGTTCTATTCCTTTTCACTGTTACTTTTATTTGTGAAACACTCAATAAACTTCAATTTAAAAAACTGGGATGCAGATGGACTCTGCAACATTGAACTGAACAGCAGAAACTTTTCTAACTGCACTGTCTCCAGTGATGTTTTCTCACTGCAAATTTACAAAAGGCTTTACCTCCCGTGTGAGTCAGCAGTGGTTGGTTGGTGTCCAGTGTTGTGTGGTGTAGTTACTTTTTATGCTGCTTAAACTTTTCTACCCCAATAATGATGCAGATAGACTCTGCAGCTCTGAACTGAGCAGCAGCAACTTTTCGAGTTGCACTGTCTCCAATGACGTTTTCTCATTGCAGATTTATGAAAGGCTTCAGCTACCGTGTGAGTTAGCTGTGTAGGGTTAGTGCTCAGTATTGTATGGTGTACTTCTTTATACTCTGATGACAACTCACTCAGTCTAACTTGATGGTTTTAGGCTTCATTTTGGCATTCTATGTTACGAGGGAGGTCGTATCATTGGCATTAGAAAACACCTATCACAACCTGTCCTTTACCAGCATTTAGAAAGTACACACTTAAAGGCCAAGTACCTTAAACCCATATAATCAATTATAAGTCTAATTAATTATTCATGATGATAGAGACACTTGTGATTGGCTACCGCGCCGGTCTGAAATCTCTTTTAGACGGAAAGGCATGGAGATCTACCAGATTTCACGTATTGTTCATGTACCACAATATGAAGGGTTTTATCGGAGGCAAAATCTGAGACAGATAGGGTTGCCACCTATCTGGTTTTTGACCAGATAATCCGTTTTTTAGTGTCCTTATCTGGTCATCCGGTTTTGGTTACATGCAGTCTGGTTTTGGGGCCATTTTGAGTGCTCATTTACTCTTAAAACTGATGTATCATATCATTTACTGTTTTGGTTGCATTACATGTCCAGGTTACAAAAAAGTTCTGCTGTCACAGTCATTCAGACCTGCTTTTGTTTGTAAAACCAGACTGTCTGAGAGGTGTAAAGTATGGCCATTAAAATCATTAGCAGTAAATTAACCTATTCTTTTCCACTCTGAATTTAAGTATGGTCTTTTACTGCTATGACAGGAAACCGTTTTTACACCTTTATGTGCTCTCATGTGTTTCTTTTTGTTTGTTCTATATCATGGTAAGTTTTAGACCCATTTTTGTTAAATTAATAATCTAACTTTTATTGCTTTTATCACTACATTTGCTCTAATTTTTTGTATTACCTGAACATTCCATTATATTAGCTACACTTTGACAGGTCATTCAGATAAGCAGCCTGGAATGGTGTATCTGAAATTGTGGAATGTCTTAGAAATATGAAAAGAAACAGCAGTAGCTGCTGAGGTAAAGGGGAACACAGTGCAGTATTAAGGGTACCACAAGCACTGATAATTAAGTTATCAAAAATTGGTCAAAGAATCAGAATACATGGCTGACATGGGAAGGAAAATGGAAGAGTGTTTAACAGAGGGCTGAGCAGTAAGCTGTCGCTGAGCTTGGCACATCCAGCAGACCTGATTTTGATTCCCACAACCTCCACTTAAATACTGTGTGACCCAGAGCAAGTCACTTAATCTTCCTGTGCTCCTGGGTCACTCCTGTAAAATGGACTATGTGGCCTATGGGAGGTAACCTGGTTGACAAAGAATAAAAATAAATAACTGAATAAATAAATCAAATAAATAACAGTATAAAATAATTTCCTATCACTAGTAATGTCTATTCCAACATTACAAATGGCTTTGGAGGAGGAGTGATATACTCGCCAGTCATAAAAAAGGGGTGGAGCCAGAGGCGGAGTTTGGGGTGTGGTTTCAGATCCGGTTTTTACCTCATCCAAAGGTGGTAACCCTAGAGACAGAAAATTTTCACTGTCCGCTGTAAAAAGTCAAATGGCAATGACCCAAAAACAAAAGATTGGCTGCACCTACATCCAACTTAGATATGTTTTTCGGTGCTGAAATGGGCTTCCTCTCTATAAATATTCATAAACCCAGCTCCCATTAGAAATCACTCCCTCACCACGACAAAGGCTCCCTCCCTATGAATATTTATGAGCCACCGAGTGCAGAAACACCTACCTACCGAATTGCAACTCCGCTCATGCAATGACCCCAAAAAACTAAATAAAAAAGAAATAAAACTAATTGTAACATGGCAAAATTAGTAGGACTGAAAGGAAAAAAGCAGATAGGATGAACGCTGTCAGGTGGTAGAGAAGCAACACGGCATTATGAGACGATAATGCCGTGTTGCTTGTGCACTACATAAATGAGCCACGAGAGGAAAACGAGCAGTGTGGTAAGTAGAAGAGTAAAAAAAATCACAGGGAGCAAGTTCTCAAATAGCAAGCAGGTATACCACAGGAGTAGAGGGACAAATGTGAGAGAGGAACTGGGTACAGAGTAGAAAGAGGGAAGTCGAACCGTAGAAAACAAGGCAAGAGTGAACAACTAGTCAGCGATAGGGAGATAAGGACAGAGCCGGATGACATAGTAATGCCAGAGAGAGAAACACGGAGCAGAAACCCTGAAATAGAAATATTGGGAACAAGTGAACACACACCAGCTGAGAGACACAATGCAGCAACCAGGACCAGAAGTAATGAGACAGACAGGAAGCAACAGACCGGAACACCGAGTGACACAGGCAAGATCCGGAAACGGATTTAATTTTAACAATTTGAGGCTCTATGGGATGGTGAACTGTAATTGTGCATCTGAAAAGACAGAAATAGAAGATAGCACACAGTCCAGAGAAATGTGCGAAGCCAAACAAATGAAGACAGTCAAACAGAGTGTGAGTAGCAAAAGAATAAAAACAGCATGGAAAGAAACAAGCATGTCAATATACAAATGAGATATGCACACAGACCAAGAAGTAGTAAACCAGCCAGATCGCGGTCAGCCTAACAACAATATCGAAGTAACAGTCGCACAGAAATCTGTGAAATGTATCAGAAGCGTTAAGAAACATCTAATTGTAGCACCCCCCCAATAAATAAAAAAAAAACACATATGTATGTACGAGAGTCTCATTCAAAATAATGAAAGTAACAGTAAATATTAGTGAAAAACTTCATTAGTCTCATTGTGTTTTGACTAGTATCACCAGTAACATATGTAGCACATATACACCTTCCTGTAGACCATGGTACAAGTGCATTAATCCCCTCTGAATGTGGCATCTAATGGGGAGTTAATGGATGGTTGGGCCATTGTACGCACTCAGCCTCTGGCCTCATGCCACAACAGTCTCAACCATACATTAACTCCCCATTAGATGCCACCTTCGTCAGTGATTAATGCTTACTCATTATTGTGATTAGACTTATAATTGCAATGATGACCTCAGAGCCAGTCATTTCCTAGAGATTAATGACCGGTTGGGTTGGGGGTGGCCCTCAGCTGCACCTTGGGCCACCCTCCCCGCCCCAGGCTGGTCGTTAATCTCTGGGAAATGACTGGCTCTTTGGTCATTATTGTTTAAATCAAGTTTGTGGTTCAGGGTCATCTGCAGAAATTTTAAAACAGTAGACATGTTTTACATAAATTAGGAGATGCCCATAAGCCTACTATAAGCAATGACCCTGCCAACCTCCCCCCCACCTCAAGGCATGAGAGATAGATCCCCAAAGGCACCCTGGATGTGCACAACTTGCAGGTATATGGGGTCTGTTGACCCACAGTGGCAGGAGGTGGTGAGCCTGCCAGCATCCATAGCTCCTGCCCCCACGATCAGTTGGTACAGAGCTACATCATGGGGCAGGGGCTGGCATGGGGAACAGCTGAACTGGACCACAGATATCCAGTTGGACTCCAGTGCTGGTCTGTTGGTGATTCCCTCTCACATGGTACAGGGACCAACAGGATATGGCAGTTCTTGAGGACTATCATTTCCCATTAACAAAGCTGGATTACAAACATGTACACCACAGCACTTGTAGACTTGACAGTGTACAGAGTTTGCTCAGAGGGGGGTCATCGAAGAAGTAATACTTTGCACTGCAACCATTCCCAGTGAGAACACTGAGGTCCTTTGAATGTGTAGTTGCCAAGTGCGCCTTGGGAGCCAATGGCAGGATAGTCCTCATCTACCGACCTCGGAGGGGGTGTCCTTTTCCTGCAGGAGCTGGCAGACTTCATCACTGAGCAGATATTGGAGTTGTCAGGGATTTTGGTCCTTGGGGACTTTAATGCCTGGATCGATGATGAATCCTGTCATTTTGGGCAAGAGCTCCTCCAGCTGATGAATTCGATGGAACTGACCCAGATGGTTACCTCCAAGACACACATACATGGCCACATTCTGGACCTACTTTTCTCACTTGGACTTGACATTATGGTGGTCAAGGTTGATCCAGTCTATTGGTCGGATCATCATGTAGTTGAATTCCTGTGTGGGGACCCTGTCAAGTAACCCCAACTACTGAGACTTTCCAGTGCCCTCTGAGAAATAAATTGGAGCCTCGCCAACTCCAGGAGTCACTTGATGTCTCAAGCTTGCTGCTGGCTTGTCAGGGTTCAGAGGCTGGTGTGGATGCCTATTACACGGCCTTGATCTACGCCTTGGACCTGACTGCACCCTTCCACGTTTACCCCTTGACCTCTCAACGTCGCTCACCGTGGTATTGTGCTGAGCTGCGTCAGTTGAAGACTAACGGGCATAGGTTAGAGTGTATCTGAGGAGGTCTCTCTCTGAGGAGGACAAGGCAGCTCTGAAGCTCCATTATTTGGAGTATCAGCGAGCAATCAATCTAAAGAAGACAGAGTTTCTATCCTGGTCAATTGCTGCAGTGAGGAATTGCCCGGCTGTGCTCTTCCACACTGTAGATGGGTGGCTGAATCCCTCCTGTCTGCAGTCTGGGACAGCTTTTTCCACTGAAAAGTGCAAGGAGTTCAAGCGTTTCTTTGCTGACAAGGTGTCCTCTATCAGTGTGAGTATTGCCTCCTCTGGTCCAGCTTCTGCTGGAGGGGTTCAGTTTTGTTGGTGGAGATCCTCAGTTGAGCTGGAGTGAGATTTAGTCAGTTTCGGCAGTTTTGGTCCTCCATGTGGTCATCAGCTTCCATCCCATCAACTGTGTTCTGGGCCCAGATCCAATGTGGTTTGTCATTAGCTACATTCATTTAATGGGTCCAGTGTTCATTTAGATCGTCAATGGGTCTCTAAGTGAGGGTACTTTTCCAGCAACCTTGAAAGAGACTGTGGTGAGACCCCTCCTAAAGAAGTCATCTTTAGACCCTGATGTTTTCTGAAACTACATGCCCATCTTTAATCTTCTCTTTTTGGGGATGGTTATTGAGAAGGTGGTGGTTGACCAGCTGTTTGGATGCCTGGAGAGTTTGTCTATCTTTGAACCTCTCCAGTTGGGCTTTCAGCCCCAGCACAGAACTGAGATGGCTTTGGTCAGGACTGCACATGATCTCTTCATGGCGAGGGTCTGAGGGCAATGTACCATCCTGGTGCTTTTGGATCTATCTTCAGCTTTTGACACAGTAGATCATGGGGTACTGTTGTATAGCCTGTGGAACTATGTGGGTACCACCAATGCAGTTTTGCATTTTTTTTTTTTTTTCACATTTAACCAGGAGACCACAGCGCGTAGTCCTTGGGAATTTTTCCTCGGGACTTTTTGCATTGCATTGTGGTGTTCCACAGGGTTCTATATTGGCCCCTTTGTTGTTCTCCATGTACATGCTGCCACTTGGGGAGATCATTAGGTGGTACAATGTGGGGTTTCATTGCTATGTGGTCGACACCCAGTTGTACCTGTCTTGTGTCCCAGATGACCTCTCTGCCCCAGTTATGCTGAGCCAGTGTTTGGCTGAGATAAACAATTGGATGTCTGCCAATTGGCTATACTTGACCCTGGCAAGGCAGAGGTTTTGGTGATTGAGCCTGGTCATGGGGGTGTTTCCATGGATGGGAGGTTGCCTGCCCCAGTTGTTGGTGGATAGCCCCCATCAGTGGTGAGTGCAATTAGAGATCTTGGCATTTTTCTGGATGACTGACTGACCCTTGAATAACAGATGTCATTAGTCGTTTGGTCCGGTTTCTTTCATCTCTGGAATATCGCCAGGATCCAGCTGTTCTTGACACCTGATGACCTAGCTATGGTCACCCATGCTCTTGTCACCAACAGACTTGGTTACTGCAACACTTTATACCAAGGGTTGTCTGGAGGACTGATGCGTCAACTGCAGCTAGTTCAGAATGCTGTGGCCAGGATGTTGACAGGTGGCTGTTTGAGGGATCATGTCACTCTTGTTTTGTGCATTCTGAACTGGCTGCCTATGAACTCATGCAGCACCTTCTAGATTTTCCTGTTGACACACAAGGCCCTACATGGTTTGGGACCTGACTACCTTAAAGAGCCTCCAGTTCCCTATTGGTCTTTCTGCCCTCTTTCCTTCACTGAGGCTGACTTGCTCATGGTGCTGCCCTCATGCCTTAGGAGTTCGGGCGACAGAGCTTTTGGAGTTGTTGCACTGGTGCTTTGAAATTCTCTGCCACACCACATACATGCAGCCAGCTTTGTGAAGACTTTTAAAGCCCTTTTTAAAACTTTTTTGTTTGATAAAGCTTTTAGCATTATTTAAATTGGTGATTTTAATTCTTGGAGTCTCTGTCTTTATTTATTATAAAGCACTCGAAGCCATTGGATAGAATGCTATATAAATAAAATTTGCCTTGCCTTGCCTTGACGCTTGCTCCCCATTGGACAATTAGATCCGAGTTGAACTACAGCATGTGGAAAACACCATAGAATTTGACCAAGAGCCAGACACTGCACTTGAACCAGCTCATTCAGAAGAACCTCATTCACCACCCAGAAAGGAGGGATGTACACCCTCAGTTACCCATGAACCAGAAGAAGTTCCATTGTGACATTCAGAAAGACCTGTAAGACCCTCACTGACCTGCCTCTTTATGTGATGCATCATGGAATCTAAATCATGCCCCAATCCCTGCCCTGTATTGTGTTCAAAAGCCCTAGGTTATAATGTGGGGATGCAGAGTACTGGCAATGTTGGTTAGATAGGAACCAAGTGTCTATACAGAAATATCTATGAAACTATTGTTACTTCTGAATCTGTTGATATTGTTATGTGTCTACATACCTGTAAATAGCCTTGCTAGGAAACATTTGTTTAGGAAGAACTTGTTAATATTTATTGTTGTTGCATGTTTGTGTCTTTCAGGTTTGCACTGGATGGAACCTTGGAATTGCTGGAATGACAGTTCATGAGGTGGGGAAAACTGTAATGCCCCTTCGGGAAGGAGCTTACCAGACTGCCTGCTTGCCACCCTCCCCCCGTGCAGTTTTTTCAAGTGGGAATGCCTTTGCAAAGGAGCTCCTCCTGAGGGCTCCCAGCTGTACTGACCCAACCTTGGCCATGATTCACTCACCGAAGCACCATGGCAGCAAACAGACACACTAAACAATAGCTCAGGAGAGCTACAGCAAACCTCAGGTGGTCAGCATACATAAGGGGGAAAATAAAGACTATATAACAGTAATAAAAGACTTAGGAGCATAATGCTCCATCAGCATATAGCCATAGCCATTATGCTGCCATTTGACCTTGCCAACCGACCAATCAGAGGACTAGAAAGCCCTAGCAACAGGAAGAGTAAATTACAGGAGAATGATGCAATCGGACCCTCCGACATGGACTGACAGGCTATGAGGGCCAATCAAAGGGTAGGACAGGGCAGAAGGACTGATGGAGAGCCCTGCCTGTCCAATGAGATACAGAATGGAGGGAAAGAAGTTCTGGGGTCTCGAGGAACTTGAAGGCAGTCTGAGAGGGACAGTGAGGTCTTCAGACATGCGACTGATAGGACCAAGTAAGAGGCCCAACCAGGCAATCCATCCTTTAAGCCCTCACCAGTGTTTCTTTAGTAAACTCTGAGACTACGTCAGATGAGCATTAGGGAGAAAAAATTGCTGAAGTGTTAGCTTGTGGGCCATTGCTGCATTTCAAAGCTGCTGGGCTGTAGCGAGAGGAGACAGAGACCTGAATTCTACCCAGGTTGCTCCAGAGCCAGTTAAGGGGTCTGCTAACCCTTATGTAATTGAGTGGATCAGGGAACAGGGAGCCAGGGGTGCACATGCTTCAGTATAGGTGTACTCTTGATCCATAGAGGAGTCAGACCATGGGGGTTGCTCCTGGGGTCTGGGCTCCCTGAAAACTGGGCAGTTGCTGCATAGAGTTCCTGTGACTGAGAGTTGAGCCAGAAGGGCTGTATCCTGTGAGGTGTAAGTCAGAAGGTACAGTGGTAATCATGCAAATGTGCGGTAGTGTGGTACACTGAGCAGTACGCAAGCACGGTAGCCATTGAATAACATGTATACTGATACCGCACAATGATGTGCAGCGCGCGAGACCATACAACTTTTGCTCGATTACCACTTTATGTGCTGCTGCAGAGCATTTGAGAGAGTGTGAAGCTCCTGATTGTTTCCCAGCTTGCTGCTTTGTGCTGTTCCCCAACTCAACTGAACTGCTGCATCCATGGTTCACATGATTGCTGCCATTCCTGGCTGCGTTTTTGTGCTTTTCCAACTTTGGATTACCAGTCTGGTTTTCAAGCCTTTCTGATTGGAATTTCAAGTTCTCTGAATTGTGCTAGCACACCATGGCCTGTTGGGGGTTTAAATTGCAAGCTTGCTAACTTTTGTGAAGTGCACCACTGAAAGAACCAAGGCAATGCAGCTATCAGGCCTGCAACAACACTCCAGTGTAAGTCCTGGGCACCTAGAATTATTTGGTATTTGTGTCATACTTGAAACTTAAGTTCTATTACTGGTACCAGTTAAAGAATTTACTGTACCCAATGTAAAATAATTCATCTTTTTGTGCCTCTTGACTGGGTAGGTGCTTCCTCAAAATGTGTGGGATCTGATGGAGTGGTAGAGACCCCCAATACTATAGATCTTAGGGTGCATTGCAATAGGTTGGGAGTGCTCAAGCTGACTTGCAACTGCTTAACCTTTTCTTCCCTTCCAGTTGCCAGGCCTGTGTTCTTAAATAAAAGCATTGTTATTTGTCTGAATTTTACTTCTGTGTATGTGTGTGCTCAGTTTGTACAATCTGACTAAAGTATTTATTGTTGAAGGTAACAACTGCCTTCATAGTTCCCAGGAGGTGGTCCAGTTCAGTGAAGGGAGGTGGGTAGGTACTGCATCACAGAGGGTGGTACTGCACACAACATCTGGCCAACTTATTCTCTCTGGGTGGAGGTACTGCACTATTTATTATTTGTTCTGGGATGAACCTCCTACTACAGAATTATAAAAAAGAACCTAAACCCCTCAACCTGGTGGGCCCTGTACAGTCACCAGGCAGGGATGTGAAGCCAGACATGGTATCATGGGGATCACACATTGGAGGCACTGCTGGGATCTCCTGTTGAACCTCTGGACACGTGTGGGTTTCTTCCAATATTTTTTGCCATTGAGGCCCCTCCACCCATAAAATGGATTTTCAAGTGGTACAAGGCTGGGTGTGTTCAAGGGTTTGGACCCTCAGAAAGTATTCTTTTCAAAGAATGTATCTGAGGAGCAGAACAAGTGGTCCAACTTGTAACTGTTGGAGGATGCTCTGACAGACTATAGGAACAAGAAAATTCAGAGATTGACTACAGAACCAGGTACCTGATTTAGAAACTTAATTGTGGGAACTGAGAAGAATATAGAGATCTTGAATTTACCTGCCATGGGGTCACATGAGGAGTTTCATGAGATCTGGGTGATGATAAGCAAAGGGAGTCCTGTCAGTCTGAAACCTCCTTCACCACGCCTGAACTCTGGGGGGATTTCAAGACCAAACCAGAACTTTTGCTGGCTAGTGAAAGGAGGACCTTTGAGGATGAGCAGACTTTGTTGCCTCCACATGCAACCTCTAAAGAATCTGGGCTAGCTTGCCCTGCTAGTTCAGACTAATACCGTCGTCTATGAAATGTTTCTGGCATCATCTCCACCCCTGCTAGAGAAGATGATTATGGAACTTGGATTGATTATGATGGCTTCTGGATGTGTTCAAAGCACCTCTATTACAATGTAATGCAGCAATGATAAAGTCAGAGTAAATGGGGGAAGGAGAAAAAAATATAAATCCATGTTGCAACACCTCAGACTTTGGGTGTTCAATTCTTTCAGACTGTGATGAACTTTCAGGGCAAATAGGTAGACTTTTGGTTCAACTAGTTTGCCTTAGTCCAGAAGATGCAGACCAGGTGAACCAGTTGAACCATGAACTGCAGTCTGCACAAGAAAAAGTTATGTAGGCAGAGTGTGAGCCACAGCCTCATTTTGGAGCTAGACACAACTCAGTGACATGAACTAGTGTGTGAATTCACTATGTGCTCATTGTCACACTGTCAAGTAGGGCTCTGATAGAGTCCAGTTATAATAGCTAGGAAATTCTTCAATAAATCTCAAATCTTGAAATGTTTGACCTATACCAACAGAAGAAAAAGCAGGGCTGCTGAAGACGGGATAATTTTTAGGGCTGCAGTGGGTGGAGCCCTGCAATCCTTTTATGATCACTGAGAAAATGACTCCACATTCCTTTCTGAATGAACTTGTTGGATTGCTGTGAAGCAGTCCACCCATGTTGTCCCTTCCGTCCATAGCACTGCACTATTTCACAGTGCCGGCAGTCACAGCAGAACAAGGCACATTCTGCCATGTCCAAGATGGCTGCTGCACTGTACTGCACATACACTAGCAGTAGCACATGCGCAGTCTCATGCAGCAGCCATCTTGGTCATGGTGGAATGGGCCACGTTCTGCCTTGCCCTCCGGTACTTATTTATGTACATATTTTTTTTTATATTATAGAACTTCCTCCCACCTTACCCTCCCTCTCAGAACCCCCCCAGAAACATAGAAATGACACTGGGGGTGCCCAGTCCCCCAGTGTCGTGATCAGCCCCCTGCTGTGACACTGGGGGTGCCCAATCCCCCTGTGTAGCATCTGAGGATCCTCCGTCCTTTTTAACCCACCAGAAACAGAAGTTATGCTGGTGGTGCCCAATCCCCCAATGTCATGATCAGAGGATCGTCTGTGTTTTTCTGATACTTGGGGTGCCCAATCCCCCAGTATCACAATCAGGGATCATTGGTCTTTTTTTTTTTTACCTGTAAAATAGAAAAGGGTCCATCGATGTCTTTCACAACATAACTTTGATACTGGGGTGCCCAATTACCCAGTGTCGCAATTGGGGATTGGTCTCTTTTTTTGTCACCTGTAAAAAAAAAAAAGTCCATCAATGTCCTTTGCTGCCGTTCCTTACCCCCACGCGACCCTCCCACTGACCCCACTGACCCCAAACCCTTATTTACCCATCATGGGTCCAATGCCGTAATTTTCTCTAGACCATAGACACGTCTTCACTCTTCAAAGCCAGACAATGATCTGAAGACACGGGTATGCAGTTCAATGTGTTACTTTTTTTTTTTGATATTTCTCTTTTTCTCACCTACTGCCCCACTAGAGCCATACCATCGGGAGTCATCCATTGAGCCTGACCCTGCCAGTGCCTTACCTTACAGTCTCCAGTCCCTCCATCTGGCCTCAGAAACCCCCCGGGTTGGGGCAGGGCCGGGACATCCCCTGAATCTTGTTAATCTTGTCATGGTCCTGAGGCTGCAGGTAGGCACCGGCACATTGGGACCCGGCTCAGCGCTCTGTCTTTCCAGCTCCAATGGGGTGTTTTTCCAGAGTTCTTGTGGGACATTGCAGGTCCATACATCATGGTGCATACACCAACATTGGCAATGTCCCTTCCCCTCCTTCCTTGAAGGAGCATCCCCCGAGTCTGATTGGTCACCGGCCAACGCCAGTGACCAATCATGCCCCAGCAACTCCAGCTTACCGTCATGCCTCCAGCCTCTGCCAGGGGTTGCTGCTTGCTGGGTTGGAAGACCCTCCTTCCCCCGGAGAAGGTGAGCTGTCGTCAGACCCCTGGTCCAATGCCACCGGTGACCAATCAGCCTCGGGGGCTGCTCCTTCGAGGAAGGAGGGGAAGGGACATTGCCGATGTCAGTGTATGCACCATGATGAATGGGCCTGCAAGAGGAGGTGAGCTGTCGTCGGACCCCTGGTGACCTGATCTTGTTCCTGAACCCAGGTCACCAGTGTGGTGTGAGGTGTGGCGTCCAGCACCTCAACCCTCAGCACCACCGGGCCAGCCTCAATTCAGTGTATTTCAATGGGGTTTTAAACTTAGCGCCATAACTAGTTCTTACTTGTCGTGTTGGTTAGCTAGCTTTCACAAGCACCCACAGCACCACTCCAGGACACGTTCATCTTCTGTGTTTTTCCATTGATTTCATTATTACAGTATTATGTTATAATGAAATAGTGTCTCTGTCTGTAGTGCATCTGATCTCAGGTACAGTAGCTGAAATGTAAATACATGCATTTCAATGAAAAGTTTTATTTGTAACAGTATTATGTCTGTAGGATTTGTTGGGTTACACATGTATATGAGGACTTACAAAGGCACAGTGATCCTATCCAGTGGTTTAGCTGGCTGGATAGCAGGGTGAGCAACAGCTTGCACTACTGAGCCCACCCAGTCACGGTGTGTATTTAGAGACCTGCATTTGACACCTTCCATTGCTCCAGTGTCACTTACTTGCTTTATGCTAGGGGAGGAGATTGGTAAGCCAAGTTGTGAACCTGGAACCTCAGACGTGAATTCCAGCACAGTTACTGATCATCATATGGGTAGGTGAGACAGAGTGGTGAGTTATGAACCAAGAGAGCAAGGTTTGTTTCTCACCAATGAAACTGATCCATATTTGGAGAAGGGAGGTAGACGAGTATGCTGTAAACCTAAACAGCAAAGTTTGACCCCCATTACTGTCAGTAGTTGCTCCCATTACTGTCAGCAGTTTCTCTCTGAAGAAGGGGGACTGGGTACTGAGCAGTGAATCTGAAGACCCAAGTCTGACTCACCCCACTATTACCAGTTTCCATCTGTGAAAGTGAGGTAGAGCACTACACTGCCAACCTGAAGACCCAGGTTTGACTCACCATGTTGTCCAATTGCACTCCCTCTCGCTACCCCATGCCATGCACTGCCTGGTGTCTGGTGGCATGGTTTTCCCTCTCCATCCAATACCAAGCACTGCATGGTGCCTAGTAAATGAGTTGCTGGGGCAAAGGGAAGTACTCTTGATTGGAGACTTTAACGCAGCATGGGGAGGAGAAAAGTTTTAAGCTTCAATCTGAATTTTAGTCCCTGGGCCATAACCAAGTAGTAAATACTCCAACATGTAGAAGTACCCATGCCAGTACAGGGAATATCTTGGATTTGATATTTATAACAAACGGTATATACCTGTTGGATTACAAGGTGGGTCCTCCGAATCTAGGAGAGCATAGCTATCTTGAGTGCAACATAAAACAAAACTCTTTAAATACCGATACTTTAAAATGTCAGTATGTCAGAGACTTCACTCATTTTAATAAATCTTCTTTTCAGTTTCAAATGGAACAAGTAAACTGGGCTCATATAGATTTGATCCCAGCAGTAGATATGGCAGTTAGAGAGTTTACAAAGATTTACCCAGATATATGTGATGAAAATGCCCCTTTTAAAAAATCTAAAGAAAGATATAAACATAATCCCTGGGTAAATGAAGCAATCAAAAAACAAATAAGATGGAAAGACAGGGTATGGAAAAAGGCAACCTGATCTTTAAAAGTAGAAGAGTAGGAATTGTTCAAAAAGATTAGGAATAAAAGTAAAACTATGATAAACAAGCATTTGTCAATGCCGAATGTTGGCTTGCTGGCATTGGCATTGGTAATGCAGGAGTTAGACAGATGTATCATAGGAATGGCAGTGAAGTATTGAACTGATGCCAACCCACCCCCACCCTGCAGAGAGTGACAAGCATTAGGGTGTCCCTTTGGGTGTTTGGTAGTGCAGTGCAGGAAAACATGTCGGGCATCATGTGAGAAATGACAGCTGCACAGTTCATAAGGAGGTGTAAAAAAATGCCAGTGTTGAAAATGTGGCAAGTAAATATACCAAATTTGCGAAGCTACTAGGGTGTGTGGGAAATATGCAATGCACGCTTGCAACACTGCCATTTTATGGGCGTTCCGCACCAGATTTTCAACATAGGCATTTTAGCACCTCTGCTCATGTACATTGTCACTGTTATTTCCTCAAAGTGTCCCAAGAAGTGATTTCGCACAGCGATCACGCTATTCTGCGCCGGAAGTGCGAAAACACATTTTGGGCATGATATGTCAAATGACAGCTGTACTTTTCATCAAGAGGTGTGGAAAAATGGCAATGGTGAAAATCCAGACTGAAAATATCACAAATGCACAACGGTACCAGCGTGCGTGCAATCTGCCAACGCATGCTCGTAACACAGTTATTTTATGGAGTATCATCACCAAATTTTCAACATAGGCATTTTAGGTCCTCTGCTCATGAACTGCATCACTGTCATTTTCATAATCTGGCCAAACACTAATTTCCCACAGTGACTGCGCTATTGTGCGCCGGAAGTGCGGAAACACATTTCGGGCAGGATGTGGAAAATGACAGCTGTACTGTTCACAAGGAGGTGTACAAAAATGACAATGCTGAAAAATACGGCAGTAAAATATTGTGAATGCACGAAGTTACGAGCTCTGTGAGAAGCAACTGTGCAACGCGACACAATAAAACAGGCATTTGTTGATTTTTCCACCAAATTTGGAACTTAGGCTTTTTAAGAGGGCACTTCATGAACACCACCACTGTCATTTCGTTAATGGGCCCCGAAAGGTGATTTCGTGCAGTGACTGCAAAATCACCTTTCGAGGCTGATAAACTCCATGACAGAGACAGAATTCATGATGAGGGGCCCCAAAAAACCTATGTTGAAAATTTGGTGCAAAAATTCCAAAAAATGCTTGAGATATGCAACAAAGTTGAAAAAACCCTATCTAGCCCATTATACAGCTTACCAGCATTTCCTCAGTTCGCGGTCGGCTTTGAAGAGTGCAGATGTGTTCCCGGTCCACTGATGATCGTTGCGCCGGAGTCCGGAGGTAAGTATGGGGTGGGGAGTGTGGGGAGGCAGGGTGCGCAGTGGGTGGGTGCGGGTTGTGGGAAGGGGTGCAGGGAGAAGTGCTGTGGAACCGTTTTTAATTTACAGGTAAAAAAAAAAAGATGATGCAGGACGTTTGCCATGCTGGGGTGGGCTCCCAGTGTGGCAGAAGGACGGCTGAGGGGGGCATGGAGCCGACGGGGATTGGGAACCCCCGTCGGCCATGGGATCAGTTGCCACGCTGGGGTGGGCTCCCAGCTTGGCACCCTGTACTGGGGGGAGGACAGTGGAGACAACGGGGGGATTGGGCGCCCCTGTCAGCCATGGGATCAGTTGCACACGCTGGGGTGGGCTCCCAGCATGACACCCTGTACTGGGGGGACAGTGGAGCTGATGGAGGATTGGGCACCCCCATCGGGCATGGCATCAGTTGCCACGCTGGGGTGGGCTCCCAGCGTGGCACCCTGTACTGGGGGGGGAACGGCATGTAGTAAAGTGGACATAACTTGTAAACAAAGTGCCGCTGCATGACGAGCTTGTCTCTGATTGCAGCGGCACTTTGTTTTGAAATTTTGTCCGCTTTACATAATGTTGGTGTCAGCGCTAGCATGCTTGCTTGTTGGGGAATGAGGGACGCACCTACTGATGCGTGCCCTGCATTCACCCAACAGCAGCCGCGCCCCCAAAGCTGCACTCTCCCAATATGTTGACTGTCGCGCAAGCGCGGCAAGCCAACATAAAAAGGCAAGGAAAAGATACTATAGAAACAAAGTAAACCAAACAAAAAATCCAGCCCAGTACTGGAATCTAATTAAAGATTTGGAAGGTAGGGAAAGGAAACATTCAAGTATAACTTTTAAGGATGAGTTAGGAGGGGAGATGTCAACAAAGCAAGTAGTAAACAGCTTGAACCAATATTTCTGCTATCTCCCAGATATAAAAACGGAACAGGAAGATGGCAAACAGAAATATACTTTTCAACAAACTAAGTAATTGGAGAGACACTATGGGGAGAACATTCCATGCTTTTATTTTCGAGTAATCAAAATTAGTGAAGTAAAGAAACAAATAAGGCAATTAAATCCATGGAAAGCAATTGGCATGGACAAAATAGAGACAATCTTTTTAAAAGATTCAGTAGACCAAATAAGCCCAATTCTGACTAACCTCTTTAATTCTAGTTTACAGCAAAAAAAGTTTCCCAGACTTTTGGAAAAACTCTAAAGTGATTCCTGTATTTAAGGGAGGGGACAAAAATAACCAATCAAATTATCATCCGATAGCTTTGCTGTCAATAATTTCGAAGGTCTATGAGTGTTTGGTCTGTGCCCAGTTATATGAATATCTGGAGAAGTATAAACTATTGACAGATTGTCAAGCAGGTTTCAGACCTGGGAGGTCGATGGACACCACCCTGATGGACTTCATGGACTCTGTGGCAAGTGGGATTGAGGCACGGGAGTCTGTCGGTGTGGTGTTCGTTGACCTCTCAAATGCCTTCGATTTGGTCAACTTCAATATATTATTGGGGAGGTTAGCTCAGATAGGCATGTCCAAACCTGTTCAAACCTGGTTACTATCTTATTTAACTGAACGTACGCAACAGGTCTGTATAAATGAAACATTGTCAGATATGGAAGGTACTTTTAGGGGTGTCCCTCGAGGTTCAGTTTTGGGCCCCCTGTTATTTTTGATTTATATAAATCCTCTCCCATCATATATTAAAAATAGCAAGAATTATCTGTATGCTGATGATATGGCTCTCATAGGGAAAGCTACAAATATAGATAATTTACAAAAAACTCTTCAATTTGATTTTGATATTTTACAAATTTGGTTATTATGATCTAAAATGGTTCTTAGTACAAAGAAAACTCGGGTAATGCTTTTTCACTCAAAAGGTAAATTGCCTTATAATCAGACATTAAATATATACTCACTAAGGGGTCAAGTGTTAGAGGAGGCTCAGACCTATAAGTATTTAGGAGTCTTTATGGATAATTCTCTTACTTTTTCCACACATATAACAAATGTAGCTAAAAAGGTTAACTCTAGATTGGGTGTGCTAAGAAGGAAAACATTGAGGGCCAGATATTCAAAGCATAGCGCGGCGTGCAAACCAATAGCGCAGCAATAGCGCCGGAATAGCTCGGAGCCGCCATATTCAAAGGACCAGTTAGCGTGCGCTAACAGCATTAGCACGTGGGCAAACCACTAATGTATGCAAGGGCAAAAGGAAGGGGCCAAGAGGAAGCAGCAGGATATTCAAAGATTAGCGCTGCGCTAAGATACACATAGCATGCAGCGTAAGTACTAATTACCGCTAAAAAGGCTGGTCTAAACACAGGGCAAAATGCAGAGGAGGAGGACCAGTGCAGGAAGTGGGAATGTGCAGTGTCAGTAGCAGTGATGCTGCCATTGATAGCAGCTGTAGTGGAGGAGGAGGAGGAGCAGGCACAACATGGGCCATAACGCAGGCCAAGGAGGCGGTATGCTGCAAACAGGCTGTACCGGCCCAGGGTCTCCTTCGAGACCCTGCCTGATGACCACATCATTGGCCGGTACCTGATGAACAGGGGAATGTTGAGGCAGCTCTGTGAACTCCTGCATGAGCAGCTGCACCCAAATACCAGACGCAGTCATGCCATGACAGTGGAGGAGAAGGTGACAGCAGCGATGTGCTTCCTTGCCACAGGGACATTCCAATGACCAATGGGGGACACCATTGGGGTAACGCAGTCTGCCACCTCACGCCTCCTGACCCAGTTCCTAGAGGCTCTCCTGCCACATGCTGGGGAATTCATAGTATTCCCCAGCACGGCAAAAGAGCGCAGAGAAACAATGCAGCAGTTCCATCGAGTTGCGCACCTACCATCCTTACTGGGTGCCATTGACTGCACCCATGTCCCCATCCGTGCACCACCTGGTGATTGCAGTGACGTGTACGTCAACAGGAAGGGGTACCACTCCATCAACTGCCAGGTGGTGTGCGATGCGGCTGGGCGCATCAGTAATGTCTATGCACAGTACCCCAGGAGTGCCCATGATGCCTTCATCTGGCACCAGTCCCAGCTGTGCCAGGCCTTTAAGGAGGGCAGGATACCCAGTGGGCAACTAGTCGGTGAGTTGTAGCATGCAAGTCATACACACAACAGCATGGATGGGGGCAGGTATTGCAGGCCAGGGAAGGGGTGTGGGAGGGCCACATAGAGGTGCAGGACAGCAGCTGACAGACCGCAGTACGGCACTAACAGGTATACATTTCTCGACAGGGGACAGTGCCTATCCCCTGCGACCCTGGCTGCTGACACCAGTACTCCAACTAGCCACAGTGGCTGAGGAGCTGTACAACGAGGCACATGCCAGAACAAGGAATATCATAGAGAGGGTGTTTGGCATCCTGAAGATGCGATTCAGATGCCCAGACACATCAGGCGGTGCCCTACAGTATACACCTCAGAAGGTATGCCGTATCTTCCTAGCCTGTTCTATGCTGCACAACATGGCAATGAACCATGGGATACAGGCACCTGAACCTGAGGGACAGTCTGACAGTGAGCCAGAGCCAGCGGTTAGGGGGATAGTGGAGCAACTTGAGAGGAGGGACCCTCACATGGCACGCAGGGCCATACAGCACCGGGACAACATCATCAGGACACTGCAACAGACCAGAGGGTAAGTACAGACTGCACAACAACCTGAAAGAGTACAAGTGATTATCATTTTAATGTGCACAGACTAACATAACACTGACACCAACAATCACACCAGTAAACAAACTCAGTGTAACAGACAAATAATGTGTGCATGTGGTGTGAGGTCGGGATTGTGCAGGACACACGTGGGGGGGGACACACACAAATGGTGTAGTGTCGGTGGGGAAGTGTGATGTGTGGTGAAGGTAAGGGGGGCAACTGTGGTGGTGGGAGTGTGTGTGTGTGTGTGTGTGTGTGTGTGTGTGTGCACGTCTGCACATGCATGTGGGAGATGCATGCACAGTACTGCAGACCGATTGTGGGCATCACTGATGCTGACACCCACGCATACGCTGTGCACCCGTACCATGGGACATAGATCCTGGGGTGCTCTGGGCAGAGGACAAAGCTGAAGTGGAAGGGGAGGCAGGCAGTGTCGACCTCCTGTGCCCCCGGGGGATGGTGGAGACGGACTGGGTTGATGGACGGCCATGGCGGCGCTGGGCTACAGGCGAAGTGCATGATGCAGCTGAGCTGGAACCAGTGGCAGCCCTGTGGCCATGGTGTGCCTGCCTGTGTGCCCCTCTGCCATCTGCACCATGGCCAACCATCCCATGCTGGTGACCAACAGGCACACCACGCATGACATTCCCAATGTCCACCACTGCAGCAGTCAAGCCAGAGAAGCCATGGTCGATGGCACCCACCAGTGGCCCAACCTGTCCTACGTTTGCTGCTCAGCATGGGCAAAGCCCACCGAAATGGCCTCCCTTATCTGTCCCAGCTCATGTCCCAGCTCCCGTCGTATGGCATGCAGGTCCAGATGGGCCTCCTGCTGGGAGGTGACAGCAGCCTGCAGGAGTGGCCGGGCACCATGGCCATTGTGCCCCAGAGGCACAGAACCCTCAGCTGCAGCTGGCAGAGGTGCCTGTGGCAATGGAACAACTGGTACATCCTGCTGCTGGCTACTACTGGTGGTGGTCCGTGGCACCATATGGACATTAACCCCAGCACGTGTTTGACACTGCACACCCTGCTGTTCTGCAATATCCCCCACACCGCCCACCACCTTGTGTTCAGGTACAGCCACACTGGTGACACCTATGAAACCAGTTGGACCTGTTCCATGGCTTGCAAGCAGCCCCACCCCTGCATCCCCTGGCACAGGAACAGCCAGGTGCTGAGAATAGTCGGATACATCAGTGTCATCCGCACTGGTGACAGTGACCAGCAGTACCTCCCCTACACCATCATCCTCTGTCTGTGCAGCATCTAGGTGGCCACTGTATCCTAATACCCCTAGTGAGGTGTGACCCCCCTTCCCAGGCAGTTGCATGCCCTATCCACGGGAATACCACACATGCATGGTGTCCATGCAGCCCTGAGCTTGACAGAGTCCTGATGTTGATGGACGTTCCTCATCCACCTCCTCCATGACATTGGGAACCTGGCTGAACATTCATGGCACATCCTGTAGTGGTGCAGGCCTGTCAGACAGTGCTGTGGAGACAATAGGGACAGGGTCAGTCACCCGTCCATGGACACTGTGGCCAAACACCACCACCGGTACCACCACCACACCATGCAGTCCTCAGAACAGGTACCCCCTTCACACAAGCCCATGACAACATGCACCCACCCCACAGTGACCATGGCCATGCCAGGCATCAGTTTGGCAGGATACAGTGCACCCTGTGCAGGACACCAACAGCATGACCGTGCACCCTTGCCTGCACTACTTACAGGGGTTACACATGTGAATACAGACCTGGCCTTGGAAGTGCGAGGGTCATCTCACAACCACCACCCAGCACACCTGTCACTGCCACCATCCACAGTGTTGATGCCACCACTGCCATGTGTGGCTCCTCCACACGCTGCTGGTGTTCAGGTGGACCACCACCGGTCCTGGTCCTGTCCCTCAGTCAGTGTGCCTCCTCCTTCGCACATTGCAGGAGGCCATACCATCTTTTCTGCACTGCTTCTGTCATTCTTCCACAGCCTCTGACCACATTCACAGCTGCAGTTACCTCTTCCCAAGCTTGCCGCACAACAGCATCAGTGGCCCTGTGTGTGCGTAACATGTGCTCCCTCTCTTTAACCGCATGTGCAAGGGTGTTCAACTCATCCTGTGAGAATTTGTGGGCACAGATGCGCTCCTGTCGTGCCACCACACCTATGGGATAATCGAAAGGGGACAGGTGTCATTGGCTGTGTCAGTGCTGCAGTGCATCACACATTAGACATCACGATGTCACCCCCTACAGTGCCACAGGCCACATGGACATATCAGATTGCTGCATATGCATGTACAGTGCACACGGCAACATAGCCACTGTCTGTCCCGTGTATGGACAGCAAGCGGTGTACACACATGTGCACTCCTGTGGCCTGTGTCTGCCATGTACCCCCATGACTGGGCCCACCCCTACAATAACCACCTTGCACTGTGATGTGCCCCATTTGAGCACCACAGTGTTTGCGTGGACAAGTGCGCTAGCAATGTCAGGACACCATGCTGCATGGGACGGCACATCGCTGGTACACTGTGTACGTCCTGCGGGGGGGCCACAGGCCATCACGCCACACATCCAGGGAGACAAGTTGGTGGGCCAGTGTCACAGGTCACAGCACGGTAGTGCACTAGTGCACCTGGCTGGCAGACACATTGTGGAGGCAGTGGCACATGGAACAGTTACCTGCAGGGGAACGTGCACAATGCAGTGGAAGGTAGTAGTCCCATGCAGTCGTCAGCACAGCGCATGCAAGTGTATCCCAAGGCGGTCATACATACCTGCCTCTCGCTGCTCATCCCCCTGTTGCATATCTCTATCCATGTCGTAGATTCTCACTGCTGTAATTACGCTGCAGTACCACAACACAACACTGGTGGTGCACTGCTTGCCCTTTTATAGCCCACCTAGGCAATCAGGCCTGTTAGTCATGTAAATGAGCGCATAATGATATGCTAATCACACAGTTTGCCCCATGCATACACAAGTACCCCCATTTGCATACACCCATTGAATATGGCTCTGAATAGCCCTGTGCTAGCAAAGCAGTGCTATGCAAAGGCCAGCGCAGGGCTAATGGAGGGTCAGCGCCGTGCTATCCAACTAGCGCTGCACTATGTGCATTACGCATGCTCATGAGGCCCCTTGTCCGCGTTATCACCCTGTCATAGCACGATGTAGCGTGGCGCTACACAGCATAGCGTGGTGCTACACGCATGCGTGGTACATGAGCTCAGCGTCATGGTAGGGGTCACGCATGCACATTGCGAACACTTCCTGTTAGCACGGCACTACGGCATACGCCTGTGAGCCGCTGGGATCTGCAGTGCTAGGAGGTCAGGAGTGTGGCCAGTCAGTTTTACACTGTTGCAGTGGTTAATTTGCCCCCTTCCACAACAGCAATGTCTGGGAGACGTAGGCAAAGGGCAGTGGTGGGCCGAGACAGGCGTTGAGATGAGGTGGAGATGGCCAACCTGGTGAAGTTAACTGAGAGGCACCATCGGCGCCTATTTAGACTGGTCTGGGAGGGCGACCGTCCCCATAGCCAGGTCTGGGCTTCAATTGCCCGTCGCCTAACTGCTATCACGGGTATACCCCGTGATGGTGAGAAGTGCCACCATCGATACGTTGATATCAGGTGCAGGCAATGACCACTGCTTGAATGCTGCAGGGCGATGGTTCGGGAAGGGACTGTGCCTGTGCCAGGTAAGTGATGACTCTCATGGCGCTGCTGGCATGGGTGGTGGGGCTGTGTGTTCCATGGTGTGCTTGTGTGCATGTGTGTTGCTGTGCTGGACATGTTGCTCTTGTGCCATGGGGTCCTCCTATCCATTCTGTGTGTACTGTGTGGGCCAGGGGTAGACGGTGTGCACTGACCCATGTCATGCTTGGCATGGCTTTGGTGGTGCACTGCTCCTGTGTGCCAGTGATGCGTGTGTTGTGCTACACCACTGGAATACAGGGTGGTCTTTAGCATACCGTGGTGGCTGATATTGTAGTAATGCTGCTGTACCCTCTTCCCACTGCAGAGCACTGAGGACACACCAGAGACAGGAGGGGTGAGACGCAGGCCAAACAGGAGCCATCCACGGACAGGCGCAGGGTGCCTCCGATGGCGCAGCGCGTGGTGGAGAGCAGTGACAGTGACAGGGGTGTGTTGCGTGAGTACTGTGTGATATTGTGCTTTTCTACTATGTGTCTGACTTTCCAGGGCAGGCAGTAGAGCAAGGGTGTAGACAGGCATACGCACTGTACACATTTGTGTACAGTTTTGTGGAGTGCATGTCCCAAACTATATGCCTTTCTGTCAACAGTTACTAACTACTCCGTACTATTTGGGTCACTGTAGGCCACTGGGGTGTGGCTCTGTTTGAAATGCTGTTGTGTAGGAGTCAGATACATGTATGACCTCATTAGAGAGTAGGGGAATCATCTGACAGTCATCATACCCTTTTGGAAGGGGTGTACCATTTGGAGTTGATGAGTACATCATTTTTAAGGGGAGTGTGGCTATTGGGGATTGTGTGTACAACATGTGAATGTCTGGCTGCACCCCTGCACTAGAGTGCTGTGTCTGGTGTTGTGGCCCAGTTAGCTAGGTAATCCAGGCCAGATGTGATATGGCTGCGTGCATTTCTGTTGTCTTCCTTGCCTCCAGTGCCTTGCCTTCTGCTGCGAGGCCTGAGACATGGCTTGCTGTGTGTCTCATCTATTGTTTCCATTGCCACCATGTGCACTGATATCTGCCTTGTACTGCCATGTGCGTCATGTTGCTGTTATGGCCACCATTGTGGAAAGATGCTGCATGTCTCTGCATGGCTGTAGTCCAGTCGTCATGCCTGGGGGTTGGGGATTACTGGGGTCGGCCTGTCGTGCTGCCTGTTACTGCTGCTGCTGTTGTCCTGTCTGCCATGGCAACAGTGTTCTCCACTTCTCATGGCATGTCTCATTCACAGTACCATGTATAACGTGTCAGTATCTGTGCAGGACATGTTGTAAGCGCATTCCAGAGCTATGCACACTATGGCGTATGGGGGGACACTGTGTCATGTGGTGCATGTATCTCCCTACCAGTGTACTGTCATGGTGGCGAGGACACGGGCATGTTATTGTGTGCCCTTGTCCGACCTCCGTGGCAGACATGCACGGGGCTGTTGGGGAGGGAGCCTTTGGGACTATGGTGCCACACGGGTCTGTGTGGCTGTACATTGCAATTGTGCCTGTTGCGGCATGTGTGTTGGTAGGCATCCTCCAAGCACTCAATGGTGAGCTTTTTGATTTCTGGTGGGGAGTTGGCAAATAGGTAATGAACTGCTTACTTTATCTATGAAGCCTAACAAAGACAATGTTGTACCTTTCTGTGATTTAATTCATTGTGGTATACGCTAGAAGGACTGGTCACTATGACTGTTTGTGTATCCCATGGACAATACAACTGTACAGGTTGTGGGCTGGTATGTGGGTGTCTTGGGGAGCAATGCATGGCTTTGTATTTATGCATGCAGGGCAGCGCCCATTGTCATGGGTTTCATAAGTTGTATTTAGTATGCCACTGGTGGCAACAGACACAGTCCTGGTGTACGTTTGTATATTGTCTGGCTACACTCCGGGGTGGGGTAGCTCACCCTAACAATGGGGAGAGAGGTGGCAGTGTGTCCACATGGTGTGCAGTTGTGACCTCCCTGGCTACACCCCTGCCTGTGGGCTCCAGCTCTGTTGTGGGGGCCATTGTCCCCTAGAGGGTGCTGTCCCTCAGTCCCTGCAGTGCATGTTGTTTGTGCACAGGTTATGCAGGTGTGCTGCAGGGGTTGTTCTGTGGCAGCATGGTGTGCTGGGTGTCAGGCCCTATGGCAGATGCTGCTCCCACAGGTGTGGGTGTGTGCCTCACCATGCCTTGACCAACAGGGTGACACTGTCCTGTGCATGCCATTGGCCTACTGCTGCACTGCCACTGGTGGACCATGGCCTGTGTCTCTGTTTCACATGTGTGTGTCTTCTTGCATGTGCGCCTTCACAGTGCTGCCACTTTGGGTGGTGGCACAGCCCTGTGCCATGCTCTTCACCAGTGTGGGGCCCTCATCCTTCTGTTGTGGCAAGTGGTGTGGGTGGGCATTGGCACTTTCCCTGGTTGTGTACTGCTTGGCTACCTGTCCTGCAGTCCCTACTGTTCTGTTTCCAGTGTCGTTGTCCTCTGTGGTCATTAGGTCTCTGTGGTCCATGTCTAGTCTCTATCTGTGTCACTTGCCACTGTTGCACACTTATGTCAGTCACCCACCTGTTCAGGGCTTCCTGTCATCATTGGTACAGCTGCTGTGTTATAGCATCGTGGATGGCAGTTTGGCTGGGTCTCTACAGTTCTTGTGGAGGGCAGCAGTGAGGGTGAGCCACTGTTGGGGGAGTACAGGACAGGCATGTCTGGTTACACACCTGGTTGGGGCTGTGGCACCTTCTCCAGTTGGTGTCATCTGTATTGTGTATCATAGCTGTGTGACCATGGGCAGCATGTCCCACCATGTGTCATCCCATGTGCATGTCATTCAGTGTCCACTTGTCATTCACATCTCTGGGGGTGGCTGTCTGTTTGCACTGTTACAGTCTGCACGCCGCTGTGCTGGCTGGATTCCGCTGTGTTAGGTTTCTTAGCATACATCTATGCATATCCATGTACATTGGGGTGTTGCATGCTGCCTGTTACATACTGCCTTGTCCTGCAGGCACATGTTAGTGTGCGTTGTGGTTTGTTCTGTACTGGCACATGGGTATGGTTGTTGGGGCATGCTGTCCACCATGTGGTGGTACAAGGTGCCTTTGTGTCATCGTCATGTCCTGATATGGTCCCCTTTTCTCCTGTAGGTCCACATCGGACGTCACTGTGGGCTACCCATCCAGAAGAGGGTGAAGGCATGGAGGAGCTGTTGAGGAGAGTGGTGCGGCAACAGCGTACTCTGATCGAACAGCAGGCTGTGTTGATTGCTGAGACAAGGCGGGTTGCGGCCATCCTGGATGAACGTCTGCCAGCGCCTGCCCGCACCTAACTCCTGCCTACTATTTTCATTAGCCTGCTTCCTGTCCCTGGCCCACTGTCCCTAGTCCTATATCTGCCATCCTGTTTCCCTCCATTGCTTCCTATGTCCACAAGCCTCTCCCTTCCACATTCTTTCCTCATTGTACTGTAGATATATTTCACATTTGCCTGTTTGCACTGTTACTGTTGTTCCCCCCATTGTTTTCAGTCCCTTTGTTACGCCTGCCCTTTTCCCTTTCATTATGTTTTTCTTGTACCCCATTTTTACAAACGGTGTTCTGCTGTGTTTTGCTTTGTTTTTCTGTATATTTGTTCCTGTTGCCTTTGTGCCTTACCTGTTCCCTTTTTTGCATTATATTTTATTATGCTTGACATTCCTGTGTCCTGTGTCTTTTTGGGGTGGACTCGGGATTTGACAGTGTTCTGTGGTATTCTGTTTTCACTTGTGGGTCCAGGTCATTCCATGCCTTTCACTAGTACTGCAGTTGTGTCTGGCTGGGCTATTTTGCTTTCCTGTGTTCCTGGACAGCTGCTTACACCTCTGACACTTTGTTTCTGTGGGTGTTTGCACTGCCTCTGTTGGATTGCTATATTCAGTGCTGTCTTCTCTGCTATATTCAGTGCTGTCTTAATCCTGGGCAATGTTTGCCCTGCACTCCTGGGCCTGTTTGCCCGGCTTCCTTCACTTGCTATATTCAGCTGGTTTTGCACCAGGCTATTCATTTTGAATATAGCTATGTTTTTGCTCTGGGCACAGTTTGCCCGCCGGGCAGTGCTAATTTAGCGCCAGAGCACAATTTTGAATATCTGGCCCTGATTCTCTCGAGAGAATCAAGAAATAGAGTGGCTGTTCAGTTACTCTTAGCAACATTAGAATATGGTAGCTTAATATATCAATTTGCCTCTAAAACATCATTGAACTGTTTGGATAAAACATATTATAGAATGGCAAGATATGTGGTGAAATGCCATTTTTCCACTAATTATTGCATTCTACTTCAAAATCTAGATTGGGATTCTCCTGCAATTCGTAGAAAAAAATGTGTAGGGCATAAAGCCTATTTGGAGTATGGGAGGAAAGATAAGCATGGAGTGAACTCCCTTGATGTCTTTACTTCTTATAAGTATAATCTGAGGCAATTGAAACATAGATGTCTAAAAGTCCCTCTAGAAATGAATATTTATAGTAGGATGCAAATATGTTTCTATTTACCAAAAATATGAAATGAGATAGATCCAGAAATTAGGATTATTGATAGCTTAGGTAAATTTAAGCACTCTCTAGATTTAATCTGGAGAGACGGATGTCCTTGCTATGGTGTTATCAAGTGATACTACCATTTGCTTGTTTGCCTGGATTGTAAATTGCCTCTAAACTCTCTCTGCTTTATTGTTATTTCTGGGTTGGAGTATTTGGTAGTATTACGGAATTATATTACTATTCCTCTCTCCCCCTCCTCTCTTTCTTTTGATGTTCCCTTTCTTAGACCTGAAATCCTAAAAAAAATGCCTTGCATTAATTGTATACACACATATATATATATTGCTTTGTCCATTTTTAAATGGTTATATTTATTCTTTAGTACAAAATTTGTATTCAGATTTATGGTATATTGTGTATTTCTGTTTTTGTATGTATCCTGGGAAATTAAGTGAGTGATGTTCTTAAGACTTTTCCTGTAATATACTTTATTACATGATGTTTTCTATCTGTTGAAACTGTATTCTAAAACAGGACAACTTTGATAAACAGGGCCTCTTCTGGTCCTAAAAGTTATTTTTTCCTGTCAAAAAATAAAAGTTATTATCTATCTATCTATCTATCTATCTATCTATCTAGTAGCATGCCCCTTCTTCCTTGTACCATGCCAAAAACTGCTTAATGGTCAGTGGCATGCTCATTCCTCTCAGTCCATTGCCAAGTCCTGGATGGTATATTGTGTCATATCCCTCTCTCCCAATCCAGTAACAAGCATCTGACATTTCCCTCCCAATACCATGCTCAGCACTGCCTGGTATCCAGTAGGGAAGAAGATTACAATGAGGTGGAACTGGTACTAGAGAGGGTGGGGGAGGGGCACTGACACTGGAGATGGAAGAGGAAGGCACTGCTCTTTATTGATTTATTTTTATAACAAAGGGCCAAGCAGCCCAGCTACTTTCCCCTTGTAAGCAGGAGCCAGGACCAATAAGTGAAACAAAGTCCAACTTTTGTTTGTTAATCCAAAGGTCCAATATGACTTGCACATTCTCTCCTCAACAAAAGGAGCCAGAACTGGTGGGGGACGTGCACAGCCAAATGCTGGTACTTATTTTTCAAGCAGCCTAAGCACATCTCTTCTCTCCCTTGCTGACAGCAGCCAGACCCAGTGAGGTGACTGCAAAAATATCTGCTTTTTTTCCCTTTTTGTGGGTGCAGCTCGCACTGGCACAAATTCTCTCCCCCTTCACCAGCAGGAGCCAGAACTAGTGAAGGGAACCAAGTCCAACTGTTTATTTTTAACCAAAGGCTTGATGTTCCTCATACATTCTCTCTTCATGAGCAGAAGTTGTAACCTGCAAGGGGATTGCCAAATGTTTTTTTTTTGAAAAGGAGAAGTAAACCAAGGTCTTCCAGTGTTTGCTGCAGTAGCTAGAATTGGTGGACAAAATGGGAAACATCTATATTTTCTTTTAAGGATAGGCCAATGGCCTGAGTTCAGAGGGGACAGCAAAACGTTTTCTTAAAACAGGGCCCAGCTACACAGTTCCAATATTCTACTCCATACTGTTCCATGCCATACATTTCCTGTGTTCAGTAATAAGGTTCTCCCTCTTGGTACCATGCCAAGCACTACCTTCTGTACAGTGACATGCCCTCCCTCATCCCTATCCCATGCCAAGCATTGCCTTGTGTCCAGTGGTACCCTGCTCCCTCAGCCTGTCCCATTTGAAGCATTTCTTAGAGTCATGCAAATGCACAATTGTAACTTTAGTAATTTAAAATATTTTTACCAAAAATTCCTCAGCTGCAGCCCTATTGGCTCTGGTCAGAGTTTGTTTTAGGAGGAAAAGAAAGGAAAAACAAAATTCAAACCTCCAGCTGAGTAGTCCATTGCAAAGCAGCAGGCCTCTGGGATGAGGGGCTTGTCTTAAAAGAACTGGGAAAGTAGGGTCTGGAGCATGCTTGGGCAGTGGACAGATGGAGCATGAAGTGGCAGTCTTCTAGTGCTCAGTTGCCTAATCAACACACGTGTTTCTTTTGTCAGACTGGATAGATAGACAATTTTTCAGTTATTACATTACTTAACTAGCAGAGCACACACAAAGTGACTGAAGGCCCTGAAGCCTGTGAGCAGGGAGGTACTGGACAGTGGGCAGCACATGTGTGCCATCTGGCAACCTACTAGTGCCCAGCTTCTGCTAGTTGGTACCTTTGTGGCATCATATAAAAAAGAAAATTAAGATAAAAAAAATCCAAGTTTTTTTCTTCCAATAAACTTCATTGTTCACAAGTTGCTTTGCTGAAACTCTTCTCAAACAGTCTATGTTGTCCTGAGCAGTGCTGCTGCAATGTGATCTCGGCAGTGAGCAGCAAGTGTGTACCAGTTGGCAGCCTGCAAATGCACATCCACTTATAACTGGCTCCTTTGTGGCATCCTATAAAAAAAAATTTAAATGAAAAAACATTTTTTTCTGATGCCAGTCTTTACGTGCCCCTAAGCTGCTGAAGTTCCTCCTGAAGCAGTCTGTCTTTGTGTCATCCTAAGCTGTTCTACTTCCATGGGATCTGGGCAGTGGGCAGCAAGTGTGTGCCAGATGGCAGTCTGCTGGTGCTTTGCCACTGCTAATTGGTGCTTGTGGTATCCTAGTAAAACATTTAAAGTAATAAGTACAGGTGCTTTATTCTACTATTCTTCACATTTCTCTAAGTTACTGAAGTTCCTACCAAGTCCTAAAGCAGTATGTTTGTGTCTCGTCCTGAGCTGTGCTGCTGCTGGGTGATCCAGGTAGTGGATAGCAGTGTGCACCAGCTGGAAGCCTGTCAGTGCCTGGCAACTGTTAGTTGGCACCTTTGTGGTATCCTATTAAACAAATAAAGTTTTTTTTGTTCTTCTGACAGTTTTCACATTCCCAAGTTGCTAAATTTCTATTTAAAACCAATAAAAATACAGTTAACAAAATTAAAAAAACAAAAACAAGCTGCCTGTAAGTTTTAAGTTTTTTAAGAAATTGAGCCACAGAGAGGACAAGGGGATGGTAGCATGGTGGAATCCTTTAGTCACATCAAAGAAGAATCAAAGTGGCGTGGGTGTGGTCAGAGACCCTCTGGCTCAGTGGGAACAAGAAGTGTAAAAGACAGTAGTCCAGCAGTTTGTAAAATATCACACATTGTAGGGCCAACTCAGGGTGGCACTGCAAGGGTTACAGCTGAGCAATAATTGCAGAAAAAGGGTGCAACAGATAGTAACAAGGGCATTGGAGGAGGAGGAGCAAAGTGATTAGGCGGAGTTTGGGAACAGAGACACAAATTGTGATTATATACATAAAAAACTGATAGCAGCAGAGTTCTCAGGAGGAGGAGGAGGTGTAACAAGTGAGAGTTGGGGACATATATGCATAAGAGATTAAAAAAGATTGAAACTGGTGGTAGAAAAACAAAATGAAAGGAATAGGCCCCAAAATAACAAAGGGAAAAACAAGACTCTGAAAAAATAGCAGAAAAAAGACACGGAAGAGACAAATAGTATAGACAAATAGTATACCAGGACTAGAAAGACTCATGCTAGAGGCAGAAAATGAATCGTTCCCTGACCTTGAAGAACTGGAGGAGAAAGGTGATGTGGAAAAAGGCCATGGTAGCCCAACCCATGGGCAACAGCAGACAGTGCCAGCAGGAATGACCAAACTGGTGAGGTTGGTGGTGTGGGAGTTCTTTCGAGTGCATGAAATATCGCAGACACATGGTTCCTATACAGCATGCACAAGGGCATGGTACTAGGAAACCACCAAGATAGCAAGTCAAAAACGTTTCCTGCACACACTAACCTGAAAGAGGGATGCCAAGTAAAGTCTTCTTTAGAAAAACATTTATTAAGACAGCCTGGTTGTGTATGAATAAATGTTTTTTGACTTGCTATCACAGACACATGTAGAGGGCCTTCTATGTAAGAACAGATTGAGTCAGAGTAAGGAGAGAACCAGGCTGGGAACAACTACCACTAAAAGGCATTTGCTTAATTCCCACAGATCTCAGTATGAGAAGGCATGCCAGTGCTTGCTATTATCAGCACTAGCGGGCAATGAAGCTGATGAGGAAGATGATGATGCTCATGGGCTGAGTGAGGAGAATGCGAGGGACCAGGTAGGGAGGAAGAGGAAGAAAGTCCTTCAAGTGGTAACCAAAGCACAATTCAAACATCTTCCATTCAGAAGTTATTTAGCACATTGACTCCCATTCCTCTAAAGAGCTGCAAATCCCCAACCACTTCCAACCCCAGGGACATCAAAGTAGAAGCCAGCAGTCTAGGTCAGTTCAAACAATCACTCAACTGTCACTGTCTGAGTCCCTGGAAATGTGCCAGAAACATCAATCCACAAGTCTGAGCTGAAAAAGTTAACAAGTGCAATTCTGCCACTGGCTTGCTGCCATTATCCTTAGTGAACTATACAGGTTTTCTATCACATTGCAAGTTGCAGTGCCAAGGTATCAAGTACCCAGCTGTGCTTACTTTTCCACAGTGGCTTTTACAGATTTGTACTACAGTGTCTTCAAGACTGTGACATGCCCTGAAAGCATCATTATAAGTCTAACTAATAATTCATGAGCTAAAGTAGCTCACTGATTGGCTGCCGTACCAGTCTAAAATCTTTTTGAAATGCCCAGCATGGAAGAGACCCTCAACTGAACGCTAGCACCATCCTGCTTGAAACCTTAAAAAACATAAAAAATAAACAGTGAAAAAGAAAATTGTTATTGTGATTACATTTATAATCGCAATAACAACCTCGAAGTCGGTCATTTCCTTGGATTAATGACTGGCTGAAGGGGGTGGCCCTTGGTCCATCCCCCAGCCAATTGCTAATCCCATGGAAATGACCAGCTTTTTGTTTGTTATTGCTTAATTTGTGCCAGTGGTTCACATCATCACTGACATGTGGACCTGCTGTCAGACTAATGACAGCATGGCAGTGACTGCCCATTGGATCAGTTTCCCCTCTTCTGGCTGTTTCTACTCCTCCTACTCTGGGTTAGGTGTTAGCGGCGGCAGTAGATGTAAGTCACTGTGGCCTTCCAAACTCTGCAAGCAGGCAGCTTTATACATTACTGGCTTTGACAAGGACCATTGTGCAGATCATCTGTTACACTTTGGTCAGCAGAAGTTTGATGAGTGGCTGATATCATAGGTTTTATGGTATCAGATAATGCAAAGGACAGTGTAAAGGCAGTTGAACATGGGTATTATGTGCATGTTCTATGTCTTGCCCACTGTATAAATCTGGAGGTTTAAGGTTTCCTAGATAAGGAAGACCCCACCGTGTAGGCCTGTGTAGGTCTGACCAAAAAGGTCTGTGGTCATTTTAACCATTCTGTGAAGGTACAGAAGGTGTAACAAAATATTCAGCAGTGGAAGCAACTCCACCTCCACCACCTGAAACAAGATGTGGAAACAATGAAGAATTCCACCTATTATATGATGCAATCACTGCTACAACATAAGGCTAGCCACCAGTATACAGTTGAACATGGTATTGACAAGGGAGAGGTAAACATCAGCTTGAATCAGAGGTGCCTAATGAAGACCCTCTGCATTGTGCTGAAGACCTTTGATGAGGCTACACAGCTGGTGAGTGCTGATGCAGCTGATCTAAGCCAGGTACTCCCCCTCACTGCTGTAATAGATCTGCAACTTGTTCATATGAAAGCTCAATACAAGGACAAGGGGATTGACTGCTGTTCATCTAGTAGAAAGAACAAGAACAGGGTTTTGGAATGATGCATGCATTTTAGAAATGTGCAAAGCTGACATCTTAGCCACTTTTTTCAACCCTCAATTTAATTACATATTTGGGACATTCTTTGATGCATAAGAATGTGGTATGTCAAATACTTGTTCTCTCTCAAAACTCAGTCTACACTGCTACCAGATTTCACAACTCTTCAGATGCCTGAAAAGGGTACATTGGTATGCTGCTACCACTCAGTCACAACTTCACTTGGGATATCTCTAGGTCTGAATCTCAACAGAGCCACTGCTCACTCAGTACAGTGCTCCTTTCCAAAAGGCAAATGACCCACCCCCTCTGTCACAGATGAGAGCACGTTGACTTAGATATTGCTACTTTGTAACCTGCCTCTTCAGAAACGTATTACAGACTTGCTCATTTACCTCTGGTTATCTATGCTTGAAATGCCTCAGTCACAGATAGCATGACACATATAAAAATAACATTTAATACTCTGTGATATTAAAACTATGGGTAATACAGTATTTCTACAGAGATTAAAAAAACACATTTGAAAAGATAGAGGACACACAGAAGAACCTAGTTCAAAGCTATATAATTTCTAAGTAGAGTAGAAGACGTTTACCATAAATGGGAACTTGGTGAGTTATGGCAGACTAGAACCTGTGATGTTCCTAGTTCAAAATTAGAAAACATAACTGAACTCTAAGAGCAAACACACACAAAAATATCTTTGGCTGATTAGCCTATTACATATGAATCATCATACATGCCTCTCTGACATCACATACTGGACCATTTCTTTGATCTCTGGAGACCATGCTTTTCCAGAACAGATCTAATCTATTTTTGTGGTCTGATGCTGGGTATTTTGTTTTCCTGGCTGGCTAAACCAGTGGGGAGTTGTTTCACTGTGTCTGGGCCATATTTACATTCAAAACGTTCAGTTTCTTTATTAAAGGGATTCAGCCTTTTGAAGTTTAACCAAATAAAAAAAAACTTATACAGGGCAGGAACTGGATTGCTTACACAAAGGCTCCTCCTGGCTGAGTGCCCCCATGCATGGGATGCAGTATAATGTAATTATAATGTAATTTTCAGTTTCCACAGGCTCTCCTACTTCAGCTGAAATACTTTATAGAGGCATAGATAATAAACACACACACACACACAAAATGCATTGCAAGTTATCACATGTAAGGATCAGTAGTCCTATAAAGCCTGGCTTACCTATCTGGTCTCTGTACATATGACAGAAATCAAGGCCAGGAGCACAAATACAGCACAAGAACACTAATCATCCCTGCAATCCCACTGAAAGGTCAGGTGGAGGAGAGGGAAGAAGGAGGATCCTAATGTGTTGCCATTGCTACTGCTGAACATCACAGGAGTCACTTGCACTTGTCTTTAAGTCAGCTGAGACCTAGTGATTCTACTGCTGTTGCTGCTTATGCTGCTGCTGCTACTGCTGCTGCTCCTCCCCACAGAAAGACATCCATTGATAACAAACCACTCTGGGAACAACTGTCTGACTATGACTTGATGAAAAGGCTCACAAAGTCAGTGTCTAGCATAGAGGTGCCTGAGATGCCAGCAAGCAAAATAGTGCAGAATAATTTGGATGAGAATGTGTCACACCACCAGAAGATGAGTGCTTATTGTACTGCTACCAAAAAAAGACCATTTTGCACTCTTTAATACAGATAGATAGATAGACAGACAGACAGACAGACAGACAGACAGACAGACAGACAGACAGACAGATAGATAGATAGATAGATAGATAGATAGATAGATAGATAGATACTTTATTTACATAGCACTCCTTCCTGGAGGCTCAGAGCACTTAACAAAATCATTAAAACAGTATACACATAATATCAAAACAAACACAAAACATATAACAGTACAAAAAAATGCTATCACTGATAACATACTAAAATAAAATACTCCACTAAAATAACAGTCAATCAGTTCTACTCTTAAATACCAAAAGCCTGATTAACTACAAATGTTTCCACCGAGGGTGCCTCCCTCAGATGTCTAGGTAATGAGTTCCACAGGGTTAGCATGGCAACTGCATATGCTTGGTCACCAGAATGTCTCAACCTAACCCTAGGAACTTCAACGAGGCAACCCTCGGAGGAACGGAGAGCCCAGGACAGGCAATGGGGAACAAGAAGGTCTTGCAGGCAAACTGGTCCCCCCTTGTGCAAGGCTTTATAGGTCAGTAATCCAACCTTGAAGGCAATCCTCCACCTAATTGGCAGGTAGTGCAGTCCATGGAGGACAAGTGTGATATGCTCAGATCTCGCAACGCCCATCATTAATCTAGTCGCTGCATTCTGCACCAACTGCAGTCGGCAGAGATTACCTCCAGATAGCCCCAGGTACAGGGCATTGCAGTAGTACAGAGTGCCATTAAACACCTCAGTTGCCCACCTGCAAGTACATACTCAGTGAGAATTTTCAGTGTTGCATGCAGTATTGTCACTAACAGAAGAATACGCCTTTTGACCCAAAATGTAGACTTGCTCATTTTTTTCTAAATTCACCTGCCTCTTTCTCTGAAGCTCTATTGATCACACTCTATGGATGATCAATCTCTTACACTGCCAGCTAGGCTAAAGAAAGAGGATGGTGATATGGATGGGGAGTGGTCTGTATCCATTAGCCCTTTTTTGGAAGCAGTAGCCTATAGAAACAAACTGTGGGATGCTGCATTGTTATCTTCACTCAGCCTTCTTCAGGTGATAACATTTTGTGAATTTGCGGGCCTATATAGGCTGAATAAATATTAATTTTTAGGGCAATGTTTGCCATGCAACCAGTGTGTATAACACTTATCCATGGAACAGTTGGAAGACTTGTGCACATGTTGTGCTGTCCTAATGGGCACTGTTGTTGGAACCAGTAGCCTACACTGTGGGATGCCGCACTGCTGTCTTAACTCAATCGTCTTCATATTGCAAGGTTTTGTGAATTTGCAGGCCTCCTGTGCATAGGCTGAATAAAATATTTTTTTGAGGGCCCGTCAGCGCAGCAGTTGGATTTCCGCATGCGACGCTGGTGCCCTGGGTTCGGGAATGGACCAGGGTCACTGGAGGGCCGGCTGGGGAGAAGGATGGAGTGTCCTGGGACTGCTCTCCTTCTCGGGGGTGGAGGAAGTGTCCGAGCTTTGCTGACCCTGGCGGAGGCCAGGAGTCGCATAGCTGCCGGCACTCAGCAATGCATTGGAGGCGGGGCAGACGCCGGTGTCATTGCACGACCCCGCCTCCCCAGAAAAATGGAAAAAGGGGAAAGCTGCCTGCCGCCATGAATGAAGCTCGCCGTGGCTTCGATATGCTCCTCAGGCCAGCCCTCCGACCTATTCGGACCCTGTGGCATGCGAAGTGCCGCCGCCCATGGGGGGTAAGCCACGGGGTATCGGGTTGTGACCAATTTGGGGTTGCAGAAGCCGGCAGCCCGTGACCGGGCTGATATGAACATCAGGCAGCAGGCAGCTCGGTGGAAAAAGAATAAATAGAAAAAAAATGTATATATTTTTTTGAGGAAGGGCAACACTGGCCACATAATCAGATCATACAACACTTATCTATGGCATAATGGGACCCGTTGTCCATGTGTGGCACTGTCCAAATGGTCACAATTTTTGGAGGCAGTGGCCTACACTGTGGGGGGAGGGCTGCTCTGCTGTCTTCACTCAGTATTCTTCAAAATTACAATATTTTGTGAATTTCCAAACCTAAATTGGCTAAATAAATAATTTTTTTGAGGGGAGGGGGGCAACACTGACCATACAAGCAGTGTGTATAGCACTTATCAATGGAATAATGGGATGCCTTCTGCATGTGTGGTGCTGTTCCAATGGACACAATTTTTGGAACCAGTAGCCTACAGTGTGGGCTGATGCACTGATATTCCGTAGGCAAACATGAGCCTTACGAACCATTTTATTTTGAACATTGTTGGCCACGTACTCTTTTGTACTAGCCTTGTTGATGTTTTACACAATTTCTGTAACCAGTAGCCCTCAATGTGGGCCACTACCTCATCCTACTGGTTTGGGTGATTCATCAGCCCAGTACATTATGTGATTTTCAATTTCAGTTTTCAGTGTTATTTGTTTGAGCATAACAAGATCATTACAATTTAAAATATACATAAAAACAGGTTATACATGTGTTAATAAGTCCAAGTAACAAAAGTACATTTGTATCATAAAGTAGTTATCAAGTAAACACCCCTCTTCCCCTATATTATTAAGATCTTACATTATTTGTATACAATTAAGAGAATAAAAATTGTATTAAACAACTGATATCGCTTCATAATACCCTAAATAGAGAAATTGAAATCTTATTCCAATTATGTTGCTAGGAGTCTTACTATGCCTTCATAAATATAGACTTCACTTAAGTAACTTTATGCAGGGCAGACTTCAAAGTAACTTGTAAAAATGTAACAATTTTTGAGCCTTATTTTATTTATTACACATAAATATTCGGATACCCTTGTGATGATACAATCATCTTCTGTTGTGAACATAATTATCAAAAGTTCATGATTGTTCTCAGATTGTATATATTTCCATACAGAAACAAACCAAATATACCTTGTTTGGTTGTACCATGTACAGTCAAACATTATATGGTACACATGTTCACAATTAGATTTCTCACATCCCATCTTTTGTCATCCAGAGTGCTCAGATTGTTGTATCTTGCCTTTTGCAATAAAATAGTTCAAATCTGTACAGGGTGTGATACTTGGGCAGCTGGTACTGATCACTGTATTATTTTTTTGTAATATAAAATGGGTTATGGACTGTCTCTCTTGAGAAATGCTGAAACAGCATGTGAGATGACACAAACACACACAGGTTTTAGATACAAGGTGTTACCTGGAAGGCCCGAAGCTAATTACAGACTTTAACTAAGTTAATTATAGCTGTAGTTGCTAAGAGGGAAAATCATAAACTTTGATAACGCTTACAGGAAGAAGAGCAGGTTGTGACGTTTTAGTGGGAAGTCATAAAATATGTTTTCATGTCCTGGAAGGGGAAAGCTTATCATAAGATCAAAGAGAGTCATTTGATGAACATGAGTTATGCTGAGGTTGCAGAATTTAATACTTGGAAAAGACATCCTGTTTTCATATAGATTTTTTTTATATATTCTGACAGGGAGGAGCTAGGTGACCTCATGCAAATAAGTGGGGAAAACCAGCTCTTAAACATTATTCTGTTTTCCTTCAGAGACACTTCTATCTAGACTTTGACAAAGAAACATCTGTGAGCACTTTAAGCAGGTATTTAGAAAGAGAGACAAATCTAACCCGGGTCGTTCCTGAAAATAGGCATATAACTTGTCTAGTGTACCTACGGGTAAACAAAAGCTAAATAAATAAATAAGTACTGTAGTAGGAATCGCACTGTTAAAACCTGTTTTGTTTAAGAGATTTGTATGTCTTGAGATATAATAGTTCTGTATTTTATGTGTTACATATGTTTTATCTATTGTTGTAAAACTCTATTTTTAGAGCTTACTTGGTCTGTCTTTGATTTCTTTCCTTTACAAGCAGAGTATATATGGTTAAAGCAGACAGGGTACATAAACTTGAATGGTGATACCAAACTGGAAAAAGGTAAGTGTTTTACATCTGAGGTCATTTATTACAGTTTTTAAGGGTTCATTTCTGTACACCTGGTTAGGTGCCCATAGGCAAAGATATTTTGCCCCCGAAGACAGAATTATCTTAGCCCGTACATTGGGTACGCTAACAAGAGGTTCACAGTTTGAATCCCTCTAAGACTTGATACCAAAGGTTGATTCAAATCCACAAAAACAGACAAGAGGGTTACCTTGTTCTGTTAACTGTTCACAAGACTGCGCTCGGAGGTTGGCACTTTGGGAGTAGAGGGCTGACCTACTGAGTGGGTTTGTGACACAGGGTATACAATCTCCTTTTGTGCTGATCTGTTAGGATATCCAAATAGTACCAAAGGCAGTGCCTGATGTCATTTAGAATAAGCCAAGATGAGTATTCAGATTTTTTAATTTTTTCCAACTCTTCATTAATACCACAATTTTCTCTTATTTTTATATAAGTATTTTATGCTAAGTTTAATGCCTTACACTCAGCATAAAAGACAGAACTTATATAAAAAAATAAGATAGATAATTGTAGTATTAATGAAGACTTGGAAAAAAATTAGAAAAGCCAAATACTTACTGGTACCTGGTGAAAAGAGAGCTACATTAATAGCGCCAGTCAAGAGAGTGCTAGTCCATCTAGCATGATCATGGACAGCGAGCAGGGATGTACAGCGCTTACTATATGCGCTCCCCTGGTCACTGTTCATGGTGCTGCCGAAGGACAAGGGCAGTCGAATACTAGTGCCTGGCTGAACTTCCTGTATGGCATGAAAGGCTGGGGCATGGACCAGCTCAGCCTGGAGTAAGTGGAGACCAGGGTTCTAATCCTGGTCTCCTTCCATTTTAGCACAATCAGGACTTGTAGTTTTTTTTACACGGGGCCGTGGAAATAGTATTTCACAGCCCCATAAATCTTAACTTGCCCTGTGACCCTCCTCCCCAGGTGAGAATCCTTAGAGTCCTGGGGTGTGCAGGGGAGACAGAACTACTCACATGGGGGGTGTAGGGACAGCGTCCCACCCAAAAATAGAAATGATGGCATTTTTGCTGCACTGTTGTTGCCAACGACATTCTTGTTGGCTATGTTATGACCCATGCCATACTCACCTTGGTTTATTCTTACCTTAGCTTCTTCTACCGTGAGGTAGGTAATTAATGCAGCAAAGCAGTGGAAAAGGCAAATAGAATGTTGGCGTGCATGGGGAGGGGCTTAACAAGCAGAAAGAGGGAGGTACTGATGCCTCCTTATAGAGTCATGTTGAGGCCACACCTGGAGTATAGGGTCCAGTTCTGGAGACCGCACTTATGCAAAGACATAGCTTGGATTGAGAAGATGCAGAGAAGGGGCAACCAAGATGGTGCACGATATGCAGGAGAAGACATACGTGGAGAGGTGGAGGGAACTGGATCTGTACCCGTTGTAGACAAGAAGGGAGAGGAGAGACATGAGAGACATTTAGGTACGTGAAGGGGATTAATAAGGTGAGTGAGGGGAGTTTATTTAAAAGGAAGGTGGGGGTTAAAACTAGATGGCATAGTCTAAGATTAGAAGGAGGAAGATTTAGGAGCAATGTGAGGGGGCGTTACTTCACGGAGAGGGTGGTGGAGGCCTGTAATAAACTGCCATAGAAAGTGATGGGGGCTGAACGGGTGGAGGGATTCAAGGGGGCATGGGACAGATATAAGGGGCTAGCAAGTGGGGGGGAAGGGATGTCCAGGGACATAGGGGATGAGTAAGGGGGGGAGGGACAGACTTGATGGACCAGAGGGTCCATTTCTGCCACCAGATTTCTATTATTCTAAATGACATCAGGCACTGCCTTAGATACTATTTGGATATCCTAACAGATCAGCACAAAAGGAGATTGTATACCCTGTACAGATTTGAACTATTTTATAGCAAAAGGCAAGATACAACAATCTGAGCACTCCAGATGACAAAAGATGTGGATGTGAAAATTCTAATTGTGAACATGTGTACCATATAATGTTTGACTGTACACGGTACAACAAAGCAAGGTACATTTTGTTAGTTCCTGTATGGAAATACATACAATCTGAGAACAATCATGAACTTTTGATAATTATGATCACAACAGAAGATGATTATATCATCACAAAGGTATCCAAATATTTATGTGTAATAAATCAAATAAGGCTTAAAAGAGCTAGTGTACTGCCTAAAACTAATAGTAGTTTTCAAAAGTAGTCAACCATTACCTTTAAAATCTGAGATGCTTTTTCTTTTCCCTTTGGTTAATTAGAAGATTATTTACCTGATGTTAGGTGTGTTGTGTGGAATAGCTCTGTGCCTGGCAGTCAACATATCTAGCTCTGTTCCCCCATTAGATCATCAGCATTGTGACCTCACTGACTGTGTCATCACCGCTGCTTAGGAATAGCCACACAGTAGCTGCTAGGTCAGTTGCCTGTGATGTCACTGTCAGTGGGATCACAATGCTGATAATGTAGTTGGGGATAATAGAGATAGTTATAACATGGGTACTGAAATGCAGTCACCTCATTGGTAGAAGAGCATCAGGTGACTGTTGATTAATCCCTGATATATGCACAGTTATTCTTATGCGTCCCTAAACCCAAATCCCTGAGCAAGTCCTAAGGGCACTTGTTATGTGTTTAACAGATGAAAGCTTACAGGCAGCCATTAAAATGTGTAGTAAGAGAGAGCAGCGACAGCGACATAGTAGAAGCAAGAGAGCAGGACCTCCAAATAAAGATATTCAGCCACTCTGTATGTGATCTCTTGACTCCTACTGTCACTGTGCCCTTGGTCAATATATTGAACCTTATGTAAGATGCATGTTAGAGATTTTAGTCCCTGTCTCCGGTCCTGCTCCCCCACCGCCAGCACCACAAGCTCACTTGCCTCACCCACCCCAGGTCACTCCACAGTTTTCAGCCACAGTGTCTCCAGCAGTGTCTCCAGTCCAGTTTCTCTTCTGTGCACCACTTTGCCATGCACCTGCACTGAGCCCTCCTGCATTTCTTGGTTGTTATGCAGAGACAGTGTACTGTGTCAGTCTCTCTTGACTTTTCTGGCTGGCGGCAGCATAAAAAAAAAAAGTGAAAGAGGGAGCAAGAGAGCAAGAGAGCAAAAGCCACCAACCAAGAAGCAGAGACACTTCACCAAGCCCCTGCACTGAGTCCTCCTGTGACAGCCTGAAACAGAGTGTGACAGTCACCTCAATTGAGAGAGCGAGAGCCACAGACCGAGAAGCAGACACCAGAGACAGTAAGACCCACAGGACAGTGGGTCATGCATATCTTTTATTTTATCCACACTCAAACAGTGTCCTGTGCTTGTCTCTCTGTCTCTTGACTTTTCTGGCTGTCAGCAGCATGGAGCAAGAACAAGAGACAGCGAGGGCCACAGACCGAGAAGCACAGACCCAAGACAGCGAGACCCTTGGGACAGTGGGTGATGCATATGTTGTTTCTTATGCACCTTGCTTACAATCAGCTGTGGGAAATGTTAGTTTTTTGTTGTCTGAAGAGTGTCTCTGTCATCTAGCACACAGGTGAACTGTACAGTGTATAACACCGGCATTTAAACAGTGGCAACACTTTGTGTGTCGGAAGGATACTTCATAAATTCTGTAATTTCTCATCATTTTATTTGGCTTTCCTTTCTTTTTATAACAATATACTAACCGTATGTTTTAAGTGCAATAACCCACTCCAGAGTATGGGGTTATTGGGGATTAATGAACACCCTGGGTGCCGTGAGTGCACTCAGCCTGTGACCTCATGCTTCACAACGCACCCGGGGTGTTCATTAATCCTCAATAACCCCATACCCTGTTGTGGGTTATTGCTTACATATGTCAGCTGCCAGACTGAGAGCTATTCCACACATCCAGCCAATATTATCATATAGAAAACATTCTAATGAGCTAAGGGAAAAAGAAAAAGTACTTCAGAAATAAAAAGATACAACTGACTACTTCTAAAAGAGAAAAAGGAAAAATATGTTAGAAATAAAAAACTACAACTGACTGCTTCTAAAAAATTGTATAATTTTCCTGTCTATCTGTTCTGGTTCCACTAGCTCTTTAAACATTGTTAAATTTTTACAAGTTATTTTGAAGTCTGGCCTGCATAAAGTTACTTAAGCCAAGTCTATGTTTATGAATGCATAGTACAGTAGAACTCCTAGCAACATAACTGGAATAAGATTTCAATTCCTCTAGTTAGGGTAAGGTGTAGTAACATTAGTCATTTAATTAGTTTTTATTCTCTTAATTGTATACAGATAATATAAGATCTTGATAATATTATAGGGGACAAGGGTCTTTCATTTACTTGGCTACTACTTTATGATACAAATGCACTTCTATTGCTTGGACTAATATGTATTGGTTATATTAATACGTGTATAACCTGTTTTTATGCATATTTTGAATTGTAATGATCTTTTTATGATCGAATAAATAAAATGGAAAAATGTTATTTGATTTAACCCCATTTCCAAATGCTTTTTAATGATCAAACCAGTGTAAAGTAGGTCATCAAGACGAGAACTCTGGCACGCTTTACCTGGTTCTATGTTTGAAGTTTATATGATCGAACTTTATGACATTTCCATAGCCCTACTGCATAAACATATATACACATGAGAACACTGTACATGTAAACAAGTGTGCACAAACATATAAATGAAACTGGTAATGTAGAAGGCCCAATACAAAACAGTAAATGTGAGAGATTATATATACAGGGTGTGCATATGACCCTGAAACAAAAAAAGGCAATTGTTAGTTAAAAGTGGGTGTGGTACTTTTTATGAGGGAGGCATTAAAGCAACTGGGATACAGGGAAAGTAAGTGGGGCAGAGGCACTGTGGGTCACCCTACAGACAGGGAAATGGAGCCTCTATTTGCGCTGGTGGGATCTACAGACCTCCAACACAGAGGGAGGAGATAGATAGGATGTCGATGTACACCATTAGCAAGAGGGCAGAAAAAAAGAGGGAGATGCTGCTGGTGAGGGACTTCAATCTATAGGATGTAGATTGGAGCCTCTCAGCTGCAGCTTCATCTAGAAACAGGAACATCTTGGACTCCCTGCAGTGGATGTTCCTCAGGCAACTAGTCAATGAACCCACTCGTGATGGGGCAGTACTGGCCCTGGTACTCATCAACAGGGACAGTGTTGCAGACATCAAGGTGGGTGGCCAGTTGGGGACCAGCAATCACCATACAGTGTGGTTCAATATAAGGACAGCTGTAGAATCAAACCAAAGGCAAGGGTTCTGGACTTCAGGACAGCAGATTTTAAAAAGATGGGTAAATGCCTCAGGAATGACCTGGCATGGGGCTGAACTGGGTGGGTGGAAGAACAGTGGGGGAAATAAAAAAGGGCCATAACGAAGACAGCAAACCTTTGCATCCAGTAAGTGAGCAAAAGAAAGGGGAAAAAAAGACTGCTACAGTTCATGAAAGAGCTGGTAGAAAAGGTAAAAACTATGAGGGTAGCACACAGAAGGAACAAGGAGACACACAGAGAGGAGGATAGGGAGGTGTATCAAGGGAAACACAAGGAAGCAGAGAGATCAGTAAGGCAGAAACTGAAGAGAGAAAATCTAAGGCAGTAACAAAAGGGAAAAGGACATTTTTTAGTTATGTAAGTGAAAAGAGGAAGACCAGTGCTGGGATTGTAAGGTTACGAAGAGAAGGGGGCACTGTTCAAAACGGGAACAGAAAAAGGCAGACATTCTGAACAAATACTTTTGTTCACTGTTCACAGAGGAAAGAGACAGGAAGGGGCCACAAAAATGTAATAGGCACATTAGAGGGACAGAGGTGAACACTAGTCAGTTTTCAGAGGAGAGAGTCCTGAAGGAACTCACAAATCTGAACGTGGACAAAGTAATGGAGCCAGACGGGGTCCACCAAGGGTACTGAAGGAGCTCAGGAAGGTCCTGGCTGCACCTCTGATGACCCTATTTAACATTTCATTGGAAACAGGAGCGGTCCCAGAGGACTGAATGAGGGCAAATGTAGTCCTACTTCATAAATGTGGTAGCAGGGAAGAGGGTGGAAATTACAGGCCAGTCAGCCTGACTTTAGAGGTAGGAAAATGAATGGAATCACTGCCGAAAGAAAGCATTGTGGAATATTTTGAATCCAGTGGGTTATTATACCACCATTTATCAAGTAATGCTGCAATGTCTGTTATAATTCAGCTTTTTGTACTATTAATGATTATATCCAAAGGTAGGGAATTTCATGGGTTAATGATGCCCTGTGTTAAAAAAAATCATTTTTATTGTTTTTAAGTTTTGTTTTGATAGTTGAAGTGAATGTCCTCATGTATTTTGATTCATAAGTTTTCAGAGTTCTCCAATCTAATCCACAAGAGAAAATTTTCTTTATTTAGGTCAGTAGCCACTGTTAGGACTCGGTCTGGATGCAAATTTGCCTCCACAATATTTACTTTATTTGCTTCTATAGATTGTTCCATTGTAGTCAGGCAGGTGGTAATTGAATCAAACTTTTTGTCCATAGTGAAGATAGAGGTGTAGAGTTTGGAGACAGTTTTCGGCAATTATTTCAGTGCTGCACCGGGTCAGTCTTCTGCTCCCGAAGAGCTAGAGGTTTTGGTTGCATCTTGTTGCCCTCCTCATGGCTGAAAAAAGTTTTGGGCTCCTGAAGCCTGTGAGCTGGCTTTTCTCGGGGTCCCCATGTGTAAAATTCACAAATTTGGTATCAACATGCATCTCTCTACATTGTAGAAATAGATCACTCAAAATCTGAATGAATTTCTACAATTAGAGGCAATAGCATATTGCTTTATCTTTGCAAAGGCAGGTGCTCTGTGAAAATGCTGCTGCTCTGCATGATGGCTGGCCACACACCCCACCTCCTTTGTATCTTGAATTGCTTGGCTTTTTCGGGGTGCTGTTGATAAAGTCTGCAGTGGGAATTTGTTCACATGTTTTACATTTAGGAATGCTACAAAATACTGCAAGGATTAGTGCCTCCTTGTATTTAGCTGTCTTGATCAAGTTTAATGAATATCTCTGGGTAAAGTGTAGATTTACCCTTGACAATCAGGTTGGATAAGTTAGGTGGTTGCTTGAAAGATAGTAAATGTGGTCCAGGAAAACACCTTTTGGAGCTTAATTGTTACTGAATATTGGTTTTATGACTTGTATTATTTTTGTAGGGTCTCCAAATCTGAGTTGTACAGTATGTCACAACTATGGGTGTCCACTTGATGGTGGTCTTTTCTTTATATTATAGTAGTTGTTCTCTTGGCATATGCCTTGCGCTTTCCACAGCTCTGTCAAATTCTCTAGAGGTGTGTCCTTATTCCATGATTTCTTTTTTCAGTGTGACAAGGTATTTATCTTTGTCTTCCTCACTGGAAAGATTCTGTGGTATCAACGTGCTTGGCTGTACATTATAGCTTTTTTTAGTGTGCTTGGGGTGATTTCTGGTTTTGTGTAAGTATCTTTGCTGGTTTTGTGTATACTAGTCCGTAATTTTCCAGTCTGTAAAGGTAACTGTGGCATCAGGGAAGTTGATGTTTATGTCAGAATACTCCAGGGAAAGCTTAATGGATAGTAACCCAAAACAGAGAAGTTAAATACTTCACATAACTGAAGATCTTCCTGAGTTTCTTCTCTATTGAGTGTCACTAATAGGTGTGAGCAAGAAGGCTTTAGGGCACTGCGGGAGCCAGCAATTTTCTGGGGGCTAGCAGCAAATATGCCCCAGTATGTACATCACCAGCACATGCCTGTTGGTATACAGTGGCATGCACCACCAACTGCCTCAGTTCATTTTTTACAAAGGAGGACCGTAGCATGGGAATAAACCTATGAGCAACTGAACCACTAACTAAGGACATTAGATAGTCCTGTTGGCCCTAGTATGGTGGGAAAACAAATCCAATACAACTCATAGCATCTTGACAGCCCAAATCTACTCAAAAAGGGGAGAAGGCAATAATATAACACATCAATACTGTAGTGAGACCGGGGAATGGAGAGTGGTCATGGTACTATATAGAGAAGATTTTCAGAATGTCTTCTATTACAGTAAGTATATAACTTCTCTATCTTCCAAGAATCCGTCTTCTCCAGAGTCCCACTTATGGGTCAGAGTACCAAGCTTTAGAAAGCAGTGCCCCAAACTGGGAAGGTTGGAGTCTAGGACTCACTTAAGACAGTAAGCCATTCTGAATGGTTTTGCCAAAGCTGGCAAGCTGTCTGGCATGAACATCCAGAGCACAGTGCTTGGTAAAAGTACAAGCTATGCTCCACGTGGCAGTCACACCAATCTCTGCAAGTGACACCAAGCAGATCTCTGCTAGGGAGGTGGCTACTGCTCTTGTGAAATGGGCATGTACCTTGCCTTCCAGCTTTTACCCTGTTATGGCATAGCAGTGATGGAGGCAATTAAAAAATCAAGCAGATACTGTATTCCTTTGATAGTGATGAGGAGTCTCTTTTAATCGAGATCAAAGAAGACAAACAGATTTTTTTTTTTTTGCCTGTCTGTAGCCCTTAGTTCTGTCTAGGAAGCATCTAAGGTCTCTTTTGTCATCAAGGGAATGTAACATTCTTTCTTCATCATATGAGGGCTGGAAGAGTATGCAGATAGGACCAAAGACTGGTTGAGGTGGAAACTTGACACCACTATAGCTAGAAACATAGGGGTGCAAAACCACTTAATCCTTATGAAAGACAGCATATGGAGGATCTGTGACTACAGCATGGATTTAGGATACTGTGTGCAAAGGTAATGGCCACCAGAAATGCTGCCTTCTGAGTCATGAATTTCATGTCACAAGTTACAACTAGTACACAGGTTTGGTGAGTGAGCATGTCTAGCACAAGATTTGTATCCCAGGGAGTGACCGGCTTCTGTATTGGAATCTTGTGTGCAGAATTCCTCTGAGGAACATCTTGAATAGTTGTAGCTGAGCCAAAAGTGCCCACAGGTTCATGATGTGCTGAAACAGCTGACAGATGGACCTTGACCATGGAGTACTGCAGTCAGGAGTCTGATTGATCCTGCAAATATTTCAAAACCTTTTTAGGAGGACTTTTGAAAGGGTCCATGGGGATTTTGGAACACCACATGGAAAAACGCTTCCATTTGGCTCCATATGGTGTGCTGATAGACGACTTATAAAGAGCAAGGAGTATTTCAGATACTTTGAACCTGCTCATGTCTATTTCTTCTTGGAGGAAGAGCAGACTGGGGAAAACTAGACAGACCTGAGCCTGAGTCAGGATGCCTATTCTGGATAGCACAGCCCTCAGTCTGTTGACTGCCAACTGAGTTAGAAGTGGGTACCAGATCTGCTGAGGGCAGCAAAGGGCTAGAAGAATAATTTTGCCCCATTGAGCCACCAATTTAGACCGTCCTCTTTGTAAGAGAAGGACTGGATGGAATGCATACAGAACCAGATTTTTCAACTGCAATCAGAATGCATCCTGACAAAAAGCATGAAACTCTGGATTTCTGGAGCAGACTTTTTCCTGAAGGGACTTCAAAATTGACTAGCATAGTCAAGGTGGGGTCTTACATAGTCTGTGTATAAGGTAATTATTTTTGTATCCTTGATCTGACATTTCTTTTGATAGAGCACAACAATTTGTTGGCTTTCTTGATTATTTCATTACGCTGCTTTTTGCTGTTTGAAATTAGCAGACACTAGAACTCCCAGTTCTTTTTCTAAGAGAGTTTTCCGTAGTAGTGCTCCACATAAGCTGTAACTAGTTGTTTTGTTGTTATAACCAAAATGCTTTACTCTGCACTTCTGTAGGTTAAACTGCATTCCCCAAATATCTGCCCAGTCTGTGATTCTGTTTTATTTCTGAAAAGTATTAACTTGCTCTATTGTGCTGCATGGCCCCATTAGTTTTGAGTCGTTGGTGATGACCAATTACTTATATTATGATTTAAAACAGAAATAAAGATATGACATATAACAGGGTCCAGTACAGATCACTGCAAGGTGCCACTTGTTACCAAACCAAATCAGGAAGAGTGGCCTTTAATGCTAACTCTCCAAGTTCTACCAGTGAGAGAGTTCTTGTGTCCAGTTTATCAAAAATGCATTAATTCTATATTTTTTCATATTTTCCACAACTTGTGGAGTACCTCAACCACCCTCAACTACTGTGTCCTGAACAGCAGGGGTTCAGGGGTGGCCACAGCACCATCACGGCCTTGCTAGAATTTATGGGATACATCCACCATGCATTAGACCAAGGCCTCCTGGTAGAAGCTGCATTCATTGATCTATCAAATGCATTTGATATGGTGCATCATGGGCTCCTCCTCAAACAACTGGCTGACATTGAGCTATCCTTGAAAACTTTGGACTGGTTCACTAGCTACCTGAGCAACTGCTATCAGCAGGTTAGGATCGGAAATGTGATCTCTGACAGCAGACCTGTTGGATCTGGTGTACCACAAGGATTCATATTAGGACCGCTGCTGTTCAGCTTATTCTTAAATAACCTACCGGCCTTTAGCTCACGTCAAATGCTCCTTTACGTAGATGATGCAGTCTTATTCACTGGCAGCCAACACCCTGAACATCTGGAGGTAGATCTACAAAATGTCTTTGTATCTGCGGAACAGTGGTTGAGAGGCCATAGACGTCTTGAATTATAAAAAGACCAAGACCATGAAGTTCTCCACCCCACAAAGCAATCACAGAGCCTTCCCCTTTGCAATTATGAACAATAGGGGTGCCACTCTTGAACTTATTCGGCATTTGAAATACCTAGGCATCACTATCAATTCCACCCTATCATATGCCGAGCACATCGACATTACTGCAAGGACCATCAATACCAGAATCAGAATCCTGTATCAGCACAGGCACTGTCTCATACACAAAGCCCTGAGCACTGCCATCAATAGCTCAGTCATCTCACTCATCGATTATGGGCTAGTGATCTATAGATCTACAACAGACACAGCCTTCCACCGCATCTCAACCACACTGAATAAAGCCTGCTGTATCCTCACAGGTGCTGATAAACTCCACACACATCTATGATCTCTATACCATGACTAGCTGACTACAGCTCAGTGGAAGAATCAGATACCAAACCTGCCTCCTTACCAAAAAAGCCTCCTTAAACCTTCTACCACCAGGAGTACAGAACCTACTGACCCCTCCCCAGAGCACAAAGCAAACCAGAAGCTCCACCTCTCAGGTATTCCATGTGACAAGATGCCATACTACCTTGGCTCAGTGGGGTTTCTCATACCGGGCCCCCCTCTGGACAATTGCACTACCTCAGGACATCTGTGATGCAGCAATGATTGGCTCTTTAAAAAACAAACTGCACCAACACCTTCTCACTGCGGGTACCTGTGTCTGCCCCCACTAAATCCCACCTCAAGTCAGTAATCCCATTGCCACAGTCTGTACTTACCCACTAGCACTTCTTAACCCTGTCACTGCTCCACTGAGTAGCCCCGACCTTGCACTTCACTGACCCCCCATCCTCTCCCATGGCGCTGCCATGCCCCACCCCACCTCTCTTCCCTACCCGTCCACCTCCTACCACTACCCACCCCTTCCTCTTACCATTACCTCTCCATCTTCTCCCCCTTCTCCTCTGTCTGTCTACTGTACTAATTTTTGTCTCTCCTTGATGTGGGCATGCATTGTACAATTCCTCAGTATAGTGTAACCATGTACTTTATCTGTATTGTTGTACCACAACATGTATTTGTATATTTGCCAGCAAACCATTCTGTATCCGAATGTTTATGTATCACTCTGTATTTGTTAACTGACATGGAACCAATCAACGAGCATCTGTTCATTGGTGTTATCCAAGATTTCAATAAATAAAAAAATAAAAATAAAAATACTGTCCAATGTGGCACTAGATCAAATGCTTTTTAGAAATCTAGGAACATTACATCACAGGGTATTTTCCAGTTGAGCACTAATTTTTTGTAAAAGCAGAGTAGATTTATTGTGTACGTAAAGGTGTCATTGTGTACAGATTTCCATACACTGTACAATGTGGTTGTGCTGCATTAGTGACGTAACTACTACAGCACAATGATTTTTCATTCTGCCGCAGTAGTTACATCATGATACAAACAAATGAGCAGCCATTTCCATGGCATTGATAAGGTCACTCTGATTTAATGCTGATCTGGGTATAACTCTGAAAGTATTCACCCACTGTGGAGGGTAGTAGGGGTGTCACCAGTTAACCTGGTGCCAGTCTCCATTTTCTTAGTGGTGGGTAGGGCACATTCAAATCATCGATTGAGCTCTGCCTGTCTCTGGTGTCTGGTTGGTTGAAGAATCAGACATCAGCTGAGTAGGAAATGTGAGCAAACTCATAAAAAGTAAGTGACTTCTTTCTTAGTCTATATGTAAACAGATCGTCTGCGAGAGGTTTCCCATACACTATATAAAATAAGGTATAGGCAACCATACACAAACAAGGTTGTTTTTTCACCTCAGGGTTGCCATGATGATATGGACCTCCTGAGCTTTGTTCTTGTGATCACTCTGTCATCATGGCAACCCCTTGGTGGAAAAACAGCCTTGTTGTGCATGGTTGCCCATACATTATTCCACATGTTGTATATGACCTTCCAGTGATAAATCCATCTTGTTCTGTGTTAGTGCCAGATATTACAGCCTATAAGCTGTCCTTAATTATACTTTTACTATCTTGCCCAAAACAGAAATGAGACTAATTGGTTGGTAATTTGTCTCTTCCCTTTTTATGTATCAGCATAACGTCCATGGTTTTCCTGTCATCCAGAATCTGGCCTGTATCTATTGATGCCTGAAATATAGATTAAAGTGGATGCCCAAAGTCATCAAAAATTATTTTGAGCACATGCACTGATATGTTATCTGGGTCAGGAGAGGTATTATTCTTGAGGTTATGTATTTTATCTCTAATAGCACTTTCATTAATGCAGATTTTTGATGACTCTAGCAGGTCATCTGTAAATGGGGCTATAGTACTAGAGGAGAAAACAGAACAAAACAACTATTCAGGACTTCAGCAATATCCAGTGGATTACTAACTAAATCATCATGATTTAATATAGGGCCAACACCATTTTCATTGTCTTTAAAGGAGCTAATATAAGTATAACTGAAGAATATTTTACTATTCCCCTTCTAAATATTAGCTGCTAAGGAGTACTCCATTTGCTTTTTAGCAATTTTGATGGACTTTTACATTCCCTTTGTAAAGTCTTAAATTTGGTCCAAGAATCAGTAGATTTTGAATGCTGGTAGAGTCTGTAATAGTTATCTTTCCTATTTATTAGATTCTTAATTTTGGGTGTTAGTCACTTGGACTCATTTGTTTGGAATTATATTTCTTGAGTTCAAGTATGTATTTATTGCAAATACCCAAGACAACGTCTTTGAAAGTGAGCCACATATCATTAACTGATTTAATGTTTATGTTAGTTTTCCAATCAATCTTATTTTCAGTGAAGCCCACCAGGATGAAGCCCAACTCTGCAGACTTCTGCAGTAGAGTTACTGCAGCAAACAATGTAATTTCAATGGGAGTAAATCCCTTTTGTCGTGCAGAAAACCTGTGACACTGCGCTTCATCCAGGCAGGCTTCACTGTATAGCACTCTTTATGCCAATGATATCGGCCCTACTGTACTGGTAAATTTCACTTATACCATTATTAATACAGTGTTCTGTCAGAATGTTAAACAGAACAATATTGTGATCACTGGAATCTATTGGGGCACTGGTTATGCAGGAGTCTATAGATGACTGTGTAGTGGTAATTATTAGGTCTAATATCTTGTTCTCTCTATTTAGTGCAATAACGGACTCAGACAAATCAAATTGTCCTATGCCATTGGCAGAGCATTTCCCCTGTTTTGATGGTGCTGTATTAAGGCTCCAGTTTATATCACCTAAACTGAAGTCACCAAATATTATTGTTTCACCATACCCACATGCAGTCTTGATTTCATTTAGTGCACACTCAGGGTATGCTAATGAGACTTCTGGTGGTCTATAACAGATCCCTGTATTCAGACTTTTTGCACTGTTGCTAATGACTCTAATCCATAGTGATTCTGTATTTGTTGTTATCTTGTTTGATTTTTTTAAATATCAGTCACATTGATACCATCCTTAAAATAAAATGCTACACCTCCCCCTCATCTACCATCTTTATCCTTATAAAATAGTTTATAACCATTCATAAACCTGCCCCCTGTGATATCTGCCGGCCACCATGTTTCAGTTAAAGCTATCAGAGCAAGGTCTTTATTCAGCATTAATTGTGATGGCTCATCCATTTTAGTTGTAATGTTCCTGCCATTTATTATAGCCCCCTCCAAAAATTATTTTACACAATGTTCTTTCTCTGAGTGTACCTATCAGTATTTTGGTAATCAGGTCTGGACACACAAATTCCAGTTTTCTCCTTATTTATTAGTTTAGAGATAAGGAGATTAACTCAGTGTCCTAGCACCTTGTTTATTTAAGTGAAGATCATCAGCATAATATGAAGATCATCAGCGGAATATAACAATGTTTATTAGCAAAATCCTCACATGTATTTATGAACTTGATGTTAGTTTTTGCACACCAGTTTGTAAGTTGTATATTGATTCTTTGAATCATTTTGTTCTCTTCTATTGAAGCTCTGGGTACGGGCAGAATTCCAGAAACAGCCAATGAAAACCCCCTGGATACCAGATTTTCCCCATGTCCACAGATTCCTGACATACATCTTTTTCATGTTCTTTTCTAATATCGTTAGTCCCCACATGAAGTATGACAAATGTCATTTGACAATGGTTTTCCAAAACTGTATTTACTATTGATTTAATGTCTTTAATTCTCACTCCTGGGGATACAGCTGTGTTTTTCTTATCATTTTTTGTAATAAACGTGTCAGTAAATCTAGTTATGGAGTCACCCACTATTAATTTTTGTTCATGCTTGATGCTATGGGTTTCAGGGTGGGTGGGGTTTGTGTATTAGAAAGGGCCATTGCAGATTGTTCAATCAGTTACTGGGATTGGGAGAGTGGAGAAAATCTGTTTGTCAAAGTAACTTCCCCTCCTTTTTCTCTGATAGGCATGATTTCCTTTCTTCTATGCCCTCTTTTTTGAACAAAGCACCATTGATTGCCATTAATATCCACATCTTCATGCCTTTTTGGTGTTTTTTTATTCCCTAGAATGGGGTTGACATCCTCATTAGCTTCCTCCCCATTTCATCCCTTGTTTTTTGTAGTGATATTTTCTGTCAGTGGATTTTCTTTACTAATAGTGTTTACAAACTTTTCAATTTAATTGATTTCTATAGGACTATATAGCTCTCTCTTAATTATCTCTAACTCACGAGTAAGTACATCTATGCTAGAACATTTGGGGCATATGTATCTTTCGGTAGATTCTTGTGTTAGAGCAGAAATACACATGCTACAGTCTTGGCAGCCCCTCAAAATCTATGAGGTCACCCTCTGCGTATCTCAGTGACAACATTAGCACTTCATTGTAAATTACAAGAATTTAATATTGCTCTAAATATTATATGTTCATTCACCTTCACTTGCACTATCTTCTAAATTTTGCTGCCCATCTTCAATGGCTCTCACAACTTGCCAATTTTGTCATCCCATCTAACTGCATTTCACAGTATACTCCCTAATGAAGAGAAAGGATGAGCTCACAAAAAAACCTTTTTTAAATAGAACTACACCAAAGATGTTTGGCCTGTTTCCAGTGGCTTTATGTTTAAACACTGTCTATCATATCTGAATGTATATTGTTGTGAAGGGTGAGCAGTCTGCAACAACGTGGCCAACATGACTTGTAGGATATACTGTAACAAGAGGCTCTTATGGTGATTAAGAATCAGTATAATATAACAAACTCCTCCTCCTCCTCTTGTCCAGTAACACCAAGGACAGTTAAGATGCATAGCAGTAGGCCATTTACAAATTCTATATGATCTACAACTTGGTGTTGGGTCTCACATCTCTACTATCAGCCTTCATCATGGCCAGGCTTGGAGAAGGGAGAAACAGGAAGATAGTGATCTATGGCCCCCTTGTAGGCTACTTCATCTTCAGATTGTTGCTGTTCTTGATAACTATGCTGAACTGGATCATTGAAATTATTAACGGTGCTGCTGCCTTCTGTTATTTAACTGGTGGGTTTTCAGCTTACTGAGCTGGGGTCATGGTCTTGGCTTCAAAAGGCTCCTCAGAGAAAAGGAGGGCAGTTTGATTCACCCCTTTTAAGCTGACCTATGGACTGACTGGCTTCATTGGAAGTGTGGCATCGGGGCACATGTTCATCCAATTAAAGATTTCTGATCACTTTGGCAGCATCTTGATAACATGCAGCCTTGCTCTTTACAAATTCTGTGTCCTTTATGGTCTTTTTGTTCTGAAGGTCCCACAAGTGATGAAAAAATCAGCACATCCCACAGCTTCCACTTACATACTGTGTGACCCTGAGCAAGTCACTTAACCTCCTTGTGCTCCCAGGTCACTCCTGTAAAAAGCTTCCAGCTTAGTGTGCTATACCTGGTTAAACAACTAAAACAAAAAAATTCCACACATGGCCACTCTCATGGAGAAGTAAGGTCAAGTCTGGAGCAAGTGCACACAGTTGGCTATGGCTCCTAGAGAGCCAGTCAGTCAGAAAGGTCTCAACTATCATCTGGATGAGCAGAAAATGCTCTGGCATTTGTTAATGCTCCACCTGAGGAAAGCTTGCCATATATATTAAAAAGTCACCATTTTGCTCATGTTTGTTGGTGTGATTCTGTACGAATTAGCGGTGAGTGGAGGAGTTGATGTTCTGCCAAAATTTTTAATGAAAGAACCCTAAAGTGGTATACAGAGGATATTGGCTGTGGTAATGCAGCAGGCTACTTGGTGTTTGTAACCAGCTTCTTGGGAGTGTTCCTTTTCTCCAGGTGTATAAGAGAATCTACCATGATCATGATTGGGATGCTGTCCTTCTGTACTGGCATGCTAGTAATGGTCTTTGTGCAGCAGGTGTTTATGTACTGTATTACATTGGTGAGCAACATCAGCTCCTATATGAAATAAGTTGCTTCTACTAAATATCTGAAAGTTTGGTTTTGAACAAGCATGTGGGGTGGGCATGGGTAGAATGGTGAATTAGCAATAGCCAGTCCTCTGGTTCTAGTTTATAGGTACCAGAACCCCATCCACACAATGAACTTTTGCCACTTTAGTGGCAAGTGGTATGGACAGAAATGTCTTCTGTACTCTGTATAAACCTATGAAACCTATGAAACATTATTGCTGATCTGGTCAGAGTGTAAGTCCATAGCTGTCATCAAAAAATTATTAGGATTTTATAGTCCAGTTTATCACACACTGTGTAAGCCGAGATTCATTCTGCTCATCTCTGGTCACTGTCCTGATGGAAGTTAAAGATCCCATAGCACCTATCAAAGAAGAGTTGTGGCTGGGGCCCAGATTGTTAGTGCATTTTAATGACATCAGCTTTGCTTACGGTGGTTAACAATCACTACATTGTAACAAATTCCTCCTGCTTGGCCAGACCAGCAAGGACAGTGAAGATGCACAGCAGCAGGCCATTACCAACTTCTACATGATCTACAAATTGATGTTGGGTCTGACATCTCTACTATCAACCTTCATCACAGCAAGGCTCAGAGATAGGAGAAACAGGAAGATAACCATCTGTGGCTCCCTTATAGGCTACTTCATATCCAGATCACTGCTGTTCTTGGTAATTAGGTTGCACTGGCCAACTGAAGTGATATACAGCACTGCTGCCCTCAATAGTTTAACTGGGGGCTTTTCAGCTTACTGGACTGGGGTCATGGCTTTGGCTTCAAAAGGCTCCTAGAATTCTCTTAAATTTCTGTTTGGATTTGATTCAGAATTCTCTCTTTGGAGAGAGTGAACTTCCGCTACTGGATTGTGTTACATCACAGAGCTCTGATAAAGGGTAATGGTAAACAAAGGCCTTAAATATCTCCCACCCCCATGCCCTTCTTCACACAGTATTAAATGCTCTGCCAAAAGGGGAGAAGCAAGTAGGATTTGCCCATAAGAGGGTTTTACACTGGCATAGAAAATCATAAAACAAGGGAGTGAGATTAAATGTTTAGCTAAAATGGAATTGCTTCCTTCAATGGTTGTTGCTTATAAGGTGGTTTAAGTTAGTATTTAGAAATATATCATTATACTGTGTTTGGAATTTTATAGCTATGATGTCACTCTGGTTTAGCTTACATAAGGGTATAAGTTGGTATTTGGGGATGTAATAATATATTGTGTTGTTAGTTTTTATAGTTAGGGTGTCATATTTCACGGGATGGGATTAAGTAAGCAGGGAAGGGTTAACATTTCAGTGTTACAGTACAACTTGGATTATCCAAACTCCGATTATCCAGCTTTCACTAGTATCTGAACTCTGACATTGTCTCCCACCTCTCATTTGCCTGCTATGGACCCCCAATTATCTGAACTCTCAATTATCCAAACAAATCTGATGTCTCCCAAAGCATTCAGATAATCGAGGATGTACTGTATTTATTTGAAATAGAGTGGGAGTATCATTCATAGAGATGTTGCAAAATAAAATGTCACCGGCTGCAATTTTGCTGTGCAAAATATTTTGCAAAGTTCCATGAAATATATTGCGGGTTGCAAACTTGTGAAATTTTGCCACAAAATGTGAAATTTCACCCAAAAATGGTGAACTTTCATCCACGAGTGGTAATTTTCGCCATTCCGCAAGTGAAATTTCACCATTTTTGAGCAAAATTTCACAATTTTCTGGTGAAATTTCACATTTCATACCCACAAAATATTTCACGAAATACGTGCATTTTGCTAAATATTTTGCGCAATGAAATTTCTTAATTTTGTGCAGCACTAATCATTCATTACCTTACAAAAGAGGTGATAGGTATATCTGTGTGCACAGTTAACATTCTCAAATGCTCAGCTAAACAGTAGAAACAAGCAGGTTCTGCCCAGAGGGTCTTTTGTTTAAAATGATAAAGTATAATTTCATTTAAGGGGGAAGAGGGTGTGGTATAGTACAAATTTAAATTTTAAATTTTAGTTAATAGGATGAGTTTAGCTGTGTATTAAAGCTGCTTGTTATTGTGAGGGTGCACAATTGCAAAATTGTATAGTCAACTTTACTGCATAATCTGTGAGGGTACACACTTGCATAACTGTACAGTTAATTTTACTGTGATATCTGAAAGGTGCAAATTCATTTTTGGGGCATAATTATTTACACACTGTTCCAGTATAAGTCATAATTGATGTCTTTCCCATGGAGTTACTTCGAGCACTGGTACTAGTAAGGCACTCTTTTAAGTGTCTTCAGGTAAAAGGGTAAAAGAGTAGGGTATATTTTAAAATTGATTTTGAGGGTTGACTTGAAAGAGTGTGCTTAATGGTGGGTGGTATTAGTGCACCACAGTGCTGAAGCTGTTAAATGCGTAAGTTATAGTGCAAAACTGAGGGGGCCCCCAACATAGGATTTGGCCCAGAAGTGGCACAGAAAGTGTGTAGGGCTACATGAGGGACTATTTCCAAAAGATAGCCACAGACATTGGGTTTATTTACAACAGACAGTTGCAGACACTAGATCTATTTCCAAAAGACAGTCGCAGACATTACGCCCACTGCAGGGTCCTGTGCTGTTCAAAAAAGTTCTGGAAGGAACACAAGGACTAGGAGGGGAAAAGTAAGATAGGGGGTATTTCTTACTTTCTTTTAAGACTAAGATGATCAAATGGACAGATAGGGTAGCCTGAAAAGAGTTCAGGCAAGTCTTGAGTATGGTCTCTGGTCCACTAGAGCACAGGGCAACTTTGGGAGGGTGGTAGGGTTGGACGGTCATGGTGTTGGACATAGCATTGAGGCTGAGAGGCTGGATAGTGTGTAGATAGCTTACACAGCTAAGTGAGGTGGTGGGGTGGTTGAGGTGGGCACTAAGCAGACAGAGGGAGAGGGGAAGGGGACAGGATTGGAGAAGGTCCAAAGGGGGCACCAGCTGGGTGAAGGAAGGAAGCGAGAACATAGGGGGGCTGCAGGGGTTTTAGGGACAGGTGTAATAAAAGATGGGAGAAGAAGTGGAAAGGACTGGAGGAGGTCCACAGAATGCACCAGCTGGGTGAGAGTAGAAAGGGAGAACATAAGGGGGACCACAGAAGACTTAGGAACAGGGAGTAAGAGAAAGTGAGGGGGTCAGAGGAGAGGCAGGTAGTAGGTTCAAAAAGAGCAGAGCAAGCACAGACAAGAAGAGGTAGAAAATAGGAGGGGGAGCATCAGACAGTAGGCTGTGAAACAAGAAAAACAGACTTGCACCCCTGGGGATGCATGAAGAGGATGAGAGAAAGGAGAGCAGGGGTGAGGAGGCCATAGGGGATGGAGGTGGTGCTAAGGTAAAAGAATGTGCTGGAGGATGGAAAATGGGGGATGCACCTTTGGGAGGGAACCTAGAGGGAAGTAGCCAAATGAAGCAAGGGGAGGGGGTTAAAACACTCTTAAGTTAGACACACCCCACAGAAGAGACTACAGTAAGTTCAGGAGGGGAGAGGATCAACAGGGGGGAAAGAGGAGGGTACCTGTTCACAGAAGGAATCATAAAGTAAAGAGGCAGGACAAGTGCAAAGGCAAGGGACAGTGCTTGCAAAATGGAATGCAAGGGTGAGTGGGACTGCTGGTGACATCAGAAGGGGGAAAAGTGGGATGTAGTCTGGGGGAGCAGAACTTTGGGGAAGGAGATGGACAAGGGGGGAAATTTAAACAGAGAAGTAAATGGGATACCAGGAATGGGGTGTAAACTAGAAAACCAAAAGTACAAGCAGAAGGAAAGGAGTATAAGGGTCTTGCTCATAGGGGACTCAATAATAAAGGGAATCAGATGGGGGCAAGGGAGACAGGAGCAGTGCAATTTGGGTTGAGTGCATGCTGGGAATGACGGCACTAGAATTAAGGCACAATATACCCTCATGGGGCAAATGGCAAGATGGGAGGCCACACTTGGTGATCCACCTGGGCGCCAATGATCTGGAGGGGAATAGTCTAATGGAGGTACAGACAAGATTCAGGTAGCTTGCTAGGTTTTGTAGTAGTACGAGGTTCCATTCCATTCTATTGCTTTCTTGGAGGTACTGTCCATACCAACAGCAAGCAAGGAAGCAGAGGATTGTGGAATGTAACCAATGGCTGGCAGGTTGGTGCAAGCAGATGGAATTTGGATTAGTGGAGAAATGGGGAACAACATGGGAGGACAAGAGCCTACGTGCTCCAGACAGACTGCACCTGAGCAAGGAGAGATCAGCAGTACTAAAGATTAAGTTAGGGGAGTTTATCCAAAAAACATATAATTTAAACTGAATTCGGGGGGGGGGGTTAAGAAAATGACCACTCAAGGAGACAGGAGAGATGGAAGGCTACCAGCCTCCTCCCCAGGATGGAGATAGACTGCTGGAAAAAAAGCATGAACAGGGAAAGGTTGCAAGGGGAGGGCAGCGAGGTGGGGTTACATAGTGGAAGGGATTATCAGCTAACGCCAGGAGTTTGGGGAACAAAATGGTGGACTTGGAGGTCATCATGGGGGACAAGGGTCTGGACATAGTAGTGCTAAGTGAGACCTGGTGGACAGAGCAGCATACCTGGGAGACAGTTATCCCAGGCTACAGACTGTTTAGGAGGGACAGGACAGGACAGGAAAGAAGGGGGTTCGGGTGGCATTATACATCAGGGACGACATCAAGGCAATGGAAGGGCAGGAGGAAGAGGAAGGGGAGACAGAGCTTCTGGACTTTAACAGAATGAGGAGGATATTTAGGGAAGAAATAGCAGGAAAGGGGAATACAGGGGATGTGGAGGAGTTATGGGAAACTATCAAAGGGGGGGTACTGAAAGCCACTGAAATTTGCATTAAGAAGGTGAGGAAGAACAAAAAAAGGAGGAGACCACTCTGGTTTACAAGGGAGGAGGAAGGGGAGATCAGGGAAAGAAAGAGGGCATTCAGAAAATATAAGATGACACAAAGGAAGGAGGACAGGGAGGCTTATAGGAAGAAGCAGAGGATAGCATGGCAGAAGATAAGGAGGGCTAAAGCTGACACTGAGGAGAAAATAGCTAGGCAGGCCAAAAGGGGAGATAACAATTTTTTTAGGTATGTGGAGGAAATAAGGAAGCAAGGCAGGGGATAGTATGGTTGGGGGGGGAGGAATACAACTGGAAGGGGACTTTGAGAAAGCAGAATTGCTGAATAGCTATTTCTGCTCGGTCTTCACTGAGAAGGGGATGAGTATGGGACCTGAGCTGAGTGGGAGGGGTAGGGATGACAAAAAGGTGGATCCTAGGCTGTTCAGCATAGACAGAATTAGGGAGGAACTAGGCAGGTTAAAGGTGGACAAAGCAATGGGGCCGGGACAGCTTGCACCCAAGGGTACTCCAGGAATTGAGGGAAGAGCTGGCTGCCCTACTGATGAGATTGTTTAACTTATCCCTGGATACAGGGTGGGTGCTAAGGGACTGGAGGAGGGCTGATGTGGTGCCACTGTACAAGGGGGGGCAGTAAGGAGGTGGTGTAGAATTATCACCCGGTCAGCCTCACCTCGGTGGTGGGTAAGGTGATGGAGGCATTAATAAAGGAAAGAGTGGTGGACTATCTGGTGGATAGCCTCCTCCAGGACGATATCCACCAGGGATGGGAGGTCATGCCAGATGAACCTGATAGAGTTTTTCAATTGAGTGACGCAGGTGGTTGACCAGGGTGGGGCGGTGGACATAGCCTATCTGGACTTCAGTAAGGCCTTCCGACACTGTCCCTCACAGAAGACTAGTAAATAAGCTGGAAAGCTTAGGGGTGGAATTGAAAATAACTAGGTGAGTGGAAAACTGGTTGGCGGGCAGCAGCCAGAGAGTGGTGGTAAATGGGGTGCACTCCAGGGTGAGGGGGGTTATGAGTGGGGTGCCCCAGGGGTCAGTACTGGGACCCCTCCTTTTTAATATCTACATCAGTGAGATAGCGGACAAGCTGGAGGGAAGAGTGTGCCTATTTGCAGGTGATACGAAAATCTGCAGTAGGGTGGACACTCTGGGGAGGTGGAGGCCATGAGGCAGGACCGGAAGATTCTGGAGGGATGGTTGGAGACTTGGCAACTGAAATTCAATGCCAAAAAGTGTGCTATGATTCACTTGGGGCGTAAAAACCCGTGAGCAGCTTACATTCCGGGGGGAGAGGAAATCAAAAAAACAGAGCAGTAGAGGGATCTGGGGATTATAATATCAAGCAACCTTAAGGTAGGTAGCCAATGCAGCAAAGCTATGGGGCAGGCAAATAGAATGTTGGCATGCATTGGGAGGGGCATAACTAGCAGAAGGAGGGAGGTACTGATGCCTCTTTACAAAGCCATGGTGAGGCCGCACTTGGAGTACGGGGTCCAGTTCTGGAGGCCGCACCTACACAAGGACATAGATGGGATAGAGATGGTTCAGAGAATGGCAACCAAGATGGTGCACAGTATGCAGGGGAAGCCATATAAGCAGAGGTGTAGGGAACTGGATTTGTACCCACTGGAGACCAGAAGGGGGGGTGCATTTCTGAAACTTTTAAGTACATGAAAGGGATCAATAAGGTGAAGGAGAAGAGCTTATTTAAAAGGAAGGAGGGAGCTAAAACTAGGGGTCATAGCCTAAGATTGGAGGGTGGAAGATATAGAGGTAATGGAAGGGGGAGATTCTTCATGAAGAGGGTGGTGGAGGCCTGGAACAAACTACCAGAGGTGGTGGGGGCTGAAACAGTGAAGGGATTCAAGAGAGCATGGGACAGACATATGGGGTTGGTAAGTGGGGGGAAGGGAAGGGCCCATGGAAAAGGAGATGAGTAGAGGGGGAAGGGGGCAGACTTGATAGGCTGTTGGGGTCCTTTTCTGCCATCGGATTTCTGTGATTCTGTGATTCTGAGAAAAGGAGGGCAGTCTGACTAATCACTATTGAGCTGACCTATGGACTGGCTGGCTTCATTGGAAGTGTGGCATTGGGGCACATGTTCGTCCAATTAAAGATTTCTGATCACTTTAACAGTGTCTTGGTTGTGTGCAGCCTTGTTCTTTACGCCTTCTGTGTCCTTCACAGCCTTTTTATTCTGAAGGCCCACAGGTGACAGAAGAATCAGCACCTCACACACATGGCCAGTCTTGTGGAGAAGTGAGAGCAAGTCTGGAGCAAATGCACAAAGCTGGCTGTGGCTCCTTGAGAGCCAGTTAGTCACAATGGTCCAAACTATTATCTGGAAGAAAAAAAATGCACTTACTGGTCCACCTGAGGAAAGCTTGCCATAAGAAAACAAAGTCACCATCTCAATCTTTGTTGCTGTGATTCTGTAAGAATTAGCGGTGAGTGGAGGAGTTGATGTCCTGCCAATATTTTTAATAAATGAACCACTAAAGTGGGGTCCAGAGGATATTCACTATGGTAATGCAGCAGGCTACTTGATGTTTGCAAACTTCTTGGGAGTCTTCCATTTCTCCAGGTGTTTAAGAGAATCCACCATGATCATGATCGGGATGCCGTCCTCCTGTACTGGCATGCTAGTAATGGCCTTCATGCAACAGACATTTATGTATTACATTGTTGAGCAACATCAACTCCTATCCAAAATAAGCTGCTTCCATTGGATATCTAAAAATGTGGGTTTAAACAAGCATGTGGAGTGGGTGTGGGTAGAAAGGTGAATTAGCAATAACCGGCCCTCTGGTTCTAGTTTATAGGTGCCATTACCCAAACCAATCCAAACAATGAGCTGTTACAACTTTATTGTTGATTTAGTCAGAGGGTAAACACCATAGCTGCCATTACAAAATTATCAGGACATTATGGTCCAAATTATCACACACTGTGTAAACCGAGATCCCTACTGCCCCCCTCTGGTCACTGTCCTGGTGGAAGCAAAAAATGCCATGGCACTTATCAAAGAATAGTAGGGGGAATTTTTTATTAATACTTCAAAGTAAATCATGAGGTCAACTGCATTAAAATCATGTGAAAATAATATTCAAAAAATATTTCATAAAGCAAAGAGTAACACATAAAGTTTTTCCCCTCACCACCATTTAACCCCTGTGGTGAAAAAAATGAATCATAAATAACATTCTATTCTTGTTTAAAAAAAGAAAATAAGGGGAAAAAATCATATCCGTATTAAATCCATACTGTCAAATATAAAAACAAGCATTTGTCAATGCCGAATGTTTGCTTGCTGGCATTGGCAGTGGTAGTGTAGAAGTTACAGAGCTGCATAATAGGAATGGCAGTGAAGTATTGAACTGAAGCCAACCCCACCACCACCCTGCAGAGAGTGACAGGCATTGGGGTGCACGTTTGGGTCGTCAGGCATAACGGCCACGCCATTTCACCACACCCCACCCTGCAGACACTGACAAGTGTCACGGTGTTCCTTGGGGTCTTTGGCTCTTATGCGCACCCCATTTCATTAGGAAATACGGTGAGATGGGTGCGATATAGGAGAATGGGATGACCTCTGGGGCCAAAGAGTCCAAGGCATACCTCAATGCCTCTCACTGGCTGCAGGGTGTGGAATGGTATGAGCATTACAGGCAAGAATCCCAAGTCACACCTCTGATGCCTGTCATTCTCTACAGGATTGGGCATTATGGCTGGAAACCCTAATACCTCAGGCATTCGTTGGTATTTTCACTCCAAATTTTCAATGTTTTTGTGACCCCACCTCATGAACAGGGGAATATCAGTTTGTTAGCGAAAGCTGCTTATGCACAGGCTTCTGACATTTAGCTATCCACAGGTGCAAAACATTCCAAACAGGATGTAAAAATGACAGCTGTACTGTTCATGGGAGGTGTAAAAATGGCAATGTTGCAAATCTGCAGTAAAAATATTTAAAAAATGGTGAAGTCACGAGCGTACATAGAAACTGTGCAACTCACACCCGTAATATAATTAGGTTGGGGATTTTTTACAGCAGATTGTCAGCTCAGGCATTTTGGTGCCTCCGATCATGAACAGTGTCACTGTGATTTTCTTTATCTGTCCCGAACAATGATTTCCCACAGCGACCACGCATCTCTGCGCTGAAAGTGTGAAAACACACTTCAGTCATGTTGTGAAAAATGACAGCTCTACTGTTCATAAGGAAGTGTGGAAAAATGCCACTGGTGAAAATCTGGACTGAAAATATTACAAAGTCATGAACTTACGAGGGTGCGTGGAAACTGCGCAATGCTCACTCGTAACACAGTCATTTTATGGACTTTTGTCACCAAATTTTCAACATAACCATTTTAAGACCTCTGCTCATGAACAGTGTAACTGTGATTTTCTTAATCCGTCCTAAACATTGCTTTTGCACACCAACAGCACCATTGTGCGCTACATGTGCGAAAACACATTTTGGGCAACATATGAAAAATGGCAGCTGTACTGTTCATAAGGAAGTGTAATAAAATGGTAATGTTGAAAATCTGGAGTGAAAATATTAAATTCGCAAACTTACGAACATGCATAGGAACTGCGCAACGCACGCTAGTAAAACAGTCAATTTTAGGAATTTTTTCACTAAATTTTCAACATAGCCATTTTAAGACCTCTGCTCATGAACAGTGTCACTGTGATTTTCTTAATGTGTCCTATACATTGATTTTGCACATCGACTGCGCCATTATAGCTACATGAGGTGAAACACATTTTGGGTGAGATGTGAAAATGACAGCTGTACTACTCATAAGAAGGTGTGGTAAAATGGCAATGTTGAAGATCTGAGCGAAAATATTGAAAATTCGTGAACTTCCGAGCGGCGAGGAACTGCGCAACGCACACTCGTAAAACAGTCATTTTTAGGAATTTTTTCACCAAATTTTCAACATAGCCATTTTAAGACCTCTGCTCATGAACAGTGTCACTGTGATTTTCTTAATTTGTCCTGTACATTGATTTCGCACACCAACTGCGCCATTGTGAGCTACATGGGTGGAAACACATTTTGGGTGAGATGTGAAAAATGACAGCTGTACTACTCATAAGAAGGTGTGGTAAAATGGCAATGTTGAAAATCTGGAGTGAAAATATTGTAAATTCGCGAACTTACAAACCTGCGTAGGAACTGCCAGCGATACCTCGTAAAACAGTCATTTTCAAAATTTTTGCACAATTTTCAACATGGGGTTTGGGACCCTTTCTCATGAATGATGTCACTGTCATGGTGTTATTCAGGCCGAAGAGTGATTTAGTGCAGTGTCTGTGCAGTGACTGCTGAAATCACCCTTGAGCCTGAATAGCATCATGACAGTGACATCATTCATGAGAAGGGTCCCAAAAACCCCATGTTGAAAATTTGGTGCAAAAATTCCAAAAAATGCCTGAGATATGCAATAAAGTTGAAAAACCCTATCTAGCCCATTATACAGCTTACCGGCATTTCCTCAGTTCGCGGTCGGCTTTGAGGAGTGCAGACGTGTTCCCGGTCCACCGAAGATCGTCGCGCCGAGCTCCGGAGGTAAGTATGGGGTGAGAGGGGGTGTGGGGAGGCAGGGTGCGCAGTGGGTGGGTGCGGGTTGTGGGAGGGGGCTGGGAGAAGCGCCATGGGACAGCTTTTATTTTGCAGGTTAAAAAAAAAAAAAACGACGTAGACATTTGCCACTCTGGGGTGGGCTCCTAGTGGCACAAGGATGGCTGGGGGCCGTGGAGCTGATGGGGATTGGGCACCTGTCGGCCATATGATCAGTTGCCACGCTGGGGTGGGCTCCCAGCGTGCACCCAGCTCGGGGGTGAGGACAGTGAGCCGATGGGGTGTTAGGCACCCCATCGGCTATTCTAATGAGTTGCCATGCTGGGTGGGCACCCAGCATGGCATGTGAAAAGGCTTTGGGGGCGAGACAAACCCGATGGGGATTGGGCACCCGTGCTATCATACGTGTGTGGGGGCAGCATGGTGTATGCGTGCGTTTCTGTGTGTGTGTGCGTGTGTGTGTGGGGAGCTGCGCGCGGAGCAGGCGACATCTTATCACTGCTCACTGAAGTGTAGCTCCCCCTTTCAACTGTATGCCACTGCATTTTGGAGCTTGTCATAGACAGCTCTAGCATGCATTGGCTTACAGGGGCCGCGCCTGCCAACACACTGACTGAATTGGAGGAGGAGGTGACACACCTCCGAAATCTTGGATGATGGCACTATGTTTCTTGCACATGCGTGCAAGCAAACATAAAAATATGGAAATAATCCTTTCTACAATCAATCTTAATACAGTGCTTTGTACCCATATTGAGTTAATATGTAAATTATTTATAAATAAGCTCCAATGAAAGGTAATGTCCATTAACCTATCCCCTCCCCCCAAAGGAAGGGAGTTGATTTCTGGAAAAAAGGCAAAGACCGAGATGTTGAATTCACATCAAAGTGTTGTCAAATCAAAGAAAAGAAAAAGGAACTTGAATAAACTATTAGCAAGACATTCTGCCTCCCACCATCCCTTCTGTCCTCCTTTCCACTATAGAAGGAGTAGGGATGTTTTTATTCAAAAATATGTGAGATTCCAAACATACTGATACAAAAAATGTAAAGTTCATGTTATCTTCATAACATAACATATAGATATACTTAAAAGCATTATACAAGGTGAATTGAAATGCATTTTCTCCCATAGTGAATAAGACTATTTAAGCAAAATGTGTATTCATAATAAATCTTTAATATTTACTGTGATTATCTTAACTTTTGATTTTGTAGGAGGGGTATATCACATCCCTTAAATAAAGACTAACCTTTGTAACCAAAAATAAAGGAGATATTCATGCACCTGTGTAAATCTCTTTGTATACTTTAGGTTAAAAAAGGAAAAAACAAACACGGCTTGAAGTTCCTGCTTTTTGTTTACCTGTGTATTGGCCTGTCACTGCTTTTCCCTAGCAGGTGTGAGGCATATTGTTTTAGTTAAACCATCTCATTAAATCCCACCAATATGATACAAGATCCTGTGGGTTCTTCCTTTGTTCTTGCTGCCTAATGTTGTTAGCATTCTCTATGATTTTATGCAGAACCTGCTCAGGGGTCCAATCTATTTACTGGATTGTTAACCTGCATCTGACTTGCCATAGCCAATATTTAATGCAAGCAGTGAATATTCTAGAAGTGCTGGTATTGTACTTACAGGTGTGTTTAGAGAAAATTCACCAGTATAACCCTTCTGGGTGATAATGCGCCTAGGGAACTGATTCCATCTATTTTAAACCAGACTCCAAAATTCAATGGCATAGGGGCAGTCAAAAATTAGATAGTCCATGGTTTCTGGTTGATTCTGGCAAGTCTGTCTGGGGCCGATACGTTCTGATTTTAATTTGTGCTTCAGATTATCTTTCACCTGTAGCTTACCATGTGCACATAGCCATACTATATCCCACTGCTGGGGGGTGGGGGGAATTCTTTGTTCTCGGAGCAGGGGCAAGATTCACAAAGACAGCAAAAAATTCCGCAGCTGCAGGAGAAAAGCATGCAACACTGCAGAAATGCTGGTGAGGGATATTCTGAAAGAAAAATTGAGCACCTGTGATAATCCATAAAAAAAAAAACAGCAGTTGCAGAAATTCAGCAGCTGCAGAAATTCCGCAGGTGCTGAAAATCTGCAACTGTGGATCTGCAGCTGTGGAAAAGGCTTAGGATACACAACAGTGATCCAAATTAGCTGGAGCAGCAGACTTTGACAGTCTTGCCACAGATATAGCTGAAAGTACCCACAGAGAGACCAGCTACCATTCCCTCAACTGCGACCACTGCAGCACCATTGGTACCAGCAACCCCATGCACCACAGTGGCTGTCTGTAATGGATGGTCGTGTCTCTCCCTGGAGTGTTTCTGTTGCCTGCTGAAGTAGCACTCACTGCAGACGGTTCAGCCACACTGCCTGTGGGGCTCCTTCATGGACTGCACTGGGTCTGGTGGTTGTTGTTTGCTGTCTTTCAATGACAATGTGTGCTAGTGTTGCTGTAACAACTGCCACTGATATACACCCACTGGTTTACTATTACTTGTGAATGACCACCACTATAATTGTATTTCAATTGTTGGGGCACTGCATTTTGCTCAGGGAGTGTTACGCCTCACTCTCATATGTGCAACATTTTTTCCGCAACTGTGAAAAAAACATCTGCCTGAGAATAGCCTTTCAGGGGATGTGCCATGCTTATCAATTACTTTTTTTCCTCAGGAACTTCTGCAGCTGCACTTTTTTCCACAGTCTGTAGTGTATTTTTTCTATGGCTGCGGAAGTTTTTTGTACAGCACTCAGAGCAATTTCCCAGTTTTTCCCCAGCTACGGAACTTTTGGGGACTTAGGGAAGGTTTTGTAGTTTCTAAATGTTTTGTGAATCTCTCCATGTCTGTAATATATTTCTGTTCTATCTGTGTTTTTGTCTGAAATATTGGCAATACCTGGTGGTGTCTTGTTTGTATCTGGTAGTAAAAAGTCTTTCCATCTTGGGTGAGGAGTCCTGTTTTTATTTGCCACAACTTCAGTTTGCTAATAACTTTGCCTAGATACTTTGGAAATTCCGTTACTCTGTTTTTTTTCTAGTAATTGCAGAAGAGAGTTCCCATAAGTTTAGTACTGGTGAAAGGTGGTCGGCTACCCAAGGGATCCATAGGGAGAGGCTTCCAGTAATTACTGGTCTAATGTTGGCATAGATAAAATGCTATGGTAAAAAAACTATGGGATTACTTATCCCTAAGCCACCTGAGGCTATGTCCAAGTACAGGGTATCTCTTTTTACAGGATTTACACAGCTACCCCAGATGAATTGGAAAAAGCAGCCAAGGAGTCTTATTTCCAGTGTTTTAGGTGGAGGGAATATGTAGCTTAAATATAAAAACATGGGGATGAGATATGTTTTAATCATGAATACTAATTTTTTTTGCTCATCCTCCATTTATTCCATTGCACCACTCTGTCCAATGCTGTATTGATGATATAATTCCAATTATAGTAAGCTGAATCAGAGTGACCAAAATATATCCCCAATATTTTACATTCTGTGCAAGATATGGGGATATGCATGAAACGGGTATTATGTAATGAGGATGGACCTATTGGTATGCACTGACTTTTTGAAAGATTGATCTGGGATCCTGATATTTTTGAAAATGAGTGCAATATCTGTGTAACTATGGAACCTGATTTGTGATCAGCTAACACCAGATATATATCATCAGCATATGCCAGAGTTTTTGTTTTTGTATCTTAACTGGATATTGATAATCCTGTAATGTTGGGGTGGAAATTAATTTTATGGATGAGTGGGTTTAGTGTGAGAAGATATAACATTTGACTTAATGGGCATCCCTGACGGACTCCTACTTTAATCACACAGGGGTAACCTATCCAACCATTCACATATGGTGATATGGTTACATATTTGTAAGAGAGTTTCACCCACTCTATGAAACTGTCAGGGAACTTATATGCTGACATGCAAGACCATAGATATTAGTGGGATACCTTATTGAAGGCTTTAGACTGGTCTATACTTACTAGGTAACCCATTATTTCAATATTTATTCCTTTCTCTAGGATTTCCCAAAATAAAATTAAAACATATGTAACTTTTCTATCAAGGAGAGATCATGACTGTGTAGGGTGTATTAGAGAGGTGAGAATTGCTGTTAGCCTGTTGCTGAGTAATTTTGTTAATATTTTAAAATCCAAATTTAGTAGGGAGCTAGGTCTCCAATTGTTCAGATAATCTTTATCTCCAATTGTATGCATTAAAATGAGTAGGCCTGTATATATGTCTTCTCATAATTTAGCTTGTTTTAACATAAAATTGTATACTGCAGTTAGTTCAGGTAAAAGGTGAGGAAGATTTTTTTAATAGAAAATATTAGATAAACCATCCGGTCCTGGGGCCATGTCTAATGACAGTTTTGAAATTACTGAGTGTATTTATTTGGAAGTGAGAGGACTAGTTAAGATCAAGCTGTCTGATGGGGAGAGTTGTGGCCGATGGCAGGTTTTCAACCAGTCATTGGTGTTTACAGAATTTGGAGGAGCTAAGCCGTATAGATTGGTAATGTACTGTAATTCTCAATTTCTGCCAAGATTTGCTTGTTCGCTATAATGTGCTCCTTGTTTGTTGTTTTCAGAGAGGAAATGTTTTTCTTCTTGGTTCAGGTCACACAGCTTTCAAAGCGGTTGACTTGATAGTTTTTTTCCCTCAGGTGCTAAAACGCTGTTCATATTCTAGGGATTTGCTGCTATCATACTGATAGGAAGCCATTTCTTGCTTTATAAACTGAATTTGGGAAGAATAATTATGTGAGGTGACTGTTTGTAGTGAATATGATTTGTATAAAGATTCAGACCATCGGTCTTGGATACCGGCACCAGCTAAGGTTAAAGCTTCTGCTTTCTTGAAATGTTTACCGACTCTTTTCAGTTTCAGTATAAGAAAAGAGGAGAACTCAACAGCAAACTTTCAGTAAAATGCTCAGTTTCTTTATTCAGGTGTAGTTCAAAAAGTCCAGTAAAACACACAGGCATGTCAATATTGTAAAACCAATACTTTCTTGTTCTTCCCGCTGCCTCATGATACTACAATCACATCACCAGAGGTCACCTGACATGTTTCACTCCAACTGAGCTTTCTCAAAGGTACAATGTGGTGCATGGCTGTCTCCCTTAAATACAGACACCTGCTAAAGTGGCAGTGCATTCTATAAAGAACATACAGTTTAGAAGGCAGAAAAAACATGTTATTTTTAAAAGCAGAATAAATAATTTGTGGGAATCTAAGATTCTCCCTGTGTACTGCTAGCTTCTCTACTGTGCAACCAAGTTAATATATAGCTATAGGCACTAGTGAGAAGTAAAATTCATTAGTTCAAAAGAAAGATTGCTCAAGTCATATTACTGCAGCCAAAGAGCTGGTGCAAATCTATGAAAAAGACAAAGAGTTGGACAACATACTATAAATATACATTCACACATTACTATACAAAAACCATCACCTATATACAAGCATTAAAAGGAATTCAACAAACATCTCTGAAATATATGTAATCATAACAGCATCTCCTAATGATAAACTAAGGGGGGGGGTGGTTTTTACAATTTTTTTAAGAAAGGGTTTGATTTCTAGTCTGCCATTCAAACTCCGTACCTTCAATGCCCTTCAGAGCAAAATTCCAGTACTGTTCTCATTTTAATAACAAGTTTATCATAATTACCACCTCTTCATGACAGTACTGTTTTTTCCAGACCAATAAAATCAAAAGACTGTTCACCTTTGTTTTGTGTTCTGGCAATGTGTACGGCTAACCTATTCTTTAAATCTCCATTCTTGATTGCTCTAGTGTGTTCTCCTATGCACAGTTTAAAGCCTGTCTTTGTTTTGCCTGTGTAGAATGCTCAACATTTACATAAAGCCATATAAGCAAGGCCACAGGTAACACAGGTCATACATCCCTTCACTGTATTCTCTCTATTGGTGATGGGATGTTTTAAAGTTTTTGTGTTCATTACTTGTGGACAGAATTTACAGTTGCCACATTTGTGGCAACCATTTTCTGTCCTTGGCAACCACATCCTGGAATTCTGTTTATGGGGTTGCATAGAGTGTATCAAATGGTCTCTAAGACTCTTCTCTTTTCTAAATATCATTTTTGGCCCATCCGGGGGTAGGTCACTTAGCCTAGGGTCCTGTCTTACTATGTGCCAATGTTTCATTATTATCTCTGTGATCTCCTTTGGTTGCACATTATAAGTGCTTACAAAACACAATTATGGATCTTGTTTTCTTGTGCCCCCACACTATTCTCCACCAACAAATCCTCACGGGGTATTTTGTCGACCTTCTCCCTTGCTAAGATTATTAAATTATTGGCATATCCTCTCTGTGATAATCTATCCTGTAGCTCATCTGCTCTCTGTTTATACATTTCTATGTCTCCGCAATTTCTCTTAGTTCTTATGAACTGGCCCTTCGGGATGGCTTTGATCACAAGTCGGGGATGACAACTAGTGGACTGAAACAAAGTGTTCCGATCTGTACTTTTACTGTACTGGTCAGTAGTGAGACACCCCCTTGCCGCTTTTTGAATCATTAAATCAAGGAAGTTTATCTGCTGCATACTAAAGGTTATACTGAATTTTACGTTTTTATTGCTGTTTTCCAAATATTCAACAAATTTAGCAAGATCTAATTGAGTGCCTTTCCAATTGACGAAGATATTGCCGATAAAATGTCTCCAAATTCAATTTTGTCAATCCAAGGGTTTGAGTAGTCCCTGATTACTTCTTCCTCTCACTTTGCCATATAGAAATTAGCAAAGCTGGGGGCAAAGCTGGCCGCCATTACAGTTCCCTTTTGCTGCAGATAAAAGTCCTGTTTGTAAAAAAAAGCATTATATTTTAAACCAAAACTAGCCAGTTGCACTAGTACTGTACTTTAGTTTGTGGCTCCAAAACCTCCTTTTTATTCAAAAAATATCTCAATACCAAAAGGCCATCATCCTGGGGTATGTTAGTGCACATAACAGTAACATCTAGTGTCACTAAATAGCTGCCATCTTCTATAGCTATGTCATTCAAAACATGTAACATCTGCCCAGTATCCTTAATATAAGATGGTGTATTTTTTCTATAAGATCTTTCTTTGAGTAGCTCATCCTGTTAGAGAATGTTTTTATTGCCTACCCAAGATACATAAGAGTCTGGTTGATCCTGCGGGTTGACCAATTGTCTCTAGTAATGAGAGTCTGATAGAACCTTTAGCCAAAGTCATAGACTATCATATAGTAAATATAGCAAAAAATACACCATTGTATATTAAAGACACTGGGGAAATGTTACGTGTTTTGAATGACATACCTATAGAAGATGGGAGCTATTTAGTGACACTAGATGTTACTGCTTTATACACTAACATACCCCAGGATGATGGCCTTTTGGCATGGAGATATTTTTTGAATAAAAAGGATGTTTTGGAGCCACAAACTGAAGTATTAGTGCAATTGGCTAGTTTTGGTTTAAAATCTAATATCTTTTTTTACAAAAAAGACTTTTATCTGCAGCAAAAGGGAACTACAATGCGGGCCAGTTTTGCCCCTAATTTTGTTAATTTATATATGGCAAAGTGGGAAGAAGAAGTAATCAGGGACCACTCAAACCCTTGGTTCGACAAAACTGACATATGGAGACATTATATCGATGGTATATTTGTCATTTGGAAAGGCACTCAATTAGATCTTGCTAAATTGTTTGAATATTTGAAAAACAGCAATACAGATGTAAAATTCAGTATAACCTACAGTATGCAGCAGATAAACTTCCTTGATTTAGTGATTCAAAAAGATGGCAAGGGGATCTCACTGCTGACCTGTACTGTAAAAGTACAGACCAGAACACTTTGTTACAGGCCATTATACAATGACAAGAAAGAATCCTGGTTTCTGATTGGTCAGTTGGCTATCACAGCAGGGATGTTATCCTGGCATAACATCCCTGCTGATTGTTTGGATGATTTCGATCCCCATCACCTCCATGATCATCTCCTCTTTCTCTTAAGAAACAAAAATATGTTTACACACTAACAAAAACATTCTTTAAAATTATTTTTTTATTATAAAACAACAAGCCATTGTATAATAGGAATAATGCCCTCCAGGGTGGGAGTTATGCTGGGATAACATCCCTTCTCGGGTGTTGGACGCCCGCGGCCGGTGGCCTCGGGCCCAACCACCCGAGGTGGGATGTTATCCCAGCATAACTCCCACCCTGTCAGGCATTATTCCTTTAGTAGTTGTCACCCCGACATGTGATCAAAGTTATCCCAAAGGGCCAGTTCATAAGAGCCAAGAGAAATTGTGGAGACATAGAAATGTATGAAAAGAGAACAGATGAGCTACAGGATAGAATATCACAGAGAGGATATGCCAATAATTTAATAATTTCAGCAAAGGGGAGGTTGATAAAATACCACGAGAGTATCTGCTGGTGGAGAACAGTGTGGGGGACACAAGAAAACAAAATCCACAAGTGTGCTTTGTAAGCACTTATAATGCGCAATCAAAGGAGATCACAGAGCTAGTAAGGAAACATTGGCACATAGCAAGACATGACCCTGGGCTAAGTGACCTACCCCCGGATGGGCCAAAAATGGTATTTAGAAAGGGGAAGAGTCTTGGTGACTATCTGATACACTCTGTGCAACCCCTTGAACAGAATTCCAGGATGTGGTTGCCAAAGACAGAAAATGGTTGCCACAAATGTGGCAACTATAAATTCTGCCCACAAGTAATGAACACAAAAACTTTTAAACATCCCATCACCAATAGAGAGAATACAGTGAGGGGATTTATGACCTGTATTACTTGTGCCTTTGTTTATATGGCTTTATGTAAATGTGGGCCATTCTACATGGGCAAAACAAAGATAGCCTTTAAATTGTGCATAGAGGAGCACAATAAAGCAATTGAAAATGGAGATTTAAAGAATGCGTTAGTCCTACACATTTCCAGAACACAAAACAAAGGTGCACAGTCTTTTGATTTTATTGGTCTGGAAAAAACAGTACTATCACGAAGAGGTGGTAACTATCATAACTTGTTATTAAAATAAGAACAGTACTGGATGTTTGCTCTGAAGGGCGTGGAAGGTAGGGGTTTGAATGGCAGACTAAAAATCAAACCCTTTCTTAAAAAATTGTAACCCCCCCTTTAGTTTATCATTAGGAGATGCTGTTTTGATTACATATATTTCAGAGATGTTTGTTGAATTCCTTTTAATGCTTGTACAGCATATAGGTGATGGTTTTTGCACAGTAATATGTGAATGTATATTTATGTCTTCTGCCTCTTTGTCTTTTTTGCAGATTTACACCAGCTTTTCAGCTGCAGTAATACAAAGTGTTGCAATCTTTCTTTTGAACTAATGAAGTTTACTTCTCACTAGTGCCTATAGCTTTATAGACCCCCATCAGCTGGCCTAAAGATCATTCAGTATCTGAGCACCCTGCTCAACTCTGCATCCCCAGAGGTCATAGATATAGGTGACCTAAATCTTGATTGGTATGCTGCCTGTTCTAAACCCCTCAAGAAGCTGAGTGACGCCTTTGGTCTCCATCAACTCATTATGGAACCCACCCAGCCAAACATTAAAAATCCAGCCAACAGTTCTCTACTCGATATTATATTGGTTAACAAGCATCATCTGTTCTCTCACGTGGTAGTGCTTTTTAGTGATCTCAGTGACCACTGCATCGTTGCATGCATAAGGACTCTGCCAAAAAAGATCTCCTCCTCCAGATATATGCAAAAAGGTGCAGATGGAATTTTGAAATTTCCGCCTTCTTACTGCCCCTGCAACATTCTAATTGGCAAGAGTTCTATCTTGCCCATCTTTTATTGAAGCATATAATATTTTTCCATAAGATCCTCATGGATGCAATTAACTGGCATGCTCCACTGGTAAAAATCCATACCAAGAAAATCTCTTGTCCCTGGTTTTCCACCAACCTCAAATTGGTTCTTCTGCACAGGGATGCCTTGTGGAAAAAGGAATGGAAACTAAATTCCCTGTCGACTGGGCTTCCTTTAGAGCTGCCAGAAATCTAAGCACCAAGTTCATAAGGGCTGCTAAGTCCAGTTACTATAACACCAAACTGAATGCATCTACTCACAGCCCATCTACCTTTTGGAAGACCCTCAAGGAGATTGAGGGACATAGGACATCCAAAACCTGCCCTTCCAAGATTTCCATCAACAATGTAATGCTCACAGATAAACATGATATACTGAATGGGTTAAACAACCATTTTGACGCAGCTAGACTGGCCTTTGATACCTCCTGCTAATGCCCTGAGAGACTATCTCTATGGGCAGGACAAGACACCCTCCCCCCCACACACACACACACAAAGGCTGTGCCGTCCTTCTCCTTCAGCCAGATATCTCTGAAACAAGCTGAAGACATGCTAATCAACCTAGACACTAGAAAAAGTGCTGGCACAGACTTCATTGATTTGTACTTTCTAAAAATTAGCTACCATATATTAGCCGCCCCCATAACCCACATCTTCAATCTGTCCCTTATGCAAAGCTCCCTTCCAGACAACTGGAAAACTGCCCATGTTGTCCCATTGTATAAATTCAGGGATCCTGTGGACCTCAATAACTATCGGCCTATCTCTTCGCTTCCCACCTTATCCAAAATGTTGTAAAAGATTGTCAGCCTACAGAGTAGAGACCATCTAGAACTGCATAACCTACTCACCCCTACACAATCTGGCTTCAGACCTCAGCATAGCACTGTAACTGCACTTGCAAAAGTTACTAATGACTGACTGAATGCATTGGACAATAAACTCTTTGTAGGTGCCCTATTTTTGGATCTAAGCAAGGCATTTGACTTGGTGGACCATGCCCTCCTGCTGGATATCCTCTACAACTTTGGCCTGGATTGTACCATTCTTAAATGGTTTGAATGATACCTTGTGGGACTACTGCAGCAGGTTAAAGTAGAAGGAAGCTTTCCCCCATGAAAACCCTTCATAGAGGTGTACCGCAAGGCTCTATACTGGGCCCCCTCCTTTTCGCCAGCTATATAAATAACATCCATGCTGGCATCCATCATGCTGACATCCACTTATTCACAGATGACACTGTCTTATACATCTCTGGCCCTTCCCCAGACAAAATATGGTCAGACCTCCAACTTGAGTTTAACCACCTACAGAAAAACCTATGGCAACTCAAACTACTGCTCAACGCAAAAAAAAAAGCTATGCTCTTCTCTCCTTTTTCAAGGACTACCCCTACTAATGTGGTGGGTGTGCAAACCTCAATTACTACTCTCCTAAATGAACCTCTTGAACTAGTATACAAATTCAAATACCTGGGGATGTGGATTGACCACAAACTGTCCTTTCTTGACCATATTGAAGAGCTTTCCAAAAAACTCAAACAGAGGCTTATCATATTCTTCCATATTAAGCACTTGCTAACATTGGAAGTGAGAACTGGAGTTGTACAATCTACCTTCCTCTCCTTACTTGACTGTGGGGATATTCTTTATGGACAAGAGAACAACACAGCTCTAAAAAAGCTCAACATCTTATATCACCGGGCACTAAGATTCATATTGGGTGCTCCCTATGCTACTCACCACTGTTCCCTATATGCCCCAGTTGGCTGTACCTCCCTCAGTATAAGATGATACAAAAACACAGCAATCTGGACCTATCGACCTATCTCTAAGAAACTGCCCATTTATATCTCAGACTGCCTACCCATCTGCTTCCCTGGATCGTATGCACTAAGAAGATCCTCCTATATTACTCTTGTTATTCCTAAAGTCAAAACTCGATTTGGCAAATTTTCCATTGGCTACTCCCTCCCTACCCTATGGAACAAGCTCCAAAAAGTACAACAAATTACGACCGCACTTCCCTTGGCTACTTTCAAAACCTTACTGGCCAGGACAGCTACAGAAATTTGTAACTGTGCTTCGTAAAAATCCCATGCATACACTTTGTTCATCTATCCCTTAGGCCCATACCACTATGATTTCTTATTGTCTTTTATTCTCTTTGAAAGTGGTCTTGCCTACCTACAGTTCCTGGCCCAAATGACTGGTGGTGCCTCAGCTAGCTATTACCCTGGGCTCTTCCTCTATGATCTATAATTGTTTCTTAACTCTTAGAGGCGGCCTTGCCTCCCTGCAGACCTCTGCCTCCTGACCATTGGTTTGATATCTTGCCAGGCAGATTATTCGCTATCTATATTGACCGGTACAGCTAGCTAATAGAAACGCTATTGTATTTTGTTTAAACCAATCTGTAAATATCCTAATCAATCTGTATAAATAGCCAATTGTTATGTTGTATCTGCTTGGACTATCTACTCTATGAGGATGTGTTGTTGTTTATGCCAATGTATTCTGTCACATATGTAATTATTACCAGGTCCATCTTGTAAATGAGTTCTTCTCAAAGATGTTTCACCTGGCTAAATAAAGATTGATTGATTGATTAATATATTAACTTGGTTGCACAGTAGAGAAGCTAGCAGTATACAGGGAGAATCTTAGATTCCCACAAGTTATTTATTCTGCTTTTAAAAGAACATGTTTTTTCTGTTTTTAAACTATATGTTCTTCATAGAATGCACTGTCACTTTAATAGGTGTCTGTATTTAAGGGAGATAACTGTGCACCACATTGTAACTTTGAGAAAGCTCAATTAAGCAAAACATGTCAGGTGACCTGTGGTGACATGATTATAGCGTCACGAGGGAGGGGGGAGAAGAAGGAAGCATTGGTTTTAAAATGTTGGAGTGCCTGTGTGTTTTACTGGACTTTTTGAACTACACCTGAATAAAGAAATCAAGCATTTTTCTGAAAGTTTGCTGGTAAGTTCTTATCTTTTCTTATACTGAAACTGAAAAAAGTCTGTTAACATTTCAAGAAAGCAGAAGCTTTAGCCTTAGCTGGTGCCAGTATCCAAGACCGATGGTCTGAATCTTTTTACAACTGCTTCTTTTACCAAGACACAGCATACCCAGGTGCAACAGTACTCTTCTGTTTTGCCGCAATATAATTTGTATAACTGCTGCTGTAGGTTCTCATAAGCAGAATTCCTATTGAAGCCCATAAGTTTCTCAATGGTTTTGAAGAAAGTGGTGAAATCTGCTTTGCTTTGTACTCACCATTCTATTTGGGGAATCATAAGTTAAGAAAACCGATTGTCTAGCTGTTATAATGTCTTGAAGACCTTGTGAAACTTGATTATCTTCTAATAATGTCCCATTTAATCTCTAATAGCCCTTTCCTGCTGTGACCTCAGGTAAGGGTGAGATTTTAACTTCTAATAAGCAGTGGTCAGAGGTGGCTATTGGAATTATTAAAGAGTGGGTTACTGGAAGATGAAGTGATAGAAATCAGTAGTCTATATGTTTTTTTAAGTGCCCTCTAAAATATGTAAACTGGGGTACAGTATGATATTTGTGGAATACATCAGTTAATTTGGTCTGTTCTAATAATTTATTCAGAAACGAGGCATCACAGAAAGTCTTCTCTGTCTTAAGATCTCTATCCCCTTTGAATCTACTGCAATTAAAGTCCCCTCCTAAAATAATTGCTTGTGTTGTAAAACGATATGGCTGTATTAGAATTAAAATCTGAATGTGTCCTGCTTTGTCTTGGGGACTATAAACATTTATTAATCTGAAATCCTGTTTCCAAGGAGGCAGCTAACATCAGTGCCCTCCCTGGAAATATGTCTGTAATTTTGTAATTTTGAGTATTGGGTTATTGATACAAATTCCCCACGATGCATGTCTCCAGTGCATTGCCGCCCCATAACCAGTCTGCACTGGCCATTTGTATTTCTTGTAACATGCACAGTCTTGTATCCTGAAAGTAAACAATATCATATTTGTTATCTGAATAGGAAGCAAAGGTCAACTTCCTTTTCTTCTCAGATTTCAGGCTATTGGTGTTAAGGGAGGCAATACATACTGTAGGTTGTAACCCATAAGTTAATGCCTTCAGTGTGGCATTTGTTTTCATAGAATAAATCTTGTGCCTATTTGTTGTTTTTTTTTTTTTTCCACTTTTGACTGGATCACTGACTCTTCCCCCTCAGAGATTACCTCCATTTGAGAGGAGTGTTCTGATGCAACATCAGAATCTAGATCCATCTCAGTATCTCCCCACTGCAGAGCAGAGAATTTATTTTGCAGGGGGATCTCGTAATCTGTCGTTGTTTTATTCCCCAATTTCTTGGATTTCCCTTTTGTAACAAGTTGGTAGGGTAAATCCTCTGGATTGGGGGGGGCTTTTCTGACTTAGCTGGTGTTGTTAAAGCAGGAGGGGCCACACTAGAAGATGTCTGGCTAGGTCCCTCGGGGTGATTAGGGGAGCAGGCAGGGTTGCTGCTGTACTAGGCCTTGTGTCTGATGTTTGTGGAGCCCTAGCTCTGGGAGCAGAGGCAGACTGTTTGGGCCTGACTTCTTTACTTTGTGCCTGTGCTTTCTTAGTAGCTTTGTTAATGTAGAAGTCTTGTTCTGCAAAATCAGCATCCCCTGTACTGTGGGCAGCACAGGTGCAGGTTAGAAAAGAGTGCCCTGCCTTGTTGCATAGGTGACGCAATGGGGGGGGGGTGATGCAGTGGAATCCTGAATGACCGATTACTCCACACTGCAGGCATCGCAGGACTTCACATGGATTGCTTAAGTGGTGATATGAACCACACTTATAGCACAAATGGGATTGCCCTTGATAAAATAGGATCCCCTTGTCCCTGCCTAAATAGAAACAATTAGGCAGGTGTTTGATGCCTGTGTCATCCTGATGCAATTTAACTCTCACTTTCCACCCCCTGTCCAAAACCTCTCCCCATCTACTATAGGGTCTGGTGTTCCCTGCACATCACATTTTTTTACCAAGCCAAAACACAACATCAGATGCATTAACTCCCTTGTTGCGGAACAATATAGTTACCATTTTAAAGGTTGGTTTTGTAAGCGGGATCACCTGAAAGAGTATCCACAAATGGGTAAGTTTTAATGTTGTATACTGTGTCCAAATTTAGTCCAGAAGTGTAGCCAACTGAAAACTGATATCAGAAGTTGCCTCTCCGGGGGATGGATGTGGGCATATACCTCTGCAGGGGATAACCCCATTTCTTGTTTTAGAAGCTGTTTCCCCACAAAGAACCAATCTGTGGGGAGTGCTAGTCTTCTGAGATACTGGAGTCTCACCTCATGCCTTCTTTTAGCTTGCTCTAGGGGCTTTCAGAGAAGGCTGGTTTAAGTAACAGCTGGAACAGGCTGTTCAGGGGGAGGGGGTTCTGGTTCTGTATTGGGTAAGAGTGCTAAGCCCACAGTTTCTGAATTTGTCAGTTGTGGTACTTCAGTTAAGGCTTAAAAATATTCATCCATTGTATTTTCTAATGGGGAAAATGAGATACTTGCTTTTGAGAAATTGTCTCGGTCGGAGCTGTTGGAGAGGCTATGTTCTCCATGGGCATCTCCACTACCGGAGCTGAAGTTTCTGTGTTTGACCCGGGAGTGGCTGTGATAAGAGGCACCCTGGGTAATGGGATCACTGGGTCAGGGATCCATTTCCATTGGTAGCTTTTGCCATCCAGCTTTCTGTAGGACATCATCTAGCATCCAGGAACCTTCATTCTGGACTGTTGAGGAGCTAGGATGTGGTCTGGGATGCGTAGCAGCATCCAGGATTTTCTGCACTCCAAAACCCAAAATAATTTGCTGCTGTTTCAGTTCCCACTGTCAGCGATGTCTCCATTTGCCTTTTGTGCTTTTCTTCATCCTCCAATTTGGATTTCTCGGCCAAGTAAGCTGCTTTAATCACTGCGATCTGGGCGAGCAGCTCCTGTTTTTCTTTTCTGTTTCTGAGGTGAGTAGTGTTTCCACATCTTGTATGGTGGTGTCTCCTGTCATGTCTGGAGCTGTGAAATCTGGATTTTACTGTGATCCCTCAGCAGAGTAGTCTATTTTGTTCAGTGGGGCGTTAAACTGGCCACCTGCATCGAGGTGCATTCCAACCATCCCGGAGGGCATCCACTCTGCATCTGGTGGCTCCAGTTTCAGCTCACAGGCACCCCCTACTGTTCAGAGTAGGGGAGTTTCCCCTGGTGTCATGGCCAACATCCTCCGTCTCAAAACAGGTCCATGGATGCACCTAGAAACAAACTACCATAGCTCAGTGTTTCTTTCCCGGTCAAACAAACAATTAAAAATAAAAACATAAACAGTTTAGTAGCACACAGTCTTTAAATCAGAAGTAGAAAATGGGGAGAAAAAATCATCAACTAAGTCACTGGGTAACTGTAGACATTGCTCAGTTATTTGCATTTTGCATTAATCTTGAACATAATTTTTTGTGTAGGAGGATCATACCTGAGTTTGCAGCACTTGAGACCTGCTGGATTTGAACAAAAGACAGGGGCATCAGAAGGATTTTGGAAAACAAAGGCCCAAGCATTGTTGATGTTGATGAAGGTAAGCTGGGTCATGGCCTGCTAAGTTAACACATACTAGTCACAAGGCCCTTCTACATTTAGCCTTACTCACAGCACTACAGTTTCCAACTACTTGCTCTGCTCCATCTGCACTGCTGCCTTTTGGTTATACGCACAGCAGCCCTGCAGTAGTTTCATGGCTTTTCTGGCATATTTGTTATCTTTCCAGCTGGCCAATAACTTGAGACTTGCTTCTTGGCCTGCATCAATGTGAGCGCTGTACCTTGATTATACAGCAGCAAGATGTGGTGCAGAATGGAAAATAGAAACAGCAAACCCAGGAAAGCAGGGTATGCCAGGACAGCAAACGCTACCCTCAGATGTGGGCAGCTCAGCTGTACATGGTAAGCAAGGTAATGTTAGTTGCTCGTGGTGCAGAACAGATTGTGTAAAAAGACCTAAAATTCAAAAATGAAAGTGAATGCCCTGGTCTTTAGGCTATAGCCTGGATACTCATCTGAAAGGGGTGACAGTTGCTTTTGGTGTAAAAGTTTTAGTGCAACATATTTATTAGTGCATCTTACTTATGTGTTTAGTTTTATTTGTCAGGTATGCACACTTGACAACTTCACACATATTTCCCAGTGCAACCTAGGAGGTTGCACAGCAGAAGTAACATCAATGAAAAAATAAAAGAAACAAACAATAGAATACACAGTTAAACAACAGTGCAATAACTAGGGAGTATAACAACATTTAAATACATCAGTTTGACTCAAAAAATGACCATAACTGAAAATAATGTACCTCACTCGACAATAATCAATAAAATGGTTAACCTAGATAGGAACTTAATGGGCATCATTCACATCAGGATAGGGTGACTACTGGTTTGCTGCAGGGTTCTGTGCTGGGTCCTATCATATATTCATTATTCATCACAGACATAAGCGCTGGAGTACTCAGCTGGTCTACTAAGTATGCTGATGTCAGCAAACTGGGTGGCCCATGCAGTAATCATAAAGAAATTTGCACTTTGCAAAGGAACATAGATAAAATTACATTGTGGGTTTACAGATTGGTAATAATATTTAATCTAAACAAAATGTGATGTAATGCATATTAGCAAAAACAACCTTTATTATCAATACACTGTCAGCAACATTCTGTTAGGGAAGAAAATACCTAAGTATTATTATCTCAAACTCCTTTAAAGCAGCAGTGCAGCGAAGTTGGGCAAACACATTTGACCATACCCTGTTTTTAACTGTTAAAGATTCCAGACAGATTCCACATTGATTTTCTTGTAAAAGTTTCTAGTTATAGGGCAATTTAAGGTTTATTTTTCCAAGAAATATTTTAACTCAGTTTTTTTCTCAAGAAACAAATACCTGATTACTTGAACTAAGAAACAGCATTGTGAACCTGACAAGGGTTAGGACTGAGAATATAAGAAAATTTATAATGCACAGCTAGGAACAATCCAAGTAAAGCACATTTAGCAGGGATAGTAATATTTTCATTAATTGTATCTGGAAACTAGTTTTTAGCATTGCTGCTTTAAGATTAAGACACAATGCTCAGCCGTTAGTTCAAAGGCATTTTTTTAATAGTGTGTGGTTGAATGCTGTTATGAATGGAATTCCATGCCTAGAATATGCTTGTTCTGCTTCAGTAGTGGCAACATTGTGTTATAATGTATGGCAAGTGCATATTAACCACCATAATCAGCAGTCACACAGCTTTGTTATGCACCGTTTAGAATTTTGAAAGTTGTTAACCACACTTCGGAACTTCCAAACAGTGACAACAAAGAATGCACCAGAGTTCCACAATTCTCACACATAGAACGCAAACAGTGTTTTTTTGACCATACACTATAAAAGATGATGGCTGGGGATTGGGTGATAACCACGCTGAAATCACCTCTCGTGGTTGCTAGGGCTACAGTAAACCTCTCGAGCTGCGCTCTCGAGGTTTACCATGTTGCCCTAGCAACCACTCGAGGTGATTACAGTGTGGTTATCACCCGATCCTCAGCCATTATCCTCTATATAGTGTATGGTAGAACATTGTATTCCCTAAAAATCTATCATTTACTAGTCTTGCTGTACCATCGATGTAACGTCACGATGTCGTTGTACTATCGTAAGTACATCACATCAATGGTACAACAAGATATAATGTCTTTGTGCCTGCATGGTTAGCAGAGAATCGGCCGCGGTGGTGAGTGCTTGCATGGAACTGAACAGCGCATGGCAGTGTTACAAAAGTAAGATCACATTTCTTTTCAAATGTTGCCTGTTACAAAGCCGTGTCTGTAGTTGTTTTTTTCAAAAACAACAGAAAAATCTACTCTGAGAGAACATGGACGAGGATCAGTTCCTTGTGCGGGGTGAGCGAAGTCTAAAAGTGCGGCAGCAACCAGAAACACACAAGAAGTGCTCAGATTTTAAATTACTGTTACCCATACACTATAAAAGATAATGGATAGGCAACAGTAAACAACAGCGCTGAGCTCACTTCTCGAGGTTGTTAGACAACCGAAAACCTCTCGAGCTTCGCTCTCGAGGTTTACAAGGTTGTCATGACAACCTCTCGAAGTGAGCACAGCGTTGTTGTTCACTGTTGCCCATCCATTATCCTCTATATAGTGTATAGTGGAGTGTTGTTCTGTATAGAATTCCATCCTTTCAAAATGTTGTTGTACCACAGTTCAAAGGTCATGGAATGTGATTCTACCCTACTGTGGTAGAACAGCATTCTAGAACATCTAGAGACTTCATGAATCAGTTTCATTATGAAAGCAGAAGAACTCACAAACACATATTCCACACAGTACTATACACCATAAAAAATACAGGATGAGCAACTCTATGTACAACCAGTGTGTTTTGCCACCTTGTGGTTCTGATTCCCATGGACCTCTCAAGCTTCGCTCTCGAGATCAGAGAGAATCTGAACCCCTCTGTGGAAGAACACACTGGTTGTGCATGGTTGCCCATCCGGTATTCTCTATGTTGTGTATGACTGCTCATACACAATCCCCTATATTATGCCAGTCAGGTCTGGAACCCCCACACAAATAAATAAAATGGAAACTCAAAGCACAGCTACTAAAAACGATTTAAGAATTTACAAAAATCACTCCTATACCAAAGGATTATAGTACCTCAGACTTATGCCCTTACATAACCATAGGCCTTCTGTTACTGTATGATATGCTACAGGACCCATACATCATCACAGAGCTCAATCTGGAATTCAATCAAAATAACATAAAGCAAGAAGGAATGCCATTCTAAACTACAAGAAGGCAATCATTTTTCACCCAGAGTAGTAGTACCCTGGAATAAGTTACCAGAAAATGTCTTTATTAGTAAAAGTAAAAAAACGAATTGAAAATAAAAAGGGCTGGAGGAACATCTAGTGGGCTGCATTGCCGCCTGCGAAGGCGTGTTTACATTCTAGCAAACAATGCCTTTAACATTACTATACCTCTCAACTGTCACACATTATGAGGTGTGTCACTCATTTTGCCCTCAGGAATTCTTTGTCCCACATGGGGAAGGTGATATTCCATATTTCCCACTGAGACTTTAAAGCAGAAATTCATAATACTCTATTATGTTCCATTATCAGCAAACATTAAGAACATTAGTGCACTGATAGCCATAGTGTTCTGAGCTTGCAGTGCTATGTTTGATGATATGTCACACATTTTGGTCATCTTTCACACATCTTGTCACACATTTCTGTGAAGAAAGGTTGGGAGGTATGAACCCTACATTATCCTATAAAAATAGGTATCATTGGATGCTGCAGCCCAGTCATCCGTAACGCTCCCCTTGCTGTTTATACTGCCTGACCTATACACCTTTTGCAACACTGCAGGTCAAGTAGTATAAACAGGCCTCTTAAGCTTCATCATGCCACCCACCACCGTGCACCAGACTACACTTCTGAAACCAGCCCCCCTTCCCCAGTGTTACCATCTTTTAAAAAGCCCTAAGTGGGACATTTCTTACTGAAACATGATTTTTTGCAGGACAGTAGGTAATCTGGACCAATACAACAGACTTGGTTTCTCTACATAATCAGAATTAAGGCTAAGTATTGTAGTTTATTAGTTGCTTCTATTGTTTCTTAACATTTTTAAGGTATTTTAGTTAAGGTATGACAGTTTTCTGCAACATTTAGAGGAAAATCAGAAAATATTTTTTACTACTACTCCCTGTATATGGGGTGGCAGATAACTCCACACTCCAGAAAATCCAGGTCTCCCTAAACAAGGCCTGCAGGCTCCTAACTGGTGCATCTAGGCTCACTGACACCTGCTTCCTCTATACCTCTGCCAATCTTCTCAACCTCAATGAAAGGCTCCGCTACCAGACCTACATACTGTCCAAGAAAATATTGCTTGGACTCTCTCCCCTGGGGTTTCTCCCGGGGTCTCCACCTCTCTTCATCCTGCCACCCCCACTATCTCCACCCGCAACTCAGAGAAAGCACCACTGGTTGTGCCCAGGGTAAAAACCTCCATTGCCCAGAGATCTTTCCACTACAGGGCACCCACATGGTTTAATGCACTCCCAAACACCATCACTAGTGCACCTAAGATCGCCCACTTCAAAACCACTCTTCACAACCACCTCTTCGATACCCGCTCCTGTAACTGCAACTAACATTTTCACTCTCTCACCCTCTCTGATTCAAATTCTCTGACAAAGTCCAGTATGGATTGCAACCTACCTCAATAATACCAAACCAATGATAGGACTGACTACTCTGTTTAGATGCTTTCTCAAGCTAATAATGTCTCTCTGCTGTGATGATGTACACATAGTCTTCCAAATATTGTAAATAATGTATGAAAATATTTACATCCTGTACTTAATGTAAGTACTGTAAATAATGTCAGTGACAAATATCTGTAACACATGCTTATGTAACTGTTGGTATACCCTATCTGTATTTGCTTCTGTCTTACACCTGATGATGTACCTTTGGAAATGAGCCGCTGGCTCAAAGGTTGTAAACCAATCAAATAAATAAATAAAAAAATAGAATACTGTAAAGTCAGGACATGTAGCATTTTTCATGTTTTTTTGCAGGACACAGCTGCCCAAATCGGGACCCACCTCCATAAACAGGGATAGGTAGTAACCCTAACCTCCCCGAAAAAAAGCCTACTCATCATTAACCTGCCCTGTCGATTATAAGAGATGGAAAAAAAACATCTCATAGGAAAAATAACAATGTGATATCCCCGGAGAGGTTGAGAACCGGACTTTTGGGATTGGCTCTGATACGTGGCTAAAACCCGGACTGCCGAGACCACACCACACCACATAGGTAAAAACTAGGCCAGTCTGTCCATCCAGGGTGGCCAGATAGCAATATTAGCGCAACTTGCGCCAGGTCCAACCAGGCCGGACTTTACCCTATCTGGTCCCTCCGGTCCGAGGTTCGCTCCGTTTTTCACCCCGATCCCTCTCATAAATATAGTTGTATGATGTCAACACAACCACCCTGTAATTTACACAGAACCGTTTGGTCTCCGTGTTCAACGTCCTCAAAAATGTACTTAGTGAGCCTGAAACTACACCCGCTAACCTTGACACTCTGGGTCACTTTATGGTCCCCCTAGTGTGCCTGCACTGTGCACAGAAGCAAATGTCGTTTTTTTTTTATTTTTACATACACCTTTTGTTTTATCGTATCTGTCTGCAGCAGATCTGTTGAAAAATATAGCAGGGTGTGACCAATTGTCTGAAAGCTCACCTCTGACACACATAATTTATGAGACTCTCGCTTTAGTAGCCAATTAGGAGAGGTGCAAGTACAGGGAAATCAAACAGGTGAATTCGAAACCTACAAGAATTAAATAAACAGGAAACTGGTTGGGGTGACGCTGCTGTAAGTAAAATGAAGCTGCTTCACTGTTTTATAGAAAATATTTGAAAAACGAAACTCTATTTGCCTTGTTATCTTAAAAAGCATGAACTGTATTACATTATGATTTATGTTTCTTATTTATTTATTTTTTTACAGGGCAGCTGTCGTATATACCCAAACAGGTAGTGGTGCTTGCACTATTTATTTTCAGTCAAAATGTGCTTAGGTTTGCAATTGCTTTCTTTAATGTGCTAATTGTGACTTCCCTTTTCGGTAAATGTGAATGCTGCCGAGTCTGTCTGTCCTACTCTTGCTTTGCTGCTCTGTATCCTGGCTGTCATTGTTAAACAGGGATTGCCTCTCTTCGTCTGTCCTCCATCTTGTTGCAAAAAGAAATTTTAAAGTGGGAAAAGACTTTCGATTTGAAACGCACCTTATCAACTGAATATATGTAATATATTAAAATATCACGTTTTTGACCCTGGTCAGCACATAACAGTGTGTCTTTGTCTCACTTTAAACCGATTTGTACCGACTAACAAATATCCGGGATTTTTGTAGCAGTGTACAGCAGAGCTGGGAACAAGCCATGGTGAAGGATGGAGCATTGAAGCAGGGAAGTTCGCTTAGTCAACTGCTGCGTCTCGGTCTGCAGCTGCCTATTATTCGAAAAAATTATTACAAAGTGACAGCTCTGCTATACAGTAAAACATTGATCAGCACCGTAACAATGCCAACTTAAGCAGTACTGGCGCACCAAAGTTGGTGGTGGAAAGAGGTGTGGGGAGGTGGGGAAGGACTGCTCCTGTGCAACAATTATCAACCAAAATACGTAAAACTGAATAAATACGGTGTTAAAATACAATATATAATAAGGAAATACTATCCAGACCCCTGAAAGCCATGTGTGATCATACATAAAAGGCTGCTGGGTTCCCTGTCAATTCTGACCATTTCCAGCACTGGCATTGGCACAGACTGAAAGATTTTTGGGGCAGTTATCTAAAATAGAAAATCTGACTTGAAAGAGAATGTCTTATTATTTTTTAAATGTGTTTATCCAAGATAGCCTGACATAAAATATGATTTTTAGTTTGGATTGTGTGTATCCCAAGTTTACTGTCTGGCTGGACTGAAGCACAGGGAGGTGAAGTAACATGACAACAATTTACAAGTTAAGTACCTGGATTTCATTGTTTATCTTGGCTATATTGGTACATTGCTGTACCTTATATAATTATTTGTACTTACACATAAGTGGACATATATGAACCTTTTAGTGGATTTTTCTGTGATTTGGTAATTACACTCCTCCATATAGCTTGATACAGGAGTGTACTTTAGTATGATAAATTATTGTTCATATGTTGGAATGTTAGAAATTTTGTCTGGTATTGTCATCCAAAATGCTTGCAACCTAACTGAGCAATGTTAGCACATTGCAAACAATTCCTTAAATCCTTGGTGCCTTCAATGATATTTGCAGACACTCTGGAATCTAGGTGGGGGGGCTGCAGTGCATACAGCCTGCAGCGACTGTAGCCCTTGGAAAGCAGTTGGTTGACCTACTGCAAGTGGCCAGAAGCCCCTCACAATAGAGGTTGTGTGCCAGGTTTGCTCAGCAGGCTGTACAAACAAAACGTTCCAGGAGATCATGGGGAATGGGGGTGGGGGGTTGGGGTGCATAATTAGATCAGTCAGGGGTGCACGTGAAACTGGCAGATCAAGAAATGGTAGTGGGTACCACCAAACACCAGGAACTGGTGGATGGTAGTGGGATGGGTGACTACTGGACATAAGGAATCGGTGAAATTTGTGGGCTGTGAAGCAGTACAAGGAAACTACTGTACATGGACTCATGAAACTGGTGGGTCAAGTTGTGAGGACCACTGGACATCAGGAACCAGTGAAATTGGTGGACTAAGGTAAGGGGGCACCAAGGACCGGAATCCCTAGCAGTTCATTGAATAAGAGGGGGTGCCACTGGACAACAGGGAGGAAACTAAAAGGATGGGTGTCTGGCACTACATAAGCCATGTGATTAAGTGCTATGTACACCGTGGTCAGTGCTATATAGAAAGCATATGCACCCGCTTGCTAATATGTTCACAGCAATAGCTGGATCAGCAGTAGTTTGCATTACACTTGCAGTGAGTACTTCTCCATAGTATATATCATAGTGGTTTTGGGACACAGCACAGCAAATGCATTGCAACGTGCCATTTGCACTGAGTCCTGACCACTTTGAACATGGTGCCTCTAAGAAGGAATCAAGAATGCCCCTCAGTTCTGCCTTGGGGCACTTTGTTTCCTAAGTTTATGAAACTGAAGATTCTGTAGTATTCTAAGCTTCTGTCTGCAGTATATATGATAATGCCCCCCACACACACACATTATGGTGACAAAAGGTTGAGATACAATAAAATGCTGAACTGTAAAAGATTTATAAATTATTATATAATTTGAGCCATTCTGGATTGTCCACTGCATGTATTCATGTTTAGTTAAAAGGAAATAACCATTTAGTTAAGACTCATTTCCTTCACATTCTTTTCTTACAAAAATATAAAATAACAGTATATAACAACTTGCTAATGTATAGTATGCAGTGCAAAAAAACTATGTTAATGCACAAGTTAGGGTTTATTATTAAAGTGACAAAAGTAAAGAAATGTGAAGTTAGGGTTTTTTGACCTGGACTCCACACCCTACCCCTCCCTCGTGAACCCCAACACACTAAATGCCAAAGTACAACCCAGGTTTCACACATACTGGGGACTTCTGTCTCACAACATGAGTACAATGTTTGTCATGCATGTAACTCTGTTCCTTGTACTGTTATTTATGATATCAGGTGACCATGAATTATTATAGCTGATAACATGGGTAGAGAATTTTCTGCGTCCTGATTGGCTGAGAGGTACTTTTGGCCATGCCCTTATCAAGTCATATTGTGCCAACCGGTACTTCTTCATCCAACCAGGATGCAGCACAGCCAGAAATCTATGTCTTATTCCTTACATAATGCAAAGTCATCCTTATCCTAAACCTGACCAGATTTGTTAGTAGCAAATCAGTCTCCCTACAACCAGAACTGACCTTCCATCACAAATCTACCTTTTCTTATTATAAACCTTCAGCTAGGCCCTAACAATAAAACTACCTTAAATAAGAAACAGAACAAATTAAATGTTGCTTCCTTGATCATAACACTCTCCTTACACACATAACACATTAGAAGCATTAAAGGGGAATTGTCAGCACTTCCCCGGCTATTAACTAAAAATACCACCAACAGTTTAATCTGGTTCAAAGTCAGTTGGCTTTCATCTGTATCCCTTGCCCTGGGACATGCCTGAAAATAGGCATAATTTGTCTAGTGCACTTACCTGGTCAACAAAAACTGAAAAAAAAAAACACAGGCCTTATAGGTCCCGATTAGGTAAATAACACTAGTGGTAACTTTTTAAAATAACTTATAAAGCTTTTATTTCTAATTTATCTGGTTGATCATGCAATGCTCCGCCCACCATTACTATTCCAGAGTCCCCTATGGCAATACCACTAATGATACAGCTGACAGACTACACCATGGGGGACTCCTATGTGAAAGTACAGTTGCTACAAAATATCAAAAGATATACAGCACATGTTTGCACTTCTAGCTCCGGTACCAATCAACCGAGAAAAGTGCTTGCCACCGGGGACTCTGGAATCATAATGGTGGATGAAGCGATGCAGGATCAACCAGGTGTATTACAAATAAAAGCTGTGTAAGTGATTTTAAAAAGTTACCACCAGTGTGATTTACCTAATCGGAACTTGTAGGTCCTGTGTTTTTGCCTGGGGAATGTTGACAGTTCCTCTTTCAGTTCTGTTCATTACTAGTGTTTCTTTGCTGACAATGAAAAATCCTGCTCCTATCTTTACCTGTTTATTAGGGAAATCTCTGTTGCTTACCCTGACAGAGATACACTTGAGGACCTGACTCCACATGAGGGTGTGTGTGTGTGTGTGTGTGTGTGTGTGTGTGTGTGTGTGTGTGTGTGTAGTGTACAGTATGCTGGCAGAGGAACATTCTGCCACTGGAGCTCTGCAGATTTTTGAATCCCTGTATTCTGTGGTCAACATTCCATAGTAAACATTCCATATGTTGAATGTGAGGAAAGACAGGGAAAAAAGGAACAGGATGAGGAAAGGAGGCAATAATCTATATAAAACAAGCATTTGTCAATGCCGAATGTTTGCTTACTTGTATTTGCTGTGTAGGTGTTTGGTACTGATTATAGTGCAGATGTGATAATAAATTAATAACACAAGTTATAATAGAGAAATTTTCAAAATTGGGAAATGAAGAGTTTCACACCTAGGCCCAGATATTCAGACTGCACCAGGCTGCCAAGCGCAATGGCAGCTAACCCTAGTTGTGCAGGGGCATTGACTGAAGGCGATATTCAATGGGCTCGCGCCATGGCATAGCATAGTTGAATATTGCACCCTGGCCACCTGCAGTGTACATGGCACAGTGGCACCGCATCAGCGCAAGTGGCCAGAGTGGAGCAGGGGGATGCGCTAGTGCATGTTCTGTTGCGCTATGCACAACAACCACGATATTCAAAAGTGCACATGCAAATGGGGTCATAATGTATGCAAGGCCAAATGGGGCCATTTGCATGTCATTATGGCCCCATTTGCATGCAGGTGCACCAACCCCTAGTGACTTGAGCCTGCCACCCTGCCAGGCTGCAACTGTCGGGGACCGATGCCCCCTGCATAGCGCGGCAATGCGCCCCACTGCCCGATCGCGGGCATAGGTTGAAAACATACATTCATCCTATATCCCTGGTGGTCCAGTGGATCGCTTGCAGCCTGATCTCGGGCTTCAGTAAAATTAAAATCATTCCTATATCCCTGGTGGTCCAGTGGACCGCTTGCAGCCCGATCGCGGGCTTCAGTAAAATGGAAATCATTCCTATATCCCTGGTGGTCCGGTGGACCGCTTGCAGCCCAGTCATAGGCTTCAGTAAAATTAAAATCATTCCTACATCCCTGGTGGTCCAGTGGACTGCTCGCAGCCCGATCCCAGGCATATATAATAATAAGGAGAGCTTCATGGTACCCCCCTCCCCACCTGTCCACTGAGCCCCACCGCCCCGCTCCCCCCCCAGTCAGTGGCAGGCGGCAGCACCCACCCGCCTGCCACCCCGCAGCCTGCCGACTGACAGTGTACCCAGTAAGGCTGTCGCCCATTGGTCCACAGTGTGAGCCAATGGGCATGCATATGCCGTACTACACAGTCCAGATATGTGAATGGATTCATGGTGCAGTGGCACTGCATCAGCGCAAGTGGCCAGAGTGGAGCAGGGGGATGCACTAGCGCAAGTTCCTTTGCGCTATGCGCAACAACCATGCTGTTCAAAATTGCACATGCAAATTGGCCATTTGCATGTCTTTATGGCCCCATTTGCATGCCGGTGCGCAGACTGCAACTTTGAATGTTCAAAATGCTAATTTTTTTTCCCCCAGCATATGAACATGAAAGGTGTCATTTATGAAATGCAACCCAAAACACTGTTTTGTGGAATGAGTGTGAAAACAGGTGTTGGACAGGATTTGATAATGACACATGCCATGTCCATTCAATAGGGTAAAACATTAGGGTTCTGCAAATACACCAGTGGAGTATTTAATGAATATTTTCTGAATACTTCGGGGTGTATTTGAGTACTCAGGTATTCATATTTGGGCATCATTAATTAACCCACCAAAAACCTACAATTGAATTTATTTATTTGCTTTTGTTAACTGGGTAGGGCACACTAGACACCAAGTGCCTATTTTCAGGTGCGACCCGGGAGGGTTACAGTGGTGGAGGCATACAGGAATCAGTTACATACAGTTGGTGGTAAACCAGAGTCAGTTACATACAATAGAGGCAAACAACGGGATTGACAGAATAAGCTAGCAGTAAAGTACAAGTATGGTAATCAAGAAAAAACAACGAACATTACCTGAAAGAAAAAGGAAGCAATGCATCATTAGAAATTGAGGTTGGGAGGCAGAGTACACACAATTGGGAAGTAGGCTAAGAAGAATTTAAAGGTAAAAACAAAATGTATTCGGTACACTTTGTAAGGTTAATGGGTGCTAGCAATAGTAAGTGCATTGGATGGGGGAAAAAGGACGGGTGGGAGGGGAGAGACCAAGTTGGGAGGGAGGAAAGAGGGGAGGAGGTGGGGGAAGGAGTGAGGACAGTAAGTGTTACCAGACTGTTGAAGACTGTAATAAGGAAGCAGCTGAGCCCCTTAAGCCCACACCTCTGCTTTTCCCCTTCACACTACTCAAAAATACCCATCCTTGGCCTCTGACCTGGTGACCCAAAGTCCTGACCACTAGCTCAAAAAAACAACCATTTTGGCAGGGGGCAGGGGTTGGACCTCACTCACATCAACTCACATCACCTTTCTCTGACTCTTCACCTGACTGAGCTCCTCCGACTCCACTTACCTCAGTCTATATAAAAAAAAGCTCCCAAAAAAAGCCCCCCCTCCGGAGTATCTGCCAAATATAACAGCTGAATACACTGAATACAGCAGGTATTCTGAGCCTGGAATTTGGTTGAGTACATGCTATATTCAGTGATTTTGATTCAGTGCACACCCCTAAAAAAAACATGAGCATGTTGAAAATGTGGATTAAAAAGTAAAAATATTGCAAAGCTATGAGTGAACCTTAAAAGTGCTATTTGTTCATAATTTATTTTTTATCATTTTTACCTCAGACGTTCAGCATACTCTTGTTATTACACCACATTATGAACATGACAGGTCTCATTTATGAAATCCTGTTCAAAATGTCATTTTTTTGGCACAAGTGCGAAAAGACATTTTGCACAGGATTTGAAATATGACACATCATAAAAATATATGTGTTGAAAATGTGGGGTCATAATCTGGTAAAATGGAAAAGCTAGGAGTCAGCATAGAAAAATGTCATAATTTCATCACTTTGCAGTTTTTTGAGTTTTTGACTCCAAATTTTCAGCATAATGATATTATGGCCTCACCTTATGTTCATAAGTGGAATTTTTGAAATCCCATTTGAAAAGTGACTTTGCAGAGTGACTGTGAAAACAATGTTGTTGAGGGGATCTGAAAAACTACACTTTGTTCTGCAGGGAGGGGGATAAAAAAGCTATGTTGAAAATTTGGTGACAAAATCTAGAAAAATAGCACCGTTATGAGAAAACATTGAAGAATGTCAGTGTTGCTTCATGACTTTGTTGTTTTTTAAGGTTTTGACCTCAGATTTTCAACATAGTCTTGTTATTATCCCATCTTATATTCAAGACAAGTGGAACTTTTGAAATCCCATCTGGAAGGGGATTTTGTGGAGTGACTGTGAAGACTTGTTTCTTGGAAACATAGACTTTGATGGCAGATAAGCACCGTTTGGCCCACCTAGTCTGCCCATATCCCTACCTATAGGATAAGCTACTGATTCTAATTAACCAACAGCCTGCTTCTTCCTCCCCCCCCCACCAGAATTGCCTTATGTCTGTCCCATGCATTCTTGAATTCTCCCACTGTTTTGGACTCCACGGCCTCCTCAGGAGGGCCGTTCCATGCGTCCACCACCCTCTCTGTGAAAAAATACTTTCTCACATTGCCCCTGAGCCATCCCCCCTCTATCTTGAAATTGTGTTCCCTTGTTCTTGCACATCTCTTTTTCTAAAAGATGCTACCCTCTTGGACTTTGTTGATTCTCTTGAGGTATTTGAAAGTTTCTATCATGTCCCCCCCCTCCCTCCTTTCCTCAAGGGTATATATATTAAGCTCCTTTAGTCTCTCTTCATATGGCTTCTGTTGCAGATCCTGCACCATTCGAGTTGCCCTCCTCTGGACTGCCTCCATCCTGTAAATTTCCTTGCAGAGATGGAGTCTCCAGAACTGTATGCAGTACTCCAGATGGGGTTTCACCAACTGTCTGTACAGAGAGATGGCAACTTCCTGTTTTCTACTGGTGATGCATCTCCCTATACATCCCAGTATCCCCCCAGCCATCCTTTCTGCCTTCTCACAATGCTTGCGTACCTTTTGGTCATCTGATATGACTACCCCCAGGTCCCTTTCCATTTGTGTTGTTGTTAGTCTACCACTGGGTTTTTGTTTCCCAGGTGCATTACTTTGCACTTCTTTGCATTGAGTCTAAGCTGCCATACTTTTGACCCTCCCTTCAACCTTGCCAAGTCCCTTCTCATCCTTTCTACCCCCCCCTGTGTATCAACCCTGTTGCAGATCTTTGTGTCATCTGCAAAGAGGCATACTTTTCCTTCCAGTCCCTCTGCAATGTCACTTATAAAGACATTAAAAAGGACTGGACTCTGTACTGAACCCTGCTGTACCCCAGTAGTGACCCCCCTTTTTTCGGAGTGGACTCCATTTACAATTACCCTCTGTGTCCTGTTGTTCAGTCAATTTTTTACCCAGGTTACCACCCTGGGACCCACTCCCAGGCTGGTTAATTTGTTTATTAATCTTTTGTGTGGGACTGCATCAAATGCCTTTATTAATCTTTTGCGTGGGACTGTGTCAAATGTCTGGAGAGAATTTGAAAAATTACACTTGCCTTGCTCATGAAGTGAGGTAAAAAAAGGCTATATTGAAAATGTGGAGTCAAAATCTGGAAACATAGTAAAGTGAGGAGTAAACACTGAAAAATTTCAATGTTGTTCCACAACTTTTGTTTTTTACATTTTCATCTCAAATTTCAACATAGTCTTTTTATTAACCCCACTTTATGATCAGGATAGGTGAGTTTTTTTTAAATCCTGTCCAAAATGTGATTTCACTGAGTGACTGTGAAAACATGTTTTGGGGGGATTTCAAACATTATACATACCTTGTTCATGATGTGAGTTTAAAAAAGGCTGTGTTGAAAATTTAGGGTAAAAACATTAAGTAATGAAAGTTATGAGTAAACGTTCAAAATGCATTAAACAGCCATTAACCATACTTACCTTGTTTTCAGTCACTTCCTGGTGGAGCTTAGAAGAAGCATGATACTGAAGAAGGAGCAGCGTTGGACCAGCTAGGTAAGTGTGGCTTTGGGATGGTGGGTGCTAAGAGGGGTTGGGGTGGGGAGTGGGGGGCAGACATTTTCGCCGGGCCTGTTTCTTCTTTTACAGGTTTACAGACTGGGCATTGGAAAGGATTGGGAGGTTGGCGGTTTCTTCTTTTACAGGTTTACAGACTGGGCATGGGGAAGGATCAGGAGGTTGGCAGGATACTTGGCAATGTATTTTATTTTCAAGAATGGTGCATAGGAAAGGATTGAGAGGTGGACAGTATATTTGGCAGTTGGAAGATATTTTATTTTCATGGACAGGGCACAGGGAAGGATCAGAAGATGGATGGGATACTTGGCAGTGGGAGGGTGTTTTATTTTCATGGACAGAGCATGGGGAAGGATTGGATGGGTGGGTTACTTGGCAGTGGGAGGGTATTTTATTTTCATGAACGGGGCACAGGGAAGGATTGGAGGTGGGGGGATACTTGGGAATGGGAGAGTATTTTGTTTTCATGGATGGGGAACTGAGGGAAGGACTGGAGGTAGGCAGGATACTTGGCAGTAGAAGGGTATTTTTTTTCAATGGACAAGGCATGGGGAAGGATTAGGAGGTGGGTAGGATACTTGGCAATGGGAGGGTTTTTTTTCTATGGAGGAGGCATGGGGAAGGATCAGGAGGTGGAGGAGGGTACTTGACAGTGGGAGGGAGTTGTTTTTGTGTGTCTTCTGTCTGCATAGTGGTTGGGGTGGGGGTCGCTGGTAGCTGACCATGAAGCCACTCAGCTGCTTGCTAGGCAGTGTCATGCAGATGAAAGGATTGAGCAGCTCTGTGATAGAAGTGTCTTGCTCCTTTCAATGACATGAAGTTTCTCCCTGCAAGCAGGTGAACACTATAATGATCAGCCTTGCTGATTACTGGGCTGTTACTGTCAAGACCCCTGCAGCCCGAGCTGCATTGAACCCAACAGTGACACAAGTCTGAAACCCATTATTGTAACAATATGTTTGCTTTGTGCAATTGCAAGCAAACATAAAAAGAGCAAAAGGGTTGGGAAAGCACAGTTACATAGGAAAAGGCAGAACACACTGCCTAAATACTGCCTAAATACATTCCTGAAGTTCATAAAAGCTATATATGTATTTATTTATTGAAAGAATCAGAATTACAACCTTTGAGTCAAGGACTCCTTTGCAAAGACTCCACATGAAAAATGAAGTTACATAACAGGGTACAAGAAAAGACCAGAACAGAGCAATATTACAATGTTAAAAGGAGGACAAGTCACAAATTCAAGGGTGGAGAGGTCCAGCCCGAGTCAGACAGCAAGCAGTAATCAACAATAACAACATCTGAATCATATATGGGTGTTTTCAGGGGAAATCTACCCCTCCCCCCCCAAAAAAACTGGCAGCTTCAAAAGTTGTGAACACATTTCCATTAAAATACTGTACATGTATTTATTTGAAATGCAAATAAGGTAACCAATGTTTTTTTTTTTTTGCAAAAATGCATGCCACACATGGTTTTATTGTCTCTCGTTGTTTTAGCTACTGCCCTAGTTACCAGAATATGGATTACTTTTTGGCTTCAAAGTTAAAATGGAAGCATAGTTCAATAAAATGTGTTTATCTTTTTAAAATAGTTTCTTCTAACTTTTATTCATTTTTAGGCAAATATTTAAATGCCATTTTATAAGTTCAGTAAGACACTCTAGGATATGCCATTATGGTATAATTACACTTCTCAGAAGCATTTATTGGCAGTTGGCTGCACCTGCTACTTAACAACGCACCTGAAGAGTGCAATTATATCACCATAATGTATGACCTGTCAAGTCTTATTGCTTCAATATATCATGGGGTATAACTGTGTTCCTCAAAATGTGTTTTTTTTATTTGACATTAAAAAATATAGGTATGAAACCTGGGGTGTGCTTTGGCATTCAGTTGAATGGGGTTCATGGGGGGGGTGCTGGTGAGGATGGGCAGAGTAAGAGTTTAAAAACCCTTATGCCACATTTTCTTACTTTTGTTGCCGTAAAGGGGACAGGAAATTTGTGCCAATTGGTAGCTGTTTATAAAGTTCTTATTCTCAGAAATTATGTGCATTCTCCTAAAGTATCCATATTTAACTGTACCTGAAAAAAAGTGATAGGTAAAACTGTAGTTTGCATTGTTGTGTTTTTATGGACAGCATTCTGTTACAGTTCACTTCATGGAGCCATTTATGTGGAGTTTTTACTATGTCACAATTTGTATACAGAATGCTAATTATGAGCTGCTGCCCTATCAGAACCCTGTTTAGAGTTCTGTGCACAAACCATGACATAGTTAATACTCCAAATTATTGGTTCCATGAAGTTAACTGTAACAGAATGCTGCCTATAAAAACAAGAAAATGAAAAATACAGCTTTTTATATCACTTTTTATTCAAGTACAGTTAAATATGGATAATTTAGGTGAATGCATATGATTTCTGAGAATAAGAACTTTACAAGCAGTTGCCAGTTAGAAATGATTTCCTGTCCGGTGCATTAACATGGTCTTTTAAAATTAATGTTCTGTCTTTTTATGATGGATAGTCATAGTATATTACATTCTGTATACACAGCAGCTACCCTGTCTGATACAGTTGTATTGCTTGCATTACGTATGGTCCCAGGTGCATCAGTATATGGATTGCTTTAGAGCTGTAGCAGACTTTGTAAATGGCCTTGTGGGCCACTCTAGAAGCAGCTGCATTATCACACACATTGGGCCAGACCTGAAGTGGATTTCTGCATCACACACTTGAACCAGACCCCCTGTGAGAGCAACTGGGGAGAATTAACAAGTTGTCACTTATGTGGCTGCAAGGTAGGGTGTTAACTTGATTAGTGAAACTTTTTTTTATGGACGGTGCAGCGTGAAGTCCCTCCCCATCTTCATGGCCACACTTCTCCACTCCACATCCCCATTTTTACCTATGCCTTGTACTGACAAAGCCTTCTCTGACTGCTCCCCCCCCACACACACACACCCACACCCACACCCCCAGCACAGCAAGCTCTCTTGTCATCCTGGCTTTATTCTGCACTTACCCTGGAAAGACTCATGGTGAAAACCTGCATATGTTATGAAAATAGCTCTCTCCTTGTAGGCACTGATTCAGAATCTAGTTATGTTGCATCCTGGGTGTCCAGGACTAAGTATTGGCTGCTGCAACTCTTGTATTAAAATGAATCCTGCTTTCAAATGTAATGTATCTTATCTTGCCATGCAATTGTACCTTTCCATGCTAACTATGTAACATTTGTTAACCTATGTTCTGTTTGTCCTTCCTATGTTATATGTATGACCTGGAACCTTTGTAAATGAGTCTCTGACTCAAAGGTATTAATCCCAATCAGAAAGAAAGAAAGAAAGAAAGAAAGAAAGGAAGGAGGGGAGGGAAGAAAGAAAGGAAGGAAAGAAATTTTGGACTTAGTTTTTTCACATCTTTTAAAAAAAAAAGACAAGAAAAGATTAATTCTGATATGGCACAATCTGCATGTGTGCAGGACTTAGTTTTTAATTCAGCTTCCGTTTTTTGAAAACCCATTTTCAGTGGGTTTTACAAGTTATCACTAACATGATTGTGAGAGAAGGTGGTAACTTGTAAATCCCCCAAAACTTGGTCAAAATATTACAAAACAAAAGTCATGATTTAAAGAAAATAAATGGGGGGGGGGACTAACTGTATGGGCATGGCAGTTAGTGCTTTTTCTGACTTTTTTTCCTTGTGCAAATAACTTCTTTATTTTGTAGTATTTTTTGACCCAAAAGGGTTTAACAAGTTTGATTTTCAGAAAACAGTAGATTCCATCACTTCCATGACTTTTAAGGGTCACACAAATGGTGGAACTTGTACATTACTGAAGTTGCGAGTCACATAGATAATATCTCCTGGTTTCACAAAAAACATCTTATGAAAAATGTGCACAAAATGATACTGCACATGTACAAACTCTAAATCCTTTTGGGAGTAAAATTGCAGCATTTGTGACTCTAACAATTTTGCGCTACCATGACATTAATAATGCCTAAGTAAGAGATAAACATTTAAAAAACAAAATATACATACTTGTATTGTATAACAGGTTGCAATGGAATAACAAATTCATCTCCACTAGTGAATGGTAAGACCCATAACTTATGAGTGGCAAAGCCATGTGATAGTTATGAAGGTCTTACCACTCACTAGTGGAGATAAATGTGTTACTCCATTGCAACATATTATGTATTAGATATATACTGTACCACACTGTTAACATTTTTATAAATTCTTTACCTTGCTTTTGCTTAAAACTGTCTCTTTTCCATTGTAAACTCTTTATCTGATCCATTGCTTTCTGTGCTCTACTTCCATATTTTAAGTTGAACTAAAATGTTACATGGGTTCAAAGTGCAGAACATATGTTCTAAGAAATTTTTTTTCTCAAAACATGATTTATTCATCAGAGATGTGGTACTGTGTATGTGTATGTATGTGTGTGTGTGTATATATATATACACAGTATGTACATGTATATATCTATATTTGTGTGTATGTGTATATATATATATATATATATATATATATATAGATATATATACTGTATATATTTACAAATAAAACTCTGTTAATGCAACATTTAGGGTTCAGTCTAAAGCTACAAAAGTGAGAAATATAGCTTTAGGGTTTCAAAGCAAATAGGGCAGACTCTTGCTGAGGGTTTGTCAGCCTAAAAGCCCACCCATTAGGTATGTATGTTTCTGGAATGTATAGAATGGGGTGAGCTTTGGAACAGAACAACTAGGAAAGTCTGCTAATTGCTGAGATAGGGTTGGGATTTTAGGGTTGAAAACACTAAAGCCACATTTCCCTACTTTTGTCACTTTAGCCTGAATCCTAAATGTTGCATTAATGGAGTTTTTTGCAAAGAACTTCCTTTATTTTTGAAATAGTATAATTGTATCCTCATTTGTCTGTGGGAGCGCAGGGCCCAGGGCCCTGCTCTCCCATCTCTCCATACAGGTGCATATGTTGCTGTGGAAGTCCAGGGCCCAGAGGTCCCTGCCCTTCCATTCATAGAACAACAGCAACCAAATCCTCAGTGTAGCCTTGTTATTACCCAGCCTCAGCCTCATGAAGCTGGTTGTGAAGGTTTTCAAATCCCCATCAAAACATCATTCTACACCATCATAATGTCATTCTGTGCCAGAGGCATGAAAACACATTTTGGTGAAGATTTGAAAAATGACAGCTGTCGTATTCATGAGTTGGTATAAAGAAATGGCTATGTTTAAAATTTGTGGTGAAAATATTGAAAATTAGGAAAGTTACAAGGAAGCGTAGGTTAATTTCAATGGATGTGCATAACTTTCGCCGTTATAACATACTTTGACCCCAAATTTTGGACATGCCCTTCTTATGAGCCCACCTCATGAAGAAGGTTGGTGAAAATTTTCAAATCCTGCCAGAAAGGTGATTTTGCCAAGTGACCAAACAAAATCACCATTCTGGGCAGGTATGTGTAATTCCACTGACATTGTACATGAGGTGGGATGTCAAAAAGACCACATTAAAAATTTGGTGTAAAAATATGGAAAAAATGGCAAAGTTTATACACCAAAGTTGAAAACCCCATTGAAATACATTGACGTTCACTTACCTTAGTTTCTCATACAGCAGTTTCCAGTTCCAGCAGCAAGACATGTCTACTGTCAGAGAGTGGATATTCACCCTGGTACAGTACCTGTTCAGGTGAGTGAGGGTGTGTGGGTGGTGCAGAATGCTGGGTCCTGAGTGGGAGGTTGTGGTGGGTGGTGAAAAATAAAAAAAGACATCAAAAGATCATTTTTTTATTTATTATAGGGCTCAGAAATACTGGGATGGGGATGGAGGGCACTAGACACCAGGTAATTAAAAAATTATTAGAGGGGCAGCAATCATATGGGGGGTGGGCACTAGATCCCAGGAGGAAATACTGAAATTAGTATGGGGACAGCGGTCAGACGAGGGGGCACTATATCCCAGTTGTCTTTGCTTCTTGGCTGGGACTGGTCTCGCAGCACTTTTAGGAAGCAAATTGAATGATAGGTTGTGGCAGACAGAGTTGCACCAGGCAATGTACCTGCTGTGGAAGAAGGCATTAGATAGTTGATGATCTTGGCCACATTGAGGCAGCCTCCCACTGAGTCCTGGATTGTCATGGCGATAAGGGCAATAAACGAGTAGGGGGCTTCAGGCACCTAGTACAGGTCTTTCTCTTGCCAGCCTCTCCTGGTCTCTCTGTGTCCTCCTCCTCCTCCTCAGCAGGTGCAGGTGCTGGGCTGTTAACCACACAGTTCCCATCCAAGCCAAGCTCCTCCTCACCAGTGGACAAGGTTGATGGCAAGCTACCCTCCATGTCACGGCACCTCTCCAAAGGCTTTTCCTCATAGCAGCCGCTGCCACCCTGGAAACCTGCAGCTTCATCTTTGACTGTCAGCAGTGGAGGTCCCCTCTGTAGCAGCAGTAAAGGTTTGTGAAAAGTCAATGCCTGTCTCTAGCAGCAACAGTCTCTGCTTGTATGGAAAAGCTGTTGTCCACAGATGAGCAGGTAACCTTGCCTCACTATTAGTTCTCAGACGTTGCTGTAGAAGCAGAGATCGCCTCTAGTTCAGGTTGTTGAGCTGCATGCTGCTCACCCTTCTGTCAAGGGATGAGACCCCCTTCTGTCTCCAAAAGCACAGAAGCCAGAATGTATGTATGGTCTAGTGAAATACAATGTGAATGAGTGTCAGCGCGTGCACACTGAGGAAAAAAAAACACAAACAAGCCAGATATTTTATGATTTCTTGTATTACTCACAATGAACAATACATCGGCTATAAAGCGGCAAACCCCAATTGCTGCAACATAAATTGACACACCACATAAGTAACCATTCATCTTCATATGCAGTCTATTTTTTCCTATCTCCTTTAAGTAGACTGTTTTTTCATTATTCCTCATATGAAAAAGAATGTTTTTTCATATCATAAATCATGAAAAAAGATGTATAAACTGGGAAAAAAAGAAATAACTTTAGAAGGCATTAATATTTTTTCACCAAATGGGCAAAAGGCACATCCCCTTTTTACCCCATCCCCTTTTTACCCTGTAAGTTTCAGCCCCAAATTCTAAACAATCTGGGTGCTAGCCCAGCTGACATAAAAGGAATGCAGTATGGGGATCGGGAAGCATGAAAACTAAAAAGAAGATGGCGGCGAAAAAAAAAGGATTTTCCCCTCATGAAAAAGGATGACCACAATATGAAAAAAGAATTATTTTTTCATTTTATATAGCTATTTTTTTTGTGTGTTTACTGAGCATGTTCAGAAGCAATTATTCAAAATTTCAAAATTAAATAACTTTGGAACAGATTAATACTTCTTTACCAACAAGCAAAATAACATCTATGGGCCAGTCTCATTCTACCCGGAAAACCTGAGGCCAAAATTCCAAACTGACTAAGTGCTAGCCAAGTTGACAGAAATCCCATTTAAACCAATGGTGGAAAAAATCCCCCAAAATTCACTTTTTTCAGTATCTGTATCTCAGAATCTGCGTATTCGACTGCACATGCAAAATTTCATACAAGTCAGTTGAACAGTTGCCAAGTTATTAAAGTACAAATTTGGGGGTTTTACATTGAAACACCTGTACAACCCTAAATATAGAGCTGCAACCGCACCCCTATTATATAAATACATATAAAATACATGGAAAAATACATGGATGGGGATGTTTCCCCATACAAAAGGCCATTGTTTATTTCCCTGTATACCTGTAACTAAATTATTAATTAAAACGATATACCTACACTAATCAAACAATTAAAAGTATATACCTACACTTATTAAAAGTACTGTATATACCTACACTTATGAAATAATTAAAAATATATACCTGCAGTGCACTTATAAAAAGTACATACCTATACTACATTAAACCTATGGGACAATATTAATAACAAAATTAACACATCATTAGGAGGCTAGCCAAACCAATTAAAGTGCGGCAAAAGAATCTGAGAAAAATAAGACACACAAAACCCTGCCAAACTCAGGAATCCTCCAAACTCCTACCTGCACTCACTACACACTTTTCCCTTCTCGTTGAAAGACACCTTCAGGTGTCATAATGCAATCGCAAAACTGAGCTTTATAAAAATAACCATCCTAACCTTTCTTACAGGCAAGACTTAGAGGATGATGATGGGAAGTTTTTCCTCCCACTGTAGGTCCTTGCTTTCCAGAGTTCCCCAAGGGTCCATCCTCTCATCCATCTTGTTTGCAGTGTACAATACATAATGCCCCTGTGTAAAGATCATTAGACGTAATAGTGTGGAGTTTCATTGCTATGCGGATGATACCCAGTTGTACATATTTTTTGTGCCTGGGACATATGAAGCAGTTGTAGTGCCAAACAAATGCTTGGCTGAGATCCAGGACTGGATGTCCTCTAACTGGTTGAGGTTCAACTGAGGAAAGATGGAGGTGCTGGTGATTGAGCCAGGCCACCAGAGGGAGGCAGATGCTGTGAGCTCTGAAATGAGCTTGATGCTTGGGACAGTTCCTCTTTTGGCATTCGCAAAGGGGAAAAATCTGGGTGTGATCCTAGACAGCAGATTGACACTTGAGGCTCAGGTGTCATCTGTTGTCCAGATTGTTTTTTACCATTTTAGGAAGATCATCCGGATTAAAGCCTTAATCCCTCCCAGTGACATTCCTTCACCAGTACATGCCTTTGTGATGTCCAGACTAAATTACTGCAATGCTGTATATCTTGGGGTCAGTGGAGGGGTCCTGTGCCACCAGCATCAGTTGCAGAATGTGTCAACCAGGCTGCTGATAGGCCTTCTGAGGTCCTGTCATGTGAGTCTGGTGCTGTACGGCCTGCACTGGCTGCTGGCAAGGTGGAGGATCTCCTTTAAGGTGGGTTCACTCACCTACAGTTTAGTGGGGGGGTAGGAGGATGTAAGCAGTTGATTAACTAGAATCTGCAGTTTATCCATCAGGTAGGGAAATGGGCAGACTGGGTGGGCCAAGCGGTCCTTATCTGCTGTCAAATTCTATGTTTCTATGTTTACAAGGCCCCGCCCCTATACAGTTCGGGTCCAGGCTGTCTGCCAGACCTCCTGCCTCCTGTGCACCCCTTGCTCTCTCTCTGTTCTGCCAAGGATGGCCTCCTAGTGGTTCCCAAGGCATGGCTTTACACATCTGACAATTGTGCCTTTGAGGTGGTGGTATCAGTCCTATGGAATTTGCTTTCCAGATCTCTGAGGGAGGCCCCCTTGGTGGAAGTCTTCAAACAGGGTCTGAAGGTGCACCTTTTTAGATAAGCCTTCGGGTCTTAGTATACTATTCTTTTAACTGTTGATTTTATTGCTGATGTCTCTTATGTTTATGCTATATTTCTACTTTCTCATCTGCCTGTATTGTCTACAGTGCCCTGATCATCAGGGATAGGGTACTTAGTAAATAAAACCTTGTTTCATTGTCTGCTAATGTATTATATTCAACAAACAATAGGTAAGGGTGGCACATTTGGAAGTATATCAATCTCCATCTCCTGGGCTAATTAGGACAATAAAGCCACTTGCCCTCTTACAAATATATAATATGTGGATGGGAAAATTGCCCCATTAAAAATGACTTCAGTTATTTCCCTGTATAACTGTGACTAATCTATCAATTAAAGCTATGTACCTGCACCGATCAATCAATTACAGCTATATACCTGTGCCATGTAAAGGTATACACCTGCATTAATCAAACAATTAAAAGTATATACCTGCAGTAATAAAACGAACACATCTGCACCACCTTAAGCCCTATGGGACACCACTGATAACACAATTAACACAACATTAAGAAGCTAGCCAAATCAATTAACAAGATGCAAAAGAACCTGGAAAAAAAGACACTTTCACAAACCCTTCCAAACCCAGAAATCCCTCAAAGCTCTACCTGCACACATTGCAGACCATTCCCTCCTTGCTGCAGGAGACCTTCAGGTGCCATAGTGTGATTGCAAGTGCAATCTCCATAATAATAACCATCCTAATATATTATATTCTATGTGTAAAGAAGCTGAGATGGTACAGTTTAGGAGAATGGAGTGAGCGTTAGGGCTGACAAAACACCAGTGCATACCCCCGGTGCCTGTTGGTGCATGGAGGGTGGGGTGGGGAGTGGGGTGTTAGAATTGGAAACCTAACACCACATTTCCAAACTTTTGATACTGGAACCCGAACTGATGCATTAACAAAGTTTTTTTGCAAAGAATTTCCTTACTTTTTGACAAGGTATAATCATAGCCTTATTTGCTTGTGAAGGGCCCTGCGTGCCCAACCATAAATAATTCTTCACAGATTGTAATTGCATCCTTATTTCTGTGTGGGAGCACAGGGTGCTCCATAATGCTATGCATACTTGCGTCTGGGAGCACAGGGCCCTCTCAGGCATCCATGCACAATTTTTTATGTAGTGTAGTGCTACCCCCTCTTTGCCTGTGAAAGTGCAGGGTCCTCTGGGCCCTGCACTCACATCCCATAGTGTGCAGCACCAAACAAACACCTCACGTTGCAATGTTATCCTATAGGAAAAACAGGAAAATTTGAAGCCTGTATAACTGGACACCAGATTAATTCATTTGCATGAAACCACCTAAAGGCACACTGGTAGGGCAAGCCTTTTATACCCTGAAAGTCTGACAGCAAAATGACAAACTGTTTCTTCACAACGAAGTGACAAAGAAACGCTGGTGCACATCTCCTATTACAATGTAATCCTATGGGAAATTAAGTAAAATGTAAAGCTGCAAAACTGCAGAGCAATGTAATATAGTTTCACCATACTAGAAAAAGGCACATCTGCAAGCCAAACCCTTTGTACCCTGTAAATTTCAGCCCAAAATTCCAAACCATTTTTTTGCTATGAAGTGACAAAGAAACAGACATATAAAAAAGTTGTGCCGCAAACTGCAGAAAAAGGAATGCTGTTTCACAAAACAGTGAGTCCTTTTGCTGCAATTTGCGCCCCCCATTTCATGAAAATAGTGCTGCAATTTGTGGCAGTAAAATCTCCATGGATAAAATAAATATACTTCTGACCATTTAGGGGGGCAAACTGATCCCAGAATCTGATTCCTCAGGCCCTGATTAGGCAAACACAACTGTTGGTGTTTACCATCTCTCAGTATTTATTGAAATATTAAAATTTGTTTGCCTCACTAACTAAAAACAAGATGGTGGAATCTTGACACTACATTCCGCATTTGCGACAATAAATACTGCTGTCACAGCTACAAAACAGTTGTTTCGCATTACACATCTACTGTAACTTTTATAATGGGCAAATTGAAACTTTATACTGCCCTCAATAAGGCCTGCAGATTAACCTTGCGTGCTGACAACCGCTCATACACATGCTCACTCTATGAACTCCCAATTGGTTGAACCTCAACAACAGAATAAAAAACCAGACATGCATTCTAGGCAAGAAAATCCTACTGGGAAAAGCTCCCCCCCTCTCTCAAAGCCTTGGTGCAGGCTTCTCACTCTTCCTACCACACCAGGGGTATGATCCACTGTTCACTAGCCATCCCATTTAGAAAAACATCTCTTGGACAAAGGTCCTTTGCTTTTAGGGTACCCCAATGGCTAAATGAGATCCCAGCAGCACACATCACTACTTCTCCCAGTCTTCCTGCCTTTAAGTTAGATCTGATGCAGTATCTCACTGCTTCTAGTACCTGTGTCTGCAGGTAATTCACACAGTCCACTGTGACAAGTACTTGGACGGGGGGTGGGAGTGCCACTCCCATTTCATTGAGCTAACACTAGCTTCCTGTCCTACACACTTATCTTTTCTCTTATCCCTCTTGGCCCCTTTGCATTATCTGCTTCTGCTTTCATCACCTATTGCCCCCCCATCTCCCCTGCACTAACCCTACCTTGTTTCTTCCTCCTAATACTAGAAAATGCCTGTACTCAGGTGGCTCTGCCCTGCACTAACCCTGCCTTGTTTCTTCTCCTAATCCTAACAATGTCTGTACTCAAGTTGCTCTGCCTGTTGAACTATAAGTTTTTTACTTACCCTTTTGTGCCCTAAATTAGACCTCAACCCTTCTCTGATGCAACTATAACAGAATCTCCTCCTGCACTTGAATTGTGTATAATAACTGTAGCTGCATTTTTTGTGTTGTCCCTAATGTATATATTACTATGTTTTTAAGAACCGTAGTCACTGCTTTTTACCTGTTGTATTAATCTTACTGTATTTCATGATCCTGATGTGGAACCTTTGAAAAAGAGCATTGTGCTCAAAGGTTATTTCTGAACTATGAAATAAATAAATAAATAATGATGGCATAGTTGATTTCATGACTAGGCTCAACTCCTATGGTCTGTGAACACATTTTTATTTTACTTCCACCTTTGCAAATCTATGTTTCATGGCAAATGCCACTTTATCAGGAACAGCGGTCACTCCACATGATTACTTGAAATACCTTCAGGATCAATAATCCGGTTCTCATTTATAAGTGATGTTATCTTGCAAAACCTCCCAGATACCTCCAGCACTATGTACAGTATTTATCTGCCACCAATAGTGTGCTGTTTGTAAGTGTGCTGTCTGCATCCTAGGACCAGCTGACTTCCTGCTGCCCGAAGTGACACAAGGGTGCTGGTACTTTTCTGCAAAGTATTATAAGTCTTATTTAAATTATCATGAGCTTTTTCAGACTTCTCAATGGCTACAAGATCAGTCATTAATCTCTAGGAAAAGACTGATTCAGCTGCCAACCACACATTGCATGGTATGGAACATAAAACACCCAAAACTGCACCACACATGCCACAGTGCTTGGCTCAAAAAAAAAAAGTGAGTTAAAACAAAAAAAAAAAACTCCCCAAAAAGGCTATAACAGTAAGCAGACTTAAAATCGCAACAACAACCTCAGAGCTGGTTATTTCTTGGGCTTGAACAACCGGCTGGTGGGAGATGGCCCTTGACTGTGCCTCAAGTCTCCCATATCTGGTCATTGATCCTCCAGAAGTGACCAGTTTCTCGATCATTATTGCTTAAATAAAACATTTTGATTTAAAATTCACTTTCCATTTTTTTAAACAGAAGATGTTAACATGATTTATGTTTGTATGTACTGTGACTCTCTTATAAGATTGTCTTCTCAACATTGCTTCATCTCTAACTCAAAGAACTTGAGAAAGCACTCTAATAACCATAACAGATACAGTTAACAATGTTTATACCATGGGAGGGAGGAGTAATAAGGCCAAATAAACATGATTAGTCATCTGTGTTATTCACCTCTGGGGTGAATAACGTTATTCTCCCTGCAGCCAATATTATCCTTCCCTTTAGTCTCATCAAGATGGCCTTCAGTGTTCCATGGTAAAAACAGGGCATTCCATAAGGCATTAAGAAATACACTTTTTATTCAGTCTAAAATGTTGCAAACAGTGCTGACTTTGAACTCAGGGTTCTGTATTGCACCACCACTCATTGCTAAGCACCATTGTTGGCAACATTCCAGAGTGAATAAAACATTTATTTCTGCATGCCCCATGGCATATCCCCTATATACACCACACCACTGGTGATTAAATTGGGTAAAAAAATCATGTTATTTGGGGATAAATATCTATTTTCATTTGGAACATGATTTATTTAAGTTAGAACACAATGTATTTAACTTATAACATGTTATTTTCACTTAGAACCTGGAAATAGAACACAGAGAACAATGGGCCAGATAGAGAACTTACAATGGAAAGAAAGGCAGTTTTAAGCTAAGACAAGGTAAAACACCCGTAAAAACATTACAAATAGTGTGGTATATATCAAATACATAATGGGTTGCAGTAGAATAACACATTTATCTCCACACATGAGTGGTAAGACCTTTATAACTAACTTGTGGCTTTGCCACTCGTGAGTTATGGGCCATATCACTCACTGGTGGAGATAAATGTGTTATTCCACTGCAACCCATTATGTATTCCATATATATAACATGGATGGGATTTTTGCCTCATAGAAAATCCCATAATATATTTCTGTGTACACTACAACAATTAAAGTTATAAGCCACACCAATTAAAGTCATATACCCAGAGTAAGTTAATGGTACTATACTAATTACCAAATCAAGTATCTAATTAACTCATCCATTAACATATCTAGTGGCAGTAGTAAACTTTATTTATATAGCGCCCAATCCCAGGGGCTCTGAGCTCTGAACAAAATTTCAGCATTACTGTAAAAATTAAAACATTCCAAAATATACAACCATAATAAATAAACTTTAAATAATATATATAAAAGCCAATGATGCAGTACTGGTCTAACTTCTATTTTGGGTAAAATACTTGAGGGAATCCTTAAAGACAATATAACAGCACACCTAGAGGCAAACAATATGCAAGACCTGACACAACATGGCTTTACAAAAAACAGGTCCTACCAGACTTAACTTGCTCCAATTTTATGAAAATCTTAGTAGGGCACTAGACCAGGGCAGTCAGTGGATGTAATATTATTAGACTTTTCTAAAGCCTTTAATAAATTACCACACAATGAACCGGTTTGTTCACTCAGCAGTGTTAGACTAACAGGAAATATAGCAATTTAGGTATTGGCCTGGCTCAGGGGGAAAAGACAGAGGGTGGCAATGAATGGGGAACTCTCAGACTGGGGTGAAGTGACCTGTGGGGTGCCTCAGGGCTCCATGCTAGGATCAGGCTTATTTAACATTTACATACCTTCATTACAATATACACATAAAAATATGTGGATTACCAAGTTTGCAGGTGACTGCAAGGTGGGAGCTGTAGTCAACACATATGAGGATAGTGTAGCTCTCCAACAGGCATTAGATCATATACAGGGCTGGACTAACACCAAAAAACTCCAGCTAAATAAAGATAAATGCATTACTATGTATATGGGCAAAAAAAACAGGGGTTGGGTACCAGCTATGTGACAACAGTCTCACTAGTTCAACAGAAGAAAGAGACCTAGGAGTTATGCCACTAATGCCTTACAATTCAAATCACACTGTGATAAAGTTGTTAAAAAAGCCAGTAATACATTAAACTGCATATTCAGGCATATAGACAGCAGGAAGAGGGAGGTTCTAATGCCGCTTTATGGGGCTCTAGTGAGACCACACCAGGAGCACTGCTCGCAGGTCTGGGCTCCTTATAAAGAGGGGAGAAAACCAAAGTAGGAAAGGTTCAAAAAAGAGTGACAAGATCAATCCAGGGTATGAAACAAATGGATTATGAGGAAAGACTGGGGGCTCTCAGTCTTTTTTCCTTGGAATACAGAAGACACAGAGGAGATATGTGTTTGTTATTCAAGGCATTTTCAGATACCACTTTATGGGATAACCTTGGAATAGAATTTAAACCACAAACCTATAACATCAGAGTTCACCTCTTTCAATTAATAGCAAACAAATGGAACCTCCTAAATAGGAAAAATTGGTATAGCCAGCGAGTAGTCCCAATTTAGAATACACTTCCACTAGAAGTAGTGGGTAGCACATCCATGGAGTCCTTTAAACAGGACTTAGATACCTGCTACAGGTCCAGGGGTTAAATCCCATAGTCATACAAATGGCAAGCATAATGGATGGAAGTCTAAATAAGCTTAGTTTTGTCCTATGATTCCTATGGTCAGTAGGTGAATTTTCTGTCTTAAAGATTAAACAGCGCCAAAAGCCTCCCAAAAGAGGAAGGATTTCAGGCCCCACTTGAAAGCCACCAGTGAGGAGGCCTTTCTCAAAGGAAGCCTGTTCAGAAGGGCAGGGCTGCAGATGAATAGGTCTTACCACCAGAAGACTTCAGCCTCACATTTGAAACAGCTAGGAGTCCTACCTCAGAGGAGCAGAGGACGTGAGAGGTCTGATAAGGAGTCAGTAGGTCACACAGGTAGCCAGGACTCAGTCTGTACAGGGCCTTATAGGTCAGCAAGCTGACCCTGAAGGTGATACGCCACTTCTTTGGCAGCCAGTGCAGTTCGTGCAGGACCGGAGTTACATGACATGACCTCAGAAGGCCTGTCAGTAACAAGGCCACTACATTCTGCATGAACTGCAGATGTCGTAGGACACCTCCACTCACCACAGCATATCAAGCATTACAGTAATCAAGTCTAGAGGTGACAAATGTGTGTACCAGGGAGGGAAAATCTTCTGGGATGATCAAGGTTTTAATCTGGGTGATGTTCCAGAGATGATAAAAGCCATTCTGGACTACAGCCAACACCTACTCTATGACTCAAGTGTCAGCCTCTCGTCCAGAATGACCACCAGATTCTCAACCTTAGCAAAGGCCACCAATGCTGAGGAACCCAGCCATAAGCCATTCCCCCACTGGTACCCCCTACACCCCCTTTCCAACCAGGCTCAATTACCAGTACCTCTGTCTTCTCTGAATTGAGTTGCAACTAGTTTATTTACCAAACCAATTACACCAATTCTCACACTAATTGCAATAGTAAACATAGCACACACTGAATAGACTCATATACCTACAAACCCCCTATCCAGACAAAAACAAAAAAACACTAAGATTCCCCACTTTTTACCAGATAGCCATGTTCCTTGATGCTGTATCTCTCTCCTTAAATGCCATGGCCTCCATATTGCTGTTGTTGATTCTGGCCTCCTTCAAATGGTGGACCAGCCCAGTCATGCCTCTTTATATTGGGATACTCTACACTACAGAAAACAGACAGGGACAAAACACTGACCAGGACAAAAACACAGCAAAAAACACTAGGACCAAACACAGAAAAGACAAACCTAGAAATGATCATAGATGTGATCTAAAAGTAAAAATCGGCCATCTGAATGTATTTTATATAACAGAAAATGTTTGATAAGCGTTGTATATGAGGACATCTACTTTCTTAGGAGGTCAGGTGCTCATAAACTCATTCAGCTTTCAGACACATTGAGTTATTAAGTTCCTGACACCATCAATGGAAGATGTCCTCTACCTAGCATTTGTTCTGTACATTAAATTTATAAAATGAGCAGAACATTTCCTGGGTTTTGACTGGTTAAGAAGTATCATTTGCTGTATCCTTATCAGGACATATTCTGGCAAATGGTATTATGTCAGCCAAGACGCTGCACACCAAAAGATCAATGCCTGCCAGAAAGCTGTTAAAAAAAAAAAAAAAGGGCAGTCAAGTTGAAATTGTGAACACTTTCGGTCCCCAAACCATTACACACATTTCCCTACGTATTTTAATACCAGCACCCTACAGGAAAAAAACATACTTGGTTTACCAAATGTAAGTTTGTTAAGTTACTGAACTACTTTCACATTTTCTACATTTATTTATTAAGCCAGTCTCTGATCCTCAGGCTGTGGCATTCCAAGAAGCTCAGGCCATCACACACTGATCCACTAGCCTGCCCAAAGCATTTCCTGGCCACATTACTATTCAGTACCAAAGAGAAAAAGTATGTTAGAGTGAGTAACCCTATGTAACCACAGTGATCAGGAAGCCACTTGCTTATACTTTAGTGCCACAATACTGCAGTGCAAAAAGCACAAACTGCAAAGCAGAAAACCGCTCAGGATGGTGGCTGATAAAGGACACACTCGCTTCCTATCAAGCCGGCCACTCGCTCACAATCATTATTGCACAGTATGCTCTCAAAGACAACATCAATTTAAAAAAACTAACAAAAAACAGTCTCTGTCTGTCTGTCTGTGTGTCTCTGGTGTGGTGGGTCACCTGGAGGAACAGTGAGACACATTCACTTGCAGTGAAATTGACCACTGTGCTCTTATCAGCCAATAAATCACACCTTGTCATGTCTTATTCTTTACATATAAAAGACCTACTGTACTGTAGAACTCCGTACTAATAGCGAGCTACTCAGCTGCCCTTCTCAAAGTATTTTCTTTGTTTCTTTTCCCCTTTAATTAAAAATGAACAGTGGCTGTTACTGGTCCACTTAGTCCCCTCTCCTGTGCCCTCCATTTTGCTGACATCTCTTCTTTCTGCATTTCTCACTTTATGACTTCTGCAGGTCAGATATCTTCCTCCTCTTGCCTCTTCTATTTGGAATAATATACCCCTCTTCTGTTTCATTCAAATGCAGTATTCATGACCTCTGCACATCCATGCTCCTGTTTCTAGCCCATCCATTCAGGCCCTGGTATTCCTGGTCCCTATACTTGGCACCCCTTTCTACCCTTGTGATCAATATCTTTGTACTGTATATACTGAAGATTAGTGCTGCTTTACCAGATCTTACTTTCCCACCAATATCTGGTATTTTATATTTGATAGCAACCAGCATAGCCTAGCAGTTAGTTCACATGATTATAATTCAGGAGGTCTGGGTTTGAATCCTGAGTCCCCTAGTATCCTTTGGGGCTGGTAGCATAACCTAGAGGTTAGAGCAACGAGCTGTGAATGACCTTGGAACATCCAGCAAACCTGGGTTTGATTCCCACAGCCTCCACTTGCATACTGTGTGACTCAGAGCAAGTCAGTTAACCTTTCCAGTGCTCCTGGGTTGCCCCTGAAAATAGGTACTTGTGCCTGGTAGGCCTTATCCGGTTATTAATGAATAACTATAACAACAAGCCTTATAAATGCTCTATATATTGTATTTTTTATATTTATTTCATTTTGTAATATCCCTGTATTTTGATGAAAAGTTAACTTTTGTCCCATTTCTACAGTATTACTGTAATCCCCGTCACATCAGGAAATTATGAGCCTTGGCTCAGTGTGCTTTTTCTGTTCAGCAGTTTCTAAATACTGTAATTAAATACAAATCAAAGTCAAGCTTGGATTTAGCTGCTATTATATACTGGAAGTGTTAGAATTGCTGACAGACAGGAAGGTAAGCACACAGCTTAAACATTTTGTTTCTGCTTTCAGAAGTAGTGCATTAGGGAGAGCAGAGCATTGAGTCAGCTGAAGCTCATGAGGTACAGCGGGGAGCAAGTCGGCTACAGGGACTGTGGGATGCTCTTCTGCAGGGTTACATTCTGGAGAAGGAGTCACTACCTCTTCTTTAGGATCTTTGCAGAGTTCCATGCTCAGCTGGTAGCAGCAAAGAAAGAGATCTCTCTCCTGAGGCACCAGCTCAGCTGGAGCCCACAGCCCACACCCCCACTCCCCAGAGACCCACTGGTCTGGGAAGGGGGAGATTGGTGTAGGGGGGGAAGGTGGCAGAGGTAGCCACAAAGAGGTCAGCCAACCCCACACCATCCCAATGGCAAATCACTTTGAACCCCTGGAGGAGACTGAGACACCTTACTCTACCAGTGGGGAATCTGGATCAGTCTGGGGAAATAAGAGTGATGACTGTTTGGCACCTGGGGTGAGAGTAAGAAGAAGGCAGCTGGGAGAGTCTTAGTGGTTTAGTGGTTGAGGATTCTATGATGAGTAGTGTAGAGAGGATGGGGGTGGGGTTGGGGGAGGAGGGGTGGGGCGTGGTCAGGTGCCTTCCTGGGGCATCTGCCATTTGGGTCATAGACAGAATAGGGAGGATCTGGGTGAGCTGGTACACTTGGGTACCAATGATCTGATGAACCAGCCTGTGGAGCAAGTGAAGCAGAAATTTCAGAGGCTGGGGAACAGATTGCAGGTACACTTGGCCTCCCTTGCCTTTTCTGGGGCCCTCCCTGTGTGAAGCGGTGGAAAGGGAAAGACAGAGTATAGAGGGAAGTAACTGAGCAATTAAATGAGTGGTTAAAGAGATGGTGTCAGGAGAAATAATACCACTTAGTGGGGGACTGGGGGGACTTCTGGGACAGGAGGTTCTTCAAGGGTGATGGCCCTCACCTGAGAGAAGAGTTCCCTGAGATGCAGTACCTGTTGATATGGGAGGGTGATATAAAGAGAAAAACTGGATTGGAACATGGTGGAGCAGGTGTGGGGATAAAGTCAGCAAATGGTTTGAAAAATGGAGAAATAAACAAGCATTTGTCAATGCCGTATGTTTGCTTGCTGGCATTGGCAGTGGTAGTGTAGAAGTTACAGAGCTGCGTAATAGGAATGGCAGTGAAGTATTGAACTGAAGCCAACCCCACCACCACCCTGCAGAGAGTGACAGGCATTGGGGTGTGCCTTTCGGTCATCAGGCATAACGGCCACGCCATTTCACCACACCCACCACTGCAGACACTGACAAGTGTCACGGGCATTCCTTGGGTCTTTGTGTATAAGCACCCCATTCCATTAGGAAATGCGGTGAGATGGGTGCGATATAGGAGAATGGGTGAACTTTGGGGCGAAGAGTCCAAGGCATACCTCGATGCCTCTCACTGGCTGCAGGGTGTGGAATGGTATGAGCATTAAAGGCAAAATCCCAAGTCACACCCCTGATGCCTGTCATTCTCTACAGGGTTGGGCGCTATGGTTGGAAACCTAATACTTCAGGCATTCGTTGGTATTTTCACTCCAAATGTTCAACATGTTTTTTTTGTGACCCCACCTCACGAACAGGGGGAATATCAGTTTGTTAGCCGAAGGCTGCTTATGCACAGCGACTATGGCATTTAGCACCACAGGTGCAAAAATATTCCAAACAGGATGTAAAAAATGACAGCTGTACTGTTCTTGGGGAGGTGTAAAAAATGGCAATGTTGCAAATCTGCAGTAATAATATTTAAAAAAATGGTGAAGTCACGAGCGTACATAGAAACTGTGCAATGCACACCCGTAATATAATTAGGTTGGGGATTTTTTTACAGCAGATTGTCAACTCAGGCATTTTGATTCCTCCGATTATGAACAGTGTCACTGTGATTTTCTTTATCTGTCCCGAATAATGATTTCCCACAGCTACCACGCATCTCTGCGCTGAAAGTGTGAAAACACACTTCAGCCATGTTGTGAAAAATGACAGCTATACTGTAAATAAGGAAGTGTGGAAAAATGCCGCTGGTGAAAATCTGGACTTAAAATATTACAAAGTCATGAACTTACGAGGGTGCGTGGAAACTGCGCAATGCTCACTCGTAACACAGTCATTTTATGGACTTTTGTCACCAAATTTTCAACATTACCATTTTAAGACCTCTGCTCATGAACAGTGTAACTGTAATTTTCTTAATATGTCCCAAACATTGCTTTCCCACACCAACAGCACCATTGTGCGCTACATGTGCAAATACACATTTTTAGGCGGCATATGAAAATGGCAGCTGTACTGTTCATAAGGAAGTGTAATAAAATGGCAATGTTGAAAATCTGGAGTGAAAATATTAAATTCGCAAACTTATGAGCATGCATAGGAACTGCATAATGCTGCCGCTCGTAAAACAGTAATTTTAGGAATTTTTCACCAAATTTTCAACATAGCCATTTAAGACCTCTACTCATGAACAGTGTCACTGTGATTTTCTTAATGTGTCCCATACATTGATTTACATTGTCGACTGCACCATTGTGCGCTACATGGGTGGAAACACATTTTGGGCAAGATGTGAAAAATGACAGCTGTACTGCTCATAAGGAGGTGTGGTAAAATGGCAATGTTGAAAATCTGGAGTGAAAATATTGAAAATTCACGAACTTACGAGCGTGTGTAGGAACTGCGCAACGCACACTCGTAAAACAGTCATTTTTAGGAATTTTTTCACCAAATTTTCAACATAACCATTTTAAGACCTCTGTGTCACTGTGATTTTCTTAATTTGTCCCATTCATTGATTTCACACACCGACTGCGCCATTGTGAGCTACATGGGCGGAAACACGTTTTGGGTGAGATGTGAAAAATGACAGCTGTACTACTCATAAGAAGGTGTTGTAAAATGGTAATGCTGAAAATCTGGAGTGAAAATATTGAAAATTCGTGAACTTACGAGCATGCGTAGGAACTGCATAACGCATGCTCGTAAAACAGTCGTTTTTGGGAATTTTTCCACCAAATTTTCAAAATAGGCTTCTTCAGAGTCCACCTTATGAACACTGGCAGTGTCGTTTTGTTAATAGGTCCTGAAAGGTGATTTTGAGCAGTGACGGCGAAATCACCCTTTGGGCCTGAATAACGTCATGACAGTGACAGCGTTCATGAGAAAGCGTCCCAAAAAACCCATGTTGAAAATTTGGTGCAAAAATTCCAAAAATGCCTGAGATATGCAACAAAGTTGAAAACCCTATCCATCCCATTATACAGCTTACGGCATTTCCTCAGTTCGGTGAGTCGGCTTTGAAGAGTGCAGGCGTGTTCCCGGTCCACGAAGATCTTCACGCCAGCTCCGGAGGTAAGTATGGGGTAGGTGCGGGTTGTGGGGAGGGCAGGAAGACTGCGTGGGACCATTTTTTCTTTACAGGTATTTAAAAAAGAAAGATGGCGGGGCGTTTGCCCGCGCTGGGGTGGGCTCCCAGCGTGGCAGAGGGCGGCTGGGGCATGTGGAGCTGACGATTGGGCACCCCGTGAGCCATGGCATCTGTTGCCATGCTGGAGTGGGCTCCAGCGTGGCACTCTTACTGGGGGAGACAGTGAAGCCGACAGGGGATTGGGCACCCGTCGGCTATACATTGAGTTGCCACGCTGGGGTGGGCACCCAGCGTGCCATTTGAAAGGCTTTGGGGTGCTGCACAGCTGATCGGGATTGGGGCAACTTCGTCACATAGGAGTACAAAAAAAGGTGGGGGGAGCACGAGGCGCGTGTGTGTGTGTGTGTGTGTGTGTGTGTGTGTGTGTGTGTAGGGGGCTGCGCATGAGCAGGTGATATCTTATCACTGCTCACTGAAGCGTAACTCCCCTTTCAACTGTATGCCACTGCATTTTGGAGCTTGTCATAGACAGCTCCAGCATGCATTGGCAGACAGGGGCTGCGCCTGCTAACACACTGACTGAATTGGAAGAGGGGGTGACACACCTCCGAAAACTCGGATGATGGCACTATGTCTCTTGCACATGCGTGCAAGCAAACATAAAAATGGAATCCACCAGCTCATCTGTGTAGCACCTGGGGAAAGGAAGACAAAGCATCCTAGCAGATGCTCTCTTCCTTTGTGAATGGAGAGCAGTGAAATCCACAGTGCTGCCGCTGCATGTGTATCCTTGGGTGGAGGTGCAGTACAAGTCACTCATCTGGGTGGCAGAATGCTTCCTGCCCTTGGCACACAAGCGAGTATACTGTGTGCATGCCTTGACAGCCTCACTGGCAACATCCAAGGGGAAGGAAAAAATCAGAGGAAAAACAACTCTGGCTGGTGCAGAGAGAGTGACCATTCCACTTCTGGTACTGCACCACCAACCAGGCACCTTCCTCCTCAAATCCAGAGCTTCAGAGGGGTAAGAGCAGCCCTGAAGGCCCTGCAATGGGGATCAGAGGATAGGGATAAGTACCTGGATAAGGTAAGTAATGGGGTTGGAGGGGCTGACAAGAATGAGGCAGGTTGGTGTTAGAGGAGGGTAAACACAAAATGGGGAAAAAGTGTGCGAAGGTATAATGGCCATACTAAGCTACGGTTTAGAGACTCAAGAATGTTAAATTAAAAGACAAAAAATAATGTACAGAAATATTGATGAGGGTGAGGACAAGGGCAGGGCAGAACTTTCATTGTGTTAATCAAAACATGCCAAACCTAAGGATTTTAATCTGAGACACAGGGCCTGATTTCCAAAGACTCAATTCTGTAGCAGAGCAGCAGAAAAAATACAAGCAGGCATAATAATAAGCATTTGTGAATGCCAAACATGCTTGCTTGCATGCAATTACAAGTTAGAACAACAGTATCTTGAGGCTGTGGGCAGACCTCTCAACCCCCAGTAGTTATTTATTATCTTGTGCTGAGAAGTACTTAGGGGTATGGCTTGATTATAAACTCTCTTTTACGAACCACATCCGAAGACCTCCTAAAAAAATGAAGACAGAGGCCTGGTCTCTTTTTTAGGAATAACAACTACCTCACCAGCAATGCCAAACGACGGCTGGTTCAAACCATATTTCTCTCCTTGGTTGATTATGCTGACTTTCTTTATAGCCACTGCCCTACATTGCACCTTGCTAAACTGGATGCATTGTATCACAGGACATTGAGATTCATTACTGGTCTACCTCATGCCACCCATCATAGTGCTCTTTATACAGCCGTGGGGTGGCCTTCCCTCCACTTCAGGAGAAACAGAAATGCTTTACTTTGGACATTTAAAGCCATCATCAAGAAACTTCCCCCGTATATCTCCGATTGTTTCCCACTTTGAGAACCTGGAGCCTATGCACTGAGAAGCTCAACCCTTATTTACTTGAAGGTACCAAGCTGAAAACATGTATTGGGAGAATGGCTATAAGCTTTGCACTGCCATCTTTGTGGAATACCTTACAAAAAAACACTGAAGCTTAGCTCCCTGATCAGCATATCCTCCTTTAAGACCTTATATGACCTTTTAGTTAAAGAGATCTGTAACTGCTTTCACCGCCTCTAAAACCTGCACATTGGCTGACCGGGGTTTATATGCCCACCCACTATGCTATGCCTCCCAGAGTTTTCCTGCCCTGAGCTACCCCACACACACTTGTCCTTTTTTATGTCGAAACTCCTACCCCCACCCTTGTTGCCCCTTTCCACCTTATCCTCCCCTGAATCTCCTGCCTGCCTGGCCCACCAGTGGACAGGCTTGACATTCTGAAACGCCAAAATTATATGTCGGCCTCCAGTTCACGGAAAGGCCGTAACTCCCCTGTACCCGAGGTGATCCTTTAGTCCAACCTTCCTGTATATGTTCACTCACTAATGCTTTATTTTTTCATTCCTTATACTGTACCACTGAGTTCCTTGTATCATTTGTATTTGTACATATTGTACATTGCTCGTATTGTGCTGTTATAATTTGTATACCTATGTATCAGGTCCATCTTGTAAATGAGCGTACTCAACGGTGATCACCTGAATAAATAAAGATTTTGATTGATTGATTGAGAAGGAGAATATTTGAAGTTGCCCAATGTCCAAGTACCATTTTCTCTCCTAGTAACCCTGCTTTCCTCTGGCTATGCTCCCTCTCTCACTCTCTCTCTCTCTCTCTCTCTCTCTCTCTATGCTCCCTCAGGTCGCTTTCTGTCTCTAAGCTCACAGTATTCTGGCTCTTGCAAGTCCCTTCTCTTTTTTCTCACAGTGTTCTGCCACTCTCAGGCCTGACCACTCTTCCTCTCAGGTATCCCTGCAACCTTAGTTCCCTCCCTCCCTCCCTCTCTCTTAACCAATTTCCCAGCTCCCTCAGGGCAGCCAGCCAGCCTGTCAGTCAGTCTCTCTCTCTCTCTCTCTCTCTCTCCTGAGTCCGTCAGGCCATTCTCCATCACTCTCTCTCTTTCTCTTCTCTTGGTATCCCTGGCTTCCTCGGGCTATACTTTCTATCATGGTATTCCCAGATCCCTCAATCAGGCCATTCTTTCTTTCTCTTTCCCCTCTAGTATATATGATTTCCTCTAGCTGCCCTTTCTCCTCAGGCTACATTTTCCCCTCTGAGCTCCCAAAATCTTGACTCCTGCCAGCCTGTTCTCTCACTGCCTCTCTCCCAGTATCCAAACTCCCTCAGGACCCCCAATATCCCTGTCCCCCTCAGCCACCTCCATCCTGATGTTTACTATCTCTCTTCCAGTCTCTCTGGCTCATGCAGACCTCCATTCCTCCCTCTAGCTCTGTCTCTCCCCTTGGTATATCAGTTCCAGTAGGCCTCCCTCTCTCTCTCTCCCCCTTGGTATCCCAGCTCCCATATTCCTCCCTCTCTTCTTCTCTTTCTCCCAGTATCCCAGCTCCCAGAGGCCGTCTTTCTCTCTCCCCTGAAATCCCAGCCCCTTAGACCAGTTTCTCTCCCTTGCTATCCCATCTTCCACAGGCCCCATATCACTCACTCTCTCCCAGTATTCCTGGCCTCTTCTGTCCCTCTTGGTATGCCTGCTACCACAGGCCCTCTCTCACTCTCTCTCTCTCTCTCTCTCTCTCCTAGTATCCCTGTCCCCTTCTGTTCCTCTCGATATGCCTGCTCCCATAGGCCCCCTCTCACTCTCTCTCTCTCTCTCTCTCTATCTCCCAGTATTCCTGGCCCTTCTGTCCCTCTCAGTATGCCACTGCCACAGGCTCCCTCTCACTTTCTCTCTCACAGTATCTCTGGCACCTTCTGTCACCCTCGGTATCCCAATTTCCCCAGGGCCCTTCTCCCTTACTTTCCTACTGATTTTACACTATGAGTGCTGCTATCGTTCATACCACCTGGAAAACAGACACACTTAAAGGTCACAAAGTGAAAGGTAAAAAAACACTGCTACACACCAGAAGGTTACTGTGTGCAACATGACTGTGTATAGAACTCAGTTTGTTTATCATCAAAAATATTTAGTATGAATGGATCAGCACTAATTCAGAGCAGACATTAGATAATGACAAAAATATCTTGAACAGTATGCCAGTAACATGATCATCATAAAGATCAGCAAATGTGCCATCCTCTTTTCTCAATTTAAAGGGTAATGTCTCTTTAAAGCCCCAAAAATATCAAGCAGGCACTGTAGGCTTGAGAAAATGAGATGCACCTGGTGAAGCGATCAGGAGGTGGGTGGGCTGTATGGCATTGGATGGGAGTGTTTTTGAATGCAGCGGGAACCAGGGGAAGCGATCAGGAGGAGAATAGACTGTATGGTGGCAGGTGGAAGTATTTTCGAATGCTGCAGGCACTGAGGTAAGCAACTGGGAGATGATTGGGCTGTATGACAGCAGATTGGACTTTTTTTGAATGGAGCGGGTTTGGGAGGATGTGACCAGGAGATGAGCGGGCTGTATTGCAGTGAGTGGGAGTGTTTTTGAATGGAGCGGGCAGCAGGGAAAGTGATCATGAAGTGATCAGGCTGTATGGCAGCAGGTGTGAGTGTTTTTAAATGCATCAGGCACAGGGGGAAGTGATCAGGAGGTGTGCAGAATGTATGGCAGTGAGTGGGAGTATCCTTGAATGCAATGGGCACCACGGGAAGCAGTCAGGAGATGGGTGGGCATTATGGCAGTGGGTGGAATTATTTTCAATAGAGTGGGCACCGAAGAAAGTAATCAGGAAGTGGGAAGCCTGTATGACAGCAGGACGGAATGTTTTTCAATGTAGCAGATACTGGTAAGAAGTAATTAGAAGGTGGATGTGCTGTATGGCAGCATGTGGGAGTGTTTTTTAATGTAGCAGATACCCGGGGGGGGGGGGACAATTGAGTTTAGGCAAGCTGTATGACAGGCAGCAGGTGGGATTCTGCTGAAACCTGGGTTGGGAGGGAGGGGGATACTGCTTTGCTGCCTGATGGTGGCACTATGAAAGGATGCAGCCACACTGTGATTAATGCAGATGCATAATTTCATACTTGAGAAGTTTACACCCATCAGCCAGTGAACCAGCAGCAGCCTTGCCAGGATTGGGTGTGCACACATACTCCTCTTACAGGCTCAGCTACATTGACTGGGTATTGCATGCACATCTCTAGCTTGTACTCTGTAAAAGCGGTCCCAAAATGCTTGCTTTGTGCATGCAGACAAAGAAACATATAATGCCTTTAATTCTCTTCTTGCAATCTGGAAGTTGTTGTACAGGCAAGGGGCACCTGTAACTTGAGCAATGGGTTTAGTAGTCCCCAAGGGTGCATTATGCTTTGTGCAACTGCATGGTGCTTGCATAAGAGAGAACGAGCAAGGAATAATTGTGTACAGTATGTGATGGCCAGTATTCCATCCAGGAAAGGCAGGGGACCAGCCATGCCACTGGGTGAGGGCTTTGATTAAAGGTACTATAGTACTGTCTTTTACTGTCATTTGCTCCAGTGTTTTCTAAATTTCCCATTGCTGACTCCTTTCTATTTGTACTTGCAAGTCCAAATTTGGCTGGTTCACCTATTAGTGATTAAGGGCACATTATTATAAGTTCTGTTTACTGGGCAGACTACATAGTCTTTGTTGCAAATCCACTCATGGGGGTCAGGTCCACTGAGCTCACAGTGCCCACCTCTAAATGCAATCCATGACAGGGGGAACTGAATTAACCTCCAAGTGTCCATCTAGACTGCTTGCGGAGTTCACGACAGAATACCCACCACAAGGTCTCAGGGCTTCCTCTCTATTCTGGGTAAGGGCAAAATAGTCTCAAGTCTGTAGCCAGGTGAGAACTCTCCTTGGTTGCTGAACTGGGGGGAGGGACACCCAGGTGTTACAAGCTCTTTGGGATTTGCCCTCGTAAACCTGATTATGTCCTCTCCCACAGGGTGTGCAACACCTAGTTCCCCCTTACAGACTCCTCCTGAGACCTGTGTATTCTCCTGTACTTTAGGCACCCAGATCCCCTTGCAGAATACTTAGTCTTTACTCCTGTTCAGCAAACCCTTGGAGCATTGATTTTAGGGTACCATTAAACCTTTCCACAAGACCATTGGCTTGTGGGTGATAAGGTGTTGTGCGTCTCTGCACCACCCCACACTTCTTCCACAAACACTTCATCAGGTGCAACATGAACCTACCCCCCTTGATCAGAGATAACCTCCTGTGGAAACCCGACACTGGAGAAAATCCCTAGCAAGGCTTCTGACACTTTGTCTGCCCTAAGTGAGGAGAGGGTGACCGCCTCTCGGTTTCAAGTGGCGTAATCGACCACTGTCAGGATAAACTTTTTCCCAGAGGAACTTGGAATATTCAAGGGTCCCACAATATCCATTCCTATTTTCTGGAATGGCTCCTCCACAATGGACAAGGGAATTAGGACAGCTTTGGTTTTACTACCTGTCTTCCCTATTTGTTGGCACCGGTGACAAGACCTGCAATATTCCTTCACCTGCTAGGTGAAGTTGGGCCAATAGAAATGCTGGGCCAATCACTGCATGGTGCTCATGATGCCCAGATGTCCGGACATGGGAACATCATGAGTGACCTTAAGCAACTACTCCTGATACCCATGGGGAATGACAAACTGCCTGCCCATCACCCCTCCCTCTGTCCTCACGTCCTGTATATACAACAGACCATTGTCCCAAAATACCCTATGTTTCATGTCACCTCCCTGTGTCCCATCAGATTCTGCACAAGCCCTTAGCCTCTGCAAACTAGCATCAGTCCTCTAAGCAGCTGCAAAATCTTCACATTTTCCCAAAGCATGGGACATGTCCCCCTCAGTTCCTAAACTGGGGTCAATAGCTCTAGCATCCGGGCATTCAGAGTCACTGCCATCCCTAAGCTTCTGACCATTTGTTACCCCTTCCTCCTCAGAGTAACCTTCTGTAGCTGTTTGGTGAACGGCTATTTAGGGAAGTCCTACCTCCCTTTTACTATTCTCCATGTCAGGAGACACAGGCTGGGGAACCAGCCTCCTATTTTTTTCCATAGCGTCTTTGTGGGGTTCAGGGAATCACAAGTGGCCTTAGTCATCTGGCTGCTGGTAACAACACACACCACACCCTGCTGTAGATTATTCCCTATAATCACATCCAGGGTGAGGTTGTCTGCCACTGCCACTTTTTGCACCCTCTCTCCTGTCTTATCCCAGTCCAGGAGAACACTAGCTAGTGGCAGGGTTTTCTCCTCCACAGTGAATCCTGTTACAAACTGATTAGGTATAAGCTGTTCAGGCCCAACCAAATACCCTTTCACCGGGGTAAGAGTTGCCCCCGTGTCCCTTAACCCATGGGTCTGCACCCCATTTACAGTAACCGGGTGTATGTGTTCCCTCATGTTTACAGGCATGCTTTCAGGGATACACAGTGCACCCACCTCTGTTGGAGGACCACTTTGTCCACTCTGTGCCTTTTTAGGATACTATCTAGCAATATGTCCTGGATATTTACAAAACCAACAGTCATCGTTTCTTTTATCCAAGAAATCCCTTTTTGGTAACTTGGGGCTTCCCCCTTTCAGCAGAAGCAGTGAGAGTTTTAGCTGCCATGAAGGTGCACTTTTCCCTTTCTGCCCTGCCACACTCACTCCTCCAATTCCTTTCAGAGAAGGCCTGCTCCTGGCATGGCGATCTGAGAGCTCAGCATCTTGCTGTGCTGTTTTTGGATCTCGGTCCTCTAGCCAGGTTTTTATCTCAGCTGGGCAAGCCCAAAAGAACTGCTCTAAAACTATGACCTCCTCAATTTTCCCACAGAGTTTGCTTCCAACCCCTTCCACTAACATTTTAAAAATTTACGTTGCTTTGCAGCAAGTTTCTCAAAGCTCAACTCAGGGCTTTTTCAGCATTTATGGAACTTAACCCTGTAGGCCTCAGGAATTAATTCATACTTTTTAAGCAAAGCAACGTTATGTTTCTCATAATTGCCACTGTACTGTTTGTCCATTTGGCCTAGCACTTCATGCCCTTTACCAGTAAGTAGCGGGAATAGTTGGAAGCTCCAGGACTCCATGGGTACCTTGGCCTGGATGCAGACCTTTTGAAAGGAATTCAAAAATGCATCCATATCTTCCCCCTCTTTAAATTCAGCTATTAATTTGGAATTTAACGTATACCCCAGCCCTGGAGTTTCAGGTTCATCCCTGCCACTTACCTCCTCAGGTGCTGGTCGTTGGAGTCTTAGCCTCTCCAGTTCAAACTCCCTCTGGTGCTGTTTTTTCTCAGCCTCTCTCTGGTGCTGCTGTTCCTCGGCTTCTCTCGGGTGCTGCTTTTCCTCCCTCTCAGCCTCTCTCTGAAGCTGCCTTTCTTGCATAGCAAGTTCCCTCTGATGCTGTCTTTCTTGCATCTCCAGTTTCCTCATCTCCAGCTGCAGCCTGATCTCTTCCAGCTCCAGCTCTGTGGTGACCTTCCCCTGGCACTGTGGCTCTGCATTCCCTCTGGTCTCACTGTCCTCCTCCCTGGGACTGGACACTGCGATGGTCTTGGCACCTTCATGCCCAAGGTCTGGTCCCTTTTAGTCACTTGCTGTAACTCAAGATTTGGGGCAACCGCTTGCTCATTGGCTACCATGAGAGCCTCCACGAGGTTCTTTTTGGTTCAACCTTCATACTAGACCCCTCTTTCCTGACACAACTGCCTTAGATGGTCTGCAATGTATTCACTGTAGTTGGAAGCCATACTGTTCTCTAACTACTGCTACACTTACACTGAAAAAACAAAAACCAGGGTAGGGAACTTTATACTGTAACCAATTTTTTTTTCCAAATCTCTGCCATGTTTGTGTGTATTGTTTTCAGTTTATTAATCTGATACACTGGCCTTGAATCCAACCTCTATGCCTGTGCCACCAATATCTCTCGGATCCAACCACTATGCCACTAGATCAGTCACAAACCCACTCCTGGGTGCCAGGTCCACTGAGCTCACAGTTCCTGCCCCTAAGTGCAATCCGTGACAGGGGGAAACAGGAATACCCTCCAAGTATCTGTCTAGAATGCTCACCGAGATTTACAACCGAACACACTCCACAAGGTCCCAGGGCTTCCTCTCTGTTCTGGGTAAGGGCAAATACAGCCTCAAGTCTGTAGCCAGGTGAGAACTCTCCTCAGTTGCTGTACTGGGGGGGCCCCAGGTGTTACAAGCTCTTCAGGATTTGCCCTCGTAAACCTGATTGTGTCCTCTCCCATGGGGTATGCTGCACCTAGTTCCCCCATACAGACTACTCCTGAGACCTGTGTATTCTCCTCTACTTTAGGCACCCAGATCCCCTTGCAGGATCCCTAGTCTTTTGTAGCAATGGTGACACCTTGCATTTACCAGGTTGGTCTCAGAACTGAATATACCTCTTACCTTTACACACAAAATCACTCACAGACAGCTTTAAAAGCAAAGTGCTTTGCTAAATTACTTAAATAATTATCATACAAAAGATTCAGAAATTGGTTACAAGATAACAAAACAAAAGTTCGAAAATATACATATACCAAATGCACTGTAAACTTTTAACTGTCTAGTTTTCTACCTGGTTTGTGGATGATCTGAGTCCAGAAAAATAAATGAATTTGTTACTCTTTGGTGGCCTTATCATTTTGGGCCAGCAGGGTCTCTCTTGCTCTGTCCAATATTTTTAAGTGAACCATATTATTGATTAGTTAGATTCTCTTATAGTTTCAATATCCTTTGACCATCCCTCATCCTTCCTAACTTCTTTTAAATGGAATTGAATTATAACATGTGAAGTGTATTTACACTAGACTTCCAGTATAGATATCCCTTTCCTTCATGCCTACTAATAAAATGAAATTATACCAGGATAGTTCCTGGAACCTAAAGCACTTTTCCTTTGAAGTGCACGTTTATGATTGGAGGGGATGGCTTCTCCATTCCTATCACTTTATTATAACCCTGCCTTTGAAATGTAATTTTTCAGCTCCTGGCAAGTATGCCTTTCTCAGGTCACAGAATGCCAATTTCCTCTGCATGTAACCCTTTAAAAAAAAATTGGCATCTTTTGGCAACCCTTAGTTCTGGCCTGTTTGGAACTTTGAAGCCAGAAGGGGAAGGAAGGAAACATATTCAATTCAGTGCTTTAGAGTAACTGGTAATTGCTATTTTTCTTTTAAACTTAGATTGTGGGCGTTTAGTGACACTATACTTTCTTTGTTGTCTTTACTTATAATTGTTTTTGGGCTGTTGAAAATTTAAAACATAGTGGTGGTGTAATTCTGTGCTGTCTTTAATTGCTGCAAATTTATCTTGGCTTGTCTGACTGCCCTGTAGTTGGGTGAAGGGTGTTAATTGTCTGGCCTCTGACCTCAGCTACGTGATAACTGGAGGTGGGGCTTAGTCAGAGTTAAAGTAGCAAACAGAGGTTTATTTTCTCAGAAGAAGCCAGAAGGGGAAGGAAGGAAACATATTCAATTCAGTGCTTTAGGTAACTGGTAATTGCTATTTTTCTTTTAAACTTAGATTGTGGGCATTTAGTGACACTATACTTTCTTTGTTGTCTTTACTTATAATTGTTTTGGGCTGTTGAAAATTTAAAACATAGTGGTGGTGTAATTCTGTGCTGTCTTTAATTGCTGCAAATTTGCCCTCCCTCCCTTCCCCAACTCTTAACTATATGCCCTGATAAATCTGATTGACAGGAGCTAAACACAGGGAATAGTAAGGGGTGTGAAGTAGGAGGGGCATAATGGGAAGAAGCTACCCTCAGCACAACAAGTGTTTTGACTCATTTATTTATTTATTGGTTTTTTTTCCTTTAAAAAATCTGAGGATTAGTGACAGGATTTTTAGTACAGTAAATTAATAAAAGAGAACTAGAGAGCTTCAGTAGCAGACAAGTAGTGGAATTGCAGTATAACGTGGGGGTGGTGCAATGCAGTGGCTGTGGGGCAGCCATATTCAGGCAGACCTTCTGGACACTGAGGTGCTGCCCTATCTGCATGCATCTCTCTGGACTGTGGGATGGGTAGCCAGACTCAGAGTGAAGTAAACTGGGTCAGGAGTACCATCACCCCTATCCAGGGACCACCAGTCCAATGCAGCTGCCTCAAGGATGCCAAGAATGAGGAGCACTTGGATGACAGTGGGCTCAGGGAGGGTTAGAGCAGTCAGGCAGAGGCACATCCCAGATCCTATTCCACTCAAGAACTCATATGCCACACTGGCAAACGAGGACAACCAAATAGAGGTACCCAGAGAAGTGGAAGGAAAGGATGTGGAGGTTAGCCAAGGAGGTGACCTCAGCGGGGAAAGCAGTGGACCCCAGAGGAGGAGGAAGTGAATCCTGGTGGGGGCTTCCATTGTAAGAGGGATCCAGCTAGGAACACAGGAGGGAGGACAGGGGTGAGGTGCCTACCAGGTGCTCACGGCATGGAGGATGGAAGGAAGATCCTGGAGATCACTGGGAGAGCAAGGCAGGAGGGTGAGCTGGATGTCATTATCCACCTAGGTACTAATGACCTGGCAAATGGGGAGCCAAGGAAGTTCAGGAAGAGTTTAGGAAACTGGGAGGGTCTCAAGCAAGTAGCTACTTCTGTCACTTTCTCAAGTACTACCTGTGAGAGGAAGGGAAGCATAGGAGTGCATGCACCAGGAACTTTAACTCATGGTTGAAGAACTGGTGCTGTGAGGAAGGGTTTGGATTCATTGGTGACTGGGGACCCACCTGGAGGGATGGAGGTTTGTTCAAGCCTGACGGCCTGCATCCATCCTGGAGAAATCAAGCACTCAATGATAAGTTTAAATGCTACATTGACAAGCATTTAAACTAGCAAAGAGGGGCAGGCCAGCAAGGAGGTACCTACTTGCTCACCCCACAGCTAGCAGTGGAACCAGTGAACCAGAGGTGGATATCTCTGCAAAGCAGTGTGCAAAAGATGGAGATTAGTGCCCAGAGGTGGATAAGCAGAAAGGGGCAAAATTCAGCAGAAGGGCAGACAGCAAGGAGAACCAGGGATAAATGACAACCAAGGAAGGGGCTGGAGTAGAACAGTGAAGCAGTCTAGGGAGGTCAAATCATGGAAAGCCATGTGTGCAAATGCCAGGAGCCTTAGCAACAAGATGGAAGATCTGGAGGCTGTCATGGTACAGTCAGACCTGGACATTGTGGCCATCACTGAAACCTGGTGTAATGATAACCATGACTGGAGATGGCCATACCTGGCTACAACATATTCAGAAGAGACAGAGCAGGCAGGAAGGAGGAGGGTGGCACTGTATGTGAAAAATGACATAAGGGCCACAGAGATCCAGGAGGAACAAAATGGGGAGAGATACTGTGGGTTAAGCTGGAAAGGAAAATGGGGACAGCCATCCGCTGAGGTGTGGTCTATAGACCACCAGCCCAGGAGGAAGAAACAGATAGGGAGCTGATGCTAGCCATCCAAAGGATGGCAGACAAGGGTGAGGTAGTACTGGTTGGAGACTTCAATATTCCAGGCGTGGACTGGAGCATCCCAGCAGCAGCATCAACTAGGAGCAGATTTATCCTGGACTCCCTTCAGGGTGCCTTCCTCAAGCAACTGGTCATGGAACCAACTCGGCAGAAGGCAATACTGGACCTTGTGCTCACAAACAGGGACAGTGTGATGGGGTAACAGTGGGGGAGCACCTGGGTAACAGTGACCACCAGTCATTGTGGTTTGAAATCACAGAAGAGCAGAACCAAACCACACAAAACACGTATCCTGGATTTTAGGGGCAGACTTTGGGAAAATGGGGAGATACTTGAAAGAGGCATTAAGGGAATGGGACAGGAATCAGGGGTTGAGGAACAGTGGGCAGTATTTAAAATGGGGATTACAAGAACAACAGAATTATGCATTAAGCAGGTTAGCAAGAGGAAAAGGAAGAGGAGACCATTATGGTTTCCAAAGAGGTAGCAAAAGAAAGTGAAAGCCAAAAGATTGCATTCAGGCAATACAAAAGACACAGGCAGAAGGGATAGGGAGAAGTACCAGGAGAAGCAAAGGGAGGCAGGGAGGTCAGTAAGGAAGCCAAAGCTCAGACAGAAGAACACATTGCAAAATCAGTGGGTAGAGGGACAAAACCTTTTACAGGTACATAAGTGAAAAAAGAAAGACAAAGGGAGGGATAGTGAGACTGAAGGGAGGATGGGAGCCATGGAGGATGACAACAGTAAAGCTGACATATTGAACAGGTATTTCTGCTCAGTCTTTACTGAGGAAGAGAGAGGTAATGGGTCTGAAGGAGTACAAGGGTGAGATTGGTGCAGAAATGTACACAGTCCCTTTACGAAAGGGTCCTGAAGGAACTGGAAGTAATAAGAGTTGATAAAGCAATGGGGCCAGACAGGGTGCACCCAGGGTCCTTAAAGAACTAGAGAGGTGGTGGCTGAACCTCTGGCTATCCTGTTTAGCCGATCACTGGAAACAGGGAGGTACCCAAAGACTGGAGGACAGCAGATATAGTCCCCTTATACAAAAGTGGGAACAAGAGGAAGCAGGGAACTACAGACCAGTCAGCCTCACCTCAGTAGTGGGAAGATCATGGAAGCACTACTGAAGGAGAGATTGGTGGAACATCTGGTTGTCAATGGACTACAGGACCCAAGGCAGCATGGTTTCACCAGGGGAGGTCATGTCAGACCAACCTCATTGAATTTTTTGACTGGGTGACTAGGGAGGTGGATCAGGGGAGGGCAGTGGACATGGCCTATCTGGACTTCAGCAAGGCCTTTGACACTGTGCCACATAGAAGACTATTACACAAACTGGGAATATGGGTGTGGGCAGGACAGTAGTGTGGTGGGTAGGTAACTGGCTGGGTGGCAGGACACAGAGGGTGGTGGTAAATGGCTGTCAATCCACAGAGGGAAGAGTGACCAGTGGGGTACCACAGGGATCAGTGCTGGGACGGTCCTATTCAACATCTTCATCAGTGACATTGCAGGATCTAGAAGGCAGAATTTCACTGTTAGCTGATGACACAAAGCTCTGTAACAGAGTAGACACACCAGAGGGTGTAGACAGAATGAGAAGCGACCTGCAGAAACTTGAAGAATGGTCAAGGGTTTGGCAGTTGAAATTCAATGCAAAGAGTGCAAGATAATGCATATGGGGCACAAAACCCTGGCACAATATATCAGTTGGGGGTGAGGATATAGCATGCACCAAGCAGGAAAGGGATCTTGGGGTTGTCATCTCTGATGACCTCAAGGTAGGAAACAGTGTGACAAGGCAGCAGGTAAAGCAAATAGGATGCTGGGATGTATAGGCAGGGGCATCACCAGCAGGAAAAGGAGGTCATAATTCCGCTATACAAGACACTAGTGAGGCCCCACCTGGAGTACAGTGTACAGTTCTGGAGACCATACCTACGCAAGGACATAGACAGGGTAGAGAAGGTTCAGAGGAGGGCAACAAAGATGGTGCATGGATTGCATCACAAGTCCTATGAAGACAGGTTGAAGGAACTGAACATGTACTCCCTGGAGGAGAGAGGAGAGAGGATATGATAGAGACATACAAGTATCTTACAGGGAGGAACAGGGTGCAGGAAAACACTATTTTTAAGCGAAAAGATGTTCCAGGACTAGAGGGCATGGGATGAAGTTGGAGGGCGATTCAGAGGAAACATGAGAAAGAATTTCTTCACAGAACGGGTGGTGGACAAGTGGAACACCCTGCCAGAGGAAGTAGTGGGGGCTGAAACAATCACGGGATTTAAGAATGCATGGGATAGACATAAAGGAATTCTAGAGGTCAGGGGTAAGGGGCAACAGACTTCTAGGAAAACAAACTGAACTTACAAGCTCAAATGGGCAGACTGGGTGGGCCATAGGCCCTTATCTGCCGACACTGTCTATGTATCTATGTATCTATGTATCTATGTAACCAAGTTCCTTTGCATGTAACCCTTTTAAAACATAAACAAAAATACCAGAAAAAATATTACAAAAATATATCTGCAATATTATACTGCAGTGGCCAAATCACCATCGTCTTTAATTTATGTGTCCATAATGGGGAGTGAGAAAATAGTGCCGGTGGATGGCATACTGGGTTTGCAATGTACTCATCATAAGATGTACTCTCTTTTAGATGGTACTGCAAATAATGAGAATGACCTTTGTGCTAGATGCATGCTTTTATCACCTCAAAATACACAACTAAATGAGAGGCTAGAATAAATTCATGTAAGAGAGCTTGAAACATTTATTGATTCCACCCAAAGGATTCTAGCCACAGGTACAGATAATAACACACACAAGAATGTTGATGACACCATCCTTATGGAAACAGAAGGTAGGAAAAAAGCATGTAGCATTAGCAACTCAATGGATAATGAATGATATATAGTACAGGGTACCAACAGAAGAAAGAAGGGCAGCATCTACTTATCAACCTAAGCAATAGATTAGATGTTTTAACCACTGATATAGAAAATGAGGTAAATAGGCCTGCTGATGCAGTTGTACCACTGTCTGCTGGTAATATAGGCAGAGTACATATACTGTAAGAAAAAGCCTTACTTCAAAACTGCTGAGGTACCATCCTTTGGGTGAGACACTAAACCAAGGTCCCTTCTGCCCTTCTCTTGTCACTCTCCAGGCGGAAGTTAAAAATCTCATGATACTGATCAAAGAAGAGTAGAAGAGTTTTCCCTAGTGTTGCGGCCAAAATTCCCCCATCAATAAAACAGGTCCATGTAACCCAACCCCCAGGATGCACCTGGAAACAAGCTATCATAGCTTAATGTGCCATTACAGGTCAAACATTACAATAAATAATAAATATAATCCATTTTCCAGACTCTCATGTCTGGAAAAAAGTTAGGTAGAATGCCGCCATCACTTGCATCCCTGGTGCCAGGGTAAAGGAGATTAAGGGCAATATAGCCAGTCTTTTAGAACACTCAGAGGACAAAGCAACAGTTGTGCTTCATTTGGGCACAAACAATGTTGGTAGGAGACTAGATGATATTTATTCAGATTTTGTTAGAACTATGAATGAACTAAAAAAAAAAGTGCAAAATGATAGTGTTTGAAATCATTCCTCTCCCTAGAGCAGGACAGGGCAGACAGTGTGCCTTCAGACAAATGAATGCCTGGCTATGTAATAGGACCAGCAAGGAGCACTGTGAGTTCCGTAGAAGTGGAATAACTTTGCTGATTGGCATGAGTTATATAGATATGATGGGTTACACCTTAACAGAAAGGGTACAAGAATCATGGGAGATAGGTTTATGTCAGCTATCAACTCAGCTTTAAATCAGTGAGGGTCTAATAGGGAGAAAAAACATGACAGCTTGCAACATGACACACATTACAATTACTAAACTGCATCTACCAGTTCACAAAATATTAAGAGACCTCCAAAAAGAAAGCTAAAATAACTGCTTATTAGCTAGAGTAATAAAACAGATAGTTTGATATGCAGGCTAATCATCAGCAACATTGACACTGCTGGAACCACAGAGACATGATGGTTAAAGAATGATCTTTGGGGGAGCCATTAATGGCTATACTTGGTTTAGAAAGAATAGACCTAACAGGAGAGGAGGGGGTGCTGCAATTTGTTAGACATTTTTTCTACATCACAGATAAATGTTAATAAAATTGACAGTACCTTAACTGAGTCAATCTGGATATCAGTCAGACATCCGGGAGATAAGGACCTGATTTGAGGGTCTGCTATAGACCTTGGATTCTCCAGTGGATTATGATGACTTTTTGAGAGATCTTTTGGATCATACTTGTGGACTATTAAATATCATTTGTGCGGAGGTCTTCAGCTTTGGCGATATTGATTGGAATAATAACCGTGCCTCTATTCTTCCAGGGAAACTTTTACTTAATTCCATCTGTGACAACAACCTTTATCAACATATAAGAGAACCCCAATGTGATGATCTGGTTATAAGCAATTTAACTGACAGTAGAATAAATGATCAAATTAAGCATCCCTAAGCTCCTGTGACCATGATGTTATTCAGTCTGAGGTTTTCAATATACTGTATGTAATCAGCTACCTAAAGGTATCACCATTCTCACAAAGCAAGGTTCCATGAAATGAGAGAGGTGCTCAGTAACTGGAATTGGAAAATAGAACTTAAGAGGAATGTGCCCAGACAAAATGGAAAATACTTGAAAAAAAAAAAGGAAAACTCAGTGCCCTGGAAAGCATCTACATTCCCAGATATAACAAATATAATACTAGAAAGAGGAAGCCACTATGGTGCAATACAAAAGTGAGGGCAGCTATCAAAAATAATGAAAAGCCATACAATAAAGTTAAATTAAACCATGACATTGTTACATAGGAATGCTACAAAAAGGAACTATGGGTAAACAAAAATGTCCCAGAGACAGAAAAGAGGTTGATTGAGGAAAAGGTAGCTGTAAGAGCAACAGCAAGAACGTCTTCACATATGTCCATTCTTTTGTAAAACACATGCAGGAGTGGGACCATTAACTTGCAATAACGTTTATATGCAAGTAAGAAAATGTGGGGGACTTCTGGGGACATCACTCCCGGGAGTGGAGTAAAATCTCTGAGCTCATCACCCTCACCAAAACACCTAACAACTATTTTCTGAACTCTAGAAGTCACTCTTGTAGTGGAACGGTGACAAATAAGCATGGGTGGCTCAAGGAAGGACAGAAAAACAAAAGGAAGCTGCATTACAGTTTACAGACAAACTCAGAGAGACGGTCTCAGATGCCTCCACACCTTCAGGCAGCATGGCATTGTATCCTGTGCATCTGCCGCTCTTGTTCCCAGCTGCGACTAATGCACACATTTCTTGAAGAGCAGAAGTTGTTTTGGACTGAAATAGCACCTCTTACCAGTCACTGCACACCACTGATTCTTTAGAGGTGGAATCTGATGAGCAGCAAAGTGCACTGACCATACTTTCTGAAAGAACAGACACCATCAGTCACTTAATCCTGCACCTCCATCACAGACAAGTCCAGTTAGAGCAAAAGTGTTGTGATTTGGAGGATTTAACAAAAAAAACTCTGGATTTATGGGGTTCCAGAGGAGAAGAAGGTCCCAAAGTAAATGAATTTGTAGACAAGCCCCTACATGAAGTTCTCCAGATATCAGAGACTGAGCAGTTTCAGATAGAGAGAGTGCACAGGGCTCTTTGCCCCACTGAATGCCCCCATTCTATCATACTAAGAGTTCCCAGTTATGCAGCTAAGGAATGGGTACTTTCAATCTCCTGAAGGAAAAAAAAGACCTTTTGGGAACCCACCATTTATAGCTTGATCAGGACTATGCCCCGGTCATTCCGGCACAAAGTATGGTATATGCCCCATGTCCTAAGGCCCTGCGGAGGTCTAGAATTAGATTTCAGACCCAACTCTGGGCCCACTTCACCAATGGCCTGGTGTTATACCACTCTACTAAAAAAGCCCTGGAGGACTTTAAAAGGCAAGGCACTGACCACATGGGCCCAGATACCAGCTCCTTGATCTCAGTCAGCTCAGCAGGACACAGGAGATCCTCTGGCTGCAGCAGAAGTGGTGAAGCAGAAAGCCCCCACTACACTACAAATGAATAAAAACCTCTTGCAACTTTTTCAGTGGGTTCCTTGCTAACATTGTACATGGCACTTTACATTAATGAATGTTCATAAGACATTTATTTTTTGATTTCTCACCAGCATATATTAACTGCCATTTGATAAACAGGTATTTGCACTATTGCCTAGCTGCCTCATGAGGGAAAGGGGTGATGTCTGGGGGGGATCTGTCTGTCATCTCTTTTGCATGGGCAGGAAAGCCATTTTTTTACAACAGTTATGCTGATATCGATACACCCTAATCTCCTGATCCTGACTTGATTTCCACGAGGCCTAATGAGGCGGCAGTGGGATGTTATGAGCCAGGCCTGCCCATTGTGGTGTTGCAGGAGGCCATATACTTCTAGTTTGAAACCTGTAATCCCCTCAAGAGGAGGATTGGCCATTGACTTCCTTTGCCAGCAGTAACCTAGTTTCTTGTTACATGACTTCAGTCAGCACTTCCTAACAACAGTTCGGGAGCGGCCCATGGGGTGTACCCCTTGCATAGTTGGGGAAGGTGCCACAGTCACCGTAACCCGGCCATTCCAGATAGCAGTGACTCACGAAGCCAAAGCAGGCATTCTGGAATAAAATTTTAGCTGGCTGGAAGACCAGGATCAAGTATGTAAGCCATCCGTAATCCCCTAGGCATGGATATTGTTAGCATTTAACAGCAGGCACCAGGGCCTGCCCTCACATATGTTCCTTCTGACTCTCAGTTCTGCTCCAGGGGTGCTTCTTCCTACTCCTGGGCTGGCCCTCTGGTAATACTCTTGGACTTTTGAAATGCAGCAGGAAGAAGGCGCAGCTTTCAGGAGCTTATACCTGCCATTTTAAATTGTCCATTGTAACTAATGTTAGGTTCTTACTGTACTGTTTCTTGTTGTTTTTGTTCTACTGGCAGTGCCCAGTGAAAAGTATAGGTCTTGGCTAGGTGGGCAACTTAATACTGTTTAAATGGGGCTTAACATAAGCCTTCCTGACCTCATTACTTTTTGTGGTTATAGAGAGCCCTCCACACATTTTTACTAGCAAATCAGGGGGCCATACTCCCCATTATAAGGGACATGGAGAGTTAAGGCAGTTCTGTCTCTGTTATTCATAGTTTGACATCTTCTCTTTGGTGTATGAGCCCCATGTCTCATATCCCAGGCCTCGATGCCTGACCTTAATGTGCCAGGTTTCCCTGTTGTGGGGGCCCACAGCCGGTTCTGTGATTTTCTCCCACAAGAGTTACCATCTACTGCCATATAGGAGAAGATTTTAACTTCTCCCTGCCTTGGAAGCAGCTTTAGAGGTGAGGCTCTGTTGGCACCCCCCCCCCCTTCCTTCATCAACATGTTCTTACTGCTGCCCAGTTGGGAGCTAGTTCCAGCTATCCTTGTCAGTTAATATCCTTTTTTATTTCTGTTCTCACCTGTTCTGCCAATCTTGGTGGTGTTGGTTATTAGCAGAGCCACTATGTTACATAAACTGTCTTTTATATCTTTTATTTATTCATTATTCTTTGGTAATCGGGTAAGGCCCACTAGGCATAATTGCCTGTTTTCAGGGGTGACTTGGGAGCACTGGGGTGGTAAAGTGACTTGCTCAGAGTCACACAGAATTGATTTATTTGTTAACTGGATAGGTACACTGGTCCTAGGGACTGTTTTAAGGCATGACCCAGGGCCATAAAAATGGCACATAAGGTACAACAAAAGGAGCAAATTAACTTGAGCAATACAGTCATACAGTGCTTGAGAATAAACTGCACTAAATACAACACATGAGGGTCCAGTAATAACTTGAGCAATGCAGTCATACAGTGCTTGAGAATAAACTGCAATAAATACAGCACATGAGGGTCCCGTAATAACTTGAGCAATATAGTCATACAGTGCTTGAGAATAAGCTGCACTAAATACAATACATGAGGGTCCCATAATAACTTGAACAATGCTGTCATATAGTGCTTGAGAATAAACTGCACTAAATACAACACATGAGGGTCCTGTAATAACTTGAGCAATACAGTCATACAGTGCTTGAGAATAAACTGCACTAAATACAATACATGAGGGTCCAGTAATAACTTGAGCAATACAGTCATACAGTGCTTGAGAATAAACTGCACTAAATACAACACATGAAGGTCCAGAAATAACTTGAGCAATACAAACATACAGTACTTGTTAAAACAATACACAACAGTACAATGAATACAATGCACAGGTACAAAACTGAAGAAAAATACTAGGTACTGCAATTACAAGGTTCAGCAAGCAATACACAGATAAATGGGGTATAGTGGCAGTGAAAAACAATAGAATTCATCTTAGAGCAAATGACAGTTTGTAATCAAAGATGGAGAGATGGAGATACTGCACAGCCAACAGCTGAGGATCAAAGCTCATCAAGAGGCAGTGGGAGAGACACTCTTCAGTCAAGTCGGGCAAGGAACCAACCAGGATATCCACCCAGGCTAAGATCAGGAGGAGCACTTACAGAACGAGGCAGATAGCAGTGCATTTGTCAGATTGGTTTTAAAAATCAGAGGGGATCCCAGTGAGTGGAATGAGGTTGAAAGGCTGTTCCAGAGAACTGGGGCGGCTATAGAGAAGGCTCGTTGTCCCATGTCAATATAGGTTCAGGGATAGTCAAGCAGTCATTGTGAGGAGGACCTCAGTTCCTGTGTTCCATGTTTGAAAATGAGGAATCTAGTTAAGGGGGAATAGACACCATCATTAAGGGCTTTATAGATAAGAGTCCCAGTAAGGAGGTCCAGATATGCCTGGGGGAGAGCCACCTTAGTGTAGCATATAATGGGCAGTGATGGGTCTTGTGCGCGGCTAGTAGTATAAGATGACAAATGCTATTGAAGGCAGTATTTAGACAAGTGAGTTGGCGAGATGAGGTTTGAGAAATGATGGGTGAGCAGTAGTCCAGTAGCGGTAGGAGTGTGCACTGCCCAATAGCAAGGTGCACTTCAGTGGTCATGAGGTGCCACAGGCAATAGCAGGCACCCAGCTGTTTATTAACCCATTTTAGCGTCAGCCCAATATGTTCTTAGAACATTAGGGAGAGGTCAAGGGTGACTCCCAAGTACATGAATGTAGAGACCTGTTCAAGAGGGGGAGCCATCTGGGGCCAGGATGTAGAGGGAGTTGGTTTGGCCTCCAGAGCATTTTGTGAGTTTGTGCTTGGACCCAAAAAGCATAGTCTTGTTTTTTTTTTTAGAATTGACAAAGAGTCTATTAGCTGTGAACCAGTCATGGGTGGACATAAAATCCTTCCAGAGGGATACATTTAGTGGGCTGTCATATACAGAAGTGAGTCACTCCTATGTATGATATCATCTGTGTACATGTATGAACCCTTGTGGGACTCCGCTTTGTACCTCAAGAGAGCGGGATGCCACCCCCCCCCCGGTGTACACCTTTTGGGATCTGCTGGAGAGGTAATTTCAAAATCAGTCTGTGGTACCTGTTGAGAAGCCATAGAAAGGGGAAGTATGGAAGTGGAGGCTGTGGGAATCTTACTCAGGTCTGCTGGATGTACCAAGCTCATTCACAGCCCATAACTTTAATCTCTAGGCTATACTGCCAGCCCAATTTGGCAATGTCTTGATAATTTGTAACCCTGGAGAAGGCCATTTATGTCGTACCTGCCTCACCTCTTTCCAACTACCCATCCCTTGTGGGGGTGTGTTACTTCATCATTCCACAGGTGATGGGAAGGCTGTATTAATTTGGAACATTCCAGTTAAATCTAGAGACTACAGTATCTATCATGCCATCTATATCTAAAGTTATCTTGTATAATATTAATGCTATCCATAGCCTCGTAAAAGAATATTGGATCTTGCAGCAACTGTGTAGGGACTGCCTTCATGTTGTTTCCCTTCAGGAAACTCATCTTTCTGCTGATGAACACCATAAATCTACTAACTGTTTTTTTTTTCCAGTGGTATTGGCGTCTTCTCATAGGTCAGGAAGGTGCCAGGGAGCCTTAATTTTGGTTCCTTGGAGAGTCCCTTTTCAACTCCAGCAGCAGTTTTTGAACCTGGAGGGATGCTTTGGTATTGCAGTGGGGATGCCTTATGATGCCCTGTTTATACTGGCCAGTGTTTATTCCCCCTAGGTCCAACAAAGCAGTGGCATGGGGTTTCTTTGATAAATTGCTTTCCATAAGGTAGGGGCAACTACTGCTGGGGAGAAGTGACCTTAATCTTACTCTGCACCCCAGTGTTGATGCCTCTGATCCCTCTGGCTACTGTAGCTCCCCTCTGCTGAAATCTATAACGGCCACTCTAGCTCATCTGGGCTTTCTGGACGTTTGGCGATATACCTTCCCCATGGGGCAAGCTTGTATGCATTATGTCCCTCCGACTCTCACTTCCTCTAGATTAGATTATATCCTGACAACAGTCAAACACTTGGATGCCTTGCAGGATGTGTCCCATGGTGGGATCATGTTGTCTGACCATGCCCCAGTTTGTGCAAGATTCAATTTAGGGAAGCCCACACAACACACACTGGAGGCTTAATCTCGCATTATTGAGAGATCCAGAACAAAGCATTCCTGGAGGAGAATATTCTGCAGGTCATATGGAAGAACTCTGACCCCACTATCTCACCTGTTATTCTATGGGACACTGTTACAGTGGTGATCAGAGGTAAATTAGTAGCTTACTCCTCCATGAAGAGGAAACAGCAGGATGCCAAGCTCTGTGAGTTACAGGATACTTTGCAGACCTTGCAGTCATTCCTTCAACAAGAAGACACATCTGTGGCTACTAAGTTAATCACAGTGAAGCAGGAGCTCCAGCACATCCTAGATCTGAATGTGGAGCAGGCACTCTTCTACCTTCGGCATTCCCACTATGAAGAAGGGGCTTGAAATAGCGCAAGACATTTGTGAGGGCAGAAGATGCATACATGTATCATACAGCTATTTGATCCTAGAGCTAAGCAATTTACTTGTCAACCCACGACTATCAGGGATATACTCTCAAGCTTCTATTAGGACCTCTATACTTTGGGGGGGGGAATAGATGAGTCCACTGTCTTGCAATATTTACAGTCTCTCTCCTTACCAAAACTTGGCATTGAAGCAGCACAGCAGCTGCAGATGCCAATCACATCAGAAGAAATTTTAATGACTGAGAGATTCTAAAACAAGGAAATGTCTTTTATTTATTTAGTCAGTCATAGAAATTACAACTCTTTGAGTCACAGACTGATTTACAAAGGCTCCACGACAGCATAGTCATACATTCAGAGATAGTACATTAGTAGGACATCACATATAATAGCCAAGGTGGCTGAAAGTCTATACATGTAGTAGCTAGGGTATTGATATTATTATAGTGGAACAATTATAATACAAGTGCAGCCTCTGGGGCATTGTCATATAGTAGTAACAGTGATCAATACAATAGTGAGACAACACAGTTTTAAGGAAGTAGTTACATATAGTAGCCCGGGTGGCTGTTGACCTATACATTTAGTAGCTAGGGTATTGGTACTAGTACAGGAGGTATAGTTACAGTGTAGGTGCAGCCTCTAGGACATTGTCATATAGCAGAGACAGAGATCAGCAGCAGAGATGTCCTATACAGTTAGTCCTATACAATTGGTGGCAATGTCAATGGGGAGTGGCCATAGTGCAGCTCTGTGCAGGTCAGTTAGGAGGATTAGCAGCTGCACTGGCATTGGCGCAAGGAGAGAATGTGTTTTTTAGGATGGTCTTCAAGTGTCTTAGATTGTGAATGGAGGTTATGGCTGGGGGGAGCTCACTGTACCAGGCAGGAGCTCAATAGGGGAATGATCTCTGAGTAAGGGAGGTTCTGACCCTGGGTACGATCCACAGATGTTTGTTGGCAGAACGTGTGGTCGCAATGCGGGAACATGAGAGTAGTGAGGCTGAGACCCCAAATGGAGTTACCCCTAGGTGGATTTTTTTTGTGAGGAGACAGGATTGATATTGTAGTCTTGCACCAAAGGTGAAGATGTTTGTAACAGCATAGAGGGTGCAAGTATGGGAGCGTTTGTCTGCGCCTAGGAGGAGTTGGCACACCTTATTAATGGCTATGTGAATTTTGTTTAGGGTGATGTTGTCCGCAGCAGAGTAGATAGGGAGCCCATAGTCAATGAGAGAGAGGACAGAAGAGGTGACAGCCAGGTTGAGAGCCTCTGATGTCAGGCAGTCTTTGTGTCAGTACAGGAGCCCGATGCAGGTATTAATGACTGAGGTCAGAATGTTAATGTGGGCATGGAAGGATAGGGAGGTGTCAAAGGTAAGGCCGAGGTATTTATAAGTAAGTACTTGTTCCAGAGGGAGGTGAGCGTGGGAGAGGATTTTTAGTTCAGTGTCCTTGGCCTTGCTGTGCCGGTGGGCAAATAGCATAGCTATGTCTAGGTCCAGATAGATACCTGGCCAAATTTTACAAACGGTATAAAGATACACTTGTTCTCCCTTCACTATCTACTTTCAGGCAGTTCAAATGGGTGAGTCTCCTCTTCCTTCCTGGCATCTTGCCACCATATCTGTGTTAGCAAAATCAAATAAAGACCTCCATTGTGCAGCTACTTCTAAGCCCATTTCTATTTAAAATTACAGTTTCAAGGCCTTTATTGCTGTTTGGGCTAGGCAGCTGGAGGGCCTACTCCCTAAGTTAATAAACATGGATCAAGTAGGTTTCATCAGAGTCCATCAAGTCCATGATAGTGTCCAGCAGACTCCCCTCCTGCTGGATCATGCAGTCACCCATGAGATCCCACTGGCTTTGATTAGCCTAGTCTCTAAGAAGTTGTTTGACAGGATGGCTTGGCCTTTTTTTGTGGGCCACCCTGTTGAACTTTGGGTTCCCAGAAGAGATGGTAGAGATACTCCAAAGAGCAGAGTATATTCGCGCCCTCAAGCATACCTTAGGGTGAATGGGTCTCTGACATCTCCATTTACACTGCAGCAGTATATGAGATGGGGTGACCCCTTTCACCCATCCTTTTTGCCTTGTTCCTGGAACCTTTGGTTATGGCAATTCATAATGACTCTCGGGTCTCAGGGATACTGGTGGGACGTCAGGATTTTAAACTTTCCCTTTCTGCATGCATATCCTGCTTACCCATGCCTCTCTGAAGGATTTGTTCCCTGTGGTTTGGGAAATACAGTACTAAATTCATTTGGCCAACTAGTGGTCTAAAAATTTAATTCCCAGAAGACCAAGGTACTGTTACATTGAAATGTCAGTTCCCATTTCAGTGGCACAAGAGGGTTTTCCGATATTTGAGAATCAAGCTTACTAAGCAGCTTTCCCACTTACAACTCCTCAGCTATGAGCCCCTCTTGCAGCAAATAGTGGATCTGTCACAGTGAAATCACTTGTATCTGGGGTTCTTTAACTGGCTAGAGGTCTTACGCCAGAACATCTTGCCCTGTATTCTCTGTTATCTCCAGAATCTGCCCATAATGCCAGACAAAATCTACTTTAAATAATGGAACAAAATGATACTCTGGTTCATATAGCAGCCTCCCCAAGGATTCTCTTATTCGGGGGTGCACAGCATGCTGCCCAGGGGCCACAAATGGCCCCCACAGCAGCTGTCTGTGACCCCTGAGGACCTAGCAGCTTCCACTTGCAGTCATTGTTTTTTGTTTGTTTTTAGTTTCAGTAACATGTTGGTAAATAAATAAACAAATAGATAAATGCATGTTTTGATTTGTTTTATGTGTACATTTGATAATGTCTTGATAGCCATTTGTTACCTTGGACCATTTTACAGTGGCCCTCGGCCTAGACTCAAGTCTTCAGTTTGGCCCGCCCCTAAATGAAGTTCTGCACCACTGCTCTTATCTATCCTCCATCTTACTAACAAATTTGGGGGGGGGGGGGTCAGTCTTCCAAACTTACAATGGTATGCATATGCTTCTCACCTGCAGACCCTGTGTATTTGGATGACTCCTACATATGCTTCATGCATATAAAGTGTACACTAAATGATATGTTTAATTTAGATTATTATTTATTTGGGAACCCTATGAGACGTCTTTCTGAACTCTAGCTTTACCAGGTACACCATTATTGCAGTTGAACCCCATTTATCCAACCCCCCCATAAACCAAACCTCCCTATCTAATGAACCAGCTGCTTGTCCCCCCAGTGTTCCCATTGAAATTTATGGTCCTATTCTCACATTGTTAACAGCTAGCTGCAATTGATCATAACTGGAACCATCAACAGCTGTAACAATGGTTAATTACAGCAGTCCCAGTCTGTAATCACTTGTCACATATTTTAGTTGTTTTTTAACCAGGTATAGCACACTAAGCTGAAAGCTTTTTCACAGGAGCGACCTGGTAGCACAAGGAGGTTAAGTGACTTGCTCAGGGTCACACAGTATGCAAGTGGAAGCTGTAGGATTCAAACCCAGGTCTGGTCTGCTGGATGTTACCAGATTTGCAGCTCAGAGCCTTAGACCACTGCACTATACTGCCTCCGATATGATAGAAGTGCACATATGAGGTCTCATAGTAAACACTTCTCATACATGACTGCCATGGTGGAAGGTCGGCACATAAAAAGAAAAACTTCACTATAACTTCTTCTCTGCTTACTGCAATAACTTCACAAACCCAGCTTGTTAGCTTGTTCTTAGTCCAAAATTGCAGCCACTCAGGCAGTAAAAACAGAACAGTAGAGGTCTATCGTAGCACATAAATGCTTGCTTGCTAGCATGGTCTTTTAGCTGCAAGTTATAAAACACTAATTACACAATTTGCAAGGAAATGCATACAAAATGCTGCACTCTGACTGGCTGGCTGGCACCTTTTCAGCATTGTAAATCCTCCAGTGTACCAACTGGAAAAGGTGCCAGCCACCAGTCAGCCGCATCATGAACTCCCCATAAAATCACTCCGATCATATCAAACTCAGGACTGGCAAAGACAGCGATGGATGGCAAGATGGTCAGTCACAGAATGCCACAGGCCGTTCCCAATCTGAACCCTCCAAATTCAGGTTCTCTGTACATTGTTCCAGAAAAGGAAAGGCACGCAACTAAAAAATTAAAATAAAAAAAAACACAGTGATTTGTTTCAGCCGTTGCCTCTCATTGACATTGAGCCTTCAGTTAGAAATGTGCTGCCCCTGATAAGTGCCAATTGTTCCCACCAATCACAACAAACAGACATCACACACACAAAATACTATTCCCTTCAGTCATGCCAACACACACACAAAAAAAAGATATTCCTTTTACTTACGCCGGTATTGTGATTTTCTCTCTGCCTCGTAAAGCGAACCCGGAAGCTAGGTATGTTGCAGTTTCCTGGAGAAGTCAGAAATGTGTTTTAGGGGGAAAAGCGGGTATTTTGCTTTTCATGTTTTAACTGTGATATTCTGATATTTTCTGTACATCAGGAAAGCGAACCCGGAAGCTAGGTATGCTGCTGTTTCTTGTAGACATCGGAAATGTGTTTCAGGAAAAAAAGACAGTATTCTGTTTTTCGGTTTAACTTTCTCCTGGTGACAACAGTTCTGGCTAGACCATGATGACCCCCCCCCCCAAAAAAAAAGAATAAATTCAGTAGTAATTATTTAAAATGCCAAAAAACTAATTTTTTTATAAAAAAAATTAAGAGGCACATTGTATAATAGCAATATACCACTTCAGGGTGTGGGTATATGGGTGGATTTACCACTGCTGGTATGGTTAAGTCTCTCGGTCTGCGACCTCGTGACCAAACCACACAAGGTGTGGCAAATCCATCCATATACCCACACTCTGTTGTGGTATATTGCTTAATTGTACAATAGAGTCCGAGAATCCTGGAAGCTGATTGGCTGACTGGCACCTTCTCCCCGATGTAAATCCTACGATATACCAATGGGAAAAGGTGCCAGCCACCAGTCAGCTGCAGCAGGACCCCCCCCCCCCCAAGAAATTATTCCGAGCAAGTCAAATCCAGGATTGGCAAACACAATGACAAACAGCGAGATCCACAGTCACATAACGGCACAGTACCAGCTGCTCCCGCTCTCAACCCGTAAAGGAAACAGTGACAAACCCATATTGAACCTAAACCAACAGTCCTCAAATGATTCCCCAATACACAGCTCCACTCAGCTCACCTCTGAAAGGTAAAATTGACTTTCTTCCCACGTTCCCATCACCATTGCTGCAACCACTCAGAAAACCGGATGCTCCACCTCCACTAGCAACTTATTTGGATCTTCTCTCACAGCAAAACTTTAACAATTCCTGAAGAGAAGAAAGTCTTTAAATTATGAACCAGGCCTCAAACATATACAGCCATGATACCACGTGTGTATATATATATATATATATATATATATATATACATATCCCAGTTATGTATATGCATATGTGCACATGCCTACTATTAATGGTCAGATTTCAGCCATCATTTCTATAAATTTCAGTGCTTGTTTTTAATTAAAAAACACTTTCTCCACTCCACCATTCCTAAAAGTGTTAAACTATCTCATTAGCTGAATGGGGATGGTGGAAGGTGACCACAGCTCTCCCAGGGCTTCAGTACTGTGCAGCTGGCACAGAGTCGCTGTCAGTCTACAAATTCTAAAACATAAAATAAACTGACACTAACATAGAAACATAGACTTTGACGGCAGATAAGGACCACTTGACCCATCTAGTCTGTCCATTTCCCTACCTACTGGATAAGCTGCAGCTCCTAGTTAACCAGCAGCCTACTTCCTCCTACCCCACACTATAATTGCCTTACGTCGGCCCATGCATTCATGAATTCCCCCACATTTTTTGACCCCACGACCGCCTCAGGAAAGCTGTTCCATGCATTTTCCACCCTCTCCATGAAAAAATGCTTCCTCATGTTGCCCCTGAGCCGACCCCCCATCATCTTCAAATTGTGCCCCCTTGTTCTTGCGCATCTCTTTTTCTGAAACATACTACCATCTTGGACTTTGTTGATTCCCTTGAGGTACTTGAAATTTTCTATCATGTCCCCCCTCTACCTCCTTTCCTCCAGGGTATACATATTAAGCTCTTTTAGCCTCACTTCATATGGCTTCTGGTGCAGACCCTGCACCATTTTGGTTGCCCTCCTCTGGACTGCCTCCATCTTGTCTATGTCCTTGCAGAGATAGGGTCTCCAGAACTGCATGTAGTACTCTAGATGGGGTCTCACCAACTGTCTCTACAGAGGGACAACAACTTCCTACTTTCTACTGGTGATGCCTTTCCCCTTTGCATCCTAGAATCCCCCCAGTCCTCCTTACTGCCTTCTCACATTGCTTGCCTACCTTAAGGTCATCTGATATGAGTACCTCCATGTCCCTTTCCATTTTTGTTGTTGTTAGTACCCCCCCCCCCATTGTGTACTCTTCCCCTGGGTTTTTGTTTCCCAGGTGCATTACTGTGCACTTCTTTGCATTGAAACTAAGCTGCCATACTCTTGACCATTGCTCCAACCATGCCAAGTCCCTTCTCATCCTTTCCACCTGCCTTGTGTATCAACCCTGTTGCAGATCTTTGTGTTGTCTGCAAAGAGGCATACTTTTCCTTCCAGCCCCTCTGCAATGTCACCTATAAAGACATTAAAGGGTACCGGTCCCAGTACTGAACCCTGTGGTACCCAACTAGTAACTCTCCCCTTTCTCCATGTGTGCTCTGTTTACTATTACCCTCTGTGTCCTGTTGTCCAGCCAATTTGTTACCCAGGCTATCACCCTGGGACCCACTCCCAGGCTGGCTAACTTGTTTATTAATCTTTTGTGTGGTACTGTGTCAAATGCATTGCTAAAGTCTAAGTATGCCATATCTACAACTCCTCCCTGGTCTACTACTTTGGTCACCCAGTCACAGAAATCTATTAGATTTGTCTGACATGATCTTTTCACTGTGAATCCATGCCACCTTGGGTCTTGTGCCCTGCTGGCTTCTAGGTACTTGACAATTCTTTCTTTCAGAAGTGATTCCATCATTTTCCCCTACCACTGAGGTCAAACTAGCAGGTCTGTAGTTTCCTGCCTCTGCCTTGCTCCCACTCTTGTGAAGGGGGATCACATATACCTTCCTGCAGTCCTCAGGTACCACACCATCCTCCCATGATTTGTTAAAAACGGTAATCAGTGGTGTCACTAGGTCGCCCCTTAGTTCTTTTAGAATTCTGCAGTGAATCCCGTCAGGTCCCATTGCTTTATCCACCCAGAGTTGTAAGAGTTCTTTCAGGACCCTTTCTTATGTAAATGAACATGATCAATGTTGCACTCTGCTGGCCAGTGCCCTCAATAACTGAGTTCTGGGAGATGAGGGTAGGAGAGTCATTAAAAAATTAAAACATCAAAACCCTCACATGGTCTTCTCTTGTGGTGCAGTATTCTACCTAGCAACGGGAACTATTTTTTGTGGCATAACAATACATTCATTAAAAACTATTTAAAATACAAAAAATATATAATTTTATTTTATTTTATGTTACACAAACAGAACAGGGACATTGTATAATCACACTATGCCACTCCAGGGTGTGGGTGATGCTGGGATTTACCACTTCTGGTGTGGTTTACTCACTCAGCCTGCTGCCCCATGACCAAATTACACCAGGCGTGGTAAATCCCAGCATAACCCACACCCTGGCATGATATATTGCACATGCGGATGTGTGCACAAACTCTCCATGGGCGTCATTGCATGCCTCATCTCTGTAAGGGAGAAAAACTGGAGGAAAATGGAGTGCCACGGCAAATGATGGAGGGCGCCTTGCAGGCCCCCCTCCCAGCTAGCCACAGGTTGGCCACGCTGGATCCAGTCTCCGGTGGAGGCTGGGGAACCTCGCCAGCCCCACGACAGGGGGTAAGCCCTGGGAGTATGGGTCAGCACCGGATGGCGGACACCAGGGTACAGGGCAGGGGGCTCCCTCTTGAGGCAGGGCCGTGGCACAGGAGCATAAATTAATAACAAAAAAAAAAGGGCTCTCTTAATATTTCTAATCATATAATTTGCCCTCTGTATTAATTTTTTAATTTATTTAACTGTTTGGTCCCAGTCACCTCCTCCCACCAATTTGACGATGGGGACACATAGGTATTTTTATAGGTTTTCTCCCCTTGCCCCAGAGGCCTCAGCACATTGCTGTGCAAGCGTGTGGAAATAGACATGCACCCTGTGGCACCAGCTCAGCCTCTTCCACCTCCCGTTAGCTTTTGCCACCCCCTTTCCACCTACGCTACCCACCGGACCGCCACCCGGTGGGAGCGGAACTACGAGGAGGGGGGCAACCAACCCTTACCACCCTTGGAAGAGGAAAGCTGCCCATCAGCATGCTTGATCCTGCTCTGCCCTCCCATCCCACACTGGCACCCCGATGACCCGAGGTCATTCCCGAACCCAGGTCGCTGGCACGGCGTCCAGTGCCTCAACCCTCTGTGCCACTGGGCTGGTTTCTCTGTATTAATTTTGTACAGTTCTCTGAAATTCAACCTTTGGTCTACATATATACCAAAGTTTTTCTCAACCTTGACTTTTTGTAGCTGGGTTGCATTCAGAAAATAATACCTGTCGTAAACGTCCCATGCTCATATGCATGGTTGAGCATTTGTCAACATTAAATTGCATGCCATTTTCCTCTGCCCAGCTTTCGATTTTGGCCAAATTGCTTTTAAGTTGTTTAACTTTCTCTGGTGTATCCACCCAAGCTCCCAGCTTAACATCATCAGCAAACTTCACAACCGAACTACTTAGCCTGTGGTGTAGAACACCGAGGAATAATGCAAACAGCGCAAGTCTGAGGACAGAGCCCTGCAGAACTCCGCTTGTCACTCTGCCATCATCAGAGTAACATCCCCTTACCCTTTGACTTCTCATGTTCAACCAGCTACCAAACCACTTCAACAACCTTGAGTCTATACCTATTTTCCCCAGTTTTTTTCATTAACAGATTGTGCGGGACCTTATCAAAAGCCTTTTGAAAATCCAGAAACAGTACATCCACTGGAATATTACTGGTTATGTTTCTACTTATGCTTTCATAGAAGCACAGCTGAGTTGTTATACAGACCCTATTCTGCCAGAAGCCATGCTGTTTTACATCTTTGTATCAATGATATGCAAATTTTCCTCCAATTTACTCTTAAAGAAGGTTTCAGTCACCTCACAAATAACAGGGGTTAAACTTACTGGCCTATAATTTGATTGCACTGCCCTATCTCCCTTTTTGAACAGTGGGACTACTGTGGCTGTTGTCCAATCATAGGGTACTTACCCTGTGGAGAAGGAAGGATTAAACAAGTGTGCCAAGGGTTTAGCTATTTGTTCTTTGACTTCCTTTAAATATCTAGGGTGTAACAAGTGTGGTCCAACAGATTTATTTTCTTTTAGTTTTAACAATAAGTTTTCAAACTCCCGAGGGGTTATTTTAATGGACAGATCAGCATACTCATTTGTAGCTATAATTACACTATTCACCTCCTTTTTATTAAACACAGAGGGCTGGATATTCAAAAGGGTTGTGCCATGCGCAATTGGGTTGCGCCTACGCAAGTCCAAAATTGTGCCATTCTGCCATATTCAGCAGGAGGCAGTTGCGCCCCCCCCCAAGTCAAGCTGAGCAACAGCGCAATGCTAATGATGGCATGCTGAACCGGGGGGGGGAACCATGCATAAACTGCATAGCCCGATATTCAGCGGGCTGTGCAGAGTTGTGCAGGCGCAACATCCAACCTGCGCCTGCACAACTTTGAGCAAAAAAAAAAGGAGTAAGTCGAGGGCCACCCACAGGTGAGTTGCTGCATTGCAGGGCGCAACACAGCAGCTGCCACCTGTGGGTGGCCCTCAACATACTCCTGTGCCTCCACAGCCCAATCACAGGCATATAGGTCCCCTCACCTCGACTGGCTCAATCGCATAAGTGAAAATAAACCCCGCTCCCCCACTCAGCCCGATCGCTGGCAGCAACATGTTCAACCCCCCCAAGGACATATCCCGGTGGTCCAGTGATTGTGAAGTTTATCGCTGGCAGCAAGAAATAAATTTCTGCGATTATTATCTCCCGACGGTCCAGTGACGACTGTTTCATGGGCAGCACAGCTCAACCCCTCTCAGTGATCATTTCTGGTGCAGGGCCTCATTTGGTTCACTGATCTCCACTCGCTAGGGCGGGCAGCATCCCACTCAGCCTGCCGTCGCGACTGTTCCCGGTATGTCTATTGTTCAGAGCGAGCCACGGGCGCAGTAGCAGCCTGCATAAGGCAGTCCAAATATGTTCATATCTGGACTGCCTTGTATAGCATGGAGCACGCCCATTGGCTCTTGCCTGAACCACTGGCTGCAGTAGCTCCTACCGGCAGTCAGTCGGCAGGCGGCGGGACGGTAGGTGGGTGATGCTGCCGCCCGCCGCTGACGGGGGAGCAGGTGGTGGGGCTTCATGGGTGGGTGGGTGGGGCCACTAGATCACCAGGGTAGGTGGTCCTGGGGAGGGGTTTGAACACTTTGCTGCCCGCGATCGGGTTTCGCGTCCACTGACCACCAGAGATATGTCCTTGGGGGTTTGAACTTTGCTGCCCGCCATCGGGCTAGTGGGGTGGGATTTATTTTCACTTGTGCCCGCGATCGGCCAGTCGGGTGGGGTTTAACTATGCCCGCGATCGGGCCAGTGGGGGATGGGGTTTTAACTATGTCCGTGATCAGGCCAGTTGGGGGTTGGGGGATTTTTAACTTATGCCCGCAATCGGGCTAGTCGGGGGGTGGGGGGATTTTTTAACTTATGCCCGCGATTGGGCTGCAGGGGGCGTCGGTCCCTGATGGCTGCTGCCTGGCAGGGCGCCAGGTGCAAGTCCTCGGGGATCGGTGCACCTGTATGCTAATGGCATGCAACTGGGGCCATAAATAGATGCAATGGCCCCCCATGCCTTGCATGAATTATGGCCTCATTTGCATGTCATCTTTTGAATATCGGAAATTTCGCAAGGCACAATGGGTACTTAGCATTATCTTGAATGCTCCACTCTGACCGCTATGCGGTGGCACAAGTTCCACTGCGTCATGCACAGTGGCTGTGGCGGATGATATTCAAAGGAGTTTCTCAATAGTGCAACTCCATTGAATATCGCCCCGGCCACACCCCTGTGCAACTATTTTGTGGAGCGCAAGGGCTTGCGCCACAGAATAGTGCAGTTTGAATATCCAGCCCAGAGTAGAAAGAATCATTAGAAGAATTGGCCATATCTACTGGTGTATTAATCTCCTTCCCCTTATCAACAATAGGCCCCACTTGAGTGTTATTATTTTTCTGGTTATTAATATATGCATAGAAACTTTTATCATTATTCTTCCTATGAAGGATATTGAATTCCAGCTTGTTTCTCTCATACCTGATCATTTTCTTTAATGTCAGTAGTTCCTTTTTGTAAGCTGCAACTGATTCCTCTATTTGAAATTATTTCATATTGTCAAACATTTTTTTTTCACACTGTTTCAAAATCTTGTTGGTACACCACATGGGCAACTTCCCTCTATTGTTGTACATCTTTTTATTTGGCACATATTTGTCTTCAATTTGTAACCATTTATTCTTAAATAAACCTCACATTTCTTCTACATTTAAATGTGTAAAAGAGCTTTCCTATTTCCAGTTCCCTAATACCTCTTTAATTTTCTGGAAATTTGCCCTGTTGTAATCCTTTATTATAGTTGATCCCTTAGTTCTCACAATTTCTCATAGGTGTCATAGGTAGGTACAGAGCTTTAATAGACAAAAGTCCTTTTGCTCGCCATATCAAGAATATCCCGCTATTTTATGCTCAATGTGATAGTTGTCCAATCTGCTCTTAAATGTGTTCATGCTATCACTAGCCACTACCTCCAATGGGAGCATGTTCCAAATATTAGTTATTCTCAGAGTTAGCCAGGATTTCCTTTTCCTTAATCTTGGACATTCCAATTCTAGTTGGAGGGGATGGGCCCTTGTGCTGTATGTTAATTTCCTAAAGTTTAGCCCCAGTACAGTTGCTCATGTGTATCCCTCTCCTTGTTATGTTTCTTACCCAATGTCATCCGATACTATTCTGCTATGTATGTACACACTGTATCTACAAATGTATACCTAAGACTACTGTTTAATGTTGCCAAGATATGTACTCTCTGTAACTAATCCCGGGTCGCCCCTGGAAAAGGGATCTCTGGTCTCAGTGGGCTTACCCAGTTACCAAAATCTAAATAAATAAATAAATAGTTCCCATAACCCAGGGTTTATAAGGGATTTAAAAATCAAGCACATATCACCCCTTAGTCATCTATATTCCAATGAATAAAGGTCCAAAATATTTAATCTAGTTTTGTAGTCCTGTCTTTTTGCCTCCACTATATTATGAGTAGCCCTATGCTGTATTCTCTCAAGTGTGTCTATTTCAGTTTTCCCATCAGGAGACCAAAACTGGGTGCAATACTCCAAATGTGGTCTCACCAAGGAGGTCTACAGGGGCAACATCACATCCTTATTTCTGCATTTTATATGTTTAATAATACAGTGTAGAATGCCACTGAATTTCTTAATGACCCGGTTACAATGTGTCTTAAAGGATAAGTCCTTTTTTATCATGATACCCAGATCGCTTTGTTGTTCCACTGTGTTTAGAGTCTGTCCACCAAGTGCATATGTCATGTTACCATTTGATTTCCCAAAATGCATAACACAACATTTATCATTATTAAAAGTCAGTTTTTTATCCAATGCCCACTTTTCCAGATCACCCAAGGCTTCCTGAAGATTTGCTACATCTTTCAGGCTATCAACTATACTACCTACTCTGGTGTCATCCGCGAATTTGGATGCCCATACTCCCATCTCCATTTTCATTGCAGCAATATACACATTAAATAAACAAGGCCCCAAAATGGAGCCCTGTGGCACCCTGCTAGTCACCTCTGCCCAAGTGGAACATGTACCACTTACACTAACTGATTGTAACCGTGTATCGAGCCATGCTTCTATCCATCTAGTTACGTTGCCCCCAATCCATGATTAATTAAAGCATCAATTAGTTCTCCATGAGGTACCTTATCAAAAGCTTTTGAAAAATCCAGATATATCACATCCACTGAGTGCTTTTGGTCTAATGCTTTACTGGTCCCTCCGTAAAACTCAAGGAGGTTTGTCTGACGTGATCGTCCCCTTATAAAACCATGCTGCACTGGGTTGGTTTGTTCTGTTTCATCAAGGTACCGATTAATATGAACTTTAATAATACCTTCTAGGATTTTACACAAAACTGAAGTCAGGCTTATAGGCCTATAATTTGCCACCTCATGCCTGCTCCCCTTTTTATGGATAGGCGCCACCAATGCCTGTTTCCATGCACCCAGGACTAACCCCTCATCCAAAGATCTTTGGTAAATAGCTGTAACTGGATCAGCCAAAATTTTTGCCATCTCCTTGAGCATTCTCTGATGCAGCCCATCCGGGCCCTGAGATTTATTTTGATTGATTTTCAGGAGCCTATTTAGAACCTCTTCCCTTGTGATCTGTAGGCCAGTATCATGTACTGAGTCCAGGTGTGCTAATTTAGGGTAAGTTTTGTTGATGAATACGGATGCAAAAAAGCTATTATAATGCTGAGCCATTTGAAGCTGGCCAGTAACCATATTGCCATCATTTCCTTGTAATGGTCTGATAGATCAACTTGTACCCCTCTTGTTATTGATGTAAGCATAGAAGGATTTATAATTATCCTGGACCTTCTTTACAAGACTCAGTTCGTATGTTCGTTTTGCGTTAGAAATACACTTTTTGTTTGTTTAAGCAGCAGTTTATAAGAATCCCAGCATATACTACTGCCAGATTCCTTTGCTCTTTTAAATGCTTTATTTTTCTTATTAATCAATTTCCGCACAGATGGAGTCATCCATTCAGGCACATTTTTGTTATTACCTACCTGGCTCTTAACTAAGGAGGTAAAGGTTTTTGTTAGGGAAGACACCTTATCTACTAGGAGCTCCCACATAAGATGTAATAGTTTATTCCAAAATTATTTTTCCCACTTCAATGTTTTTAGGGAACACTTCATACTAACATAATCAACTTTATTATAATTATATTTAATCATCTTCCCTTTTATATTACCCAACCTTGTTCCAAAGGGAAAGTAAGCCATGGAGTGGTCGCTAGACCCAAGAGGGGGAGAACCTTACAATCATTTATATTTTCTGTTAGATTACTTAGAACCAGATCTAGAATGTGGTTATCCCTTGTATTAGATGTCACCAATTGATTCATTCCTGCTAACAAAAAAGTTTCTAAATAACATGAGTCAGTTTTGGTCTTGGGCTGGAGTGTATCCCAGTTTATGCCAGGAAGATTAAGGTCTCCAAGAAGGACATTGTTTTTAGTATTACCAATTGTATTAATAAAATCTAGCAATTGAGTTTCTTCTTCCACAGGGACTGAGGGAGATCTATATATCAAACCTATGTTAACAGTTTCTGAGTGTGGGGGGGTATTTTAACCCAAAGGATCTCAGCTTTATCCCATGTTTGGGTATCTACCATTTCTGAGATTATGCTATCAGAGATGTACAGGGCTACTCCCCCACCCTTTTCAATTGCCTATCTTTATGAAATAAGGTGTAACCAGAGATATGCTTATCCCAGGAAACTCCAGAGCTCCACCAGGTCTCAGTTATAGCACAAACACATATATCTAAAGTGTTCATAGTTACTTGTAGTTCTCCCAAACTTATTATTCAAACTCCTGGCATTCATCAGTAAGCAATTCCTTAATACTGGGTCAGCATTTTTATTATGACTTAATATAGGTGTACCAGGCCATCCAACCCCCCCCCTCACTATGGAGTTTAAACGTTCTTCAACTGCCTGTCGGAGTTTATTTGCAAAAATCAGTTTACCCTTCCTGTTTAGATGAAGGCCGTCCTGTGGATATAGTCTGTAGTTCCTAAAACTGGCTTCATGATCCAAGAAAGTATAACCCTCTCTGAGGCACCATCTTTTCAGCCATCCATTTACATAATGTATCATTTTCTGCTTCTCCTGGGATTCCCTAAACACAGGTAATATACCTGATATTATAAGATCACATCCCTCATCTGTCAGGGACCTCCCTACTTTTTCATAATCTCTTTGAATGTCGAGAACGCTCCTTCTATCCACATTATTTACACCAACATGTAATAAAACTAATTTCTGTCTTGAGGTAGAACTCTACAAGGTTGTGGTCACTGTTACTCAGATTTTCCCCAATATTAATGTGTTTAACCAGTTCACTCACATTAGTTATGAATAAGTCCAACACATTTTCCCCTAGTGGGTTTGTGCTCCATCTGTTGCAGGCCTGCTATCATCAGTGTCTCTACAAATTTCTTCTCACTTCCATTTTTATGTTTGCTTGCACGCATGTGCAAGAAACATAGTGCCTTCATCGGAGATTTCGGAGGTGTGTCACCTCCTCCTCCAATTCAGTCAGTGGGCTGGCAGGTGCGGTCCCTGTAAGCCAATGCATTTTGGAGCTGTCTATGACACGCTCCAAAATGCAGTGGCATACAGTTGAAAGGGGGAGCTACGCTTGAGTGAGGCGAATCTGGCTGGTGATATCGGCTGCTCATGCGCAGCCCCCCAGGCACAGACAGACGTGGCGCCTCAGATTGTATAGCTGATGGGTGCCCAATCCCCATCAGCTGAGCTGCATCCCCCAGTTGCTGAGCTGCATCCTCACCCCCAGTTGTAGGTGCCCGCTGGGAGCCCACCCCAGCGTGGCAAGCACTATAGTCCTTTGGCCGGCGGGATGCCCAATCCCCGTCGGCTGAACGCCCCCAAGTCCTTGTGCCACACTGGGAGCCCACCCCAGTGTGGCAAACATCCGATGTCTTTTTTTTTAAACCTGTAAAATAAAACTGTCCTCAGCGCGTCTCCAACCCCCACAACCCGCACTCCACCCACTGCACCGCAGTTTCCTCCACACCCCTCACCCATACTTTACCTCCGACTTGGTGCGACAATCTTCGGTGGACCGGGAACACGTCTGCACTCTTCAAAGCCGACCGCGAACTGAGGAAATGCCGGTAAGCTGTATAATGGGTTACATAGGGGGGGTTCAACTTTATTGCATATCTTGGGCATTTTTGGGAATTTTTGCTCCAAATTTTCAACATGGGGTTTTTGGGACCCCTTCTCATGAATGATGTCACTGTCATGGCGTTATTCGGGCCCGAAGGGTGATTTCAAGCAGTGACTGTGCAGTGACTGCGAAATCACCCTTTGGGCCTGAATACCGCCATGACAGTGACATCATTCATGAGAAGGGGTCCCAAAAACCCCATGTTGAAAATTTGGTGCCAAAATTCCAAAAAATGACTGTTTTACGAGGGTGCGTTGCGCAGTTCCTACGCAGGCTCGTAAGTTCGCGAAATTTCAATATTTTCACTCCAGATTTTCAACATTGCCATTTTACCACACCTTCTTATGAGTAGTACAGCTGTCATTTTTCACATCTCACCCAAAATGTGTTTCCGTCCATGTAGCGCAGAATGGCACAGTCGGTGTGCGAAATCAATGTACGGGACAAATTAAGAAAATCACAGTGACACTGTTCATGAGCAAAGGTCTTAAAATGGCTATGTTGAAAATCTGGTGAAAAAATTCCTAAAAATGACTGTTTTACGAGGGTGCATTGCGCAGTTCCTATGCACACTCGTAAGTTCACGAATTTTCAATATTTTCACTCCAGATTTTCAACATTGCCATTTTACCACACCTCCTTATGAGCAGTATAGCTGTCATTTTTCACATCTTGCCCAAAATGTGTTTCCGCCCATGTAGTGCACAATGGCACAGTATGTGCAAAATCAATGTATGGGACACATTAAGAAAATCACAGTGACACTGTTCATGAACAGAGGTCTTAAAATGGCTATGTTGAAAATTTGGTGAAAAAATCCCTAAAAATGACTGTTTTACGAGCGTGCGTTGCGCAGTTCCTATGCATGCTCGTAAGTTTGCAAATTTAATATTTTCACTCCAGATTGTCATCATTGCCATTTTATTACACTTCCTTATGAACAGTACAGCTGCCATTTTTCATATGTCGCCCAAAATGTGTTTTCGCACATGTAGCACACAATGGTGCTGTTGGTGTGCGAAAGCAATGTTTAGGACAGATTAAGAAAATCACAGTTACACTGTTCATGAGCAGAGGTCTTAAAATGGCTATGTTGAAAATTTGGTGACAAAAGTCCATAAATAACTGTGTTACATGAGTGAGCAATGCGCAGTTTCCACGCACTGTAAGTTCATGACTTTGTAATATTTTCAGTCCAGATTTTCACCAGTGGCATTTTTCACACTTCCTTATGAACAGTACAGCTGTCATTTTTCATAACATGGTTGAAGTGTGTTTTCACACTTTCAGCACTGAGATGCATGGTCGCTGTGGGAAATCATTGTTCGGCACAGATAAAGAAAATCACAGTGACACTGTTCATGATCGGAGGCACCAAAATGCCTGAGTTGACAATCTGCTGTAAAATGACTTCACCATTTTTTTAAATATTTTTACTGCAGATTTGGAACATTGCCATTTTTTACACCTCCCCATGAACAGTACAGCTGTCATTTTTTACATCCTGTTCGGAATGTTTTTGCACCTGTGGTGCTAAATGCCGTAGTCGCTGTGCATAAGCAGCTTTCGGCTAACAAACTGATATTCTCCCTGTTCATGAGGTGGGGTCACAAAAAAGACATGTTGAAAATTTGGAGTGAAAACACCAAAGAATGCCTGAGGTATTAGGGTTTCCAACCATAACGCCTAACCCTGTAGAGAATGACAGGCATCAGGGTGTGACTTGGGATTCTTGCCTGTAATGCTCATACCATTCCACACCCTGCAGCCACTGAGAGGCATCGAGGTATGCCTTGGACTCTTCAGCCCTAAAGTTCACCCATTCTCCTATATCGCACCCATCTCACCGCATTTTCTAATGAAATGGGGAGTCATAAGGCCAAAGACCCCAAGGAACACCGTGATACTTGTCAGTGTCTGCAGGGTGGGTGTGGTGAAATGGCGAGTCAGTATGCCTGACGACCCAAATGCACACCCCAATGCCTGTCACTCTGCAGGGTGGTGGTGGGTTGGCTTCAGTTCAGTACTTCACTGCCATTCCTATTACGCAGCTCTGTAACTTCTACATTACCACTGCCAATGCCAGCAAGCAAACATTCGGCATTGACAAATGCTTGTTTTACATCTTTGTGCTCCAATTACTTTCTGGATAATTGAATTCCCCTGTTATCACAACATCAGCTATGTCAGCCATCTGTGCTATTTGTATATGTATTTCATTATCTACTTCAATACTTGTGTTTGGTGCCCTATAATAAACCCTGATGTGTAATTTTATTTGCATACTGTTGATCCACTGTAACCCAGAGTGATTCCAAATTTTATTTAGTGTCACCTATACTACAATTGTGGTTATCTATAGTGTTCTTTATATAAATTGCCACCCTCCCCGTTTTTCTCAGTTCTATCCCTGTGATATAGGTTGTATCCATCTATATTCCTATTCCAATTAATCCGGCTATCCCACCATGTTTCTGTTATAGGAGGCAGTATAGTGCAGTGGTTTAAGGCTCTGAGCTGCAAATCTGGTGACATCCAGCAGACCAGACCTGGGTTTCATTCCCACAGCTTCCACTTACATACTGTGTGACCCTGAGCAAGTCACTTAACTTCCCTGAGCTCCCAGGATGCACCTGTAAAAAAGTTTTCAGCTTAGTGTACTACTCCTGGTTAAACAACTAAAAAAAATGGTGCATATGTCGACTTGATCTTTATTTAACATCACTTCCAACTCAGATTTCTTTACTAATGTTAAGACTTCTTGCATTAAGGGACCACACTTTGAGCCCCCTATTGCTGACTCTAGCAGGTTTTTCAATCTGATTTACCTGTTCCACATGATTGCAATCATCTGATTCTAAACCTCGACCCCTACCAATAGTTTAAACATTTGTCCACTGTTTGTTTCAAACTAATACCTGGTTTTCTGCTACCAATTTTATTAAGATGTAATCTATCATTACTGACGTATTTCCTATTGTCGACAAACTCTTCCCAGTGGGTGATGCAGCCTATGCCCTCCTGTAGGGTCCAGAGCCTTAACCAGTTATTTAATATTTTATTTTAGCTGTTTTTTTCGGTGCTTGTTCAGGGTACAGGGAGTATCTCAGACATAAAAGAAGTTTACAGTTTAAGTTCTGTACTTGTTGCTTTATGCTCCTAAATTCCTTCTTTACATCTCCTAAACTTTGATACTGAATATTATTCATCCATAAATGCAGAATAATAGCTTGAGAATGATCTTTTTCTTTAACTATGTTGGGTAACATCCATTGTGCACTGTTTGTTTCAAATTAATACCTGGTTTTCTGCTACCAATTTTATTAAGATGTAATCTATCATTACTGAAGTATTTCCTATTGTCGACAAACTCTTCCCAGTGGGTGATACAGCCTACGCCCTCCTGTAGGGTCCAGAGCCTTAACCAGTTATTTAATATTTTATTTTAGCTGTTTTTTCAGTGCTTGCTCGGGGGACAGGGAGTATCTCAGACATAAAAAAAGTTTACAGTTTAAGTTCTGTACTTGTTGCTTTATGCTCCTAAATTCCTTCTTTACATCTCCTAAACTTTGATACTGAATATTATTCATCCATAAGTGCAGAATAATAGCTTGAGAATGATCTTTTTCTTTAACTATGTTGGGTAACATCCATTGTACTAGTATATCCCTAATTTTGGCTCCTGAAAACAACAACTGGTGGTGATATTTTCTTTATTTCCTCTTGATGTATATCTCTCTGTATATTTTAATAAGACATATATCTGATTGATACTTCTGCGTTTCCCATTACTATTACTATGTTGTACTGCTGGGTGCTCCTCCAGTTCCATTTCTCCCTGGTTATCATCATTTTCCTGTACTGACTCTCCTGTACCTTTTTTATTGACTCCTGCCTGTTTATCTAAACAATTGACATTAGCTAGGAACTCTATGTTTGTCACATCACTTATTGGACTAGGCACCTCATTTGATACTACCAATCCCATACCAGTGCTTTGCTGGTCTTCGTCACAAATGCCACCACCTGCAACCTTTGCACAATCATTATTTCCTTTCCTCTCCATCTGTCCTTGAAATATCATTAAATGTTTAGGTGAACTATCCACATTGTCCCTTGTTGACTGCAAGGTTGCATGCGATATTTCAACTGCAACAAGGTCTACCGGTGGTGTAGCACCAGTAGGGCTATTCCCCATTTTATTTTCAAGAGAGACACCATCTGCATTTACAACTGTTTGCCTCAGTTCATTCATTAGCTGAGTATGAGCTGAGTCAATAGGCTCTCCTGTTGTCTGTGATTTTACTACCTGTATACCATTATCAATGAGGTCCACTAGAGGTTCAAAACTATTACTTAAAATTAAATTTTATTGCTCTACAACCTTTTTTTAAAGCCTCGGGTTTCTACCATCCAGACCCCTTTTTGATCAACCTCTCTGAGTCTTTTTCTAGTATCCATGCTCGTATCACTACTGCAGGCTTGCTCATTAAGAACCCTATTGTCATCTGCTTCCTGTTTCACTCTCTGATGTTGGAGTGACTCAACTTTAATTTATAATTGCACCATTTTACTTTTTAGTTCCTTTAACAGACTGCATTCACTACATGTATAAACCAGCACCTCATTAATGACCTCAGTGCTAATCTTTCTACATAGTATGCACCTTATTCCTAGTTCTCCATTGGTAAACTTAATTGCTGTATCGCAAGTTATATTAGCGCCTGATAAATTTAGCATGTCTGGTATGCGGTACTTACTAGCGCATGATTATATTAGCGATTGGTTCTCCCTCAATTACAGTACTGAAGTGGGTGTGACAGACAGCACTTAAAATCCAGCTCACTTACAACAGATCAGTGCAGAGTGTAAATCTGTTCTGTGTTGTCTAAGAATTTACCTGTATACAATACCTTATTGCCTGGTTTCTGCATAATGTCCCTCTTGAAGTGGCTACAGTCATCAAAGGTTAAGAGGAAATATCCTATGGACACCTCGGATATATCGGGTACAGATTTGGCAGACAGCTCCGGTGTTGAGCTTGAAGTGATAAACACTGTTGCCAAGGAGCTTGCTGCATCTCCACCACCAGCTAAGTGAGGACACCACAACTCCTATGCTACCTATCCCCCAGAGACATGATTCCTGCTGGGGAGGTATGCAGTAGAGCATGGCGTAATGGCCACAGTCCATCACTACCTCAGTACTACAAGCAAAACAGTAAAATGAAAGTTCAGTCTGTAATTTTAAGGCAGAATACCTTGCACGGCTAAAGAAAACTCCAGACCCTACAACTATAGTCCTTGTCCTCCCAACAAAACCCCGTGGTCGACCAACTCACTTGGACGACAACTTGGAGAGTCAGTTGAAAAGTATAGTTAAGACTCTCTGCACGGAGGGGGTAGTTGTCAATGCTGGAGTAATTCAGGCTATTGCTATGGGTATCGGTAAGGCAAAGTCTCCACAGCTACTCATTGAGGACAGGGGGCACCTGACACTAACTTGTAAGTGGGCTTCAGGTTTCCTCAACAGGATAGGTTACAGCAAGTGAAAAGGGATGAAAGCTGGCTGTAAGATGCCCAGTGATTTCCACTCCCTTAAAGCTGCTTTTGTGGGCCGAATATCAAGAGCTAGCACCCAGGAGCTCATACTCCCCCAATTGATTTTGAACTTGGACAAAATGGGGGTCATCATGATTCCCATTTCGGAGTGGATTATGGAGACAACAGGAGCAAAGCAGGTCTCCATGACTGGTTTAGGAGACAAAAGACAGTATATTAGAATCCTTGGCTGTACTATATTGACCAATTATGCTTCCTACCTTTCCGCTTTGCTACAACCTACTTCACACACCTTCTTAACGACTTGCCTTCTGTCCCAACTGTCCTGGCTGACACAGCAGACACAAGCCTTTGCTGTGTCTGACTTCACTGTGGCTGCGGACGCTAGGCTCGCTAACGCTCACCTGATGCTGGTACATGGTGCAAAGACCGGAAGTAGCATTCCGCCTGCTTCTGGTCCCCTCACTTCACCAAAATTGTTATTTTTCCCAAACAGTCATTTTTACTGCCCCAAGAGGCCAGCCAAACAGTTCTGTACCCCCAAATGGTGTGTAAGAGCCCAAATTAGCTGCCTATTGTCCTATTTAAAATTAGACACACTCATTGGTGTCAGGTGATAAAAATTCCCCAGTGACCTTCCCTTAAGACAACCAGGAGGTCTCTTTCAGCCAGAAATACCGCACAGTCAAAAATACCAGACTGGTACAATATAAAATTTTAAAAGCTGTGCAGCTCTGTTCAGATCACTACACACAATGTTACCTCCCAGTCAAGTACCGGACTGCTACAAAAAGTCTTAGCAGTATAATGCAGCACACTGCCAGAGATAAGAAACAGGCAGCAGTGCTCCCATTCTGAGGTGCAGAGACCGGAATTAGCGTTCTGCCTGCTTCTGGTTCCCTCGCTTCACCAAAGTTATTTTTCCCAAACAATCATTTTTACTGCCCCAAGAGGCCAGCCAAACAGTTCTGTGCCCCTAAATTGTGTGCAAGAGCCCAAATTAGCTGCCTATTGTCCTATCCTATTTAAAATTGGACACACTCATTGGTGTTGCTTGATAAAAATTTCCCGGAGAGCTTCCCTTAAGACAACCAGGAAGTCTCTTTCAGCCAGAAATACCTCCCAGTCAAAAGTACCAGACTGGGACAATATAAAATCTTAAAAGCTGTGCAGCTCTGTTCAGACCACTGCACACAGAGTTACCTCCCAGTCAAATACCGGACTTGTACAAAAAGTCTTAGCAGTATAATGCAGCTCACTGCCAGAAGGTAATCCTCCACCTGACCGGCAGCCAGTGCAGTTCGCGCAAAACTGGGGTCACATGAATGAACGTAGAAAGGCCTGTTAGCAACCTGACTGCAGCATTCTGCACCAGCTACAGCCGGTGGAGGGTACCCCCACTGACCCCGAAGTAAAAAGCATTACAGTAATCAAGTCTGGATGTCATGAAAGCATGTACCAGTGAAGGCAGATCATCAGGCAGGATTAAGGGTTTAATCCAGGTGACATTCCTCAAATGATAGAAACCATTCTGGACAATGGAAGATACCTGAGCATCAAGTGTCAATCCGTTGTTGAGGATGATGCCTAGATTTTACACATTATTGGCCACCACCAGTAAGGTGGCACCCAGGAACAGCCCTGTTCCTGCCCTGGTGGTGATCAAATCCCGCAGAGGACCCGGCTCAATCACCAGTACCTCTGCCTTGTCTGGGTTGAGCCTCAGACAGTTAGAGGACATCCAGTCCTGTATCTCAGATAGGCAATTGTTTAGCACATCCACAGTGTCCGATGTTCCGGGGGCCAAAGACATATACAGTTGGGTATCATCTGTGTAGCAGTGAAAATCCAAACTGTAATGCCAAACAATGTCACCCAAGGGCAGCTTGTACACTGCAAACAACATGGGTGACAAGCTCAAGTCCTGAGAAACTCCACAGGTCAGAGGTTTCAGGCAGGAGGAGAAGTTCCCCATCACTACCCGTTGCTTGCTGCCTGCCAGAAAAAACTCAAACCAGCTGATGACTTTGCCAGTGAGTCCACAGAGCCTTCCAAGATGATCAAGTAGCACCATGTGGTCCACGGTGTCAAAAGCTGAGCAGAGATCCAGAAGAATGAGAATTGACTGCTCTCCTCTATTTCTCACCCTGAGGAGATCATTTTGCACCCTAACTAACGTTGTTTCAGTGCTATACTTTCTCCTAAATCAAGACTGGAGTGGCTCACAGATGTCAAATGTCATCAGGTGGGTCTCAAGCTGCACAGCCACTGCTTTTTCCAATATCTTCCCCAAGAATGGAAGATTGGAGACAGGTTGGTAATTTGTTAAGATGTCAGGGTCGAGTGATGGTTTCTTCAACAGGGGCCTCATCAATGTCTCCTTCAAGGCATCGGTGAACAGCCCTTCTGAGAGCGAGCACCAGACAATCTCAGCGAACACTGGACCAATGGACTCAACACATCCCACTAAGAGATGCATTGGCCCTGGGTCCAATTCACAAAAAGTGGGTCACAGCTTCAAAATTACCTTGATGATCTCTGACACCCCCACCGGCCAAAACTCTTCCCAAACAAATGGAGTGCCTATGTACAAGCCAGACTCTATAGTGCAGGGTTGATCATGTCCCACTGGAGAGATCCCGGTCCTAATGGGGGACACCCTCTCAGAAAAGAACTGAGTGAACTCCTTGTACTGAGCAATCAAAACTGCTCTTTTCAACTGCTGATAGACTGGATGTAATAGCCTGTCTACAGTCCGAAAGAGCATAGCCGGAGCTAGTTAGCAGAAGTTCTCATGGAAATGTCACTACAGATTCTTCCACTACACTGAAATAGTAGTGAAATATGCACACCCAGAAAGATGGACCAGTTGGAGAGGTTGTGGTCAACCATTAGTTAACCAGGCCTATATGTTCTGCTTCTGTCCCTTGGTGCAGGCCTTCTGACTGGAGGTTACTTCCAAACTAGAAAACATGTTTAATTGTTCAGGGAAAGTGATTCCATCATTAATATTGTTGGCCATATCTTCTTCATAGAGCTCACTAAGGGGGCAGATACTCAAACTGATGTTAATTATGATATTAGCTTTCAAAAAAGCAATTACCCAGCTGTGGAACACTAGAAGGGCTCCCACTAAGGAGCACTGAAAAGAAACACTTTGCTTTCCATATATAGGCTGGCAAAAATAACTTATACTATGGCAGACAAACTGCACTTGTTTAAAGATAGATGGCAGTGGTGAGTAATGTATCAGCTTGATCACTACTCAGATTGTGTGCCTTGATGTGGGCCCCCCCCCTTTTCCCCTTCCCCTCACTATCCCTTCCCTCTCCTTCATACCTTGCTTCTTTTTCTCCTTTATCTTATTACATTGGGATATCTTCGTTGGGGGCACACCACAGCTTGGGATGAAATTACTTTAGGAAATACAGTCATTTACATAAGTAACAGACAAGGGTATCATGAAAGAACAACACAAACAATGTTACATAGCTTTAAATAACCAGCTTTTATTGATCACTCTTAACCACAGTATGTTTGTCATTGATTGATCATAGTACTGCTAGTCTGCAAGTTGGCTGGCTCACACTGTACATAGTTTATATGTCTTTTTGTCCTTCTGTAAACTTCTTGGAAAATCATAATAAAAATTATATTATTAAAAAAAAACAACAAGGAAATGGCGGGAGTCCTTAACTGATATCTTAGCTCCAGTTTTTTGAGGTCAAATTGGCATATAAATATACAGAAGAGCACTAAACATGTAGTAGAACCAATTGAAACTAAGGTCATTGAGGGTAAACTTGAGTGAATGAAATCCACACATATCTGCAGGGCCCTACAACCTGCACCCAATGGTTTTCAAGGTGATGGCTTCTGTACTGACAGCACCTCATACAGATATCCTTAATCACTCCCTGACCGAGAGGGAAGTTCCTCAAGACTGGAGGAAAGCAGTTATCATACCATTTCTTAATGAAGCTGACAAGGGCAAAATGGAGAACTATAGATCCATTAGCCTGATGTCAGCGGTATGCAAGCTATTTGAGGGTGTTATGAAGGAAAGAATCACAAAGTATTTTACTGATTATAATTTATTAGATACCACTCAACACTGCCTTGGGAAGGGAGGGAGGTCATGCATCATCATCCTGATTAACTTTTATGAACATAGATCTGTAGCTGTCATCTATCTAGATCTCAGTAAGGCTTTTGATATGGTGCCACATGATGGTTTACTTGGTAAATTGATCCAGTCAAGCATCCCTGATCTCTATAAGTGGATCAGGAATTGGTTTTCAGACAGTCTAATGATGGTGAGGGTAAATGGGGCGCTATCTACACCTAGCAGTGTGTCCAGTGGAGTGTGTCAAGGATCAGTGCTTGGTCCTTTACTATTTAACATATTCATTATGGACCTAGATCTTAACTGTAGGGGATAATTGGTTAAAGTTGCCACTGATACCAAAATAAGAAGTATAGTGGGTATTGACACACATTACTTTATTTTATTTATTTATTTTATTTAAAAGTTGGTGATCAGGAGAGGCACACTGAGCCGAGACTCATTTCCAGTTGTGACCCAGGGACGGGGACAAGGAGGAATATTCCACACAAAGTATGGTTTCAGTGTACAGTTACGTAAAGTACAGGAGCTGTGTGAAATAATCAAGACAGGCTGGTTACAGTAGCGTGGGTTGAAAACAAAATACAAGTCAACTGCGAGTGACAATAAATACCTAAAATACAAAGTATATGAGTAAAACAAAAATATAGGTGAACACAGGTGGTACTAAACAGTACTTCTAGCAAGAGCATTTGGTTGGGCAGCTAGCAAGAATAAGAGCTATTAAGTTAGCAGTGGTATGAATAGAGAGTAAGGGAGTTAGCCTGGCATGCAGCAAGAACAGGAGGGGGGTAGGAGAGGGCATGTTTATCAAGGATTAGTGAGGGTAGCAGGAGGAGAGATGGAGGAAAGGAGTTCCAGTTGAGAGGGAAGTAGTAGGAGAAGGTGACTTTGCCAGAGTTTGAGTGGGGATGGGGGAGGGCAAAACTGTGAGTATCTCTGGAGCAGGGATGGTAGGATGGTTAGGAGGAGGGAGGTGAGTTAGAGGGTGAGTAAGCCAAACCAGTATTAGCTATGATAGTGAAGGTGTGGTGCTGGTGGTGGTGGGAGGATGGGGGAATAAAGGGTGCAGTGGTGAGTCCTAGTGGAGCATTTTTGGTAAAACGGCAAAAGGCATTGAATAGAGAATCTAGTTTGGAGAGGGTGGAGGAGGAGGCAGACCCATATATGATGTTAGCATAGTTAAAAATAGGTAAGGTTGTTTTTGTGGATAGTATATGGTGGACTGGGAGGGAGAGGGCATCTTTATTTCTGTACAGAGCACTGAGCTTTGGGTGGAGCTTAGAATGGATGTAGTTGATGTGAGTAGTTTAGGTAGGCATCTAGCCAAATGCCTTGGTACTTGTAAGTGGAGACAGTATCCAGTGTGGTGCCATCAAGGGTAGTGAAAGACAAGAGTGTGGAAAGTTTGGAGAGTTTTTGGGTGGTGCCAAAAGTCATGGATACTGTTTTCTTGGCATTTACTTTAAACTGATTTGTTTGGAACCATTTTAGAATGCGGGTGAAGTTGTCTTGCAACTGTGTGGATACCATGAAGGGTGGAGGGGCTAGAGTTGTAGAGAATGGTGTCATCTGCATAAAGGTGAATTCGGGAGGAGAAGCGGACAGAAGGGAGATAGTTAAGGAGGATAGAGAAGAGGATGGGGCCTACAATTGAGCCTTGGGGGTACACCAGCTAGAATTAAGAGGGGTGTACTTACCACTACAGAAAGATTTAGACATTTTGGATGAGTGGGCAAATAATGCCATCATGAGATTCAACCCTGATAAGTACATAGTTGTGCTCTTAGGTAACAGAAATTTTAAAGGACATATCATATAGTCTCAATAGAATATAATTAAACCTGTAAATAATGAAAAGGACATTGGCATGATTATAGATATACATTTTGACTTCAAAGATCAAAGTGGGCAGATAGCTATGACATGCCAGTAGTAGTATCATAAGGCATTTTAAACAGTAGATTCATGTTGGTTATTTTCCCCTTGATGTGTTCTTTGGTGCATTCACAATTGGTGTATGCAGTACAGTTCTGGGCACCATACCAAAAATGTGAAATTGCTAGGTTGGAGATCATGCAGAAACTGGCAACTAGACTGATTATATAGAAACATAGAAGTTCTTGGTAGATAAGGACCATATAGCCCACCTAGTCTGCCCATTTCCCTACTCAGTGCAACAGCACAGATCCTATTTGATCTGTGGCTCGTGCACTTAGTAAGTAAGATACAAGTCATATGAGGAATGCCTGTTTGATCTTATTTTGTTCTCCCTGAAGCCTGTACTTCAGGAAGAACAAAATAAGTTCAAATTGAGGGGAGATTTGATTTTTATTTATTAAGCTAGTAGGGATAACTCATTGCTGGAGACATTACATCTGGAAAAAAGAAATGCCAGTAGGGAAAAAAAAATAAGGAATAATATGAAGCTTAGAAGGAACCTATTTGCCACAGGATGATGAATGTTTGTAATGAGTTGATAGACTCCATGATTACAAGTAACACCTTAGTCTCCTTCTCCTTTGTGCTTCTTCATATAGAATCTGATCCTCTGCGGTACCTGTGATGTTTAGTTTATCAAATGCTTTCTCCTTCATACTTAATAATTTTGTAACTTTTGTTGACATCCTTAGTGGCATCTTACCTTTGAATTTATACTTTGTTTTTGGGGTGTATTTATTTGTTACCAAATTCAGAAATCTGTTTTTTAATCAATGTCATGCCTGTTCTGCCACAGTTTCTTCCAGTTAATACAGTAAATGCAACCCCAAGCCCATGATTCCTCTTGGATTTTCATCCAGTCAGCTACATGGTATCAGTGACACTTAGACATGGAAGTAGTCCTCGATGAAAGGTTGGCTCTGGTATCCCAGGTGTCAGGTGTAGTCAGGAGCTGCTACTACTGTCTCGGAAGCATCACCAGATTGAACTCCTTTTTAGAACCCAAGGATCTCATAACATGGGTGCAAAGCATCTATCTACTTGCACCTTGATTACTGCAGTGCACTCTATAGGGGCCTGCCCTTTGGCCAGATCTGACACCTGCAGCTTGTGTAGAATGCTGCAGGTTGCCATCTGAACTCTTTCTGGAGGTCATATCACATTACTCCTTGTGGAGCCAGTTGTAAACTAGCCACACCATTGTGAATTCCTGCAGCTGCAGAAATACTATGGACACCTGCAGATCTGTAATTGGTGATCCACTTGCTCCGTGTTTGTCCTGCACCTGTGGGACTTTCAGTAATTTCTTGAATCAAGCCCATTATTTTTATTATATTCTTGTGGCTTTTCCTTGAAACACATTTTATTGTAGGAGAGTTTTCAAACAAATTCATTGTCTATTCTATCTGAAATGTTATTTGTTAAAATGTACAGTGCTACAGGTGCATTGGGGTGCTTTATAAATAAACTACCCAGTCCTGTCGTGCCCTTTTCTATAGCATGAGGCTCTTGGTGTGCTTCTTCTTTTGATGAATCATGAGCATAGTGTATAAGTGGAGCCTGTACCCCAGTGTTTTGTAGCACAAATACCAGTTTCCTGGAGAATCAACAGGGCTCTGTTTAATCAATAAATGACAGTTATAAAATGGCAAGGTAGAAGACAGTAACCTAACTGGCTGAGAGTTGAGACCTGTCACATGACTGTTCATCAAACTACTATTGCTATATAATTAGGTCACAAGGTTTTAGAGTGAGAAAGGGAGCACAACCCTCGATCACACAGTGTTGTCATGCAACAACTAGAGGATGACCACACAGTCAAAAAAGAGAAAAGTAAGGTGCCCATGTGATCCCAAGGAAAAAAAAATAGGAAAAAGAGTTATGCTTACAGAAATCCTTTATTATAAATTGGTCTGGTACCCACAGAGAGTAAGTAGCAGAGTTACAAGAGAGGAGACCTTGATGTTTATTCATTATTCCAAAGTGGCTTTTGGTAACTCCTCAGTCCTGACACTGCCTTCACAGAATCATACAGAATCACAGAGGCTTGACTGCAGAAAAGTATTATACTGGCCCATCTCGTCTGCTTTCCCCCCCACACCTCCCCCTTCCCCTCCCTGCCAGCTCCCACCCCCAAATACTAGCCCTATATGCATGTCCCATGCCCTCTTGAATTCTTCCACCAATTTAGCCCTCACCACTCTATCTGGTAGTCTGTTCCAGGGTTCCACCACCCTCTCCATGAAGAAATGCCTTCTCACATTGCCCCTGTATCTTTTTCCTTTCAGTCTGAGGCTGTGCCCTCTAGTTTTAACCCCCTCCTTCCTCTTAAGTAAACCCTCTTCTCCTATTTTATTGAGCCCCATAAAAGTTTCAATCATGTCTCCCCTTTCCCTCCTTGTCTCCAGCGTGTACAGATCCAGCTCCTTACACCTCTGCTTATATGACTTTCTCTACAACCCTGCACCATCTTGGTTGCCCTTCTCTGAACCCTCCCCAATGCATCTATATCCTTGCAGAGATGTGGCATCCAGAACTGAATCCCATACTCCAGGTGTGGCCTCACCATGGTTTTGTAAAGGGCCTTATATATGAAAAAAAATGTAATGCATCTAACCTGTTTTCTTTAAAATATTGTGCATGGAAAATTAGTTATAGAAGAGCATAAAAAAGACAAAGAACCCCGGCACCAGCCTAACTTTCCAAGACAATTTGCATATATATCCCATGATGCTTTGCATCATGGGAGTATGTGTGCTTTTATATTTCCTATATAACAGTATGTTCATGGTACAAATGCATAAGGCAAGGTGACTTACTCTTCCTAAAGATGCAATAAGTAGCAGGAGTTACAGACAACAATCCAAACTAGTGCATGGACGGGGCTTAGCCTCTAAAGCATGTACCTTTCCTCTGTATACCACTTGATGAAGTTAATGTTAAAGAATGTTGTACATGTATGAACTATGATTTATGTATGTTGTTATGATGTAATGGACACCATGTTTTACTTATATAATAAAGATGAGTTAATAAAAAAGCACATGTTCATCAAATTCCAAAGTACATCAGTGGCAGTCAGATGTAAAAATTCATGATGAGGGTCAACTTTAGATCTTCTAAAAATCCACCTCCCAGGCATAGTCCCAAATATCAGAGCGTCCAAACAAACTGTGTTTGCATCAAGCGTGCCCATTATTTTGGGAAGGAGGTACAGCCTAGACGTTAGAGCATCGAGTTGTGGACCTGGAGAGCAACAGACCTTGGGTTTGGATCTCAGAATCCACACATACATACTGTATGACCATGGGCAAATCACTTAACCTTCCTGTGCTCCTGGGCTGCACCTGCAAATGAACTTCAGCTCCACAGTGCCTTTCCCATCCAGGAATTCATTTTTTTAACAACATGCTGCATTTCGAGTACATATTGTAGGTTACATTGCACAAGCTGAGACAATACAAAATAAAATCCACTTACAAATAGCAATGGAAAGGGCAATAGCTCATGGTACAAAATAATTTCTCCTAGCCATTGTATGGAGTACCCATCTGTGCCACAGTAACTCAAAGCACTTTATGCTGTCATTTTGCTATGAGTTTCTCCATGCTATACATGTTCATCATTAATCTTTGACACTGTAGTACCATGGAGGGATCAGAAGAGAGCTACAGTTTTGTTATACTCAAAAGTATACAAATAAAAAGCACTTTTTTGGTGTGGGACTGTCTAAGTGCATTTGGCATATCCAGAAATAATACTAGTTGTGGTGTTATTTGCAGAGTGGGATCAAATTTGCCCCTCGGGTCCTTTTGGAGTTCTGCACCAAATCCTTGAAGTTTCTAGCAGAACCACAGAATATGGGCAGCAGCTACACTAGATCCGCTGCAGTGCCTCCAACAGGAAGGATTAATCTGGAGATTACATTTTGCTTGCTGAGTAGGAGTATAGAAGTACCAGGAAACACACTTCCAGGAATACTCCTTCCATATATGTGAGGATGTGGGTTTAGTATTGAGATATAGGACCCAGTGTTTAGTAGGGATTTCAAGACCTAGGTCTGTCTCCCAGTGTAATCTCAAATAATCTGTAGAGGATCTTTTTAATTCTATTAGGCCATGGTACAACTTGGAAATGGATAATCTGAGGGTGCTCCCTCCAAAGTACAGAGGACAAGTGTTATAAGGGTTGGAGTAGAAGTTCCCTGCAAGCATCTGACCCATTGCTTCAAGACAGAGCTCTTGGCCTGGCAATATCTGAATTAGTCAGTGGGTCTGCAATGATATTTGGTTGTGAAGGACTGGAAATCTACAAAGTCTGATCCCTGCATTGTGTGGGTAGGAAGATAGACTCCCAGTTGCTTCATTTGTTCATACAAGGAGTCAAGTTTGGCCTGGAGAAATTGGGGATGGTAGGCCAATGGGGTCAAGAGGTAATGAGAGGGAAGGAGCAATGGATGGGAAAGGGTATCATGCCAGGCCACCAAGGATGTGAGTGTAAACAAATTCTTGTGCTGAGCATTGTAAGAAGTGAGTCAAGGTTGTAGTATTCCTTGTGTAAAGGGGGTTAAGTCATCCTCAGTTATCTCTATTGTTTTCTGAAGTGCAGTGTAGCCTGGAGATAGCCAATAGAGTAATGTGCACAGTTGCATCACTTTATGATATCTGTCCATGTGCAGAATAGCCAACCCCACTCCTTTGATTTAGGTAACTGCAGCATCAAGTATTCTATTCTAGATCTGGAGCCTACCCAAAGAAATTGGGAAATCATTTTATTCCAGACTTGGAATTGTGGCTTCTGGATCTGTATAGGTAGCATTTGTGCCAGATACTGGAATCTAGGGAGAATTTTTTTTTTTTTAATTCTGTCTATGCTCCTTGGCTCGGCACAGGGAATGTACCTCCCCGTTTCAGCACCCAGACCTCGTGCCCGGCATCCTCCCCAGGCTGCCCAACTGTGAGTCCCACAGCTTGCTCCCATGATGGGGTTCCCTGAGAAGAGGGACAAAAATCTACCTGAGGCCCCAGCCGAGGCTTACACCTGGGGCGTCATTCAGGCGGAGATCCTGGGGCTTCATGATGCAGCTGGTCCAGAGGCTTTCCCTTGTAAGTTCCCCAGAGATGCGGACATGCAATGACATCAGTTGAGGTCAAGCATGCTCCCACACCTGACCTACAGACGTCCACCATTGCCTCCCCCCTTGAGAGTGGCCGTGGCAGTTGCACACCCAGCCTCCACTGAGTGTTGCTGATACATCAGGAAGCCACAATCCACTCCCCCCAGAGGAGGAGAGCTGTCCATGGGACACTCGTCCTACTTCCCCCTGGCCAACCCTCTGATGCACTGTGCTGGTTCCCGAACATGAGTCATCAGCACCACAGGTGGTAGTGCTACTGCTGTGCCAGCGGGCCGGCTTATCTAGTGAGGATGTTAATTCAAATACAAGCAACCATTTGAATAAAGAGATTTATGTTTTGCCATCTAGCTAAGTCAGATTGAAAAGCTTAAGTAAGGGGGGCACAGTTCATGAGATATAGATGTTCTAAGTCCACTGTGAGATAAATTCCTAAATTTTCAAGAGCTTGCATACCCCATTTGAATTGAAAATGTTGCTGGACCTGTGGGGTAAGGTGATAATTCAACTCTAAGACTTCTGTCCTTGAGGAGTTGATTTTATATCCAGCACAGTTGGTCAGGGTCAGTGAATTAGATCAGAGGATTGTCCACATAAAACGCAAACTTCTGTTGTCTTAATAATAATAATAAACTTTATTCATATAGCACTCTTCACAGAGTATCAGAGTGTTGCACAATAAACAACAATTAAAACCATAAAATATTAAGATACAATTCAATATTCACTAAACCAGAATTCAGTAATGGCAATCCATTACAAAGCGGTGTCAAAAGCAATCGGAAATAAGTCTTTAAGGCAGTCTTGAAGTTTTCTACTGTCAGGTACTTCTGTACCCAATGGCACAGAGAATTCCACAGGGTTAGGCCACAAATGAAAATGGCCTCAATCCAGATGTTTTTAAATGTACTCTGGGAATCTCCAGCAATCCCTTGTGGGTTGAGTGGAGTGGTCAAGGGGGTAGTAAGAGTGCAGGAGATCTTGCAGGTAGCTCGGTCCCTATCCATGTAGGGCTTTATAGGTCAGCAACCCAACCATGAAGGTGATCTGCCACTGAACTGGCAGCCAGTGCAGTTTGCGCAGCACAGGCATAATATGGCTAGATCGAGATGATCCAGACAACAGCCTGTCTGCAGCGTTCTGCACCAGCTGCAAGTGGAGGATATCACCCCCTAGAAGTCCTAGGTAAAGGGAGTTATAGTAGTCCAGGTGTGAAGTCATAAAAGCATGGATCGAAGTTGGTAAGTCACCAGATGGAACTAGGTGCTTAATCCAGGCGATATGCCTCAGATGGAAAAAAGAGGACTTAACTATGGCCGACACCTGAGAACGAAGTGTTAAACCACCATCAAGAATTGCCCCCAGATTTCTCACCCGTTCAGAGGTCGGTAACTGGGACCCCCCCAAGCCAAAGTCCTGAGGGATGCCCCATCCCTGACCCCTCTATCCGGTGACCAGGATCCATCACCAACACCTCAGTCTTGTCAGAATTGAGATTTAACCAGCTGGTATTCATCCAAACCTGGATTTCTATGAGGCAGTTATTAAAGACTGAGAGTGCACTATCCTGGTCGGGTGCAAAAGACAGGTAGAGCTGTGTATCGTCTGCCTAACAGTGAAACCTCAGCCCATACCATCTCACAATGTCTCCTAATGGCAGCATATACACTGTGAACAACATGGGGGACAGCACGGAATCTTGCAGCACCCCACAAGGCAGAGAGAATGCCTCAGAGGAATAAACCCCAGAGACCAACCTCTGAGATCTCCTGGTGAGGAATGAACGAAACCATCTGAGGACCATACCAGACAGGCCACAGATGGCATGCAGGTGATCCAGCAGCATCCCATGGTGTCAAAGGCCAAAGAGAGATCAAGAAATACCAAGATGGTATGGGATCTCTGGTCTCTCGCAATTAGGAGGCCATTGAACACCCAAACTAGAGTGGTCTCAGTACTAGGCCATTTATGAAATCTGGACTGGAGAGGATCATAGATCTCATGTGTGGTAAGATGGTTCTCCAACTGTAGTGCCACGACCTTCTCAATAACCTTCCCCACAAAGGGAAGATTAGAGATCGGTCAGTAGTTAGTGGGACAGTGTGGGTCAAGTGAAGATTTCTTGAGAAGGGGAGTCACCACTGCTTCCTTCAAGGAGCAAGGAAACTCACCCATCTCCAGTGAACACCAGACTATCTCCTCGAGGACAGGGCCGATGACATCAATGCACTCACGGTCACCCCTTGCATGCTTGGGGTTTGCCTCAGAGCACATGCCAGAGGTTCCAGGTATAAAGCAAAAAGCAGGGGTGAAAGGGGGCACGTCTGCCTGGTGCCCGAAGTAGAGGGAAAGGGGAGGAGATTTGACCATTAATTTTAACATATGCTTTAGGGGCTCCATAAAGACATTAGAGAACAGTAATAAATTCTAGGGGGATCTAATTTTGCATAAGATAACAAATAATAATGGCCACACCTCCTGGTTGAAAGCCTTCTCTGTATTTAGGCTAAAAGGGGTCTTAGACTGGGCAGACTGGAGGATATGAAGGGTGCGCTTGATATTATCTTCTGGTAAGCTCTAACAAATCCAGTTTGGTCTTGTTGAATCAAGGATAGAAGAAGTTTATCTAGTTGTGCTGCTAGGAGGGAAGAAAAAAATCTTACACTCAATGGCCCCAATTCTAGAAAAGAACTGCCTGGCATAACAGTACTTGCGCCAAGCAGAATGGTGCAAGTAGCAACCACACCAGTAGTTGCAACCGCGCTTACGCTACAAAGTGGCCTGTGACATGTCGCAGGCCACTTGTGCCGAACAGCTGATACACCAGCAGTTGCATCATAAACCCTCTGTGGCATGGCGCTAGGGGGTTTACGGCAGCAGCTGCGCCCCATTCCAGAAGGGCAGCAACAAAGTCCCCAATGTTGGGATTCTACAAGAACCCCTGGAGGAGAACCGGCAATGTAAGTTACACCTGCATTTAGTTAGTGTAACTTATATCCGTCCTCTGAGGGTTCTGTAGAACCCTGTCCATGTGCCCTTCCCCCATGACCAGACCTCCTCCATTGTTGCCCCAATGGGCATCGCACACCCCCACCCCATCCCCCGTTCAGTACATGCCCCCCATGCCCCCACACAGTAACAGCCCCAGTGCCACCCCATGCCCCCAACTCCTGTGAAATCCATGCCCTGCAGGTGTCCCACACCCCCAGCCCCCAAATCCCCCATTGTAGAAGCCACCCCGCGGGGTGGTTCTGTCATCCCCACCTGTGCCTCAGCCGGAGTGCCAGCCTTGAATGTGGCAAAATAACCTGATAAGCCCTGGTAGTCTAGTGGCCCTCCCACTTGGCCGTGCCAGCCTCTCCAGCACCCCCCCCACCCCATCCCCAGCCCGGCTGGCAGCCACCTCACACCTCCACGGCCCAGCCGCCGGCTGGAGTTATGTAAGTGCTACGAAAGACACTCAGATATTAATTTCTGGCGCGTCTTTCCAATGGTGCTCTATAACTCAGTCAGTGGCTGGCCGTGGAGGTGTGGAGGTGGCTGTGCCAGCCGCTGATTGGGGACGGGTAGAGGTGCTGGGTAGGCTGGCATGGCTGGGTGGGGGGCCACTAGACTACCAGGGCTTATCAGGTTATTTGCGCATTTGCAGCTGGCGACTCAGGGTTGAAGCACGGATGGGGGATGACAGTGCCACCCTGGGACATTTTACAACCGGGGATTCGGGTGTTGGGTGTGGGATGCCTCTTGAGACTCTGAAGGCACACTTCAGGGGTTGGGGCTTTTGGGAAGCCCTGCAGGGCTGTACTTTTGGGCATGGGGGGGGCACTTGTGATCTCCGTTGCAGCTTGCAACATGCTTGCTGGGTGTGCCCACAGTTTGGTGTACCTGGCTGCATGTCGCAAGTCACAGGACTTAGTTGCAGAGACCCTGCCCCTTCTAGAATAGGGCACAGGGTCAATCAGGGGTGTAGCTACAAGGGTGCAGGGGGTGCAGTGGCACCCAGGCCGACAAGGTTTGAGGGGCCCAAATCATAATTTTGATGTTTATTCAAAACTGGGGAGGGGCCCTATAACATCACCTTGCACCCAGGCCCTTTGGGAATTTGCTACGCTACTGAGGTCAATGTCGCAGTTGAGGGTGGCGCAAGTTGCATTTGGCGGCGACTTGCGCCACCCTTCTAGAATCGGGCCCAATGTTCCCCAACTAAAACTTCTAAATAAATAAAGTAGTGCTTGTCCCTACCAGAAGAGGAGCTGATAGTACTTTGTGGAAGAATAGGGATCAAAACACCAGCATCCTGCCCTGTGCTGCATTTCATTGGTGGCTTTACACAAACACACATCCATGGCACTTTTCATCATATCATGCATTCATTAGGTGGCAGAATGAATCCTGTAAGCAAATACTAGCAAAGCATTTATTTTACTACACCTCAGTACCTCAATCACAGAATCAAGGTTATTGGGTTCAGTGCTTTCTGTATCCATAAGCTAGGTATAAAGTTGATCCCCAGGTGGCTTCCTGGCTGGAACCTACATAACGTTGTGGTTATGGAGGCTGTGGAATGATGGCCAGTGTGCCAGTTGTAGCAGAATGCTTCAGAATCTGCTGCTCCTTGCCAGGGATCTGTGTTTGCCATGGGCCCATGCTGACAAGACCCCAGCAATACTGCTAAGTGCAGCTGAGTGGGGATCACCCCCCTCTCTGTGATGGTGGTAGTCACTCCCTTACTCCTTACTCCATCTCTACTTATAACTCTGAACTCCAAATTTCCATATCCTGGGTACCCCAGGCCCTTACATACATATTGGCCCTGATCTACCATTTCCTGTGTTGAAAGGTGACCCTTGCCAGGAACCCAGCCTTAAGGTGGCACCCCACCTTATGGTGGGTTATACTATGCATATCCTTAAGTATGCAGAAGAATTAAATCATGCTTCCTCTTCTCTACAGTGACCATGTTAAATGCATTGAGCCTTTCCTCGTAGCTTTTTTTCCTCCATACCCATTTATCATTATAGTGACCCTCTGTTGCATCCTGTCAGCTGCCTCAATATCCTTTTGGAGTACAGAACTGCAAATAGTACTCTATGTAGGGCCTGCCCAGGACATTGTAATGTGGTGGGATTACTTTACTCTGCTGGCCACCCCCTTTTGATACACTCCAGCATTCTGATGGTCCTCCTTGACAGCGATTGAACATTGCCTTTTATGCTTCTGCCTCTTGTCTATTATGAATCCAAGGTCCTTTTCATCCATGACTTCAGCTACAGAAGCCTGACAGAGTATAGGACCTCCTTTGTTTTTCCTCTTTTTAATGTCTTATCATGTATTTGGCTACATAAAATCTGAGATACCAGGAGTCTGACCAGTTATCACCCAGTATGTTCAAGTCTTCCGAAGTTTGTCCTCATCCTAAAAGAAGTCCTTCAACCTGGCCAGCTTAGTGTCTTCAGCAGCAGAAGCAGCCTGCTGGAGACCACAGCTTCCAGATTACAGATGAAAATAACAGCAGTGGCCCCAGCACCAGTTCCCAGAGGGATGCTGCTGATTGATCCCTCTCCTCTTGGAATACGGGCCATCCACCACCACCCTCTGCTTCCTGCCCCAAGCCAGTTAGTACTGTACTGTAAATATGTCTCATGTATACGACACTGATGTGCAGTACCTTGCCTTGAAAGCACGTCATGCACCACAGTGTCAAAGGCCTTGCTGAAGTCCAAGTAAACTACATCTATGGCTCTGCCCCGCCTACCTCCCTGGTCATCCCTTCAAAGATGAAGATCAGGTTGGTTGTGCTTCTGGACCACTTGGGAGGACCATGATGTCAGTCAGTATCAGTCAGTATGTATGCTGGAAGATGTTCTGCAAAGAAGAGCTTGTAAATAATTCATCTTACTGCAAGGGAAGTGAATGGTGTGTAATTTGTGGAGGGAAAGATTTATTTGTGGAAGGGCTGATTAAATTGGGTCAGAACGGGGGCAGTGTAAGGCATAATAAACCTTAGGAAGTAAGATAAAGTATGTTCATTTAGTGCTAGCAGGAGCTCTAATTAATTCTAATGGGCCAGGTGATTTTTTTTAAATTCATGGTTCCAAGCACTTAAGGGGCAATTGGGGTCGAGTATGTACAAAATAGCAAGGGATTAAGTTACAGCTAAAACTAGTTGTTAGAAGCCATAGCTAATGTGCTAGGGAACCAGTTTCAACATGGTGTTGACTGGAAGGCAGGGCTTGATGCCTTATAAGTTAGACACCTTGTGAGCCAATGGCAGCGGTCTCAGTGCTGAATGGTCACAGAGCAAACAGAGTTGGCTGAAGTGGGATGTATTCCATCTTATATGAAAGGGTCACAGGGATACATCTGGAGCTGCTTTGAGCTGGTTGCTGCTCTGGAGAGGCATATTGCCACTCTGGAATGGTAAGAGGCTGTGCAGTGGGGGTATTGGGAAGAGGGTTTGCAACTAGGGAGCAGAGGCTTGCATTTCAGAGCACTGGGAGGGAAGCACATCTGGTAATATGCCAGGGCAATGTTATGTACAACCTCACGGAGGCTGCACTATAACAAGGAGATGAAGGGAAAAAAGCATAACATCTCAAACCGAGTATAACTTTGCAAAAAGTAGCATGCTGAGGAGCATGGTTTTTGCTAGAGTGCAACCTCTGTGTGGTTGTGTTTTGCTGTTTGGCTTTTTGAACATTCCCACTTTTGAACAGTGCATCTGGCTGTCATGCTGTTTCTGTGTTATGTACTCCATCCTGCCTGGGTGAGGGGATACTTTGTAGTCACTGCAAGGTTATTTGACATTCTCAGGAGGCAGACTGCCAGGCTGGAGGGGTAGTTGAAGGCACCCCTTGGGCACAAGGAGGTGGGCAAGAAGCTAAGAAGGATAGGGAGATTAGACAGACAGACAGACAGACAGACAGACAGACAGACAGGTAGATAGATAGATAGATAGATAGATAGATAGATAGATAGATAGATAGATAGATAGATAGATAGATAGATAGAAACTTTATTTATATAGCGTCCCATTCCCAGAGGCTCGGAGTACTTAATAATTTAAAAACTATTCATACAATACATGACGACAAAAAAATGCAGAGTACAATACACAATTCTATCTATAATTCACTAAGTTAGCAAAATAAATCACTAGTCAGTTCATTTGGATCATCAGAATCATTATAAATGATACATGCTATAGGCCTGATTAAATAAAAACGTTTTCAATCCTGATTTGAAGGTTTCCACTGAGGGTGCTTCCCTTTGCTGTCTTGGTAAAGAGTTCCACAGGGTTGGTGCAACAACTGAGAATGCACAGTCATCAGAATGCTGCAACCTAGCCCTAGAAAACATAAGGAGGTGACCCTCAGAGGAATGGAGAGCCTGAGATGGGTGAGAGGAACCAGGAGGTCTTGTAGGTAGGCAGGCCCCCCTCCTAAGGCTAAGGATATGGGCATTAGGCCGGGGGAACGGTTTGCAGGGAGGAGGATGTTAGGGACTGTGATCTCTAGTGGTATAGATGGGGTGGATCGGAGTAGAGAAGGAAGGCAGAAGGCTTAGTCAGAAGGGAGCATCATTGCCAGTGGACACCAAAGACAGATATCTGCCTCTTGATGGCCAGGTTGGGGAGGGTCAACAGGTGGGGGTAGACCAGGCACCAGGAGACCCAGCCTGCAATGGTGTAGAAAGTAAAAGGCTATGAAAAGCACCCTGGAGGTAGTTGTCTCAGGGAACTGTAGTATTAGTACAGTAGGTGAGGTGGAGGGTGCAATTCTGGCCTAGGACAGTATCTCAGCTGAAGTTTTTTGCCTGCTTGGAGTGCATGTTGAGCGAATGTTATTCTGGACCAAGCAATTATAGCTGGGTAGGAGCAGACTGTTGCCATCCATTTTGGCATTAACAACATAGGAAGCACAAGTACTCAAGACATAAGGAGGTCATTCGTGAACTAGAGGCATAGAGTGATCTTTTCTGAGATCCTCTTGGTCTTTGAGGCTAGTGTGGACTAGGCAGGCTAGCACTTGGCTAACAATCTAGTGTTAGACAGAAGATTTTGTTTTCTGACTAACTGGAGGAATTTCTGTGGCAAGGGATGCCTTTTTGCCCACAGAGAATGGGAGTACTAGCCAGGAGAATGTGCAGGGCAGTTAGGGTGAACTTAAACTAGAGGATGGGGGAAGTGCCTGTTGCAGGGGATCACCATGGGCAAAGCTGTTCCAAACAAAGACTGCCATGACTGAAACGGCACAGAGTAGGTGCTTAACACAAACGGGCAGCCAGCCCATAGAAAATAAATATACAGTCCAAAATGTGAAGCACTCACAACCAGACACAGTCAAAATCACTCAAGTGACTGCAAAATACTTTTTCAAAAGATTTATTTGAAAGCAAAAGCTCAAAATCCAACAGCCCAAACTACGCCTCTCTGCCCCAATCACCACAGTGTCTGACAATGGTGGATGGCCCTTAGACCACCTCCTGGCTTGTCTAAGCAGAGCCCCCTGTTGCATCCATGGTAGGGCTTGCAAAATTTCCAAAAAGGAGATGGTGCAGCCCTGCCAAGGCACAAGTATTTTTCAGCAAGAAAGAGTCCAATAGTGAACACATACATTATATAACAAGCACAATATTGATGGTAGGGAAGAACACTGGGGAGAGGATGAGTTGATAAGGGGGAGGTGGGGATTGGTGATGGTCAGGGAGGGTATTTTATTAAGAAGGATGGGGTTGGGGGTTGACAGAGAAGGGGGAACAGTGTTAGATGGGTTTTGGGGTGATGAGTGTTGGGAGGAGGAGGAGGAAGAGGTGGTTGGTTTAAAGTGGTTGGATAAGAGGGAGAGAAGGGGCGGAGGGGGACAGGGAGAGAAGGAAATAAGGAGGTGGGGTTTAAAAAAGGGAGGAAGAAAAAATGGGAATGAAAAAGGGGCTAATCAGGAGAATGAGGAATGGAAAAAAGGGTAAGGGGGAATGGAAACAGAAAGGGGAGAAGGTAGGAGGTGATGAGGAGCAAAACAAAGAATAATTAAGCAGTGGTAGAAGATAAAGGGCAGTTATCGGTCATACACTTAAAGGCATAATTATATTAATTTTGTGGGTTGCACTAACATATGTGGTAAGATACGGCCATATTGGATGCTCAGCAGACAGATAATTTGATGTCCAATGTCTAAATGAATTTATTTAAATGATCTTCTGTTTCCAAGAGGGTGTTATAGTAGCTTGACTTCTTGACACTCCCTAGGATTTGAAATGTATGTATCTCCTTGCCCCCCCCCCCCGACAAAGCCTTGTTTGTGTAGAAGTGAAGCTCTGGGGTTTTGCATCTTGCCCTGCTCTCTGGCTATCTACACCATTGGCTAACAAATTTCTGAGCATTTGATCCATTTTCTGTGCCTTGTTGCTCTTCAGTGTGCCGCTGCAATGCCGTCTGCGCATTTCCAATGCAGCACTACTGGTTTGGATTGAACACCACTTTACTTTGTTGTTAGTCTGGGACATTAGACAGCAGAGAATGGCTACATTATAACTACTGTAAGCTCAGAAAGGTGATTGAGAAGGAGGCAGCCATGGCTCTACATAATGCCTCCATGCATTCATGCATGGTAACATTGTATGGAAATGCATTGCAGCATGTGGAAATGCTTATGGGCACAAAAAGGCATGCAAATAGCCCCTTAGCACCGTGCATGTCATATATACTTATTAGAATGCCAGTTGCTGAATATGGCTTAAAAGAGCAAATGTGCTATCATAACTGGGACGCACTAACTCCATTTTCTCCTGTGAGTCACAGTTCTGCAGGGGTCTGTGTTACCACCACATATAATAGATGTGTGCAGTGTGAACATAGCCTCCAAGAGTGTACTGCCTGTTTGAATATGGCCGCCAGGTCAGTCATGCGTTATCTCATATGCACTGCTACTAGGTGCGTGGTGCAAACAGCTGGCTTTGAGCTCTGGTCCCATAAAGTTTCTGAACAAATTTGTATGGAAAAGTTTTTGCCCGTTTTCTTCGATAAACAGAATAATATTCTTGGGGAGTTTTCTGTACTTAGTAGACATTCGGGATGCTTACGTACATAGTTCAGGAAAATGCATTACACATGTCATTGCTTTGCTCTGGAGGTGCAGCATTACCAGTATTGCAGTCTTCCCTTCACTCTATTGACCACCAGGGTGTTTAGGAAGGTTTTTCATTGTTTTGAATGCGAAGGTGACATGAGAGGAATCCTCGTTTTACCTGTCTAGATTATATTCTGAGCATGGTGGCCACTTTTCAGTAGGCTTACAAAATCTGTGTCCCTTATAATTCAGTTGTTACAAGCCCTGTTTCCATCCTGGTCTCTGACTCATGTGAAAATGCAATCTGATATTGGATAGGTTTGAGTTTTTCAGACTTGCCGTGGGGGGAATAGCTCAAGCTTTTGTCTCCTTCAGCCATGTTCCAAAGGGAATTCAGTTAAGAATCCAAGATAATGCATCCACTGGATTTTTAGTCTCATATGATGTGATAGTACTATGGGCAAATGCCAGATTGTTACATCCTTTCCTTTTCAAGAACTAGAATGAGAACTTGGGAAATCCTGAGGCTTGCTTATGGATTCTGAGTTTTGTGAAACACTCCCTGCAGTGGGAGACCAACACATTTTCTCAAGGTTACGTTCTAGCAGAGCTTTGACCTCAATCCTATGTTTTTTTTTTTATGCCAACCTGTTGGGCTGGGGGACTCCTCTTGAAAACCATACAGTTAGGGAATGTGTGCAGTGTCAGAAATTAAATGTCACCCACCCTGGAAATGAGGCCAGTGTGTCTTGTACTCAGGTACTTCCATTCTGAGATTTTCAGTCAGTCAGCAGTGGTAGTTAGTTAAACAGGGCATTTGTACCTTGTATCATAGAACAGAGAAACACAGAAATGTAGAATCTGATGGTAGATAAGGGCCACTTGGCCCACCCATTCTGCCCATTTTTTCTACCTTCATTTTTGCTGCAGACCCACTTGATCCATGGCACTGTCTCCCTCTCTCTCCCCAATCCCCCTACGATTCTCTTGTGCCTATCCCAGGCATTTTTTAACCCCACCACTGTTTTTACCCCAACTACCACCTCTGGAAGGCTGTCCCAGAAATCCAACACTCTTGCTGTAAAAAAAAAAATACTTCCTTACATCTCTTCTGAATCTACCTCCCCCAGCTTGATAGTATGTCCTCTTGTTCTGGAGGATCTTTTGTTCTGAAAAATACTCCCCTCTTATACCTTATTAACCCCATGAGGTATTTTAAGGTTTCAATTACAACCCTTCCTCCTTCCTCTCCTCCAGGGTGTGCATATTGAGCTCCTTTGGCCTCTCCTCATATGGCTTTTGATGTAGACCCTGCTCCATTCTAGTAGCCCTCATGTCAACCATATCATTTTGGTGTCCCTCATATCAACCATCAAGGGGTTGCAAAAAGAGATTCACTCCTACAGAAAACCTCAAAGGTCTCCCATTGGGAGGAAAAGCATTTCTAGCACTAATAGTAGAATACCTGCGGTGAAAACAGAACACTCCAGCAGAATAATCTTGTTGACATCAGATGAAGCCATGGGGCTTGTCTCTCAGTCAAATGGTTTCCAATGGGATGATTATTTGTTGGTTCCTGGTTTGGGACAAGCAATAAGAAATTCAAAGTTATTGTTCCAAAGTGCATCATCCTTAAGCATTTCATTGGGGTACTTTCATCATGTTCTGTGGAAAACAGAATCTGTGTGCCTTGCCTTCAACTGCTGTTTCTCATTGCATGATTCAGAACAGCATTCAGAATGAGGTGACAAACATTCTTGTAGTCGTCCATTTTCCACCAAGGCAGAGATTTATTCAGTTAATATTTCTATCAGTGTTGCCTCCAACAGGCAACCTTTGATCCATGATCTCCCGTCCCAGGGTCCAATTTATCACCCAGATCTCACTCAGCTTGACAGTATGGCCTGGAGCCTGAAAAGCTGGGTTTAACTGCATGTGATAACTTTTCTTAGGTTGCGGACATGCTGCTTAACTCTCATAGGATGTCAACAAACAATGCTTATCATAAAATATGAAAAAATATCCTATCCTAGATGTTTTAAAATATCTGATATTCTGGAATTGTTGCAGCAAGGTTTTGACTTGGGTTTGAGATGAGTGCAGCTAATGTAAAGGTGAAATACTGTGGGCTTGGAAGCTGTCATGTTCTTCAACACTTCAGTGCCTCCACATAGCAAGATTCTTCAAAGAAACCTTGCAGTTACATCATCTGGTGTGGCTGAGGATCCCTCTTTGGAGCCCTAACTTAGTTTTGAATGCCTTGATATCTATACAGTTTGAACCTCATCAAGATGTCGCTTTTCCTGTCTTATGCCTTTTCTCACTTTAATTTTGACTTACAGAGTGAGTGAGCTTTGAGCTCTATAAATCTAGTAGACTTATCTGTTGTCATGGGAAAAATTTGTACCATGGACCAGTTGAGAGTTCTTGCCATAAGAGAATTCAGTTTTTCACTTGAATCAAGAAATCATTTTGATATGTTCTTGCCATTGTCTATATTTCAATAAGCCAAAGAAACAGCATACTCTTGACATTTATGGAAGTATTATTTTTCTCAAACTGATCATTTTTGTTATTTGGACAGCTTATTAGTTTAATTCCAACAGGCAAAACAAGCATTTATCAATGCCAGATGTTTGATGTGTGTTAAACAATTTGTTTTATTTTTTTAAATTGTGACCACAAGTGTTGAAGATACTTGTTTTAGAATTTGCCTTATAGATATGACATGTACCATTTATAATATATTGGCTGAAATGTCATTTCACACCAGAGGTGCGAAAACACATCTCATACAGGATTGTGAAAATGACATGTCACGTTTATGAGGTGGTGTGGAAAAATGGCTATGTTAAAAGTTTGGAGTCAAAATATTGAAAATTAGTGAAGTTATGAGTGAACACTGAAGTAGTGTAATGTTCAGTCATAACCTAGGCATTGTACCATATTTGCACACCAAATTTTTATCATAACCTTCTTATTACACCGTGTAATGAACCTGGTAAGTGACAGTTTTCAAATCCCCACCAAAACATTATTCCATGCCACCAAAATGTCATTCTGAACCACGGGCATGAAAACACATTTTGGCCAGGATTTGAAAAATGACAGCTGACACATTGATGAAGTGCTGCAAAGAAATGGCTATGTTGAAAATCTGAGATCAAAATATTGAAAATGGATCAAAGTTACTAGCCTGCATTTGCAAATTTCAATTTAGGCTCAGAACATTGTTATTTTTAAATATTTTTGCACACGATTTTCCACATAGCCATCTTTGACCCCACCTCATGAACAAGGGTGGAGAACATTTTCATCTCCTGCCCAAAAGGTTATTTTGCACAGCAACTGCAAAATCACCTTTTGGGATATATTTGACTAACTTGACTGTCATTGTTCATGAGGTGTGGTCCCAAAAAAAGGCATGTTGAAAATTTGGGGCAAAAATATCCAAAAATGACCAAGTTGTGCCACTAAGTTCAAAACCCCATTGAAATACATTGAACCACATACCTGATTTCCTCAGTTTGCGGTCCGGCTTTGAAGAGTGAAGATGTGTTTATGATCCAGAGAGTATTACAGCATTGGACCCTTGCTAGATAAGTAAAGGCTTGGGGGGTGTGGGGTAGTGGGTGCTAAGTGGGATGGTCAGGTAGGGGGGCAACTATAAGAACAATAAACATTGATAGATGGTTTTCTTTTTTGCAGGGTTTAAAAAAACATTAAGGGATAGACTGCATTCCAAAACTGAAACTGGGCATCCCAGTGTTGGGCATGTTAGAGAACTGTGGTGGGAACTTGGAGGGGAGGGGGCTGTCAAGAGAAGCAGTAGCGGGACTGAGTACCCTGCTCCACTTAAGTTAAAATATATATGTATACAGATGGGAAGATCGGGTGGATGGGAAAGCCTCTTGGAGGGGGAGAAAAATGCAGTAGTGGGGGTGGGCACCCTACTCAGCTTACATAAATATATATATATATATATATATATATATTTATATTCATTGCAAAGAAAACTCTGTTCATCCATCAGTTAGGGTTGTCATTAGACAGTTTGGAAATTCCATGTTAGGTTATTAACCCTACCAACAGGCATCGGGGGGGTGCCTTGGGAGCATCGGCCCTCACACTCACCCCAATGCATTTGTAAGGAATCTGAGATGGTACAGTGTTACAGAATGGGGTGAGAGTTAGGGCTGATGATCCCAAAGCACACCCGACACTTGTTGGTGTGTGGAGGGTGAGGGGGTAGAGCTGGTAACCCTTACATGGAATTTCCAAACTTTTGTAGCTGTAATGACAACCCTAACTGATGCATTAATGCAGTTTTTGCAATGAATTTCCCTTCTTTTTGAGAAAGTGTAATGTTACTGGCAGCACCCTATATGAGCCCTTAATACTGAGCGACTCAATATGAGTGGCTCAATAATAGCACTTGGAAGTAGAGCGACTGGTGGAAAAAGTCACTATATTCTGTACAGTGAGTGTAGTAGGGAGCTACACTTGCTGCAGCAGGATATGGGTTGGTGCTTGGCAAGCTGGACATGTAGCATAGCAGTGGACACTACTGCCCCGGGAGCCAGTAACCGGGTTTGAGTCTAGTGGTAGACAAAATAAAATGTTTTGTTTCTTTCTGTTTTCTTCTAAGTCTGCATCCCCCCGTGGAGTTGATTATATTTATTTTGGGGGGTGTAGAGGGCTTGCCCCCCCAGTGAGTAGGGTGCGGGAAGCATAGCTCCCCCCTGCATAAAAATACATATGGTGTTTTTTCTTTGGATGTAGTAAGTGACAGTCACTGTTTGCAATAATTGACCTAATGCCCATCACCCTGTTTATGTTGGGTGTTATTTTTTCTCACTCTTTGTGGTTGGTGCTCATTAGGAGTCGCTGTTATCACATAATTCTAATGTTACTCATATCCATACTCTACGTAGGGGCATGAGCCCTCTGGACCCTGCATTCCCTAGCAATAAGCATAGAGACATATTGCAGGATGGCCCTGTGCTGCCACTTTTGCAAAATGGTATCCATAGGTGGAAGTGCAGGCCCTCTGGGCCTTATGTTCCCACCTACACATAAGCCTAGAGACATAGCACAGTAGTGCCCTGTGCTCCCAGTTTTGCATAACGGTATCAATACATGGGAGTGCAGGTCCTCCAGGCCCCACGCTCCCAGCCACTCATAAGTGTAAAGGCATTGTACTGGAGGACCCTGTGCACCCAGTTTTGCATAATGGGTCCATAGTTAGAAGCATGGGCACTCTGGGCCCTGCAATCCCACCCACCCACAAGTGTAGAGACATAGTGCAGGAGGGCCCTGTGCTCCCAGTATTGCAAGATGGTATCCGTGGATGGGAGCATGGGCCCTCTGGGCCCTGCACTCCCACCTACCTGTAAGTATAGAGACATAGCACAAGAGGGCTCTATGCTTTCAGTTTTGCATAACTGGATCCACATGTGGGAGTACAGACCCTCTGGCCCTGCACTCCGACTCACCCATGAGTGTTAAGGTGTAGCATAGGAGGGTCCAGTGCTCCCAGTTAAGCATAAATGTTATGCATAAGTAGGAGCATGGGCCCTGGACTGCCACCTACCCATAAGTATAGACACATAACGCAGGCCTAGAGGCATTCCAAGTAACCCTTGTACTGCAAATGTGGCAATATCTCAGCAACTATAGCAACTTTGTAAAAGATTCCTTCGCAGTTGTATTCATTACCTGGCCATCTCCATGCATGTTTAGGTGTACTAATCAGATGGGAAGGTTGGGTGGAAGGGTGAGCCACTTGGAGGGGACGGGGAGAAAGAAGTGATAGCAGGGGTAGGCACCACACTCGACTTACATAAAATATATATATATATATATATATATATATATATATATATATAATAGGGGTGTGGCCATGCCCCTAAGTTAGGGGTTGAATAGGTACTTTAATGTTAAACCCCAATTTTGCACGCTAATAACTTTGCAGCTGTTCAACAGATGTGCATGAAATTTAGAATGTGTGGTCTGGTATGCTAGATCTCTTGATTTGCCAAGTTGCATTTTGGTTGGACTTAAGGTTTTTGCACTGCAAAGTGCTGAAAAACACATTTTTTGCCACTTTTGACACATTTTTTGGCCATCACGCTGCAACCACGCCATTTGATGTTTCAGTCTGAAATTTGGAACATAGAAAGAGTTTGGGTCAAAGAATAATCCAGCATTCATTTTGTGAAAAAATATTAATCCATTCAAAGGTTATTTAATTTTTAAATGTTGGGTTCTAAGCATGCTCAGTTCACGCCAAGATTTATATGTATGTTTTGCGAAAGAGGATTGGCTCACGGTCAAGGATTTTGTAATCTCACAAAAGGGGATTTAAAAATTCCTAAACTGTGAGGAAAATTCCTTGTCCATGAACCACCATCTTGTTTTCATTTTTTCCCCAAACAAAATGTTGTAGCTTCCTCCACAGGTGACTTCTTGTTGCAATAAGGCATGGATTTTGTTCAGTGTGATGCCCTCTACAAACCTATACCTTTGGTTTGCTTTGTTTTGGCCAAAAAAACAGGCATTTAAAATTTTGAAATTCTTCTTTCACGACCCGCTTCCGATCCTCTTTCGCGATCTGACAAAATCCCAGTCCACGAACCGATCCCCTTATGTGAGGCAGCAAAATCCCTGACTGTCGCTTTGTGACCAGATGGCGCTTCTCGCAGACAAGGATTGACTCACCGTCAAGGATTTTGCAGCCTCACGAAAGAGGACTGGCTCGCAGTCTGGGAATTTGTGAGCTCACGAAAGGGGATTGGGTTTTTGAATCCCCTTTCATGAGCTGACAAAATCCTAGTCCACGAGCTGTCAAAATCCCAGTCCATGAGCAATCCCCTTTTATGAGGTAGCAAAATCCTTAACTGTCACTTTGTGACCAGATGGCCCTTCTCGAGGATGAGGATTGACTCATGGTCAAGGATTTTGCTGCCTCACGAAAAAGGATTGGCTCGCGGACTGGGATTTTGTCACTTTGAGAAGTGGATTGGGTTTTTGAATCCCCTTTCATGAGCTGACAAAATCCTAGTCCACGAGTTGACAAAATCCCAGTCCCCAAGCAATCTCCTTTCGTGAGATAGCAAAATCCTTGACCGTCACTTTGTGACCAGATGGCCAAAATCTGACGGTCAAGGATTTCTCGCAGATGGGGATTTTTACAGCTCATGAAAGGGGATGGATCTCATGGTCAGGGATTTTACTACCTCTCGAACTAGGATTTTTAAAATGTTGCCACTGCACTGTAATTAAACGGTTTGGTCTTTTGAATTAAAATTTGCAGGGTATTAAGGCAATGCCCCAGAGATGTCAATTATGCTATGTAGGTGTTGAAAAGTTAATCAGTAGATCATAGATATGGTATCACAAAGTTTTTATTTTTCCCATAGGATAACATTGCAACGCCTATAGCGAGTTTCCACACCCGTATCTCAAAAGCTTAAGCTAGATACGGATTTTTTGCTACCCGCAGCTTAGGTGATCAAATCTGCAGAAACAAGTTTGGAAACCATAGATTACACCAGCAGTGGAATTTTTTTCCTACTTGCTACGGTTACGGAGATATTGGCAAAAACATGTTACAGGGGTTCCAAGGGTGCCTTTTCAGTACTTTTTGGGTGTCTTTTTCAGTGCTTTTCAGTGCCTGTAGTTCATAAATGATGCAATATATGGATTTTTTCTATGTATCTTGTGAGGAGGTTTCACTGTCATGATTACAACGACACTTGCATTTTTTTCCTAGCTGCTATGGCTCCTGAGATACTGGCAAATTAGTGTTACAAGAGCTCCTTGCCCTATAGGGCTGCTGAATGGCTTCACAGTTATGTGTTAGTGGGAGCACAGGACCTGGATGGCCCTGTGCTCCCACAGATGATATCGTTATGCAGAAATGGGTAGCTTGGTGGGGCCCCGCGCTCCCATCAATACATGCTATTTACTAGTTATAGTACATTTTTTCAAAAAGTAAGGAAATTCATTGCAAAAAACTTCATTTAATGCATCAGGTTAGGGTTACAGTGACAAAAGTGGGAAAATTAGACATTAGGGTTGAGCTCCTAAACCCTCCCACCACCCATCCTCCACAGACCGACAGATGCCAGGGTGAGGCCTAACTCTCACTTCATTCTCCTTTACTATAGCATGTCAACCTGTTTACACATGGAATGGGGTGAGAGTTGGGCCTCGCGACCCCATGGTGTACCCCGGCATCTGTTCCTAATGTGTCATTTCCCCACTTTTGTCGCTTGAACCCTAACTGATGCATTAAATGAAGTGTTTTGCAATGAATATATATATATACACGTGCAAAAGTATTCAACCCCCTTGAAAGTTATCAGATTTGTCTGGATTACAAATGAGACTTACATATATTATTCCAGTCAGTATTTTTATTGCAAACTCATGTGCTCTAACAGTATATTGTCAAAGCCAAAATTAATTATCCATCGGCAGATTTTTTAAAGAAAATTAAAAAACTGGAAAACGCTTCTTGCAGAGGTATTTAACCCCTACACATTAGTATTTGGTAGAGCCACCTTTTGCTGCAATAACAGCTTTAAGTCTTTTGGGGTAAGTATCTACCAGCCTTGCATACTGTTCGGGAGTGATTCTTGCCCATTCTTCTTGGCAGATTTGTTCCAGGTTATTCAGGTTGGTTGGGTGACACTTGTGGACTGCAATTTTCAAACAGTGCCACAGATTCTCGATGGGATTGAGATCTGGACTTTGACTTGGCCACTGTAGGACATTCATCTTTTCGTTGTTTAACCACTCCTGTGTTGCTTTGGCCTTGTGCTTGGGATCATTGTCCTGCTGAAAGGCGAAGTTTCTCCCAAGCTTCAGTTTTTCAGCAGACTGAAGCAGGTTCTCTTGCAGTATCTCCCTGTATTTTGCTCCATCCATTCTTCCTTCAATTTTAACAAGATGCCCAGTCCCTGCTGATGAAAAGCATCCCCACAGCATGATGCTGCCACCACCATACTTCACTGTAGGGATGGTGTTTCTCGAGGCATGGGCAGTGTTAGGTTTGTGCCACACATAGCGCTTTGAATTTTGGCCAAAAATCTCTATCTTGGTCTCATCAGACCACAAAACCTTGTGCCACATCTTAGCTGGGTCACTCTCATGCTTTCTGGCAAACTCCAGACGTGCTTTGATATGGTTCTTTTTGAGTAATGGCTTCTTTCTAGCCACCCTCCCATACAGGCCAGTATTATGCAGCTCTCTTGATATGGTTGACTGGTGCACCTTCACTCCACTCTCAGCCACTGAACTCTATAGCTCCTTCAAAGTGATTGTTGGCCTCACTGTGGCTTCCCTCACTAGTCTCCTTCTTGTTTGGACGCTGAGTTTTGAGGGACGGCCTTGTCTAGGTAGTTCCTGGGTGGTGTGATGCAGCTTCCACTTCCTCACTATTGATCCAACAGTACACACTGGGATATCCAAACACTTGGATATTATTTTGTACCCTTTTCCTAATTTATGCATGTCTGTTACGTTATCTCTAACTTCCTTAGAATGCTCTTTAGTCTTCATTTTCACACCCTTCCTTCAGATTCACAGTCTGACCAATGGTCATTAAACTGGGGGGGGGGTTATCCAGAAAATGTGAGCTACTTTAATGTTTCAGAGGAGAGGCCAATTGTAAGCCAATTGTGTCCTCGTTAGGGCAATATTTTTCATCTGTGTAAACTTGGAGCTTCCAGAGCACAGGGGTTGAATACTTATGCAAACAGCATATTTCAGTCATTTATTTTTCTTGAAAATGTTTTCTAACATAAAACCAATGTCACTTTAAAATAATTATTTTGAGGGTCAGTCTTTTTAAATAAAATATTACACAGAACAAAATCTCAATGTATCATTTGTCATTCAGACAAATCTGACAACTTTCAAGGGGGTTGAATACTTTTGCAAGTCACGTGTGTGTGTGTGTGTGTGTGTGTGTGTGTGTGTGTGTGTGTGTATATATATAAAATATATATTTATATATAGATACAAATTTATTTATACACTGGGGTGGGAGCTTCTAGAGTGTGATACATGGAGATATCTTCACTGGAGTGTGATAAATGACGACATCACTACTGTGATGATAAATGCCGTTTATCCACACTGTGCTGACATCACCACTCACGCACTACAACCCGCATTCTAAATGAAACTGCTTTACCAGTTTCTCTTTCTCACTGAGGCCTGCAACTAACTCAATTAGCCTTGCAAAGGACACTCAGCTGTTTCCCATAGTATTTCTGAAACTCCTAGCCCATTACTATGCTACTCTCAGCTTCACTACAGCCTGCATTCTAAATTACACTGCTTCACAAAGTTTCTCTCTGCTACCTGCAATTAACTCAATTAGCATTACAAAGGACACTCAGCTGTTTCCCAAAGTGTTTCTGACACTCACAGCCCATTCAGAAAAACATACAGACACTCACACCACACACAGAAAGAGCAGAAAGCACACAGGAAAAATATTTAAAAAGCTCAATAGCACACATGGTGTGCAGATTGTGTGCTATGGAAAATATTCTCACTCCTGCAGAGGGAGCTCTGGATACTCTCACTCGTGCCTTCGGCAGTCGTGATTATACAAAGCAGGAGTGAGAATATTTTCCATATCACACTCCTGCCCATCATGTGTCCTCTATATATGATATAAATATATATATATATATATATATATATATATATGTATATACAGATAAGCCCTCCAGGATGAAGGGCAGTGTCACAGGTTTACTGCATGACAAAAGGGATAAACTCCCATTGAAACTGTGGTAACTCTACTGCAGAATTCTACAGCATTGTGCTTCATCCTGGGGGGTGCTTATCTGGATATATACAGTATATATATTATGGTAGTACGATAGTGCTACCATAGTTAGGGTTGAGGAGCCATTTACGTTAAAACTAACATTTTGCACCTTAATAACTTTGCAACTGTTCAACAGATATGCCTGAAATTTGGAATACATGATCAAGAACCATACATCTTGGGACTTGCCAACTTTTGTACTTTTTAGATATACAGCTGCGGAGTTATGAAGCGTGATCTGCGCACGCATTTATGCTTTTTTGAATTCTTTGCTCAACCCTACAGGTTGCATGGTTTGTGCGACCGGTCCAAAAACTTCTGGGGATGTGCAGCCAGGGTCACTGATGTGCCTTTTAAAGATTTCTTGAAAAATATTAAACAGTTCAAAAGTTATTCAAAAAACAATTTCCAATTATAAGTCAATGGGAAAAGTTAACAAAAAGTTTGACACTTTCGCAAATGCACTTTTTAGTGTCGTAAATGGCCCTAGTAGTGTCGCAACTCTGCCATTTTGTTTTCAGTTAGTGATCAGAAAAATGCTTGGCATTTAAAATTGGGACCTTCTAGGGACACAATTCTTTCTGTGTTCACCTAGTGGGACCATGAGGATGCTGGCCATGTCTTTATTTTGTGATTAAACACCCCAGAAATATGTTTTTAAAATTTTTGGAAAAAGTAGTGTCACAAAGTAGTGTCGCACTTATGACATTTTTGTAAATCTGTGCAAAAGCTTTTGTAAATCACGACACTACTTTGCGACACTATGCCCAAAATAACAGGAATTCTTTGCCACCCTGCTGCAAATGAACGGTTTGGTCTTTCAGGCTGAAATTTGGAAGGAAGGCAGCCAACATCTCATAGATGTGCCTTTTGGTGTTTGGTGACAAAATATTGCATGGGTGCAAAGTTACAGTACTCCAAAGTTGACACTTTTTCCCATAGACTAATATTGCGGCGTCCGCTGCATGACAGGAATTCTTTGCCGCCCAGCTGCAAAATAACAGTTTGGTCTTTTACACTGAAATTTGACGGGAAGATAGTCAACATCCAACAGATGTGCTTTTTGGTGGTTTGGTGAAAAATATTACAGGACGGCAAAGTTATGACACTCTGAACTTTTCTTTTTTTCCATAGGATAACATTATGGCGTTTGCCACGCCTTTCAGGGCCCGTATCTCGGAAACGGTACGAGATACGGACTTTTTGTCAGAATAATGCTAAGTACAAAACTAGCCAGTAAAGTCATAAATCATATGACTTTTAAATTTTTTTTCTATGTTGTATGGTTCCTGAGATATAAGCAATTTAGTATTCCAACTCCTCATTTTCTGCTCCGAGACCCATTATTATGCACACATTCTTTGTACTCACTGTCTTTCTCTATGCAGCTTTTGGGGAAAACAAGCCTGTGCGCTTGCATTACTGTTACCCTTACCGCTTCCGCTTGCGGTTCCATACCCGTTTCACTTACCATTCCCGTCTATGCCACCATGTGCGTTACACTTTGCGTTTTCATTTGAGCTTGCATTTGCATTATTTTTAGCATTTGTGTCTACAGTACTGTTTCTCATACTGTTTTGCTTTGCATCACCATGTGAATTACCATTTGCGTTTGCGGGCCCCGTGCTCCTGCCACCGCATTACATTCACTATTTCTTGTTATCATTCTCAAAAAGAAGGGAAATTAGAGGCAAAAAACTCCATTTAATGCATCTGTTAGGGTTGTTCCACAGTGACAAAAGCAAGGAAATTCGATGTTAGGGTTGAAACCCCCCTTGCACCCCTCCAGCCAACCCCCCAACCAGCATCAGGGTGCACGTTGGGTCGTCGGCCCTAACTCTCACCCCATTACATGTGGAAAGAAGCTGAAGAATAGGAGAATGAGGTGAGAGTTAGGACCAATTACCCAACACACACCACGATGCCGGTTGGGGTGTGGGCTGGAGGGGTGCAAGGGGGGTTTCAACCCTAACATCGAATTTCCTCACTTTTGTCACTGTGGAACAACCCTAACTGATGCATTAAATAGAGTTTTTGCCTCTAATATATATACTGTGTGTGTATATATATATATATATATATATATATATATATACCCAAGTTCAGTTAAATATGTTTTTAGGTACAAGAAAAAAAGCTGAACTCGGGGAAACTAGTCACTGTTTTGAAACGAGGGCTAAAAAAAGATATTTAGTTGAGCTCAGATATGGTGGTTTAACTCCACAGTAACAAAGACAGGCTGCTGGTGTTGACATCTGATCAGCTGCTTCTGACTGGCTGGCTTCATGTAAATCAAAGGACTGAAGCCCTCTGATTAGAGTGGGTTTGGGTCCTTTGAAATACACAAAGTTTCCACCCAGTAAGCAGCAAATGATGTCAAGACCACAGTGCGTGGTCATTGACCTAGACTGCCAAGCCCTGCTATTTTCAACTGCAATGGGCTCAGTAGTGACATACCCACCTAATCCCCTTTGGTGTGTTGGTGTGCATCAAATGTAACAAGGAGTGATTGCATTAGATTCTGCAGTATCTAGGTAATCTGGGACATAACAGTAGAGCCCTACTGGGATAATAGTAGAGAGTCACTGTTGAGTCTGAAATTTCATTCTAGTAAAGCTGTTGCAGCTTATTACTGTAGGTGCAGTTGGTTGTAACTTCCTATCACAGAATCTGCAGGGCAGTTTCTTTCTGGGAAGAGGTATAGGTACTGTACCTTTGCCAAGAGCTATTAATAAACTGGAGATTCTCCTTTTGATGCAGCCATGGGTTAGAAAATCCTTAAAGCTTTACTTTTGGGTTAGTTTGTTTATTAAACATGATCTTTTTTCCTTTTGTTTGTGATTTTTTTGCCAAATTCAGCATGCTATACCCCACTGGTTCTAGAATGGTAGCTGTGAGCTCTGGAGAATGGTGTGTTTCTTAACTGGGATGTTCCTTTTCTACAAGTGTAACCTTCCAAACATAACCCCCTTCCCCGCCACTTACTCTACAATGTTCAGAACTGCTTTATGTTGTATAAATTCTTCTTTGGTATCCTTTCCTGTTATATGGTCTCCCTGATATCCCCCTCCTAATCCTATTATTCCTTTAGACACACTGACTGGTATTTTCAAAGCTGTGGATACAGCACATGTACAGTATCTGTATTTACAATGCATCCTGCATCCAGGGAAATGCGTCAAGATGTGTGCATAATATTTTCAAACATCCTGATGCATCTGCAACAATTTATACACTTTGTGGCAAAAAAGGATGCATGTGTCAAAATTTTGACAGATGCTTGACATTGGGAGTGCATGTCAGGGCAGTCTGCTTGGAAGGTAGACCACCTTTTTAGTGGTCTAACAGTCCATGTGGATTTCACTCACCAACATCCAGAAAACAGAAGTGGGTGTTTGAAAATCCACCCACTATTTCTTCTTCTTCCTGCCCCCTCCTCCAAACTGAAAACACTTGCACTGGTCAAGCTGACTTCTCTTACAAGCTCTTTCTTTGTGTATGGTGTCATGAGCCAGCTCCTGGAGACTAGGTCCACTGAGCTCACAGCACCCAACCCTATAGTAAAATCCATGGCAATCCATGATGGGGTGGAACAGGAATACTCTCCATATGTCTTAGAGTGCTCACCACAAGGTCCCTGGGCTTCCTCTCTAATCTGGGTAAGGGTAAAATACAGTCTCAAGTCTCTAGTCAGGTGAGAACCCTCCTCAGTTGCTGTACTGGGGGGAGACCCAGGCATTATGAGTTTTTTGGGGTTTGCCCTCGTAACCCCTGATTGGTTTCTTCTCCCACGGGTGGTGCAGAGACTTAGTTCCCCCTTACAGACCCCTCCCAAGACCTATGTATTTCCCCTACTTTAGGAACCCAGATTACCTTTCCAGGATGTTAGTCTTTGGAAGCAATGGTGGCACCTTTCATTTACAAGCTGGTCTCAGATTTTAATAAACCGTCCCTTCTACACACGCAAATCACTCACAAGCAGTTTTTAAAAGCAAGTGCTTTTTCTAATGACTAAATAACTATCATGCAAGACTTACACACAAAAGATTCAGAAATTGGCCGACCTGGTGGCACTGAGGGTTGAGGAGCTGTACTCCACACCTTGCACTATGCCAGTGACCCAGATTTGGGAACGGACTCAGGTCGTCAGGGGTCAGTGGAGAGAGTGAGGATTGAGCATCCCAATGGATGCTCTTCTCCCTCTGGGGAGGGATACCAGGGGTGCTGCCAGTACCCAACATCCTGAGAGGGCCAGTGGAAGCAGGGGCTCTCAAGGGCTCGGCGGCTCCACTTGGTGGAGTCAGGGAGGGGGGGGATGCTGTTAGGCGCTTGGGAGGAAAACGTGCATCAGCACATCACCTCTCTGGATGTATGTCCTCATGCCAGCATTCCCTGGGATTGGGACAGGGTCAAGGGAAGAAAAATGGGAAAAAAAACCTCTGGCCAAGATGTCGACCAGTCCACCTCAGGATCACTGACTTGCAGGACAGACCCTGTTGTGCAGGCACTCCTGGGAGTACGAGATGGTAGGAGGGTTAAGGGAGCTTGCCTGGCACTCTAGGGGCAGATTATGTGAGAGGGACCTGGAGGATTGATCCATGGTCAGAAGGAGTGGGTCGAGGGGGTAGTAAGGAGGGATAAAAAAAAAGTAAAAAAAATATTCAGAAATCTGGTTACAGAATAACAAAATTAAAGGTGGACATAATACATGCAAAAATGCACTATGAAATTTAGCTGTCTAATTTCTACCTTGTCCATGGTGAATTGGAAAGTCCAGAACATAAATGAAGTCTGCAAAGTTCCTTTTTTTCATGTGGATGCCTGGCAGTTTGGCTTTGTGTATCAGACAGGTTGATTCCTTTTCCAGGAAAAAGCATGAAATGCAATGCTCTGAGCTCCTGTTCTGAGGGTCTTTATATAGGCCTGGTCCTCCAGTTGTGGTTAGCTGGTGGCCTTATCTTTTTGGGCCAGCAAGGGTCTCTCTTGCTTTTTCCAAGATTTTGAGTGACTTAACCTTATTAATTAATGAGCTGTCCTGTAGTCCCAACATCCTTTGATCTTCCCCCATCCTTTCTTCCCACCTAATAAAATGTCAATATACCATGACAGTTCCTGGAACTTAAAGTATCTTTCTCTTGAAGTGTAAAGATTATTACAGCAAGAGTTTCTCCCATCTCCTGACAGTTTACGAGACCTGTTTCCCTGTTATCAGCTTACAAGGAACTTCCATCCTTTTGAAATATAATCTCAGTTTCCTGTTAAGTAAGCCTTTCCCAGACTGTGGAATACACGTCCTCTGCATGTAACCCTTTTTTCAAAAAAACATGGGCATCTTCCTGTCAAACCATATGCTGGCCTGTTTGGGATCTTTAAACATAACCATAATCACAGAAAAAATATAACACAAATATGTCTTCAATCTTACAGCAGAGGCCAACTCACCACATATGGAACATCACCCCCTCTTTATTTAACAACCCCCATCTGCATTTTATGTTACACCTGCACACCTTTGAGAGTGTTATCCTGCTTATGAGATTGACTGCTGTTTGCAAAGAAGTATTTAGTCAAATGAGGTGTTCAGTGATAAAAGAATGATCAACAGGCATGTGATGCATTTTGACCAATGAGGTTACAGGACTTTCATAGCCCTAACTACACTCCCTACAAGCCCCTTATGAACCCATGCTGTTCCCCATTAACCCACTATCTATGATAGGGAGGAGGCAATTAGTACAATTACAATCTATTCTGTAAGATACTCATATAAAACAGCAGTACACAACCTATAGTTCATTGAGTAACTTACTTTCTAAGCCTAGATTTTAGAGCACATATGATGCTTGGGACGGGGATTCAGGTTAGTACGTGGTGAGTGAGGAGTAACATTTTAATACCTGTTGGGCAGGCAACAGTAGCATGAATGCATGCAGTGAGCTTACTGTATTGTCCCCACCACACCACTGCCATTCTTAAAGGAGTAGTACACCCTCATACCTTGTAAATCTTATTTCTTTTCTTGTCAACAGATAACATATTTTCATATAGCTGTTGGGGATATATGTTTGCTTTAGTTTGTTTTCACTGTTCACACCAGCCCCTGTACCTAGCCTGGGGCTCTATTTTCTGGTTGTTAAAATCTCATTGACCCTGAGAGCTGCATTAGCATATGAGAATGTGATGCCACAGAACCCATTTATACCATGTATCTCTATGCTGAAAGCACACATAACCTGAATAACTATTTAGAAGCACACAGGGTCAATGTAATTTAAAGACAAAAAAACTGCATTACAGTACATCTAAGACAGTTTGGAAAGCTAAATGAAGGTAAATGTGTATTTTGCACCTTACTGTAGCATGTTTTGTTGAATTCTAAGTAAGCAGACAGACATACTGTGGAGTCTAAAGGGTGCTGACACATTATGTTCTCATATGCTAATGCAGCTCCCAGGCACAATGCGAGTTCAATAACCAGATAATGGAGACCCCCAGGCTAGCTATAGGGCCTGGTATGAACAGTGAAAACAAACTAAAGCAAACACGTATATCCCCAACAGCTACATGGAAAGAGATGTCTGTTAACAAGGAAACAAATAACATTTACAAGATATGATGGTGTACTACTCCTTTAATTCTGAGTCAAGGGTGGGAACATTGCTGGACACTGTTAGGTTTCAGTGCACAGAGGACACAGGGTAGTTGGTCTAATGAGCATTATAGCTTATGAAGATGATGTATGGTTGATGCTGTGGAGAGCAACTTTTATTTTTATTTTTCTTGTTAAGCAGTTGTGGACCAAATACCTAATACATCAGTATTATGCGGCCTCAGGTACAAATACTCACAGAGTATTTAGTTCCTGTATTACGCAGCACCGGCCACCAATAGCTGACTGAATAACTGACAGGCTGATCATGGGTGGGAGTCAAGAAAGGACATTTGCATACATTTTTGGAAATATATGGTGCTTGGAGGGGAAATCAGATTATATAGGAATGAGAGAATGGGGTTATTTGTTTGTTTGTGGCCCATGAACATAAAATGTCAGCTTTCATAGTGATCAGGGTCATAAATTGCCACAGAAATGATACATGACAAACAGTATATATTAAAATAGTGCAGACATTAAAAGCAACATATTTATGTGTTTTCCCATAGTTATGTGTTTAAAGATCTGTCAGATATGTAAGATGTGCCTGAATGGGCACAGAGATTTTACTACTTCCTCTCCTGCATCATTAATTCTAAATAATGAATATTGTAGCATCCAGGGGGCAGCACCTTTGCAGCACAGTGTCACAAGGATCCCCACAGGTAGGGTCATCGTGCCACACTGAACCCTTTTTGTTACCTTTAGAACCCAAGCATCATCCATCCGAAGCAAACAAAAATAGCATTCGAGGGGAATCCTTGGACTTAAGCAAAGACTAAACTGCAGTAAAAGTGATTGCTGAAGAAATGTATTAGTGAGCCAAACAATGGCAAATTTAAGATGCCAACAAAATTTGAAACTATTCTCAACTTGGAACAACATGTGAGAGAAAGTGCAAGGGAGAAACTGTCTTTACTGCTCAGCAATATGGGATTGGAAATAAGAAACTGTTAAGTAAGAGAGCCTCTAAAGCAACGGTCTGCAACGTGAGGCTCGGGAGCCGCATGCGGCTCTTTGCCTGTGTTCATGTGGCTCTGCAGCTCCTTAATTGTCAAAAGTCCAATTTTATGCTTTTCAGTATCTCTGCTACTTTGCTCCACAATAACATATTTTGGAATGGTCTGTGAAGGTCACGCACTGAATACGCAATATCACATACACACTGATATCCTTGATAGAAACAGAAATGTGTTGGCAGAAAAGGACCGCCAGGCCCACCCAATCTGCCTAACAAGCTGCTGGGACTTTGCAATTTCCTACCATCTCTCCCCTCCAATCCAAGAGACCCTTGTGCCTCTTCCAGGTTCCCTTGAATCCCCCCACATTCCCTGCTCTCACCACCTCCTCTAGGAGTTTGTTTCAGTTATCCACCACCCTCTCTGTGAAGTAGAATTTTCTTGAAGCTGGGACAATATGAGGAAGTTAAGCATAATTACTTATGAGAGGCTATTGGCACTGCAGTGTCCACCATATTATAGACCAGCATCAATACTACCATTTGCATTGCTGACAGCAGCCAGTGGGAAGTGAGGGAGAAAACTTTCAAAGGTTCGTGGCAGGGTTGCCTGATGACATCATAGTTAGTGTTACTGCTTACCTAGATGCTGAACAACATTGGTGCCAAAGCCCAGAGTATTGCACATCAAGTGGCAAACCCAGTGACAATCAGCTCTGGATGCCCTACGACTGCACAAATGATGTCTTGTAACCAAAGGGAAGAGATCATGTTGGCAAAGATTTGCAGTTCAGGCAGTGTTGCCAGATGTTAGCAGGGCTTGCGGTTCTTAACACTGAAGGCAGAGGCACCAGACATGCCATGTGTCTTTACGTATAGCAGCCTGGGCCTGGTAGATGTCCATGCCTAGCCACCCTTGTCTGACTAAGACATCAGTGTCCCAAGTGGGAGGGGCAGTTGGACTCCTACCCTCAGATACACAGAATGGTCCGGCCAGTTATTTTGTCATCCTTCGCCATCTCCTACCAGGTGCTGAGCACTTTATGTACTGTATTGTGATCACCTTACATCATTTGGGATCTAGGTGGGGGTGAGAGGTACAACCACAGTTACATCAGGATGCTATGTAACATTCAGATCATTAGAAAGGCAGTTGTTCCTCAGGCAGGATAGAAGGCTGTGGGGATGGAAGGAGGACTGAGTCAAGGCATGCAAGGTCATACAACTGCAAGAAATATTAAAGGGACATTGTCAACCTTGTTTGTATTATATTAAGTAAAAATCCACATTTTATGATTGCTTACTTTCTCTAAAATTAATTTATGTTGCTGGTTGTTTTATCTACCTCATTGCTTGTTAGAAATGAAATACACAGTAAAGTACAGCTATGCCTAGCTCTGTTTTGCTTCAAGTCGTTGAACTACTCTTAGTACACATTTCCTGAACACAAGACACACACCGTCAAGCAGTGCAGCCACTCATGATACGTTAGTCCCCTCTACTCCCACTGCATAATGAGTGGCTAGCTTGTGTTGGGAGTGTTTCCAAGTCCAGGAAAGATGCAGTGTGATGTGGTCAAGAAATGTAAACAAACATGTTTTGGTGTGGTAACACTAGTATGGTGGCAGTTGTTTTTTTCATTTTTTTAAAGAAAAAATGGATGTGAATCAAACTACCAGCTGCATAAACAGTCTGAATATAATGTGAACAATCATAAAATGTGCATTTGAAACTAGGGACACTTTGAGGCTTAAGGAAGTTGACAGTGTTCCTTTAAGTGTATTAAACAGAGCTTTGCCAATGTTAAGGTGGCACTGATGCTGTGAACCAGCCATACATTTTATGATAAACTAGCACACCCAACAAAGAAAACAATCATAGATGAGAACATAACAGACTGGAGTGCTTTTGGTTTCATCAGTAGGGGTGGACGAATGTTTCGGGTGATTTGCAGTGAACTTTTCCAAAAAATACTAGTAATTCCAGGGCATGTCCCAACCAAACATTCTATATATGCCAATAATATGTGTTGTAGGGGTGGCCAGGCTCACTCCTATCTATGCTGAGACACAGGAAGGTTGCATCAAAGAACAGAGGCCAATAGAATGGGACTCTCTCAGTGGCTCCAAGAGATTTACCTGAAGCATGTATTAGGAATTCATTTTGAGTTACTAACTATTTGCTTTTTCAGCTACAAAATCATGGCTAAAACTCTTCTGATTCTTTTAGGGAGGATCTGGAGAGGAACCTATCCAGTGTGGCTTCTTTGTGCAGTGTTCCAACTGATTAACATGCTTTATTCAAATAGCATTGTGGGATGAATTTAAGCTAAATTATGCACTACAAAAGACCTCTGTTATGCATACGCTCAAATGGCTCTCTGGTGATCAGACTGGTCATGCCAGGAGGACACATGGCTCCCAATCCTGAAAAGATTACAGACCCCTGCTCTAAAGCCCTGTTTACACTGCTGCAGCACTTTGAATTCTCCTTCTCTCCTCGCAAGCTGTACTGTGTGCTGACTTGATAATTAACTGTTTATATAGTCCCCATGCTGTGCTGCAAGTCGTGCCACAGTGGGGCTGTTCCTTCAGTTGGGGCATGTTTCCTGAGACTGTGGGAAGAATCGTGGATGATGGGAAAACTGGACTGTGCAATGGATCGAGCACGGAAGTGAGTTTACAGTGCAGGGAAACATGTTCGATCTGCTAGATGTCCCCTCACCTGCACTGAAACAAAAATGGGATTCACGTGGCTCCTGAAGCACTCCAGAGAGTGTCCACATAACAGCATTTGCAGTGCATCAACCTGTGCGCATGAGTTGATGCACTGCAAATAGGGTGGTGTAAATTAGGCTTTAGTGGCAGTGACCATAAGATGGTGCAGTCTGAAAATGTAAACTGTAGGGTAGAGGAGACAGGTATAACAAAAGCAATGGGACTGGAGAAAGTATTTAGATGGGTTAAAACTGGATGACATGCTGGACAAATTGAACTCAAAGCTTCAAGAATATGTGTCAAAATACATTCCTGAAAGGAGAAAATATAACCCCAAGGGGAGAATCCAAACCTTATATACTAGAAAGATCAAAAAATAAATCAGGCAGAAGAAAAGAGCATATAAAACAGGTAAATGTATTAACACCATTGAAAATGGGAAGTTTTCAAGGCTAAAGCTAAGAGTTGTAAGAGACACATTAGAACAGCTAAATGTAAGATGGACACTAGATTTGCAGCACAAATAAAGGATAATAAAAAGTCATTTTAGAACAACATAAACAGTCTTAAAAAGGGAAGTCAGTAGATTAGGCCCATTGCAAAGGATGAGGTACAGCAACAGGCGATATGGATACAGCTGAGGTATTTAATGATTTTTTCTGCAGTGTGTATCAGGAATGGGGTGAATAAATAAAACATCAGGAATAAATAAATCCAGTACTTTACTTGTACCTGCACCTAGACCTCACTTTTGCTATTGATTGCATTTTGGGTGCTGTGTTAATGTTCTTCCATCTGTAACAACTCTGTCCTTTTAGCATTATATGACTATATTATAGAAGAAGAATCAGCATTTATATAACACTTTTTATACATGTACATCGAAGCACTTTACAAGCAATGTTAGACTGATAGTGAGGTGACTGAATATGTAGTGGCAGCCATTTTGCACATCAACACCCACTCACTGCCTTGGACAATTGCAAGAACAGGTTTTATGGGAAGGGGAGTACTGGCCAGAACACCACAGAAAACCAGCTACTCTTGGGAAAAGTACCTCAAGTTCTTTTATTTTCTCCTCTATACCCACCAGACAGCACCAGAGATGGGTAGAAGGGACCACGGTTTAACATCTCATCCAAAGGACAGAACACCCCAACAGTACTGCACTTGGGTGCCAGTGTTTAAGGCACAAGCCCAATCCTGGTGTGGGACTAGAACCCACGACCCTCTGGCCCAGATGCATATGTGCTACTAACTGAGCCACACTGACTCCATGCATTTTTGTTACTGTCCTCTACCTCTTCTATGATCAGCAGACTTTACTTTGTTGTTATTTGCTTTATTCCATACCCTGCATACTTGTCATCACTGTGACGTTCTGTTCTGTGCTGTACTGCACTGTACTGTCCTGTTCTGTCCTAACCAGAACCTCACTACAAATGAGCATTGCTCAAGGGAGTTTTACTAGTGAAACAAATGAAATGAAAATTAAGGAAAAGGAGGTTGAAAAGAAACGGAAAGATTTAAACCAAAACAAATTGCAAGGACCAGATCTGCACCCCAGACTACTAAAAGAAATGGCAGAGGTTATAGCAGGTTCCATAACAAAATATTTTTCAGTAATTATTGCACAAAGAGCTGATAGCATCATCTTAGAGGGAGGCAACTGCGACACCCATTTTTTTAAAAACAGGCATCAGATATGCAAGGAGATATATAAAACTAAAGTAGAGAAAGATCTGAGAGTCCTAATCAGTAATGATTTGACATTTGACAATCACTGCAATGAAATTAAAAACATGATGCAGTAAAATCTTGGGCTGTATAGCATGTAACATTTCAAGTAGGTCTAAATTGGTGATGGTGCCCCTGTATGGTGCCCTGGTTAGGCCTCACCTGGAGTATTGTGGGCAGTTTGGGGCCCCTTATAAAAATGGGAAGCATTAAATGTTAGAGGGTGTACAGAGAAAAGCAACCAGGCTAATCAAAGAAATGAAGCAAATAACCTATGATGAAAGAAGGGAAAGACTAGAGCTGTGAGGAATGAGAAAATTTTGAATTAGCAGAATTTCAACAGAATTCTGCAAAATTCCATGAACTTTAACAGACTTTTTTTCAGAATTTTCTGGAATTTTTGCAGTTTATTAATTTGATCATAGCTCAACCGTCAGTTGAGCTAGACATTTGAAATCTGGTAAGATTACTCGTTGATGGGTACTCTAATGGTGTGACATTAGAACAAATCATCTCAAAATTATAGGTGCTCAATGTCAGTCATTTTATTTCTGTGGGAAATGTCATGAACATTTTTATCTGCATATAACTTTTAGGCAACTTTGTGGCTAGAAATCTGAAACTAGGTACATTTATAAATGTAGTAATAACCATTATACCTGCAAACTGTTATAACATTTTGATGAATGCTTTCAAAATTATAGTAAAAATACTAAACTAACTCAAATCAAAATGTTGGCAAAATGTTTGGCCACCTATAGCACAGCCCCCTTTAAAGTTTGATATTTAAAACTTGATGTGCTTACCCATGTTGCAGGTTTCTCTAAATCATGACTCTGTGGAGAAATCTGAATAAGAATTTTTAAAATTAGATGGAAATAACTGAAAATTAAATTCTGGTGAAATGTTTGCCCATCCACAACCCCCCTTCAATCTAGGACTCTGAAAGTTGGTACACTTATGAAAACCATTAGGGCCTGTATACCTGCCAGATTTGGGTATCATTTGGATATGCACTATGAAAAATAGACCAAAATAACTGAAATTTTAAATTTGACAAAAATTCATTGGAATGTTTTTAATTTATGAATTGTGTCATAACTCAGCATTCCACTGAGCTAGAGAAATCTGGCATGATTACCTGATGATAGATGCTATAATGGTGTGCTTAATATCATGGCACTAGGATGCATTGTCACAAAATGATAGGTGCTCGAAGTCTGACATTTTATTTTTTATGGAAAACTTCATGAACATTTTTATCCCCATATAATTCAGACACCCTTGGATCTAGAAATCTGAAACTGGGTACATATATAAATATAGCAATAACTGTATATCTTGAAAATGTTATAACATTTCAATGAATGCGTTTAAAATTATACTAAACTAAAATCTACATTTTGGCAAAATGTTTGTCTACCTATAACACATCCCCTTTAAAGTTTGAGACTTAAAACTTGGTGCACCTACCCATGCTGCTTATTTCTCTAACTCCTGAAACCATACAGAAATTTGGAGAAGAAATTTTAAAATTAGATGGCAAAAACTGAAAATTTAATTTTGATTAAATCTTTGGCCACTCATAACTCAGTTCTTTTTCAATCTAGGACTCTGACATTTGATACACATATGCCATTTGTTAGTATGTGTACACCTACCAAATTTGGTGCCATTAGAATATGTACTTTACAAACTAGACCAACATAACTGAAATATTAAATATGGCAATATTCCACAGAATATTCACATAAATTCTGCAAAATTCCACAGAACTGGAATGGTAATTCCATGTGCATTCTGCTGATGGAGTTTTATGTTCCATACAACTCTAGGAAAGACTTAACATATGTTCCCTAGAATATAGGTGGTTATGGGGGGGATTTATGTCTAATGCACTAAGCACACATAGACAATGATCTATGGGAATGTATTGGCTTAGAAACTAAGTAAACACCAAGGAGCAGTAGATTCCACAATAAAAAAATAAAAATGGAATTTTATAAGACTCAGAAGAGGGGTGCATGATTAATCCAGAGGGTAGTATCATTATGGCATGGCCTCTCAGAACATCCGGTTGAATACAAGACAGTTGATGCTTTTAAAGAAAATCTAGATAAGTATCTGAAACAAAGGGTAGACTTGTATACATCCACTGAGAAATTCCAATGGCATTTGTTCACTGACTTGTAGACTTGCTGAGATTCCTATGATTCCTATAAAGAGTAGCCGCTACTTTTCTTTGCCAGCATCTTCAATTTGTCACTGTTTGGCTCACCAATAAATTTCTTCAGCAATTGCATTTTCTGTGTTTTAGTTTTTACTTATTTATTTAGTTATTTCTTTACTTGTTGACTGCATTAGCACACTGAGCTAAAGGCTCTTTTTCAGGTGTGGCCTAGAGCTGACAACATCAGCTAAAGATGACAAACATGAAACAACTACAACAGTTATAGAAAATGCACATGCAATATGCAGGTACAAACAGTAGAAAATGATTTCAATGCACTTTGCATATGAACACACTCAACAGTTACAGACATAGCAAGTAAGTGTTGTTTCAATCTAGTTTTAAAAATTGCATGTGTATTGGCATTTACTTGAATACACAGATTCTCCTTGAATGCTGTCTTTGTCTGCTTCATTTGTAATTGTCAGTTCCAGTAAGCACTGACTCCTGTTTCTAGGATGCTCTGCTGCTTTTGATTTACCATCCATCTGAAGGTCTAAAGAACCAATTACTTCACAGTTATGTTCAATAGACAAAGGAAGGGTCATTCCAAGGCACAGTGGGGCATAATTACACCCCTCTGTGAAAAGCTCTGCTCGGCTGACGAGGGGTTGCTGGAGATTCCGAGGGCAAGTTTAAAGTCATCTGGTGTGCATGCCTTTGGGTTCATGGCACCTACCCTCTGGAATTCTCTGCCCTGTCAGCTTCGGGAGTGCAGGACAGTGGGGTGCTTTAAGCAGGCACTAAAGACTTTTTGTGGGGAAAAGCTTACCCTGAATTCCATTGATTGTATCTGTATTTATTGGCTGGATATTCAAACTGCGCCCAAAAAATGCGCAATAGCAGGAGCAAGCACAAGTCCATTGTGCCCATGCGCAATAGATGTGATATTCAAAAAAGCAAGCCAAGTTGCGCCAACAGCCAACATCTGAATATCGCACAACTTGCTCCATAGCGCAGCTAGCAAGGGGAAGCTGAGCAGATACGATGCACTATGGCACAACAAGAGCTACCCAGCTGAGCAGCCCAGAGGTGCCATAGCACAAGCAGGGAGCCCCCCAGCAGCAGAGCAATGTAACTGCACAACTAGGGAGGTAGGTAGGGGCCCACCACCCATGCCACAGATGGGTACAGAAACACACTGCAGAACAGACAATGCACCCCCACACCCCAAGCACAGCACAACTGGTGGAGGGATGGAATATCCACCAGCCCATGGGGACAAGCAAACAAAGCACAGCTGGGCCATGGTGCCCCATCACACCCACCGGCAAGTTGAGACTGCCACACAAGGAGGGCGGACCACCCCATGGCACAGCAGCCCCCCCGTGCACAGCACACCCTGCACCGTGACCCCAAGACACCCCCTATGAGCAGAGACCACCACTGCAGGAATCCCCATGCATACCACCACCCCCACTGTCACACTGCAACCTCGTGTACCACAGAACCATACAAGCCAGACCCACCATGAGCACCCAGCAGTGGGTGGCAGCACACGGCAATGCAACAACGGCAGACACAGTGCCAACATGCACAATCCCCCTGAGGCACATCTGAGAGACCGAACATGTGTCACCACAAGAGGTACCCCACACGGGAAAGGGTGTGCCCCTGACACCACCACCATTGATACAGCACCCTGCACAGTAGAAAAGTGTCACAGCGTGACCCATCACGAGCCACAGCAGCCAGCACAGACACCCACAGTGGTGCATGGAAGCATGCAGCACACCGGATGCAACACAGTGCAGGGGAAAACACACACCCATACCCACGGGGACACTAACACAGGGACGCAGTAGTGTGGCAACCAAGCTCCCAGTGTGGGCCCATATAAACTGTGCACACACAGCCTGCAGTCCTCCATGGCACAGGGGTGACACCCACCCTGTGCATGAACTGTGGCCCTGTACGCCACCAGCATATGCCTGGATCACAAGTCACAGACAGTGGTGCACAGCTCCTGCAACACACACAAGCCACAGCATGGAGATGGGACAGCAATTGCGGAGGCCACAGTGTCACCCAAGGCAAACATGCACCACACCATTGACAGGAGGCAACCCAGCATTGTGATGGTCACAGTAGATGACATGCAGGGACAGCCACCACTGACAAGGCAGCAGACCTCGCAGGCCACAGACATGCAAGGGTGTCAGCTGCACAGGCCAAGGACAGGTTGACAGGGGCACAATGGACACAGAGCAGGCACCATGGACCAGTGCACACAGTAATGCAATGAACAGAGAACAACACACACACCACAGATACTGACTGATAGCCACTCCCACACCAGAGACACTTCCCCACGCACACACACACATACCCATGACTGAACCACCCCAGATGCTATGCACACCACTGCAACTGAGCACCTATAGCCAGCTGCAAATCAGAGACCACCACAGTATTCATATCAAAATAACTGTATTAAAAAAAATATTTACAATTATGTACAAACATGGGGTGGAGGGACAGGAACAAGGTGGGGGTGAGTAAGGGGCAGGGGTGAACAAATGGGAGAGGTAAGGTGGCGTGTGAGGGTTGGTCCAAGGGGGGAGGTTGTCTGTGGTCACTGGTGGCCAGCCTGGTCCTCTGCTGCCTGGAGCCGTTCCCTGGGTCGCATCCTCCTCCTCACCCCATGCTGATGAAGATCCCTCAGGATGGCAAGGGACTCTTGCACCACCCGCACAAGATCCTGGATGGACCGCTCAATTTGCAGGAGTATACGCACACCTAGGACAAGGGATCAGAGTCAATGGGTGTGACTGTCCATCCCCCTGCAGCCCACCCATTATGCATGGCATACAGCCATGTGCCACACTCCTGTGATGGTGTGCACCCACCCACAGTGACCGTGTCCACAAGACATGCCCAACCAGGCAGCAACAGCCATGTGTACCACTGCACACACACACTGCCCATGTTCAGCACAGCACAACCAAGGCCATACAGTAACGTGGCTATGCGGTGGGCAGGCAGTGCCACAGCCCATGTGCCCAGTGCACGCATGGACCACCATTGATGCACTCCCAGACATGCAGTGCCACTGGACAGTGCTGACTGTCACATGTCACGTGCATGGCAGTGGTGTCCATGGATGGTGGCCATGCCCTGCTTCCCACCCTGTCACACAACATGCAATAGCAATCATGGTGTCATGGCACTCACCCTCATCGGGTTGTTGCTGGCATTGGAGTTGGTCCCTGACTTGCCCCCGGGCAGTGTCCCCCACCCTCTGCTGCTGCTCCATAATCCTCCTCTGCTTGGCCACGCCTGTGGGAGACAAAAGGAGAGAAACACATCAGTACAAACCCAAAGCATATTCCCCCTGCCCCAATGTGTGTGCCCACCCACCCAGCCAGACCCATCCATCCTATACCCTGTAAACACCGCCACAGCCATTCCTAGACCATTCCTCCCCTATGTGCTGGACACATAAGACAGTGTCACCCATATGGACCATACAAGTGCGTAGACGTATCACCCACCTGGACGAGGCACCACGCCCCTCCTGGCACGCGACTGCAGATGTACCAGTAGCTCTGGCTCCCTCTGTCTCAGGTCCCCATACTGGTGCCTGCACTGTTTGGCCATCCTCCTGTGGTCAGTGGCCACCTCCAGGTCAGTGGCCATCTCTTGCCATACCTGGGTCCTGGCCCTGTCCAGTGGCACCTCACCAAACAGTGGGCCATAGTGTGGCTCCAGAATGGCCACAAGGTTGGCCAGCTCAAGGGCACTCCACTGAAGGGCTATCCTGTGTGCCATCTCTAATGCTATAGTAGGCAATATGGCACTCCACAGTGCGGCAACCCCATGTGGAAGTGCTGCACAGTACATCACCGACATTCCCTATCACGCTGTCGGTACAGCGCCGCCATTCCCTATCGCGCTGTCACCGAACAGCGTGATAGAGCTGCAGCCATGCCAGACGTATAGTGCCAAGGGGGAAAAGGTCAGGCACAGGGTCGTGGGTCTCTGGCGCAAGGCCATGCACAGCGCCATCGGACGTCTATGTGTCTAGGACGATTGGTTGCCTGTGTGCCATCGCCACAGCAAACTATTGTGCAGTTGTGCCACAGTGCCATGTAGTGACCCTCGCCATAGCGCCACTGACACAATGGTGGCTGTGCCCTGAATTGCCTACCGCACACAGCACATCATCAGCACGGCAGACGCCTGCGTAAGCTACCTGGGCATGCGCAGTGCGGTGTACTACGCAGGCCACAGAACTGCGCCATTGGCTCAGCACATTCAACACAATTGCGCAAAGCGCAAAAGCGCGATATTCAGCCATCATATGCAAATCATCCAATCAGCCATTCAATGGTGCAGCAGCGCGATTTGCATCTCATTAAAGTTGCTCCACACCTAATTTGCTTGGATTGTGTTATAAAAATACGACACTGTTCTGTAGTGGCCATATTCGGTTACTGCAGTTTATAGGTGAGTTGCATGCTGTGTGGTGTTCTGGACTGTGTTCTCGGGGACTTGCTTTGTAGTGCACAGTCACAGGTAACCACTGTCACCCATACAGGCTGAAAAATGACCGAGCGAGGACTGGGTGAGGAGGACGATGGTAGGCGGAAGAGGAGGCCCAATTTTACTAAGGCCGAGACGAAGGCACTCTTTGAGGCCTACATCGATCAGGAGCCACTGCTCAGTGGACGGTGGGGCACCCCTCAGGCCCATGCTGCTGCATGGGAGGGGGTGGCTCGTGCCATCAACCTGCACGGCAGCCACCAGCGCTCTGTGCAGGAGTGTAAGAAGAAGATGGGTACAAACAGAAGGAGGGTGAAGGAGAAGGTGGCTGCCATCAGGGTGGCATGTGCTGCAACAGGCGGAGGCCAGCCGGAGGTGGTGCAGCTGACTCCGGCAGAGGACAGGCTCACTGCAAGCATGCAGCACAGTGCCATTGAGGGCGTTCCAGAAGGTGGCTTCCAGACAGGTGGTAGCCCATCACTGCATGGCACATCATGGTCTGTCGGCGGGAGGGTAGATCACATGCACTAATGTGTCCTTACTTTCTGTTACAGATCCTGCGCATCTGCAGGGGTCAGCGGTGGAGGGCCTGTCCACTGCGGACAGCCATCTGGAGTTGGAGGAGGGACCATCCACCTCCGCAGGTAGCCGGCGTGCATTGCAACAGTGGGTCCGCCTGGCTGTCAACACTGATGTCGTTTAGACCGGTGTGGGGGAGGCCCTTCCTGTGTCTCAGCAGTCTGGCATCCAAGCATGACAGCATGCTGTGGCTGTGGCACAGACCTGCACCATTGATGATGCAACGACCATTATGGGCAGACACATGTGTGTGTCATGGAATGGACACACAGCAGGCTAGCTCATGCCCATGGACCTGGCTGGTTCCGACGTGTGTGCCAGTATGTCAGCACAGTCCGAGGCTGCGCCTGTCAGCACCGGTGGGGCAGCACCAGTGGTTGGTCAGGTCAGTGGCACTGTTGCGGACATAGCAGTGGAACAACCGATCCCTTGGGCACAGCAGGCAGAGGGGCAGCAGCAGCAGTCATCCACTGGGACTGGGGGTACAGGGTTCAGCGGTGGCATCTGTGCACCACCTGTGGATTTGCCCATACCTGGTCCTGGTGAGCAGTGCCCACCCTCAAGGGGTGCTGAACATCAGGCCCTTCCATACCTTGAGGGACAGGTTGCCGAGGTGGCAGATGACCTCTTTGATGAGCACACCTGCCTGCTGCAGGCATCAGTACAGCAGCAGATGCGGCTTGCAACATCCATGGAGGCACTGTGTGTGGCTCTGGAGCGGGTCAAGGAGCAACACAGCAGGGACACCGATAGGATCCTGTCATGGATTGACCATTTGCGGGAGGATGTGCCCACTGCCATTGACAGGCAAACACAGGTGCTGGTCGCTGTCATGGCCACAATGGGCATACAGTCAGGTGCCCATGTGTCGCTCACACTGCGCAGTTCGCTATCCACTCCTCATTCCCGGCATCATGCGACACTCACCCTGTCGATGCCGGGTTCAGCTGTGGGCATCCTGAGCACTCCTGGTGCAGGTATGTTCGGTGTGCTGCAGACACCTGTGCGGGCACAATCGCGTTTGCGCAGTGGAACCCCTGGTGGACCATCGGTGTCACCCCATGAGGCCCGTGCTCAGCCTGCCAGTGCTGCTGGGTCTCAGCAGGGCCGCCCACGCATCCGAGGTGGACGTGGCACTGTACTGCAAGACTGACCTGTCTCCCAGTGTGTGCACTGTCTGGTGCTGCCCTGTGTGCATTGTGTGTTTTGGTGGGCAGTGCACCGGTGGGTGCCCAGCCCTATACGCAGACACACAGTCCACCTGCACACCCTCCCGACTGCTGTCCACAGGTGCGTGTGCATGATGATGCCTGCATTGCGCTGTACACCAAAGTGCGATGGTGCCCAGCATCTGACACACACACATAGACAATCAGTGGACGTGGTGGCCTGTGGACATGTGTGTTGCTAGTGTCTGTGTTCTGGCTCTGTTTTGCACCTGACCCCTGTGCACTTTGTGCCTATTGTGTGTGCATGTGTGTGTGTGTGTGTGTCCATCCATGTGGCATGTTACTGTTCACCCCTCCCTGGTTGTATGTGTGTGATTCTGTGCCCTGCCACTTCCCTTGCCTTGTTTCCATGTGTGTACGCGGGTTGTGCCCTAGCCACTGGTGGTTGCACATGGCCCCATGGCTTACCTGTGTTGGCTGAAGTGCTCCTCTGTGATGGTGCCCCGGTGCAGCTGGGCCAGCCGGATCAGTCGGGGGTCCCATCGCCCAAGGGGGGGCTGCCCATCCCCATCGTCACTGGCGTCCCCATCACTGTCCCCCTCTTTGACCTGTACGCTATCCCACAGTCTTTGGCCATGTTGTGCAGGATACAACAGGCCAGGAATATCCCACAGGCCTTTGAGGGGCTATATTGTAGGGCACTGCCAGAGGTGTCCAGGCAATGTAAACGTGCCTTCAGCATCCCAAACACCCGCTCAATGATGTTGCGTGTGGTGGCACATGCCTCATTGAAGCATTGCTGCGATGGGATCGTGGGCCGCCGGTAGGGTGTGAGCAGCCAGGGATGGAGTGGATATCCACTGTCACCATGTGGAGATAGTGGAGGTTAGTTTCTTGTTCAGGCTCAGACTGCCCCAAACCCTGTGTGCCACACCCATGGCACCTCTGGCTTACCCCCGCTTGCCCATGATTTGTCAGTTCTACATGCATACTCACCCACTAGATGACCTGTGGGGATGTCCCCACTCTCGAATCAATGGCACAGTGCCAACTGGTACCAGATGAAGGAATCATGTGCTCCCCCAGGGTGCATGGCACAGACATTGATGATGCGCCCACTGGCATCACACACCACCTGGCAGTTGACACTGGCATATCCCTTCCGATTCATGTAGGTGGCCCCATCAGGGCCAGGTGGCATGCGAATGGCCACATGGGTGCAGTCTATCACTCATAGCACGCCAGGCATACGTGCTACCCTGTGGAACCCCTGTATGTTTGCTGTGCGCTCTGCCGTGGTGCTGGGGAAATGGATGTACTCCGCAGCATGTGGCAGCAGTGCACTGAGGAATTGGGTGAGGATGTGTGATGTGGCCAACTGTGTTATGCCTTTGGTGTCCCCTGTTGGTCTCTGGAAGGTACCCGTGGCGAGCAAGCACATGCAGGCTGTTACCTTTGTCTCCACTGACAGAGCATGACTCCGGCGTGTGGGTGCCTGCATGACTCCGTCGTGTGGGTGCCTGCATCACATCACTGCACAGCTCACAGAGCTGCCTCAGTATTGCCCTATTCAGGTGGTACCAGCCCACAATCTCGACATCTGTGTACAGCTCAAAGCTGGTGCGGGCTCGGTACTGCCTGTTGGGGGTGTACCGCCGACGGGCCCTTCCGTGGCCACGTCCCCCTGCAGCATGCCTTCTTACCCCCCTCATTACAGCTTCCATGTGGAAGGTGGCATTGTCCATATCCCTGGCTTGTGTTCCCCCCCAGCTGTTGTTGCTTTGTTCCCCCCGCTGTCCTGACTGCTACCTCCACTGCACCGGGTACACCAACTGGCTTCTGCCTCTGTGGCCCCACACACCTTCCCTTGCCTATTCTGTGGCTTTGTTTCCTGGCCTGCCCTCTTTCTCCCTCTTACTCTGTCTCTCTCCCTGCCTCATGTGGCTTCCCTGTAGCGTTCTTGCACCTCTTCCTTGCTCCTTTTTATTTTGGCTCATTTCCGCTATGGCGCAACTTCCGCCTGCTCTACTGTTGCACATTGCACAAGTCTTTGAACATCGCACTGTGCACTTTATGCATGGTTCCACCCCCTTCAGTTGTGCATGCCTTCATTATCATTGCACTGTTGCTCAGCATGTTTTCAGTGGCGCAACTGCCTCCTGCTGAATATTGTAGAATGGCGCATTTTCCGACTTGCGCTGGCGCAACCCTATTGCGCATTGCGCAACCCTTTTGAATATCCGGCCCATTGTGTTTTGTTTCAGTTGATTATGCAGCACCTTGATGTTTGAAAGGTGCTATATCAAATAAAATGTATTATTATTATTATTATTAACCAAAAAATCAAAAGCAAAGTAAGTCAATGACTTGGATGTGGAAAGATCTGTTCCTCAGCATGTTGCAGCTTGAGTACTTAGTCCAAAACAGCAAAACCGCACTCGCCACTGTTGATAACAACACTTTATTATGCAAAAATGCAGATAAAAAAGTGTCACTCCATACCTGCACCAAAACGTTAACTGATCCCCAACCGGTTTCATGCTGTCAGCATGGAGCATATTATGTTGAAACATCATCTAGACCGTTTAAGGTTAGGATTGGGGAGCATATTAGATCAATATTGCATTTGGATGACAGATGTGCCCTCTCAAAACACCTAAAAAATAGTGAACAGAAAAACACACATGTTTTTAACTTTGGTGGGATAGAGAAGGTGAGAATGGGCATCAGAGGTAGTGACATAGAAATGAACCTGGCAGAAAGAGAATCGTTTTGGATTTTTACGTTGGGAGCCCTTCAATTTCTGGGCCTCAATGCCAAAATTGATCTAATGAGCTGTATTAAGAGAAGATGATGGAGGAAAGATCAATATATAAAAATTCAAGTACAGAATAAAAATTGAAGTACAGTATAGAATGATAATTAGCAGTTTGGGTCCTGTCAACACTGGGACTGGATAAAATATGATATCCACTAGCCTGTTATTTAGTTATATTTGAAATTCTCTTAGGTCCTTAATGATTGCAAGCTCTTATTGTAATTATTTAAATTAATCTTTTTTTTGTGGTTATTTTTCATTTTAGGTAATGTAGGGATGGCATCCTCATGATGAACAAGTGGAGTCACAGGAATAAGAAGTACATTTTTGCTTACTTATAACTTCACCATAGGAATGTAGTAATTGTGCTATGTACAAACAGTATGGAATCATATTTTTAGATTTTAATGATGAGATATGTTTTGTGATACATTTAATGTTATTGATCTAATGTTTGAAAGTAGTGTAATGGTTTGTTTAGTATCTAATATATATGAGATGTGTATATTTATGTAATTTGGTACTGTCACTTTAAGCAAGGTCTCTATAAAAGAGCTTTGGTGATCACTGTTTGTACTTCCCCCGATGATGTGCTAGATGGCATGAAACCAGTCAGGGATCAGTCTGCGTTTTGGCGCTGGTATGGAGCGGTAATTTTTATCTGCATTTTTGCATAATAAAGTATTATTAAAAACAGTGACGAGTGCAGTTTTGCTGTTTTGGACTTTGATTTATTTTACTCACGCCACCTATGCAGTGGAGCGGTCTTTGTTTTGACCGGAGCTTGAGTACTTAACCTGTGACCTTAAGGATCAGACAGATAGGTTTGAAAGACAGTGGAACTTGTATATAGATTAATTGTTTCCAGCAGAACAATCAGCAACTAGGTTAGGCTAGATTTTGTAGACCAGCTGAACTCAGCATTCTGGTTAAACTTGGTGTCCCCGTTCTCTTTTTTTCTGTTGGTGACATGGCAGCTCATATTAGATAGCAATTTGCTTCACACTGATATGAACGGAGATGAATTGTAACTCTATTGTGCTGTCACTAGATGTAATTTGAATAGCACTTCCTGACTTACCTGTATGTCTAGTTATGTGTGTATGTCGTGTTTGTTTATTGTATCAGCACTGTACAATTTGATTGAAAAGGTATGTGACTGGTTGCATTTATCTTGTCTTGACAACATGCCAAGTGCAGTGCCAATCTTGTTTTGCCTGTACCTTTCTCCTTCTGCTCCCTACATCTCCAGTATTACATGGCCACTGTATTTGCCACCTGAGCATCAACACATTTCTATTGTAGCCTTATCTGAAGCACCTGAAGAGCACTCTTGTGCATTGCATTATTTTGTGAATGGAAATGCTGATACTGTTCTATGCTGCTAGTTTTTTTTAAAAATTATTTCAATAAAAAGATCTATTACAACAAGCAATTGGTCAGCAAACACTTCACCTCTAATCCAAATAAATAAAAAATGTTTAATTTAATGCCTCAGTTCATACCAACCACTGTTCCTGTTACTGTCACCTGGAATGGCTCTCACCTGCCATTTCCCACCTATATTCTCTTGGCTGCTTCACTGATAATCTCCTCGGAGTTCCCTCCCTGGCCCAACCCATTCTCTCCCCTATGCTCATCACCAACCCTACTTGCTCAGATCCTTAGACTAAGGCCTCCACGTCCCCAAATGCTCAACTATAATGGGGGTGGGGTGGGTCAGGCCTTCTCTTCCTTTGCCCCTGAAGTTTTGGAACTCTCTCCCACAGTGCGTTCACAGCTTTCCCTTACATGGGATATTCAAAGGTGCACTATGGAAACATTTAAAGGATTCTACTAATAATCCTTGCACATAACAATGCTAGCATTTCCTCTTGCACCATGCACAGTGATTATTCCCCCCCCCTTCCCAGTTTGTACAGTGGGGTTCGTAAACTTGTAGTTTTTGTTGCTGCTTGTATAGGTTGTCGCTGCTTGTAAACTTTTACCTTCAGGGTTGGGACTGTTAGTATAAATTTACTTGAGCAATATAATTTTACTGTACAGCTCTCCATCTGTCATTACTCTGTGAGAACTTCACTTGTGTTGACTATATCTGTATTATGCTTTGTTTTGTTGTCATATCTGATTTTCACTATGTTCTGTTGTTTTTTCTCTGCTTTGTTTACCACAACATGCATGATTCTGTGGGCCCCTGTCATATTGTTATATTTATCTTGTCTGTTTGCCTTCTGTAATCTCCTGGGTTGTAGCTGTAAAAAAAACATTAATTTCCCTACTGTACATGACCCAGTAAACAAAAAACAAATAAACACATTTATTTTCAAATAAACACAAAATATAGCAGGTAGATGTGACCAAAGGCAGTCACACAAATGACCTAACAGTCTGTACTAATGTGCTTCATTAATGGTGTGTTCCATAGTTATACCCAGCAGTATCACTCATCTTGAGAGTGGGGGTGGTTACAGTTGGTTAAGCAGAAAGGTAGACTAGGTCTTGTAATTTGTTTATGGCTACATCCTGGGGAGAAGCAACATACAGTACAATATAATAAAATGTTTATAAGAAGGCACAACTCAACATTGTAATCCATGTAGAGCTAGAAGTGCACAGGTAACTACAAATAAAAAAAAAAAGTACAGACAAGTGCTCTTCAGGTGTGTCAGATAAGGCTACATTAGAAATGCTCAGGTTGCAAATACTATGGCCATGTAACACTGGAGATGTAGGCAGTAGAAGGAGCAAGGGACATGCAAAACAAGATTGGCATTATACTGGTAAAACCAAAACCATACCAATTTTGCCTATGATTAAGTTGTTTTAAGTTATGCATTTGAATTATCAGCAGAGTCTCATCCTTGTGATTCTGCCATTTCCAGGGAGTGGGCTTGCTTCTAAATCTTTGCATGTTAGTCTTAGTTTTTTAAGTAACTGAAATGCAGCACTAACAATCAGTGACTTACATGTTTTCTCTTTAATAATAGCCTCATTATTCGATCATGGCGGCTGAAAACCATAATAGCCCATGCAGGTCATGTGTGCAAAGTCCTGATGAGAAGCCAAATACTTCAGATAAAGGTAAGCCTTTTATAGTTTTTTTTTTGTCTGACGTCAAGTGGAAAGCTACCTATTGTGCTGTGATGCAATCGTATGGGGTCAAATCACCCCTTCCCACCTACACACAAATCAAGAATATTTCTACTCTCAAAACTATGGCAGCTACCAGATATTCAGTGTGAGAGGGAATCCACCATGTAAACTTATCTTCTCAAGCTTTTATAAGCAGTTAGGTAGTTATACTGGCTAATACTCTGGAGAATGCATTCTCTATTTACAGGAGTGACCTGAGCATTCAAAAATGCAGACATAGTACGAGTGTGACATTATTATTTATTACTGGAAGGCAAAATGAGAATTTTAAGTAGTGCAATTAGACTACTTTAATAAAAAACATTTTCAAAACAAAAATCATTACCATTCTAACTTGTTTTGCTTACATATGAACCAAAAATCCAAAAATGTTTCAAACTTTAAATTTTTTTTTTTTTTTACAAAATGCCTTTCTGTCAGTCCTCTGTAAGTATATACTTCACTGTTCTAGGAAAGCACATCTCTGCCATACTGATATACTGAACTACTTTTTATTATAGCAATATAGTAAATGTGCATTCCAGTACATCAATTTATTGAAAGTGTATCCATAAAGATGTATACATGTCAATCTGACTTCAAACTTTTGTTTGAAATAAATTACTGTTTCTAGCCTTAATGGCTGCAAAGTTAGCCCTTTCTAAATATACTTTTTTTATAAAAAGAATTCCTGTGCTGGGTAAAGCAAAAGATATCTAGCATTCAGCTAGCCCAGTGGTGTTGGTTGAGGTACCCTACACATCACAGGTGACCTGGATTTGGGAATGGACCAGGTTCGCTCAGGGGCCAGTAGGGGGAAAAAGTATTGAGCATGCTAGACAGCTCTCCTCCTGCAGGGAGGGGAATAGTATATACCGCTGCTTGGCTGCCACCTAGTGGAGGCTAGGTGGTACAGCAGTGGTCATCTAGTTTGATGGCATGGCTTGAGCATTGAGGTGTGCAGTGTCTTTACACTGTACATGCAAACCACTGCATGTGTGCCAGTTCTGGATTGGTATGTAACAGGAGGTAAAAAAAACCTCAGCAAGACAGGCTGATGCCGGTGACCCCACAGACCCCACCCCACCTACCAGGCACTACCCACCCATCACAGTAATTAAGTAGATGTAAGACCCGTCATCTTGGGAGAGGGGCTGGTGGTCACTAGCAGAAGGGGTGAAGGTGTAGAGAGGCAGGAGGATAACTAAATGCATAGTTCTCTGATTGTATACAGCCATAACTAAACAGTTTAGTGAAGAAATAAATCATTCCTCAGACCCAAAGTCAACAAATACACTAAGCTGATTCATCAAAAGGAAGTAAAGTTCCATAATTGTCTAAAGTAAGTTATAACATGGGTAGGGGAAAACGTGGTGTGGCTCTGCATGGCTGTAGATCAAGCAGCCTATTTAATCCACGGTTTTGCGGACCGACTCTTGTGAAGTGGAGCTGGTACTCGAGTGTTTCACAAAGCAAAACTGAAAGGCAGCCATTGAGAAATCATGCAGCAAGAGAGTGAGCCACAGATCACTGCAGAGAGAGAGAGAGAGAGAGACAGGAGCAAGAGACAGAGACAGCATTATGAAGCAGCACATGGCTTCCTCCTGTAACAGTCCGCTTCTTCTCAGCTCTTGCCCAGTTGTTGTATTTCTGTCTGAGCTGCCACCGTGTACTGCAATGAGAAGTACAGGAAAGAGTCAGGGAAAACCTCAGAATGTATAGGCAGAAGAAAACCCCAATGGGTTGTGCAGCAGCGCGAAATGGGAGTGACATGGCCCCCTCCCCAACTGATACCTTGCAGGCTGTAAGGTGCTTGATGGTGCCCCCACCTGTACAAGGAGTGAGAGAGAGAGAGAGAGACTGGGTGACAGTGACACAGAAATGACAACTTGTGGACAGCGGCAGCAGGTAAGGGTCCTAAGTGCAGTAGCGTGGTTCAATGCTCTGTCTCTCCCTCTTTCTCAGTGTGTGGTGTGTGTGTGTGTGTGTGTGTGTGTGTGTGTGTGTGGCAGTATCCGACATTAGTGCTCGCATTGGAGAGACTGAGATATGCTGTCCCACAGAGCACATTTAGCAAGAGCTGCATCACCACAAACACTAGCAGCTGTAGCCCCATGCTTTGCCCCCATCCCAGATTGAGCAGTCTGCACCGAGACTGGTGAGAACGAGGAGCACAAGAGAGAGATACTTGAACAACAGTATTTAATTTGTCATTCCACCTCCCCCAAGTTGTTGCAAACACAGTGCTTGGCTGGCTCTGTCTGTACAAACTGCATGTGTGAGCTCTGTGTGTGCTTTGTAGTCTGAGCTGCAGGTGAATGTCTGTAGGGGGGAGGTGTAAAGTACAGGTGGCAAGCAATGTAGAAGACAATGTTGAGCACAGCAAATGTCACAAATCCTGTCAGTACTGTATGTGTGACATTTGTATGTGCATAACAGTTATGCAGTCTGCAGTAGCTATGAGGAACTATTTTGTAAGGTGGCAGGATACAGTCCCTTTTTTGGTATATAAACATGAGAAAAATACCTTTCTGTGCAGTTTTCCATGTTTTGGACATAACCCATGTTATAAGTGCAATAACCCACTCTCGGGTATGGTGTTATTGGGGATTAATCAACACCCCAGGTGCTGTGAGGACACTCAGCACCTTACAACACACCCTGAGTGTTGATTAGTAGTAGTAGTCATAGTAGTAGTAGTAGTAGTACAGTCTATTTATTTTGGGTGCCCTTCCTCATAGGCTCAGGGCACCCTTACAAAATATAAAACAAACAGCATTAGGGCATGGCATACATTTATTAGCTTTTGGTAACCAGGTAAGTGCGCTAGGCAACAGACCTGCCTATTTTCAGGCACGACCCGGGAGAGCACAGGACATTGGTTACAATATGCAGAAATGCACAGACATAATATAGGTGTACAGGAGCAAAACAAGATATACATTGGGTAGCACAGTAATAGTTACATAAGGGTACATTTTAGGCATAAATCATAATAAGGATGTAAAATAAAGCAATTAGGGTAACCATAAGACAGCTGAGGACAGTAAAGACATCAAGGTTCATAGCCACCTAGACAAGCGTATTGCATGGGAGAACATTAGTGTAGTACTCAGGGTCAGACCCGACATCCTGCAGTGGGACAAAGCAAATTAAGAGCATTTGCATTGGCCAGTGGCTAGGAGGTGGGTGAACAGCGAGTTTTTGAATTCTCGATGGGAGGCTGAAGTTTTCACCATAAGGGGAGTGAGTTCCAGAATTTGGGGAGCAAATGGGCAAATGCCTGTTCACCCATTTTGTCATGCAAGGTCTAGTGGAGAGCATGGGGACAGAGGAAGACCTGAGGGTACGGGTGTGTGAGGCAGGAGTCAGGAGGTTGGCAAGATAGACAGGGCAGGAGGTCTAGACAGGGAGTCGATAAAGCAGCCCAGGGTAGGCTTGAATATCCATAGGTGACAGCCAATTTAAGCCAGCGTAAAGGGAGACAATGATGGGTAAGACGTGGGGCAGTTAAGGCGAATAAACAGATGTTGTTGTAGACTGTGTCCCATTTGTGGAGTGTAGCAGAGTTTGCAGCAAAGAGGAGGGCAGAGCATATTGGAGCTGGGGTAAGAGAATACCTCTCGCAACAGAAAGTCTAGCGGAAGAAGTGGAGGAGTGGTGACGATAAGCTCCGCGCTAATTTTAGCATTGACGGCATGGTACACCATATTGACATGTTGAGACAGGTCAAGTGTGGGATCCAAAGTGACCCCAAGGTACTTGAAGGACTCAGTGTTTGAGATGAGGGAGCCATCAAGGCATTGAACCTGGAGCCTGTCTGCAGGGGCAGACAGTTTCTTAGAGGATCCGAATAGCATAGCACAGGTTTTTCTAGGTTCAGGACTTGGTGGTTGCTAGACAGCCAGGTCTGCAGGAATTGGAAGTCATTAGTGAGAGGAGTTGATGGCAGCAACCGATTTTGACCCAGAGTAGAGAACAAGGTCATCTGCGTACATAAGAGTGCAGCTATGCGGTACATGGTGGGAATATTATTTAGGAAGAGGAAGAAGAGTAGAGGTCAAGAGTGGATCCTGGGGAACTCCACGGGAGATGTTTAGGGGAGAAAGGGCCTTGTGAAATGCTACCACCGAGTCCGATTGTCAAAATAGCTATGGAACCAGGAGAGGGCTTGGTCAGATGCTCAATGGATTGGAGCTTCTTTAGCTATGAGAGGATGGTGTACCATGTCGAAGGCTTTAGACAGGTCGATAAAGGCGGCCCCAGTGAGTAGGCCACGGTCCATATTATTTCTGATGTCATTTGTAAGTTGTGTAAGTGCAGAGGTGGTACTGTGACCGGGCCGAAACCATGTTGGCATGCGGGGTTTGAAGATTAAACATGTCAAGGTGAGCAAGCTGGCGGTGGACTATTTTTTCAAGCAGCTTACTGAGAGTGGGCAGAAGAGATATAGGGCGGTAGTTGGACATGAGTTTGACATCGCCTCTTTGTGTATAGGGATGGTTCTGGCAGTTTTCCAGGTGGATGGGACAGTAGGCGTATGAATCGAGAGGTTAAAAAGCCAGGTGATAGGTCTGGTCAGCCAAGGTGCATACTGCTTAAGTATGCAGGATGGATGCCCTCAGGCCCTTGACCCCAGCGTGCGGAAGGGAGTTAAGTAGCTTGCGAACTTCAAGGTATGTGGTTGGAGCCAGAACGAAAGGGAGGGGTGGGAGGGGCGAGGGAGGAGAAGAGGGCCAGTCAGGTTGTGGGCTAGTCAGAGTAGCGACTGGTGGAGAAGAAAAAAGGGCATTGAAGGCATAAAGCTCATATTTCAATACATATAAAATCAATAAATACAACCCTTTAAAATTCCATACAAGCCAAATCCTAAGCTGTCTAGTGGCTTTAATATATTCCTCAGGCCCCAAATCCTGTTGGAAGAGGACTGTTTTAAGTTGTTTTTTAAATACCTCCAGGGAAGGCACCTCCTGGAGGTACCCTGGCAACGAGTTCCAAAGGACCGGGGCAGTCACCTTGAATGCCCGGTCACCAAAAGATTTCAACTAGCTCTAGGGACTTCCAAGAGGGCCTCCCTTGCTTATCTAAGAGAGTAATTTGGGGTGTAGGGATGCAGAAGCTCCTTCAGGTAGCCCGGACCCAACCCCTGTAGGGCCTTATAGGTCAAAAGACCTACTTTAAAGGTGATGCACCAGTGTACTGGCAGCCAGTGCAGTTCACGTAGCACCGGTGCAATATGACTGGATCTTGAATGTCCAGTTAACAGCTGGGTCACCACGTTCTGAAAAAGATGCAGGTGCTGCATTGTACCTCCTCTGACCCCGAGGTAGACTGTATTACAGTAATAAAGCCTCATGGTGACAAACGCATGTACCAGCATGACCAGGTCCTCAGGGGGAATAAGGGATTTAATTCAGGTGATGTTCCGGAGATGGTAAAAACCGGTCCAGACAACAGATGACACCTGAGCTTCAAGTGTCAGCTCACTGTCCAGAACAATGCCCAAATTCTTCACCTTAGGGGAGGCCTCCAGTCCAGTCAGACCAATAAAAAGCCCCAACCTGTGCCCAGAGGCCCCACTCCCCGACTTTGACCCAGTGATCCGTGATAAGAAAGAGTGAACATGGGTCACTGAATATGCGTGAGCCAGTTCAACAACATCTAAGCCCGGATCTCGGACAAGCAATTATTCAGCATGTCAACTGCATCAGATCTCCTGGGTGTGAAGGACAAGTAGAGCTAAGTATCATCAGCATAGCAAAGATAACTCAGCTTATAGCACCTTATGACCTCACCCAGGGTAGGCATATACACTGCGAACAACATGGGGGAGAGGACAGAGCCTTGGGGTACTCCACCGGGGAAGGCCATCGGGTCAGAGGAATAATTCCCCAGTATCACCCTCTGTGACCTGCCCCAAAGAAAGGACTCAAACCAGCTAATGACCTTGCCGGTGAGTCCTACCAATTCCCTCAACCTGTCCAACAACACCCAATGGTCCTTAGTGTCAAACGTTGATGAGAGATCGAGGAGAACAAGAATCAGTTGCTCTCCCGTATCCCTCGCCCTGAGCAGGTCATTCAACACCTTAATAACCAGTGCCGTCTCCATGCTGTGCATAGCCCTAAATCTGGACTGGAATGGTTTGTAAATCTGGAAGTCCGTGACATGATTCTGGAGCTGTGCCACGACCACCTTCCCAAGAACCTTCCCTAAAAAGGGGAGGTTTGAGATAGGCTGGTAATTTGCCAAGACGTTGGGGTCCAGAGATTTTTTTTCAACAGGGGCTTCACCAGAGCCTGTTTAAGGGACTCTGGGAAGACCCCCGCTGCGAGGGAACTCCCGACAAGTTCGGCAAAAATCGAACCCAGGACCCCAATGCAACTAACAAGTAATCATGTCTGGCCCAGGTCAAGGTCACAGAACATTCGTTTACACCTTGAGATCACTCCACAGATCTTCACTGTCTTCACCAGTCAGAACTCTCCCCAGGGAGACCAAGTGCATCTACCCACCCGAGGTCCATCACTGTTGGGTGATAGTATTCTGCTTGGAGAAATCCCAGCCCTAAAGGAGGGCACTCTGTCTGAGAAGAACCAAGCAAACTCCTCACACTAATGAGCTAAACAAGCTCTAATAGGTTTCAGACAGGCCAGATGTAATAGTCTGTCTACAACCTGAAAGAGATGAGCCAGTCAATTCTTATCAGCTGCAATCATCCTAGGCATAAAAGCTGCCTTTTTTGGATGATTGCATTCTGATACTCATCGTAATGAGTAATCAGAACCAGCTTGTCCTCCTGGGACCTGCTCTTCATCCAACACCTCTCTAACCTGCACCCCGTGGTTTTCAGTGTCCTCAACTCACCATCAAACCAATGTTAGCCAAGGCGTGAAACCAGCGGCGGGCGTACACAGATCAGTACCAGACGATCTATATGATCCAGGGCCTCCACAACAGCCCTGTTATAGGCCATCATGGCAGAACTCCAGCATAGATGAAATGATCAGTTCTGCCATCAGTCCCTCTGGTCGCAAACCTTTCAAAGAGTGGAACTGAACCATATACCCCCCATGACAGTGACACCGGTGCAGCGAATGACACTACAGCGACTACAGTGCCACATCACCAGTAGTGTTCGCGCTGGAACCCGGCACTGTCTGTTGGGGGTCTTGTCCCCCCAAATCAGCTCTGACTCAGAGTTGATAATCTGTAGTGGGGTTGCGGTGGGCAAAGGCCCCCCGATGACAACACTTTGTGTTGTTTGGAACCAGCAGCCGACCGCGAAAAAGCAGTCGACCTGCTGGTTTTGCTGTCTGGCCATTTGACAACATTTTTGTCAACGACCAGACATGGATCCAAACTGAACCATTTCCACAGGGGAAGGGACAGTCAGTGGGGCTCTGAAGCTCAACCTGATGGTGCAATGATTCGACCAAACAACCGGATCATTTCGATGGTGTCAATTTTGAGCCCCAGGGAGAACACCTGATCAAGTGCATACCTGGAGTGGTGGGTCCCAGCTGTGTTCTCAAGAGTAAGGTCAATAGCCTCCATGCTGGACAGGAAGTCTCTGGCCCCATACAAAGCCTCATTGTCTACCCAGGTGTTGAAGTTACTGAGAATAAGCCATCTTGGCAACTCCAGCACCCTCTCGGTGATAAAGGCTGTCACCTCATGCAGGAAACTCCAGTCCCACCTATGTGGACAGTAGACCAGAAGAACTCTGAACTCCACTCCAGGACCGCCCTGCACCGCCACACACTCAGAAGAGCCAGTGTTCCCCACTGAGTGCACTGCCAGGCCCAGCTCCGACCTGAAAAAAATGGCCACCCCCCCGTGTCCTTCCTTGGGCAGTGAACTGCGGTGTACCCTGCCAGGACAAACGTGTCTAGCACAGGGCCTGAAGCATCCCCCAGACAGGTCTCCATAATGCATGCCAGGTTGACTGACATAACCAGCTCTGTCATTACAGCAGTCTTGTTGGCCATCGACCTAGTGTTACATAACACTGCTCGAAGAGGACGAATGGCTGAGGCCAGTCTCTCAGCTACCTGCCCTCTCAGTCCAGAGGGCTCCCTGGCCAGAGAGATAAGGCATGGTGATACTGTTCCAATTGCCTTCTCGACCCAAGGCTTCTCCGGTCCGGTCCCCACCACCCAAATCAGTCCCCCACTGGCCTCATCCCTCTTCACATCTTCCTTTCTTATGCTCCCTATTAACCCCATATCTTGTCGTGGGTTATTGCTTACGTGCCATACTTGAGAGTTAGATTTTAAACCACTAAAAAGTCAAACTAACAGTCACAATAACAAGGTTATCTGATACTGAAACAATTATATAGAAAGAGAATTTGCAGCTCTAGGCTTGTTGAACATATAAAACAGAGAAGCTGACTGAATTTGCTTTGAAGAGAGAAGACACTGCAGAGAAGCCAGGGGATGAAGTAAAAACCCTAAATAGAGACAGATACTGGTTTGTTTTATTTCTCTGCTGTAGCTGAAGAAGAAATTGTTTACTTGTGATGTTTAAAAATATTCTGCTGAATGAAACACCATTCATTTTGAACTTTGAAACCTGTCTCACCTGATGAGTGTTCCCTTAAATATCTACGTAGGCTACCCAGTTATATGCTACCCTGTCACACCAGCCCTCCTCATCTGTTAAAACTGAGCAAAAGTATTAATTTAGAATATCAGCTTTCTGCCCATCCTCTACCACCCATGCTCCTGCCTTTATCGACCTCACGAGATTACCCCCTTATATGCCCTCCTTTCACTGATATACCTAACGTAGGCCTTGCCATCTTTCTCTCAGCCCTTCTGCTGTTTTAAGCTCTGTCTCCACTTTGGCTGCCCTTACTGCTTTACTGTCCTCATTTGCTTTGTTGAGGCAGAGCTCCATTCTTACTTACAACTGGTTGCACTTATACCCTCTGAAGGCCACCTTTTTAGCCCTCACTGCTTCCCCAACCGCCTTTTAAAATCATTTAGGCTGCTTGTGCCTCCTTCTTTTCCCTGTCTGTCAGAAGCATACCTTTAAGATCTCAAGGATCTCTTGCTTAACAGATTCCCACTTACTGTTCACCACTTTCATTTGACTAGACACCATGAGCCTCTCCTTTATCTCCTCCTCCATCTTCCCGAAGTCTACCCTCATTAAGTCCAGGTTCAGCATCCATGACATTTCCTTTTGGGTTTCCAGGACTGTGTTGAACCACACTGTGCTGTTGGTGCTAGACCTTAGTAGACCCTCCACTGTTATCCTCCCATGTTGTCCTGGTTGGTCAGAACTTGGGCCAGGATGGCCCCTTCCCTTGTCTGCTCCTCGTCATGTTGAGTCAGGAAACAGCCTGGAAGGTGTCTATCAGCACTTGGTTCCTGGTGCTCTGTGCTACAGGAATGATCCAGTCAATGTCAGGTACGCTGAAGTCCTCTAGCGGAATGACTTCCCCGCTATCTGCCACCCTCCTGATCTCCTCAGAATGTGCACTGTCCACTTCCTCCATTTGACTGGGGGGGTCTATAGATCACTCCCATGCAGACAATCCTCTCTTCCTGACAACATCTGAGCCCATAATGATTCCACTTCAACCCCTCTCCCCTGTTTCCTTATCCTCCAAAACCCTGATGTCTTCTCTGATATACAGTGGTTTCACCCCTCCCCCATTCATTTTCTCTCTTCAGTTTAGAATCTAATCACATGAACCTAGTTAAAACCATCTCATTCATATATAGTTGCAATAATGACAGGCAGTGATGCTTACCCTTAGTGAGTGAACTCAGCTAGATCGTATCTTAAACCAGATGAGTAAATGGGGCAGAGTGTTCTGTAGACTATGCTGCAGACACTTTTTCTTGCTTCATGATCCTAATACTTCAGAGCTGCTCATGCAAGGGTTGCTTGGAACTGTGGGAAATAAGTAGTGGTCTAATTGATGTTAACCACATGATCCTCACTCCACTCACAAATGGTATCACATGCAACTGCCAACTCTCCTGCTTCCTCCAATAATCTCTTCACATCTCCTGACCTCCCCTCACCCCAGCTTCAACCACAAACAGTCACGATGTCAAAAAGAAATCAGGAATAAAGAAAAATACTTACTTAGTAATTTTGCTTCTTCCATGAGATCCCTCACTATGCTTAACAACTGCAATCATTTCCATGGAATGAGCTGCCCCAGAACCTAGAATGTTATGCTTATTATGGAATCTTAGGATGAAATTCAAAACTCTGCTGTGTGGCCATGCTCACACTTGTCCACTAATGTCAGATTTATTTTTGAAGCTAGGGTGAGCAGTGGCCATTAAACTAGCTAAATGACTACCAAAAGAAATTACCCCAAATAAGAGAGTCTCAGGAGACTCTTAAAATGACAGACCAAATTTAACAGATTAGATCTCTCAGTCTCAATTGTAGTGCAATGTAAGAAGTAATGCTCAAGCAAACTGAAAAGAATGGATTTCTTGTAAGAACCTTTTCCAGATTCTGGAAAGGAAGGTAGGGATGGGATTGTTAAGCATAGTGAGGGGATCCCTTGGTAGAAATATTGCTACGGTGAGTAATTCTTTCTTCAAGTCCCAGGAATCCCTTATTGTGCATAACAACGCCAAACTACAAAGCAGTACCTTGGGAGGCTGGGTATAGAATCTATTTAGGGAAAATGTTCTGCAAGACAGCAGTGCCAAAGCTGGCACCCCTTCTAGACTGAAAATCCATATAATAGTGCTTTGTAAAGGTGTGTACTGTTTTCCACATAGCTGCTTTACAGATTTCGTCTAAGGAAATACCCCTTGATGCTGTCACCAAGGCAGAAGCACCATGTGTAGAGTGTGCCCTGAGGCCATGAGGTGGCAGCTTGCCAGCTTTGTTGTAACAGAACTGTATGCAGGAGACTATCCAGTGAGAAATTGTTCTCTGGAATGCTAGTTTACCTTTACCCACTTCACTATAGGTTATAAACAACTGGTCACCATAGGTTACAGACAACTGAGTATTGGTGGACCTTACTTCTAGTGTTGCTCAGATGGATCTGGCCAAATCCGGATCCACGGGTATCTGCCCTTTTGCGGCAGGGTAGTGGATCTGCCAGATACCTCCATTAGCTGCCTGTGGATCTGGCTGCCAGATCCCCTGGTCGGATCCCGCTTTATCCGATGGCTGGATCCAAGGATCTGACACCGGATCCCTAGATCCAGCACTGGGATCCAATGTTGGATCCAGGGATCTGGCATTGGATCCCTGGATCCAGTACTGGATCCCTGGATCTGACCTGGGATCTGACCTCTGTATTTGGCCGGATCCCTGGCCGGATCCAACTCGAATAGTGCTGCCATCCACCAGATCACTGGCAGATCCACGGTGGCACTATCCAAGCAACACTACTTACTTTCTTTGTGTGGTTCAAGTAGTAGCTCAGTACCCTCTTAAAATCCAAACAGTGGAGCTTTCTGCTCCCACATTTGATTTTGCTGTGAAGAACACTGGAAGTGCAATTGATTGGTTCAGATGAAATTCAGACACCACTTTTGGCAGGAATTTCCTGTTGGTTTTTTAAAACCACCTTGTCCCTATGGAATGTGATATAGTTAGGTTCTGTACAGAGGGCTTGCAGGTTATTCATCCTTCTGGCAGATGTCACAGCCACCAAGAAAACTGCTTTCCAGGTGACATACTTCAAATCAGCAGTTGCCATGGGCAATGCACAGATTTGGATCCCTGACCTGAGGATACAGGTGGTAAGGTCTTTAAAGAACTATTTAAAAATGGACTACAAGGCCAGTGACCTGTCCTCGCCAGCTGAAGCGTAGGCTGACACTGCTGCCAAATGCGCCTTCAGAGTCATAGGCCTGAGACCCAGGGACTGAAGGTGGATCAGATAGTCCAGGATGATAGGGAGGTCTGCCTGAATTGGGCTGAGCTGTCTAGAGGCGCACCACAGTGAAAACCTTTTCCACTTGGAGGCATAGGTTTTCTTTGTTGCTGGTTTCTTGGACACCGTAAGCACCTCCAAAACCTTTTCAGAAAGATTCAGTCTAATGAGCTGTAGCTCCTCAAGCACCATGCCCTGAGTCGAAGGAGTCTTGGGTCTAGGAATGCTATCTTACCCTGAGACAAGGTCAGCAGATTATATCTCAGGAAAGCTGATAGGGTGCGTGATTCAGAGGGACAGGCGCAGTGAGTACCAACACTGCCTGGCCCAGTCTGGAGTTATCAGAATCATGGTTGCAGACTCCTCCCTTAGTTTCAGCATCACCCTTACTAGGAGTGGAAATGGCAGGAAGGCATGAAGAAACTTCCCTGCCCAAATGAGGAAAAGGACATCCACAGAGACTTTCCCTACTGAGGGGGGTCTACAACAGAACATGGGAATCTGGTGGTTTTCCCATAATGCAAATAGGTCTATCTCTGGTGTACCCCATCTTCTGAACACTGCATTCAACACTTGCTTGGCTGGTTCTGCTTAGGGAATCTCCCAGCACATTGCCTTTCCCTGGCAGGTGAACTGCTGCACCCCTAGGGAATAGACCAGATTCCAAATCTTCATTGTTTCTGTATAGCTTTGAAGATCTTGTTCCTTCTTGTTTGTTGATGTAATATATTGTAGTGGAGTTGTCTGTCCTGACCTGAATGGACAGACCTCTGATGTGGGAGGAGAAGTCCTGCATTGTCAAATACACTTCTCTGAGCTCCAGGAGGTTTATGTGCTCCTGAGACTCCAGGGGGCCCCACACCCCACTTACAGTTAAATACTCCAGATGGGCACCACAGCCCAGGGGGAGGCATCTGTAGTAAGCACAACTGTGGGCAGTTGCTGGAGGAAGGGAACCTCCACTTTGAGATTGCCTTCTTCCTTCCACCACTAATGCCCTTAACAGACACTTTGACACGAGCACTAACTGGGACAGTGGGTCTTGCCTTTGGGACTAGTGGGACCCCAAGTGGTACTGGATGTCCCTTATTTGGAGTCTTACACTTGGAACTACTGCTGTGGATGAGGTTACATGCCCTAGCAGTGGAAGAAATTCTCTTGCAGGTCTGGGTTGCCCTGCTTTGAAAGACCTTGCAACCAGTATTAGGTTTTCCACGAGAGAGAGAGAGAGAGAGAGAAGAGAGAAAGAGAGAGAAAGGAATGCCTTCCCTTGGTGGACATCCAGTTCTGCCCCTGTAAAGTCCAGAACCTACACAGGTTCTATCTGGGACTTTTGAAAATTTATCGGAAACCCCAAGCCCTCCAGGGTGTGCTGGGTGAGAAGGAAGGAGAACTTGGCTTCTTGGTGTTACTTTCCTGAGACTAGCTAGTCATCCAGGTGGGGAAAGACCACAACCCCCTGTCTCTTCAGATGTGCTGCCACTACATCTAGGCACTTTGTGAACACTCTGGGAGCTGAGGATTGGCCAAAGAGTAGGATTGTAAAGTGGTAGTGTCAGTTTTCTACTCTGAATTTGAGGTGCTTTTTTGTGAGTGGGCCTTACTGGTGTCGCAAAGTAGGTGTCTTTCAGATCCAGTGACCCCAGCCAATCTCCTTGTGGCAGTGATGGAATTATAACAACACCACTACTGCATTACCCTCTGGCCACATTTAGGACCATTCCATATTGTAGTGGGAGTTAGAGTTCTTTGTCTCTTCCCTTAACAACACCGCTCCAGTTGGGTACTACCTGTATACCATACCTTACCTCCCCAACTATTGCAGCTGAGAGTTGCCAAGAGAGCGAGATGCTGCAGTGAACTGACCTGGAGACCTTCAGGAATGTGAGATACTAACTCTGCAAGCTAGGATACTGACACTTGGATCGATGGAAAAAGAAGGTAAACTTCACTGAAAAATTGTAAAAAAAAAAGTAGCTTGTACAGCCACAAATGGCAAAACACACCTCTTGCATAAACTTTGTGAACAGGAAAACATTAATTGCAGTTTTAACAGATACTTTTTCTTTTCCCAGCAGGGCACACCACCCCACCACACTTCCCCTGGAAATTGCATGCACACACCACCCACCAGCCCTCCAGAACACAAACCGGTCCCAGGATAAGCACCCTCCCTGGCCTTAATCCCTGAGCTTGTTTACATTGTAGCCTTAAGGGCGAGCAGTGGCTACTAGGCCTTATCCCACGTCAGTCAGCCCACTGACCCCTTACACCAGATACTCTCCCTGGTATCTACATACATAGTTGCACTTTACTTACCTCTATAGCTTTAACTCAGGTAAATCATTTAGCACTTCTCTACAGCAGATAAACACATTTAGCAGTTAGAAAAATCAGTGCCATGGAACATCATATCCCATACTGGTACAGTAAAAGCTAGGACATTCCACCCCCCCCCCACCAAGTCCTTGAAATGTTCAGTCCTTCAAATGACTAAAGTCTTTTAAATGCAGAAGGACTAAGCTAAACTGCTTTCTCTTCAATGTCACTTGACTTTTAAAATAGTCCCCAAAATTGTAGCAATACATTTTGTACAATACCACATTCCTTGGATTACTTGAAAAATCTTTGAGGAAATTTCAGAGGAATTCTTCTGAGGGTCCTCTGGAACAAGCAGCTGTGGTGATGGAAACTGGACAAGCACTGAATTCATCAGGTTGCAGTTTTTTCTGAGAAGAAGACTTGGTACATCTGGATCATCAGGTACTTGAAGCAGCAGGCTCTCTGTTCTCTCTCTGCTCTCACTTGCTACTATATCTGACCCTACACTGGGATACAGGTGATCTCCTAATCCTATTACTTTACTTTATTTGAGGCTGTCTCCCAGGCAGTGTCACTACAGCAGATCTCTTCTGACTGGACACCCACTTGGCTCAGGACCCTCCTTCCTGGTCACTCTCCCTGCTTGAACTCTCTGCACACTGGCTATTCGGTCTGACACTGAGGACACTGGTGGAGAAGGTTTGTAGGTATCCAGAGCATGGGAACCTGTTGGTCTTGCTGAAATCCAGCTGTGGAAAGGTGGAGGTCCACTCCAGAGACTGTACATTACTAGCCAAAGCCACTGGCAAGGTGGAAGTTGGAAAACTTGTTGCTGCACTTGCTGCACCCTGGAGCTGATTATTTCTGTTCAGACAAAAGGCAAAAACTGCAGTCTTCACAGCTGCAACTTGGAGCCAGGTAGGGAAACTGCTAACTCCTATTGAGTGAGGCAGACTGGGCTGCAGGGGGCCACAGGCACACACCTAAGGGCTAGGGCACTCTGGACCCATTTGGGGAGCCAGACCATGGGGTCACACCTGGGTATAGGTTCCAGCCTGCTTGGTGGGTCGAAGGTGACAAGCTGCTAGAATCTAAGCAAGTCCAAGGTCGACCTACTGCAGCAATTGTTTCATCTTCCAGATCAGTAGTCGCTGCCCACCTGCTTGCTGCGCCATGGAGTGGTTGTCCCCTGCTTGCTTGAGCCCACTGTACCAGTACCCAAATCTCAGTGTCTGCAGAACTGTGAATAACCCAGGGTTTGCCCTGCCAAAGAGGATTCATTTAAAGCAGCTAGCATTTTTGGTAACGTCTACTCAAAGGGCCCCAGCGCTGGCCAACCCGTGGTATCTAGCAGGCCTGCATTAGAATTTGGGTACCCAGTCAGGACAGACAGAAAAAAGGGGGGTTGCACTGGTACCAGTGGGGGTGGTTTCTCTAAATGTTTTGAATTGCGGGTTTTTCTAATTCAACTGAAACCTTTTTATTCCTAACAGCTACCCCTTATCCAGGTACCACTTCCCTAGCCTTTCCCCCTAATAATAAAGCTGTGTTTTGTTGTTTGCAATTCCTGTGTTGTGAGTATATTATTAGTGATATTCATTAAGTATATGTATTTTACAGTATTGGCAAACAACGTGGTATTCAGTGTGTGGGGTGACTGGAAGGGGAGGTGGGTAGGTACAGCATCCCAGGGGGTTGTACTCTTGAAACACCTGGCCCATTGTTATCTTACTCTGAGTGGAGGCACTGCACTATTTTATTTCTGTTCTGGGAAAGAACCCCCAGTTATCAACTAAACAGAACCCAGGCCCCTTAACCTGTGTGGTAGTCAACAGGCAGGGGTAGTAGCCCACTGGCACACGGTGCCTGAGCTACACTTATAACAATGAAAGAAACAGAAACTATATATAAACATATTATAAATCATGATAAATACCTTTGTTGAAAAAAAAAATGGAATTTTAATATGAAATCAAAATACTTTACTTTGCAGAATATGAGAGAATTCCCTTGGTTGGAAATGGGCTATGCCAACTGAACTTAGAACTTCTGAATTTTTTAACTATGTGCATGAGACACCCTCCTATATAACTTTTATTTTAATTTAGATATTTATGCTCCTTCTGATGGAGCTGGCAGGCAGCTTCGGACTCTCCCTCAGAGGGGCTCGCTCTCCAGCCCCGACTACTCCCACGCCTGACCCTCCTGGAAGGTCTCCCACAGGTTGCGCCCCTGTGGCAGGGCTGAAGCAAAGGGTGTCAACTCCCCCCCCCCCGGAGACAAACATCTAGACTCCGGGGGGCCGGTGCAGAGCTGCCGGGCCATCAAGGAGCCTGCCAGCTTCTTTTTCCACTTTTCTCCCCATTCCTCCTCCTCCTCCCTCCAGCGTCTGGCGTAAGCACATGCATGTGGGGGAATCCACACACCACGCCCATCAGCTACATGCCTCCTGGTCTGTATTGCCCCACAGCCCCCAACAGAGGATGATCAGCAGGCAGGATGACAATCCCTCCCTGAGAGAGGAGAGCAGTCCCCCGGATGCTCGATCCTCTCTCACCCCTGCCAACCTCTGGTGACCCGGGCTCATTCCCAAACCCAGGTCGCTGGCATGACGCAAGGTGTGGCGTCCAGTGCTTCAACCTCCAGCACCACCGGGCTGGCCTCCTTTTGTATAACTTTATGGGTCCGGTTGGAGGGCCTGTTATGGATCTAATGTTGCCACCTCATGTGTTTTTAGGACCAGAGGACTACAAACTGAGAGTGAGCAGTTCTGAGGTCATAAGAAAGCAAGAAATGACACTCTTAGTTCCGTAACAGGCCCTCCAAATGGATCCATAAAATTATTATAGATCGCTAACTTTATTGAATAAAAAAAGAAATCTTTTTTTTATTTAAAATGTTGATAGCACGAGCGGTCAACGAAAAGCCTGTTATAGTGGCTCAGCACGTGAGATACTTTTACTGTAATAAGAGTATCTCACCTGCAACTGAAGGAAGCGCTGTGATTGGTCAAGGATGATCCCACAACCTATAATGTTTAACACCGCATCATAAAGACTGAAAAAAGGAGAATTTATGATATTGGTCTCCCTGTGATGAATGCTAAAGACAATGGGCCAGATATTCAAAAGGGTTGCGCCATGCGCAATAGGGTTGCACCTGCACAAGTCCAAACTTGCTCCATTCTGCGATATTCAGCAGGAGACAGTTGCGCCACAGAAAAAAATCTGGACTGTCATGTACGGTATGGGCTGCACGGCCATTGGCTCTTGCTCTGCACCAATGGGCGTGCAGCCCTACCGGGCAGTCAGTCGGCGGGCAGCAGTGCGGCAGGCGGGTGGGATGCTGCCGCCCGCCAGCCGGGAGCGGGTGGTGGGGCTTCATGGGTGGGTAGGGGTGGGGGACACTCAGCCACCAGGGCATGTCTGGGGTGGTTTTATAACACATACCTCCAGCGATCGGCATTCGGTCCACTGGACCACCAGGGATGTGAGCAGGAGGGGTGGGGTTATTATACATACTGCCAGCGATTGGGCATTTGGGTCCACTGGACCACCAGGGATATGTCGGGAGGGTGGGAGCCACATTGATGCCTTGATCGAGCTGGTTGAAGTAACTATGCCCATGATCGGACTGCAGGGGGCGTCGGTCCCCGACAGCTGCTGCCTGGCAGGGCGCCAGGCGCAAGTCCTCGGGGATCAGTGCACCTATATGCTAATGGCATGCAAATGGGGACATAATCACATGCAAATGGACCCCCCTTCGCCTTGCATGAATTATAGCACATTTGCATGTCGCCTTTTGAATATCGTGATTTTGCACATGGCGCAATGGTACTTGCGCCACCGCAAGTTGAATGCTCCACTCTGTCAACTTGCGGTGGCGTTCCTACTATGTACATGTACTATGGCTGGGGGTGATATTCAAAGGAGTTGCTCAATAGCGCAAACTCCTTTGAATATCACCCAGGACACACCCCTGCACAACTATTTTGCGCAGCTCGAGGGCTTGCGCCTATGAATGGCGCAGTTTGAATATCCAGCCCAATAAATGTATGTTTTTCAAATCCTCTGAAGATGAGTCTTTCTGTTTGCGCTACATCTAGTGTTTGTGTCTGACAGTATGCATCATGTCTGTATTTGGCACATACCCCATCCCTTCAATTTATTTTCTGAGGAAAATACTGGAGAAGAAATATTTTCAAGGAATTGCTACTAGCTCATTGGCTTATGAAGATACATTTGATCTCTGCTAAGAAGCTGAAATTTTATTTAATTAGTGGTTCATTCTGAGTGTCTGGGGTTGTCTGTGCTGCAGGGGGAGCTCCTATACAGGGAGACGTTTCCAAGCAGAGGTAGAGTACACATGAATATGGGACTTGTATTCTCCCTGGCATTGCAAGGCTAAGTACAGCTGCAGTTTCGGGGGGGGGCACTCCAGCCTGCATCACTGCCCTGAAATGGAGATGAGCATGGCCCAGGGAACTCCCATGTCTAGGGGATGTGTCTTTCTCTCTGGAAGCCCCTTGCACTCAATCTCTATGGGTTGCATTCACTGTTTGCTGGTCTGGAGGGATACTGGGCACTTTAGATCTTTGCTGGATGGTAACAATTCACATTGACTAGCAAGGATTTAAGCACTTGACTTTTACTGTGGATTTGGTTAAAGTTCATTCGATACAGGACCCCAACTCATCTGTTCACAATCAGTTTACAGTACACAGGTTTCCTCCAGTAACCTCCTACCCCTTGCCAGGATAGTGCAGCAGACCAGCCATGTCTCAGCCTTCTGCTGCAACAAATTTTATTCTTCTCTCATTCCCATCAGTTCCCATCATTCAGAAGTAATTCCTGACACTCTGTTCTTTTTCTTAAACATGCAGGGTGCCTACAGATGGTCCCTCCATATTTCCAGAGCAAGTCTCTGCTCAGGGATTCTCTATCCCTCTCTACCCTGATGCCTGACTTGTCTAACTTTGGTTCCTTTAAACAAAGCAGGGTGCTGCTTCCTAGAGGCATTATGTTTCCTTTTCAGCACACCTACATGGTATCCCTTCACTTATTGTAAGCTCCTTTCCCAGAAGACACAATCAGAGGTGGCATTTCCCTTCTCTGGACCCTCCAAACCACCAGTATACCTGATATAAGCATGTGCCCGGTGGATTCTAACCTGCATACAGCGTTACCTTAAGAACCCCTCTGGTCCATCCACACAGCCCTCTTCTCCAGAGAATCAGACCATGGGCACTGCATGCTGATAGTTTTCCCTCCTCCCTTCTGCCTGGAGATGAGTCTCCTACCTATCTGTCTACTGTTGGATTAGGTGCCAGCTCTCACTGACTTCATAGGATGCTTGACGTCTCAGTACTGCCCTATCTCTGGAGTTACTGCCCCCACCAGGATGCCCCTTGAGGAATTTTAGGGGAATCTGTCACAGGCTCAAAACCCGACGAAAGGGATCCTTTGAGGGGATAACCCCTGGAGTTACCACACCTTCCCAGTGGTCCTACTATAACTCCCTTCTCTGGGCAACATCTGTGATCCACACGTAACAGATCCCAGAGGCTTGAAATCTGTCCCATTCATTAAAGATCCTTCCTTGGTAGCCACCAGGATCCCACTCACTTTTTCACATGAGATTATCAGAGGTGCCATTGCACCTAGTGGTAGCTGTCCCCCAGGTGTCACTTTCGCCCCTTGCCTGAGTCCTGCAGCCAGACACTCAGTGAGCCCTGTGAGTGCCCACTCCTCCAAGCACAGTAGATGACACCCTGGCACCACCAGCCTCCCCCCGCTGGTTGTGCCTCCCTGCTCTCTCACCCATGCCCAAGGTGGCCCAGCCAGCTCTTCACTCACACCCTGGAGCCACTTGCCCAGAGTGTTGTAATTTCCTTTTAAATCTTTAGAACCCAGAACTAAAACCAACTAGCACAAGAAGGACACTCTGCTTCTATATGGGGAAAAAGGGAAAGGGGAACTTGTTTAACCAGGAAAGGCACACTAAGCCAAAACTTGTCTCCAGGTGTGATCTGGGAGTGTGAGAAAGTTAAGTGACTTGCTCAGTATCACACAGTATGCAAGTGGGGGCTGTGGAAGTCTAACCCAAGTCTCCAGGTTTGCAGCTCAGTGCTCCTCTATAGCACCTCCAAGCACCTCTATAGCTCCCCCCAGCTATATTCTCAGAGGATAACGCCATGGCATCATTCCCCCTCTGGCCAACATCTGGTGAACCACCACCTATTCCTAAGGAGGGGGTTGTTGCATACAGGTTTGAACGAGCAAGTGGGAGAGTGTGGGAAACTTAGGTAGATGCAGACAGGAATGGGAATTTGAGGGGCACCAGATTAAGAACTAAGTCTGGTAAAGACCTTAAAATATACATTTCAGTGATACAGGATAAAACACAGCATTGGGAGCAAAACAAGGGCTGACTGAAAGGGATGTCAACTGCCATGAGTTTCACTGGCCTTTTGCTGTGTTCCCCTAATATGATGTCACTACTGGCCTACTAGTGAGGAATTGGACAATGCAAGTGATACAAAGAAATCACAGTAGGGGGTTTAATTTTATTAGCAGACAAAGGATATATGGTAAGCAAGTGGAGGCAGAAGACTTAATATTTAAAACTTAAAGTTAAAAAAGGTAACAGACTAGAGTTTTCAGATCGAACATAACATCTGGACCCTGGGACAGGCACAGGCAGTGGGGCAGGGGATCCTGTATAAAAGTACACCCCCAGCAAGTATCAGTGAGTTAAGCAAAGATGACAAGGCTGAGGTGGAGTCTGCCTGCTGAGACAGCTGAAGGAAGAGGCCAGGAGGTATTGTTTTTCTACCTATCTGGAAAGGTAGGAAAACAACACGTGTATTTATTGATTTCATTGTTGTTAACCAGGTAGGTGCACTGAACATAAAATGCCTATTTTCAGGCATAAATATTCAGGCCAGAAATATTCTAACTTTGGGCAGGTAGTTCATGGGAAATGCATATAAAAGGTACTGAGGATAGAGGATAGGAGGGTTGTCAAGGTTGAGGAAGGAGTGAGAATTAGATGCTGGGAATGTGAGATATATGTTATAGTGGAGTAGTTAGAGTCTATCTGTATGAGATGCAAAGTGGTAAGAAGGTTGGAAAGAGACCCCCCAGTTTATCTCAAGCTGAAAATATAGAACTTTTGTCAACCTTAAATAATATGGAAACAACACATAATTACATATTAATGGGAGACTTTAACTTCCCTAAAATAAACTGGACTATTTTGGAAGGCCATGGACTTGTAGAAACTGCTTTCATTGAATTTACCATTTAACAAAACCTAACCCAAATTGTGACTAAAGCAACTAGACAGAACAATATACTTGACATCATATTAACTAATGTAGAAGATAAAATGACTATACCAATGATTAAAACACCACTAGGGGACAGTGACCATAATATGGTATCAGTGAACCTAAATTTATGTAATAACATCAAAAATGGTGTGACAGTAATAAAAGATTATAATAAGGCAGATTATAAAAAAATTCTAAGTTTTTTAAGTACTTGGAACTGGGAAAATGATCTTAAAGATTTAGACTTATGTCAAATATGGGAAAGTATATGGAATAAAATTAATTATTGCTTGAAAACTTGGGTACCCAATAGACCAAAATATAATAAGGGAAACAGAATTCCTCTATGGTGGAATAAGAACATAAAAAAGGCAATCAACAAAGAAAAGACCTATTATAGGAAATATAGAAAAAAAACATCTCCAATAACCTGGAGATTATATAAAGAAAAAAAAAAAGTCAAACATTACATCAGAAAAGCAAAAAGTAATTTTGAATTAAACTTGGCATCTAAAACTAAGGATAATTACAAATCTTCCTACAACTACATTGGTTCTCTTAGAAAAAATAGCTCTACAATGGGAACACTTGTCAACAATAAAGGTCCTATCACTAATGAATCAGACATGGCAACTGAATTCAACAATTATTTTGCTAGTATATTTATTTCAGACGATAACCTACCAATAATTCTGGAGCAAAACAATATAGAGTATATACCACCTATTAATGAGACTGAGGTTAAAACTTTAATACAACAACTCAAAATACATTCCTCTCCTGGACCTGATAATATACATCCTAGATTTTTAAAAGAAATAGCAAATGTTATATGTGAACACTTGACAGTTTTGTTTCATGCATTACTTAACCAAGGCAAGACAATTCAATCATGGAACAAAGCTATAGTCACTCCATACATAAAGCTGGAAATAAACAACTAGTATCCAAGTACAGACCAATTAGTCTTACATCTGTAATTGGTAAACTATTTGAAAGAACTTTATTAACAAGAATTGAAGCACATATTTTCAAAAACAACTTACAGGATTTAACTCAACACGGATTTACTGAGGGTAAACGCGTATGACAAACCTATAAACTTTTATGAAAATGTAAGTGCATCTCTTTGACTTAGGGTTACCAGTGGATGTTGTACTGCTCGACTTTTCAAAGGCCTTTGATAAAGTTTCCCATCAAGTTATAATAAATTATATGTGTATGTTTGGCTTTCATCCCAACATCATTAACTGGGTAAAATCTTGGCTACAGAATAGGCATCAAAGAGTTGCTGTTAGAGGACATTTATCACCATGGGTAAAGGTTGGTAGTGGAGTTCCACAGGGATCTGTCTTGGGCCCTGTACTGTTTAATTTATTAATATCAACAATGCAACCATCCAATAAGGTATGGATGGCCAAGTACGGAGACGATTGCAAACTTGGCTGTATTGTTAAAAACACACAAGACGCAATCCTTTTTCAGGAAGAACTAAATGAAATTTGTAGATGAGCAGTAGAAAACAAGATGTGTTTTAATGAACAAAAATGTAAGGTCATCCACTTTGGATACCACAATCAAAACTTTAATTATAAAATCAATAATGTTCCACTTGTTATAGCTACAACTGAGAAAGATTTAGGGGTCTTGGTTGACAACAGCTTTACATTTGATAATCACACCTTGGCTAAAGTCAAAAATTGTCACAAAATTATGGGATGTATTTTTAAACATATTAAAAGTAAAGAACAAAAAGTAATACTACCACTCTATACAAGTATGATTAGGACTAAACTTGAATATTGTTCTTCTTTTTGTGGTCCAACTACTATAAAATGAAAAAAAAATTAGTTGAAGGGGTACAAAGGAAATTAACTAAAAAAATTAGAGACCTGGGACCCCTTCAATACAAATCAAGGTAACAACATGCGGGTCTTTTTTCCTTAGAACACAGACAAATATGAGGAGATTTATGCACAATATATAAAGCAATTAATGATCGATACCTGTTTGAAACTTTAGGTTTAATGAAGAATAATTCTGACAAACTAACAAGATCTCATAGTTATAAGCTTAGAGGGGTAAACTGTAAAACTCAAAAAAGGATTAAATGGTTTTCACAAAGGGTTGTAACACAATGGAATGACCTACCAAGGGAAGTAGTGGAGAGTACTAATATTGAGTCTTTTAAAAAACAGTTAGATATCTATATGGGTAACAAAAAAAACATCATATCCATAATAGAATTACTCCACCTGGTTGGTGGTGAGCTCTTTAAGGGCTTTTTTTTTGCCTCCTGAGTTTGTATCTTCCTATGATCCTATGATTAAGGCGCTAGAAACCAGAGTGGGAAAGATGCATGAGATCAGGGAGTTGGAAAACTTTGTGGACCAATCTCTGATAAATGGGCAGAGGATGGAGAAGAAGTTGTTACACAGAGTCACAGATCACTACTGGAGAATAGAGAGATGTCATCTGGAGGGAAGAAAAGACAGAGGGATGAGAAGGAGCTAGACATCACCGTTGGGTGGAAGTCAGAAACAAAGTAGAAGAACTGAGTACTCTTTAATGAGTCTTAGTAATAGTTCTGAGGTACTGGCTGAGGTTGCTGAGGAGGGTGGAGACAAGAAGGGACCAATGGATGAGGTAGTAGCTAACACTGTAGGTTCAGGACCTAGGCAGTTAGGGCCCAAACCATAAAGGCTGAAGAAGTCTTGCACATCTGCAGAGAGGAGCACTGTGGGGCTGGTTGTGTGCCGATGTCCCCTCTCGGCACATCCAAACACCTTCACACATTGACAGCCATGGATGTGAGCTTCCAATGCATGTGATCCTGAGCTACATGGATGGCTAGGTTGGAGGTTAGCAAAGGAGTGAGGCATGCTACCATGTAGTCTTGAATTGCATCTATACAGAGTGGAGGGTGTAAATGCTATGCAGGCTGAGACCCTACTGTAGCATTTACCCACCCTCTCCCCTGGCCATATTTGTCCTTGGGGAGCCCAACTGGCTTTACCACACCTTGCCCCCTGCCCTCTTAGTGTACAATATGCTCAATTTGTATACTCTAGAGCAAAGGAAGGAGAGGGGTGATATGATCGAAACATTCAAACACCCTAAGGGCATTAACAATGTGAAAGAGTCTAACATGTTTCAATATAAGAAAAATAGCAGAACAAGAGGACACAGCATGAGATTAGAGGGAGGCCAATTAAGGGGTAATGTGAAGAAGTTCTTTTTCACAGAAAGGGTGGTGGATGCATAGAATGGCCTACCTCAGGAAGTGGTGGATATGAATACATTACAGGGCTTCAAACAGGCATGGGATATGCATAAGGGAGCAATACAGATGAGTATGAATAGATAGGCCATTGACAAAGCAAAGGCCAATGGCACATTTACTGTATAAGGTAGAAAAAGAAATGGGCAGACTGGATGGGCCTTGCAGTCCTTATCTGACGTCAACTTCTATGTTTCTATGTACATGGGGGGCTGGGGGCATCAAAATTCTACTTTTTAATTTTTACTCTTGGAATGGGATATTCTCCTACAATCCCCTGCTCTGTGCAGAGCTAAGGATCCACTGAAGAACGCTAACACAGGCATCCAGTTTGCACATTTTTCTTGCTATTTAAACCATACGCTGATATTTGAGCTCCCTTTGATCTATTTGCTGGGTTATCGAATAGATTATCTGCACCTGCCAAACAAATGCTGTACTGAATAAGTCATAATTTGCTTATACTTTTTACTTATATATTTGTATAATTATCCTCTTAGTTGTGCACCTTTCTCTGTTGCTTTGGTTGTTGTGGTTAGCCATCCCTTGGGTGCATTCAGCCCTTGCACTATGTGGATATTTGCTGTGTGCATCTGTCTCGTTGTTGACAATAGCATAGATCATGTTAATTTTTCAGACTCCCAGAAGGAAGATGAGGGTTCAAGTTGGTTGTACGAGTGACAAGAAAAAATGCTCAAAGGAGTTTGACTAGAAGGTGATATATATGTAAATGTGTACTGATGAATGCAAGGCGTCTGAATAAAAATGGAGGAACCTGAGACAGTAATGATAAAGGAAAGACCAGATATTGTAGGCGTTAAGAAAAACACGGTGGGTGTAAACAGAAGACTGAGGCAAGGAAATAGATGGATATAAACTTTTACAAGAGTTAGCAAGGGGGGAACAGTGGAGGTGTGGCAAATTCTATAAGGAAAACAATGAAATCAGAGGAAGTTGAGCACTTAATAGCAGCAGAAGATGGAGAGACTACATGGATAAGAGCAGAGTGTAAGAGGGCAAAGGCAGTAACAAAGAAACATGGAATCTGTTGGCTGAAAAAAGCCCTGTTGCCCATTGAATCTGCTGCTTAGACCTACGGTAGGTAATGTTCGGGGTGTGCTATAGACCGTTGTATAATGACTCTTATGTGGATACAAAAATGCAAGATGAAATGGAAAGGGAAGCAGCCCAGGGGGATGTAGTCATAATGGGGGATTTCAGTCTCAGGGCCATAAATTTGAATATGGTTACAGCATCGGGTAAGGTGGGGGCTCACTCTATGAAAGCAATAAATGGCTCAACTTGTAGCAATCTGTGCACCAGTGAAGGGACAATACTTGACCTGATTTACAGTAATATGGGGAGGACATAATAGGATGTCATGCTATGGTGGTAGTTACCACAACAATTCATCGTTAATGGGGAGACAGTAATAGTAAAGATTAATAAGTATCAACAACTACAGTGGAATCTGCTTCAAGAAATTAAGAGGGGGGAATTACTTGGAAATGGACAAAAGACATGGAGGATAAAAGGGCAGCCGATCAACGATGTATCTTAAATGGAGCACTGTTGGGGCTTAGGGTCAGAAACAGAATGTAGCAAAGTTAACCTTATACAATAATAGGGATACAAAACCAATCTGGCTAAGAAAAAAGGTCAGAAAGTAAATCATTCAAAGTGGAGGGCACTGAGAATGGTGAAGGACAAGGGGTCAAGGGAGACAAAAGAAACATATATAGAGAGGATGGTTAAGAATGCAAGAAAAGCATAAGGCAAGATAAAAGAAAATGGAGAAGGACTTAGCTAAGCAAAAGAGAGGCAATTTCAAGAACTTGTTTAGATATGTAAATAGCAAGCAGAAGACTAATAAGTCTGTTAGGCCTTCATCTGTTGCTGGATTCAAACTAGATGTTGAGAAGAAAATAGCTGATAATTCACATATCAGGGGGCACAGGAAGCAGTTGCAGTACAGATCCTTTAAAGGAGACCTAAACCCACACCTGTTGTAAATTTTGTTTATTTGTCACCAGTCAGTTCCATTACTGCAGCTGTTAGGTGAAGTCTCCTTTGTCCTTGAGAGTTACATTAGCGTATGAGAAGAATAGGTCACTTTGCCCATTAGTCTTTACAGGATGTCTGCTAATTTAAAATAGGAAAGTAGACAGCAGCAAAGGTATGACTTACCCCGATTACTTTCAGTTAGCGTCACAAACTTCATAACAGTGGTAGAACAGGATATATTCTTGTAATTGTTGCCTCTGTGTTTCTTCTCTGAGATTGTGACGGGTGTGGCCCCACGAGCAGTTCAGTGAGACAGACTCAGCAGTGCAATCAAGCATACGATACTGTCCCACCCCAAGCATCAAAAATTGAATACAATTAGGGAATTGCCAAAAATCAATATACTATTAGTGGGCATGCAGGTAATGTACAGATCATGTGAAAAAGGATAGAAATAATGACTTAGCGTATTGTAATGTTACAGTGCACAGTTGTTTAAGCAGGAGCAAGCCTATGCTATAATCTCATGAGATTTGGTGCATACAGGGCAAGAGGGTCAGAGGGCAGCAGCAGAAATAGTGAGAAAATGGGAGATTGCCACACTGAAAATGGAGGCATGCATTTTTTTAAAAAGTTAGTAAACAAAACACTACTGCTGGCTCAGAAAGCATAAACAGACTCAACTGGGTAGACTGGAAAACACATCTCTATGAATATTTTAACTTTAGGGCTCCTTTAATAGGTGAAAATAGAATATTTTTATACTGAGTGGATAATCAGAGTATGGATTGCCTTACCACAACATGCGATGGGCTGTAATACAAAAGAGTTACGTGAATGCGTGCTTCAAAAAGATTTGCTGGATGCTACCATGGAGGTTTGGGTGCCAGACTTGAAGGGCTCACAGTCTTCTTGTTTCCCTTAGACTCTAGCAGGAACCCTAATTTGAAATTTAATAGCCAGTTCTACTTAGTTTTTAACAAATTGGTATAGTATCTAACCACCAGGAAATTGAAAGGGAGAGAGGAAAATAAATGGAATGTAGGATTTTCTGCAAGAACAGGGTGCTGGAAAAGCTAAGGAAATAATAAGTTGGTCGAAAACAAACCTTTCATGGATTTTTTTCCAGGTATGAGAGTATTGCAATTGAGCGATCAGTTTTAAAAATGTTTTGGCCCTCTTTGTGGGTTGGCACAATGATTGCTTGTTTCCATATTTGTAGTGCACATCCTCTGGTCAATTATAAATTAAAATGTTTTGTCAAAGGGAGGGCAATTACAGCAGCCACTTATTTATTAGGAATTTTGACTCTTTTCTTCAAAACCAGGACCTTTATCAGCCTTGATTTTTACAAGCTGTTAATCTACTTTCTTAAGTGATGGCCTTCTGTTTCCAAAGAGGTGCCTATATGTCTTAGCAAGAGAAACAAGATACACAGCAAGTGCAGATCTGTAAACTATAGATCATTTAAAGGTTTTTATTTTTCAACTATCTTTAATTCTGGTCACCTGTGGTGGGGCATCTCTCGGGTGAGGCCCACTCAGCCACTCCTCTACCACTCCACCTGAACCCCTCCCTCCGACCAAGGAGTCGAGTACTGGGTCCCCCTCCCAGTGGACCCCATACAGGGTGGGCGGGACCAAGGAGAGTCAAGTCAGAGTTTGGAGCCAGTACTGAAGAGTGTGGGAGCGGCCCTGGAGTGTCCACCTTTTGCCTCCCCACTAACCAGGATTTTTCCACTTTGTGTGTGAGTTGCCCCCAAGATGCCAGACATGCAATGATATCTAGGTGAAGGATGAGCCCTCACTGACATCCACTGGTGCCTCCCCCCAAAACTGTGTGCTACTTGCAGTACTTCCTGTTCTCCGCTGGGTGTCACCGCAGAGCGAGGCATCCCCACAAACCCACCCCAGGAGAGGACAGCAGTCCTCTGGATGCTCAGTCCTCTCCTTCCCTGCTGACCCCTGGTAACCAGAGTCTATCTCCGAACCCTAGTCACCGGCGTGGCACAAGGTGTTTGCGTCTAGCATCCTCAACCCTCAGTGCCACCAGACCAGCTCGTTTAAAGGTTTTGCATACATTAATTTTATGTCAGATCTGGAACACATCAACTAGGATAAATAGGCTTTGATCCCAGTGATAGACAAGACCTGGCATTATTTCAAAGGAGAGTTCAACAAAATCTGTAACACACATACTCCATAGCAGAGAAGAAGGATTCAAGTAAAAAAGGTCCCATGATTTACTGTTCAGTTATTCAAATCACAGAAGATGAGGGACTGAGTTTGAAAAAGCAAAATGCACCAATCTCCTGGTACTAGTAGACTTGACTACATTATAAAAGGCTATGCAACACCCACCTGAAATAAATCAGGGAAGCCACATCAACATTTTTCAAGCATAGACTCCTCAGCTCATACGCTAAGAACTGTGGTCTATTTTGGAAATAAATTCAAACTCTGGACACTGAACCACTCAAGCCTCAATATTAGACACTTTCATAATAGAAGCTTAGAATTTGTTGGTAGAAAAGGACTGCTTGCCCCCCCCCCAGTCCAGTTGTTCCTTGCCTATTCTGTCTCAGCAGACCCTAAGTGTTCTACAGAGACCCTCCCTCCTCCCTCCCTGCTTATTAATATGCCACTGTGTCTATGCCACACATGCTTGAAGCCCCCACTGTTTTCACCTCCACTACTTCAACTGACAGTCTATTCTAGGCATGTAAAACATTTCAGTGAAGGACTGCTTCTTCACATTCCTTTTACACTTCCCCCTTCCAGCTTTATCGCATGCCCCCTGGTTCTGGTTCTGGTGCTGTTTCTCCTTTGAAAGAGACTCCCCTCCTGCACCCTGTGAGGTACTTGTAGTTCTATCATATCCCTTCTCACTCTCCTCCCTTCCAGGAGCTACATGACGAGATCCTTCAGTCTCTCCTCGTAGGGCTTCACTTGCAATCCCTACACCATTTTAGCTGCCCTCCTCTGGACTGCCTCCAGCCTCTGTCATTTCTGAGGTATGGCCACCAAAACTGAACATGGTACTCCAGGTGGGGGTTTCATGAACAAGACAATGGCAGAATCACCTCCCTCCTACTGCTGTATACACTCCTCCCTATGTACCCCAGCATCCCACTAGCTATACCTTCCGCTTTGTAACACTGCCCTGCCACTTTGAAGTCATCAGTTATGATAACTCCTAGGTCCCATTCCTGCTTAGTGACTCTCAGTAGCTCCCCCATCCTATATTCAGCTACTAGATTCTGAAGGAGGAGACCCATTCACAGGATGCCCAGTTATCCTTTACTAGGCCAGCTCCTAAGCAATACAAGTGATCCCAAACCCTAGTCACCGGCATAGCGAGTGGTAGCACTAGCGCTAACATTGTGTTTAGCACTACTAGGCCATTCCCATCTTATGTTCTGTGTTTTGGATGTTGATGTTGTCTGATATTTTTCTAATGTAACCCCCCCCTACAAGTTGGGGTTCCTAAAAAACCTTCCCGGGGCTTGCCTAGCGGCCCCCTGTTTAACTGGTGTTCGGCGAAATCCCGCTGGTTGTGAGTACTTTTAAAAGCCTCCGGTGCTGTCCCTTTAAGAGTTGCCTGCTCGCAGGCTCCAGTGGGTTGCATGGGGGGTGACGTGTTTCCCTGCTCGAATCCCGCCAGAGCTGCGGTGGATGCGCTCCCATCGGGTAGATGCTGTGTGTGCCAAAGGGAGCTTGTTCAATGGATGTGGCTGCTGGCTATAATTGTTTGGAGTATTAGTACATTTGCAGCTTGTCTAACCTGTTTCCTTTGCAGCTGGGACTTTGTGTACTTGGCCCCTCCATTTTGGACCTGGGTGGCTGAACTGGGCCAATGGAGCGAGAGGGAACATTAAAATGGCGTAAACAATGACCAACTAGAATCAGGACTCAAGCTGGAGCCAGCTGATCAATGGGGATACAGCTAGTGATTCTGGGAAGTGGAGTTCTGGACCGTAGTGCCTTTTTGCACCAATGGAGGGTGAACTTAGTGGCTGGTATCAGCAGCCCACCAATGGGATCACGTGGCACCCGAATTGAGAGGCTTGCCCCATACTGCCAAGGGACAGAGATGTTGTGGCTGTGAGCAAAGAAGGAGCTCGGGGCTCCTGCGCCATTTGAGCATTCACATGGGAAGCGCGTGTAAGGCCAGTTTGGGTGCTTTGAAATGCCAGTAGATCCAGACTAAATCCGTTGGGTAGCGGTCAGAGGAGGATGTGCAGGAGCGCGGCTACCTACCAGGCTCACCCTGTAGAAGACTGGAGAATCTGCTTGAATCGTGCTTGGTCTGTCAGGAAGAGTGAAGCTGCGTCAGTTTGGCCCGGTGAATGGTGTGCAGATGATCGAGAAGGACAGCAGCTGCCTGGTATGGTACCCCTCTGCCTTGCATATAAATGTGTGGAGAAGTACTTGAAGTTCAGGCTTGGTCCTGTGAGTGGTGCAAGAGCACTCTGTCTACTGAAGTTGTGAGTACTAAATCAGGGTAGCTCCCTGGCAAATGGTCCTAGTGAGGGCAGGACTTTCTGGGTTCTGTATTGGTGACACTACCTGAGCCCGCTGGCTCTACTTAATCTTCGTAGGAATCAAATGCTCGTTTGTGTCAGGGCCCCAACCAGCTGCATCGAGGGACTAGCCTTTAGGGCTTGGGTACCCATAGACAGTGACTTATAGGTTAGGCCTGTGCACAGAGCCCTAGATAGATACTTATATGTTATAGTAGTAAGCTAATTAACCTGATCACCCCCAGTCCTTGTTTACTTCCCCTTAAATAAATCAGATTGATCATTTGCAAAGGTACACTGGCTATTTGTGTGTTAATGGTGAATTACTGTACAGTGATTATTGTGTAACTGCAACTTACTTTTCAGGAGGTCCCCGGACCAAGCTAATTGGCTCCAGCTGGGGGGTAAGTGTATATGGTAAGGACACTGTGATTGAATTGCAGGGGCCACTAGTGGGAAGAGAAGGGGGCTGCAGCAACCCAGAGGGCTGTGACCAAGTCATACTCAACTGTCCTAACCCTAACCTCTGGGTGGAGGCACCTGCCAATGGATCTAGGCCCATCACCCTGTTACAGCCAGAGCAGGCAGGGGTAGCAGCCCTTGGGATAGTGCCCCCTGGGGGTTACATTGTGGAGGCACCGCTGGGATTAGTGCCCCCTAGTGGCCGAGTGGATGAAATACCTAACTATGGATAAATTGAAGGAAAAACTGGAAGGGGATATCATGGCTAAAATTAAGTTGGACCCCATTAAGACAATGGTACATAAACTGATGGAGTGGGGTGAGGCCGAAGAGTTGGACTCTCAGAGAATTGTGTTACTGCTAGATGTACCTCTGGGGACAACGAACACTGATCTTATTTCTGTAGTGGAGCATGTTGAATGTTTGGGTAAGGTAGAGGTGAAACATAGAAACATAGAAACATAGAAGTTGACGGCAGATAAGGACCGCAAGGCCCATCCAGTCTGCCCATTTCTTTTTCTACCTCATAAATGTGCCATCGGCCTTTGCTCTGTCAGTGACCTATCTAGTCATAGTCATTTGTATTGCTCCCTTATGCCTATCCCATGCCTGTTTGAAGCCCTGCACTGTATTCATAGCCACCACTTCTTGTGGTAAGCCATTCCATGCATCCACCACCCTTTCTGTGAAAAAGAATTTCCTCATATTCCCCCTTAATCGGCCTCCCTCTAATCTCATGCTGTGTCCTCTTGTCCTGCTATTTTTCTTATATTTAAACATGTTAGACTCTTTCACCTTGTTTATGCCCTTAAGGTGTTTAAATGTCTCGATCATATCACCTCTCTCCCTCCTTTGCTCAAGGGTATACATATTGAGCTCCGTTAATCTGTCCTCATATGTCTTCTGATGCAGTCCCTGCACCATTTTGTTGCCTCTCTGGACTGCCTCAATTTGGTTAATGTCCTTGTGAAGGTGTGGCCTCCAATACTGCACGCAGTACTCCAGATGGGGCCCTAACCAATGTCTTGTACAGAGGGATTATTACCCCTCTTACCACTTGTGATACCCCTACTAATCACACCCTAACACCCCTAGCCTTACCTACTGCTTTAGAGGTCTGCTTGGATGATTTTAGGTCATCAGTGATGATGATGCCCAAGTCTCTTTCTTCCTTTGTGACTGCTAGCAACTCCCCTCCCAGCCTATAAGTGGCTTCAGGGTTTCTCTTCCTATGTGCATGATTTTGCACTTCTTTGCATTAAATCCCAGTTGCCACTCTTCTGACCATTCTGCTAGTTTATCCAGATCTCTTCTCATTCTGCCCACCCCATCTGGATCATCTACTCTGTTGCAGATCTTGGTGTCATCTGCAAACAGACAAGCCTTACCCTCTAGTCCATCTGCGAGGTCACTAATGAAGATGTTGAATAGGACTGGCCCCAGGACTGATCCCTGAGGTACCCCACTGTGACTTGCATCTCTTCTGACTGTATACCATTTACCACCACTCTCTGTTTTCTGCCAGTCAACCAGTTTGCCACCCAGTTGACCAACTTCTGACCCACCCCGAGCCTACCTAGCTTATTTATCAATCTTCTATGTGGAACAGTGTCAAAAGCTTTGCTGAAGTCAAGGTAGGCGACATCAACTGCTCCCCCTTGGTCCACCACTCTGGTTACCCAGTCAAAGAAATCTATGAGATTAGTTTGACAGGACCTTCCTTTTGTAAACCCATGCTGTCTTGGACCCTGTGCTCCTATGGATTCCAGGTGTTGCACTATCCTTTCCTTAAGGAGTGCCTCCATAATCTTGCCCACTACCGAGGTAAGACTGACCGGTCTGTAGTTCCCCGCCTCCTCCCTGCTACCACTCTTGTGGAGTGGATCACATGAGCCCTTCTCCAGTCTTCTGGGACCTCTCCTGTGCTCAGAGACTCACTAAACAATTCTGCTAATGGCTCTGCTAGTTCCTCCTTTAGCTCCTTAAGTACCCTGGGATGTATGCCATCAGGTCCCATTGCCTTATCCACCCTGAGCTTAGCAAGCTCTTGTAGGACCCTTTCTTTTGTGAAGGGGCATATGGCTGACCTACTCGATCAGACTCTGCAGGTGTTACTTTTATGTAGTGTAGCCATTGACCCCGAGAGGGTACCCCCAGTGATTTACCTGGAAGGTGCCCAACAGGGGTGGAGGGTCATTCTTATCCGGAGTGGGTCAGTCACCCCCGGGGGTCTCCCCAGACTAATAGTTTCAAAGATAAACTGCTTAAATTTTTAGCTGTGGAGGAGAGGACTACCCAAGAGTTACTGCAGGCATTGGACCTTTCCAGTGACCCCACCCCCCAGGTTTCCCCCGGTACCTCTCCTGGGCCCCCCAAGAGTTCTGTTTTGGCCCCACTGCCCCTAGTGGTTCCCTCTATACAGCTAGATTCATACCATAGGCTAAAACTTTTTTCTGGCACAGTGCCAGTGCCTTCAGGGGAGGATGATTTAGAGGTGTGGATGGACTATGTCACCCCCTATTTCAGGAGTGGCAATGTTCTGAGGGGGAGAAACGAAAGAGACTGATGGAGAGTCTGCAGGGTCCAGCTTTGGAAGCCATTCGGTTCTTGTGGGCTACTAGCCCGGAAGTTACTGCAGTAAGTATCTTTCTGCTTTAGAGAGAGTGTTTGGAAGCACAAAAACTGGGGAAGACTTATTATGGAAATTCAAGTCTGCTAAGCAGTGGAGAAACGAAAAGCTGTCCACCTTTGTCACTAGGGTGGAAAGGGCTTTACAGAAGGCCTATCGAAAAGGGGGGATCACCGCCACAGCCTTGAACCAGGTCAGGTTGGAACATGTTTTAAAATCTACTAGATTTTCCAGTGTGATATTGTTAAAACTTAAGTTACATGATCGACGAGCTGCCCCGCCTGAGTACTGTCAATTGATGAGGGAGATTAGAGAAGTAGAGACTGATGAGGAGGGGTGGGAAAAGTAGAGACTGATGAGGAGGGATGAGAACCCTATGTGGGGGGCTGTGAATCTGTGCCAAACCCCTGAGTCTAGCGAACCCGATGAGACCCACAATTCGCGGGGGACCTGATGTATCCCCAGAGTTACAAGGAGGGGTGGGGGTTCATGCCATTTCTTCTGATCCCTGAGTAGAAAGTGAGTTGAGGGCCGAGATTAGAAATTTATGAGACCTGGTGAGGGACTTGAAGCAAACCACTACCCACCCTGTTAGATTTGGGGAACTAGAGTAGTCTAGAAACAAACACCCTAGCCAAGGGGAGCTCCCTCACCCCCAGGATGGCCCCCAGCAGATGAAGTATTCCTCTCCCAATAGAGACCCCCGGGACCCCAAATTCTGTTACCATTGAGGGGAGGATGGACACTTTCTGATTGAGTGCCAGTTGCCAAGGAATTTAAGGAAGGTTAACAGCAGGCTGATCACCTGGCATCGCAGGGCCTACACCCGACCCCCTAGGAAGAGTTTTGTGACTCGGGCCAATGCCCAAGCAACTGTCAATGCTGTGCCCCCTGAATGGTCTGATGTGGTGGGGCCCTCGATGGCGGCCCCGGTGCGAGTAAATGGGATACCCACCCGGGCTGTATTGGATAGTGGCTCTCAGGTGGCCATTATGTTCCAGGACTGGTATCAGACACACCTACCTGAGGTGCCACTACAACCCTTGGATGGTCTACATGTATGGGGGCTGAGTGATAAGGCTTATCCATATTTGGGGTATATCCAGATCTGGTTGTCATTTCCTACTTCTGTGGCTGGGGTGGATGAACAAGTGGAAACCTTGGCCTTAGTATGCCCCCCCACTGGACTGTATGATGGGGTACCCTTGTTGATTGGGACCAATGCTCACATGTTTGGTCGACTAGCACAATTGTGTTCTGAAAAGCAGGTGTCCAGGACTGGGTGAGCCCTTAGGATACCCACCTTGATCCAGAAGGCCTATGAGACTCAGAGAAAGGCTAGCCAAGAGGAACCTGAAGGCCCGGTGGGTGTCATCTGGAGGAAGGATCCGGAGCCATTGCTGTTAGCCCCAAATGCCCAGTATGTTTTGCAAGGGGAGGTCCAGCTTAAAAAAGATGATAAGAATAAACTATTGATGCTGGATGCACCTGGGGAGGGAAAGTTGCCTGGGGGACTGCTGGTTAAACCCAGTATCTTGCCTGCTAGAGCCTACACTTATGCCAGAAGGGTG